>JAOPSE010000006.1:19549889-20938212 GCA_029449295.1 Zea luxurians | reverse complement strand
AGAATATAATCCAGATCAGTATCTATGGGAGAAAGAGTTTATCCTTGCTGGACGTAAATACAAACGACTAGACTTGGAGGCAAGTACGGAGACCATTTATCGAGGTTTCTTCTGTCTTTTGTTTGCTGATAGCAAATTTGATGGCAATTATGAACATCTTTGTTGATAACCTTATTGTAACTTGCATTTGGCAGCTTACAAATGCAAGAGGCTATATCTTAAAATGCAGCCACTATGTTCCTGCTTTTATCCCAGAGAATACTGCCCTCCCATGCGTGGTCTATTGCCATGGAAATAGGTATTTAACTTTTATGCTCCATGTTTGCATGAGATTTCTGCCATTATGAAACGCGACAAGTTCGGCTTCGACGAAACAGAGGCGTAGGCGAGGGCTTCGATGATTTGGAGATTCACACAACGCACACACGCTGATATGGACTCGAGCTCTCTCTTAGTCACGGTCGACAGTGATTAATCCTCCACCGTGAGGATCAGTTAGAGGCCACCGTTCCCGCCGTTAGCGCCGTTACTCTGCTCGCGTCGTCGTTGCCCCGCCCGTAAGTGACTCCTGTGGCCTTCTCTGGAGCTCCTTCACGACCAAGCGCCAACGCCGGACTCGTCTACTTCAACGACCGCCTCCTCGCCATGTCCGAGTACGACTTCCCGTACCACGTCCGCGTCGCGGACGACGGCGACCTCGAGACCGTCGGCCGCTACGACTTCGACGGCCAGCTCAGCTGCCCCATGATCGCACACCCCAAGCTGGACCCGGCCACCGGGGAGCTGCACGCACTCAGCTATGAGGTCGTGAGGAGGCCCTACCTCAAGTACTTCTACTTCAGGCCCGACGGCACCAAGTCCGACGACGTGGAGATCCTGCTGGCCCAGCCCACCATGATCCACGACTTCGCCATCACCGAGAACTTGGTCGTGGTGCCCGACCACTAGGTGGTGTTCAAGCTGCAGGAGATGCTGCGCGGCGGGTCGCCCGTGGTGCTGGACAGGGAGAAGACGTCGCGCTTCGCCCGTGGTGCTGGACAGGGCAAGGTTGGTCATGTACTGGTCCTGCCCATTTGGTTTGTTTGCGCGGTCGCCCAGGAAACACTGGGTCATGATCCCCAGCTGTGTATCACAAATCAGCTTCGTGTCTTGTACCCTGGATGCTGCTCGGACATCGGGCAGAAAAGGAGCTGCAACCTCTGTTTCTTGCTCACTGCAGCCTAGTGAATAGATAAGAGAACAATATGTATATGTATATATGCAGCTAAACTGAGTTATGAGGAACGGGCAATCACATTGCATCTAATTTCACAGCGACAGTTAAAGTAGCTATATAGCAGTAGCTCAACTTTTCAGGTTGACAAGAGAACACATGGAAAAACAGTTAGTTACCTGCAAGGGCCATCCGAAGCATTCACCAAGTCTAGAATCTCATTCCTCCTATTGGATGCAGGAATTAGAGCCTTCCCTTTTAGTATCCTGCCAGAATTCTTATCCAAGTTTGCTTTTGGAAACCTCTGTCCTTCAAGAAGAGTGCAGAGCTCAATTGGGACATGATTCGGTTTGTCCTTGCTCTTGCTCAAATCCAAGCATGGCAGCATCTGATACTCAATAACAATGCCATGTTTCTGAGCATAATACTCCACAAGACACTTTGTTTGTCCGGATTCAGTATCCACAAAGGTCATCTGGCTGGCAGGTAAGGGTGTCAAGCCTTGCACTGTGTACTTCTGATTAGTCCTTTGATGAATCACAGTTACACGTCGGCCTTTAAGCTCATCAACCAGATTTTCCATTTGCCTCTTGTTCAGAGTTGTTCGATAATCAAGGTACCCCACTATTTTGTGAACAAGTGCTTCCACCTGTGGAACGCGTGGGAGGACGAGGCGACGAGCGAGGTGGTGGTGATCGGCTCCTACATGACCCCCGCCGACTCCATCTTCAACGAGTCGGACGAGCGGCTCGAGAGCGTGCTGACGGAGATCCGGCTGGACGCGCGCACGGGCCGGTCGACGCGCCGCGTCGTCCTGCCTCCGTCGTGGCAGGTGAACCTGGAGAGAGTATGGACATGGGGCTGCCGAGCGGCGACTCCTCGGAGGACGCCTCCGACGCGGCGCCGCACGAGCACGGCGGCCCCTCCGCCGCCCCGCTGTGGACGGCGTAGTAGAGGTCGAGCGCGGGCAGCGTCTCCAAGAGGCGGTTCCTCCCGAGCGCGGGCAGTGACGGTGCTGAAGACGGAACGGTAGCCACCCTAACTGATCCTCACGGTGGAGGATTAATCACTGTCGACCGTGACTAAGAGAGAGCTCGAGTCCATATCAGCGTGTGTGCGTTGTGTGAATCTCCAAATCATCGAAGCCCTCGCCTACGCCTCCGTTTCGTCGAAGCCGAACTTGTCGCGTTTCATAATGGCAAAAATCTCTGTTGCATTTGTTTGACGATTCATAGGGTGCTTCTTTATCTCAACTTTTTAAGACTTGGTTGTATGATTCAGAAGCTCAAACAATCACTGGTATGTTTTGGAATATTAAACAGGATTTTGCTTTGACTCAATGCAGCGGATGCCGAGCAGATGCAAATGAAGCCGCTGTTATACTTCTTCCTTCAAATATCACTGTTTTCACACTTGACTTTTCTGGGTCAGGTCTATCCGGCGGGGATTATGTCAGTTTGGGTTGGCATGAGGTATATAATCAGTATCAACGTTGTTCTTTGCTTATTCTACATTCATATTTTCGGAGATCACATCTTTCTGAAATTCCCAACAATTTACTTCTAGAAAGAGGACCTCAAATGTGCGGTGTCATGTCTTCGGGACAATAAACAAGTTTCCACTATAGGCCTTTGGGGGCGATCAATGGGTGCCGTTACATGGTAATTGGTAGTTTTGGATAAAGTTTGTGCTCTTTTTATTTGGTGCAAGATTTCTCTGTTTCATTTCATGCGATTCATTATCTTAAGGAGCAGTTTGCAAGTTCTTCCATAGAACTTTTCAGTTGATAATGATATGCTTAAGATTGTTTTTGATCTTTTAAGTTTATGTCAAGCTTGAAATATCTCATCACCACTTGATGGCTGTCCCCTTTAATTCTTTACAATATTTTGTATACAAATGTAAATACAGCCTACTCTATGGAGCAGAGGACCCTTCTATTGCTGGCATGATATTGGATAGTGCCTTCACTAACCTGTATGACTTGATGATGGAACTTGTTGACGTTTACAAAATTCGAGTTCCTAAATTCACGGTATGACCAGTACATCTTCTGCATGCATTACTTTTTGTGTTGAAATGTATATTATGGGAATGGTGAAAAGATGCATTGCCACAACAAATGGGAACTTATGTCTTAATATGAGAAAGCAACCAGACAATGTGTTCGACCTGCCTTAGCAGCAGCCATGTTACATATATTTATATGGGCACAAAGCCATTGTTACAGACTAGAAGTCGGCCATTGTTACGGACTAGTAGTCGGCAAGGGAATGGACTGGACAGGTTTAAACTAGTCCCATCCGATCCAAACTATATCTCTAAGGATGAGTTGGACTCCTTACTATTTACAAGAGTCTGGAACTGACTCAATTCTAGTTACCGAGTCTAACTTTAACTCAATTCTGAGCACATAATTATCTCTATCATCTAACATCCTGCCTCAATCATAACTTATACAAGTTAAGATTGTCTCTGAATGATTCTAGCTTCTTCATAGTTAGAAGCTTTGCAAATCCATTTGACACTTGATCTCTAGTAGAAATTAATCTCCCTTTCTATGGAGAGGTCACAAAGATGCCAAATGTGGACATTGTTTGATAGCCCGGGGAAGGGTGTGTCGGCCTCTACATTTAGGAGGACTTGGAATTTCTAGCTTAAAGGAGTTGTGTTGGACCCTTCGCATGAGATGGCTTTGGTTGCATAAATATGATCCAGGACGTCCTTGGACAAACCTCCCTATCCAAATTCCAAGAAAGACAAAGGCTTTCTTCGACACTGTTCTGATTTCAGAAGTGGGGAATGGTGCCTGCACTCTGTTCTGGACAAACAAGTGGCTCTTGGGTCAGAGAGTAAGTGATCTGGCTCCTAGGTTGTTTGCAATTATACAACAACAACAACAACAACAACAAAGCCTTTTGTCCCAAGCACGTTGGGGTAGGCTAGAGATGAAACCCCGTATGAAAACCTCAGAGCTCAACCCCCAAAGAAAACAGGGGAAACAAAGGCAAAGGAGAACCGAAAACGACGAAACGGGGGAACACATAAAAGAGATAAAACCCACAAGAACCAGCAAGGTCTAAATGGGCACAAGAAAAGGTCAAACGATTAAGGAGGAAAAGCGGAACTATAAATCAAGGTTCTGGCACGTGAATTGCACACTTCCACCCCTTCCTATCCACGGCGAGCTCTTTATCAATATTCCACTCCTTCAGGTCCCTCTTCACTGCCTCTGTCCACGTCAAGGTTGGTCGACCTCTACCTCTCTTCACATTCTCGGGACGCCTAATTATTCCGATATGATCTGCTCTAGACTCTAGAGGCTTTAACCAACAGAAAATGGATCTTTGACATTGGAGCCATAGTGCTTGCTGCTATGGGATTTGCTATCAGAATTGGTGCTACAACCTGAAGTAATGCGCAGTCCCGCTACCGTAATAAGAAGAATCATATCCATAGTCTGTTGGATGGCGACAGGGTGGTCACATCTCAGGAGCAAATGGAGGAGGTGCTGCATAATTACTATCTTAATGTGTTGGGCTCTGACCCCCAGAGGCAGTTTACTCTTAATCTGTTATGCTGCCATAGGGCTGCCCTTGATTTATCTGCCCTGGATCTTCCTTTCACTGAAAAAGAGGTTAGAGACTATTTTGTGCCTCCCTTCGGATAAAGCACCTGGATCCTAATGGATTCACAGGTAGATTTTATAAGACCTGTTGGCATATTATTAAGTACGATCTGTTGGATGCCTTATTTACTCTTCATCATGGAAACGCACATCAGTTGGGACATTTGAATTCAGCTTATCTCACTCTTATCCCTAAAAAGGTGGATCCTTCGACATCTGCTGATTACATGCCAATTAGCCTCATCCACAGTTTTGCCGAGTTAATCTCCAAGATCCTTGCAAATCGCCTGACTCCCCATTTATATCGCTTGGTTGCAGCTAATCAGAGTGCGTTTGTGAGGGGGAGGTCGATCCATGATAATTATATGTTGGTGCAGCAATCTATTAAGTCTTTGCATAGGAAGAGGCTCTCACTGAAATTAGATATTACTAAGGGTGCGTTTGGTAGAGCTCTCACAGCTCCACTCCCAGCGAGAATCACTCCCACGTAGCCAAACGGTAAAAAAGTGAACAGCTCCATGGTAGGAGCGGAGTGAATCTAGTCTCCATTTGTACTAGAGAGTGGGAGCCAAAAAACCTGCTCCCCATTTTCCAACCCCTAAAGAATCACTTCACACACTATTTGCCAAACAATTTTCGCGAGATAGATTCACTTCTACTAGAGAATCATTCGGAATCACTCCATCGAAGAATCAACCCTTGGAGCTAGAGAACCATGGAGCGGAGCTCTACCAAACAAGCACTAAAGCCTTTGATTCGGTTTCTTGGGCTTTTATTCTTGAGGTCTTATCTCACCTTGGATTTGGTGTTAAATGTCGTAATTTGGTTTCAAATCTTCTGGCAACTTCTTCCACTCAAGTGCCGTTGAATGGCTCCCCTGGAAACTTCATCATGCACAGGAGGGGTCTTCATCAAGGAGACCCTCTTTCACTTATGCTTTTTGTTTTGGCGATGGACGTCCTTAGTAGTCTTTTTAATCTGTCTGAAAGCAGAGGTCTTCTGCATGATTTAGGTGAAGCAGGTATCAGAAACAGGCTTTCCTTATATGCCGATGATGTGGTGTTGTTTGTTAGGCCAGTTTAAGAGGATCTGTATCGTGTTAAGGTCATTTTAGATTGTTTTGGTGCAGCTTCTGGTCTCATGGTTAATATGCATAAAAGTTGTGCTATTCCTATAAGTTGTGAGGATTCTTCCATTCAGCAAGGCTGCAGCATTCTGAACTGTTCTTCAACTTCTTTACCCTGCACTTATTTGGGTCTTCCAATTTCAGATAAAAAAGCTAAGAAGATGTGATTTTATGCTTTGGGTAGAGAGGATTGCAGAGAGGCTTCCAAATTGGAAAGCACACCTCCTTAACCTTGCTGGTAGGACAGCTCTTGTGCGTTTTGTTCTTTCAGCAATCTCCATCTACCTTCTCATTGCAATGAATACCCCCAAGTGGGTGATAAAAGAAATTGATAAAATTAGAACGGGATTTATTTAGAAAGGAAGGAAGCTAATGGAGGCAGTTGTCTGGTTTCTTGGGAAACAGTTACAAAGCCTATCTCTCTCGGGGGTCTTGGGATCCCTAACCTGCAGTTTAAGATCTGGGCACTGCAAGCAAAGTGGTTATGGCTAGAAAAAACTGACCCAAATAGACCATGGCAGGGTCTTAACATTCCTGTGCAGCAACAGGTCAAAGACTTATTTGCAAAATCTGTGATATCTATTATTGGGAATGGGGTCAGTACCCTGTTCTAGACTGACAATTGGATGCATGGGGCGGCAATCAGGGACATTGCACCAGAAGTAGCTGCCAAGGTGGGCAAAAGAGCTCTGTCCTCAACCAGCTGTTGATGCTCCTTCCTTCACAGAGTGGTGGAAACAGGTGGAGTGTCATGTGCCCAAAAGCACAAGAAAGGAGCTTAACAGTGTCATCATCTTAGGGCGTGGTGTATTTGGCTTTATCGTAATAAGGTGGTCTTCGATGGGGATTCCCCTTCGCTGAGAAGATTCAGAGAAGCTTTCTTGATGAATCAGTTTGTTGGGTTATGGCTGGTGCTAAGGACCTTGGATCCTTGGATCTCGTTAGGTTTTTGAATGTGGTTGGGTCCTTAGACATGTAGACCCTTAGTCTTCTTCTGTTTTTTGTGTTGTTTTTTTCTTGAACGCGCAGGAGTGGTGCACATCATTATATTAAGAAGAAAAAAGGGTCCAAAATGGACCAATACAAGTACAAGAAAAAACAGCCACCTTACGGTGGCCAAAAACGAAAATACAGAAAAACGTCCATTACAACACCAAGAGAACTACCCCTTTACAGCCCAGGAATTGGACCTGTTAGGAGAGAGAGGCTCTTGGCCCCTGCCATCTTCCACAGCTCCCTCTCTTCCTCAGCCCTTCTAATGGCAACATTTACACTTGGGGTGATCTTGTCGAAGACGCAACGGTCCCTATGGTTCCAGATGGTCCAGAAACCAAGGATTATTAAGGAATTGAGTCCCTTTTCTGCCATGCCTTGCACCTGTTCGCTCACCCTTCTCCACCATTCCATGGCCTTCCCTTCCCCTGAGGAGCAAATCCTTGAAGATTGACCTGTCCCAGCAATCTGCACCAAAATTCCCTTGCCAAAACACAGCCAACCAGAAGGTGGTCAATTGATTCAGGATCTTGATCACAAAGTGGGCATCTTGCAGGATGTTCAAGCCCTCTTTTTTGCAGCCGGTCTGCTGTCCAGCATCTCTGAAGGGCAGCAAGCCAAAGGAAGAACTTGCATTTCGGGGGCCCACGATTTCCAGATCTTATCACTAGGTTCAAACTGAATTGATCCAATGAAAAGGCTCTCATAAGCAGCTTTGGCTGAGTATTTGCCATCATTAGCGAATCTGAAAATATGTTTGTCCTCCCGCTCAGGGTGCAGCTCAACAGTACTTAAAATATCCCACAGAGTGAGGTAATCAGCCAAAACACCTACTGTTAAAACGCCCTTGATATCTTCTATCCATCTCATACTCATGAGGGCATCATGTACAGTTCTGCTGCTAGCTGTACGTTTAGGGACAGCAGCAAGCAGTCTAGGAGCAAGGTCCTCGATTCTTTTTCCATGCAACCAGCAATCCTGCCAGAATAGAGTTGAAGTGGCGCTGCTAATCTCAGTCAGCAAGGCTGTAGAAAAGAAGCACTTAACCCTATCAGGAAGCTTAATGGGCAGGAAGGACCAAGGTTTCCCGGGATCCGTTTTGGCTAGCCACAACCATCTCATGCAAAGGGCCCAACCCATTTCCTTGAGGCTAAAAATGCCTAAACTCTCGAGTTCAACAGGTCTACAGACTCTTCCCCAAGCCACTAGGCAGTGTCCTCTGACTTCCTTTCTTCCCTTCCAAATGAATCCCTTCTGATCTTGTCAATGGCCTTTAAAGCCCAAGGGATAGCTCAACAGCCATAGCAAGATAAATCAGCAGACCTGTCAACACATACTGAACTTGCACTCTTCTCCTAGCCCTTCGACATCAGGTCTGCCTTCCATCCTGGAAGCTGATTGGCGATTTTATCAGTAATAGGCTGCACTTGGTTTCTAGTTAACTTTTTTTAATGAAAGGGGCAGACCCAATTAGCGACAAGGGAATGGGGAGACTTCACAAGGGAGCTGTTCCTGAACAATAGCAATCTCAGCAGACCGCCTAGCAAAGAAAGGACCGCCTCACCCTCAATTTTGTACCCTATGTGATCAAGAGGAAGAGATGCTAAACCACTTGCTGGTCTCCTGCGTTTTTTCACGGGAAGTCTGGTTTCAGATTATGAAATCTATTGGGTTGCAACACCTTGCTCCTAACCTTGCGAGCTCTTCCTTTGAGGATTGGTGGGAAGGACCGAAGGAGTTGCCGCAGCTCCTGATCCAGCAAACAAGGGGCTGCACAAGGGCTTGAATTCTTTGATCATTCTTGGTGCTTGGGCCATCTGGAATCACCGCAACCGCTGTGTTTTTAATGGTTTGCAGCCTAGTTCCAGCATGGATCATCAATTGGGTTAAGGATGAGTCTCATCTCTGGTGTAGGGCTGGAGCCAGTGATTTATCTAGCATCCTTATGCTCCAGTAATCCAGTCGGTAATCTTTATTTTGAGTCTCCATGGTCACAGGTCTAGATGTCTTTTGTTGTTAATTTTTCCTTCTTCCTCTAACCTAGTGTATGTGGGTTTGTGTGGAGTTGTACGAGGTTTCTTTTTGCCTCACCTTTTCTTCTTAATATAATGATACGCAACTCTCTTGCGTTTTCGAAAAAATAGCAATCTCATCTTCACCACAATGAATAGGATAAACATTGCTCTTCTGAACGTTCGTTTTCAATCCAGAAGCGTCCCCAAATAAGTGCAGAATGTTCAGCACTACCTGAATATCACTTTCTTTTGGTTGCAAAAACAGAACCACGTCATCCACATAAAGAGATATTCTATGTTGTAAGGGTCTTGAGGATAAAGGTTGCAGAAGTCCTTCCTGTTCAGCTTTGGAAACCAAACTTCCAAGCACATCCATAGCCAAGATAAAGAGCATGGGAGACAGTGGATCGCCCTGCCTTAGCCCTCTTCTAAGACGAATGATTTTCCCGGGGATTCCATTCAACAGCACCTGTGTGGAGGAAGTTGCCAATAGACCACTGATAATATCTCTCCAAATCTGTCCAAACCCAAGTTTCTGAAGAACTTCTAGCATCAAAGGCCAAGAAACCGAATCAAAAGCTTTGGTGATATCAAGCTTTAGGAGGATCCGTTTTTTTTTGTTGATGCAGTACCCTGGCTGTTTGCTGGACTAACATGAAGTTATCCTGAATGAAGCACCCTTTAATAAATGCACTTTGCTTTACTGAAACCATGCTCTGCAGTTTATCAGCCAGCCTGTTTGCAAGCATTTTGGTTTCTTTTTGTTCTTTTGGTAGGATCTCTGCCTTGTAAAACCCTTTGGATATGTCTCCTTCCTTTTTAATATAAAGATGCACAATTCTCCTACGCGTTCGATAAAAAAGAGTTTAGCTAGAGACGGCAAACACTCGACCAAAACAACATATGAAGGTTTTTTTGCAGTTTCAACTTTTTTGGCCATTATCCTTCGGTGTGGGAAACTTTGCCCCCCCCCCCCCCCAAAAGTGTCGTTTCTTCCTTTGGCTGGTTGCCCACATGAGATGTTGGACTGTGGACCGACTTGCTAAGAGAGGGATGGATCATCCGACAAAATGCCTCTTATGTGACCAGGAAGAAGAAACCCTGCACCATCTCCTTGTCTCTTGTGTGTTTACAATAGAGTTTTGGTTTCATCTTCTAAGACCTTTTGGCTTGGAAAGCCTGGCTCCACAGCCCGGGTGCCTTCGTTTATGAACTGGTGGGAGCAGACTTAGGAGTCACGACTGGTTTACCTGGAAAAGGCCTCAACTCTTTAATTGCCTTGGGAGCCTGGACAATTTGGAAGCTTCGAAACAGATGTGTATTCGATGGATGGACTCCAAGTTTGGCCTTATCTCTTAGGTTAGCAGGGGAGGAGAGATTGTTTTGGGAAGTGACAGGGGCTAAAGGGCTTTCCTACCTTGCTGCCCTCCTTCCCTAGATCTAACATCCTTTGAGTGGTTGTGTGTGTGTGTCCGATGGATTGTTTCAGCTTTCTGTGTTTTTGGCCTCCGTAAGGAGATCTTTGTATTTGGGCTTCTCAAGCCTTTTTCCTATCTTCTTAATATAATGAGGCGCAATTATTCTGCGTTTTCGAAAAAGAAATTAATCTTACCTCTAGTAATTTCCTTGCTACTCTTTCTCCCATGAAACGAAAGTCAATCTCAACATGTTTTATGCGGCTATGGAACACTGGATTTCCTATGAGATACATAGCTCCAATACTACCACACTAAATTTTGGCTGCAGAGGGACAAGAAATTCTCAATTTTTGTAACAAAGATTGTACCCACATCAAAATTCAACAATAGCATTAGCAATTGCGTTATACTCAGCCTCAGTACTCGAACTGGAGACTGTTGGCTGTTTCTTAGCACACCAAGACACCAGATTGTCACTAAGAAAATTTGTGAAACCTCCAGTTGAGTGCCTATCATCAGCATCACTAGTCCAGTCTGCATCAGTGAAAGCACTAACTAACATGGAAGCAGACTTTGTTCATTTTATCCCATGTCCCAATGAGTACTTGATATATCTTAAATTTCTCTTCACTGCTGTGCAATGTTGAGTAGTTGGTGCATGTAAGAATTGACAAACTTTGTTAATTCCAAAACTTAGATCCAGATGAGTTAACGTCAAGTATTGTAAAGCACCAACAATACTTATTGTAACACCCCGTCTACTCCTGGACCGGCGGTACTTACTCCTGGCAACTCTCTAGGATCATATATTATCCCCACAGACCAACACGAGTCTTTTGTACGCACTTTGTCCTCACTCATGCACACCCGAGAAAACTTACCGATCGGTCACCCATCTCAAATTGCTCCAAGCCAAGCACGCTTAACTTGGAGGTTCTTTCAAGATAGACTTCCGAAAAAGATGTACCTTGTTGATATGAGTACTCTATTAATTCTATTAAACCTTGGGCTAGGATATCACCATTCCCTGGAGCCAGGATATCACACTTATGTACCTTGTTGCATCGTCAGTATCAAGCAGACCACCCTTGCTAACTCCCAATTTTTCTGAAGTACATAATGGACTAACCGGCTTGCAATTTGGAATTCCTAGTAAGAAGATCTGATGCATAGTTGCGTTGAGAGAGATGAACACTATTATTTACCCTTTGGATTCTATACCAAGAAAGTAATGAAGTGGACCAAGGTCTTTGAGTGCAAAATCAGCTCTCAAGTCTCGAAGCATAGCATCCACAACATCTTGTGATGAGTTTGCTACAATTATATCATCAACATACACTAGTAGGAAAACAATTATATCTCCTTTTCTATAAAAGCGCAGAGATGTCTGCTTTTGATGCCTAAGACCCCAGGAATAGCATCTTCTCACTTAGCCAGGAATAGCAGGCTTTGGTGCCTCTTTTAAGCCATATATAGCTTTGTCCAATTTACAAACATGATGGGGATGAATCTTGCTTTTATAACCTGGTCCCTGTCTCATGTAGACATCCTCCTCAAGAATGCCATTCAAAAACTCATTCTGAACATCAAGTTGCCGTAAGAACCAACCCCGAGAAACAACAATAAACAAAATGATTCTGATCGTAGCTGTCTTGACCACAGGACTAAACATATCCTCATAGTCTATCCAGGGGCGGACCCAGTGGGTGGCCCATATGGGCCACGACACACCCTAAAATCATATAAGGTTAGTTAGCATAGCGGTGTAAGTACTATCTTTTGAACTTGGCAGTCAAGTTCGAGTCTTGTTGATCTCTATTTTTTGTTTCTTTTTTTGATATTTTTTCGGGCACACCCTAAGCATAGCAGCTGGGTCCGCTACTGAGTCTATCGCATAACATTGTAGTCTCTGGCTAACAGCCTAGCTTTATACCTGTCTAGAGTGCAATCTGCCTTTCTTTTTATATTCTATACCCATCTGCAGTCTATCACATTCTTTACTTTGTCTGACGGGACAAGATACCAAGTATCATTCTTAACCGATGCCTCAAACTCAGTATCCATGCCAAGCTCCCACTTTGTATTATTCAAAGCTTCAGTTAAGTTTTGAGGTTCTCCTATGGAGGTAAAACAGCCATACCTGACACGAGTTGTAGTACCATCCTGAAGTATTGTATAAGGGTGTCTGGGCGCTGATCAGTGAAGACTTCGATAGGTGTGTTAGCAGCTGGGGAGAATCAGGAGATATTGGCGGTGAAGGAGCAGTCGAAGACCAGCCCGAGTGCTCAAGCAGGCCCAGGAAGCGGAATACACGCGTATTCGGCCCAACTTGGGTCAACATGTTGCAAGGGGTGTAGCTGGGGTATTTGTGGGCGTCTGCCGAAGGGTTGCGGCACGGATGTATCAACAACTATTTCCTTGTCCTCTAAGCCTTCCTTCTCTCCCGTCTCATGTTCTTCCTCTGCTTCCTTTGAACCTTCCCAAACTCTGTAATAATACGATTGAGAGAAATATACCAGCGCTATCGCGAGAGTGGTACACCAGTGTTAACAAGGTGGTGGTGCAGCAGGAAGTGACACCGAAGGAGCTGAGGACGAATCTGAAATTACTGATTCTGAAGAGTGTGGTTCTAAGGATGCGTACTCTGCTGGATCTGCTTTTGTTTTAGCCTCAGCTTGCTGAACTCGAGGGTGGCATTGATAGACACAACTTCGGTTGTTGATGCTTGCGGTGCTGTTGAGTCTGTTGAATGAGGTTCTGTTCAGCGGTTTGAGCATCATTAGACTGCTCATCAGGCTTCTGGCCATCATTAGCACCCCCTTGCTGCTATGTGTTGCCATGCATGGGCAAGGCAGCAGTACTGTGCCCTTCCTTTTCTGTAGCAATAGTTTCTCCATGCAAGTCATCATTAGTTAGTAAAGGGTCAACTGTATGTAAAATATGGCAATTAACAAAGTTTGATGAAGTAGGCTTTTAGGTAAGAGATTGATCTCACTCGTAGTCTTGCACCAGCATTAAAGTGCAATTCAGTAAAGGAAAAATTTCATCAAAGACCACGTCATGAGAGATATAGACATGTCCTAATGTTACTTCGAGACATTTATACCCTTCGACATAATGCTATAACCCAACACACACAAAGTGGATCAAAAATAAAGTTTTCTAGTATTATAAGGTTGCAAATTGGGCTAGCAAGCACAACCAAAGCTTTTGAGAAAAGTATAATCAATAGTTTGATGGTACATATGCTCTAGCATGGAGAAATCAAGTAGCTTAATGGGAGTATGATTGATAAGATAACAAGTAGTGGCAAACAGCTTTATCCTAGAATTGTAGAGGCATAGATGCTTAAGCAAGTAGAGAAAGACCAACTTCAACGATGTGCCGATGTTTGCGCTCAGCCAAGCCATTCTACTGATGTGCATGGGGCAAGGAACAAATTATGTGATGCCAATTTTTTTGTAAAAAACGAGTTTAAACGTTGATACTCACCTCCCCAATCAATTTGCATTCCAAGAATTTTGCTGTCAAAACAACGCTCAACCATGTTTTGGAACTCGACAAATTTTTGAAAGACTTCGGATTTACATTGTAGCATGTAGATGTCATGTGGGGCTGACCAGCGCCAAAATAGGGGCGCGGTGCGGTCACCCACAAGCTGAGCCGATCAAGATGTAATCAACCAGATCAAGATGTGATCGGCCAGGTAGAGTTTGTTGAGAGTTTTTAGCAAATAGATAAGGATAGAGTTGTTAGCAAATAAGATAAGAATGAGAGTTTTTAGGAAAGTTTGTTAGATCAAGGACTATATAAGCCACATGGCGCAAGTAACGGAATCAAGCAGTAATTCATCTATCTCCTATTCCTCTTCTTCTCTACTAGCAACATAGGGAGCTGAGGGGAAAAACCTCGCCCCGCCTCTACCAGCGGCTACACCCTGCGCAGCTTAGGCGCGCCGCCATCGCTACCAGCCCTAGACACCCAACCATGCCATAACAGTAGACCAAGTAAATTTACTATAGTCATCAATGAAACGACATGGTATTTTTGTCGATCAAAAGATTCTGGTGATGGACCCTGGACATCAGAAACCATGAGCTCTAGAGGTTTTGAAGAAACACTAGTTGGCACAGGGTAGGGAAGCTGACGACTTTTGGCCTGTTAGCATGCATCACGAATTGACTTATCTAAATCTGATGCACCAGAACAAGAGATTTTATTCTGGCTAGCTATTTTTTAAATAATCTGAAAGATTGAATGATCGAGATGGCTATGCCATCAATAAGGGGACATCTTGACAGTGCCAAGAGCTCCTCGCCACTGAATAGACATAGACAAAGAATAGAGCCATCTTCACATCTACCTTGAAGTAGTACCTTCCTTGTGACTAGATCCTTATGTGACTAACCTGGATTAGGCGAGATAATAGCCCCCTCGGGTACTATAGCATATATATAGGCAGACAATAATATATGGGCCTTAACACCCCCTGTCAAACTCATGGCGGAAGTGGAGGATTTGAAGCATTGAGTTTGAGTAGATGAAACTGATGTTGTGCCCTAGTTTGTGCTTTTGTGAAGAAATCCGCAAGCTGTAATTTTGGGGGCACATATTGAAGATCAATGGTCTTCTGATGACAATGAGATCTAGTGAATGAGACATCAACACCAATGTGTTTTGTGAGTTCACGCTTCACTGGATCATGACAAATTTGTATAGCTCCAGTGTTGTCACAGCGAAGAAGTGTAGGCGAGTCACAAGAAACGCCTAGATCAGCTAGTGGGCTTTGTGGATCCGGCTCACCCAAACATGGTTTACAAGCTCAATCGGTCCCTCTATGGCCTCAAGCAGGCTCCCTGAGCTTGGTACAGTCGCTTCGCCACCATCTTGCTTTCATAGGGCTTTGTTGAGGCCAAGGTGAACACCTCCTTGTTCGTCTTCCGTCGTGGCCTGGATACTGCGTACCTCCTCTACGTTGATGACATCGTCCTCACGGCCTCCTCCCCTGACCTCTTGCTGCGCATCATCTCCTCTCTCCAGTAGAAGTTCACGATGGACTTGGGTGAGCTGCCAAGGGAGGTGTTGGTGGCGGCTGTCAAGGGAGGACTGACGGATGGGATGGGAGGGAAGAGAAAGCTAGCTCGGTATCATATTGGAATATTTGAAACCCTAACGCGTGGTTGGGTGTATATAATATAGAGCAGTTAGGTGGGGCTAAGTCCATTACAAAGGGGTGATCAAGTAAATACAAGAGGATCCTAGCCTAACCCTAAACATGAGTCTAACAATAGGTCTAAATAGTTTGGACCTTTGATGACACCAAAAACAAATTTAGGGGGTGTTTGGTTTGATGATTCACTCCATCCAAGATGAGATGGTGCATCATGAGTCAATTTCTCAAATTTGGTTGAATGGCCCCATTCCTCATGTTAATACTAACTAACCTATGAGGAATGAGGTGGTGATAGATCAACTCATTCTATTCCAGAAACCAAACAAAAAAGTGAGGAGTGAGGAGATGACGGACTAGTTTATTCCTCCAACCAAACACCCTATTAGAGATCCAGATGACACAACTATACAAGTATAAGCACTGCAATGTGCAGATTGAAAGTTTAGAGACCTGGATGATACAATTTTACAAGTTTAGGGACCCGGATAATACAACGCTAAAAATTTAAGGACCGGTAATGTATTTTACTCATCTTACATCCTTGCTAGCACAAGAGTCTATGAAATCCTCGAGACTATTGCTGTAATTGTAAAGTTTTATTGGGTTGTTCTGAATTCTGTCCTTTCAGGTTAAGATGGCTGTACAGTACATGCGGCGAATCATTCAGAAAAGAGCTAAGTTTGACATAATGGATCTAAATGTTTTAAGGGTATACTTCCTAAAACATTATCTTTCCATAACATAATTTGACACCTTGGAACCTTAATACAAAACAAAGAAGAATTGAACTCATGATGGTCGCAAAACTGTCTTTTGCTTGTACAAGTCATGTTTATATTTTGCATTGTTTTATCCATGTCATGCTGCTGTAAAATTGAATATAATAGTACTGATAAATGATAACAGTAAGCTATTTGTTTAATTGCTTTTAATATGGTAGTGTCATCATAAATTCCTTCTGTATATCTTTTATGCAGTCAGATTCACTTCAGATTGTAGATTTGCATTCTCCATGTTGGATGTTTTCTAATTGTAGAATTTCCAGCAAATTTCTGGAAAACCTTGTTTCTTTCCATGTCCGTATTTGGCATGCATTTATTGAAAATCTCCTAAAATAGCTCTGAGCAATTTTAGAGTTGAGGTTTTGCATTATCTGTTCTTTTTCTTTTAACCCAAAGACTGTTTAGTTTGGGAGTTTCTCTTTTCTAGGTTGTCAATAGTAACCAACTGACCATCTGGTTATTGCCAGGATTGACAATTTTATACCCCTCTGGTCCTTAATTAGTCTGAGTCATTCATTGTGAGATCTCTGTATGTTGTAACTACTGTAACTTTGAAAGAACTTGCTTATACTTCAAGTCAACCTAACTGTTCTCTTGTTCATAAGCAGTTGGCTCCCAAGTTGTTTATCCCTGTACTATTTGGACATGGTCTGAATGATATGTTTATTCAGCCTCACCATTGTGATCGTATTCACCAGGCATATGGGGTAAATGTTTATTCAGCCCTCTTCATAAAAGTTAAGTAGCATATAGATTTTTTTGATAATGGAAAACAAATTCCAGCTTTTTGCACTTTCATGCATACAACCTTACAAGTAAAAGTTACGATTCCACGAACAACTATGAGAAGATAAAAAATATCTGTTTAGAACCATAAAAAATTAAGCAACCACAATTCTAGCATTGGATCGTCATCCATGGCCTATGAAGATCTCCATGGCCACCACCTCCAAGGATTGACAGATATTGAGAAATTCTTGGTGTGGTAGTCTCCAAAATCGGAGCCAATGGTTCCTCTGAAAATAACCTGAATAATTGACGCTATTGGTTTATGATTAAAAACGACGTCATTGTGGCAGAGCCAAATGTACCAAAACAATGCTGCAACTCCAATCAAAAGTTTTTTATGTACAGTTTCCTTGTTGGATTCCCAAGCCACCGTAATATGATTAATACTAGAGGGTCTGTCTATATGGAAGGCAAAGAAAATGGTTATGATGCTAGATCATATTTAACAAAGGAAAAAAAATCTAAATTACTCCCCTCACCTATGAACAATGTTCACATAACCCCCTAAAGTATTTTTAGTTCATTTTACCCCGACACTCTCGTTCAATTTACCCTTTAAAAAAATTTGTTCTTTTCATTTCTTTTTGTACAAACTGATTTTCGATTCAAAATTTGTTGGTTAGTAGCTAATAGCATATATTACCCTAGAAAAATATATTATGATTCTTTATAATTATTTTGATAGGTTAGAGATTAGATAATATAATAATTTTAATGGTACAAAACTAAATACAAATTAATGATGAAAAAATTTACCATATTTTTCTAACATAATTTATGATGTTCTCAACCACCTTAGAAATTATGAAATTGAAATTCAATTTGTACATGTAGAAACGAAGAAGCCAAATCTCCCATAATAAGATTTTTCTTTTTTGTTTTTCCATATATAAGTTGAATTTAAAGTTTATATTTTTTTGGGTGATTAAGGACATCATAACTTATTCTAGAAAAATATGTTAATAATTTTTTATCATTATTTTATATTTAGTTTTGTACCATTAAAGCTATTATCTTATCTGATCCTTAATCTATCAAAATAATTATAAAAAATATAATATATTTTTTCTAGGATAAATTATGCTATTATCTAATAACCAACAAAATTTGAACTAAAAACTTGGTTTGTACATAAAGAAATAAAAAAGACAAAAATTTTAATGGGTAAATTAAACCAACTCAAAAGAGTGTCGGGGTAAAATAAACTAAAAAATACTTTAGGGGGTTATGTGAATATTGTCCATAGGTGAGGGGAGTAATTTGGACTTTTTCCTTTAACAAATAACATGGAGATTGGTAGTCGATTATTTCTGTTGCATATCTTGCTAGCCATTTTGAAGGGCGGGCCTGGTACAGCGGTAGAGCCTACCGTCTGTAATCGGAAGGTCCCGGGTTTGAGCCCCAGCCTCTGCATATTATGCGGGTAAGGCTTGGCGCTTAAAGATACCCTTCCCCAGACCCCGCACAGTGCGGGAAGCCTACAGCACTGGGTACGCCCATATCTTGCTAGCCATTTTCTTAATTATTGCCTCATAGCCTGTTTGTGTGCAGGGGGATAAAAATATAATTAAATTTGATGGTGATCATAATTCTCCAAGACCTCAATCATATTATGATTCAGTTTCTATATTCTTCTACAAATCTTTGCATCCTCCTCTGCTGCCTGCAGCACGATCAAAGCTTCATATGGGAGCATTTAAAGTTGGTAACATAACCAATGAGGTAAATTAACAGAATACCTGTTGCAAAACTCCATTTGAATCTGAAACGTATCTTATATGGTTTGTCTTCTAAGGAACCACCTTTGTTTTCCCTCCTAATTCTTGCAGAATTTCTTCTTTGAAATCATCAATGGTCTACGGCCAGCAAACACTGCAGGTTGCAGTTCATCAACCGATGCACCTAACATCCCACATGGTGAGGTCTCAGCTCCCTGAGCTACTTTCTTGTAAATTGTAATGTTATAACAATTGGTTTTATACTGATTCTTTTTTACCTTTTTTGTTTCAGATGGCACATCTGTAATTGAATTGTTGTCTGATAGCATGAACCAACTGTCCATTAAGAATGAGAATCACTTGGTAAGTTTCTTGATATTTTGTCTGTGTCTGATGTGAAGACCTTTTTCCTTGCTCGTTTCCTTATCTGTATTCCATTAGCTGCAGGACTTTCTTTTAGATGAAAACCACAGCCTGCCAGAGATTGATAGTGATAGTGTTGGATCACGATTGCAGGTAAAGTTCACTTTATAACTTCAAGTAAGTTTACACAGAATTTGGACCCTGTATATTTTTTAGTCAAGTCTAGCAATTTTACCCATGCGATGCATTCTCTTGCTTCCACTGGATTGCCCATCGCGTTAAATTGTTTATTGCAATATGTGTGATACAGAGATGCCTCATCAGTTAGGGTCCTAAGAAACACATTAGAAGTCTTGAGAACTGATGCTCATATACTTCTTGCTTGCAAATTGTCTGATCAGAAGCATTCCTTTCTTATAGGATAAAAGAAGTAGGCGCAATGAGGAGTCATGTTCATTCACAAGCTCTAACAGAGAAAGTTGGGGCAGATGTTCATCTTTGGGAGCAGCCAGTGATGAATCATTCTCAGGCGATAATAATGATAAGCAGGTGACACATTGCTTCAATTGCTTGACAATTTAGTTATCCAGTGTCTGATGCGAATACCTTAATCAAAGCTATTGTTGTTACTAGTTGGCTTCTTTCTAACATGTGACATTTACCACTTAGATATCATCAATGAAAAAAGATTATCTGATCTGGTTATTGGTTCGTGCATCATAGAATTTGACAGTCAAGGCTTTGGCTACGCCTGTAAGACAAAACCAGAGGCAAAGCCAGAGGAAACCGATTGAGAAAGCTAAGCAGAAGAAGATTCAAGCCCTGTGGAAGAAGATTAAGCGCGAAAAGGTGGAGATGGGGGACAGCCTATCTTCGCGTTTGAAGATGTGCCTAGGGCAATCTCCGCAGCACAAGAGGAATAGATCGTCTGGAACCATTACAACTTCATAGCTCTGACAACTCTACTGAACCACTGATTGTCCACCATAGATTCTCCCTTATTCTGACCTACTCATTGCCACGATGTAACCTATATACCCTAGGTGAATATATGCTACATGACCGCATTGTAGCATGCCAGGATGTTCGAAAGCTGAGAAAGCACTTGTATCATCTCTTGTAATTGCCATCTCTGGCTCGTTGTCGCATGCAATTTCCTTTACCCTCTTGCATCCTGTGGGCCTTGTATCATCTCCTGTAATTGCCTGAAACAAGTGTAAGTGCCATCTCTGGTTCGTTGTTGCATGTAATTTCTCTCCTCTTGCATCCTGTAGTTTGCGGCGCTGCAACGCAACAACGGCATGGTGATGAAATGGATTGGGACAATGGGTTTGTTGTTTTCATCTTCAATCGCCATTGTTCGCAATTATTTGGACGGCTTTTATTCCGTGCTGTGTAGAGGATTTGTTGGACACTCTTATGGTGTTTTTGGTTGAGGAGTGAGAAGAATGGAGCAGCTCTATTTTATTTTTTTTTGTGTTTGGTTGAGGAGTGAGAAGAATGAAGTAGCTTTATTCTATTTTTTTTTGTGTTTGGTTGAGGAGTGAAAAGAATGGAGCAGCTTTATTCTACTTTTTTGATGTTTGATTTCCAACAATAGAGGAGCGAAACGGCTTCTAGAGTCTCCATGTAAAAATTTATCATAAATAGTTGGAGTACTTTCGTTTCACCAAAATGATCTTATGCGAACACTCTTTCGCATGCGAGCCTTCTTCTCCTCTCTACACTCATGAATTCTCAACTAAATAAATAACGGAGTGGTTTCGCTTTATTCTACTTTTCAACCAAACAAAAAATAGAGTAACTTGCCAAACGGAGAATAGAATGACTCTATTCTCAAAAACTAGAATAAAACTGTTTTATTTTAATTGACTTTCCAACTAGCCGTTAGTGACAAACTAGTAACCCAGCCGTTCTTGCATTGGTCAAAGTTCCACGAAGTGAAACACTGCAACCACGACGTCCTGATCGGGTAGTTTATTGGATGTTCGGCTTGAGAAATTATGACACATTTCTGTAAACTAATCCCTTACAAGCACGTGAACAAGGAAAAGATTTAAATGTGGATTCATATCTCCATGTATTTGGAATTTAGAAAAAAAGTATTTGAAAATTCAGAGAAAAAGAAAAAAAATCTGCCCACGCTCTCTTTTTGGCCTAGTCGGCCCACGCGCGCCCCTTCCCCCCTTCCTATCTCTCGGATAGTTGGGTTCGTGCGTCAGCCCCCTTTCCTTCTTCCTCGTGCCCGCGCCGTGCCGCCCACGTCGAGCCGTCCTCGTTCGGTTCCTTGCCAGTAGTGGAGCATGCTGAGACCCCCTTTCCCCCACGATCTCGTTCGATCTCACCTTTCCGTTGGCGCACATTTCTTTTCCTTTCTGCTCGCCGTTTATGGAAACCAGCGGAGCTCGATCCCCCCTCTGATTCTCGCCGATTTGGAGCCCGATTCACCCCAACTTCACCTCTATGAGCTACTTTGGAAACTCAAATTCCCTTCGGAATTTAAGGAAATTAGAGAGGAATTAGTTAATTTCCACCTCAATCATGAAGGGAATTTAAGGTTCCAAAGTAGCCCTATAAGTACCACCCGAGCCCCCGCCATCGATTCCACATACCAGCACCCCCTTCTGTGCCTCGCATCTCAATGCCTGCGCTCACCATCGCCGTCACAATGCCGTCGCCCGTGGCCAAGGACACTCAGTGCCCCTTCGTCCACGTTGAAGCCGTTGTCGTGATCACCAGAGCTCGCTGTTGTTTCCCCGACCTCTCTCGGTCCTCTGTCAAGCCCAGTCGTGGTGCCCTGACCTCGCCAGTCTGTTGCGCCGCCACCTCTCATCGCCTTCAATACCTTGACCCCCTCGGTGAGGCCCCAACTGTGTTCGCCATTACCCCAGCTACCTCTCGAACCGTTTACCCAGCATGTTTGGCCCCAAGAGCGCCATTCTGGCCAACTCCGGTGATGTGTCGGTCGTGCACCGCCGCACGCCATGCCTCCCTCCGCCGTGCCCCTTCGCCCCAGCACGCTGACTGCGGAGCCGCGCGCGCATGCCGAGCCATGTGATCTGGTTCACTGGATCCAGATCGAGTGATCGATATTAGTTCAGCCAAGTCGGCTCGCCCGTTTTAGTCGTAGTGCTCGGATCTCGATTGGACAGCCATCGATGGCCGATACCCCTTTGCCCGAGCCGCACCGTCGGTTTTGTCAATAACCCCCTGAGTTAGTGTTTATTCACCGGCCGATCTCCATAGTTCAAAGATCATTTCAGTTAGGTCCTAAATCTTATGGTTTAGCCCCTGCGCTTTTGAAGAATAGAACCCGCCATCTGCCCTGCTATTTTAGCACCCGAGCCCCTCAGTTTTTGAGTTAAAGACTACAAGCCTATGATCTTTTGATAGTAGCCTTGTAACTTATTTTTCTATTACAAAAAGGTCCTTGCAATAATGTTTTCTTCATAACTTGACCATTTTAGATCCAAATAAATTGGTTTCTATTTTGCTAGTTTCCTAAAATTATGCTAAACCTTTTATGATGGTTTTTTCAGCAGTTTCTTTATAACCAAAATTTAAGATATTTTGAGATAATTATTTATACCTTCTTTTTGTTTAATGGATGGTGTATGTTTTCTTGAATGGTGTATGTTTTCTTTATTTTGTATGTCTGCTATTAGAAGACGCTTATGTGTTAGAAAATCAGGATAAGTTCAAAGGAGAACCTCATGACTTTTTGTGAAGAAGGCAAGTGGAGTTCTCCCCCTGCATATTCTATTTGATCCCAATCACACCATGATAATTAAGTTTACTCTTGTGATATGCATAATTTTGATGGGATTACCTATTTAGCAATACCTAGTCTTTACCAACCCATCTACCTCGATTTAACCTGTTGTTGCGCTATTGCTTTTGAATCCTTCGGGATGTCAAAACAAGACAACATAAATTAGCACGTGGTTCGCTTCTTCCTTCATTTAACCTCTTTCCGAAGGTCATATTAAATAAGAAGGTGACAAATAAAGAATTCTCATATCTCTAACAGGAATAGAAAGTGCAAATAATAAGGAACAAGTCCTCTAACTTATCTGCATATTCATCTCAAATTTCATTCATGGTAATGTGATAAACAATTACAAGCATACTTTTGGCTTTACACTAATGAGAGCTCGAAGGTAACTTGGGAAGCTGAACAAATGGGAGTATTCTCTCCTCCAAAAAATGTAAATTTATGCATGACACTGTTTCTCTATTTATAGGGGAGAGATACAACTTCGTATGAAATTACAAGTATGTCCACAAAGCTTGTACGTATGGTTTACAAATGACACAAATGTATTATTGTCTTCTATCTCTATCATCTTGTCATCAGAATCTTGTAAACACCTTCTTCCAACCTCGTTTGACTTCTATCTTTGTCTTCCCGTATTTTTATGATGAAGCTAATGCCTTCATCTTTTTCTTGATTTGTTCCGAAGGTGGCTATTGTCGAAGCACCTGCAACACTTAGAGATGTATCGGGAAATAGTGGTTAATTGTGTGTTTTTAGGACCTTCGAAGGATGAAGGCCCCCAACAGTAGCCCCTCGCAGTATTAGTTCGTTTCCTTGCAACGAACTCAGACTAGGAAATGAACGGAGGCCTTGTGCCGAAGGTCCGAAAAAACACCTTCCCATCGCTACACAGCGAAATTTCTGAAATGCGAGGCCACTTTGTAGTGGTAGTTTTTTGATTTTTTCTCTCTCGTCTTTTTTACTCATCCCTGACTCTGGACTTTGCGTATAAATAGAATGACCACTGTAAAGTATTTATCGTGCCATTCTGTTGTTTTGTTGCTTTGAGCCAAAGGTTGTCACTCAGAGTTACACTTGTTTTAGCTTTGGTTGTTTTTAGTTTTGGCTAAGATGGCCGAGGGGAGCAAGAGTGAGGAGCTTGTGCTTGCTAGGTTTCATGAGGCCATGGAGAACAGTAACACTACAAAGAGTACTGACGGCATATTGGTCGGACTGTGGGACGATTCTGAGGATAACGAGGATTTTGATCTCGAGAGAGGCTCATGATGCCGAAGAGTGACCCTAGAAACCAAACCATGTTAACTTTGGGAAATCAGCTATGAAGAGAGGACATATTGAAGCTATTAAAGGTAAATATTTTCACGATGTTTCCATAGTGAGGCCTGGTGGGGAGAGCACTATTCCTCTTCTTGAAAAAGACGAAGTGGTTGCTTACCGAAGCTTTTTGAAGGCTGGGTTGCGCTTTCCTCTTCACAAAATGTTGGTCGAGGTTCTAAAAAGGTTCGAAATATACCTTCATCAGCTTACTCCCGAAGCTCTGATTAAGGTTGGGATTTTTATCTGGGCAGTAAGGAGTCAGGGTTTGGAGCCAAATACTGACTATTTCTACAACATCCACGAGCTGTTTTATCGAACAAAAGCTACTGGAAAAGCGCAATATCATAACAAATTCGGTTGCTACAATTTCGTATACCGGACAGATGCTAGGTATCTTGTTCCAACTTTTCGACAGAAATGGCCTGGCTCGTGGATGAAGCAATGGTTCTATGTATAGAATGACTTGGACAAGAGGGAGGACATTAAGAGTATAATTCAGTGGACTATCCGATCTTGCTATTGTGAAGTAGAAGAGGCCCAGCCTACTTAGTAACATTTAATGCTGTGTGAAATTACATTTGCACCAAATATTTAGGCTAGGATCATATAGCTTTCAAAGTTTGGCCCCTTGTTAATGAATGGGAAATGTCGAAGGAGATTGAGGACGAGTCAAGCCAGATTGTCGGAGAAGGTGGTTTGGTATATCTGAAATATATATATTGATAGAGAAATCAATTTGGTGAACCTGATGACGAATGGCTTGAAGCTATTGAACCAATTTGTGATGAAATGTTGGTAGCTTATACCAAAGCTGAAGACGAAGCAATGAATACCGCATTTGGTGCCCGAGGAAAGAGAAGGTTAAACAGGGTGTTTGATATTTTTGGTTTTATCTATCCTGACATTGTTTCCCTGTCCGAGGGAAGGGTCAAAAGAGGAAAAGTTCTCTAAAATCTCCTTCAAGTGCTCTAAAGCAGAAAAGAGTGAAGATTTTGGCAAATCGACCGAAATCATACTATATTGAAAGGGCGGCAATAATACCTGCACTCTCGGCCACCGTGGCGGATGAGACGAAGGCTTTGTATCTGAAGGATGACTCTTCAGTTATTTTGAAGGTAACATACCTTGATTTTTACTCTGACTGGCTTAGTTTTTATTAAGATGTTTATTTTATTTTGAACTTTTAATATAGGAAACAGAAAAAGTCAAAGAGGAGGGAGTAATTGAAATTCCAATTCAGGATGAAGTACCCCTAGCTAGCACGGAGCTGAAGGTGTCGAGCAGTGCACAGGAGTAGCCGAAGCTAAAAACTACTGCAACAGGGACCCCTCGAAAAGGGTAAAAGAATGTGCAAACTAGGTTTTGTCTAAGTGTTGCTATCTCTACTACGATGTCTAAGTTCCAACCCTAAACAATATAAGTATAAAGACAACATTGAAACTTAAATGCTTAATATAAATGCGGAATCTAAAGAGCAAGGTAGAGATGCAAACTCTCATGGATGACGCCGATATTTTTACCGAGGTATCCAGAACCACGCAAGGTCCCGACTAATCCTCGTTGGTGTCCCTATGCAAAGGGAAGCCCACGCGAGGGCCAAGCACCACAATCGAGTAACTCCGTAGAGAGCCGCGGGCCTTCTCCACGCACAAGTGGTGCTCCACTTCCGGCTCCTCTCGGACGTTCCCCACCGTCTCCACTATCGAGCTTCCGGCCGAAAACGCCGCGGGCCTCATTCCCTCCGGTACACGGTGGCGACCGTGACACAAACACTGTTGTCACGGTCTCACAAGAGTCTCGCCCCACTCCGTACAATTACAACGGCTCGCGCAAGAGCCGAGGGGTTG
Source organism: Zea luxurians (assembly GCA_029449295.1). Taxonomy (NCBI): domain Eukaryota; kingdom Viridiplantae; phylum Streptophyta; class Magnoliopsida; order Poales; family Poaceae; genus Zea; species Zea luxurians. The sequence goes on along the minus strand of JAOPSE010000006.1, from coordinate 20,912,052 downwards.
TGTGGTTTTTCTAAACTCACTCAACTAACTAGGATTCACCTAGATAAAGCGCTAATGCGGTCTAACTAACCTAAGCACTTCACAAAGCACCTACGCTAATCACCGAGTGATTCTATTAAGCACTTGGGTGTATGAGCACATGGAAATGTCTATACTATGCCTTGGTATGTTTCTTGGGCTCCCAAACATTGAAATGGCTAGTCAGGGGGGTGTAATTATAGCCCCCAACACAAAACTAGCCGTTGGAGAAAATCTTCTGTTCCCTGCGGCACACCGGACAGTCCGGTGCCCCTGTCTGGTGCGCCTAGCCATTGGATCTGACACCGTAGGTGACCATTGGTGCGCAGGCTTTTCACATCGGATAGTCCGGTGGTATTTTCTCCACAGTGCCACCTTGAACTAGCCATTGGGCTACAATTCCTAGGTGCACCGGACAGTCCGGTGCTCCAGACCAGATAGTCCTCCATGGCAACACTTCCTTCGTTTCTTGGACTTCACTTGATCTTCATAATGTCTTATTTTGAGGTGTTTCTTTCCTCAATGCCTTGGTCCAAGTAACTTTAGCATTCCTGTGAACTACAAACACAAACACTAGCAAGCACATTAGTCCACATGTTATGTTGATCATCAAACACCAAAACCTATTGAGCCAAATGGCTCGGGGTCCATTTTCCTTACAATTTCCCCCTTTTTGGTGATTGATGACAACCTAACCAAAGCAAGCAAATATAACAAACATTTGAATGAAAATATGCAATCTACTTGCTAGGATGCAAGTTTGTCCCCACAATGTGAGATTATGGACTTAAGCCTCCCCTAACTCCTTAATTCACTTACTTCCTATTTTAGACCAAAGAGCCAAAACCACTTGAAGGATAAAAAATTTTATTTGGTGGTGTTTGGTGTTTGATACAATTTTTATTGCTTTAGTCCCTAAACTTCTCCCCTTTGGCATCAACCACCAAAAAGGAAGACATTAAAAGCACATTGGAAGCGAAATAAGACTTGCCCTCATAAAAGATTTATCAATTAATACCAATTGAAGCACTCAACATTATTACTCCCCCTAAATGAGTGTTCTCCTTTGGAATGAATTTTCTCCCCCTTTAGAGAAAAAGAAATACTCCCCTTGACAGAGATCTTCTACTTAGGAAAAAGCATGTGAAAAAATAGAGGTGCAAGACATGGTTTAATTAGACTAACTTCCCTTATGCATAGGTAACAAAATATGATTTAACAACATATGCATGTATATCAACATGGAAAGTATAAGATATGAAATATAGTCTAACCAAATGTCGGAGAAGACATGTAAATGATACCAAATGTAGTCTCAAAGATACCGATTGAAAGTTAATGACAGACCAATTGAAGGCCAATGGAAGGCTTGTGAGACATAAGAATTCTTGTAGATTTGCAGTGGAAGCTTGTTGTCTTTCTCCAGGGACTTCATTTTCCTTACAATGAGACTACTACATGAAATAGACTTGAAAAAGGTATCAGTCTCAAAGTCTGAGATTATAGAGTAACCTCCCCCTAAAAGAGTGCATACAAGTTTTGAATACTTGTAGGAGACATGCACTTTGATTTGATAACAAGAGGGCCAAATTATCTATAATTCGAGCTTTGGCACATATAAGTTAAATGATACCAATTGAAGCATACAAAATGAAGTATAATTGAAGTGTTATACCACTTGAAGTATTTCACCATATCAATTGATGTATCATTTTCTTAGGAATATTAAATAAGCTATGTACCGTGCTTAATTAAACATTTTAAACCATGTAGGTTTGCTTAAGAGAATGAATTTAAAGCAAGCAATCCTACCATATGATTTACCTAGTATGCATGATTTTTTAATAAAAAATTAATACCAATTGTAATACTAGGCATGAAAGGTAAAACTAGATACATGAAAATAGATACGCATATCTAAGAACAAGAAATACAACAAATCTAGTTACCTTAGCCATGGGTGGGAATTTGGGTCCAAAATATACATTAACCCACTTGGCAATAGACTTGATCCAGTATGATGCATCCCATGATATACATCCCAAATTTGCCAAGTCTCCAAATTCTTCGACTTCCTTCAGATTCCTCATTTCCCTCTCTGGATCCAAACCTTCTTGGTGCTTTTCATGGTTGAAATAATCTCCTTTGGCACCCAGATGCGTTTGGCCCCTTTCCCTTTGTTGGCTTGCTTGTTGGCCTAGATTGCTATCACCTTTCCATTCTTTTCTTCTTGATCAAATATAGTGTAGCAGCTTTTTTCCACCTTGTTGATGTAGGTGTTGGAGATTTTGCTTGTTGGCTTTTTCTTGAGCTTTTGCTTGTCCCCGGTCTTCGCCTTGCATTGGAAAGACTTGTGGCCTTCCTTGTGGCATAACCTACAAATCACAATTTAGCCCTCCATAGGCTTGTTCACTCCCGCAGTGGTGTTATCCTGTGAAGGTTGGATTTGTTTGCCTTTGCCTTTCTTGTCATACAAAGCCTTCCCAAGGCGAGCCACCTCTTGCTTTAATTGCTCATTCTCCATTGCAATCTCGTCCGAACATGTTTCTATAACAACATTCTTAACAAGCACTTGATTGCATGGGTTAGAATTATCAATTAAATCAAAGCAAGAAGTAGAAGCATCTTTCTTAATAATTTCAGGTATTTCAATGAAATATACTTCTAGGGTGCTACCAATGTTTTCTAGCTTAGTAGTTAGCTCATTATTATGTATGCTAAGAATTTCCATTTTCCCTAACAAATTTTCAATGGCTTCTTGGGAGCTATCTAACTTAGCCTTAAGTTTTTCATTCTTTTTAATAAGGCCACCATTGGTAGCAGTGGATGGAACACTAGACTCTAATTGCTCAATTTTAGTTGATAGCTCACAATTCAAATTTGCAAATGTTTCAAAATTTTCTAGAAAACCTTTATAATCATTTTGAGAGCTAATCAACTTATTTTTCAAAGTTTTAAGTTGAGCCTTTTGATTAGTGCAAACATCCTGGAAAAATTTAACGGCTTTCGCAAGGTCATCTACAGAGGGCTTTCCTTCACCTTCATCATCACTACTGCTTTCATCACTAGAGGATGGAATACTCATTTTATCTCTTGCCATAAGGCACTTGCGTGATGACCGTGATGAGCGTGATGAGCACTGGTGGCTACGTGTCCTTGGAGGTTCATCTTCGCTTGAAGAATCATCCCAAGTCTTGACACTTGTTAGCGCCTTGCCTTTGCTCCTTCCCTTTTTGACCATTGTCAATGTTAAAGAGAAGATCCTCTACCTATAGGGGCACACCCATTAGATTAATCTTGTGGATCATCCCCATTACCTTTCCGACATGTCGGATTGTTTCTTCGTCCTTGGAGGATGATGTTGATGGTTGATTATCTTCATCATCATCACTTTCTTCTTCTTCCTCTTCTTCACTTGGGGAACTTCGAGTGGGAGCCTTCTTTTTACCCTTCCTTACTTCACATGCAAAAGCATATGGTCTTGAGGAAGTTGGCTCCTCTCCCCGACACATTTTTTGCGACATCTCAAAGGCCACAATTTTCCTAATCACAATAGTCGGGTTCATTGTACTCAAGTTCTTCATGTTGTGAAGAATAGTGATGATGCTCCCATATCTTTGTTGTGGTAGCAGGGAGATAATCTTCCTCACAATGTTGGCATCACCTAGCTTATTAATGCCAATAGAATTGAGCTCATTGATGATTAGATTCAAACGAGAATACATATCTCTAACAAGCTCATTATCTTTCATAGCAAAAGAATTATACTCATTTAAGACTAGGCAATGTTTTTGCTCACGGACTTTGGATGTGTCGTCATGGAGCTCATGCAATTTTTGCCAAATCTCATTAGCAGTTTTCAATGTAAAAACTTGATTAAAAATATCCATGCTAAGAGATTCATACAAGCAATTTTTGGCTCTAGCATTTAAATGAATTTCTTTTTCCTCACTCGTGGTGGGTTTCTCGGGATTCTTGGGTGGTTTCATCCCCTCACGAATGACTCTCCAAACACCTAGATGAACAACCTCTAGGTAACAAGCCATTCTAGCACTATAATATGGGTAGTGCCATCAAAGTGTGGTGGCCTATGGGTATCCATCCCCTTTCTCTAAAAAGCGTCGGCTCTTTTAGCGGTGAAGCTAAAGCATTTCAAATGAGCCAAACCAGGCTCTGATACCAATTGAAGGAAGCAGGTGACGCCTAAGAGGGGGGGGGGGTGAATTAGGACTTCTAAAACTTTCACTAAACTAGGCCACAAATAAATCCCTAGAGCAAACCTATGCAAATAATTAAACTAGAATGTGCAAACTAGGTTTTGTCTAAGTGTTGCTATCTCTACCGCAATGTCTAAGTTCCAATCCTAAACAATATAAGTATAAAGATGTCATGGGCCTCATTCCCTCTGGTACATGGTGGCGGCCGTGACACAAACGCGATTGTCATGGTCTCGCAAGACTCTTGCCCCACTCGATATAATTACAACGGCTCGCGCAAGAGCCGAGGGGTTGTGTGTTTTTTTTAAATTCACTCAACTAACTAGGATTCACCTAGAGCAAATGTTAATGCAGTCTAACTAACCTAAGCACTTCGTAAAGCACCTATGCTAATCACGGAGTGATTCTATTAAGCACTTGGGTGTATGAGCACTCGGAAATGTCTATACTATGCCTTGGTATGTTGCTTGGGCTCCCACACATGGAAATGGCTGGTTGGGGGTGTATTTATAGCCCCCAACACAAAAGTAGCTATTGGAGAAAAGCTGCTGCTCTCTGCGGCACACCGGACAGTCCAGTGGTGCACTAGACAGCCCGGTGCGCCTAGCCGTTGGATCTGACACCGCAGGTGACCGTTGGCGCGCATGCTTTGCACACGGGACAGTCCGGTGGTCTTTTCTCCATAGTGCCACCTGGAACTAGCCGTTGGGCTACTGTTCTTGGGTGCATCGGATAGTTCCGCGTGTGGCACCGGACAGTCTGGTCTGCCACCGGACAATCCAGTGCTCCAGACCAGACAGTCCGCCGTGGCAACACTTCCTTCGTTTCTTGGACTTCACTTGATCTTCATAGTGTCTTCGTTTGAGGTGTTACTTTCCTTAATGCCTTGGCCCAAGTAACTTTAGCATCCTCTGAACTACAAACACAAACACTAGCAAACACATTAGTCCACAGGTTATGTTGATCATCAAACACTAAAACCTATTGAGCTAAATGGTTCATGGTCCATTTTCCTTACACGGACAAAACTAGCTCTCTAAAAGCTTATTTAATAATAGATGTTGTCAAGTAAAAAGAACAAGAGAAAATTGAAGCTTCTATGACTGAAGGTTCGACAGAGGAAAAGACTTTGTTAGCGCCCGAAGAAGCGCTACCCGCGCCCCGCGAATATATTATTCGCCACGCTTCAAGTGTGAAGCTGACTTCTAAATAAATTGTTGAAGTATTATGGTGAGGATTTGAACTATCCTTCAAGCTCTCTTGTATACGTAGGTAATGATGAGGATGACTATCTATATTACCTGCCGGATAGAAGAGAGATTGAAATATGTCATGAGATGATGGATAAAATGGGCTATCTGAAGCTTGAACTCGGATTATCTGCTATGGCTAAGGACCATCTTGCGGACTACTTAGCATACAACAATTTGAAGGTTAGCATACATTTCTCTCTCCTTTTTTATCACGATAACTTAGGTATTTCTTGTGTTATTTATTCTCTTTGTTTTACCATTATCAGGGACTTATTCTGAGTAAAGCTTTGAAGGCCCAGAAGGACGCCGAGCACGAAAGTACTCGGATAGCCTTCGGAAACTTACGATTAGAGGTCATCGACCTTCGTCATCAAGCTGAAGAGAAAGATAATATTTCAATCTCTCTGGTTAGTGAGCTAAAGGAAAGCCGTGCTAAACTGATTTTTTTTCGAAGAGGAGAATACAAAAGTTTTGAAACTGGAAGATGAGAAGAAGGCTATTGCAAAACGCATTGCCGACCTCGAATCTATTATGACAACACAAGCTGAGTCACACAAGTCTGAGATGCTGAAGCTGAAAGAAAAATTCGATGAAGTAAATGAAAATTTTGAAGTTGAAAAATCGAAGCGTGAAATAGCCAAAGCTGAACGTGACATAGTTTAGAAGAATGTTGATGAGCTTCGGGAATCGAAGGAACAATGCTTTTCTATTGCTACACAATGCTGCGAGAAATTGAAGATTCAAGATTATGTTTGCTAGTGTGGGCGCTTTTTCTAGCGATGAAAAGTTTATTCGCTGCGACGCCGAAGGGGCAATAAAGTGGATTGTAGGTGAAGTTTAAGACTTTGACGAAGTTCTTACTGGTTAGAGAGATTTTTGTGCTTGCGTGGGTGCACGGGGAGTGGTGCCGCTACTCAAAAAAGTTGGTTGTGAGCACGCAAAATCTGTGATTCATTCAGAATTTAAGGTTTCAACTATTGATATCAAAGACCCTTCGCCTGAAGCTGTTGCACTGAGGGGGATTTTATTCTGACATCTGGCTTGCTGGCGAGAGGAAAATGATGGATGAAGCTATCAGAGACAGTGAGGGAGAGGTTCCTTTTGAATGCTAAATCTTGTTCTTCGATTTTTGTGTAGTATTTTTAACAAATTGCATTTTGGTTTTACAGGCTCACTGAGCCACCGAAGCGATTAAAAAGGCGGAAGAAGCTTTGCGGCTGGAGAAACTCATAGGTACACTATTTTTCTCTCTGAGTTCTAGCTTCGTGAAACTATGATATATGACATGATTTTTTTGTACAGTGGTCCTTTCCCCACCACCAGAACCGTGCGATCCTGAAAATGATCCAGAATTGAAAGATATCCTTGATGAACTTAAGGTGGTACATAAGGCAATATACGAAGCTATTGATAAAGCTCTAAACGAAGCTGCCGAAAAAGTTTTGAACGAATACTAAGAAGCTTTTGTAAAAACATTTTTAAGTATATGTCTGTTGTGTGTACGAATAATTGTGTGAAATGCGTATTCTATATAAGTAAGATTGGACGATATTTCTTTATGTAGCGTGAAATAAGTATACATACCGTTTTGAGCCAAAGGCAAAAAAACACCTTCCCTTCTTTTCATGCTTCGTAGAGAAATGCTCTTTTAGCCAAAGATCTTATTTAGTCAATAATGCATTGGAAAATACCTAGCTATTGAAGAAGAATAATTTGCCCTTCTTCGCCCTTCTATCTCCACTATATAATCTTTACAATGGTATAAAAACAACTTCTCCACTATATAATCTAAACATGCCCTGGTACGGGGTAGTCGTCTTTGCCTGAAACAGAGAGGGGTCTGCTCGAGTTGCAAATGAGAAGAGCTCGAGGTATGCCTAGTGCAGTACCCTATCAAACCATTTGTTGTGCCAAAGTTGTATAGTGCGGCCATCCCCAACTTGGACCTGTGGTATATCTTTGTACTTGGTCAGAGTTTTTAGGACATGATTCCACCAAAATGACCCTTTTTTGGGTGCTCAGCACCACACCCGAGTTGTAGTAATTGTCCCATACCAAGTTAACTTTGGGTATGTTGTGTTTGTTGAAGAATTTTTCCATATTTTTCATCAAAAGAGCTTAGTTCTAAGTTGTGAGGTTGAGGACTCCTAGTCCTCCTTGTTTTCGGTCTGCATGCGAGCTTCCAAACCTCTTGGTGTTTATATTTGTGCCCCTCCATAGGCAATTCGTTCTATATTTGTCGATCTGCTTGATCACTGATGCAGTAATTTAAGTGTGCACATGTAAAATGTAGGTAATGAGGAGAATTCCAAATTTACTAGCTACATGCATCCAATGTGAGACATGAAGATTGAGGTTGAGTTCAGTCGATGCTCAATTCTTTGTATGAGAGGGATGAATGATGCCAGCCTAGGTCTTGACAACCTCATCAAAAAACCTAGGTACATAAAGGGGAAAGAGTCGATAGAGCAGTTAAATGTTTTTGAGAGGATCTCCATTTTTGAGGCAGACACATTGATGGTGTAAATGTTCGACTTTTGATAGTTGACCTTAATCCCTATTGATTCTACAAATGAGTTCAAAATTGCTTTGAGGAAGAACAATTGTTTCTAGCAGGCCTCCATAATCAGGATATTGTCATCGGCCTATTGGACAATCAGAAAATCCTGCCCACATCTTTGCCGAATTAGGAGTCGAAGGAGCCCTTGATCTTCTACTTTGTTTAGAATAGATTGAAGCAGGTCAGCTGTTATCATGAATAGAAGTGGGAAGAGGGGATCACCCTGCCTGACCCCTCGTTTACAATGGAAGATCTTGCCTGGCACCCCATTAAACAATATTGTGGATGTCCCAAAAGGCATGATCTTTTGCATCCACTACATCCATTTCTGGCCAAAGCCTTTATGCTCCATGATCTCCATGATATCTCTATGCTCTATTTTGTCAAATGCCTTTTTAAATTATAGTTGTAGGATAACCATCTCCTTTTTGGACTATTTACATATGTGTAGGTACTCGAAGGACCAAGCAAGACAATCCTGAATGCCTTTAATGAAATCTTATTGGTTAGCATAGATCAACTGTGGAATCACTCTCTTAAGTCTATTGGTGAGTATTTTGGTTAGAATTTTGACATTTGTGTTTAGTAAGGACATGGATCCTATAGTCATTTACCGATGCAGGATCCTCTTTCTTGGGGAAAAGTACGATGTGGGACTCAATAATGCTCTGCATGCAAAGTTTGCCTTCGTAAAAATCCTGGCACACAGAGTAAAAGTCTAGCGAAATAATGGGCCAACACTTCCTTAGAAAGTCTCTATTGAATCCATCTGATCCTAGCGACTTGTCTGTCGAGTGGTTAGCCACTATTGTGGGGGACAAATATCCCCCGAAACCACTCGGGAGCGAAAACTCTACCCAGGGCCACATGCTAGTTGCCCCTCGGTGACATCTCACCGTGGGCTGTGATGTAGCTGAGGTGCCCGATCTTTCGGCGAGTAGAGATAATTCCGATTTGGTGGAAGTTGACCCTTGCGATCCGACTACGACGAGCAAGCCCGAGGCACCAATGCAATCGCTGAACCAACTCCCTGTGGTTATCGACCTTGCTGATGCGAGATCGGCCTGATCACGAAGATCGTTTCCTGTGCGCAATCGAAGAACGAACAAGAAAAAGATGCGAGCAATCTAATCTATTACTCGAGGGTGGAGTTCTGAATACACGAAGACAGCGCAGATTTGCGCGTGTTCGAGAGTAGCTAAAGCTAATGTAAAACAAAACTCGGAAAATAAAAGAGGCGCAGCTCCTGTATAAATAGAGAGGGGGCGCAGCCCCTAGGGGCGGCCAACCCTAGGTCGTCCATTATGGGCCGCCATTGGGCTGGTCGTCTATTCTTCTGGGCCTTCGTTCTTTAACAACAAGATGTAGTTCAATTCTCTTGCACGGGCCCGAGTCACTGGCCCAGGTGGAAGGGGTGGCGCCTGGACTGGGGGAGATGGTGCCTGGGCTGGAGAAGGTGCTGCTGGTGTAGATGTGCTCGTGTTGGTGTTGATGTCCTCATCATCCTCCCCTTCTTGAACTGAAGTCGTCCTCGACGGCAACTCCTCATCTTCTCCCGCATACGGTTTCAAATCTGCAACATTAAAACTAGTGGAAACACCAAACTCCGCAGGCAGGTCAAGGATATAAGCATTATCATTAATCTTGGTTAGTACCTTAAAAGGACCAGCAGCACGAGGCATCAATTTAGAACGGCGCAAAGTAGGAAAACGATCCTTTCTCAAATGCAACCAAACCATATCACCAGGTTCAAAAGTAACTAGTTTCCGGCCTTTACTACCAGTAATCTGATATTTAGCATCAGCTAGCAGCAATGTTTTGTTGAGTTTGTTCATGGAGATTAATCATTTGTTCAACATGTGCAAGAGCATCTATGTGTGGGGCATCCGTAGCATCAAGCGAAAACAAAGCAATAGGCGCCCTAGGAATGTAACCATAAACAATTTGAAAAGGGCACATCTTTGTAGAAGAATGTGTTGCATGATTATAAGCAAACTCAACATGAGGTAAGCAATCCTCCCAACGTTTCAAATTTTTGTCTAAAACAGCCCTAAGCATGGTAGACAAAGTTCGATTAACTACCTCAGTTTGACCATCAGTCTGAGGGTGACAAGTGGTGCTAAACAGCAATTTAGTTCCTAATTTATTCCACAGAGATCTCCAAAAATGACTCAGAAACTTGGCATCACGATCCGAGACTATTGTATTGGGAATACCGTGCAAACGAATAATCTCTCTAAAAAACAATTCAGCAACATTGCTAGCATCATCAGTCTTATGACAAGGTATGAAATGAGCCATTTTGGAGAATCGATCAACAACCACAAAAATGCTATCCCTCCCCTTCTTAGTTCTAGGCAATCCCAAAACAAAATCCATCGAAATATCAATCCAAGGGGAAGTAGGAACAGGCAAAGGCATATACAAACCATGGTTGTTCAACCGTGACTTAGCTTTCTGACAAGTAGTGCAGCGTGCAACAAGGCACTCAACATCAGCGCGCATCCGAGGCCAAAAGAAGTGGGCAGCCAACACCTCATGTGTCTTGTAGACGCCAAAGTGCCCCATGAGACCGCCTCCATGTGCTTCCTGTAACAACAAAAGACGAACCGAGCTAGCTGGAACACATAGCTTGTTAGCGCGAAACAGGAACCCATCCTGTATGTGAAATTTGCCCCATGGTTTCCCATTAATACAATGGCCGAAAGCATCTTTAAAATCAGCATCGTCAACATATTGATCTTTTACAGTGTGCAAACCAAAGATTTTAAAATCTAACTGTGACAGCATGGTATAGCGACGAGACAAAGCATCAGCAATAACATTGTCCTTCCCGTTCTTGTGTTTAATAATGTAAGGAAAAGACTCAATGAATTCTACCCATTTAGCATGACTGACGGTTCAGATTTGTTTGGGTACGAATATGTTTTAAAGCCTCATGATCAGAATGAATTATGAACTCACGATGCCAAAGATAGTGCTGCCATGTATGTAAAGTGCGCACTAACGCGTAAAGCTCCTTATCATAAGTAGAATATTTCAGACTAGCACCGCTTAATTTTTCACTAAAATAAGCAACTGGTTTTCCTTCTTGTAATAAAACAGCACCTAGCCCAATACCGCTAGCATCGCATTCAAGCTCAAATACTTTATTAAAATCAGGCAATTGCAATAGGGGAGCTTGGGTTAACTTATCTTTCAAAGTGCTGAAGCTTCCTCCTGCGAATCACTCCAAGCAAACGGCACATCTTTCTTTGTAAGCTCATGTAGAGGCGCTGCAATGGAGCTAAAATCACGAACAAATCTGCGGTAGAAACCGGCAAGTCCAAGAAAGCTCCGAATTTGTGTGACCGTCGTCAGTGTAGGCCACTCCCGAATGGCAGCAATCTTGCTGCTATCCACCTCAATGCCCTGTGGAGTAACAACATAACCAAGAAACGAGACACGTCGTGTGCAAAAGATGCATTTTTCCATGTTAGCGAATAACTGGGCGGCACGCAATGCATCAAAAACAGCACTTAAATGTTCCAAATGCTCTTTCTTAGATTTGCTGTAAATAAGGATATCATCGAAATAAACAACCACAAACAATCCTATGAAGGGCCTCAGAACTTCATTCATCACTCGCATAAAAGTGCTGGGAGCATTAGTCAATCCAAACGGCATAACCAACCATTCATATAAACCAAATTTCGTTTTGAAGGCTGTTTTCCATTCATCACCCAGTTTCATTCTAATCTGGTGTTAACCACTACGCAAATCAATCTTAGTGAAAATAATGGCACCACTAAGCTCATCTAGCATATCGTCAAGGCGTGGTATAGGATAGCGATAACGAATAGTGATGTTATTAATAGCACGACAGTCTACACACATACGCCATGACCCATCCTTCTTGGGAACAAGTAACACAGGAACAGAGCAAGGGCTAAGAGACTCACGAATGTATCCTTTGTCAAGCAACGCCTGTACCTTGGCGCTGAATCTCCTTCGTCTCATCCGGATTTGTACGGTATGGTGCGCGGTTCGGAAGCTGTGCACCGGGAATGAGGTCGATCTGGTGCTCAATGCCACGAAGCGGTGGGAGACCCGGTGGTAAGTCTTTGGGAAAGACATCAGCGTACTCCTGCAAAAGGTTAGCAACCATAGGGGGAATAGCCAAAGATGGTGCATCATCAAGTGAAATGAGGACACTAGAGCATACAAGTGCATAGCATGGCAAATGAGCACCGTGTAGATCATCAAAATCAGCACGTGTAGCAAGTAAAACAGGAGCCTTCAACTTAATTTCAGAAGGAACATAGGGCGATGGATCAAGTTGTTTAGCAGTTATAGCAGCTCGGGCAAGATCATCTTTAACAATTTGTTCAGGTGTCATTGGATGTATAATTATTTTCTGACCCTTAAAAATGAAAGAATAATGATTCGAACGACCATGATGCAAGCTATCAGTATCATATTGCCAAGGTCGACCAAGTAACAAAGAGCATGCTTCCATGGGAATAACATCACAATCAACAAAATCAGAATAAGCACCCATGGAGAAAGGAACTCGCACGGAACGCGTGATTTTTATTTTACCACCATCATTAAGCCATTGAATGTGATATGGGTTTGGATGCTTACGAGTGGGTAACGACAACTTTTCGACCAGCATGGTACTCGCCAAATTGTTGCAACTGCCGCTGTCGATAATGATGCGAATTGACCGCTCCTGCACAACACCCTTTGTATGGAACAGAGTGTGTCGCTGATTCTTCTCGGGCAAAGCGACCTGTGTACTGAGAACACGCTGCACAACAAGACTTTCATACCTATCAGCGTCGCCCGGGTTGACATGTACCTCCGCCTTAGCTGCATGGTCAGTGGCAAGTAGTGCATGTTCAATTTCTTCAGAATCACTAGCGGAAGAGTACTCACCATCGTCACGAATGAGTAAAGTGCGCTTGTTTGGGCAGTCCCGAATCACATGGCCAAATCCTCTACAGCGATGACACTGAATATCCCGTGTACGACCTGTGGGTGGGGCAGTGCTGGCTGGTTTGGTCGTCTTCTCGCGTGGAGTAGTGGTGGACGTGGATGGCGCAGGGGGAACTGGTGCTGAGGTGGATGTCGAGCTTCGTCCTGCAAAAGGGTTAGAATATGGCTTCGAGCGGCGTCCCTGCACTTCACGTTCAGCTTTGCAAGCATATTCAAATAAAGTAGTCATATCATAATATTCCTTATAATCAAGTATATCTTGGATTTCGCGGTTTAAACCACCACGAAAACGTGCCATAGCAGCGTCGTTGTCCTCCAATATCCCACAACGAATCATACCTTTTTGTAACTCCTGGAAATAGTCCTCAACAGATTGAGAACCTTGCTGAAAACGCTGCATTTTATTAAGCAAATCACGAGCATAATACGAAGGCACAAATCGATGTCGCATCGCAGCTTTCAACTGATCCCAAGTGGTTGGAATGGTAGTGGGATGTTTTATTTTAAACTCACGCCACCAAATTAAAGCAAAATCAGTAAATTCACTAATAGCAGCTTTAACCTGAGAATGTGCAGCAATATCATGGCATGAAAATTTTTGTTCAACCTCTAACTCCCAATCAAGATATGCAGCAGGATCATATTTGCCATTAAAAGGTGGAATTTTAAATTTAATCTTAGAAAATAAGTCATTAGGGGGATGACGAACCACACGGCGTGCACGACCACGGCGATCTCCATCGTCCCACTCAGTGTCACCGCCGTAGTCCTGCTCCATCTTTGTGGTCAACGCATCAAGGCGTGCCAGGATGGTGTCGAGTGTGGTGCGAGTCACCGTTTGAGCAAGGTCAAGCTGGTTGAAACGCTCGGTCGTCGAAGTGACCGTTGAATCAAGCCGTTCATGCATCGTCCTAATGTCATCAGCAAGTCCATCAACTTGTCCCCTTACTTCCAGCAACTGGGCATCCACCGTGTCGTGTGCTCCTGCCATAGTTAGCGCAAACACCAAAACACCAAAAGAAGAAGAAAAAAAACAACGACAAAAAAACAGGGGTGTACTGCTCACAAGGCGCTCACACTAGTGCTGTTATCAAATTCTTATCCGTTCTTACCAAGCCACAGTGGTGAACTGCAACCAACAGATGGAACCGGTGAAAGATTGGATGAGCGATTGCCTGGAGAAACAGAAACCTACTCGTCGTAGAAATATGTGGAGTTCTGGGTAGGCTGCACTCAAGTCAAGGATTAGCACGACCAAACAATAATGCAAAGTTGAATTATAGTGCAAAACACGAAACTATATTGCTGGCCACAAGTGCAAAGGACGGATGGAACTAGCAGAATGGCAGTACCGTAAATATTGTACTAGCGAGGCCACTAGTAGGAATCACAAGTGATTTTGTTTTTCTTTTTTGTATGATTTTTTTGATATTTTTCTCAGCACAAGAAGCAACAAAATAGGAGCTACACGAAGTTTCACCTAAAACAGAGTTCAAATGTGGTCTACAGAAAATCAGGAAGTTCTCTGAAAAGCGTGCGAGAACTTTGACGGATTTTTTTCTTTATTTTCCTGAATTTTTTTGACAATTTTGTCGAACCCAAACAGACCGAAGGTGAGTTTGGCCGGCCTCAGAATGGTGTCAACTAGCTCCTGTAAAAATTTCAGATTTTTCGGACACCCGAGCGAAAAGTTATGCCCGGTTTAAGGAAGGTAGCTCAAGTTATGTTTTCAAACGACCGGGATGAAACAACCGTATCCTTTCTCCTTTGTTGTTTTTTTGTTTCTGTTTTTTTTGACGTAACCGAAGGAGAAAAACAAGGAAACGATGTTGACTCGGTTTTTTTTTTCTGTTTTTTTTTCGTAACCGAAGGAGAAAAACAAGGAATCGGCCGTTGACTCGGTTTGTTTTTTCTGTTTTTTTTGACGTAACCGAAGGAGAAAAACAAGGAAACAATGTTGACTCGGTTTGTGGCGTGATCAAAGGGGAGATGGTGGCGGCGCTAGGATTTGAATGGTGGAAGAACACAATGCAACCAGCAACAAATGACGCGAAAGCACACAAATTCAACAATGCAGATTATTGAAAGAAAGTGCGAGGCTCAAAAGGGTGCTGGGATAAGGTCTAACCTGAATTTTTATGTGGTTTTGTGGACTGTAGGAAAAAAAACACTCGATAAACTCACCGATCAACCTGGAAATCTGATACCAATTGATGTAGCTGAGGTGCCCGATCTTTCGGCGAGTAGAGATAATTCCGATTTGGCGGAAGTTGACCCTTGCGATCCGACTACGACGAGCAAGCCCGAGGCGCCAATGCAATCGCTGAACCAACTCCCTGTGGTTACCGACCTTGCTGATGCGAGATCGGCCTGATCACGAAGATCGTTTCCTGTGCGCAATCGAAGAACGAACAAGAAAAAGATGCAAGCAATCTAATCTATTACTCGAGGGTGGAGTTCTGAATACACGAAGACAGCGCAGATTTGCGCGTGTTCGAGAGTAGCTAAAGCTAATGTAAAACAAAACTCAGAAAATAAAAGAGGCGCAGCTCCTGTATAAATAGAGAGGGGGCGCAGCCCCTAGGGGCGGCCAACCCTAGGTCGTCCATTATGGGCCGCCATTGGGCTGGTCGTCTATTCTTCTGGGCCTTCGTTCTTTAACAACAAGATGTAGTTCAATTCTCTTGCACGGGCCCGAGTCACTGGCCCAGGTGGAAGGGGTGGCGCCTGGACTGGGGGAGATGGTGCCTGGGCTGGAGAAGGTGCTGCTGGTGTAGATGTGCTCGTGTTGGTGTTGATGTCCTCATCAGGCTGGGCAAAGGGAAACAGTAGAAACGGGCTGACCTAGGAGTGCGATAGGCCCACGCCCGGACTAATCGCGTCTTGGGCATGATCGTGTTGAGGCCCTTCGTTTTTGGCGCCCTACATCCTCAAACGCCGAAGATAGCTCGAGGCAGAGGCACCAGGTTTTCCTCGGGACAATGAAGGTTGTTCGCTATTAGCTAGGAGATAAGCATGAGAAGTATGATTAGCATGTACATGGGAAGCACCCTACGATCATGTATATAAGGCCAAGGGGGATCCCCTCCATTTTCATATCATTAGCATCTCACAACTCGGTAGACTCCACCTATAATACCACTCATAACCAAAGCCACCCCAGGAAGTACGGTATTACGCTCCTCAAAGCGACCCAAACCTGCTGAAACTCGCTTGACTCTCTCTCTCTCTCTCTCTCTCTCTCTCTCTCGTGCTCAGGCGTGAACCATTGTGTTACGATCCACGACTGTCACATCCGAATTTAAGGGATAAAGCCAGGTGCATCTCATATGCGCGCCAAAGAAGAACATCACATATAATGACAAAGTGTATAGAGATAAATGTCACAAATATCATTATTACATAGCGAAAGTCTTACAAAAATAAATGAGAACAATAAAGCGAACTAAACATTAATCCTTAGCGCCATAAAGCTGACTGGGAGACGCCACCTAGATAAGCTTATACTCCTTGTTGTAAGGCTCCTCCTGGACTGTCACACCCGGGCTTTAAGGAACAAAGCCTGGTGCATCTCATACATGCGCCAAAGATGACAACATATATAATAGCAGAGTGTATAGAGATAAATGTCACAATAAATTTAGAGTACTTATTACATAGTGAAAGTCTTACAAAAATAAAATATGAATATCACAGGAACTAAAATCTATCCTTGGCACCAGAAAGATGACTGGGAGATGGCACCTAGATCAAGTCGAAAGCCTCAGTGTTAGGCGGCTCCTCTTCGACCACCTATTCTTCTCCTGTGGGGGGGGGGTGTGAGACAGCAAGAGTGAGCTCACACATGTTCATCGCTCAAGAAGTTGTGGAGAATAATGTGGCATGAACTCACTAAAGGTGGGAGTTCATGAAGTGTAAGGCTGATCAATGAAATAAAGGCTGAAGCTGAGCATTGCTTTTATAAATTTGGTCAAAATTTTATTAGCAGTTACTAAGTGAAAGTAAATTCCAAACCTTAGAAATAATAAGTAAAAGTAATAATAAAATAATCCCAAATGCAATGAAATGACAGATTAAGTTTAAGTTCCATAAATTAATCATGTGAGTGTCCGAGCTGCTCATGACCGTGAGCATGGCTAGTATACCAGTTTTACACTCTGCAGAGGTTGTGCATCTTTACCCACAAGTCGTGTTACCCATTTGCCACGGAGTTGATCAGACCCCATACACCTCTACCAAGGAAGCGAGGCAAGGTACCACTACAAGACCTTTACAAAGTTCCACTAGCTTCAGAAAACCCGCTACAGTTTATAGGAAGCTCCAGTGCAGGAATCCCTAGCCTGACCGCCATCGCAGCAAAATCAACCCAAGGACCTCCCTACACTGACCACTCCACTACTGCCCTTGCCCTAGTCATCCACTAGCTTTCCTAGTTAATCAACCAAGGGCGTCCCATTAAACCCTTGTGGTAGCACTGTTTTCCCGGGTGGTTCTCCATGTTCCCATCAACATAATGATCTTATCAAGAACAGTAAAGAATAAATAGATAATAAGAACTATAACAAGAATTACTAAATTCGGAGCTACGGTTACCGAGTTGTGATTTTCCTAAGATCCACGTGGTTAAATATAGAATAGACTAAGTGCAACATTTTAACCTATATTTCATGATAAAACAAAGTTACCAGATGATATAAATATTATTGTGAGACTAATGCAACTAGAATGGATCAAAATAGAGTTACGGTTATTGACTTATGAATTTCTGGAGTTATTGAGTACATGGTATAGATTAATTCAGATTAATAATTTTAATTCATATTTCATTGCTAAACAGAGGTACTAAATGGTAGTCAATATTAAATCAAAATTAATTTCTCTAGAATAAATTAATTTGGAGCTAAAATGAATTTAATATGAATTAAGCAAATTCCTAGATTTATTTTTGCACTAAAAAAATCCTTTTTCTAAATAAATTCCGAATCTCCCAAGGATTCTGGACTGTGGACACTATTTTAACTAACCTTAGGGTGCTCTGCGCAAAATTCTGGGCCTGTTTTATAATTCCTTTACACGTATTAGGACGGCGGGTAGATTGTACTGAAACCCGAGGACTTTTTAGCAAAAAGACCCGACCGAAGGGGTATCCAATGACCCTGGCCGTTGGATCGGAGTTCTGCGGTCGCGATTAGATCATCCATTAAAGCGAAGCGGTATGCTATGCCAGCCGTTCGATCAGTAGATCAGTGGCGCAGATTAAATTGAAGCGAACTCTAATCTCACCCCTCCATCCACCTATCGATGGCCACAAAGACATCCTGACCAACCGGTGAGCATAGAGTGATCCCAACCGTCGGTCGTGATCCAACGGCCACGGCATCATCCTCCCCATACAGGCATGCGGCGGCGCCGCCCAACCACCATGGCGGCCCACCCCGGTGAGCCACACCCGACCAGCGTTCCGTGCGCTACCATCTAATCTGAAAGTCCCTACATGATGCGGATGTGATAGTGAACTTGAGATTATCAATCTTACCCTACATGGCGGGGGCAGGGGAGCTGACCACAGTGTGGGGTTTCCGGCGGCAATGGTCTTGCAACGACGAGCAATTCAGGGCACCCCCCGCTCCCATTCCTCCCCGCGAAGCCATGAAGACTTCCCAGGGACCGGGTGAAGCTCCTTGACCCATTAGAGAGTCCCCAGCGATGGTGTAAGCACAGGCCAGCAACGACGGATCTTCTTCTCCATGCCAGGTAAGCTGAGCGGCGGCCTCGCTCAGCCAGCAACGGCGCCATCAGACCAGGGGCTTCGAACCGCCAGGGCGCTTGGCATCTCGCCAGATCCCTCCCGCCGGTGAGCTTATTAGCTCGGGCTCAGACGAGAAGCTCCATGAAGCATTAGCGGGTGGGAATGTGAGAGAGGAATCGAGCTCCGTGTTGCCAGGCACACGGTCGAGGTCTTCCCCCAGCCCATCCTATTCATGGTTAAAACCAGGCCGAGCTCGCGTTCATATATCCGAAGTCAGGGGTGCGGTCATCGGTACAAGGCTCCTAATGTTGACGAGAGATTCGCGGCAACTGATTTCGACCTGTTCATACGACAAGAAATTCGGCCGAGGCCGCAACAACGGACCCTGTAGAGCGTGCCACAGTTGAGCTTGCCCGAATCGAGTGGCGAAGGAAGGAGAGGTCCGATGACCTTGGGCCTGCACGTCAGTGGTTGGCAGGGTCGTGCGATCCATGTGAGGGATCTCCACCGAACCAACCTGATAACAGGTGGCTGGTTAAAAGAAAACGAAGATGACAGAGCTGACATAGGAGACCCACATGGTAGCGGCTTCTAGAGAAATGGAAAAGGATAAAGGGAGAGGAGTAGTGGGCTACGGTGGAGTGGGGTTTTGGGCATGGCCGTGGAATTCGGCCCAAGCAATGCCTAATCCTTTTTTTATTTTCTTTTCTTATTTTTCTCTATTTTCTCCTCTTATTTTAAATTCCAATTTGAATTCTAATTCTGTTGTGAAGTTCATGCTTAAATAAATTGTTCACATTCAAGTATCAGTATAAACAAGTGCATGCATTTATTTATATATATTTCTTTATATGCGCATAGTATTTCCTCATCCTCTTTCTATTTTATTTTCCTTTTGTTAAATTGCAAATTAGGATAAACTCCAATTTGGACATTATTGTTTATTAGTTTTAAATGCACAACCAAATAAACTCCATCATGATGCATGTCTTGTTTGGATTTTTTTAATAAGGGATTATTCCCTCTCAACTATGATTAAGCACATGTCTCAAAAAGTAGATGGCAAATCACATAAGGAGATCAACTCTTTTATAAGCTTTATAATTTGGGTATTACAAATCCTACCCCCCTTAACAAGAATCTCGTCCTCGAGATTTAGGAAGGACTAGGGAAAAGATGAGGAAAATCTATGCGAAGCTCTTTTTCTCTCTCCCAAGTAGCTTCATCTTCTCCATGGTGACTCCATTGTACTTTGCACATCTTTATCACCTTATTTCTTGTAACTCGAGTCAATGTATCAAGAATCTTGATAGGATACTCCGTGCAAGTCAAATCACCCTGAACACTGAGCTCTTCCATTGGTAACTGTTCCTCAGGTACCCTGAGGCACTTATTTAGCTAAGACACATGAAATACATCATGTACATCTGATAGGTGATCGTGTAGTTCTAGCTGATATGCAACCTCGCCCACTTGCTTTAAGATCGAGAAAGGTCCAATGAAGCGAGGGGACAACTTTCCTTTAACTTTGAATCTCCTCATACCCCGGATCGGTGACACCTTCAGATACACGTGATCACCCTCCTCAAATTCCAGTGGTCTTCTTCTATTATCTGCATAGCTTTTTTGCCTGGTCTGAGCTACCCTCAAGTTCTCCCTGATTATACGGACTTGTTCTTCTACCTCTTGAATAAGTTCAGGTCCAAAGAACTATCTTCCTCTAGTCTAATCCAATATAGAGGAGTCCTGCATTTCTTGCCATACAGAGTCTCGAACGGTGACATCTTCAGACTGGCCTAGGTAACTATTATTATATAAAAACTCAGCATAAGGTAGACTCTTGTCCCAACTACTACCATGCTGAAGGGCACAAGCTCTCAACATGTCCTACAATACTCGATTAGTCCTTTTAGTCTGTCCGTCAGTCTGAGGATGGTAGGCAAACTAAAATTCAACTTCGTATCCATATTATCATGAAGACTTTTCCAAGATCTGTAGGTAAACTGTGATCCTCTATCCGAAACGATCTTCTTCGGTACACCGTGTCAAGACACAATCCATGCCATATATAACTCTGCCAATTAAGATCCCTTATACGCAGTCTTGGCCGGAATGAAATGAGCCACTTTGGTCAGTCTGTCCACAATCACCCAAATAGAGTGGTATCCTACTGGAGTGCGGGGTAGTCCAACAATGAAATCCATACCAATTTCTTTCCATTTCCACTCGAGAATCTTAACCGGGTGCAATAGTCCAGCTGGTCTTTGATGTTCGGCCTTGACTCTTTGACACAAATCACACTTAGCCACATGTGCAGCAACATCTCTTTTCAGTCCATACCACCAATACTTCTGCTTCAAATCCTGATACATCTTAGTGCTACCAGGGTGGATAGAGTAATTAGAATCATGAGCTTCTTTCAATATAGTCTCACGAAGGCTATCAATCTCTAGAACACATATCCGATCCTTGAACCACATAGTGTCCTGCTCATCGTCTGTGAATTCCGGACCTCGACCTTTAGTAATCAGATCCTTAATCTCTTGTATTTTAGCATCACCAATTTGTCCTTTGCGGAATTCTCATTCCAAGGTAGATTCCACATCAATAGTAACTCCTTCAGTGCGAGCAACTATCCCCAGGTTAAGTCTCCTGAAATCCTCAACAATCTCATCAGGTAGTTGGGCAACAACAGCCAAATGAACATGCTCCTTTCGACTCAAGGCATCTGTAACCAAATTTGCCTTGCTCGGGTGATAGTGATTCTCCAAATCATAATCCTTAATATGCTCCAACCAACGGTGTTGCTTAAGGTTGAGATCCTTCTGAGTGAATATATACTCCAAACTCTTATGATCCGTGTACACTTGGCACTTGGTTCCCATGATATAATGTCTCCAAATCGTAAGCGCATGCACAACGGCTGCCAGTTCTAACTCATGAGTGGGGTAGTTCAACTCTTGTTTCTGCAACTGTCGAGACACGTAGTCGGTCACATGTCCTTCTTGCATGAGCAAACATCTTTAAGCCTTGGCCACATGCATCACAATAAATGTCAAATCCTTTCTGTAGATCTGGCATAACCAACACTGGGGTGACATCAATCTCAACTTCAGTTGGTTAAAACTATCTTGGTACTTCTCGTCCCAGTTAAATTCTCTTCCCTTCTCCAGAAGCGAGGTCATGGCTTAGCAATCTTAGAAAATCCTTCAATAAATCTCCAATAATATCCTGCAAGTCCCAAGAAACTCTGAATCTCAGTAACTGTAGTGGGTATGCTCCATGCCATTATCTCCTTCACTTTAGCAGGATCCACTGCTATTCCTCCATTAGGAATAATATGTCCCAGGAATGGCACCTTGTCAATCCAAAACTCACAATTGCTAAACTTGGCGTAGAGTTTGTTGGGGGCCTTTGGCTTCCGAAGGTCCTCAAAAACGTGATTTAACAATGTTTTTGGAGTATAATACATGAGCAGGTACCTTCGGACATGGACCTTTCGGACTTAAGTCAAAATCACTGTATGAAGAAACACAAGGGAAACGAAGGATGGAACAGAGCCGAAGCTGTACGCAAGGGAGCTTCGGCATGATGACAGGAAAAAGAAAACCGACTTAAAGAGGAAAAGGCTATCTAGACCCCGATGAATTACTATAGAGTTATTATCAAATGCAAAGGGCCTAAATGTAATTTTACATGGGATGCGACCCATGCCTATAAACAGATGAACAGTACTCCTGTACTGTTCACGCTGACTGGGCATTTGCTTTTGCGTCACGCTTGTATTTTTACTTCCTTCAAGCCGAAGGTACACTTGTAATAAATCATTACCTTTACTTATTCATGATAATAACACAAAAATAATACAATAATGATAACATATTTGATTATTCGCATTGTTCATGTTTCGTATAAACCCTTCTTCATTTTTATATATGTTGTACCTACGAAGGTACGCTTTCTGTAACCTTCGTCCGAGAGTCGTTATATCCTAAGGGAAATAATGCTTCGAAGGACGAAGGACTTTAACATCTAACATTCTTTATGTTGCCTTGTTCTTAACTCATGGCATTTGAGTACAAGTCCCCAACAGAGTTGATTATCTTGTAGCTTCTGTAGCACCAACCTTAGATGTTCTTCATGATCACTTTCACTCTTAGAATAGATAAGAATATCATCGATGAACACCACGACGAATCTGTCCAAATACTCCATAAACACCTTATTCTTCAGATCCATAAAATAGGCTGGTGCATTAGTTAATCCAAACGACATAACAGTGAACTCATATAAACCATATCGGGTCAAGAAAGCCATCTTGGGAATATCCGATGGTCTAATCTTCATTTGATGGTAACCCGATCGGAGATCAATCTTCGAGAGTACCTTTGCACCTCTCATCTGATCAAATAAATCTTCAATGTGGGGTAATGGATAATTGTTCTTCACAGTGACATCATTAAGGGTCCTATAATCCACGCACATCCCTTGTGACCCATCTTTCTTCTATACAAATAGAACTGGCGCTCCACAAGGTGAAGAACTTGGACGAATGTACCCAACATCCTATAATTCTGTTAACTGCTTCTTAAGTTCCTTTAGCTCTTCTACGGACATCATGTATGGCCGTTTAAAAATAGGGGCAATCCTAGGTAAGAGATTAATAACAAACTCAACTTCCTTATCTGGTGGCATCCCTGGTAACTCCTCTGGAAAGACATCCAGAAAATCCCTAACTGCATGGATGTTGCCAACCACAAACTTCTCATCTACTAAGAATGCCACTAGTCTGATGGTGGTAGTTACTGCAACTTCACTTCAAATCTTTGTCCTTTGGAACTGGTGAGTTCTACGGTTCCCTTAGCATAGTGTATATACTGCCTTTGCCTTTTTTAACCATGAGATACCAAGGATCAAGTCTATACTGCTCTCTTCTAACAGTATAGGGGTAGCCCATCTGGGTTAGAAACACAGGGTAAGAAAGGAAGAGTTGTAGATAAGGCGAGTAATTACGAGGAATGTTACTGGGGGGGATTTTATAGCTAAGTAGATTAGTGTGTTATCCACTAAAGCTAATACATTACCTTATGGTGGTACATGCTAAGATGCCTGTCTATACTATTTCAATCAATCAAAGAAGCAAATCAAACATTTGTCATCAGAACAATAAAACAACATTTTTAAAATAGAGAAAATAGTTTTTGAGGCCTCCTATCTCTTAAAAATGTCATAGGGGTAGGATTCCAAGGTGTGAAATCCATCTTGTCTTAGAGTAGAAAAGGTAAGAATGATCAGAGTAGAACAGTAGAAGGTGAGACAGGATCGAGATAAGTATAGAAAGATTCAGAGTAAGGTAAGTATAGAATAAATCAGAATAAGGTAAGTAGGTAAGGGTTTTGTCCATTTCTATCTAGGTTTCGTACTACAATCAACATTTCCTCTGATACCACTTCTATCACACCCGGGCTTTAAGGAACAAAGCCGGGTGCATCTCATACATGCGCCAAAGATGACAACATATATAATAACAGAGTGTATAGAGATAAATGTCACAATAAATTCAGAGTATTTATTACATAGCGGAAGTCTTACAAAAATAAAATATGAATATCGCAGGAACTAAAACCTATCCTTGGCGCCATAAAGCTGACTGCGAGACGCCACCTAGATCAAGTTGAAAGCCTCAGTGTTAGGCGGCTCCTCTTCGACCACCTGTTCTTCTCCTGTGGGGGGGGGGTGTGAGATAGCAAGAGTGAGCTCACACATGTTCACCGCTCAACAAGTTGTGGGGAATAATGTGGCGTGAACTCACCAAAGGTGGGGAGTTCATGAAGTGTAAGGCTGATCAATGAAATAAAGGCTGAAGCTGAGCATTGCTTTTATAAGTTGGTCAAAATTTTATTAGCAGTTACTAAGTGAAAGTAAATACCAAACCTTAGAAATAATAAGTAAAAGTAATAATAAAATAATCCCAAATGCAATGAAATGACAGATTAAGTTTAAGTTCCATAAATTAATCATGTGAGTGTCCGAGCCGCTCATGACCGTGAGCACGGCTAGTATACCAGTTTTACACTCTGCAGAGGTTGCACATCTTTACCCACAAGTCGTGTTACCCATTTGCCACGGAGTTGATCAGACCCCATACACCTCTACCAAGGAAGCGAGGCTAGGGTTCCACGACGAGGCCTTTACAAAGTTCCACTAGCTTCAGAAAACCCGCTATAGTTTATAGGAAGCTCCAGTGCAGGAATCCCTCGCCTGACCGCCATCGCAGCAAAATCAACCCAAGGACCTCCCTACACTAACCACTCACCTACTGCCCTTGCCCCTTTCGGGTAAGGTAGTCATCCACTAGCTTTCCTAGTTAATCAGCCAAGGGCGTCTCATTAAACCCTTGTGGTAGCACTGTTTTCCCGGGTGGTTCTCCATGTTCCCATTAACATAATGATCTTATCATGAATAGTAAAGAATAAATAGATAATAAAAACTATAACAATGAGTGATGAATATCTCTATACCCAAAGCCACATAAAGCAATAGCATGTACTACCCAAAAATTTAGTAGTAAAACCAGTGGTGAAACAAGGTATAAAGATAGTCAAAATCTAGGGTAACCTATTGGGTCCCATCAAAATTAACCTATGTAGATCATTATGATTAATAAGAACATGACTGAGTAAAAGAAGTGATCAAGGGCACAACTTGCCTGACACTTGAGTTTCTAGGTACCAATTTGCTCTTCAGATGACACGAATCCCCACTACTAAACATAGCAATACATACAAACATGGTATAGGTAAAATTAACATCACACCAAACATAAGAACAAACTGTGTAATAATAATCTATGCGTCGCTACGAGATCGTGGGAACAAGAATTACTAAATTCGGAGCTACGGTTACCGAGTTGTGATTTTCCTAAGATCCACGTGGTTAAACATAGAATAGACTAAGTGCAACATTTTAACCTATATTTCATGATAAAACAAAGTTACCAGATGATAATAAATATTATTGTGAGACTAATGCAACTAGAATGGATCAAAACAGAGTTACGGTTATTGACTTATGAATTTCTGGAGTTATTGAGTACATGGTATAGATTAATTCAGATTAATAATTTTAGTTCATATTTCATTGCTAAACAGAGGTACTAAATGGTAGTCAATATTAAATCAAAATTAATGTCTCTGGAATAAATTAATTTGGAGCTAAAATGAATTTAATATGAATTAAGCAAATTCCTAGATTTATTTTTTGCACTAAAAAAATCCTTTTTCTAAATAAATTCTGAATCTCCCAAGGATTCTGGACTGTGGACACTATTTTAACTAACCTTACGGTGCTCTGTGCAAAATTCCGGGCCTGTTTCATAATTCCTTTACACGTATCAGGACGACGGGTTGATTGTACTGAAACCCGAGGACTTTTTAGCAAAAAGACCCGGCCGAAGGGGTATCCAACGACCCTGGCCGTTGGATCAGAGTTTTGCAGTCGCGATTAGATCATCCATTAAAGTGAAGCGGTATGCTATGCCAGCCGTTCGATCAGTAGATCGGTGGCACAGATTAAATTGAAGCGAACTCTAATCTCACCCCTCCATCCACCGATCGATGGCCACAAAGCCATCCTGACCAACCGGTGAGCATAGACTGATCCCAGCCGTCGGTCCTGATCCAACGGCCGCAACATCATCCTCCCCATATAGGCACGCGGCAGCGCCGCCCGACCACCATGGCGGCCCACCCCGGTGAGCCACACCCGACCAGCGTTCCGTGCGCTACCATCTAATCTGAAAGTCCCTACACTGATGCGGATGTGATAGTGAACTTGAGAGTATCAATCTTACCGGACATGGCGGGGGCAAGGGAGCTGACCACAGCGTGGGGTTTCCGGCGGCAATGGTCTTGCAACGACGAGCAATTCAGGGCACCCCCTGCTCCCATTCCTCCCCGCGAAGCCATGAAGACTTCCCAGGGACCGGGTGAAGCTCCCTGACCCATTAGAGAGTCCCCAGCGACGGTGTAAGCATGGGCCAGCAATGGCAGATCTTCTTCTCCATGCCAGGTAAGCCGAGCAGGCAGCCTCGCTCAGCCAGCAACGGCGCCATCCGACCAGAGGCTTCGAACCGCTAGGGCGCTTGCCATCTCGCCAGATCCCTCCCGCCGGTGAGCTTATTAGCTCGGGCTCAGACGAGAAGCTCCATGAAGCATCAGCGGGTGGGAATGGGAGAGAGGAATCGAGCTCCGTGTTGCCAGGCACACGGCCGAGGTCTTCCCCCAGCCCATCCTGTTCATGGTTAAAACCAGGCCGAGCTCACGTTCATATATCAAAAGTCAGGGGTGCGGTCATCGGTACCAGGCTCCTAACGCTGACGAGAGATTCGTGGCAACTGATCCTGACCTGTTCATACGGCGAGAAATTTGGCCGAGGCCACAGCAACGGACCCTGCAGAGCGTGCCACGGTTGAGCTTGCCCGAATCGAGTGGCGAAGGAAGGAGAGGTTCGATGACCTGGGCCTGCACGTCAGTGGTTGGCAGGGTCGTGCGATCCATGCGGGTGATCTCCACCGAACCAACCTGATAACGGCGGTCAGTTCAGAGAAAACGAAGATGACAGAGCTAACATAGGAGACCCACATGGCAGCGGCTTCTGGAGAAATGGAAAAGGATAAAGGGAGAGGAGTAGTGGGCTGCGGTGGAGTGGGGTTTTGGGCCTAGCCGTGGAATTCGGCCCAAGCAGCGCCTAATCCTTCTTTTATTTTCTTTTCTTATTTTTCTCTATTTTCTCCTCTTATTTTAAATTCCAATTCGAATTCTAATTCTGTTGTGAAGTTCATGCTTAAATGAATTGTTCACATTCAAGTATCAGTATAAACAAGTGCATGCATTTATTTATATATATTTCTTTATATGTGCATAGTATTTCCTCATCCTCTTTCTATTTTATTTTCCTTTTGTTAAATTGCAAATTAGGATAAACTCCAATTTGGACATTACCGTTTATTAGTTTTAAATGCACAACCAAATAAACTCCAACATGATGCATGTCTTGTTTGGATTTTTTTAATAAGGGATTATTCCCTCTCAACTATGATTAAGCACATGTCTCAAAAAGTAGACTGGCAAATCACATAAGGAGATCAACTCTTTTATAAGCTTTATAATTTGGGTATTACATGGACCACGTGTTCTTCTCCTGTGGGGGGGTTTATATATCGCAAGGGTGAGCTCTCAAAAGATCATAGCTCAACAAGTTGTGGGGAATAATGTGCATGAACTTACCAAAGGTGGGAGCTCATGTGAAGTTTAAGGCTGATCAACAAATAAGGGTTAAAGCTGAGCATTACTTTTAATAAGTTGGTCAAGTTTTATTAGCAGTTACTAAATGTAAGTAGATACCAAACCAGAATAATAATAGATCAAAATTAATAATAAACCACAATGTGATGCAAATGACAAATTGAATTTAATTCCATAAATTAATCATGCGAGAGTCCTGAGCTGCTCATGACCGCGAACACGACTAGTATACTAGTTTTACACTCTGCAGAGGTTGTACCCTATACCCACAAGTCATGTTACCCATCTGCCACGGGGTTGTATGGACCCCATACACCTCTACCAAGGAAGCGAGGCAGGGTAACACTATGATGCCTTTACAAAGTTCCACTAGCTTCAGAAAACCCGCTACTGTTACTAGGAAGAGCAATGTAGGAATCCCCCGTCTGACCGCCATCGCAGCAAAATCAACCTGAGAACCTCCCTACATGCCTACTCCCCTACTGCCCTTGCCCCTTTCGGGTAATGTAGTCCTCCACTAGCTTTCCTAATTAGTCAGCCAAGGGCGTCTCATTCCACCCTTGTGGTGGCACGTGTTTCTCAAGTTAAGCTCCATGTTCTAATTAACATAATGGTCTTATCATGAACATAAATAGAACAATAATAAAGAATGACCATGTGTAATAGTTATGTCAACACCAAAAACCATATATAGCAATAGCAAAGACTACCCAAAATTTCAGGGGTAAACAAGGTGTAAAGATGACCAAACTAGGGTGACCTATTGGGTCCCATCAAAATTAAGCCTATGCATGCCAAAATGATTATAATGAACATTATTAGGTAAATAGAAGTGGTCAAGGGCATAACTTGCCTTCAATGAGCTCCTGCTCAGCAACTTCGACCTGCTGAACACCTAGATCCTCAGTCACTAGCTCGTCTACTCACCTCAATACAAACAAACATGGTACAAGGGAGAAATTAACATCACACCAAACATGAATACAAAATACATAATAATAATCTACTCATCGTAATGAGATCATAGGAACAAGAATCACTAAATTCAGAGTTACGAATTTTAAGTTATGATTTTCCGAAGTCCTTATGTGTTTGGTACAAAATTAATTAAATGATCAATTTAGTATGGGTTTCATGCTAAACCAGTGTTACTAAGTGATAAACAATATTAATACAAAATTATAGGAACTGGAATGGGTTAAAAAGGAGTAAAAATGAATTTTCTATGAATTAATTAAGTTCCTGCAATTATTTTTACACTAAAAAGTAATTTCTAAATGAATTTATCTGATTTTCTGTTTCTCTGGATAGCGCGCACAATTAACAGAAAGCTCAGGGGCTACTACGTAAAAAGTCCTAAGACTCAGGACACACCCGCAGTGGACCGCAGGTTCATAACTTAGAAAGGCAGGGGCTCTTTTGTAAGAATTCCAGGCCGAAGGGGTATCTCGGAACCCAGGCCGTTTGATCGAAAACCAATGGCGTAGATTAGATCTAAA
This sequence comes from Zea luxurians, assembly GCA_029449295.1. Classification (NCBI taxonomy): domain Eukaryota; kingdom Viridiplantae; phylum Streptophyta; class Magnoliopsida; order Poales; family Poaceae; genus Zea; species Zea luxurians. The sequence continues at coordinate 20,882,471 of JAOPSE010000006.1, read as the reverse complement.
ATTTCCTAAAGCGGTATGCCATCGTGAGCGTCAGATTCGATTCTACGACTCAGATTTTATGTGGATCCCAATCAACGCCGTTCATCAGATCGACCATCAACGCCCCAGATTTACTTTCCTCGAACCGGTGCCCTACTTCTAACCCGAGCCGTCACTGGAGGATCCAACGGCTCGCACGGTCTCTTCCACACTCTCCCCTAACACTGGCCGGCGGCGCCCTGTGCATGGTGGCGCCCTCGCCGGAGCTCAACGCCACCGTAGTTTCATGCCCGAATACCCGCGCCAATGGCCACAAAAATGTTGAGTAAGGTACGACGAGACACGAGAAAGACATCTCACCACTGCAAGACGCGCGGGCGGACCCAACCGCAGGGGCTTGCGGTTAGTGACGGGTTTTGGTCGATGGTGAGCAATTCAGGCGGTGATGGTGACGAATTCCAAGCGGCTCGGCTTCATATACCTCCCTTCAAGCCAAAGCAAGCCCAAGGGCACCACACCGAGGACTGGGTCGATGGCGAGCCGGAGGTCTCACGTGGCGGCACCTTGCGCTTGGTTTCTCTTAGTCTCTCCGTGCGACGCAACAGGTGAAACGAGGAGAAGAGGAGAGGGGGAAGTCGTCCACTTATCCCGCGGCAAGGCCAATGGCATGAAGATCTCGCCTGGTGGTTACGCCAGCAGGGGCTACGGGGTGGCGGTTTTGGCGCCCACCGCACTGGTAAAGCGGGCACGGAGACCCGGTCGTGGAAGGATGACATGTGGGACCCGGTAGACAGAGGACGTGGGAAACAGAGGATACATGTGCTGGCAAACCTGGTGAAAGTCGTCTAGAGGGGGGTGAATAGGCGGAATCTGAAAATTATAAACTTAAGCACACACTACTAGCCGGGGTTAGCAATAGAATAAGAATTGAGTCCGAAAGAGAGGGCGAAAAACAAATCACAAGCAAATGAAGAGTGTGACACGGTGATTTGTTTTACCGAGGTTCGGTTCTTGCAAACCTACTTCCTATTGAGGTGGTCACAAAGACCGGGTCTCTTTCAACTCTTTCTCTCTCTCAAACGATCACCTAGACCGAGTGAGCTTTTCTCCTTAATCAACGGGTCACTTAGACCCCTCACAAGGACCACCACAACTTGGTGTCTCTTGTGTTGATTACAAATGACTTGGGAACAAGAAATGAGGAAGAAGAAAAGCGATCCAAGCGCAAGAACTCAAATGAACACAGATATCTTTCTCTCACTAGTCACTAATTGTTTGGAGTGATCTTTGGACTTGGGAGAGGATTTGATCTCTTGTTTGTGTCTTGGAGTGAAGTCTAGAGCTCTTGTATTGAATGCAATGGCTGAAAACTTGGATCCTTGAAGTGTGGTTGTTGGGGGGGTATTTATAGCCCCAACCACCTAAAGTGGCCATTGGGGAACTCTGCTGTCGACGGGTGCACCGGACAGTCCGGTGCGCCACCGGACACTGTCCGGTGTGCCAGCCACGTCACCCAACCGTTAGGGTTCGCCCGTTGGAGCTTCTGACAGCTGTGCCACCGGATAGTCCGGTGGTGCACTGGATAGTCACTGTTCACTGTCCGGTGCGCCTTCTAGCGCCTGCTCTGACTCAGCGCGCGCAGTCCATATTGTTCACTGTTCACTGTTCACTTTTGCAGACGATCCGTTGGCGCGCTAGCCGTTGCTCCCGCTGGCACACCGGACAGTCCGGTGAATTATAGCAGAGAGCAATTTTCAGAAACCTGAAGCTGAGGAGTTCAGAGGAATTCTCCCTGGTGCACCGGACACTGTCCGGTGGCACACCGGACAGTCCGGTGCGCAAGACCAGGGCAACCTTCAGTTTTCTTTGCTCCTTTGTTTTCAACCCTTTCTTTTAACTTTGTATTGGTTTGTTGTGAACCTTTGGCACCTCTAGAACATATATTCTAGAGCAAACTAGTTAGTCCAATTGTTTGCATTGGGCAATTCAACCACCAAAATTATTTAGAAAAAGGTTTGACCCTATTTCCCTTTCAATCTCCCCCTTTTTGGTGATTGATGCCAACACAAACCAAAGCAAATGTATAAGTGCAGAATTGAACTAGTTTTGCATAAGGTAAGTGCAAAGGTTGTTTGGAGTGAAACCAATAATTATTTCTACTAGATATGCATGGATTGTTTTCTTCTTATTTAAAATTTTGGACCACACTTGCACTACTTGTTTTGTTTTTTGCAAATCTTTTGGAAATTCTTTTCAAAATCCTTTTGCAAATAGTCAAAGGTATATAAGTAAGATTTCGAGAAGCATTTTCAAGATTTTGAAATTTTCTCCCCCTGTTTCAAATGCTTTTCCTTTGACTAAACAAAACTCCCCCTTAATGAATTCTCCTCTTAGTGTTCAAGTGGGTTTTGCCAATTGAGATAGAATTTCCAAATATACTAATTGAAAAACATTTAAAACTTAAACTTATTTCGAAAAATTTTGAAATTGGCGTGGTGGTGCGGTCCTTTTGCTTTGGGCTAATACTCTCTCCCCCTTTGGCATTAATCGCCAAAAAACGGATACTTCGAGTGAAATATGAGCCCTTTTACTTTCTCCCCAATGACAAACAAATAAATATGAGTGAAGATTATACCAATGTGGAGAGATGGCGGAATACCGGCAAAGATTAGATAATACCGAGGAAGTTGAGTGGAAGCGTCGTCTTTGCCGAATACTCCATTCCCCTTTCAATTCTATGACTAAGCATGAGAATACACTTGAAAACACATTAGTCATAGACATAAAAGAGATATGATCAAAGGTATATAAATGAGCTATGTGTGCAAAATAACAATCAAAATTCTGAGAATCAAGAATGTTTAGCTCATTCCTAAGTTTGGTAAAGGTTTTCTCATCTAGTGGTTTGGTAAAGATATCGGCTAATTGTTCTTGGGTGTTAATATAAGCAATCTCGATATCCCCCTTTGTTGGTGATCCCTCAAAAAGTGATACCGAATGGCTATGTGCTTAGTGCGGCTGTGATCAACGGGATTATCCGCCATGCGGATTGCACTCTCATTATCACATAGGAGAGGAACTTTGGTTAATTTGTAACCATAGTCCCTAAGGTTTTGCCTCATCCAAAGCAATTGCGTGCAACAATGGCCTGCGGCAATGTACTCAGCTTCGGCGGTGGAAAGAACTACTGAGTTTTGTTTCTTTGAAGCCCAAGACACTAGGGATCTTCCCAAGAACTGACAAGTCCCTGATGTGCTCTTCCTATCAATTTTACACCCTGCCCAATCAGCATCTGAATAACCTATTAAATCAAAGGTGGATCCCTTGGGGTACCAAAGACCAAACTTAGGCGTATGAACTAAATATCTCAAGATTCGCTTCACAACCCTAAGGTGAACTTCCTTAGGATCGGCTTGGAACCTTGCACACATGCGTACAGAAAGCATAATATCCGGTCAAGATGCACATAAATAGAGTAAAGATCCTATCATCAACCAGTATACCTTTTGATCTACGGATTTACCTCCCGTGTCGAGGTCGAGATGCCCATTGGTTCCCATGGGTGTCTTGATGGGCTTGACATCCTTCATTCCAAACTTGTTGAGTATATCTTGAATGTACTTCGTTTGGCTGATGAAGGTGCCCTCTTGGAGTTGCTTGACTTGAAATCCTAGAAAATACTTCAACTCCCCCATCATAGACATCTCCAATTTTTGTATCATGATCCTACTAAATTCTTCACAAGTAGATTTGTTAGTAGACCCAAATATGATATCATCAACATAAATTTGGCTTACAAACAAATCATTTGCAATTGTTTTAGTAAAGAGAGTAGGATCGGCCTTATCGACTTTGAAGCCATTAGCAAAAAGGAAATCTCTTAGGCATTCATACCATGCTCTTGGGGCTTGCTTGAGCCCATAAAGCGCCTTTGAGAGTTTGTAAACATGGTTAGGGTACTCACTATCTTCAAAGCCGGGAGGTTGCTCAACATAGACCTCTTCCTTGATTGGTCCATTGAGGAAGGCACTCTTCACGTCCATTTGATAGAGCTTGAAGCCATGGTAAGTAGCATAGGCAAGCAATATATGAATTGACTCAAGCCTAGCTATGGGTACATAGGTTTCACCAAAATCCAAACCTTCAACTTGTGAATAACCCTTGGCCACAAGTCGGGCTTTGTTCCTTATCACCACACCATGCTCATCTTGCTTGTTGTGGAAGACCCACTTGGTTCCTACAACATTTTGATTAGGACGTGGAACCAAATGCCATACCTCATTTCTCGTGAAGTTGTTGAGCTCCTCTTGCATCGCCAGCACCCAATCCGAATCTTTAAGAGCATCCTCTACCCTGTGTGGCTCAATAGAGGAAACAAAAGAGTAATGTTCACAAAAATGAGCGTCTTGAGATCGAGTGGTTACCCCCTTATAAATATCGCCGAGGATGGTGTTCACGGAGTGATCTCTTTGAATCGCCTGGTGGACTCTTGGGTGTGGCGGTCTTGGACCCTCATCATCTTCCTTGTCTTGTTCATTAGCATCTCCCCCTTGATCATTGTCCTCCTCTTGAGGTGCTCTCTTGATCTTCATTTTCATCATCTTGAGCTTGATCCTCATCTTGAGTTGGTGGAGATGCTTGCATGGAGGAAGATGGTTGATCTTGTGCTTGTGAAGGCTCTTTGGATTCATTAGGACACACATCCCCAATGGACATGTTCCTTAGCGCGACACACGGAGCCTCTTCATCATCTAGCTCATCAAGATCAACTTGCTCTACTTGAGAGCCATTAGTTTCATCAAACACAATGTCACAAGAAACTTCAACTAGTCCAGTGGACTTGTTAAAGACTCTATATGCCCTTGTGTTTGAGTCATAACTAAGTAAAAAGCCTTCTACAGCCTTAGGAGCAAATTTAGATTTTCTACCTCTTTTAACAAGAATAAAACATTTGCTACCAAAGACTCTAAAATATGAAACATTGGGCTTTTTACCGGTGAGGATTTCATAGGATGTCTTCTTGAGGATTCGGTGTAGATATAACCGGTTGATGGCATAGCAAGCGGTGTTGATTGCTTCCGCCAAAACCGATCCGAAGTCTTGTATTCATCAAGCATGGTCCTCGCCATGTCAAGTAGAGTTCTATTCTTCCTCTCCACTACGCCATTTTGTTGTGGCATGTAGGGAGAAGAGAACTCATGCTTGATGCCCTCCTCCTCAAGGAAGCCTTCAATTTGAGAGTTTTTGAATTCCGTTCCATTGTCACTTCTAATCTTTTTGATCCTTAAGCCGAACTCATTTTGAGCCCATCTTAAGAATCCCTTTAAGGTCTCTTGGGTTTGTGATTTTTCCTACAAAAAGAACACCCAAGTGAAGCGAGAATAATCATTCACAATTACAAGACAATACTTACTCCCGCGGATGCTTATGTAAGCGATTGGGCCAAATAGATCCATGTGGAGTAGTTCAAGCGGCCTGTAGGTTGTCATGATGTTCTTGTGTGGATGATGAACACCAACTTTCTTCCCTGCTTGACATGCGCTACAAACCCTGTCTTTCTCAAAATGAACATTGGTTAGTCCCAAAATGTGCTCCCCCTTTAGAAGCTTATGAAGATTCTTCATTCCAACGTGGGCTAGTCGGCGATGCCAGAGCCAACCCATGTTAGTCTTAGCAATTAAGCAAGTATCGAGTTCAGCTCTATTAAAATCAACTAAGTATAGCTAACCCTCTAATACTCCCTTAAATGCTACTGAATCATCACTTCTTCTAAAGATAGTAACACCTATATCCGTAAAAAGACAATTGTAGCCCATTTTGCATAATTGAGAAACTGAAAGCAAGTTGTAATCTAAAGAATCTACAAGAAAAACATTGGAAATAGAATGGTCAGGTGATATAGCAATTTTACCAAGTCCTTTGACCAAACCTTGATTTCCATCCCCGAATGTGGTAGCTCTTTAGGGATCTTGGTTTTTCTCATAGGAGGATAACATCCTTTTCTCCCCAGTCATGTGGTTTGTGCACCCGCTATCAATGATCCAACTTGAGCCCTGGATGCATAAACCTACAAAACAAGTTTAGGCCTTGTTCTTAGGTACCCAAATGGTCTTGGGTCCTTTGACATTAGAAACAAGCACCTTGGGTACCCAAACACAAGTCTTTGACCCATTGTGTTTGCTCCCAAATATTTGTCAACTACTTTGCCTGATTTGTTAGTGAGCACATAAGAAGCATCAAAAGTCTTAAATGAAATATTAGGTTCATTTGATGCAATAGGAGATTTCTTTTTAGGCATTTTAACATGGGTAGAACGCCTAGATCTAGAAGCCTCATTCTTATAAATAAAAGCATGGTGAGAAACAGAATGAGTCTTCTTAGCATGAATTCTCCTAATCTTATCCTCAGGATAACCAGCAGGATATAAAATATAGCCTTCGTTATCCTGAGGCATGGGAGCCTTGCCCTTAACAAAATTAGACAATCTTTTAGGGGCATTAATTTTGACATTGCCTCCCTGTTGGAAGCCAATGCCATCCTTAATGCCTGGGCGTCTCCCACTATAGAGCATGCTTCTAGCAAATTTAAATTTTTCATTTTCTAAGTCATGCTCTTTAATTTTGGCACTAAGTTGAGCTATGTGATCATTTTGTTGTTTAATTAAAGCTAGGTGATCATGGATAGCATCAACATTAATGTCTCTACATCTAGTACAAATGGTAACCTGATCAACACTAGATGTAGAGGGTTTGCATGCATTTAATTCATCAATCTTAGCATGTAAAATAGCATTCTCATTTCTAAGATTGGAAATGGAAACATTGCAAACATTTAAATCTTTAGCCTTAGAAATTAATTTATCATTCTCAATCTTAAGGCTAGAAAGTGATTCATTCAACTTGTCAATTTTAGCAATCAAACTAGCATTACCATTTTTAAGTTTGACAAGAGAATCATCACAAACATTTAATTTCTCAACCTTAGCAATTAATTTGGCATTTTCATTTCTAAGGTTAGAGATAGTGTCATGGCAAGTGCTTAGCTCACTAGTCAATTTTTCACATTTTTCTACCTCTAGAACATAATCATTTTTAACCTTAACATGCTTCTTGTTTTCCTTAATAAGGAAGTCCTCTTGGCTATCCAAGAGTTCATCCTTCTCACTGAATGGCACTAATTAATTCATTCAATTTTTCCTTTTGTTGCATGTTTAGGTTGGCAAAAAGAGCAAACAAATTTTCTTCATCATCACTAGAGTTATCCTCATCACTAGATGTTGCATATTAAGTGGAGGCTCTAGATTTTACCTTCTTTTTGCCATCCTTTGCCATGAGGCACTTGTGGTCGATGTGGGGGAAGAGGAGGCCTTTGTTGATGGCGATGTTGGCGGCGTCCTCATCGTCGGAGGAGTCGGTGGAGCTCTCATCGGAGTTCCACTCCCGACACACGTGGGCATCGCCGCCCTTCTTCTTGTAGTACTTCTTCTTTTCCTTCCTCCTTCCCTTCTTGTCATCGCCCCTATCACTATCACTAGATAATGGACATTTAGCAATGATATGACCGGGCTTACCACACTTGTAGCAAACTTCCTTGGAGCGGGGCTTGTAATCCTTCCCCCTCCTTTGCTTGAGGATTTGGCGGAAGCTCTTGATGATGAGCGCCATCTCCTCATTGTCGAGCTTGGAGGCGTCGATGGGGAGCCTACTTGATGTAGACTCTTCTTTCTTCTCCTCCGTTGCTTGGAAGGCAATGGGTTGCACCTCGGGTGTGGAGGTGGCGCCTCGCTCGATGATTTGTCTGGAGCCTTTGATCATCAACTCAAAGCTCACAAACTTTCCTATCACTTCCTCGGAAGACATTAGCTTATATCTAGGATCACCTTGAATTAATTGAACTTGAGTAGGATTAAGAAAAATGAGTGATCTAAGAATATCCTTGACCATTTCATGGTCATCCCATTTGGTGCTCCCGAGGTTGCGCACTTGGTTCACCAAGGTCTTGAGCCGGTTGTACATAGCTTGTGGCTCCTCTCCTTGGTTGAGCATAAAACAACCGAGCTCCCCCTCGATTGTCTCCCTCTTGGTGATCATGGTCACCTCATCTCCCTCGTGCGCGGTCTTGAGCATGTCCCAAATTTCTTTGGCGCTCTTCAACCCTTGCACCTTATTATACTCCTCTCGACTTAGAGAGGCAAGGAGTATAGTAGTGGCTTGGGAGTTGAAGTGCCGGATTTGGGCAACCTCGTCTGAATCATAGTCTTCATCCTCCGGCGATGGTACCTGCACTCCAAACTCAACAACATCCCAAATACTAGTGTGGAGTGAGGTTAGGTGATGCTTCATTTTATCACTCCACATGTTATAATCTTCACCCTCAAAAACGGGTGATTTGCCTAGTGGGATGGAAAGTAAAGGAGTACGTTTGGAAATGCGAGGATAGCATAGGGGGATCTTACTAAACTTCTTGCGCTCATGGCGCTTAGAAGTAATGGATGGCGCGTCGGAGCCGGAGGTGGATGGCGACGAAGAGTCGGTCTCGTAGTAGACCACCTTCTTCATCTTCTTCTTCTTATTGCCGCTCCGATGCGACTTGGTGTGTGAAAAGGGATCCCTTCCCCTTGTTGCCGGACTCTCCCGATGGAGTCTTCCCGTGGCTTGTGGCGGGCTTCTCCCCTGGTCACAACCTCCTTCTTGGCGTGATCTCCCGACATCACTTTGAGCGGTTAAGCTCTAATGAAGTACCGGGTTCTGATACCAATTGAAAGTTGCCTAGAGGGGGGGGTGAATAGGCGGAATCTGAAAATTATAAACTTAAGCACACACTACAAACCGGGGTTAGCGTTAGAATAAGAATCGAGTCAGAAAGAGAGGGCGAAAAACAAATCACAAGCAAATGAAGAGTGTGACACGGTGATTTGTTTTACTAAGGTTTGGTTCTTGCAAACCTACTCCACGTTGAGGTGGTCACAAAGACCGGGTCTCTTTCAACCCTTTCCCTCTCTCAAACGGTCACCTAGACCGAGTGAGCTTTTCTCCTTAATCAATGGGTCACTTAGACCCCTCACAAGGACCACCACAACTTGGTGTCTCTTGCGTTGATTACAAATCACTTAGGAACAAGAAATGAGGAAGAAGAAAAGCGATCCAAGCACAAGAACTCAAATGAACACAAATATCTCTCTCTCACTAGTCACTAATTAGTTTGGAGTGATTTTTGGACTTGGGAGACGATTTGATCTCTTGTTTGTGTCTTGGAGTGAAGTCTAGAGCTCTTGTATTTAATGTAATGGCTGAAAACTTGGATCCTTGAAGTGTGGTGGTTGGGGGGTATTTGAGAGCACCTAGAGGGGGGGGGGGGTGAATAGGTGATCCTGTAAAAACTTCAAACTTAAGCCACAAAAACTTGTTATGTGTTAGCACGATTATTGCCAAGTGGCTAAGGTGAAGTCTCAACAAAACACAATACCACAAGAGATCAAGACAGAGGTGACACGGTGGTTTATCCCGTGGTTCGGCCAAGCCAATGCTTGCCTACTTCCACGTTGTGGCGTCCCGACGGACGAGGGTTGCAATCAACCCCTCTCAAGCGGTCCAAAGACCCACTTGAATACCACGGTGTTTTGCTTTTCCTTTCACTATCCCGTTTGCAAGGAATCTCCACAAATTGGAGTCTCTTGCCCTTACAAGTATATGATCACAAAGAAAGCACAGAGTAAGGGAGGGAAGCAACACACACAAATCCACAGCAAAAGCGCACACACACGGCCAAGAATCGAGCTCACAAGACTATCTCAAAGTTCTCACTTAGAACAGAGCTCGAATCACTTAGAAACACAAACGAATGCGCAGAGACTTAGTGTGGATGATCAGGAATGCTCAAAGGTTGCTTGTGTGTCTCCTCCATGCGCCTAGGGGCCCCTTTTATAGCCCCAAGGCAGCTAGGAGCCGTTGAGAGCAAATCTGGAAGGCCATCCTTGCTTTCTGTCATCGGGGGCACCGGACAGTCCGGTGCACACCGGACACTGTCCGGTGCCCGATCTGTTTCCATATCTGGCACTTCCGACCGTTGCAAACCATCGGAGATCTCGGAGCCGTTGGCGCACCGGACATGTCCGGTGCACACCGGACAGTCCGGTGCCGTCTTCCGACCGTTGGCTCGGCCACGTGTCCCGCGCGGATTGCGCGGCCGACCGTTGGCCCTGGCCGACCGTTGGCTCACCGGACAGTCCGGTGCACACCGGACAGTCCGGTGAATTTTAGCCGTACGCCGTCGGCGAATTCCCGAGAGCGGCCAGTTCGCGCCGAGTTGGCCTGGCGCACCGGACACTGTCCGGTGCACACCGGACAGTCCGGTGCTCCAGACCGAGCTGAGCCTTGGCTGCACACAGCCAAGTCTTTCTCTCCCCTTTTCTCTTTTTCTTCTTTCTGTTTCTAACACTTAGACAAATATGTTAGTCCATAAAACCAATGTACTAAGGCTTAGAAACATACCTTTACTTCATGATTTGCACCTTGTTCATCCATGTACACAAATTCACAATTAAACACATGTGTTGGCACTCAATCACCAAAATACTTAGAAATGGCCCAAGGGCACATTTCCCTTTCAATCTCCCCCTTTTTGGTGATTTATGCCAACACAACATAAAGCAACTAGAACAAGTGCAAACTCACTTCAAATAAAATAAATTTAAGTTTTATTCAATTTTGGCATATATGGATCATCCTTTGCCACCACTTGGTTTGTTTTTGCAAATCAAACTCAAATCTCTATCTCTAAGTTAAACACACATGTTGAAGCATAAAGATTTCAAAAACTCCCCCTTTTTCCCATAAACAATACTTCTCCCCACAAGAAGCCAACTTTTGACAAGAGAGACAACTTAAGAATTTTGACAAACCAAAAACTCTATTCTACTATTTTCAAAATCTCTCAAGTGGTAGCTGATCCATTTATTGCTTTGGCCTTTATTTTCTCCCCCTTTGGCATCAAACACCAAAACGGGATCAATTTTGGCCCTTTAACCCCATTGCCTCACCAAAATCTTCAATTAAGAGCAAATGGCAATAAGAGTTCATGAGATGGACTTGGAATAAGTTACCCCTCATCGGAGTGCAGTGGAAGTCTTTCATGGTCCAAGTCCACCTTTTCCCTTTCAAGCAAACTCAAACATATGGTTAGTCTCAAAGGGTCAAGTTGTAACACATCTCCCCCTAAACATGTGCATCACATTGCAACGGACTTGTGAGGTCCAGGGAGTGTTTGTACAACTTGAGCACCATAATAAGCAACAAAAATGCAGAAAGGAACATGATCAAAAACATGAATACATGTATGCTACAATTCAATCCAAGTTCCGCGAATCTAAGACATTTAGCTCACTACGCAGCCTGCAAAAGGTCTTCTCATCTAAAGGCTTGGTAAAGATATCGGCTAGCTGGTTCTCGGTGCTAACATAAAACACTTCGATATCTCCCTTTTGCTGGTGGTCTCTCAGAAAGTGATGCCGGATGTCAATGTGCTTTGTGCGGCTGTGCTCAACAGGATTTTCCGCTATTCGGATAGCACTCTCATTATCACATAGGAGTGGGACTTTGCTCAGATTGTAGCCAAAGTCCCGGAGGGTTTGCCTCATCCAAAGTAGTTGCGCACAACACTGTCCTGCGGCAACGTACTCGGCCTCAGCGGTGGATAGGGCAACGGATGTTTGTTTCTTAGAGTTCCATGACACCAGGGACCTTCCTAAGAATTGGCACGTCCCTGATGTACTCTTCCTATCGACCTTACATCCAGCATAGTCGGAATCTGAGTACCCAATCAAGTCAAAGTTAGACCCCTTTGGATACCAGATCCCGAAGCAAGGCGTAGCGACTAAATATCTAAGAATTCGCTTCACCGCCACCAAGTGACACTCCTTAGGATCGGATTGAAATCTAGCACACATGCATACGCTAAGCATAATATCCGGTCTACTAGCACATAAATAAAGTAGAGATCCTATCATTGACCGGTATGCTTTTTGATCAACGGACTTACCTCCTTTGTTGAGGTCGGTGTGTCCGTCGGTTCCCATCGGAGTCTTTGCGGGCTTGGCGTCCTTCATCCCAAACCGCTTCAGCAGATCTTGCGTGTACTTCGTTTGGGAGATGAAGGTGCCGTCCTTGAGTTGCTTCACTTGGAACCCAAGGAAGTAGTTCAACTCGCCCATCATCGACATCTCGAATTTCTGCGTCATCACCCTGCTAAACTCTTCACAAGACTTTTGATTAGTAGAACCAAATATTATGTCATCGACATAAATTTGGCATACAAACAAATCACCATCACATGTCTTTGTAAAAAGAGTTGGATCGGCTTTCCCAACCTTGAAAGCATTAGCAAGTAAGAAATCTCTAAGGCATTCATACCATGCTCTTGGGGCTTGTTTAAGTCCATAGAGCGCCTTAGAGAGCTTACACACATGGTCGGGGTACCGCTCATCCTCGAAGCCAGGGGGTTGCTCCACGTACACCTCCTCCTTTATTGGCCCGTTGAGGAAAGCGCTCTTCACATCCATTTGGTACAACCTGAAAGAATGGTGAGCGGCATATGCTAGCAAGATACGAATGGACTCTAGCCTAGCCACAGGAGCAAAAGTCTCCTCAAAGTCCAAACCTGCGACTTGGGCATAACCTTTTGCCACAAGTCGAGCCTTGTTCCTTGTCACCACTCCGTGCTCGTCCTGTTTGTTGCGGAACACCCACTTGGTTCCCACAACATTTTGCTTGGGACGAGGCACCAGCGTCCAAACTTCATTGCGCTTGAAGTTGTTGAGTTCCTCCTGCATGGCCAACACCCAATCCGGATCTAGCAAGGCCTCCTCTACCCTGAAAGGCTCAATAGAGGAGACAAAGGAGTAATGTTCACAAAAATTAACTAATCGAGACCGAGTAGTTACTCCCTTGCTAATGTCACCCAGAATTTGGTCGACGGGATGATCCCTTTGAATCATCGCTCGAACTTGGGTTGGAGGTGCCGGTTGCGCTTCTTCCTCCATCACATGATCGTCTTGTGCTCCCCCTTGATCACATGCCTCCTTTTGATGAACCTGTTCATCGTCTTGAGTTGGGGGTTGCACCGTCGTTGAGGAAGAAGGTTGATCTCGTTCATCCTGTTCCTGTGGCCGAATGTCTCCAATCGCCATGGTTCGTATAGCGGCCGTCGGAACATCTTCTTCATCTACATCATCACAATCAACAACTTGCTCTCTTGGAGAGCCATTAGTCTCATCAAATACAACGTCGCTAGAGACTTCAACCAAACCCGATGATTTGTTGAAGACCCTATACGCCTTTGTATTTGAATCATAACCTAATAAAAACCCTTCTACAGCTTTGGGAGCAAACTTAGAATTTCTACCTTTCTTTACTAGAATGTAGCACTTGCTCCCAAAAACACGAAAGTAGGATACATTGGGTTTGTTACCGGTTAGTAGCTCATATGACGTCTTCTTGAGGAGGCGGTGAAGATAGACCCTGTTGATGGCGTGGCAAGCCGTGTTCACGGCTTCCGACCAAAAGCACTCGGGGGTCTTGAACTCTCCAAGCATCGTCCTCGCCATATCGATTAGCGTCCTGTTCTTCCTCTCTACCACACCATTTTGCTGTGGTGTGTAGGGAGCGGAGAACTCGTGCTTGATCCCTTCCTCCTCAAGAAACTCCTCCACTTGAAGGTTCTTGAACTCGGACCCGTTGTCGCTCCTAATCTTCTTCACTTTGAGCTCAAACTCATTTTGAGCTCTCCTGAGGAAGCGCTTGAGGGTCCCTTGGGTTTCAGACTTATCCTGCAAAAAGAACACTCAAGTGAAGCGGGAAAAGTCATCAACAATAACTAAACCATACTTACTTCCTCCTATGCTTAGATAGGCGACGGGTCCGAAGAGGTCCATATGCAGCAGCTCCAGAGGTCTTGACGTGGTCATCACATTCTTGCTGTGATGTGCTCCTCCTACTTGTTTACCTGCCTGACAAGCTGCACAAGGTCTATCTTTTTCGAAATAAACATTTGTTAGACCTATCACGTGTTCTCCCTTTAGAAGCTTGTGGAGGTTCTTCATCCCCACATGTGCTAAGCGGCGATGCCACAGCCAGCCCATGCAAGTCTTAGCCATTAAGCATGCATCTAGACCGACCTCTTCTTTTGCAAAGTCAACTAAATAAAGCTTGCCGTCTAGTACACCCTTAAAAGCTAGTGAACCATCACATCTTCTAAAGACAGACACATCTACATTTGTAAATAAACAATTATATCCCATTTGACATAATTGACTAACAGATAGCAAATTATATCCAAGACTCTCCACTAAGAATACATTTGAGATAGAATGCTCATTAGAAATTGCAATTTTACCTAACCCTTTTACCTTGCCTTGATTCCCATCACCGAATATAATTGAATCTTGGGAATCCTTATTCTTGACGTAGGAGGTGAACATCTTCTTCTCCCCCGTCATATGGTTTGTGCATCCGCTGTCGATAATCCAGCTTGAACCCCCGGATGCATAAACCTGCAAGGCAAATTTAGGCTTGGGTCTTAGGTACCCAACTCATGTTGGGTCCTGCAAGGTTAGCACAAATGTCTTTAGGGACCCAAATGCAAGATTTATCTCCCTTGCATCTAGCCCCTAATTTCCTAGCAACTACCTTCTTACCCTTTCTACAAATAGCAAAGGGAGCATTACAAGCATAATAAATGGTAGAAGGTTCATTCACTACTTTCCTAGGAGCATGAATAACATTCTTTCTAGGTACATGAGCAATATCTCTCCTAGGCATATGTACAACATTTTTCCTACACATATCTCTATCATGCTTATAAGACGAACTAGAAGCAATCATGGCATGGGAATCATAAACATGTGAATCAAAATGATTATAAGCATGTCTCCTATCATAATACATAAAAGCATGATTCTTTTTAGCATTACTAGCCATAGGGGCCTTCCCCTTCTCCTTGACGAAGATGGGAGCCTTATGGCTTGTTAAGTTCTTGGCTTCCCTCTTGAAGCCAAGCCCATCCTTAATTGAGGGATGTCTTCCAATTGTGTAGGCATCCCTTGCAAATTTTATCTTTTCAACTTCACTCTTGCTAGTCTTAAGTTGAGCATTAAGACTAGCCACTTCATCTTTTAGTTTTGAAATTGAAACTAAGTGTTTGCTACAAGTGTTAACATCAAAATCCTTACACCTAGTGCAAATTGTAACATTTTCAACACAAGACTTAGATTTATTTGTTACTTCTAATTTAGCATTTAAATCATGGTTAACACTTTGTAAAGTAGCAATGGTTTCATGACAAGAAGATATTTCACTAGAAAGCACTTCATTTCTTTTCACTTCTAAAGCATATGATTTTTGTGCCTCTACAAACTTATCATGTTCATCATACAATAAATCCTCTTGCTTTTCTAAAAGCCTATCCTTTTCATTCAAAGCATCAATCAATTCATTGATTTTATCTATCTTAGATCTATCTAAGCCCTTGAACAAGCAAGAATAATCTATGTCATCATCACTAGACTCACTATCACTAGAAGAAGCATAAGTGGAGTCTTGAGTACTCACCTTCTTCTCTCTTGCCATAAGGCAAGTGAGACGCTCGTTGGGGAAGAGAGCCGATTTGTTGAAGGCAGTGGCAGCGAGTCCTTCGTTGTCGGAGTCGGAGGAGGAGCAATCCGAGTCCCACTCCTTTCCTAGATGCGCCTCGCCCTTTGCCTTCTTGTATTGCTTCTTCTTCTCTCTTTTGTTCCCCTTTTCCTGGTCACTTTCATTATCGGGACAGTTAGCAATGAAATGACCAAGCTTACCGCATTTGAAGCATGAGCGCTTCCCCTTGGCTTTGGTCTTGCTTGGTTGTCCCTTGTGACCTTTAAGCACCGTCTTGAATCTTTTAATGATGAGAGCCATCTCTTCATCATTGAGTCCAGGCCGCCTCAACTTGCGCCACCTTGCTAGGTAGCGACTCCTTGCTCCTCGTTGCCTTTAGAGCAATGGGTTGAGGCTCGTGGAGTGGTCCGTTCAACGCGTCGTCGACGTATCTTGCTTCCTTGATCATCATCCGTCCGCTCACGAATTTTCCAAGTACTTCCTCAGGCGTCATCATCGTGTACCTGGGATTCTCACGAATATTGTTCACGAGATGAGGATCAAGAACGGTAAAGGACCTGAGCATTAGGCGGACGACATCGTGATCCGTCCAACGCGTGCTTCCGTAGCTCCTTATTTTGTTGATAAGGGTCTTGAGCCGGTTGTACGTCTGAGTTGGCTCCTCTCCCCTTATCATGGCGAACCGTCCAAGCTCGCCCTCCACCAACTCCATCTTGGTGAGCATGGTGATGTCGTTCCCCTCGTGAGAGATCTTGAGGGTGTCCCATATCTGCTTGGCATTGTCCAAGCCGCTCACCTTATTGTACTCTTCCCTGCACAAAGATGCTAAGAGAACAGTAGTAGCCTGTGCATTTTTATGAATCTGTTCATTTATAAGCATAGGGCTATCCGAGCTATCGAATTTCATTCCGTTCTCCACAATCTCCCATATGCTAGGATGGAGAGAGAATAAGTGACTACGCATTTTGTGACTCCAAAATCCGTAGTCCTCCCCATCGAAGTGTGGAGGTTTGCCAAGAGGAATGGAAAGCAAATGCGAATTCGAACTATGTTGAATACGGGAATAATCAAATGAAAAGTTCGAATTGACCGTCTTCCTGTAGTCGTTGTCGTCGTCCTTTTGGGAAGAAGTGGATTCATCACTATCGTCGTAGTAGATGATCTCCTTGATACGCCTCGTCTTCTTCTTCTTCCCTTCCTTTCGTCTATGGCCCGAGCCGGAGTCGGTAGGCTTGTCGTCCTTCGGCTCGTTGACGAAGGTCTCCTTTTCTTTGTCGTTGATCACAATACCCTTCCCCTTAGGATCCATCTATTCGGGCGGTTAGTCCCTTTGTGAATAGAACGGCTCCGATACCAATTGAGAGCACCTAGAGGGGGGGGGGTGAATAGGTGATCCTGTAAAAACTTCAAACTTAAGCCACAAAAACTTGTTATGTGTTAGCACGATTATTGCCAAGTGGCTAAGGTGAAGTCTCAACAAAACACAATACCACAAGAGATCAAGACAGAGGTGACACGGTGGTTTATCCCGTGGTTCGGCCAAGCCAATGCTTGCCTACTTCCACGTTGTGGCGTCCCGACGGACGAGGGTTGCAATCAACCCCTCTCAAGCGGTCCAAAGACCCACTTGAATACCACGGTGTTTTGCTTTTCCTTTCACTATCCCGTTTGCAAGGAATCTCCACAAATTGGAGTCTCTTGCCCTTACAAGTATATGATCACAAAGAAAGCACAGAGTAAGGGAGGGAAGCAACACACACAAATCCACAGCAAAAGCGCACACACACGGCCAAGAATCGAGCTCACAAGACTATCTCAAAGTTCTCACTTAGAACAGAGCTCGAATCACTTAGAAACACAAACGAATGCGCAGAGACTTAGTGTGGATGATCAGGAATGCTCAAAGGTTGCTTGTGTGTCTCCTCCATGCGCCTAGGGGCCCCTTTTATAGCCCCAAGGCAGCTAGGAGCCGTTGAGAGCAAATCTGGAAGGCCATCCTTGCTTTCTGTCATCGGGGGCACCGGACAGTCCGGTGCACACCGGACACTGTCCGGTGCCCGATCTGTTTCCATATCTGGCACTTCCGACCGTTGCAAACCATCGGAGATCTCGGAGCCGTTGGCGCACCGGACATGTCCGGTGCACACCGGACAGTCCGGTGCCGTCTTCCGACCGTTGGCTCGGCCACGTGTCCCGCGCGGATTGCGCGGCCGACCAGTTGGCCCTGGCCGACCGTTGGCTCACCGGACAGTCCGGTGCACACCGGACAGTCCGGTGAATTTTAGCCGTACGCCGTCGGCGAATTCCCTGAGAGCGGCCAGTTCGCGCCGAGTTGGCCTGGCGCACCGGACACTGTCCGGTGCACACCGGACAGTCCGGTGCTCCAGACCGAGCTGAGCCTTGGCTGCACACAGCCAAGTCTTTCTCTCCCCTTTTCTCTTTTTCTTCTTTCTGTTTCTAACACTTAGACAAATATGTTAGTCCATAAAACCAATGTACTAAGGCTTAGAAACATACCTTTACTTCATGATTTGCACCTTGTTCATCCATGTACACAAATTCACAATTAAACACATGTGTTGGCACTCAATCACCAAAATACTTAGAAATGGCCCAAGGGCACATTTCCCTTTCAGTATTTATAGCCCCAACCACCAAAGTGGCCATTGGGGAACTCTGCTGTCGACGGGCGCACCGGATAGTCCGGTGCACCACCGAACACTGTCCGGTGCGCTAGCCACGTCACCCAACCGTTAGGGTTCGACCGTTGGAGCTTCTGGCAGCTGTGCCACCAGACAGTCCGGTGGTGCACCGGACAGTCACTGTTCACTGTCCGGTGTGCCTTCTAGTGCCTGCTCTGACTCAGCGCGCGCAGTCCGCACTGTTTAGTGTTCACTGTTCACTTTTGCAGACGACCGTTGGCGCGCTAGCCGTTGCTCCCGCTGGCACACCGGACAGTCCAGTGCTACACCGGACAGTCCGTCAAATTATAGCGAAGAGCAATTTATAGAAACCCGAAGCTGAGGAGTTCAGAGGAATTCTCCCTGGTGCACCGGACACTGTCCGGTGGCACACCGGACAGTCCGGTGCGCCAGACCAGGGCAGCCTTCAGTTTTCTTTGCTCCTTTGTTTTGAACCCTTTCTTTTAACTTTGTATTGGTTTGTTGTGAACCTTTGGCACCTATAGAACATATATTCTAGAGCAAACTAGTTAGTCCAATTGTTTGTGTTGGGCAATTCAACCACCAAAATTATTTAGGAAAAGGTTTGACCCTATTTCCCTTTCACCTGGCCCATCCATCAGTGCATGGTCAATTCTGGCAAGCGGAGCCCACCAGTCGGTGCCAGTGCTGGGGACGCGCGGTTCAGGCGGGCTAGCTGGGCCGTGCGGAGTGAAAGTCCGAGTGGGCCAGAAGTGAGGCTCACGGGACCACGAGCAGTTCCCTTGTTCTTTTTTCCTTTTTTCCTTTCTTTTCTTTTCTAATTTTAGATTTCAAATTGGAACACAAATTTAGTTGTGAAATTGTACTCCCTTTAAATGTACAAATTGAGCACCCCAGTATGGTAGAGTTTTATGTATTTATATATTTACTTCTCTATTTTATATAGTATTTTCCTTTTCATACTCCAAATTCTAGAATTCAATTTAGGTCTTAAGTTCAATTTGGATACTAATGTATTTCTGTTAGTCTTATTTTTATTGTTATCAAATGCACACAGAAATAAATCCCGGCATGATGCATATATTATTTTGGTGTCATTAGATACTTAATCACTTTGAATGTGGTTATTCACATGTTCTAATATATAGAGGGCGATACACATTTGGAGATCATCCCTTTGCTTATTATTTACAAATTGGGTATTACAATGATACCGTCCTACCCAAAAGCACCACGAGGGTACCCTCGGGTGTGCGATCGGACACTAAACACCGTCAGCTGGTGCGCCAGGTAGGGGTTGTGTCGTCGACAACGCTAACTCCATGGCCATCATCTTCAAGAGCAAGATCACCTTCAGCTCGAGAGCTATTTTCTGCTTTGGGACCATCTCATGCGTAGCAGACGTAGAGGGAACTCTGCACCGCATAGCAACTCCATCCAAGAAGAAATCCTCCTCGGGAACTCCACAGGAAGCTGGAGTGAAACCGCGAGCCGTGCCCCTACTTACAGCATGACAGGGAATGACCCCACGCAAGTCTAGGCTCAGAAGTCCCTAGAGGGTAGAAGGCCAGTAAACCATGGCCTCCCCAACCCGGCTGTGGCGGAACCGTCCGAATTATTCCAACTTAAGTGCCTAAGTCCCGCCTTAGAGGCTAGACCACACTTAAATAGGAATAAACCGTCAGTCCCTCGGATCTCGTCCGATAAAGCCACTTAACCAGGATCGAATACCACTAGCTCACACGAAGGGGAGGCACAGAGAAATACAATAAAGCACAATACCATAAATTTAAGAAGTATCATTAGTGATTACATTATCGGAGTTTCAGAAATAATAACCAAAATTTTTAATGCAGCGGAAATAACTAACGGAGAAGAACCGAGCAACATGGCGAAGCCTGGCCACGCCACTCCTCCTGGTCCTCTCCTGCGGAAGCAATAACCCACTCGACCGTCTATCCCGGTGGCAGGGATGGAGGCCAAGTCACACTAGCAACCAATCATCCTAAGGAGTACCTGCAAAAATTGTGCCACAAGCAAGGCTGAGTACACTAATACTCAGCTAGACTTACCCGGTGTGAGGAGTCTACTCCTCTACCTCTAGACATGCAGTTGTTTGGCTGAGGGGTTTGGTTTGCCAAAAGCACTAGCTGAGTCTAAAACCAAGTTTTAGCTTTTCAAGTTTTAGTATGATCCTTTTAAACTAGATATGTACCTAGCTACTCATACATGATATCAAACATTTTTTAAACAATCAACATCTTTTGCCAGTCAACTCATTTCCACTTATTACTCAATGTAGCAGCATGGATCAAGCAGTCTCATTAGCTGCGAGAAGCAGACGATTCGAATCGAGTTTTTATCCTTGCAAGGTAAACCTAAACACACGACATGGCGAGGCACTCCGTCCCCACACATATCAACCGTCCCCATCGATTCCCCGTCAGCAGATCAGGGCTCACCGCCTTGGCGTACAATGCCTCACTGACCCCGACTGCCGTCGTGCAGTGACCGCACTTGTACCCACCATAACCGGAATGGGAGACCACGTCTCAGGTCGCGTGAGGGGATATGTCCACTGCCAGGTTCACTCAGGTACTAGGCTTACCGATTTACCATATTTCTCGGCATATGTTTAGTACGTTCAAACGCTTGACACACGGTACCACACCTTAATCCTTATTCCAATTTTTGTCCCGTAGACAACGCATCCCCATGGACCGTTGCCCACCGACCATCATCATTACGATATGAAAATGGATACAACCAATTTCCTGACCTCGCGCGAGTGCTAGAAAAATCACTCGACTTCTACCGAGATCCCTAATTAGTAAAGCAACTACTCGACCTAGCATACTAGTATCCATCTTAAAAGGAATCCTGAGTTCATGCAACTAGGGTTTCAAACAACTCCTACACTTAAGTGCACAATACAAGCCTACAAACATTAAGTATAGTAAAATAGCATATAGAACAGGTTATGCATAAAACCGGGGCTTGCCTTTAATTTGACACTTAGATAGTGTTTGCTGGGGGAGGTACTCGCTTGGCGAGCATCCACTAGTTAAGTCCACCATTCTTCAGGTCGCCCACTAACTGCATCTTGTGGTTGGCACCCCATCACTTGCACGATCATCTCTCGGTTCTAAATGAGATGCAAGATGCATATGTATGAATATAATAAAAAGTTATCACAAGATATACAATACACGGTAGCGAACTAAACAGCAAGTAGTAAGACACCGCAACGACTATACGCAAGCGCTAGCTATTCGTACGTTATCAGCGTTCATCATTAACACCATTAACAAGACGACCATATTTTATTTATTTACGCAACACAAATACGATATCACCGGTACACACATTTATTTAATTGCTACGACTTTGCATTAGTTCTATTGATCACACAAAAGCATCACACACAAGTTTAACAGAGGACCGATGCATCAAAGTCGATGGACTCATCTATCACAATCAACTACAGCAAGCAAGCACCTTAATCATGGAACACATGTTAGCCTATGTTTAGCCATCACGAGTCTATGTCCGCTAAGTGCTAACTAAGCATTTTTAGCCAAAAGGGTGAACTCAATCATCAAATGGGCACTTGCAGATTTTTGGACAGCAATACAGCAGTCACTTGTTTTAATCATAACTTTTCAAATATGAATCCAAAAATAGAAAACTAGGACTTTCTGGAAAGCTTAAAAAGGGCTCTACAACTTTGGTATTGTCATCACAACATGATTCAACACTTAGCAGGGTCAAAATATGCAATCACAGCAGCTCTGTCCAGGTTTGGACAGATTCAGACTTGCAGCTTCAAAAATTCACAACTAAAGATTCAGACATCCAAACAAATTGATCCTAGACTTTCTGGAAAGCTAATTAAATTGTCTACATCTCATTTATAAACATCTCAAGGTGATTCAATATTTAATTAATGATCAAAGACACTAGAAGGCTTGCTGTCCAGAATGGGACAGATTCAGTCTTCAGACTGTAAACATTCATAACTTATTCTTCAGTACCACCAAAAAGAGTGATCAAAGACTTTTTGGAAAGCTTAGCAAAAGCACTATATAACTTTTATAATCACCAAGAAGTGATTCCAGGTTTAATTTAATCAAACATTACAGTTTTCAAAATCTGTTCTGATAGTGGACAGAACACAGCAATCAGTTTGTAAAATTCATAACTCTTAAACCGTCAGGCCTATAGTTATGAAATTTTAACACAAGCAAGATAAGAAAATCCTCTACAACTTTCGTATAATGACCACGAACAGATTGCAACATTAAATCGAGCAAACAATGCAGTTTATAAAATCTGTACAGAATTTGGACAGATTCAGTTACTGAATTTGTAAAAAGCATAACTTCTAAACGATCAGACTTATGCCTATCAATTTTTAACACAAGTAAGATAATAGAGTTGTCTACAACTTTCTTGTGAACACCAATAACTGATTTCAAAATTAACTTAATCAACCATTGCAATTTCTGAAATCTGTTCAGAAATTCGACAGATTCAGGTGCTGGGCTTGTGAAAAGCACAACTCCTAAACGGTCAGACCTATGGCTGTCAAATTTTAACACCAGCAAGATAATAAAGTTATCTACCACTTTTCTATAGCACATATCTACAGAAAACACAATTTAGTTCATCAAACATACAGCACACCGAAAACAGTACGTGCAGTCCAAAACAGCAATCAATAAATTTCAGCTCCTATATAATTCAAGAATTGCCATGTTCTAGAGACTTGAATTATTCTAACACTTTGAAATTTGTTAGAGTTAAAATACCAAGTGAGAACTAACAAGTGGACTTACAAATTTTTATCCGTGTCATTACGAGTACTAGAAGTACCAGATTCAATTAACAACGCATTCTCCTCGATAATCGATATCGAAGTGTTGTTCACACAATAATTTGCATTTTAACTTAGACCTCACATGAGCACTAATACTTTTCATCCGCGACCATAAACATACGCATTTAGACTACAACAAGCAGATCACCGTGACTACGATCTTACCCAAACACATCTATTAATTTGGCTAACTAGCGCAACAACATAGACCGCTATACATCCTACACGTCGGCTTGCCTCTTATTATCGCAATCCGAGACAACACATATATAACAAACACTTAACGAAATCGACTCCTATTTAACATGAGTTGGCTAATCACAGTAGAAGACTTAGCGAACCATTTTAGACATCGTAACTCAAATTATGGGTTGGAGTCGATTAATCAGTGTTTCTTAACCGTTGCTCAACTTAAATTCGATAACACACGAGTCACCTAAAACGCCACATTTCAGGAGACCTAACATGTCGAGAATCAATTTTATAACATAAGTGACTCAACCTCTATCACGCTTGTCCGAATCTATTGGCTAACATTTCCGAAACACCCCATCTATCCTTCACAATCCTAATCATATTGCACGACATAAAATATTTCAATACGCATTCACCCCATAAGTAACATCAACACACATGACTCTGACTTAACCGTAGAGGAAGCGATGACTACTTCGGCATGTCACCACCTCTCTACAGGCCAAATCAATATTAACTACATCGATCGCGTCTTATATCACGCAACACTTATACTTTATTATCTCAATACAACCATGTCTCGGCATGTACTTGGGACACTTCGGTTCAACTTACACGATCACTACTACAACGCACTTCGGCACACATGTTTAATAACCCACCTTTCTAAATTAACCTATCTCACTTTCCAACACCAATTAAATGTCACATAATTTACATTTTCACCTAATTTAACCTACACCAACGATGAATACTTAAATATAATTATCCTAGACCAACTCATTAGCCGACTGCGGAAACCACCAAGTATTTTTTACGCTTTATCAAATTTACCACATCTAACACACTGCTTTACGACGAAGTGTTTTAACAACCAATTAATACTTCCGCGAACCACTCTCGCGACACGTAAATGAACCATTGTAGTCACACATATTCAACACCAATATACACCATATCTATATGCACGCCATCAACCGAATCATCTCAATAGTAAATTATAAATCCATCAACCTGTCAAACCCGGATTCGAGTCACGCATGCGTCCACGGTTTAAGTGCTTCACCGAATCATGCATCACGCGAGGCGCCGCGGCAACATCTAGCTGCGATTAACATCACTCAATGGTTCAAACAGTTTTACCGTGCACAAAAAAAAATATATAACAGCAGCAAGGGCAGCGAGGAATCTCACCGAGGACTTACGGCGTCGCGGATGGGGCTGCGCAGTGCAATGCTTCCCACGGGAATTTTGTCGAACACCTACGACGCGTCGATGTTGTGGGGCTGCATGGAAGACTCGGCTACGAGGATTGCGTCGCAGGGCTGGGCGCGTTCACATGGAGGCAGCCGAGGCAGGGAGGGGCGAGCTGCTGGGGGTATGACGCCATGGGAGCTGCTGCCGCTGCTTGGGGGAAGGAGGATGGGCTGCTGCATCCATGGATAGGGAGCGGACTGTGCTGCGGGGAAGAGGAACAGGGAGGGCGCTGGGCAGAGGAGATGGGAGAAGGGAGCTCGGCCATGGGAGCTGGACGACGTGGAGAAGACTGGTTCTGCGCACAGAGGTGACCGAGTAGGATATGGGGCGCTAGCTGGGAGAGGGCAGAGGTGGACGAGCTGCTGCTCGCCTGAAGGGGGCGCTCCCATGGGGGCCTGCTGGCTTGAGGAAGAAGAAGGGGGAGGAGGGGTGCGCGCCCAGGGAAGGCTGGGAAGAACGCCCTGCTGGATGGGTGCCGGGCGCCACGGCTGCTGGAGGTTGAAGACAACGGAGAAAACTGCTCACAGGGGAAAGCGCCGGCTGGAAAAATGGAGGCTAGGGCGAGCTCGGCTGCTGCGGTGCGAGGAAGAAGGAGCAGAGGCACCGCGCCATGGGAGAGGAGGAGCCGAGCTCCTTGCTGCAGCCGTGGGAAGAAGGGCTCGGCAGCCATGGGAGGAAGAGAGTTCCTGCGTGCTGAACAGAGAAAGGAGTTGTGCGTGAGAGAAAGAGGGAGAAGAGAGAGTGGCGGATAGGGGGGTAGATGCAAATTTTCCAAATTGCAAGGGGAGGCACTTCTATTTATAGAGGGGTCCTAGGGTTAGGGTTCCAAATGGGCTGGGTTGGGCTGGCCCAAAACACTGAATCGGGCTGCGCTAAATTATTTTTTTCGAATAAAAATGCTCCCGCGGAATTCATTTCTACAGAGAACAGAGCGAATTAGAGTTTCGGCGAATGGACAATTGAGCGATTAATTCGGCCGAGAGTCTAATTTGGTTTCGCTCGAAAATAATTCCCTATGCGTGATTCGAAAATAAATCGTCCTGAGATTTGATCAGCTTTGGATTTTTAGTCGGAGAAGGCGAATCGTGTTATTTTAAAATCGCTGTCGATGCGGGTTTTGAGTTTGATTCGGACTTAGAGATATTTGGCTGAGTCGGATAATAAATAATTAGATACCGACACAACAGAGCCTTTCGTTTGAGAGTACAAACTCGGATTAATTTTTGGACATAGATCGAACATCGAGAAATTGGATTCGGACTCAGCTCGACTAGCAACTGTCGAGCGCTTGATTAAATGAGCTTTAAACGAGATTTCTAAGTCGAGAATGATTTTTGAGTTTGCATTCGTGCTGAGAATAAAAGTTTTAACAGGCCCCAAATTTGGCCTTCCTCGAGATTGAATAACTCCGAATTTGGTGAAATGTGAATGAATAATCTGGATAATCAGAGACATACGCGAGCGAGAAATAGAAATTTTCACTGAGCATCCGAGATTAGGATTAATCTCTCGACATAACACGTAACTGACACCTGGGGTGTCACAGCCTTCCCCCCTTAAAAAGAATCTCGTCCCGAGATTCGAATGAGGATCTTTAAGGGTGGAGAAGCATGTGACTCCCAGGCTGGAGATAGATGCAAATTCATGAGAGGGTATCTGACAAGATATTTGAGACAGATTTGGATAGAATATTGCGGCATGCTGAGACAAAATGCAGCGATCCTTCTGAGAGAGTGTCCACAAAAGATGGCAGATCAGTATCGTTTCATAATGGATCACGACTATTAACCGTGATACCAGCGCGTGCCGAGCAGCTCAACCATGTGTGCACCATAGTAGGCTCTCGGTCTCGTCGCGGCACCATCAGTCGTTAGTCATGACACCATTACCAACGTAACCAACGAGAATTCCACATAGCATAAATGGATGGAGCCCATGAGAGTATGGCTCAGAAAATGTGACTGAAGTTGGAGCAAAGATTGTTGGCAAAAGAGCATCACATGAGAATTTTCTTCAACTCAGAGAACTATTTTATGATCATCACGGGGATTATCAGCCAAAGATTGATACGATATTTAATATGAGGAGGAACCAACCATGAGATCGAGATTGATAAACTTTTAGAGACATGAGAGATCCAAAGATAACAACAACATCCATTAAACTAAATGGATACACCGTTTAAAGATAAAATTGATAAAACAACGTCATGATCCTCGGAGAACGAGTATGAGAATGATTAGAAATGAGAGATTTAGGCAGATCCACATTCGATGCTTGAGAACGGTTTATAGGAGATAACCAGATAATAGGGCAGAATAATTAAAGGATCCAGAGATTCAAAGGATAAAGCCAACATGATTTACAAGAAAAAGGATTACCAGATCCAGGTGAAAAGAGAGGTAGTCGCATGAGATCGCTTAGGACGAGCACTAGAAAGTTTACGAAGATTCGGGATGGATCTATGGAAAGAAACATGACCTTGATAGGGTTTGCGCAACTAGACACCAAACAACAATTTTTTTGACGTAACAAGTGCACAAGGAGACTTGGGTTGGTCTAGCGGTCAAGTTGTGGTGGTCTATATGTGGTGCAGGTGCAAATTCAATAGTGCAAAACACAAGGGCTAGCAAATACCAACACAAGCAGGATTTTTTAAAAGAGGTTTCACTTGCTAACCACTAGGCTGGTTAAAGTGGGGGGGGGGGTCTTTTTATGGGCCAAACATGCAACAATTTTTATTGGTTAGAGGCAAATGTACTAAATAGTTACCATACCTCCTAGACAGCATGGCAAGGAGAACACATAACACAACCTAATCAAGACTATCATAACAATACCGGACAAGGCACTTCTTATAGCTCCTAACATAGCAGTACATCACATTATTCACAAGTTATTATTATTGGAATAAAGGTGAGAGAAGCATGTTGGCGCACAAGAGACAATTATAATGCGACAATCATGATGCATGCTCATTCTAGTCGTCTTCTCAGACCTAACTAATTTTTCGAATGCATCTACAGCATCCTAATAGTAGAAATAGTAGCCTTTATGGCCTATATAAATATAACCACCTAGCTACCCATCTATTTCCTAAGGCTTCACGTCCTAGGTCTAACTTATCGTCCTGACATCTATCCAACTGGGTTTCTAAGCAAGTTTTACTTTTGAAAAGGTTGGTAATCATGACTTATTGACTTCTCTGTACTGGTATTCGCTCCGATACCAGCTGTGGCGGAACCGTCCGAATTATTCCAACTTAAGTGCCTAAGTCCCGCCTTAGAGGCTAGACCACACTTAAATAGGAATAAACCGTTAGTCCCTCGGATCTCGTCCGATAAAGCCACTTAACCAGGATCGAATACCACTAGCTCACACGAAGGTGAGGCACAGAGAAATACAATAAAGCACAATACCATAAATTTAATAAGTATCATTAGTGATTACATTATCGGAGTTTCAGAAATAATAACCAAAATTTTTAATGCAGCGGAAATAACTAACGGAGAAGAACCGAGCAACATGGCGAAGCCTGGCCACGCCACTCCTCCTGGTCCTCTCCTGCGGAAGCAATAACCCACTCGACCGTCTATCCCGGTGGCAGGGATGGAGGCCAAGTCACACCAGCAAACAATCATCCTAAGGAGTACCTGCAAAAATTGTGCCACAAGCAAGGCTGAGTATACTAATACTCAGCTAGACTTTCCCGGTGTGAGGAGTCTACTCCTCTACCTCTAGACATGCAGTTGTTTGGCTGAGGGGTTTGGTTTGCCAAAAGCACTAGCTGAGTCTAAAACCAAGTTTTAGCTTTTCAAGTTTTAGTATGATCCTTTTAAACTAGATATGTACCTAGCTACTCATACATGATATCAAACATTTTTTAAACAATCAACATCTTTTGCCAGTCAACTCATTTCCACTTATTACTCAATGTAGCAGCATGGATCAAGCAGTCTCATTAGTTGCGAGAAGCAGACGATTTGAATCGAGTTTTTATCCTTGCAAGGTAAACCTAAACACACGACATGGCGAGGCACTCCGTCCCCACACATATCAACCGTCCCCATCGATTCCCCGTCAGCAGATCAGGGCTCACCGCCTTGGCGTACAATGCCTCACTGACCCCGACTGCCGTCGTGCAGTGACCGCACTTGTACCCACCATAACCGGAATGGGAGACCACGTCTCAGGTCACGCGAGGGGATATGTCCACTGCCAGGTTCACTCAGGTACTAGGCTTACCGATTTACCATATTTCTCGGCATATGTTTAGTACGTTCAAACGCTTGACACACGGTACCACACCTTAATCCTTATTCCAATTTTTGTCCTGTAGACAACGCATCTCCATGGACCGTTGCCCACCGACCATCATCATTACGATATGAAAATGGATACAACCAATTTCCTGACCTCGCGCGAGTGCTAGAAAAATCACTCGACTTCTACCGAGATCCCTAATTAGTAAAGCAACTACTCGACCTAGCATACTAGTATCCATCTTAAAAGAAATCCTGAGTTCATGCAACTAGGGTTTCAAACAACTCCTACACTTAAGTGCACAATACAAGCCTACAAACATTAAGTGTAGTAAAATAGCATATAGAACAGGTTATGCATAAAACCGGGGCTTGCCTTTAATTTGACACTTAGATAGTGTTTGCTGGGGGAGGTACTCGCTTGGCGAGCATCCACTAGTTAAGTCCACCATTCTTCAGGTCGCCCACCAACTGCATCTTGTGGTTGGCACCCCATCACTTGCACGATCATCTCTCGGTCCTAAATGAGATGCAAGATGCCTATGTATGAATATAATAAAAAGTTATCACAAGATATACAATACACGGTAGCGAACTAAACAACAAGTAGTAAGACACCGCAACGACTATACGCAAGCGCTAGCTATTCGTACGTTATCAGCGTTCATCATTAACACCATTAACAAGACGACCATATTTTATTTATTTACGCAACACAAATACGATATCACCGGTACACGCATTTATTTAATTGCTACGACTTTGCATTAGTTCTATTGATCACACAAAAGCATCACACACAAGTTTAACAGAGGACCGATGCATCAAAGTCGATGGACTCATCTATCACAATCAACTACAGCAAGCAAGCACCTTAATCATGGAACACATGTTAGCCTATGTTTAGCCATCACTGAGTCTATGTCCGCTAAGTGCTAACTAAGCATTTTTAGCCAAAAGAGTGAACTCAATCATCAAATGGGCACTTGCAGATTTTTGGACAGCAATACAACAGTCACTTGTTTTAATCATAACTTTTCAAATATGAATCCAAAAATAGAAAACTAGAACTTTCTGGAAAGCTTAAAAAGGCCTCTACAACTTTGGTATTATCATCACAACATAATTCAACACTTAGCAAGGTCAAAATATGCAATCACTGCAGCTCTATCCAGGTTTGGACAGATTCAGACTTGCAGCTTCAAAAATTCACAACTAAAGATTCAGACATCCAAACAAATTGATCCTAGACTTTCTGGAAAGCTAATTAAATTGTCTACATCTCATTTATAAATATCTCAAGGTGATTCAATATTTAATTAATGATAAAAGACACTAGAAGGCTTGCTGTCCAGAATGGGACAGATTCAGTCTTCAGACTGTAAACATTCATAACTTATTCTTCAGACCACCAAAAAGAGTGATCAAAGACTTTTTGGAAAGCTTAGCAAAAGCACTATATAACTTTTATAATCACCAAGAAGTGATTCCAGGTTTAATTTAATCAAACATTACAGTTTTCAAAATCTGTTCTGATAGTGGACAGAACACAACAATCAGTTTGTAAAATTCATAACTCTTAAACCGCCAGGCCTATAGTTATGAAATTTTAACACAAGCAAGATAAGAAAAATCCTCTACAACTTTCTTATAATGACCATGAACAGATTGCAACACTAAATGGAGCAAACAATGCAGTTTCTGAAATCTGTACAGAATTTGGACAGATTCAGTTACTGAATTTGTAAAAGTATAACTTCTAAACGATCAGACTTATGCCTGTCAATTTTTAACACAAGTAAGATAATAGAGTTGTCTACAACTTTCTTGTGAACACCAATAACTGATTTCAAAATTAACTTAATCAACCATTGCAATTTCTGAAATCTGTTCAGAAATTCGACAGATTCAGGTGCTGGGCTTGTGAAAAGCACAACTCCTAAACGGTCAGACCTATGGCTGTCAAATTTTAACACCAGCAAGATAATAAAGTTATCTACCACTTTTCTATAGCACATATCTACAGAAAACACAATTTAGTTCATCAAACATACAGCACACCGAAAACAGTACGTGCAGTCCAAAACAGCAATCAATAAATTTCAGCTCCTATATAATTCAAGAATTGCCATGTTCTAGAGACTTGAATTATTCTAACACTTTGAAATTTGTTAGAGTTAAAATACCAAGTGAGAACTAACAAGTGGACTTACAAATTTTTATCCGTGTCATTACGAGTACTAGAAGTACCAGATTCAATTAACAACGCATTCTCCTCGATAATCGATATCGAAGTGTTGTTCACACAATAATTTGCATTTTAACTTAGACCTCACATGAGCACTAATACTTTTCATCCGCGACCATAAACATACGCATTTAGACTACAACAAGCAGATCACCGTGACTACGATCTTACCCAAACACATCTATTAATTTGGCTAACTAGCGCAACAACATAGACCGCTATACATCCTACACGTCGGCTTGCCTCTTATTATCGCAATCCGAGACAACACATATATAACAAACACTTAACGAAATCGACTCCTATTTAACATGAGTTGGCTAATCACAGTAGAAGACTTAGCGAACCATTTTAGACATCGTAACTCAAATTATGGGTTGGAGTCGATTAATCAGTGTTTCTTAACCGTTGCTCAACTTAAATTCGATAACACACGAGTCACCTAAAACGCCACATTTCAGGAGACCTAACATGTCGAGAATCAATTTTATAACATAAGTGACTCAACCTCTATCACGCTTGTCCGAATCTATTGGCTAACATTTCCGAAACACCCCATCTATCCTTCACAATCCTAATCATATTGCACGACATAAAATATTTCAATACGCATTCACCCCATAAGTAACATCAACACACATGACTCTGACTTAACCGTAGAGGAAGCGATGACTACTTCGGCATGTCACCACCTCTCTACAGGCCAAATCAATATTAACTACATCGATCGCGTCTTATATCACGCAACACTTATACTTTATTATCTCAATACAACCATGTCTCGGCATGTACTTGGGACACTTCGGTTCAACTTACACGATCACTACTATAACGCACTTCGGCACACATGTTTAATAACCCACCTTTCTAAATTAACCTATCTCACTTTCCAACACCAATTAAATGTCACATAATTTACATTTTCACCTAATTTAACCTACACCAACGATGAATACTTAAATATAATTATCCTAGACCAACTCATTAGCCGACTGCGGAAACCACCAAGTATGCTTTACGCTTTATCAAATTTACCACATCTAACACACTGCTTTACGACGAAGTGTTTTAACAACCAATTAATACTTCCACGAACCACTCTCGCGACACGTAAATGAACCATTGTAGTCACACATATTCAACACCAATATACACCATATCTATATGCACGCCATCAACCGAATCATCTCAATAGTAAATTATAAATCCATCAACCTGTCAAACCCGGATTCGAGTCACGGATGCGTCCACGGTTTAAATGCTTCACCGAATCATGCATCACGCGAGGCGCCGCGGCAACATCTAGCTGCGATTAACATCACTCAATGGTTCAAACAGTTTTACCGCGCACAAAAAAATATAACAGTAGCAAGGGCAGCGAGGAATCTCACCGAGGACTTACGGCGTCGCGGATGGGGCTGCGCAGCGCAATGCTTCCCACGGGAATTTTGTCGAACACCTACGACGTGTCGATGTTGTGGGGCTGCATGGAAGACTCGGCTACGAGGATTGCGTCGCAGAGGGCTGGGCGCGTTCACATGGGGGCAGCCGAGGTA
Organism: Zea luxurians; assembly: GCA_029449295.1. Classification (NCBI taxonomy): domain Eukaryota; kingdom Viridiplantae; phylum Streptophyta; class Magnoliopsida; order Poales; family Poaceae; genus Zea; species Zea luxurians. Next base: position 20,849,788 of record JAOPSE010000006.1, on the reverse strand, counting down.
GGGAGGGGCGAGCTGCTGGGGGTATGACGCCATGGGAGCTGCTACCGCTGCTTGGGGGAAGGAGGATGGGCTGCTGCATCCATGGATAGGGAGCGGACTGTGCTACGGGGAAGAGGAACAGGGAGGGCGCTGGGCAGAGGAGATGGGAGCAGGGAGCTCGGCCATGGGAGCTGGACGGCGTGGAGAAGACTAGTTCTGCGCACAGAGGTGACCGAGCAGGATATGGGGCGCTAGCTGGGAGAGGGCAGAGGTGGACGAGCTGCTGCTCGCCTGAAGGGGGCGCTCCCATGGGGGCCTGCTGGCTTGAGGAAGAAGAAGGGGGAGGAGGGGTGCGCGCCCAGGGAAGGCTGGGGAAGAACGCCCTGCTGGATGGGTGCCGGGCGCCACGACTGCTGGAGGTTGAAGACAACGGAGAAAACTGCTCGCAGGGGAAAGCACCGGCTGGAAAAATGGAGGCTAGGGCGAGCTCGGCTGCTGCGGTGCGAGGAAGAAGGAGCAGAGGCACCACGCCATGGGAGAGGAGGAGCCGAGCTCCTTGCTGCAGCCGTGGGAAGAAGGGCTCGGCAGCCATGGGAGGAAGAGAGTTCCTGCGCGCTGAACAGAGAAAGGAGTTGTGCATGAGAGAAAGAGGGAGAAGAGAGAGTGGCGGCTAGGGGGGTAGATGCAAATTTTCTAAATTGCAAGGGGAGGCACTTCTATTTATAGAGGGGTCCTAGGGTTAGGGTTCCAAATGGGCTGGGTTGGGCTGGCCCAAAACACGAATCGGGCTGCGCTAAATTATTTTTTTCGAATAAAAATGCTCCCGCGGAATTCATTTCTACAGAGAACAGAGCGAATTAGAGTTTCGGTGAATGGACAATTGAGCGATTAATTCGGCCGAGAGTCTAATTTGGTTTCGCTCGAAAATAATTCCCTACGCGTGATTCGAAAATAAATCATCCTGAGATTTGATCGGCTTTGGATTTTTAGTCGGAGAAGGCGAATCGTGTTATTTTAAAATCGCTGTCGATGCGGGTTTTGAGTTCGATTCGGACTTAGAGATATTTGGCTGAGTCGGATAATAAATAATTAGATACCGACACAACAGAGCCTTTCGTTTGAGAGTATAGACTCGGATTAATTTTTGGACATAGATCGAACATCGAGAAATTGGATTCGGACTCAGCTCGACTAGCAACTGTCGAGCGCTTGATTAAATGAGCTTTAAACGAGATTTCTAAGTTGAGAATGATTTTTGAGTTTGCATTCATGCTGAGAATAAAAGTTTTAACAGGCCCCAAATTTGGCCTTCCTCGAGATTGAATAACTCCGAATTTGGTGAAATGTGAATGAATAATCTAGATAATCAGAGACATACGCGAGCGAGAAATAGAAATTTTCACTGAGCATCCGAGATTAGGATTAATCTCTCGACATAACACGTAACTGACACCTTGGGGTGTCACACCGGCGAACTCAGTTATCCACTTCGCGCACTAAGGAGTGGACATGGATCACTCGGAGAAGGGAAATGGATGTTCCATACAAGTGAAGGAAAGCACAACGAGCAATCCTCCCAACACCTCCGCTCTCAAAGGAGGATGAGAAGAAGCACATTGCTGCACCTGCTCCTTTCTACCCTGACATCCTCTTCATTCAGAGGAGACTGGAGTCATCACCCATCTCTGATGATGAACCCACCGTGCTGGGGGAGGAATCTCCCCAGCGCGATGCTTGGTGATGGAGAAACAGGCACTGAAATGTGCGTTGACATCACAAAGCCGGAGAACGGGACCCGTCACAACCCGTCTCTCGGGACGAAGCCTCAGAGATGGGGGAGACCCCTGATGAAACAACACATCGAGAACGGCGCAACTCCTGTCGCCGCGATCACTGTCAGGCTCAGGAGCGAGAGCGGGAACTAGCCGAACAAGATGCTAGGCTCCGACGGGAGAATCCTCTCCTTGCCTGAAACTTGTACCTCGACTTTGCCTGAGCATTGAACATGCCGAACGAAGTTGGAGGAGTGCTGGCATAGATAGTCGATGGCCTTCCGTGGAGCAAGACGTGGAATATTATCGGTGGGTGCTTATTTAGGCGGCCAATCATCTTCTACCTCTCGCCCACCCACCAAACGATCAGCGTCATGCCATCAACAGCCAATGAGACACGCGGAGCAACATCAGCGCTTCATGTGATCGTTGGCACGAGAATGAGATAAGGTTCCAGGAGGAATACGACTGAGATCATGGTGTGCCGGCACATAGCGGCGCAACCCGGATTGAGTCAGCATCAGCCTCAACCAACAGTCCGGCCCAGGGATGGTCGAGGCGACCTAATACTCACGCCCCTACCTAGGATCAGTGACACGATCATCGACAGGAGGATACATGTGGGGTCTCCGTGCTTACCCCTTGCCTCTGGGCCATCCAGTGGCCTCCTAGTTTTAAGGTCTCCAACGTCGACAAATATGAGCCTAAGCAGGACCCAGGGGGTTGGTTGGTCATCTACACAACCGTCGCCCGGGCTGCTGGGGCAACAGAGGACGACATGACCGCGTACTTACCCATCGTTCTAGGGTAGGACACACTGCAATGGCTCTGGCATCTGCCCCGGCACTGCATCGATGACTGGGGAGATTTTAGTCAGCGGTTTATCACGAACTTCCAGTCCCTCTCTGATAAACTGGCATAACCGTGGGACCTCAAATCCATTAGGCGATACAATGATGAAACTCTTCGTTCGTTCCTCAAAAGATTTCAAACAATGAGGAACCGTACCCCTGAAGTCGCCGAGGCGGCTGTGCTCGAAGACTTCTATCGGGATCCAACGGCCCGGCCTTTGTTTGGGCCATACTTCAAAAATCACCCGCCACCTCTGAACAACTATTCAGGGAGGCGGACGTCTACATCACTTCGGATGAGTAGGCTCAAGACCTCATTGGAGGCACAACACCCATATCGCCCGCATCATGAAGGGACACGAACCAGCAACCAGACAAATGCTAGGAGAAGAGGCCCCACGAGGAGGTGCACACTGCCGGGCCACCTGCCGCTCGAGCCCATGGTGCACCCCGCGGAGGGGTACGAACACTGGACGAGATCCTCGACTCCTAGTGCCTGTACCACAAGGACATGCAACACACTCTACAGAACTGCAGGTATTTCAATAATTCTGTTGGGCATGGCTGACCATTCTAGCCGCTGCCACCTCCCCCGCCTTGAGGAGAGCCTAATGAGCCTAGGTAGCCTCAACAACAGGAAGGGGGGAGAGGTGGAGCTTTCTCGCGCATTGATAGAGAGGTCAATGTCATATTTGGAGGCCACAAAGCACAAGAAAGTAGGAGGCAATAAAAACTTAATGATTGGCAAGTTCTGGTGGCCACAAATAGTGTTTCAGCTCCTTACCGATGGTCGGAGCACACAATATCCTTCAGCCGAGCTGATCAGAGGCTTAACTTTGATCACCCCGGCAAATATCCACTACTTGTCAACCCTGTGATCCGAGAAAGCCGGGTTAAGAAGGTACTGGTGGATGGTGGCAGTAGCATCAATGTCACCTTTCCCCGAACGCTCCAGGCCCTGGGGACGCCATCAACGATCTCACTGAGACAGGTACTTCTTTCTTCGGCATCGTGCCGACCGAAGGGGAGTACCCGCTGGGACATCTACATGTCCATCACCTTCGGAACCCCAGAGAACTATCGAACTGAGTTCCTGAGGTTTGAGGTGGCGTGCTTTGATTGAGGGTACAACACCATTATCGGGAGACTGGGGTTGGCGAAATTCATGGCCATCCCACACTACCCATATATGATACTCAAAATGCGAGGACCTCAAGGGATCATCACTGTGCGCACTGATTTCCAAGGCACAACAGAATGCTTTCGGGGTGCCATTCAGACGGCTCTCACGGCCGGGCCCTTAGTAGCCCTCCCCACACAAGTCGATGGTAAGCCGACAGAAGAAGAAGACTTTACAATCCCTTCGAATGAAGCCCCGACCGTGACCTCTATGCGGCCGACTGAAGAAACTAAAAGAATTAATCTTGGATTGTCTGATGAATGCAAGACTGCGATCATCGGTTCTAGCCTCGATGACAAATAGGAAAGCGCACTCATCCAGTTCGCGCAAGACAATCAAGACGTGTTCGCATGGCAACCTACGGACATGCCGGGAGTCCCAAGAGAACTGGCCTAGCACAAACTAAAAGTGTACCCTCAGGCAAGGCTAATCCAGCAGAAGCTATGTCGTTTCATGCCTGACAAAAGAGAGGCCATTCGGGCGGAATTAGCTCGCCTGGTATCGGCAGGATTCATTAGAGAAGTACTACATCCTAAATAGCTAGCAAATCTTGTTCTTGTACTCAGAAAGAATAAAGTTGATTGGCGCATGTGTGTTGACTATACTGATCTCAATAAGCACTGTCCAAAGGACCCCTTTGGACTCCCTAGAATAGATCAGGTAGTTGATTCGATCGCTGGCTGTTCTATGCTCTCCTTCCTAGATTGCTACTCTGGATATCACCAGATCAGTTTGGCAAAGGAAGACGAGGAAAAGACTATATTCATCATGCCTTTTGGAGCCTTCTGCTATACCTCCATGCCGTTTGGCCTCAAAAATGCTGGAGCAACTTACCAACGGGCTATCCAAACATGCTTAGCTGACCATTGGGGAAAGCTAGTGGAAGCCTATGTTGATGATGCAGTCATCAAGAGTGAAAGCTCAAACAACTTCATCGAGGATTTGCAACAGGTCTTCAATAGCTTGAGGCGCTACCGATGGAAGCTGAACCCTGAGAAGTGCGTGTTCGGGGTACTGGCTAGAAAGCTACTCGGGTTTATTGTCAGCCATCAAGGAATAGAGGCAAATCCAAAAAAAATTGAAGCCATTATGAGAATGGAGCCACCATGGTCACAGAAGAATGTACATAGGCTCACTGGGTGCATGGCAGCGCTGAGTAGATTCATTTCAAGGCTTCACAAAAGAGGGATGCCATTTTATAAACTACTCAAAAAGGTGGATAAATTCTAGTGGACCACAAAAGCTCAACAAGCCTTGGAAGCACTAAAGAAGTTTCTGACCACACCACAAGTACTCAGGCTACTGCGGTGAGCTACATCCGATCAGCCGGCCGAAGACCTGCTGCTATATATCTCCTACACGACTCATGTGGTAAGTACCACGTTGGTAGTCGAGCGGGTAGAAGAAGGGCATGCATATCCAGTACAACATTCGATTTACTTTATCAGCGAAGCCCTCAGTCCCTCAAAGATAAGGTACCCTCACGTTCAGAATCTATTATACTCAGCACTTCTAACTGCTCGTAAACTCCGACACTATTTTGACGACCACAAAGTCATAGTAGTCACGAGATTTCTAATAGGAGATATACTGTACAATAAGGAAGCTATTGGAACAATTACCAAATGGGCATGTGAACTCGGAGCTCATGACATAGAATTCCAACCTCGTACTACAATAAAGACTTAAGCACTGGTCGATTTCATATCGAAGTGCACTGAGCACCAGGTCCCAGAAAACCCAGAAGCTACCAAAGTCTGGAAAATGTACTTTAACAACTCGTTAAGATTGCAGAGGGCAGGAGCAGGGATTCTTTTCGTTGCCCCTAGAGGTGACCAGCTCAAGTATGCGCTTCAGCTCCTGTTTCCAGCATCTAACAATGCTATGGAGTATGAAGCCTTGATTCACAGGCTAAGCATTGCCATTTCGCTAGGCATAAAAATGTTAATGGTATACGGCAACTCGCTGGTAGTCATCAGCCAGTTAAACAAGGACTAGGACTGCTCAACCGACTCAATGAACAAATATTGCGCTACGGTGCGAAAGCTGGAAGACAAATTCGAGGGTTTAGAATTTCACCACGTGGAAAGGGAATGCAATGCAGCGGCAGATGCATTGTCAAAATTGGGGTCCAGTCGGGCCCAAGTTCCACCTAGGATTTTCGTCCAAGAGGTACAGCAACCGAGCGTCACCGCAGAGTAGGCCGAAGAGTGCAATGCCTTAGACCAAGCAGAAACAGATCCCAATGACTGGAGGGAGCCAATTCTCAGGTACATAAAAAATGAGGAAGAACCAGATGACAAAGCCATGGCAGAACACATTGCAAGACAGTCGGCCCACTATACAATCATAGGGGGTCTGCTGTATAGAAGAGGTGCAGGAGGAGTCCTCATGAAGTGTATTCATTCGGCTACTGGAAAGCAGCTACTGGATGAAATCCATGCAGGGCAATGTGGCGTATATGCAGCATCAAGGACATTGGTAGGGAAGGCCTTCAGGTCTAGGTTCTACTGGCCAACACCAAAGAATGATGCGATAGAGTTGGTTCAGAAATGCGAAGGATGCCAATTCCTATGAAAGCAACAACACTTGCCCACCCAGCATTTGCAAACTATTCCTGTAACCTGGCCCTTTGCGTGTTGGGGGCTGGATATGATTGGACCATTCAAAAAAGCTCAAGGATGGTATACTCACGTACTCATCACTATTGACAAGTTCACAAAGTGGATAGAGTACAAACCTATCGCCTCTTTAACCTCAACAAAAATAGTGGAATTCATTCAAGAAATAATGTTTAGGTTCGGGATACCTAACAGCATTATCATAGACCTGGGATCTAACTTCACTAGTTCAGAGTTCTTTGATTTCTGTGAGCAGAGGAGCATCCAGATGAAGTATGCGTCAGTGGCACACCCAAGAGCTAATGGGCAGTTGGAAAGAGCCAATAGGATGATACATGATGCACTCAGGAAAAAGGTGTTCGACAAGAGCAAAAAGTTTGCAAGAAAATGGATCAGGGAACTACCATATGTAGTTTGGAGCCTTCGAACCCAGCCTTGCCGGTCCATGCAGGAAACACCCCATTCTTCATGGTATATGGATCAGAAGCAGTGTTGCCGGCAGATTTGATCTTTTGAGCGCCCAGGCTAACATTTGAAAGTATAGCTGAAGCAGAAGCAACCAGACTGGAAGATGTTGACATATTAGAAGAAGAGCGTCTGAACGTTGTCATTCAATCGGCTAGGTACCAGCAAACTCTGAGGCGCTACCATGACAAAGAAGTGCAACATCGATCCTTCGCAGTAGGGGACTTAGTGCTCCACCGAGTGCTGACGAGAGAAGGGCGACACAAATTGTCACCTCCATGGGAAGGACCATTCATCATTGCAGAGGTTACCCAGCCAGGATCCTACCGAGTTACCAAGATGGATGGAACCAAAGTGGAAAATTTGTGGAACATTGAACACCTCAGGAAATTCTATCCGTAGCAGTACATCAAAACTCCGGTGGACAAGCTGTACTTTGTAAACAAAAGGTTTCATTATCAATAAAGCTTCTGTGTTCTACCGCATACAAACTCTCAATCAGCAAGCGGTTTAAGTCGGAAGTGACTTAAATCGACACAACATACCTACACGCTTACATAACTTAGGGTGATTACTATACCCTACTAATGGAGCAATCAGCTTAAGTTGGAAACGTCTTATGGTGCGACATGCTCACGCTTACATAGCTTAGGGTGATTACTATATCCTACTAATGGAGCAATCGACTTAAGTCAGAAAATATCTTAAGTCGGTGCGACATGCTCACGCTTACATAACTTAGGGTTGATTACTATACCCTACTAACAGAGCAATCGGTTTAAGTCAGAAACGTCTTAAATCGGTGCGACATGCTCATGCTTACATAACTTAGGGTGATTACAATACCCTACTAACAGAACAATCGGCTTAATTAAGTCGGAAGTGTCTTAAGTCGGTGTGACATGCTCACGCTTACATAACTTAGGTAATTACTAAACCCTACTAACAGAGCAATCGACTTAAGTCGGAAATGTCTTAAGTCGGTGCGACAAGCTCACACATGCATACTTGAGGGTGATTACGGTACCATACTAACAGAGTAATCGACTTAAGTCGGAAAAACCTAAGTCGACACAGCATGCTCACGCATACATGACTCTATCATACGCCATCTCGACAAGAAATATCAATTCAATGAAAAGCGTTTTCTGTTCGAACGAATCAAAATTTGTTTTTATTACACAATTACTGTGCAGGAGCATTCTCACAAGGGACCTTGCTAGCAGGATCACCAGAGGGAGAAGGTTTACTCATACCAGCGGACGCAACAAGCATGTCAGCAACAATGTCCTTAGGCACCGAGACACCAGGTCTTCTCATCAAGTTTCGACCAACATGAACAACTTTATCCATCGCTTTGTCACACATTGCTTTCATGATACCACGGTCATCTTTTAAGACCTTGATGTCGTGACGAGCAATTTCCAACTCCTGCGAAACAAGTTTCTTCGAAGCACACAACTCTTTGATGATAGAATCTCTTGAAGACAGTAACTTATTAAGCCGTGACACTTCAGTTTGGGAAACCCTCAGCTCATCCCTTTGACGGTCAAGCTCCGACATAGTAAAGCGATGACTCGTCTCCAAACTAGTAAGGGAGCTACTAGCATCATGGTACAGTTTGTCCAGACTATCACGGGAATCAAGAAGTCTTCGCATCTCCTTCTACAAATAAGAAGATTGCTAAACATCCAAGCAAAAGCGCGAAACAAAGGCATCATGAACAATCAAAAAAACCTACCTCATGGGCTCTCTTCTCTGAATCAAGTTGAGCGTTCAAGGAAGAGTTCATAGTTCGAGCACCATCTAAGAATGCAAAAACCTGGTTCAGATCGGCTTGACTCTGACATACCTCTCCTCAGCGTCGGGGAAAAGGAAAAAGTGCAGGGAGTAAAACGAGGGAGCAACGAACAACAAAGAAAGCTATCAACCCACTAATTGATGTTTGAGGCTTTCAGATCATCTATCTATTTCTGAAGCAAGAGAGGATTCCACTGCAGCAAGGATAAAACCTGATCAGGGACAGGGGCACCGCAAGACCTCAACTGAGTCGACACAGAGCTCAGGACATTATGCAAATACAAGAATTAGCAAAGGAGCTTTTGTCGACAAAAGTAAAGTAGGGCAAGGATCAACTCACCTAAAGGTTAGAAAGGAATAAAGAAAATCCCAAAGCCGGAGGTGCCGACGTGCCATCGAACGACAGAGTACTAGCAGAAGCAATATGGAGAGCAGACTCGAGCCCTAGAGGAAGATTAGAGCTCATAGCCAAGGCAACACCTAGCGGGGCCTCAGCTCCGACAGCGTGTAGCAGATTCCCAGCGCCCGGGTCACTCACCTCTAAAGTGATCGGGCCAACAAGAGTAGTCAGAAGGCTTGTCAACACTGGCTCCTTAGACTGAACTGATGGTGATCCGACATGAACATCCATAGAAGCAGACGAGGAGGAGCCAAGCTCAGCACCCTCGGGGGCTGGTCATCCTCAGTAGCACCCTCGGGGGCTGGGTCACCCTCAGCAACACCCTCGGGGGCTGAAGCAGCCTCAATCGTACCCACAGGAGTCAAGTAACCCTTGAATATAACATCAGGAACCAAGGTATGCCCATGAATTAGGCCACCCTCAAAGGTCAAAGAAGCATGGGAAACTGTCTAGGTTATTTCTTGCCCGACTAGATTACTAGCTAAGGGGGTGTCATCTAGGACCTATGCACGGACCCCAGCATTCCCAGTTTCAGGAAGTTGCAATAAAAGATCTTCTGGGATAATCTCCTCCAGTGCATGATCAATAGACATCGTCAACCTCTAAAGATTAACCAGCCCTGACAGAGCCTGAATTGGGACATCGTCGCTGTTTTTGCTATGACAATTCTTGCGATTCGAAGGGGGAACCTCCTCTTCATCCTCTTCATCCTTGTCAGACACACATCCACCGACTGTAGTGCCACCATAGCTCTCAATATCATCCTCGAGGTTGGCATTCGCCGGGTCACCACCGAGGACTGGGGCAATAGAGTCAGCCCCCATGTAACACCCTGAATTTGGGGGTATAAAATTTCTTTCTAATTATCTACCAAATTCAGGTGTTACTTTGTCCTTCTCTCTAGTCTCTCTCTCTCTTTTATTCTAGATAGAATTGAGTTAATTTGGAAATGGATTAATTATTTATTTTGTCAAAACAATATGAGTCATGAAATGTTGCATCATGCTCAGCTTAAGTTATTCCTTGAATTGTTGCACATATTTGAATTAGTTTGAATTTGAATCTTGGTTTGGATTTGAATTGAAAACCCTAGGGAAAATAAAATAGAAAAACATTAGAAATTCCAGAGAAAAAGAGAAAAGCCATTTGACCCAGCTAACCTAGTCGGCCCAGCTCGCGCGCACGCCTGCTCTCCCAGGCAGGCGGCCCCCGCCTGTCAGCCTATCCAGCGCACGCCCTGTCCCCCTCTCTCTCGCTGCTCAATGGGGCCAATCGATCGGCACCAACTTCCCTTTGCACGCGTGTTCCCTTCTCTCACTGCCCCGCGGACCCCGCTTGAGCCCGTTCGCCCGTTCGGCCGTTCGCTCTCTTGCGTGTGGGCCCTACCCGCCAGACCCGTCCTCCTCCTCCGCAACTGTCGTGCCCATGGCGTGTGCCCCGCCCGCTAGACTGCGCCCACGTCTGCATGCCCCGCCCATGTCGTCCAAGCACTAGATAAAGCCCCACCCACCCCCTCAGCTCGCCCCTGCTGTGGCAGAACCTCCCAAGTTATTGGGCCCACATGCACCTGCCCTTGTCTCAAAGACCTCAGATGGCTATGCATGTGCACCAGATAAATTAATAGGATCTATCCGAGTGCCCCAAGGACCTCGGATAAACCACTTACAACCAGGACCGCAAGATTAAGTAAACACAAATCACACACCAACAATTTGCAGCGGAAATCTTATTACCAAATTTTACAAATTATATCAAGTTTACATTGTACATGATCGAAGTGATTACAAAAGTGATTCAAAGAAATAACTTTGAACTGTTATAAATTATTTATAGTTTTGAAATATATGCTAGCTCAAGTGACCATCCTCAATAAGAAGTATAGAAGAAGTACTTAGACTTATAAGAAGGCCGTGCCCACCGGCGCTTAACATCAATCACAATCAAAGTGACTTGTAACCTGTAGCAACAATGGGAATAAAACCCTAAGTACACAAGTACTCAGCAAGACTTACCCGACTAAAGAAAAGACTCTCAAGGGTATGCTGGTTTTAAAAGGATTCAAGGTAAGGCTTATCAAGAATCAAGGACTCTATTTGCAGAAAAGCTTACTAAGAGTGGATCCTTAAAAACCCATTTTTACTTGTCAGGTTAAGTAAAGTTACCTGCATCTAGAGTTCTTTCTATCCTAGTTCAAGCACTTGGCCTATACTAGCCATCTTTTTACCAACCCTTCAGTTCATTGGATTGCTACGTGTAGGGCAGTGACCAAGTCTTCATGTCCGAGAAGTAACAGCGATCCGAATCAATTAATACCCAGCTGAGGATCCAATCACACGACATATGTAGCACTTAACCCTTGCATATGTCAACTCGCCACCGGGTTTCTTAAGACCAGACCGGGTTCACGCCAACCGAGAGCACAGATACACCACCGTCCAGCCTCTTGCCACGGAGGGTACACGCTACTCTCGCCATCTCTCCACTCCCATTGCGTGTTGGCCTTTCTGGTATTAGTCTGCCCGAGGTAAAGCTTACCCATGATGAGGCATATGACCAGTTAAAAGGTCCTCAATCATCAAGCCTACATCGACACGGTCCTTAATCGACTCAGACGGAGACACTACACCGAGACTTCCTTCTCGTGCAAGCCACCCGCCCGGTCTCAGCTTTATTATTTTAAACCCAAAAGTTGGTACCTGGCAGAGGTACATATTTTCCGATGTTGAACCCATCAAGGCCTTTGACGGATTCACCATCATAAGTTTTTCTTTGTAAAAATTCCCATCTGCAGTGAAGCATCACCTTTTGTTTTAAAACAAAACATTTTGTTTTTCTATAGCAAGGCTAAGCATCATAAAATTCTTTTCATAAAAAGGTATCAAGGAAGGGTAATCAATTTTCCAAGGAAGGAAATGCATCAACGGTTTAGCACACAACTCCTATCACCTAATACATCAAACAAGGCGATAAAGATTTTAAAATAGCAAGGAGGTGGCAAATGCACCGGGGCTTGCCTAGATAACACTAGGTTAGTGTTTGTTAGGTGACGTCCACTTGGCGACCATCCTTTGGCTTGGCACTCGTTCAGTTGGTCCATCTTCAGGTTGGTCCGACTGACGACATCGTCGTGTGAAGAAGACCACTCCTTGCATTATCCTGGGGTCAACTTGGGTCGTCTTCCGCATCACGCGATTAATTATCGTAACTAAATGAAAAGCATTATGCACATGTATGAATACCAAGGAATAGCACATAACTAATTATTGTTATACCAAAGAGGATTAACACTTATGGTCAGGCATCACAAGCTAGAATAATAAACACTAGACACCGATATACGACTACGCCCAATTATCACATTTTTCTAGTGTAATCGCATCTACTTCAAACATCAAGTAATAATAAGCTAAGCACAACTCTTTTGTTAAAACACTCAATATAAAATTACTCGTCACCACTATTATTCAAATAGAAACCGTCGGCTAGCTGATTAAAACCACGAACCTATCCTTCACACTACGGACTAACAAATGCTAGACGACGTGATTAATTTCACACGTATCACTCTTGCTAAAAATACGAGAATTAGCACAACTAATATATTTAATCGTTCTACTTATTCACCAAAAAGCAGGAGTAGTGACATAACTCACCAGCATCCAAGCGATTAAGAATTTCACGTGCATGCTAATTTTAAGTCTAACAGATAATACATTCTCAAAAGGCATAGAGCCTTGCGAAACTACATTCTCCATAATCTGGATACTTAAAACATTTATACCTTTTCTACTATGGGGTTTCTCGTATTTCGACTGAAATCGGCTCGCTAACTCTACTCGCTTCCAATTTATTTAGAAACGCCGCACACTTAACTAATATTTCAGCTAAAAAGAATAACATAAATGCGCGCCGATATTAGATTTAGCTCAACCCACTACATCGATTAATGAATACTAATTCAGACTTTTCATCGATCACACGTTAAATATCGTAATCTATTCCACTCATCCATTTATTAAAATAAAATAAAATAACAGAAGCAGAGAATCAACTTACCCTACTAAAATCCGATTTGAAACCACGAAATCGATGGCGCTATCCAGTCCACGCACAACACCAACACCTGACAAGCGTTGCATTGGCGATTTCCTTTCGTCTTGTGGCGCAACAACGACACAGAAAAAACTGCGTCGCGAGGACAAGCTCATTAGTATTCCATTGACCAATAGATAGCGCGTGGGTCACAACGGGAAAGATCTCGACGTGTCAAAGCATGCGAAGGCATGGTCGGTGACGTTGCTGTACATGACACGGAGACGTACGACAACTACATGGATAGTGTTGGGCATGGCCGAGTCCGCACAGAGCTCCAAATCGACGGCCACCAGGACGAGCTGGGACATTCGGACCAGACGATATCGGCTAACTGGAGCGCTGGGAAGCTCGGCAGACGTGGCCAAGAAAATTGGCGAGCATATGCGGGGCGAGTTCCATGGCCAGCAAGGCCGACATGACCAACCGGGAGGAGCTTCTAGAATACGGTCAGGACTAGAGATGGGCGCAGGGAGAACGCGCGCTGGAGCATTGACGCGGGCAGAGGGGAGGCGAGCTGGAGCAGAGGGCACAACGGCCATGGCAGGGAGATGGAGTACTCGACTGGGACTAGCATGGAGGCGGGGACGCCATGGAGCCCAAGGCACGAACCAAATCCGAGCAGGGGAAGTAGGCGCGACGTCCATGGTGAGCACATGGAGATGTTGAAAAGCGGCTCGGTCCGAGCGCCATGAGGGGAAGCTTCGGGGAGGAGCTCGGTTGGAGGAGTGGGAGGCCGCGGCGCGCAGACTGGGCGAGCTCCATGCCGGGGCCAGGGACACGCGCAGAAGCTCCAGGGAAGAAGAAGATGCGAGGGAGGGAAGGAGTAGCAGGGAGGGAGCGGCTGGGGAAGGAGCTCAGCAGAGGAGCACGACGCGCGACGAGGAGAAGATAAAGACCCGACGGCGATAGGATAAGGCCTCTGGCCCCACGATGGAAAAATCACAGGAAGCGGCGGTAGAGGATAGGATTGGCTGGATATTTTTTTTATTTTACCAAAAATCGCAGATATTTTTGAATCCAGATTTTTAGCGATATAAAATGGGTCAAATCACTTGAGATCGATAACAATAAATGGGACATGATTTGATTTAGTGAATACTATGAAGCCGGATGAATTCATACCGTTAATTCACTTTTTGAAGATTTAGATCGAGGGGAGAAGCAACGAACCGAATTAAACGGATTTTGGCTTCGATAATTTACTTCGCATGATTTGACTAAAATTAGCCGAAACCATAGCTGCGGTCTGAACACCTAATTCCATGGCCACGAGTAATTTGCATGATGAATCAAACCTCAATTATAATTCCTTGATTATCATCCTCGTGCATGATTTATCTCAGATAATGCGCGATTCAGAATATTTTGCCCCGAACATTTTAGTCATCGAGTTCATATTAATTTGCCCGAGATAAAAATCATCCAAGTGAGTCGAGCTTCCGAATTTCGTGAAAACTTGGGAAGAGTCCGGATAATTAAAAACGATGTAGAACTCGCGATAGACGAAACAGATTAAGACAGAGAGACTGTTATTCACTGCTATCACGTGTTAAAGTCCGCACTTGTGGTCGAGCAGACGATAAACACCTAGGGTGTTACACTGCCTCACTTTCGCGCTTCCCCTGCCCTCAGACTCACCTAGCCGTGGAGCCGTTGCCCCCTCGCCGTCGCCTCACCGTTCCGCCGTCGCCGCTGGGCTTCTGCTAGCGCTTTGGCCACGGTGAGTTCTGCCTGAGCTTGGCGCATCGAGAACCCGCAGTGGTTTCCCCTTTCCTCAACTCTATCGCCCGGTCGGCACTTATTTTCTTCCCTGCGTAGGTCAGAGTTTGCTGCCACCGTGATCCATTCGACGTCCAGCCAACCGGAGCCTTCCCGCGCCACGCCAAGTCACCCCGAGCTCCGTCCGGAGGTGAGATGTCCGTTCCCACGCTCGATTTCTCCCAATTCCGCGCTGTATTGGCCAATTTGGCTTCGCTGGTGTTTGGCCGTGCTGGTTTGCCGCGCCCGCACGGTGGCCAGCTGATTTAGCTTGGTCCTGTAGTACTCCCCTTACCTTGCCGTAGCTAGCCCAAGCCTTAGCGTGCCCTAGACCTCCTCTCCCCAGTCGAAATTCCTCGCCGGAGTTGTCCGACCCACCCAGAGAACCTTCCCCTTCGTCGTTCTCCTGTTTCCGGTCCCGTTCTTGCGGCCGATAATCTGCAGTGAGATCGCTAGTCCCTCTTGACCCGTTCTAGCCCTCCCCGGTGACCCCAGACTCCCCATTGACAGTGTCTGCGTCATCTCCAAAAACCTCGTCGCCATAGAGGAGGCAACGCCGGTCACCGAGCTGTAAGCCTCGCGTGCCTCATCGCAACCGTCCGCCCCCGATCCAACGGCTCAGATCCGCTAATAATGATTCGCGCCCATGCGCTCCGCCCCTAGCCCCGCCTGTCAGCGCCTGCGCCCTCAGGCGCTAGGCCCGACTAGTCAGTTCGCCTTCCCCTCAGGTCGCTGACACCCGCCCTCGCTTGTCAGTCGCGCTCGCTCGCCCGCGCTCGTGCGTTCGCTCCCTGATCTAATCCTGGCCGTCCATCTGTGATCTGGTGGATGGAAAGGCCTGATACCCCTTCAGTCTTCAGTTTTGTAAAAAGAACCTCCATTTCTCGGGTAATAGAACCCGCCATCCATGAGTATTGCGCGCAGGTCCTTGACTTCTTTTAAACAGACCCCTAGCCTTTTAAATAATCACAGAATTGGACTTAGTTTTATATTTCAAACTTCAAAACTTGTTTATTTCATATCTTTTTCATATGAACTCCAAATTTAGTGGTTCATATTGCAAAATGTTCGTAGGAATATTCTCTGTTCAAATAAATTATGTTCACCCACAGTTTATGTACTCTAATTTTAGGTCTAAGCTATATGTTAGTTTATGTGTTAATTTATTTATTTAAGAAAAATAAATAAAAAGGAAAACCCTAATGATACTTAGGTGTTTAATTTTGTGAGATTAAGATTATGTCATGTATGAAGTTATCCATGTTATAATTTTGTGTCCCACCAAAATTAGTAGAACCAAACTATGTAATCCATAATGTTTAGGAAATCACTAATCTTCAAGTGTACCAATCCCTAGCATTCTGGTTTATATTTTGTGTATACCTGAATGCAAATGTTTGTTGTGCTGTTCATTTGTCTCTTTCCAAATGTATTGAATGTATGATCGCTTTATTTAGACAACGAGCATCCCGTGGTTCCTGAGTGTGTTGCCGAAGATCTCCCTAAGCAATAACGTGGTGAAGGCAAGTGTCCTCGGACCTATCATGTCCTACATACTTTATAATTCACCATCCTTATGCACTCTCCCCTAACACTAGTCGGCGGTGCCCTGTGCACGGTGGCGTCCTCACCGGAGCTCAACGCCATCCTAATTTCATGCTCGAATACTTGCGCCAATGGCCGCAAAATGTTGAGTAAGGTACAATGAGACACGATAAAGACATCTCACCACTACAAGACGTGCGGGCAGACCCAAGCGCGGAGGCTTGTGGTCAGTGACGGGTTTTGGTCAACGGTGAGCAATTCAAGCAGTGATGGCGACGAATTCCATGCGGCCCAGCTTTGTCTACCTCCCTTCAAGCCGAGGAAGCCCAAGGGCACCACACCGAGGACTGGGTCGACGGCGAGCCGGAGGTCTCACGTGGCGGCACCTTGCGCTCGACTTCTCTCAGTCTCTCCGTGCGGCGCAACTGGTGAAACGAGGAGAAGAAGAGAGGGGGAAGTCGTCCACTTATCCCACGACGAGGTCAAAGGCATGAAGATCTCGCTCGGTGGTTACGCCAGCAGGGGCTGCGGGGTGGCGGTTATGGTGCCCACCACGCTTGTAAAGCGGACACGGAGACCCGGTCGCAGGAGGATGACATGTGGAGCCCGGTAGACAGAGGACATGGGAAACAGAGGATACATGTGCTGGCAAACCTGGCCCATCCATCAGTGCATGGTCAATTCTAGCGAGCGGAGCCCACCAGTCGGTGCCAGTGCTAGGGACGCATGGTTCAGGCGGGCTTGCTAGGCCGTGTGGAGGGAAAGCACGAGTGGGCCAGAAGTGAGGCTCGCGGGTCCACGAGCAGTTCCCTTGTTTTTTTCTTTTCCTTTTTTCCTTTCTTTTCTTTTGTAATTTTAGATTTCAAATTTGAACACAAATTTAGTTGTCAAATTGTACTCCCTTTAAATGTACAAATTGAGCACCCCAGTATGGTAGAGTTTATGTATTTATATATTTACTTCTCTATTTTATATAGTATTTTCCTTTTCTTACTCCAAATTCTAGAATTCAATTTAGGTCTTATGTTCAAATTTGGATACTAATGTATTTCTGTTAATTTTATTTTTATTGTTATCAAATGCACACACAAATAAATCCCGGCATGGTGCATATATTATTTAGGTGTCATTAGATACTTAATCACTTTGAATGTGGTTATTCATATGTGCTAATATATAGAGAGGGATACACATATGGAGATCATCTCTTTTCTTATTATTTACAAATTGGGTACTACAATGATACCGTCCTATCCAAAAGCACCACGAGGGTACCCTCGGGTGTGCGATTGGACACTAAACACCGTTAGCTGGCGCGCTAGGTAGGAGGTGTGTCATCGATCAACGCTAACTCCATGGCCATCATGTTCAAGAGCAAGATCACCTTCAGCCCAGGAGCTATTTTTTGCTTCGGGACCATCTCATGCGTAGCGGACGTAGAGGGAACTCTACACCACATAGCAACTCCACCCAAGAAGAAATCCTCCTCGGGAACTCCACAGGAACCTGGAGTGAAACCGCGAGCCGTGCCCGCGCTCACAGCACGACAGGGCATGACCCGACGCAAGTTTGGGCTCAGAAGTCCCCAGAGGGTAGAAGGCTAGTCAATCATGGCCTCCCTAACCCGGCGAACTCCGTTATCCACTTTGCCCACTAAGGAGTGGACATGGATCACTCAGAGAAGGGAAATGAATGTTCCATACCAGTGAAGGAAAGCACAACGAGCAATCCTCCCAACACCTCCGCTCTCAAAGGAGGATGAGAAGAAGCACACTGCCGCACCTGCTCCTTTCTACCCTGACATCCTCTTCATTTAGAGGAGACTGGAGTCATCACCTATCTCTGATGATGAACCCACCGTGCTAGGGGAGGAACCTCCCTAGCGCGATGCTCGGCGATGGAGAAACAGGCACAGAAATGTGCGACGACATCACAAAGCAGGAGAACGGGACCCGGCACAACCCATCTCTCGAGATGAAGCCTCAGAGATGGGGTAGACCCCGACAAAAGAACGTCCGCGATCACCGTCAGGCTCAGGAGCGAGAGCAGGAACTAGCCAAACAAGATGCTAGGCTCCGACGGCAGAATCCGCTCCTCGCCCAAAAGTTGTACCCCGAGTTCACCTGAGCATTGAACACACCAAACGAAGTTGGAGGAGTGTTGGCGCAGATAGCCGATGGCCTTTCGTGGACCCAATACATGGAAGGTTATCGGTGGGTGCTTATTCAGGTGGCCAATCATCTTCTACCTCTCACCCACCCACCGAACAACCTGCATCATGCCATCAATAGCCGATGAGACACGCGGAGCAACATCAGCACTTCATGTGATCGCTGGCACACAGCCGCGCAAACCGGATCGAGTCAGCAGCAGCCTCAACCAACAGTTTAGCCCGGGGATGGTCGAGGCGACCTAATACTCATGCCCCTCCCTAGGGATCGGCGACATGATCATCGAAAAGAGCATACGTGCGGGGTCTCCGCGATTACCCCTTGCCTCCGGGCCATCCAGTGGCCTCCTAATTTCAGTGTCTCCAACAGTCGACAAATATGAGCCTAAGTAGGACCTAGGGGTATGGTTGGTCATCTACACAACCGTCGCCTGGGCTGCTAGGGCAATGGAGGACGGCATGACTGCATACTTACCCATCATTCTGGGGCACGACACACTGCAATGGCTCTGGCATCTGCCCCAGCAGCCCCAGCACTGCATCGATGAATGGGGAGATTTTAGTCACCGGTTTTTTGCGAACTTCCAGTCCCTCTCCGATAAACTGGCACAACCGTGGGACCTCAAATCCATTAAGTGACAGAATGATGAAACTCTTTGTTCCTTCCTCAAAAGATTTCAAACAATGAGGAACCGTATCCCTAAAGTCACCAAGGCGGCTGTGCTCGAAGACTTCTATTGGGGATCCAACGACTCATCCTTTGTCGAGGCCATACATTCGAAAAGCACCCGCTGTGACGGAACCTCCTAAGTCATTAGGCCCACCTATAGTTGTCCTTGTCCAACGGACCTCAAACAACCCTGCAGGTGTCCCTGATTACTTGACAAGTTCGGTATCTGAATTCCTTACTTTTCCCAAGAGTGTTTCACCCATCACGCAGACATTACAATCCATCGGAGATACGAAAATGCGGAAGAAGTTACAATAAATTACTTTATTTAAAAGTAAGAAAGGGTAATATTTATTACAGACCAGAACAAATATAAGAGTGCTGAAGTATTATTATTACATCACTGCGAGGCAAAAACCCCTCCCGATAAACATCAAACAAAAGTTTTAACGGAGGATCCTTTCCTCCCGAAGCTTCACTCCTGGTTTTCTTCTTTGGGCACCACCTTTGAACAAAAGCAGCAAAAATTTGCCGCTTCCTCACCTAAAACAACATGGGACAAAGCCCTGAGTACGAAGTGTACTTTTGCAAGTCTTACCCGTCAAAATAAAAGACTCTCAAGGATATGCTGGCTTTTAAGGGAGTCAAGGTAAGGCTTATCAATAGTCAAAGACTCTATTTGCAGAAATGCTTACTAATAGTGGATCCTTAAAAATCCAGTTTTAATTGTCAGGTTAAGTAAAGTTACCTACCTCTAGAGTTCTTTCTACCTAGTTCAATCACTTGACCTATACTAGCCATTTCTTTTAACAACCCTTCTTATTCACTGGAATGCTACGTGTAGGGCAGTGACCAAGTCTTCATAACCGCCAAGTCTCCAAGGAAGGAAATGTAGCAACTGGTTTAGCACACAATTCCTATCACCTAATGCATCAAATAAGGTGATAAAGATTTTAAAACACAAGGAGGTGGCAAATGCACCGGGGCTTGCCTTGTGTGATAGGTGAATCAAGCTCTGTTTTGCAGATATTAAAATAAAAACAGTTTCCTGCCTAAGGTTCTTCAGGTGGTGGTGGTGGTGTAGTCCTCGCTTCTTCAACCTCTATTTCCTCCTCGTTCTCTAGATATAGCCATATATAATCATGAATGCTCATGTAATGCTCATGAAAATGCAAAGATAATAAAAGTTTATTATCTAATGTCTTGAATATAACTTTCCTTCACGGTTCTCCGGGAAATTAGGGTTTTCGGAGTCTATAGTGAAGTTCATAGGGCAGGGGGCTAGGGTTTTGGGTTCTAAGTACCAAACATGGTCCAAAGCATACCAAATTTTACCCAAGGCTTCTAAATATTACTTAAAGCCTATTTAAAAAGTTTGGTGAATTTTGGGATTATTGATTACTATGTAAAATTCTAGAAGTATGGATTTTGGTTATTTTAAATGCCCCAAAATTCCTTATTAGAACTAAAAATTATGAAACTATTTTTATTAAATACTATAAGAAATTAGAAGCCTAGCAAAATTGGTCTAGTATTTTTAGCATTTCTCTACAATTTTTTATGGATTTCTAAAATTTCTCGGAAAAAGAAAAAGAACATCTTTTAATAGTGTTGGGCCAGAACTGACCCAACCGGCCCAAACCGAAACAGAAAAAGGGGACGCGCCCGCGTTGGCGAATTTGCACAAAGGCCCCCGACGGCTTGGATAACTCGTTAAGAACCCCTAGCCATAATTCATCGTCTCTCTAACAGTTGCAGAAACACCCTTGCGCTTTCCTCTCTTTACAATCCCCAGTTCACGACGGTGAACGGTGGGGAACCGAGCTCCGATGAGCTTGTACCGGCCGATTCACCCAACGACCGGTGCTCTACTATGGCTGAGACCAAATTCAAACCATAACAAGAGTTTCCCCTCAACTAATTTCACTAACGACGCTCTAACATGCTCTGTCCATGGTGACCGTGTGATCAACGGCCAATTCAACGAGTTCCCAGCGATCTAAGGGGTCCTAGCTTAATTGGCAGGGTCGGGGAGCATCAGGGGCACACAAGAATGCTGAAACGAAAGGGCAGAGGGTATGAGCGGACCTGAGACGAGCTGGCCACGGTGAGGCTTCTTTGACAGTGGTGGAAAGCAGGTTTGGGGGAAATGAGAAATTAGCGAGCTCTGGTGATCAATTGAGGGCATGGCTTGGTGGCTTGGTGCTTGACTACCCTACGGAGCTCATGGCAGTGCTCAATTTATAGAGTCCGTGAGCGGTGTTGCTTAATTTGGACAAATTGTGTTGGCGGTCGACAGGAGAATGAGTCACGGCGGTGATCTACCGTGGCAACCGCAGAGCGACTGAACTACGACGGTCATCGGTTAGTCACTTCGGCTCATACTGACGCGATAAACCTCCTAAGGCATGGCGTCCACCCGGTGAATGGCGAACACGCTGGTGATTGCCGCTCGGCCACGTCGTCGGTGTGCACTAATGAACCATCACGCACATAGCACATTCCAGCCCATCTGCGGTGAGATCTTTCACCCCGTGATCGTTATCCGTGTTTAATTCAGCGTGAATCACGACGATAGCACGAATCCACGCGTGTGGTCACCAGGTGGCGAGGTCTCTGAGCTAGCGATCCAATCCGGTCACTGTACCATCACGAAGCTCATTCAGTCAGCTTGTCAGAGCATGTTTGGCATCAATTTGCTCCAGATTTTATGTAATGACTGAATCAACTCTTTATATCAAAGTCATAGTCTAATAAACGAGCTACAATATTGTTATAGCAATCATAGTCAAACACTCACTAGATCATGCTCGAATCTCAGCTCAAAGATTGCTCAATCACACTGTCACGCTGAATTCAGCCTTTAAGGCAGTCTGGCAGCTCATCTTTGGGCCTATTTTACTCCAAATTTTTCATGTGACCAAGGCTTAATCCCTATAGCAAAGTTATTCTCCTTTTATTGCTCTACAAATTTGATGTGTTCACCTAGGGCAAAATCTTCATAATCTGGAAGATATAGGGCTTCAAAGTTGACCCAATTCCACTGAATTTCAGACTTAACTCATTAGAGTTCAAGTGGGGCTTTTTGCAAATAAGTCCAAATCTCAAGGTTTAATTTGCAAATCCACATACATGTGAATCATATGAGTTAAGGTACCCTAATTTCATGGTTTTTGCACTCAAGTCCAAAATGTGCACACTTTTACATATAACCCCCTAGGTTTTCGTTCCAGGGGTTTTCAGGGGTCTATTTAGGGATTTTGGTGCTTCTTGGGTTTGGATGCTACTTAAGTCCATCCATGATGATATTTTATGATCATTTCAACTATGTTTTGAAATTTTCTCTTAGTTAAGCTTTATTTACTCTTCTGAGTCTAGTTTAGGGTTAAGTACCCTATTCTAGGGTTTTACCCACAACCAGTCATATCCACACAACTTGTTTGAAATTTTTGCCTAGTGAATGCATTCTAGGTGTAACAAACATATGATATGCCCATGCTTGTGATGTTATGCTCAAGTTTTAGTGGCAGTAACACCAGGGGTGTTACATCCTTCCCCCCACAAAAGAATATCGTCCCGAGATTAAAAGTCCTAGGGCAAGTAATGGAAAAGGAAACATGTCATACTTTTATTTCTTTATTTTTGGTACAAGGCAGGGGTGGTATGGGGTTTATTCCTTTATTACAATAAGTGCATACATCTTACAATTTACATGAAGCTAAAAAGCCTGGGAATTTCTTATCTAAAAAGTCTTGAGTTTCCCAAGTAGCTTCATCTTTTGTATGTTGGTTCCTCTGTATCTTGTAAAACTTGAGAGTTTTCCTTCGGGTAATTCTGTCCTTTTGATCCAAGACTCGAATAGGATGTTCTGAATATGTCAAGTCTGGTTTTAAGGCAACATCTATTACTTCAATAGTTCGATCGGGAACCTGAAGACACTTCTTCAATTGAGACACGTGGAACACATTATGCACAACAGACAATGTTTCAGGTAACTGGAGTCGATATGCCACTGGTCCATATCTTTCAAGGATAGGAAAAGGACCAATGTATCGGGGTGCAAGCTTCCCTTTTATCCCAAAATGAGATACACCCTTTATTGGTGAAACTTTTAGGTAGACATAATCTTCAACTTGAAAGTGCAAGGGTTGTCATCCTTTGTCTGCATAACTTTTCTGACGAGCTTGGGCTTCTTTCAAATTATGAATTATTCATTGAACCTTTTCTTCTGTTTCCTTAACCATATCAGGCCTGAAGAAACTCCTTTCACCTGGTTCAGACCAGTTTAATGGAGTACGACATCGTTGCCCATACAAAGCTTCAAAGGGTGCCATTTTGATGCTTTCTTGATAGCTGTTATTGTATGAAAACTCCGCTAATGGTAAACAATCATCCCATTTTTGTGGAAATTCAAGAGCACAAGCTCGTAACATATCCTCAAGTATTTGATTTACCCTCTCAGTTTGCCCACTGGTTTGAGGATGATAGGCCAGACTATGGAGCAATTTAGTATCCAGAGCTTTGTGAAGTTGTTCCCAAAATTTGGACACGAATTGTGGTCCACGATCCGACACTATTGTCTTCGGAACACCGTGTAAACTGAGAATACGGGTAATATACAACTCTGCATATGTGGCCACTATATACTTTACCCTGACTGGAAGGAAGTGGGCGATCTTTGTAAGTCGATCAACAATAACCCAAATGGAATCATACCCTTTTGCTATCCTGGGTAACCCCACAATGAAGTCCATACTAATATCCTCTCATTTCCAAGTTGGGATAGGTAAAGATTGCAATGGTCCAACAGTTTTCATATGTATGGCCTTGACACGTCTACAAGTGTCACATCTTGCCACATAGCGTGCGATTTCAATCTTCATCTTTGTCCACCAATAATGCTGTTTTAAATCATGATACATCTTAGTGCTTCCGGGATGAATAGAATAGCGACTAAGATGTGCTTCATCTAGAATTCGCTGGTGGATCTCATTATTTTTAGGCACAACTATGCGGTTGTTAAACCATACAACCCCTTGATCATCTCTTCTGAAGCAGTTACCTTTACCGGCCTCTATTTTCTCATGAATGTGTTTCATACCCACATCATTTCTTTGGGCATCAATTATTCTTTGCAGGAGGACCGACTCAAGCTTTAAGTGATTTGAAGTTCCATGTTGAATTATTCCCATGTTCAACTTCTCCATTTCTTGGCACAACGTAATGTCGGAAGACTTCATCGTCAGATAATGGCAGGAAGCCTTGTGACTTAACGCATCTGCCGCTACATTAACCTTACCTGGGTGATAGTGAATCTCTAGTTCATAATCCTTAATAAGCTCAAGCCATCTCCGCTGCCTCATATTTAACTCTGACTGGGTAAAGATATACTTCAAGCTTTTATGATCTGTATAAATATGACAGATATTCCCCAGCAGATAATGAGGCCATATTTTTAGGGCATGAACCACAGCAGCTAATTCCAGGTCATGAGTTGGATAATGTTCCTCATGCCGGCGCAACTGCCTTGAAGCAGAAGCTATCACTCGGCCCTCTTGCATTAGAACACAGCCGAGACCACTACCAGATGCGTCACAATACACATCAAAGGGCTTTTCAATGTCTAGTTGAGCCAATATTGGAGCAGTGGTCAATAATACTTTCAGCTGCTCAAAGGCTTCATTACATTTTGATGACCAATTAAATTTGGTATCATTCTTCAATAAACTTGTGATTGGTTTCACAAGCTTGGAAAAATCTGGAATGAATCGGCGGTAATAACCAGCCAGTCCAAGGAAACTTCGGACTTGATGTACAGTGGTTGGGGGTTTCCACTCCAAAATATCCTTGACTTTGCTGGGATCCACCGCAATCCCCTTGGTAGATAATACATGTCCCAGAAATTGGATTTCCTCCAGCCAGAACGTGCACATACTGAACTTAGCATATAATTGGTGCTCTGTTAAGCGCGTTAATACGATCCGCAAATGCCGAGCATGCTCCTCTTCATTCTTCGAATATATCAAGATATCATCAATGAATACCACCACAAATTTATCCAACTCGGGCATGAATATCGAGTTCATAAGATATGTGAAGTGGGTAGGAGCATTTGTTAGTCCGAAAGACATAACCAGATATTCAAATAATCCGTACCACGTAGTGAATGCGGTCTTTGGTATATCTTCGGGTCGGATATGGATCTGATGATAGCCCGACCTAAGGTCAATCTTAGAGAAGACCCTTGCTCCAGTCAGTTGATCAAACAAAATATCAATCTGGGGAAGAGGGTACTTATTCTTGATGGTGACCTCATTAAGGGGTCTATAATCCACGCACATCCAAAGTGTTTGGTCCTTCTTCTTGACAAAGATGGCTAGACAACCCCAAGGCGATGAACTTGGTCGGATCAATCCCTTTTCCAGTAGGTCTTGTAATTGGGTTTTGAGTTCTGCCAACTCGTTCGGAGGCATTCGGTACGACCTTCTTGAAATAGGAGCCATACCGGGCTTCAACTCAATCACAAATTCTACATCTCTCAATAGAGGCAATCCAGGCAGATCTTCTAGAAAGACGTCTAGGAATTCACATACTACCGGAATATCTTGGATTTCTGGTATGATAGCTTCATAAACTCTTGCCAAATGGTTTAGCTGGAATAGCTATGGGGATGGACAAGAGAACCTCTTCTTGGCCATAACTCAACCTGATGGTTCTCAAATCAGTGTTGAGGATAGCTTTATGTTGGGCTAACCAATTCATGCACAAAATTACATCTATATCTTGGCCTTTTAGAACAATCATGTTCATAGGAAAGTCCCATTCAGCCAATGTTACAGGCACATGGAAAGCCACTTCTTTAGTGAATATTTGTCCCCCAGGCGAATGAATAGTAAACCCTTCCCTTGATTCAGTATATGGAATGCAATGTAGCTCCACAAACTTCTTGCTTATGAATGTATGTGAAGCGCCAGAATCAAAAAGAATAACTGCAGGGTGATTGGCCACGAGAAACATACCCATCATGACCGGTTCTCCTTCCGGTGTCGTGGCCACTTGCGTATAATAAATCCGCCCAGTTTTCTTCATATTTTTGCCCATGGTATTGTTTGCCGCATTTCCCTTGCCTTGAGCTGGAACTCCCTGAACTCTGTTGATTATTTGACCTGTTCTGCTTCGGGTATGGACAGTCCTTGATAAAATGTTCGGACTTTCCACAATTAAAGCAACCTGTTGAGGAGCTTGGGAGGGCAGGGAAACGAGTACCAAGGGCACTTGGCTGATTTGTTGAGATGGGGGCAGCAGCAGGACGGATAAAGACAGGTTGTTTGAAAGGGTAGGAGGGTGGACATGGTGAAGAACGATTCTGATTAAAAGGTCAGATCACCAACCTTTGTCTTTTCTCAGGCCCCTGGTTGGGCCTGTCGCCTCCATAGCCCTTTGATTTTCCTAGGCCTGCATATTTGTCCTCGACTGACAATGCCGTGTTGACAGCCCGACTGTAAGTGAGGTTGAGGCAGATGGCCATTTTCCGCTGCAACCGGTCATTGAGGCCCCTCATAAAACAATTCTTCTTCTTTAGATCAGTATTGACCTAATCAATAGCATATTGGGACAAATGGTTGAACTTGTTGAGATACTGTGTGACAGTATCTCCACCTTGTTTGAGCTTCATAAATTCTTCTTGTTTCATATAGAGCACCCCTTCAGGAATATAGTGCTCCCGAAACGCCAGCTTGAATTCGTCCCAAGTAACTTGATGGCCAGCCGGCTGAATAGCCACATAATTTCCCCACCAGGTACTGGCAGGGCCTCGCAACTGCTGCGCCGCAAATAAGGGCTTTTGAATCTCCGTGCATCGGAGAAGCCCAAACTTCTGTTCAATAACCCGGATCCACTCATCCGCTTCAAGAGGATCTTCAGTCTTGACAAATAATGGGGGACGTGTCTCCAAGAAGTCCAAATATGAAGTTTCGCGGGGTCCTTGCGGATACGCTCGCCCGCCTTACTGTTGCATTTGTTGTCTTGCCATTTCCCGCAGAAAGCGGGTGTTATCGGCTGTTGCATTGACTAAGGCAGCGATAGCCTCAGCCAAGGTTGGGGGTACTGGTGGCGGGTTAGGAGTAGCTTCCCTCCCACGGGAAGTTCCCCCACCATCCTATCCATGAGTCCTGGACGACATCTGTGGCAAAGAACATTTGGAAAATATAATATGCCAAAGCAAACCATCCATTTTACATTACTTAAAAGGGCAGTGATACAGACTCGAATTTACAACAGGATTACATTACCTATTATACATTATCTCTATCTCTATACTACACTATTCTAGCTTCTTAACACTTTTGGTAGCTTCGCTGTCGGGTGTAGGAGACCATTCATCGACCAGATTCATTGAAGGAGGGGGTCTGAAAAGGTCCAGTTCCCCACCAAGGGCTTCACCCGCTGTTCCAGATGTTCCGGCTCCCATTCCGATAGGTTCCGTAGGTACGTTAGGGTGCAGTTGTGAATACAATACATGAACTTCCTCATGTAGTGTATTATAGTAAACCTGCAAGTTGTCCACGGCTGTGCTAAGCTCTTCCACACGGGCTCGAGCTTTGGCTTCCTTGGCCCAAGCAAGTGAACGTGAGTTAACAGCCCAATCGAGCGCTAAATCTCGTTCAGCAAGTTGGTCTTGCAGGTGGCGGATGTTAGTTCTTAACTCGTTTCTTCGCTGACCATCCTCGACCCATACATCATTCCTGTGACGGAGTTCTGTTCGAAGCTGTTCTATTTGAGCTTCCAAATCTCCGATAGGATCATTGCTACCACTACTACTATCCTCATGCATGGAAGCTAGTTGATGGCGAGGCACGCCAATTGGTTCAGTAGACTTGCGCGCGGTTTTCCGTGTGCGCGGCGGCATATCTCCATGAGGGGGAAGATTTTATTAATATAATTGTTAACATGATGCATGTATAATTACAGAATCAACCTTAGTTGATTCACAACCTTCTATACATTGCACTCTACTATCTGGTCTTTAAGTAGAGAAGGTAGTTAGATAAGAAGGAAAGAAATTTTCTAGATAAGTCTTTGAAAATCCTTTTTGAATATTTCTCATAATATCTGCAGTAATGGGCTTCGCTCCGATACCAGCTGTGACGGAACCTCCCAAGTCATTAGGCCCACCTACAGTTGTCCTTGTCCAACGGACCTCAAACAACCCTGCAGGTGTCCCTGATTACTTGACAAGTTTGGTATCTGAATTCCTTACTTTTCCCAAGAGCGTTTCACCCATCACACAGACATTACAATCCATCGGAGGTACGAAAATGCGGAAGCAGTTACAATAACTTACTTTATTTAAAAGTAAGAAAGAGTAATATTTATTATAGACCAGAACAAATATAAGAGTGCTGAAGTATTATTATTACATCACTGGGAGGCAAAAACCCCTCCCGATAAACATCAAACAAAAGTTTTAACGGAGGATCCTTTCCTCCCGAAGCTTCACTCCTAGTTTTCTTCTTTAGGCACCACCTTTGAACAAAAGCAGCAAAAATTTGCTGCTTCCTCACCTAAAACAACATGGGACAAAGCCCTTAGTACGAAGTGTACTTTTGCAAGTCTTACCCGTCAAAAATAAAAGACTCTCAAGGATATGCTGGCTTTTAAGGGAGTCAAGGTAAGGCTTATCAATAGTCAAAGACTCTATTTGCAGAAATGCTTACTAATAGTGGATCCTTAAAAATCCAGTTTTAATTGTCAGGTTAAGTAAAGTTACCTGCCTCTAGAGTTCTTTCTACCCTAGTTCAATCACTTGACCTATACTAGCCATTTCTTTTAACAACCCTTCTTATTCACTGGAATGCTACGTGTAGGGCAGTGACCAAGTCTTCATAACCGCGAAGTTACGGCGATCTGAATCGATTATACTCAGCTGAGGATCTCCGATCACATGACATATGTAGCACTTAACCCTTGCATATGTCAACTCGCCACTGGGGTTCTTAAGACCAGATTAGGTTCACGCCAACCGAGAGCACAGTTACACCACCGTTCAGCCTCTTGCCACGGAGGGTACACGCTACTCTCACCATCTCTCCACTCCCATTGCGTGTTATCTTATTCTGGTATTAGTCTGCCCAAGGCAAAGCTTACCCATGATGAGGCATGTGACCAGTTAAAGGGTCCTTGATCAGCAAGCCTACACCGAGAAGGTCCTTAATCGACTCAGACAGAGACACTACACCGAGACTTTCTGCTCGTGCATGTCACCCGCCCGGTCTCAGCTTTAGTCATTTCAAACCCAAAGTTTGGTACCTGGCAGAGGTACATCTTTTCCGATGTTGAACCCATCATGGCCATGATGGATCCACCATCAAGTTTTGTTTTTGAAAACATCCCACCTTCTTTGAAGCATCATCTTTTGTCAAAACAAAGAATTTTGATTTTCTAGAGCAAGACTAAGCATAAGAAAAACCTTTTTTGAAAAAAACAGGTGTTCAAAGAAAGGTAATCAATCTTCCAAGGACGGAAATGCAGCAATTGTTTAGCACACAACTCCTATTACCTAATGCATCAAGCAAGTGAGAAAGATTTTAAAATAGCAAGGAGGTGGCAAATGCACCAGGGCTTGCCATGTGTTATAGGAGAGTCGGGCTCTGCTCCACAAATATCGAAATAAAAGCAGTTCCTGGCAGGTGGGTCTTCAGGTGGTGGTGTAGCTCTTCCTTCTTCAACCTCTACTTCTTCTTTGTTCTCTATATATATCATATATAATCATGAATGCTCATGTAGTGCTCATGAAAATTCAAAGATAGTAAAGGTACATCATATTAGGTCTTGAATACAATTTTCCTTCACAGTACTCCAGGAAACTAGGGTTTTTGGAGTCAATATTTTATTTCATAGGCCAGACACTATTTAGAAGATTAGGGTTTTGGGGTTTAGGTATCAAACAGTGTTCAAATCAAGTCAAACTTTACCTAAGGTATCTAAATATCATTTTTAAGCTTATCCAAAAAGTTTGGTGATTTTTGGAATTACTAATTAATTCCTAAAATTCCAAGAGTATAGGTTTTAGCTATTTTAAATGCTACACAATTCCTTATTTGGACTAAATGTTGGGGGCCTTCGTCTTCCGAAGGTCCTCAAAAACATGATTAACAATGTTTCCCAAGTGTAATATATGTATAGGAACCTTCAAACTTGGAATAAAGCTGTACACAATATGAAAAGCATGGTCGGGACGAAGGTTGAACCAGCTCCGAAGCTACACGCAAGGAAGCTTCGGCTCAGCGGCAGAAAAAGGAGCCGACTTAAATGGGAAAAGGCTATTTAGTCCTCATTGGATTGTCCTTAAGTCAATAGTAAACATAAAGAGCATGTATGTAATTTTACACAGGCTGCGCCCTGTGCCTATAAATAGATGAACAGTACCCCCGTACTGTTCACACTGACTTGTATTCACTCATGCATCACGCTTGGACTTTTACCTTCTGTCAAGCCAAAGGTACAAATGTAATTCAATATTGTTCATGTTTATTCATGATGATATAGAAAAGATATATTGATAATGTCATATGATTATTCATGTCATTTCTCATGTTTCATATGCTTCTCCTTTCATTGATATATATACTGCGATGATGAAGGTACGTCCTTCATAACCTTCGTCTGAAGATCATTATATCCTGAGGGAGATAATGCTTCAAAGGACGAAGGACTTTAACCATTAATATTTTGTGTTGCCTTGTTCTTAATTTATAGCATTTGAGAACAAGTCCCTAACATTGGCGCCCACCTCCGGTGAACTCATTCGACCACCTTCGACAAGCTGTGACCTTCATCATGCCGCCGAAGAAAACTTCTTCAGGGCTAGGGGCTGCACTGCAGCCACTGGACGTCAACCAGGACACATTGCGCGAAGCCCGAACTCAAAAGAGGAAGGCTAGGAGATAAGGGATCTCGAAGCTATCCATCAGCAGGTTGAAAGAAAGAGAGAGAAGATGCTTCGTCTTTCCGATCTATAGAAGAAGATCGATGAAGCTGCTGAAGAAATACGTCATCTTACTCAAGATGACCAGGACCGAAGACCTCCACAAAGAGAGCTTCGTCAAGACAATTCATATAATGATGATGATTGGTATGATGATTTCCATCATGGAAATTTTGCTTTTGATGATGCTTCTCCTCTATTAGCAGAACTGTAGGCAACCCCATGGCCCCCATCACACAAGCCACCTTAGCTCCCCATGTATGATGGGCACTCAGATCCAAAGCAGTTCCTAATGAGCTATGAAGCAACTATATCTTCGTATGGTGGCAATACCACAGTCATGGCAAAGTCCTTCATCAAGGCAGTTTGAAGTGTGGCCCAGACATGGTACTCTTCTCTTCGGCCAGGGACAATCACGTCATGGTAGTCAAGGGTTTCAGACGAAGCCAGTCACTGCTCAGGCCTTGTTCCAGTGTACTCAAGACCATGAGGAGTACCTTCAGGCATATATCCGAAGATTCTTGCGCCTGAGATCACAAGCGCCTACGGTGCCTAATGAAATCATCATTGAGGCCATGATTAAGGGTCTTTGGCCAAGGCCTACAACTCAATACTTTGCCAGGAAACCCCCCAGACTGTAGAGAAGCTGCTACAGAAAATGGATGAGTACATCCGGGCCGACAATGACTTCCACCAAAGAAGGGAGGAAGCTTACAGATTTTTTGAGATGACTAGGGGCTTCGGAGGTGGAATCCACCCTAGGCATGTGTTGGGGTCTTGTTCTCAAATGCTACGAATTCAGAACAAGGCAACACAAAACATTAAAGGTTAAGGCCCTTCGTCCTTCGAAGCATTATTTTCCTTAGGATATAATGATTTCCAGACGAAGGTTGTGAAGGATGAACCTTCATCAGCACAATATAGATTAATGGAAGAAGAAGCATATAAAATATAAAAGGCAACATAAATAATCATGTAATCATATAATACCATTAATATCTTTTCTTCAATTGTCTTGGATAAACATAAATAAAATTGAATTACATTTATACCTTTGACTTGACAGAAGGTGAAAAACCCAAGCGTGACGCAACAGTGAATACAAATTAGCGTGAACAGTATGGGGGTACTGTTCACCTATTTATAGTCACAGGACGCAGCCTGTACGAGTTTACATTTATACCCTTTATAACTGGTTACAATCAAGACACAGGTTATCATGGGTCGATCGGTCTTTGCATCTCTAAGTCGGTGCAACCCTTCGTCTCAAGGCGCGTTGCTATGCCGAAGCTTCCTGAATGTTATCTTCGGCGTTGCTTCTGTGTTAACCTTCTGAGCAGGACCTTCGGCGACAAAGAAGACCCCCAACAGTAGCCCCTTCGCGGTGCTAGATTGTTTTCGTAACGAGCTTGATCCGTGAAAAATTCTCTTAGGCTTTGGAATGCCAAAGGTCCGAAAAACACCTTTCCTGAGCTCGTTGCCGAGAAAAATTTAAAATATTCCGAGCGCGAGGTGGCCCCACTATGCGGCGGGTACGCGCGATCTGGCGATTCATCTCCCACGCGCCGTGGTCCATCGTTCAGTGGGTGCGAGTGACTGTTCAGCGGGTGCGGGCGACTTGACGATTTACCTTCACACCTGCAGCACTATATAAATAGATGGGTAGGTGTGAAGTTACCACAACATTCATTGCCATTGCACTATTGTACTGCTAAAAAATTTAACCACAACCGAAGCTTTCTCATCGCATTCTCAAGCAAAGCACCATTTTAATTTAGCTTCGGCATAAGAGGGAGCTTCATCAAAACTGCAAAAATTCTCAACATTCGTTAGAATTGCACGAAATTCAACACCTAATGGCCAGAGTACGTTCAACTACTAGGGTGACCCACGACGGAGAGGACGCCGAAGCCATCGAAACAGCCTCGATTTCCGAAGTTATGAGGCAATCAGGATTAGTTGTGACAGAAGCCATCGAACAAGATGCACCTGTTGCTGAAACTGAACAAGATGTTGAAGAAGAAATCACTGCTGAAGATGAAGATTATAGCATTCTGGTCCCGTCCAAACCTAGTCACTTGGATTTTGGCGAATCTACCATTTCTAAAGCCAATGTGCCCATGCTGATAAAGCTAGGCTATTTCAGGGAGACTGAGAAGAAGCTGATTCGTTTTGCTGGGGATGAGACCACTCCGACACCAAAAAGTGATGAGGTGGTAGTTTTCAAGAGTTTCTTTAGAGCGGGATTGTGGTTTCCCTTGAATGAGATGATTGGTGAAGTCTTGAATAATTATTAAATCTATCTTCATCAGCTGACTCCTAACGCCATCGTTAGGCTCAGCGTTTTCATCTGGGCACTTCGAAGCCAAGGAGTAGACCCGAATGCCGAAGCTTTCTGCCGAGTGCATGAGCTTCATTACCTAGACGAAGGCTAGAAAAGATGGGCTGCATGAGAACTTTGGGTGTACAACTTCACATACTACAAGGATATGAAGGCCCCGTTTCTTAGCAATCGCACTAAGTGGCCAACTGGCTAGAAAAGCAAGTGGTTTTATGTCAAAGCCGATGAAAGGAAGAGGGAGAAGCTAAAGACGCTAGTGCCGAGCCTGTTGAGTTTGAAATTCGGGTTGACTAGGCCCTTGTGCCACATGACGCCAGGATCACCATGTCAACAAGCTGTGGCAGAATTTAGGATGGTAGCCGAACAGATCAGCACGAGGGATCTTGTTCCAGAATATTTGGCTAATAAAACATCTCCGACTTTGAGCAAATTCAGCATGCCAAAATTAAAAGGAACGAAGAAGGGACTTGAGCTTGTGCGACTTCCTTATCGGTTTTAATTTGAAAAGCAATTTGAAGAACCTTGTCAAGAGTGTTTGGAAATGATTGAAGCAGTGTGTAATGAAGTATTGGGAAATTACACTAAAAAAAGGATCAGCTGATGACTGCGGCCTTCAGCACCCGACCAAAGCGAAGGTTGAATCGGGTGATGGATGCTTTGAATTTTGACTACCGAGACTATGAGCGATTGAACACGGGTGCCGAAGGGCAAAAGAGAAAAAAGGTTGTTAGTGCTTTTAGTAGACAAGCTGCTAGGATGGTGAAAGAAGATGAGGAAGCTACGAAGAAGAGGAAATCCAGCCCTGAGCCGAAGGTGGCTGCTCCCACGCCGAAGAAGAGGAAATCCGCAGCTCCGAAGGCAAAAACAACTGAGATAGAGGAAGAAACTCCTTCAACACCATCTGCTGCTGAAGTAGAGGAAATTCTAAAGGTAATGACTGAATCCCTACCTATCAAGCTGCTAAGTCCTCTAGGGCCGCAACTAACAAAGCTTTTACAGATGATGGACAGTCCTTCAGCAGCAAAGAAGGCGGTTGAGCCAAAAAGGCGAAGGATTGTCACTGTTATGCAAGCTATTGAGAAAACACCGCCGCGGGCCTCAGCATCAAAGATAGTACCATCTACCGAAGCTACCAGCGCCGAAGCCGCTATTGCCGAAGCCGCCAGTGGCGAAGCTGCCAACTTAGAGAGTACGTTATCTAATATTGATAGAGTGCTCTTGGATTTGGCTACAGAGGAGGCTACTGCTTGTGCAGAAGAAGTTCTGGCTACAGTGCCGGAAAAAGGGAAGAAAGTTGTCAAAGATACTTTGGAAAAAGAAGGATTCAATTTTTGAAATATAATTGGTCAAGAATTGACCGAGGCTAAGAAAAAGGAACTCCAGGAGTTCACCATATATTGTGGCTATCAACCTGGGGCCTTGCTTTTTGGTGGTGTTGAGGAAGAAGCCTAAGGGTGCATCCGAGATCGTACCGAAGCAAAGATTATCAGCACCCTAACGAATAGTGTTGGCTTTCTGAAGCTTGAAGCCGACCTTAGCAGGTACCGGCGGTAGCATATCACCGGTAGCTTATTCTATTCTAATTTTAAGGTAAAGTTTTTTCCTCAACTTTTTATTGTTTTGGGATGAAGGTGATGTCTAATGAAGGTTATTTTTCCAGAGTCTGCTACTAAGTAAAACTTTGAGGATGCAACAGGATCTCAAAGATAGGAAAAATGAGATTATAATTGAAGGATTGCAAAATAAAATCAAAGAACATGAAGCTGCACTTGAAAAGAAAGATTTTGCTCTTCAGACAACGAAGGGCTCATTAGCAGAAGCCCAAGTCGAAATTGCCAGATTAAACGGTGAACTTCTTCCAAAGTCAGAAAGCTTAGAGCAAGAAAAGAAGAATTTTGATATGAAGCTTGCAGCCAAAGTTGAAAAAAGTTCGAATTTGCAAAAATCCTTGAAGGAGCTTCAGGACAAGTGCCTAAACTTTGGCAACCGGTGCGTGCAACGGCTGAAGCAGATTTTCAACTCAGTTGGCGCTAGTTCCGAAAAATATGAACCTTCGGTTGAAAATTTGTTAAGCACCTTTGAACATATTGAGGGCGAAGTTGATGCACTTGACGAAGTTATAGCTGAGCATGGTGATTTTTGTGCCCTGCTGGCTTCTCGAGGCACAACTTGTCGCATTTATGAAGGCCGGTTGCACACATGGCAATGTAGTGAATAGGCCAAATTTTAGTTTGTCTCCAGCTGACATGGCTAACATGCCCAACCTGGCTCAAAGCATCGGGAACGGATTTATAACTCAAATTTGGATGAAAGTTGGACGAGACTTGGCTGTTGATGAAGCACGAAGCCATCTTAAGCCGATATTGGACCCATACCCGTTACTTACCTTCTTCTGAAATCATTTTTACCTTTTTACCTTATTACTTTGTTGCGTACAGGATGACGATGCTGAAGATCAATGATCTGAAGATTAATGGCTCGAAGCTTGACGGATGCTGATGAAGCTGCACAGAGCTTTAAAAACATTTGAATTATCCTTGTAACAGATATCGTAGTTTAGGAATCAAACATTACTCTGTAAATTTGTCCATACCTTATAATATATTTTTACCTTTCCATCTGTGTACGAATTGCTTTGATGTGGACAAAACTTATATCTTTTGAGCCGAAGGCGAAAAACACCTTCCCTTCTTTTCGTACACAACAAAGCATAGATTTGCTTCTTTTGTACTCATCGAAGCCTTATCCTTAGAGCCGAAGCAACTGTCTGTACGCTATGATATGATGATGATGATCCTACGAATGTCTAAATGAATGTGTATGAATGCAATGAATGATGTGATGTGATGTGCAAATGAATGTCCAAACACACGCTTTCAAAGCCACACCCAAACTTTGCATCTTATTCACCGTTTATTTTTCGGTGTTTACCGTTGACTTTTCGGTGTAAGTTCTGCATCCCCTTAGGAATGACTTTTGAACTTCTTCGCCTTCTATTTCAGTGGTATCACCGTTGACTTTTCGGTGTAAGTTCTTCATCCCCTTAGGAACGACTTTTGAACTTCTTCGCCTTATATTTCGGTGGTATTTGGCTCTGCATTCCCTTAGGAACAACTTTTGAGCAGAAAACTTACGCTGCGCTCCCTTGGGAATGACTTTTGAACTTCCTCGTGCTCTGCATCGCCTTAGGGACGACTTTCGAGCTTCTCTCTATTTTTTTTCCTTTTTCCCTGCACTCGATGGTGCATGCTCAGATTTTACATTTTACATTCTTTTTGGGGGATTTTGCTCTCGTAGAGCTAAATAAGAAAGGAAAAGTTACAAGCCCTGCCCCCATTAAAAACATTTCTCCCCTTTCGAAAGGAAAAGGGTGCCATAGGAAAAAATGAAAAAAGATTACATCAAATTACACATAATATCATCGAAGCTCATCCGCATTCCAAGATCTAGGAATGTTGTTGCTGTCCATATCCTTCAATCTGTAAGAATCGGGCCTCGACGAAGATACCACTAGGAAAGGTCCTTCCCACTTCAGTTGTAGTTTACCTACTGTATCCGGATTGGCCACTCTCCGAAGCACCAAATGCCCTGGCTTAATATTTTTCAGCCGAACTTTTCTATCATGCCATTTTATTGTTTCGGCTTGATATTTATTGATATTCTCCACAGCCTGAAGTCTGGTCCCTTCTATAGTATCTTTTGCTATATGATAATCAGCTTCGTCACCTGCCGAAGCTGCTGTTCTGATTGACCCTGTTTTAGCTTCTTCTGGGGTTATAGCTTCATCACCAAATAATAACTTGAACGGTGTAAAACCTGTTGATCTTGATATGGTTGTATTGTGGCTCCACACCACTTTAATCAACTGATTTGGCCACTTTCCTCTAGGCTGATTGAAGATTAACTTCATTATTCCTGTCATTATAATGCCATTTGCTCTTTCGACCAGCCCGTTTGACTCCAGGTGCCGAACTGATGCAAAATGAATCTTCGTGCCAATCTGATCATAGAAATCCTTGAAAGTTTCGGCATCAAACTGTTTTCCATTATCCATAGTTATAGCCTTCGGCACGCTGAAGCGACAAACAATATTTTTCCAGAAGAATTTCTGGAATGTAACTGAAGTTATTGTAGCCAAAGGCTTTGCTTCAATCCACTTAGAAAAATATTCTACAGCCACTACGACATATCTCAAGTTGCCTTGCGTTGGTGGAAGTGGGTCTAACAAGTCCAGGCCCCATCTTTGCAATGGCCAAGTGGGCTGTATTAATTGAGTGAGAGATGAAGGTTGTTTTTGGTCTCTTGCACATTTTTGACAATTTTCACTTTTTTGAACCAACTCTGCCGCATTTGAAGCAGATTTCGACCAGTAGAATCCTTGTCTAAATACTTTTCCCAGCAATGGCCTAGACCTAATATGAGATCCACACAGTCCTGCATGTATCTCTTTCATTAACTCAATACCTTCAGCTCTTGATGAACACTTGAGAAGTGGAGAACAGACTCCACGTTTATATAATTCCCCTTCTATTATTACATATGGTCTTGTTCTTGCCTCCATCCTCTTATTATAAGCTTCGTCATCTAAAAGGCAATTCCCCTGAAGGAAAGATATAATTTCAGTCCTCCAATCTTCACTA
Source organism: Zea luxurians (assembly GCA_029449295.1). Lineage (NCBI taxonomy): Eukaryota > Viridiplantae > Streptophyta > Magnoliopsida > Poales > Poaceae > Zea > Zea luxurians. Next base: position 20,811,515 of record JAOPSE010000006.1, on the reverse strand, counting down.
TGTACTGGAGAAATAGTAAGCACTGCTCTCTCCATGAGTTCAACCGAAGGTGCCTTTATTGTTTCAAAAAATACTTCGGAAGGCAAAGGGAGCCCCTGAGCCGCTGATTTGGCTAGTAGATCTACATGCTCATTTTCGCCTCTTGGAATATTCTTGACAGAAAAACCTTCGAAAGAAGCCTACAACCTTCGAACTGTATCCATATATTTTTCAAGCTTCGGATCTCTTGCCTTACTACTTTTGTCCACATGGCCAGAAATGACTTGAGAATCAGTTTTCAGGAATGGCTCTTCTTATTCCCATTGCCCTTAACTTTCGTAGCCCCAACAGGAGTGCTTCGTATTCAGCAATATAATTTGTACAACTAAAGTCAAGCTTGGCTGCATAACACGTTCTGACTTTTGAAGGAGCTACTAGAACAGTAGCCGCTCCTGCACCGAAGGTTCCCTAAGAACCATCGCAGAACACTATCCAGGCTTTGGTGTCTTTGTTTATTTCTTCTTCTTGAGCCCCTAGTGTCCAATCAAGCGATGAAGTCTGCTAATGCCTGGGACTGAATTGAGGATCTATGCACATAGTCAATGGTAAATTCATTAAGCTCTGCGGCCCATTTTCCAATCCTTCCAGTAGCTTCTCTATTTTTCATAATGTCCTTCAGAGGCTGTGACGAAGGAACAATTATGTGGTATGCTTGAAAATAGTGTCGAAGCTTCCTGGAGGCCATTAATACAACATACAACACCTTCTCCAATTCTGTATATTTTTTCTTTGATGGACTTAAAACTTCAGAGACGAAGTACACTGAGCTTGTTTTTTAACTTGACCATCTAGCTTCTCCTGTACCAGCGCCGCACTCACTGCAGAATGTGAAGCTGCCACATATAATAGCAATGGAGCCCCTGGCGCTGGTGGAGTTAATGTTGTTAATTCAATCAAATATTGCTACAACTCTTTGAAGGCTTTTTGCTGTCCCGAGCCCCATTGAAAGACTTCAGCTGACTTCAGTATTTCAAAGAATGGCAGATTTCTTTCTGCTGATTTGGATATGAATCTGTTTAATGATGCTAGCCTCCCTGCCAGCCGTTGGGCCCCCTTTTTTGTGATTGGCGGCTCCATCCGAAGAATAACCTCAATCTTACTTGGGTTGGCTTCAATTCCTTTAGTTGACACCAGACAGCCAAGGAACTTGCCCTTCTTTACCCCAAAAACACACTTTTCTGGATTTAACTTCAGGCCAGCTTGCCTGAAGTTAGCAAATGTCTCTTGTAAATCAACAATGTGATTTTCTTGCTTCGTGCTTTTCACTATGATATCATCAACATAGGTCAGTACATGTCTGCCTATTTGAGAATGAAGGACCTTGGCTGTCATTTTGCTGAAGCTTCCTCCAGCATTCTTGAGCCCCTTAGGCATCCAAAGATAACAATATGTGCCACTAGGGGTTATGAAGCTAGTCTTTGACTCATCTTCCTTCTTCATCCATATTTAATGATAGCCGGAATAACAATCCAGTAGACTCATGAGCTCCGAAGAAGCTGTTGTATCCACTAGGGAGACTATTCTTGGCAATGGGAATTCGTCCTTCGGACAAGCCTTGTTAAGATCTATAAAATCAATGCACATTCTCCATTTGCCATTGGCCTTCTTCACCATAATAGTGTTAGCTAGCCACTCTGGGTATTTCACCTCTCTGATAACACCAGCACTAAGAAGGCTCTTCACTTCGTTCCGAGCACCTTCAGCTTTGTCTTCAGACATTTTCCGAAGCCTTTGTTTTCTTGGCCTAAAGGATGGATCCACGTTGAGTGAGTGTTCAATGACATCTCTATTGACACCATAGAGATCATTGGCGGGCCAAGCAAAGACATCTTTATTGTTGAATAAGAATCTTAGCAAAGTCTTCTCTTGTTCTTCAGTTAGCTGAGACCCCAGCAATACTCTTAGTTCTGCTATGTCTTCACATAGGAGCATAGGCTTCGGCTGATCCGCCGAAGCAGCCTTCTCTCTTTTGTATTTATACTGCTCATAGGCTTCGGCTCCATCTATATTATGGATTGCCTTTGAATCTGTCCAATTTCCTTTAGCTTTTCTGGCAGCCTCTTGACTTCCATGGATAGCAATAGGCCCCTGCTCCGAAGGTATTTTCATACGCAAGCATGCTGGATGAAGTATAGCTTCGAAAGCATTGAGTGTTCCTCGGCCAATGATTGCATTGTATGGATACTCCATGTCAACAATATCAAAAAAAATTTGTTCAGTCCTTGTGTTATGAACAAAGCCGAAGGTTACTAGCATTGTGATTTTGTCGAGTGCTACAATTTGCCTTCTCCGAAGCCACAGAGAGAGTGTGTAGCATCATGAATCTTATCCTCTGGCTCTTGCATTTGTCTGAAGGCCTTAGCAAATATGATATCCGCTACACTGCCTGTGTCAACCAGAACATTATGGACCAGAAACCCCTTGATGACACAAGATATGACCATAGCATCATTATGGGGGTAATCCTTGAGCTGAAGATCCTCCTGAGAGAAGGTAATTGGGATATGGGACCATTTGGACTTGACGAAGGGTCCCTGCACTCCAACATGCTGCACCCTTCTCTGCGCTTCTTTCTTCTGCTTCTTGTTGGCTGGCTCTGAGCATGAACCGCCTATTATCAGGAGCACCAGCTTCACAACCGAAGGTGCTACAACTTGGTTGCTAAATGAAGCCACCAACTCAAGAGTGGAAGTGAGTACACCGGAGGTGGGCGCCAATGTTGGGGTCTTGGTCTCAAATGCTACGAATTCAGAACAAGGCAACACAAAACGTTAAAGGTTAAGGTCCTTCGTCCTTCAAAGCATTATTTCCCTTAGGATATAATGATTTCCAGATGAAGGTTGTGAAGGATGAACCTTCATCAGCATAGTATTGATTAATGGAAGAAGAAGCATATAAAATATAAAAGGCAACATAAATAATCATGTAATCATATAATACCATTAATATCTTTTCTTTAATTGTCCTGGATAAATAGAAATAAAATTGAATTACATTTATACCTACGGCTTGACAGAAGGTGAAAAACCCAAGCATGACGCAACAGTGAATGTAAATCAGCGTGAACAGTACGGGGGTACTGTTCACCTATTTATAGTCACAGGACGCAGCCTGTACAAGTTTATATTTATACCCTTTATAACTGGTTACAATCAAGACACAGGTTATCATGGGCCGATCGGCCTTTACATCTCTAAGTCGGTGCAACCCTTCGTCTCAAGGCGCGATGCTATGCCGAAGCTTCCAGAATGGTATCTTCGGCGTTGCTTCTGTGTTAACCTTCTGAGCAGGACCTTCGGCGACGAAGCAGACCCCCAACAGCATGTCAGATCAATCCACAGCTCCAGTCAAAATGATGACAAAGGAGGCCAGTTTCAGAGGCCACAGCACAGCTCGCAGTCTTTAGGAAAGCAGCAAAGCTCCTTTAGGCCACCAGCTCCAAGGGGCCGAGGCGGCAGGGGCTTTAGAGGAAGATATGGGGATCAGCCTAAGAAAATCTATTGCTTATTATGTGGCGAAGACATGGGTCACACGATAAGAACGTGTCAGATTACCATTCAAAAGCAAAAAGAGATCGCCGAAGTAGAAGCCCGGCAGAATTAGCCGAAGCAGGTCCTACATACTGCTTCGTGCCACTATCCCTACATACCAGAGTATGTGGGCAATCAACCTGCATCTTCTGTTGCTACGACAAGCCATTCACAAGCTTCCTGGCCTCACCTTCCTCCGACACCACCACTGCAACCTACTTATACCCGAAGCCAGTAGCCAGAAGGGCGCCAGCACTCCCAACAACAACATGACTTTAGGGAGGAGTCTGAAGCTCGTACAGTCAACAGCACTGTACCAGAATCAAAGCACATATACTGAGTGTAACACCCCAGGTGTTTATATTCCGCTCGACAACGAGTACGGATTTAAGCACTGTAATCAGTGGATAAAACGGATGCTCAATTTTAAATATCTTCGTCTATCACGATTTTAATATCGCATCTGTGCCGTCTGTCGCGAGTGCGACATCGTTTTTATTTTCATCTATTCGGGCTCGTCCTAAATTTTTGTGATGTTCGGAACATAGCTGTTTCGAAGATCGGTGAGTCCGATGATTATTTAAAATTCGTCGCTCGCGCGAATACGAATTCGGAAGCCCGACCCAATCGGATGATTTTATACCGAACAGATTAAGAAGAACTCGATGATTAAAATGTTCGAGGCAAAATAATCTATATCGTGCGTTGTCCGAGAGAAATCGTGCGCAAAGTTATTATTTATTCTTCGGCACACTCTGTAAGATACTAAAATCAACTGTGTTTAGATGGCGGATAATTTTTATCCGATTTCGACTAAACCAGTATTGTCTCAAATACTGCATCCGATATCTAGTCCAGTTTATATCGTGCCCAAAATAGTCACGAAAACTATCTAAACAAAATTTAGTTAGAATCGTTAATCTCTGATTTTCTGTTTAGTGATCCAAGAATTATAATTGAGCTTTGATTCTCTGGTAAATTACCGTGACCATGGAATCATGTGTTCAGACCGCAGATCAAATTTATCAGGTTACGAATTAAATCAAACCATGTCGCCAGTACTATCGACCCTTTAGTTATTACTAAAAATCTTAAGTCAAAAATATCGGTAAATTTGTTAGATCTTTGAATCGAATCAACTGTCGCAATTACTGTCGACTCTTTTGCTATCGCTAGAAATCCCGGTTCAAAAATATCTGTGATTCTTTATTAAAAAAGGAAAATATCCCCTTCTTTCTATCTTCAGCCGACTGGGAGAAAATTTTTTTCTTCTTATCTTCAACCGCTCAGCTCCCACAAAAATCCTGTCGCCCTCCACCTTCCTTGATTTTTCCACAAGCGCTGTTGCTATCTCCAGCCGTGGAGCTTCTTCTCCCTGGCTGTGGTTCCTCAGTTCTTCCTCGCGTCTTCATTCCTCTGCTCACTTGGCCGTCCAACTCCAAGCGCTCGTCCGACCGCTCATCCCTGGCACGCCACGCACCCATCCCCTCCTTCTCTCCTCCCTCAGTTCGCTGGTGCAGCGCGCAGGCTTCTCTCTCTCCCTCCCTGCGCGGTTTCCTCCTCCTCCATGCCACGCTCCTAGCTCGGGATCCCCCTGTCGTGCAGCTCACGGCGCCCTGGATCTCCAGCCACCGCGCCTGCTCCCTGGAACTCGCCACTACGCGTGCCCAAGCCATCTCCCTCAGCCCTGCCGTCCCTGCTCCTCTCTCCAGCGTTCATCCCCAGCCAGCCGAGCTAGTCCCTATCCCAGCTCCGCTCGGAGCTCTCTGCTCGCCCCCAGCCAAGGTCTCCCCATGGCGCTCCATCTTCACCAGCGCGCTCCCTGCTCCAACTGCGTTCGCTCAACCGCCGTGGACGCGTATGGCTCCTGTCCTCTCCCATGCCACGCGCTGGTGGAGTTCTGACAGTTGCGGGCGCAGGAGCTCTGGCCGTGCTCCCTACTGCCGTTCGCCGTGCCGCGGTGTCCCTCTCTCTTGCCGTGGAAGCTCCCGTGTGAGCTTTTCTGCTGGCCGGTTATTCTAGACTGTGGTCTACTACTCCCTCGGCCATGGCATGGACAACCGCGTCTTATCACATGGAACCGCCATGACCTCAATAGGACACAAGTCATGCGTCTTCCCCCCCTCGCTAGCGCCTCCCCAGCTCGCCGTCAGTCTTCATCTCGTGTGCGCGCCGTTGTCTGCAGCTAGCAATGACCCTCGCCTTGACTGCTTGTTCGGACTTTGTCCCTACCCGAGCTCGCCAGCACGTAAGCCGCACCCAGCCGGAGTTCCGCTGTTCGCACCGTCGATCCCGCCTGAGTCCCTTCGCGTTCGTCGAAGCTCCCTGGCTCGACTCTGCTTAGTTCGTGTCCTGCTCGCCTTTGCGTCACGCGCGTAGCGTTTCGTTGTTCCTGCGCGTGCTGCCGCAAAGTTTCCTGTTCAGTTCTCCTCCATCGCGTTGTCGTGCGCGCGAAACTACTCGCAGTCGACATCGAGTCCGTGACACGCATGCTGGACATGGTAAAACATTGCGTGTGCTTGTGTTCGAACCCGCCCGGCCACAACCTCGCTTTGCTCTCTGCGTCGGCTACTCACTGGTGCTCCAGCTCGTCAGTTGTCGTTGTCCTATCCACATCAGCATGCGACCGTGGTCGTGTTCGTCGAGTTCACGAACACTTTGTTGTCGATTCGACTATCGTCGTTGTTGTATGACTCATTGCATGCTCGCCGAGTGTTATCGGTTGTACCTCAGCACTTGTGCTTGCCGCTGGCTCGTGTTAACACTCGCATGTCTACTCGTTGTCACTGCGGCACACTCGCTCTCTGTTGGGGGCCTTCGGCTTCCGAAGGTCCTCAAAAATATGATTTAAACAATGTTTCTGGAGTATAATGTGTGAACAGGTATCTTCGGACTCGAATCGGTACCACAGTGGGAGAAGCCCAAAGAATACGAAGGTTGATACAGCGCCGAAGCCGTGAGAAGGAAAGCTTCGGCGTGATAGCAGAAAAGGAAACCGACTTAAAGATGAAAAGGCTATTCAGACCTCGGTGGATTACTATAGAATTACTACCAAACATAAAGGGCATGGATGTAATTTTACATGGGCTGTGTCCCGTGCCTATAAATAGGTGAACAGTGCTCCCGTACTGTTCACGCTGACTTGGCATTTTGCTTTTGCGTCACGCTTGTACTATTACCTTCTTTCAAGCCGAAGGTACATTTGTAATTTGATATCATTTCTATCCTTCCATAATAATAATATAGAAATGAGTTGATAATTATACATAATTGCTTACGTTAACCTTTATATTTCATATGATTCCTTCTTCATTATTATATATTATGTTGATGAAGGTACGTCCTTCACAACCTCCGTTCGAAAGTCATTATATCCCAAGGGAAATAATGCTTTGAAGGACGAAGGACTTTAACGTTTAACATTTTTTGTGTTGCCTTGTTCTTAACTCATAGCACTTGAGAACAAGTCCCCAACATTGGCGCCCACCGCCGGTGAACTCACTTCCACTCTTTGAGTTTTGAACACCTTCGGCAATCATAAACCTTCGCTATGGCGCCGAAGAAAGCTTCAGTAGCTGGGACTGCAGTTCTGCAACCGCTGGACCCCAATCAGGAGACTCTCTCTCTTCGGGAGGCCCGAAGCCAGAAGAGGAAGGCTGTCAGCCCGACACCGCAAGAGGATGAGCTAGACCAAGAAATCAGAGACATGGAGATGCTTCATCAATAGGTGCAGAGGAAGAAGGAAAAGATGGCCAGGCTAGCAGAACTGCAAAGGCAGATAGACGAAGCCTCTGAAGAAGTTCGTCATCTTACTCAGGATGAGCAGAACCGAAGGCCTCAGCACAAAGACATTCATCAGGAGGGTTTCTTCAACGAAGATGACTGGTATGAGAATTTCCACCATGGAAATTTTGCTTTCGATGATGCTTCTCCTCTGTCCGCTGAGCTGCAGGCTACACCTTGGCCTCCGTCCTACAAGCCGCCCCAGCTTCCCATATTCGACGGCCATTCAGACCCGAAGCAGTTTTTGATGAGCTACGAAGCAACAGTATCTTCGTATGGTGGCAATACTGCAGTCATGGCAAAATCTTTCGTTATGGCTGTCAGGAGTGTTGCTCAAACCAGGTATTCCTCCCTTCGACCAGGAACGATCACTTCATGGCAAAAGCTGAAGGACATGTTGTTAACCAGCTTCCAAGGGTTTCAGACGAAGCCGGTCACTGCTCAAGCTCTATTCCAGTGCACCCAGGATCACGAAGAATACCTTCAGGCGTATGTCCGGAGGTTCTTACGTTTGAGGGCACAGGCGCCAACAGTGCCCAACGAAATTGTAATTGAGGCCATGATCAAGGGACTTCGGCCAGGACCTTCAGCTCAGTACTTTGCTAGGAAGCCTCCTCAAACTTTGGAGAAGCTGCTCCAGAAGATGGACGAGTATATTCGGGCCGACAATGATTTTCGTCAAAGAAAGGAGGAGGCTTTCAGGTTTTCCGAAATTACCAGGGGCTTCGGAGGAAGATTTTATCCGAGGCACGTCAGGTCAATTCACAACTCTACTCAAAATGATGATAAGGGGAGTCAGCAGCAAAGGCCACAGGGCTCCTCACAGGCTTCGGGGCAACAGCAAAGCTCCTTCCGACCGCTAGCTCCAAGAGGCAGAGGTGCCAGGGGCTTCGGCGGAAGATTTGGAGATCAACCAAGGAGAATATTTTGCTTGTTCTGTGGTGAAAACAAGGGCCATACCACCAGGATGTGCCATGTTACCATCCAGAAGCAAAAGGAGATAGCCGAAGCTGCAGCACAACAGGGTCAGCCGAAGCAGATCATGCACACTGCTTCATATCATTCGCCTTATATCCCTGAATATGTAGGCAACCACCCTGCAGTTTCTGTTGCTTCGGCGAGTCAACCTCAAGCTTCTTGGCAACAGCCTCCGCCTCCACCACCGCTGCAACAAGGCCAGCAGCCAGAAGGGGGCCAATATGCTCAACACCAAAGGGACTTCAGAGAACAGTCCGAAGCTCGCACAGTCAATAGCACTGTGCCAGAGTCGAAGCACATTTATTGACAAATATCCTACCTTGATAGTAGTCTTTTCCATTCAGTTTTATTTTCTGTGTAATAAAGGGCACTTTTTAAATATCATGAAATAGTTTCGTTGTTTGCCGCAAGGAAAATATATCTTCTCCACAGGCTTAAGTTGTTGAAGCTTAAAGATTTGCGATAGCAAGGAGGACCTTCGAATTATCAAAAATTTATTTTAAAAGGCACAGTATGAATTCTTCGAAACAACAAAAAGTCGTTCTAAGGAACGCAGAGTAAGTTTGCTGAAGTTACAAAAAGCCGTTCCAAAGGGAGCGCAGTGTAAGTTTTCTGCTCAAAAGTCGTTCCAAAGGGAATGCAGAGCTTACAGCGAAAAATAAACGCTGATTCCGCCTAAGTAAAAGGCGAAGCGCGAAAAGTCAACGCGAATACCGCCGAAAGTAAAAGGCGAAGAAGCTCCTAAGGGAGGCTTACAGCGAAAAGTCAACGCTGATTCCGCTGAAGTAAAAGGCGAAGAAGCTCCTAAGGGAGGCTTACAGCGAAAAGTCAACGCTGATTTAAAAAGATTATGTGTTTTATTGCGCGGATGTGCGTGTATCTTCGGAATAAATACCATTTTACATAGCATAACATCATCACATCATTTCGCATAGCATAAGCATCATGCATCATGCTGCATATGGCACAAGAAGGGGACACAATATCGATCTTCGGAAGAATGCTTTGAAAAATGGAAAATCATGCTAAGTCACAAGGAAATACAATATTGATCTTCGGAGTGTAGCTTCGGAAAATATTTTCACAAAGCTTGGATATTCTTCATCAGAACACTATGGATATTGTTGTGATAAATGAAAATCCTTCTTCACGAAGCATGAAAAGAAGGGAAGGTGTTTTTTCGTCAAAGACTCAAAAAATGTTATGTATGTAGAATTTCATGCATCGTAAAGAATTGAATCATAAGAAACAAGTATATTACATTCACGGTTACAAGATATTACACATATTACATTTCAGATGTTTTTATAATAGCACCTAGTCTTCCCTAAGTACTACTTCCGCAGCTTCGTTCAGGAGTTGATTGACAACTTGATCCATGATAGCTTCAGCCATCTTTTTAATTTCATCGTCTTCTTTCGGGTGAGGGCCCGGAGACGCTTTAGTAGGATCTGAGGGAGGACAGGATACGGCTACATTGCTATTACAAATTGCGAACGAAGTTTAAAATCAAAAATTACAGCACAATAAAAACCATTAGTTAATACCTATTTGCCCTTCGGGCTCTGCGCTTTTCTCAACAGCCTCTGCTACTTTTCTAGCGTCATGGATGCCTTTTTCGCTTTTTTGGATAATTTCTCGGGCCATTTCTCGACCACTATTGTCCCAGATATCAGTGAAAAATTTTCCACCAACCATGCTAGCTTCGGCTGAAGGATCTTTTGCATCTTCGAAGGGCAAGGTAGCTTCGGATTGCGCTAAAATCTTTACATGCTCGCAGCCCTTTCTCTCCAAAATGGTGGCAATCCCCCTGGCACCCGAAAAAGCGCATATGTCTCCGCGGCTATTTAAAATTTCCTCAAAGGCCTCAGCTTCGTGATTAATCCATTCGATGGGACCTTCGAGGTTGCCTCTTGTAAAGTTTTCTTCGCTCGAGAATGCGCCAACGCTGGCGAAGCTAGCTTTCATTTTCTTAACACATTCCATAGATTTGTCATAACATCTTTTCTTGGACGAACGAAGCTCTTCAACAGTTCCTTCTAAATGACTTGCCCATTGGTCGCTAAGTTCTCGCTTCATTTCTTCAAGTATGCGTTCTTCTTTAGCTCGGGCTAATTGCTTCCGAAGATCGTCAATCTCGTGCTTTTGGGCTGCAGCTTGTGCTTTAGAGGCAGCTTCGTCCTCTTTTATTTTATCCACCAATGTAACTAGAATTTTGTCCTTTTTCAAGGCTTCGTTTCTTAGTTTGATCACCTCTGTTCGAAGGTTGTTGAAAGCAATTTCATAGCTCTCGTCTTCAGCATTCTTTTGCGCTCTCAGCGCGTTGCTTAGAATTAAACCCTATATGTAAAAGAGTTAGTATAAGAATAATAGAATAAATTTCAAATCATAAAGTTTCCAAATGCGCAGATCTTGTACCTTCAGGCTATTATACGCAAGGCTGTCCGCAAGATCGTCCTTTGTCATCGCGCAAAGGCCAGCCTCCAGCTTCGGAAACCCCATGCTTCGGGCCATTTCCCGGCAGACGAGTAATTCTTTGTTATCCGGGAGGCAGTATAAGAAATCTTCTTCATTTGTACCATTGAACACTAGTGCCCCCTTCGGATATTTCAATTCTTTGGCATAGTGATTAGCTTCAAAAATTTCTTCTTCTGATAACTTTTTCCCCGAAGCATGTCGAACAATATAATCAAGGACTTCGGGGGAGGCTTCGGGGGCAACAGCACTGATTTCTTCAACAAGTATTGGCTCTGTCATTTTTTCTTCCTCGGCTTCCAAGGGTTTTACCTTCGTGGGCTCTGAAGGCCCAGCTTCAGTCTCAGTTTGTTGTTTTGGAGCTTTAGTATCAAAGATTTCAGTTTCCGCTTCGGAAGTTTCAACAGTCTTCTTCGGACTCGTGCTTGAGGACTTAATTCTCTCCAGAACATCTAGCACATTGACCATTCTTTTTCTCTTCGGGGTCACCGCTGGGCCCTTTTGGTTTTTTATTATCTCAACACTTGCTGAAGGACTTAAAATTTCCAATATTTTCGTTCCTTCAGTTCTCGGTTTTTCTGCTTTCTTTGCTGAGGGTACTTCAGCTTTTTCTTTGATCTTCGGCTCTAAAGTTGGTTCTTTAATTTCGGTGGCCGAAGAGGTTTCGCCGGCGAATTCAGGCACTGTAGCTGGTTCAATGTAGCGTGGCCGGTGTGTGAGAACCTTTACCCTTTGTCTCTTCGGCGCTGGCTCGCTGGGAGCGGCTGAAGCAGTTTCTTGTGCAGAAGCTGCGTTTTTTCTTTTTTGGCCCCGCGCTGGATAGTGGTAGTCGGGGTACACGAACCCAATTGCGTCAAACACTCGTTTCAGTCTTTTCTTTTTCCGGCCTCCGAAGGCTGCTGACAGTGCAGTATCTTCGGCCTTCGAATAAACCCCAAGTAGTTCATCACTTAAATTTTCAATGCTTTTTAGCCAGTCATCATCTGGCTCAACGAATTTATCTCCAAACTTGAAAGTATACTTCAGCCTGATAAGTCCACCTTCGTCATCCTCCTTTATGGTCTCTTGCGGCATTTCCCATTTTTCCGCGAGTGGCCATACTCTGAAGGAAATATGCTCTTGAACCAAATCTCTCATTCCAATAAAAGAGCAAATAACTCCGAAGGATCTCTGGCATTCTTCGGCAGCTTCGTTCATTTCAACCTTTGGCTTCCGCAGGCCGAAGCGTTGCCAAATAGGGCGCATAATTATACCTTTAATATCTTCCCGTGTTTTCAGGTCATTCTTCACATAAAACCATTCTGTCATCCAGTCGCCGGGCCATCTCTTCCGAAAGGTTGGTACGGGACAGCTTGACCCGGACCGAGAGACGAAACTGTAGCAGCCGAAATTATTGTGATACTGCTCCTTACCCCAGGGTTTTGTCTCGTATAACAATTCGTGTATGTTGCAGAAACTTTTTGCATCAGGTTCCAGACCTTGGCTTTTCACGGCCCACACGAAGATATTCATCCTTATGATTGCTTCGAGGGTAAGTTGGTGAAGATAGATTTCAAATATTTTCAGTACTTCTACGACAAAGCTGCTCAGGGGAAATCGTAGTCCAGCTTTCAAAAAGCTTCGGAACACTACAACTTCATTTTCCTCAAGAGTCGGACAAGTCTTCTCTCCTTCGTCGGCCCTCACAACAGACAAGTCCTGGAAATATCTTCCCCTCATGTTGACAAGATGATTTTCTTTGATACTTGATTTGCCGAAAAACCGCATGGCTTGGTCGCCAAGGGCGATCTTCGGAGTCTTCACCACCACTATCCACATCATAACTGTCGCTGTCATCAGTATCTTCAGATAAACCTTCTAAAATCTCTTTGGTGATCTTTTCTGTATTTGTCTTCGGCATTGCTTCAAGAAACCCTAGGTTTTTCTCTTTAGAGAGACTCAGCTTCATCTCGACAACAGCCCTTTTATCTTCAGACGTCTTCGGAAATGCTAAAAAATTGCTTTCAAAACTGAAGCTTAAAAACTTAAAAAGCCAAGCAAGTGTTGGTGCGCAAGAACTAAAAATTGAGTAAGCAAGAGCAGATGGCAAGAAAGCGTACCAAATGAGCTCGTGGTATGCTCTTATTTATACGCCCAGTGCATTAAAAATTGGAAGACCCCGCTTGTCAGTGAATGTTGCTATTCTAGCAAAGGGAAGGTGTTTTTTCGGACCTTCGGCTTAAGGCCTTCGTCCATGTCGCAATCTAAATTTATCATTCTAACAAATTAATATTGCGAGGGGCTACTGTTGGGGGCCTTCGGCTTCCGAAGGTCCTCAAAAATATGATTTAAACAATGTTTCTGGAGTATAATGTGTGAACAGGTATCTTCGGACTCGAATCGGTACCACAGTGGGAGAAGCCCAAAGAATACGAAGGTTGATACAGCGCCGAAGCCGTGAGCAGGAAAGCTTCGGCGTGATAGCAGAAAAGGAAACCGACTTAAAGATGAAAAGGCTATTCAGACCTCGGTGGATTACTATAGAATTACTACCAAATGTAAAGGGCATGGATGTAATTTTACATGGGCTGTGTCCCGTGCCTATAAATAGGTGAACAGTGCTCCCGTACTGTTCACGCTGACTTGGCATTTTGCTTTTGCGTCACGCTTGTACTATTACCTTCTTTCAAGCTGAAGGTACATTTGTAATTTGATATCATTTCTATCCTTCCATAATAATAATATAGAAATGAGTCGATAATTATACATAATTGCTTACGTTAACCTTTATATTTCATATGATTCCTTCTTCATTATTATATATTATGTTGATGAAGGTACGTCCTTCACAACCTTCGTTCGAAAGTCATTATATCCCAAGGGAAATAATGCTTTGAAGGACGAAGGACTTTAACGTTTAACATTTTTTGTGTTGCCTTGTTCTTAACTCATAGCACTTGAGAACAAGTCCCCAACACTCTCATCTATCGGGTTTCACGCATGCTCGCGTCGTCCGTTGAGCTGTTGAACCCGTCCTCCCTTGCTCGTGACTTCGTTGTCGCTAGAACCCTCATTAGATTTGTGTCCTCGCTAGCTCGCTCCATATTCAATCTCATCGTCGTCCCGTGCGTCAGCAAGAAATCTCAAGAGTCGGGTGAAGACGGAGCCAATAACGTGATATTCACCAAGTGCGTGACAAAAAGCTCGGACATCCTGTGCGACTCAAGTTCGATTCGCCAAAATTATTCAGTCGAGGAGAAGATCTTCATCAATTGATTACCGAAGAAAAGAAGGCCCCTGGATGACGTCAACCGGAACCCGTAGTCGTGCTTGCTACTATCGCGTCGAATTAGTCTGGGTAAGCAAATTTGTTATTCGTGCGAGTGGATTAATGAATGATCTGACTAGGTCTAATATGTATTAGATTGCCTGAGTCATTTTAGTAATTTGGTCGATGTCGTAGGATGAAAAAGATCTCAATAGGTCTCAGTGTTTGTGGGATTGTAGGTGTTAAAAATGGGAAGTTATATTAATATATATGATATACAGGTTAATCGGTAAATTAAGTAATTAAGATACATAGTTTAAAGAATTAATAAAAAGCTAGAAATAGATATTCTAGTGTTGTCATGTCAATTGGTTAATAGATGTAGTCGATGCCCTGCTGTGATACCTATGATGCTTAATGCTTGGTTTTAAGTTTTTCATCCTTTTTAGTGTAGATTATCTATATTATACTTGTTATACTTGTGCTCTTACATGTGCATCGTGCATCTCATGAGGTACGAAAAATAATCGCGTGATGCGGAAGATGACCCAAGTCGACCCCAAGCGCGGGCTACTCCGCATGGTGATGCTGAAGAATGAACCTACCTGATCAAGTGCTAGGACAAGGATGATTGTCAAGTGGACATCGCCTAACAAACACTAACCTAGTGTTATTCAGGCAAGCCCCGGTGCATTCGCCACGTCCTTGATGTTTTAAAATCTTTATCACCTTGTTTGATGCATTAGGTGATAGGAGTTGTGTGCTAAACCGTTGATGCATTTCCTTCCTTGGAAAATTGATTACCCTTCCATGACACTCTTTTTGAAAAGAGTTTTTGATGCTTAGGCTTGCTTTAGTAAACAAAAATGTTTTGTTTTAAAACAAAGGTGATGCTTCAGTGGGTGGGAATGTTTTCAAAAATAAAACTTGATGGTGAATCCATCATGGCCGTGATGGGTTCAACATTGGAAAAGATGTACCTCTGCCAGGTACCTGTGACACCCCAGGTGTCTATTTCACGTTATGTCAGAAGATTTATCCTAATCTCGGATGCTCAGTGAAAATTTCTATTTCTCGCTCGCTTGTGTCTCTGGTTGTCCAGACTATTCATTCTCATTTCACTGAATTTGGAGTTATTCAGTCTCAAAGAAGGCCAAATTTGGGGTCTGTTAAAAATTTTATTCTCGACGCAAACGCAAACTCGAAAATCATTCTCGATTTATAAATCTCGTCTAAAGCTCATTTACTCAGACTCTCAATGGCTGTTATTCAATCTGTGTCCGAATCGGATTTCTCGACTTCAGTCTGTGTCGAAGTATTTTATCCGGGTCGGTATTCTCAAGCAGAATCTCTAATGCGTCAGTTTCGAAATAAATTTTACCCAGCCCGACTTGCTAATGCCCGTAGCCGATCTGAATCCGAAACCGTAAAATCAAAACCCACACAAAATGGCCAACCTAGATTCATGACAACAGTATTTTTGTGAGCCACGAATAAAAATGGGGCGTAATTTTAAAGTTTTGACACGAACAAAAGCGACTATAAATTTTCAATGGAGCAGCTCACATGGTTTAATTTAAATCCAAACAACCGGTTTCTAATTCAAAATAAGGTCAAATTGTTTTCTAAATAGGGTTCAAGAATTTTTTTTGTTGGGCGATTCAATTCGAAGTTCGGCCAAACATTTTAGATTTTCTGTTTATCGTAGCTGGAGTGGTTCAAAATAAAATTCGTGCGTGCTAGCCTCGCTGGCGGTCTCGACCGCTGGCATGCCATCGCCCGCCATAGCCTATGGCTGGCCACCAATTTTCTGCGCCAATAGCCCACGCCGCCCAACTTGACCAATGCATGGCTGTCCAGTCCCTGCGCCAATGGGTGATGCCGTTCCTCCTAGCCAATCACCCTGCTGCAGCCACCCTTTAAGCGTCGCTCCTCCCTTTTGCTTAGCGCAGAAGCATTTCCTGGCCACCAGCTTCTCACGCACACCAACAGGCATTCTTCTTCCCTGTGCGCAGAGGCTCCCTAGCAGCCATCTCCCTCTCCTTCCACATCCCAGCCGACGCCGGCCCCTTGGTCATGCGCTTCCTCTCCCAGGTCCGAGCTCAAGCAGTTGACGCCCAGGCTAGAGTCTGAGCTTGCCTCTGCCCTGGTTCGCGCTGGTGGCAGAAGTTCTCTTCGTTGGTGGAGATCTCGGCCATTCCTGCAGGGAGCCGCACCCATGAAGTTCTCCACCATTTCCTCTACGCGCGTCAACTGGACACCATCCGAGCTCCCCTAGAGTAAGCGCGAGGAATCCCCCATGGCCGACCTCCCATCTTCCCTCTCGGCCTGCTCTTCCCCAGGTCCGGCGATCCCTCCTGGACGCCCAGATCCGCGACGCCCCTGCTCCTGCCTTCGCGAGCGTCAACGCCGTCAGGGCATCGGCTCCGACGTCCTTCCATGGTGTCCGGCTCTCTGCTGGCCAAGCCTTGGCCCTCTTCCTCTGCTATCCTGCTCGGCCACACAAGGTCAGTTGGCCCCTGCTCCATCCGCCGATAGCCTCCCTTCCCATGGGGCCGAGCTTTTTTCCCTCGACGTTGGCTGCTTCTGAATGCCGAGCTCCCTACACCCAGGTTCCTTGCATCTCCCTCCTCGCTCCTTCTCCCCAGCGCACAGGAGCAGCGCCCCCCATCCCTAGCAGCCGCCATGGCCAAGCTCAGTTGTGCGGGCGCTCCCAACAGTCGCGATGCCTGGTTTCTCTCCCTAGCCACTACGCCGTCATGCTCCCTCTGCCCCTGCCATTTTTAGGAGTCGAGCTCCATTCATGGCTAGCGCCCTCCCTTGCTCAGCCGCTCCCAGTTATCCAGCCGTGGAGCACCTCCTTGCATTTTATTTCCTCCCTTCTTGTGTGCTGTTGCGCAGTGCCTCGTGGTGCTTGTTAGGTGCTCGACAAAAATGCACAGTAAGCCACGCGCCGCAGCAGCTCTGTCCCTTGCCTTGTGTCGTCGTCGAGCTTCGCTACTGCTCTTCTCCCATGGAAAAAAACAGCAGCCCCATGCCGTGTCACCTGTGCGAGTGTTCGTCAAGAGCAGCCACGTCGTCGATCCGTGCAGCCACGACGTCTCCGCGTCTCGCTTCGCCGGATTTGCGCAGCGCTTGCGCATCGTCAAAATCCTTGGTGAGCCCCTCGCTCGTATCCCATTGTTTTTGGATCTCAAGTGCTTGATAAAAATGTTTGAACCGTTGAGAGATGTTAATCCTTGCTAGATGATGCCACGGCGCCTCGCTGGACGCATGGTTCGATGAAGCGCCTAAACCGTGAACAGCATGCGCGACTCGAATCCGAGTTTGACAGGTTGACGGATTTATAATTTACTATTAATGTGATTCAGTTGATGGCATGCATATGATATGGTGTATATTGGTGTTGAACATGTGTGACTGCGATGGTTCATTTACGTGTCGCGAGGGTGGTTTGCGAAACTATTAATTGTTTGTTAAAATAATTCGTCGTAAAGTAGTGCGCTAGTTGTGGTAAATTTAATAAAGCGTAAAGCATGCTTGGTAATTTCCGCAGCGGCTAATGAGTTAGTCTATGTTAAATATATTTTATGTATTCATCGTGGTGTAGGTTAGAGTGGGTCGAAAAATAAATTATGTGACAAGTAGATTTGAAGTGTGGGTTTGTCAGAGCACTCTAATGCCGTTAAGTTAATCGGTAGTGTCTCGAGTGCACGCCACCATATGGTTGTATGTGAGACGAGGTTACGCGCGTGATGAGTTTAGTAAAATCCATCGGTGTCACTGGTGTTAAGTTGAGGATTATTTGCGCGTGGAAAGTAATAATGTGTTTAATACTTAGAACTCTTAGTCGAGAGTAGAAATTGTTTTGGCTTATATAGAGAGGTGGTGACATGCCAAAGTAGTCGTCACTTTCTCTATATTTATAAGTCGAGTCGAGTCGATGCGTATTATGCGTTCGTTAAATTATGATTCGCATATAGTGTGTGATTGTGCTCACAAATTTGAGTAGACACTTCAAGTAAGTCAAGTAGGTTTGTGGTACAAGTTGTGTAATGGAGTTAATTGTTTTAGGATAATTATTGAAATGCTCTGTTCGTATGATAAACATGTATGTGTTCATGATTGGGAAGTAAATGCATGGTGATTGTGAGTTGGAGATTGGTAGTTTACGATTTATATGATTTGGTCGGTGTGCGAAAATACTTGTGAATATGAATGTTTATAAAAAATGTTGTAGTGTATGTCGTGTCTCAGTCTGCGATCATAATAGGCAAGACTGACGTGTATGTTGTATAGCGGGCTATGTCATTGTTCTAGTTAGCCGACAGTTAGATGGCTTTGGTTAAGCTCGTAATCCCGGTGATTTGCTTGTTTTGGTGTAGATGCACATGGTTATGGTCGTGGGTAAAATTAGTAGTGCTCATGTGATGTCTAATTTAAAATGCAAATTATTGTGTGAATAGCGCGTCGATATACACGTATATGTACCGGGATCCGATTATTGTGGTGGATGTGTTTGTTAATTGTGTGTGGTGATTCTAGCGTACAAAATAACTTGTATAAATATGGTAAGTCAACTTATTGGTCCTAATTTAATTGTTTTAACTATAATAAATGGTAAAGTGTTAGAGTAATTTCAGTCTCTAGAACGCAGCAATTTTTGAGTAAATAGGAGCTGAATTTTATTAGTTGCTGTTTTGGGCTGCACGTGTTGTTTTTGTCGTGCTGTATGTTTGATGGACTAAATTATGTTTTCTGTAGAAAAGCCATATAGAAAAGTTATAGATAACTTTATTATCTTACTTGTGTTAAAATTTAACAGCCATAAGTCCGAACGTTTAGGAGTTATGCTTTATACAAATTCAGTAACTGAATCTGTCCAAATTCTGTATAGATTTCAGAAGGTGAATTGTTTGCTTAATGTTACAATCTGTTCATGGTCATTATAAAAAAGTTGTAGATGCTTTTCTTATCTTGCTTGTGTTAAAATTTCAAAACCACAGGCCTGATGGTTTAAGAGTTATGAATTTTATAAAACGGTTGCTGTGTTCTGTCCACTGTCAGAATAGATTTCGAAAACTGTGTTGTTTAATTTAGTTAGACATTGAATCACTTCTTGGTGATTATAAAAGTTATGTAGTGCTTTTGCTTAGCTTTCTAAAAAGTCTTGGATCACTCTTTTTGGTGATCTGAAGATTAAATTATGGATATTTAAATTGTGAAGACTGAATCTGTCCAGTTCTGGACAGCAAAACCTTCTAATGTCTTTTATCCTAAATTGCATATTGAATCACCTTGGGATGTTTATAAATAATTTGTAGAACATTTAATTAGCTTTCCAGAAAGTCTAGGATCAATTTGTTTGGATGTCTGAACCTGTAGTTGTGAATTTTTGAAGTCGTAAGTCTAAATCTGTCCAACCTGGATAGACCTGTTATTTTTGCACAGTTCGACTTTGCTAAGAGTCTAGTCATATTGAGACAATAATACCAAAGTTGTAGATCGTTTCCCAAGCTTTCCAAAAAGTATTTGTTCACTATTTTTGGATAAATATTTGAAGAGTTATGACTGAAACAAGCAACTGTTGTGCTGCTGTCCTAATTTTATTATGTTTGGTGGATTGCTCTACTCTGTGGTGTATTTCTTGAGTCGACTGTTTCCTCGTTTTGACCTTGGTTGAACATGCAGTAGTGATAACATAACTAATATAATTGAGCCTAAGTATATAGGTAACTAGTACACGTCTCGCTAAATTAGTGAACTAAATTGGTTAAGGTCTAATAAGTGTTTGCCTAGTAAATGATTGTAAAGCTCAATTAAGTGTCTAGTTCCTTTTCAACTAAGTCTATCTATATATAAATCGTAGCGAACTTGTATACTTAACTAATTTAATGTTAGGTAACTAATGGATGATTAAAGTGAACGTGGTGAACACTTGTGCTCATGCTTGTGTGGTCATGTTTGTATTGGTTAAGTAAAGTAAGCGTCGTCATCTTTCCAGTGGTAGCGACTACGTATGCCCGACGACGTGTAGATAACTAATGCTAACGTGTGGTGGTTTATGATGTCTTCTAAACTAATGTTAGTTCGCTACTGTCTTTGTATATCTTGTGGTATTTTTCATCATATTCATACATATGCATCTTGCATCTCATTTAGGACCAAGAGAGGATGATCGTGCAAGTGATGTGGTGCCAACCACAAGGTGCAGTCGGTGGACGACCCAAGGAAGGATGGACGTAACCAGTGGATGCTCGCCAAATGAGCACCTCCCCTAACAAACACTACCTAAGTGTTAAATTAAAGTCAAGCCCCGGTTTTATGCATAACCGTTTATATATGCTATTTTACTATACTTAATGTTTGTAGGCTTGTACCGTACACTTAAGTGTAGGAGTTGGTTGAAACCCTAGTTGCATGAACTCAGGATTCCTTTTGAGATGGATACTAGTATGCTAGGTCGAGTAGCTGCTATGCTAAATTAGGATCTCGGTAGAAGTCGAGTGATTTTTCTAGCACTCGCGCGAGGTCAGGAATTGGTTGTATCCATTTTAATAACAGAATGATGATGGTCTATGGACACAGATCCATGGGGATGCGTTGTCTATGAGACGAAATTGGAATAAGGATTAACGTGCGGATACCTGTGTCAAGCGTTTGAACGTACTAAACACATGTCGGGAAATATGGTAACCGGTAAACCTAGTACCTGAGTGAAGCCCGGTGCGGACTTTATCCCTCACGCGTCCTGAGACTGGGTCTCCCATTCTAGATATGGTGGGTACAAGTGCGGCCACTGCACGGTGGCGGCCGGGGTCAGTGGAGCATTGTATGCCAAGGCGGTGAGGCCTGGACGCGAATGGGGAATCGATGGGGACGGTTGACATGTGTGGGGACGGA
The DNA here is from genome assembly GCA_029449295.1 of Zea luxurians. NCBI lineage: Eukaryota > Viridiplantae > Streptophyta > Magnoliopsida > Poales > Poaceae > Zea > Zea luxurians. Next base: position 20,790,560 of record JAOPSE010000006.1, on the reverse strand, counting down.
GTGCCCTAACATGTCGTGTGTTTAGGTTTACCTTGCAAGGATAAAACTCGATTTGAATCGTCTGCTTCTCGCAGCTAATGAAACTGCTTGATCCATTGTACTGCATTGAGTAATAAGTGGAAATGAGATACTGGCAAAAGATGTTGATTGATATAATGTTTGATACCATGTATGAATAGATAGGTTCTCATCTAGTCTAAATTATTATTCTAGAACTTGAAAAGCTAAAACTTGATTTTAGACTCAGCTAGTGCTTTTGGCAAACCAAACCCCTCAGCCAAACAGCTGCATGTCTAGAGGTAGAGGAGTAGATTCCTCACACCGGGTAAGTCTAGCTGAGTATTGGTATACTCAGCCTTGCTTGTGGCATAATTTTTGCAGGTACCTCCTTGATTTGGTTGATGGTGTGACTTGGCCTTCATCCCTGCCACCGGGATAGACGGTCGAGTGGGTTTTTGCTTCTGCAGGAGAGGACCAGGAGGAGTAGCGTGGCCAGGCTTCGCCATGTTACTCGGTTCTTCTCCGTTAGTATTTCCGCTGCATTAAAATTTATGGTTATTATTTCTGAAACTCCGATAATGTAATAACTAATGGTACTTCTTAAATTTGTGGTATTATGCTTTATTGTATTTCTCTGTGCCTCACCTTCAAGTGAGCTAGTGGTATTTGATCATGGTTAGGTGGCTTTATCGGACTAGATCCGAGGGACTAACGGTTTATTCCTATTTAAGTGTGGTCTAGCCTCTAAGGCGGGACTTAGGCACTTAAGTTGGAATAATTCGGGCGGTTCCGCCACAGCTGGTATTGGAGCGAATACCAGTACAGAGAAGTCAATAAGTCATGATCACCAACCATTTCTAAAGTAAAACTTGCTTAGAAACCAAAGTTGGATAGATATCAGGACGATAAGGATAGACCTAGGACGTGAAGCCTTAGGAAATAGATGGGTAGCTAGGTGGCTATTTATATAGGCTGTAAAGGCTACTATTATTACTATTAGGATGTTGTAGAAGCATCTGAAAAAGTAGTTAGGTCTGAGAAGACGACTAGAATGAGCATGCATCATGATTGTCGCATCATTGTCTCTTGTGCACCAACATGCTTCTCTCACCTTTATTCCAATAATAAGAACTTGTGAATAATGTGATGTACTGCTATGTTAGAAATGCCTTACCTCGTGTCAGATGGGTAAGTCTTGTTAGGTCGTGTTATGAGTTTCTCTTGTCTTGCTATCTAGGTGGTATTGTGATTGTTCAACCCTTTTTACAAAAAAATGTTGTCTGTCCTGCTTATGAGAAGACCCCCCCTCCAAACAACCTTGAGTTTAGCAAGTGAAACCATTAAAACAAATCTAATCACATGATGGTGTGGTGTTTTCTAGCCCTCGTGTGTTTACCCTTGAATTTACACCTGCACAGCTTATAGAACCCCATAGCTGGACCGCTAGTTCAACCTAAAGCTTCCTTGTGGACTTGTTTATGTCAAAAAAGGTTTATTGTCTGTTCGCGCAAACCATGTCTAGCCTTAGATTCTTTTTGGAAACCTTGTCCAAATTCCTCATTAAATTCTCCTCTACTCAACCTAGAAGCCATCTGGGTTGATGACCTCTCTTTTCACCTGGATCTGGTAATCTTTTCCTTGTGAATCATGTTGCGACTTTATCATCCGAATCTCTGGATCCCTTAATGATACTGCCCCGTTATCTGGTTATCTGCTATAACTTGTTCTCATGTATCAAATGTGGATCAGTCTAATATCTCATTATGATCATTCTCATACTCTTCTCTCTGATGATTATGGCGCTATTTTATCGGTTTTATCTATAGATAGTGTATTCATTTGGATCAAGGGATTTTGTTGTTATCTTGTGGTTCTCTCATGTCTCTAAAAGCTCATCAATCTTGATCCCATGGTTGATTCCTTCTCATATCAAATCTTGTACTAATCTCCATGTTGATCATAAAATAGTTCTCTGAGTTGAAGAAAATTCTCATGTGATGCTCTTTTGCCAACAATCTCTGCTTCAACTCTGATCACATCCTTATTTTCTAAGCCATACTCTCATGGGCTCCATCTATCTATGCTATGTGGAGTTCTCATTGGTTACGTTTGGTAATGGTATTATGACTAACGACTGATGGTGCCGCGGCGAAACTGAGAGCCTACTGTGGTGCACACATGGTTGGGCTGCTTGGCACGCGCTGGTATCGCAGTTAATAGTAGTGATCCATTTCAAGACTATACTGATGTGCTATATTTTGTGAACATTCTCTCAGAGTGATCGCTGCATTTTGTCTCAACATGTCACGATATTCTATCCAAATCTATCTTCAGTATCTTTTCAGATACCATCTCATGAATTTACATCTATCATCGGTCTGGGAGTTACATGCTTCTCTACCCTTGAAGATCCTCATTCGAATCTCGGGACGAGATTCCTTTAAGGGGGGAAGGCTGTGACACCCCAGGTGTCTATTTCGCGTTATATCGGGAGATTTATCCTAATCTCGGATGCTCAGTGAAAATTTCTATTTCTCGCTCACTTGTGTCTCTGGTTATCCAGACTATTCATTCTCATTTCACTGAATTCGGAGTTATTCAGTCTCAAAGAAGGCCAAATTTGGGGCCTGCTAAAAATTTTATTCTCGACGCAAACGCAAACTCGAAAATCATTCTCGATTTATAAATCTCGTCTAAAGCTCATTTACTCGGACTCTCAATAGCTATTATTCAATTTGTGTCCGAATCGGATTTCTCGACTTCAGTCTGTGTCCAAGTATTTTATCCAGGTCGGTATTCTCAAGCGGAATCTCTAATGCGTCAGTTTCGAAATAAATTTTACCCAGCCCGACTTGCTAATGCCCGTAGCCGATCTGAATCCGAAACCGTAAAAATCAAAACCCACACAAAATGGCCAACCTAAATTTATGACAACAGTATTTTTGTGAGCCACGAATAAAAATGGGGCGTAATTTTAAAGTTTTAACACGAACAAAAGCGACTATAAATTTTCAATGGAGCAGCTCTCATGGTTTAATATAAATCCAAACAATCCGGTTTCTAATTCAAAATAAGGTCCAATTGTTTTCTAAATAGGGTTCGAGAATTTTTTTTGTTGGGCGATTCAATTTGAAGTTCGGCCAAACATTTTAGATTTTCTGTTTATCGTAGCTAGAGTGGTTCAAAATAAAATTCGTGCGCGCTAGCCTCGCTGGCGGTCTCGACCGCTAGCATGCCATCGCCCGCCATGGCCTATGGCTGGCCACCAATTTTCTGCGCCAATAGCCCACGCCGCCCAACTTGACCAATGCATGGCTGTCCAGTCCCTGCGCCAATGGGTGATGTCGTTCCTCCTAGCCAATCACCCTGCTGCAGCCACCCTTTAAGTGTCGCTCCTCCCTGTTGCTTAGCGCAGAAGCATTTCCTGGCCGCCAGCTTCTCACGCACGCCAACAGGCATTCTTCTTCCCCATGCGCAGAGGCTCCCTGGCAGCCATCTCCGTCTCCTTCCACATCCCAGCCGACGCCGGCCCCTTGGTCATGCGCTTCCTCTCCCAGGTCCGAGCTCAAGCAGTTGATACCCAGACTGGAGTCCGAGCTTGCCTCTGCCCTAGTCACGCTGGTGGCAGAAGTTCTCTTCGTTGGTGGAGATCTCGGCCATTCCTGCAGGGAGCCCACCCATGAAGTTCTCCACCATTTCCTCTGCGCGCGTCAACTGGACACCATCCGAGCTCCCCTGGAGTAAGCGCGAGGAATCCCCATGGCCGACCACCCATCTTCCCTCTCGGCCTAGCTCTTCCCCAGGTCCGGCGATCCCTCCTGGACGCCCAGATCCACGACGCCCCTGCTCCTGCCTTCGTGAGCGTCAACGCCGTCAGGGCATCGGCTCCGACGTCCTTCCATGGCATCCGGCTCTATGCTGCCAAGCCTTGGCCCTCTTCCTCTGCTATCCTGCTCGGCCACACGAGGTCGTTGGCCCCTACTCCATCCGCCGATAGCCTCCATTCCCATGGGGCCGAGCTTTTTCCCCTCGACGTTGGTTGCTTCTGAACGCCGAGCTCCCTACACCCAGGTTCCTTGCATCTCCCTCCTCGATCCTTCTCCCCAGCGCACAGGAGCAGCGGCCCCCATTGAAAGGGAAATGTGCCCTTGGGCCATTTCTAAGTATTTTGGTGATTGAGTGCCAACACAAGTGTTTTTGTGTTAATCTATGCAAAGTGGTGGACAAAGTGCAAATCATGTCAAAAGGTATGTTTCTAGACTTAGTACATTGTTTTATGGACTAATGTATTGTGTCTAAGTGCTGGAAACAGGAAAAATTGAATTGGAAATTAGATGGCTTTGTTCAGCCAAAGTCTGCTCGGTCTGGGTGCACCGGACTGTCCGGTGCGCCAGGCTGGCTCTGGCGAACAGGCTGCTCTCGGGACTTCGACGGACGGTGTACGGCTATAATTCACCGGACTGTCCGGTGGCGCACCGGACTGTCCGGTGAGCCGTTCACAGGCGAACTCGTCGCTCTCGGGAGATGATTAACGGCGTACGGCTAAAATTTACCGGTCTGTCCGGTGGTGCACCGGACTGTCCGGTTGTAACACCTCAGGTGTTACCATGGCTAGAACACACCTTGGTACTAAGGATTGTGATCACATGTGGTAATGACTTAAGGAGAACATAAGAACCTTGGAGACCATGGGTTAACCAAGATTTCTAAATGACCTATGAAGTATCACTCAAGTTTTTGTGCACTTACTACCTTGGACAAGAGGAGGGACCTCTCTTTAACCCTACCTCCCAAAGCCATGGTTAAGAAGGGGGGGGGGAGAGAGTGAGCAAGTGTGCAAAACATGAGTAATCTTTAACCAAACCTTAAGGAACCTTATAACCAGCAATTATGGGAAAGAGATATTGCAAAAAGACCCCTGGAGAAACCCCAAATCAACTCTCCAAGTGGAGAGAGAGCTAGAGCTCTCTAATTCTCTCTAAGTTAAAAACTACACCTACACCAAAGATCAGTCGTGTTCACCTCGAAGCTGGCACCAAATCCACCTGTGTTCTATACCATAATGTGGCATACCACCTAGGGCACCCACTGGAAAAAGCTGAGCCCGAGACTTGGACGTTTGACATGCCTTGGCATGGTTTTTGTCGCGAGATGGGCAGAGTGACACACCCGATTTGGCGACCCAAGATCTCCCTCCCTAGGCCATATCTGCCATGGCGTCTCACAAATGAGTGATAGCCCTAGGTGCCAGGAAAAGACTCGCGCTGGATTTTTGCCAAGATTCGCACGTTTGCGACTTGGGTGAGCTGTGGAATTAGGGCAGAAGAAAAGCTCCACATGTTCGACGCGCTCTGTCGCGCTAGAGCACGCCCGCGCCCGACCCCGCGCCGCGCCGAGCCACGCCCGTGTCCCCTGTGTGCGCCCGCGCCTATAAAACCCACTAAGGCATCAGCCACACTCCTCCGCGCACACTCAAACCTCACCGGAGCTTAACTCGCCGTCGTTTGCCCGAGCACGGCGTGTTTGCGGCCACCCGAGCCCCTGCCGTCGTGGACCGGCCAGCCCAGCCCTTTCCAGCCCCGTCCAACCCTCGGAGACGACTAAGTACACCCCCGTGAAGCTCCCCGAGCAAGAAATCAAAACCTACTTCGCCGGAGAGGCAAGTTCAGGGTCGCCGGAGTTCACAACCCCGCCGGTGTGCGTGGACTGGGTAATCCACTGAGCCATTTTCCAATTCTTTGTGCACACAGCTTCTACATCACCCCGGGAAGCTCACCATGCCGTTGGATTGGACTAGGTCATCGTGGTTTGGCCGGCACACTCACCGCCGATGAGAACACCCGCCTGCGCACGTCGACCGAGCGATTCCGGCCATCCCCGCCGTCAAGCCGTACGTCGTTGTGACCACCAGAACCTCCCCGAGCTAACCCTACCCCTCGCCGGACCTATCTTGCCGTCGGTAAGCCGCGCCACCCCTTTCTTCTCTGCGGTTACTGTTTACACTTGGGAGGGACCGCGGGGGAGAGGAAGAGAAAGTTAGGGGGTTTTGCGCATTGTCAGTCACACAGAGGAATAGTGGCGCAAGGGTAGAACTGCGAAGATTAATTAGGAAAGACCCTGTGGACCTCGGTGTAAACTACTTTTTCAGAAAACCTTATTAAAACCTGACTTTAAATTTGAACAGAAACTTTGAAAATCCATAACTTCTGTATAGTTCATCCAAATTTGGTCAAACCAATTTTGTCAGACTCTAAATAATATAACCTACTTAAGAAAAATATAAAACCCCCTATGTACTACAGAAAACTTTAGGGTTCTAAATTAATTATTGTTTTGGCCAAAAGCTAAATAATGGGGATAAAAATAGTTGTACTTTTTGACTAGGGTTAGAAAAATTTGGAGGAGTTTCTATTCACTCACTGACCTGTTTAAAAATGTTAAACCTCCCTGTCCACCCCATTAAATTAGTTTTTGCCATTCATTTTACAATATGCTTAAGATTAAGAAAAATAGAAAAGATGATTTAAATAATGAACTAGAGGGCACCCCTATTTTTGTTAGAGTACTTATTCCATGTAGTTTACTAGAAAAATCTATCATACCCTGGTAAAGTATAAAATAAGTAGGATCCCTTTTATTTTAAGAAAACAAGGAAAGCTTAGAAAAACCCTACAAAAATAACCCTAAAAAACACCTCAACCCTTGGGATAACTAATGTTTTGTTATTATGAACATAAGAAAAATACAAAATTTGTTGTTTGATATTTTTCAAATGACAAGTTAGTTATAAGCACCTTTTTGGCATAAAACTTTAGAAAATCACAACTAAATAACCACCAATTAACTTTTTGTGATTTTTGGCACAGAGGTTTATTATTACGGTTAGATACCAACAAAAATAAACCTTAGGAAGGAACTCACCTCTAATGAAGAGATGTAGTGCAAAGTGGCCCATTTGACCCAACTTTGTCATTTTTGTCTAAAGCATAGCCTTTTTATTTTAAGCCCCAAATTCCTAGAACAGGCTATAATGACCAATGGCAACCCACTGTAATTTTTACAAGATTTTTGAAAATTTGGAAATCACTATTGTAGTTCAAACCCACACTAAAATTCATAAATAGAAAATAAAGGAGGGGAAAATGAATGATGGAAATTAGTGTAACCCTAAAACCCTTTGTAAATTGTCCACTAAAATATATAAGGTAAACACAAATCTACTATGCTTATCCTTAGAAAAACCTAAACCTGGACTGATAAACATAAACCACTAAAAGCCACGTATAACCAAGAAACCCTGAGTTACCAACTAACTTAGTTTTTCTTCCATTAGCCTAATGTTATTCAATCCTGCATAATCATGACCTACATATTCATTGCATTCCGATAGATTGCAACCTCGCTGACGGAGAGTACGTCCTCGTGCCGGAGCAAGGAGCTGCTCAGGAGGTAGCCCCATATCCAGCACCCGAGTCTGCACCAGAGGATCTACCTGCCACAGCCTTGGAAGGCAAGCCCCGGTTTTATGCATAACCTGTTCTATATGATATTTTACTACACTTAATGTTTGTAGGCTTGTATTGTGCACTTAAGTGTAGGAGTTGTTTGAAACCCTAGTTGCATGATCTCAGGAATCCCATTGAGATGAATACTAGTATGATAAGTCGAGTAGTTGCTTTATTAATTAGGATCTCGGTAGAAGTCGAGTGATTTTCCCAGCACTCGCGCGAGGTTAGGAATTGGCTGTATCCACTTTCTTATCATATTGATGTTGGTATGTGGGCAACAATCCATGGGGATTGGTTGTCTACGGGATAAAATTTGAATAAGGATTAAGGTGTCGTACCGTGAGTCAAGCGTTTGAACGTACTAAGCACATGCCGAGAAATATGGTAAATCGGTAAGCCTAGTACCTGATTGAACCTGGCAGTGGACTTTACCCCTCACGCGACCTGAGACGTAGTCTCCCATTCCGGTTATGGTGGGTACAAGTGCGGTCACTGCACGATGGCAGTCGGGGTCAGTGAGGCATTATACGCCAAGGCGGTGAGCCCTGATCTGCTGACGGGGAATCGATGGGGACGGTTGATGTGTGTGGGGACGGAGTACCTCGCCAAGTCGTGTGTTTAGGTTTACCTTGCAAGGATAAAAACTCGATTCGAATCGTCTGCTTCTCGCAGCTAATGAGACTGCTTGATCCATGCTGCTACATTGAGTAACAAGTGGAAATAGGATGAGTTGATACAAGATGTTGATTGCTAAAATGTTTGCTACTATGTATGAGTAGATAGTACACATTTAGCCTTAAGAGAGTCACACTTAAATTTGACAAAGTTAAAACTTGATTTAGAAACTCAGCTAGTGCTTTTGGCAAACCAAACCCCACAGCCAAACAGCTGCATGTCTAGAGGTAGAGGAGTAGACTCCTCACACCGGGTAAGTCTAGCTGAGTATTAGTATACTCAGCCTCTCTTGTGGCATAATTTTACAGGTTCTCTGGAGGACATGGTTGCTGGAGTGACTTGGCCGTCCATCTTGCCACCGGGTTGGACTGTCGAGTGGGACCCCGCCTCGGCTGAGGAGGAGCATGAGGAGTGATGGGACAGGCTTCCCCATCTCTCTGTTTATTTTCCGTTAGTTTTATTCCACTGCACTTCGAACAATGATGGTCACTTTTGCAAAACTCCGATGATGATGAAGATGTAATAATTTAACACTCTTACCTGCATGGTTTTATGCTTTATTGTATTTGCTCTGTGACTCACCATCGAGTGAGAGTGTGGTACTTGATCCTGTCAGTGGCCGTGTCGGACTAGATCCGAGGAATTGACGGGTTATTCCCATTTAAGTGTGGTCTAGCCTCTAAGGCAGGCCTTAGGCACTTAAGTTGGAATAATTCGGGCAGTTCCGCCACAGCTGGTATCAGAGCTTGTACCACCACAGAGGAATCAATAAGATATGAATACCATCCCTTTTCAAAATAAAACTTTATAGAAACAATGTTGGATAGATCGTAGGACGAGCAGGATAGACCTAGGACGTGAAGCCTTAGGATGATAGAAGGGTAGCTAGGTGGCTAAATAATTAGGCCCCACAGGCCATTTTAGGGGATGGGAGTTCTTCCCTATTTTCCCTTGATACTGATGTGAGGTCGTTCAGGACGAGCATGCATGCATTCTTACATTAAATTAAACAAGAGGAAAATTTGGCAAGGACTTAAATACAAAATGATGACCAACTAAGTGCCTCAGTACTATTTTATAAATGGAGAGAAGCTGAGTCTTATTCTTTTTCTTGACTCTTTTTATAATTCTTTTTCTTTTACTTACGCTTCCCCGTACACAGATGACTTCCCACGGATCCTCAGACGACGGGAATGCACTAACCCACAATGACGGGCTTGCACGAGAGGGCTTCCCTCGTATTTTGTGGGAGGTACTTCAGGGGGCCGGGTACCTAACACCCCCTCAGTACGCTGTGCAGCAGTTCGAGAAGCACCGGGTGCCCCGCTGTAGGGTGAGGATGACCTTGGAGCCTCATCCCCTGCAGCTAGGCTGGCGTTCACTGGACTCCGAGTCTTTCGGATACCGGGCGGAGGACACGATCGAGGCGATCGCTCTACACGGGTTGACTACTTTTTGCGGATTCCATCCCTTGGAGCTCTCTACCCACCCCATTGGCTTGTTCCCCGCGGAAAAGGAGGACGACCCGATGTGGAAGGATCGGGTGGAGCATGCCAAGGACATCTGGGCCCTCTACCCAGGCCACACTACTCACTTGTCGGTACGATGCATGAACGCCCTGTATCGTCTGCAAGTGATGCGTGGAGAGGCAATGTCTCATCTGATGGCATTATTGGAGGCAACCAAGATCACCCTGGATAACAGGGAGGAGCTCGTGGTTGACTTGTCCCAGGAGCTGGTGGAAAAAGATTTACAAGTGGAGCAGTTGTCTGATGAGATCCATGAGCTGGAGGAATTGGTGGGGACGAGCGAGAACACCATCGAGGTTCTCGAAGATCAGCTCCTCAACACCCAGCAGCAGCCAGCAGAGGCAAATGAGCACCTGGATATGCATCATCAGGAGATCCATGATGGGGAGGCTGACGAGGACGTCGACATTGAGGGAGGGGAGGAGCCTGCTTCCAGCGTAGACACTGCTGGCTCAGGGAGGCCACCTTCCCCCAAGTCGAGTGTTGCCTCGTTCGCTCATTAGGTGTCGGGGGTTAGGGTTAGAGGTTGGTAATGTTAGGACTCCTCGCAGCTAGCTTAGCTTTTGCACCCTTGGGGTACTAGGCTAGTTAGAGTTGAGTCTTTTGGGACCATTGATGTAACCGTGATAAACTCCCTTGGAAGTTTGGTTCATGGATGATGTCAGTTTTAAATTTGAACGGAAAGTTATGCTTTTTGGTTTATGTCGGGATCTATCAAATTGCTTTTGACTCTTTCGCCGCGATTAAACATTGAACTTGGAGATATGGTGTTGAGCATATATGTGAATTTTTTTAGATGGCTGGGAGAGCGCGTCGTGGCCAGAATGAGCGCATTCCTCCACCGCCACCACCGCCTCCCACTCTGCAGGAGCTGATGGCTCAGCAGAATGAGATCCTGAGGCAGCTAGCTCAGCGTCAGCCACCACCTCAGCACTATGGTGGTGGAGATCATCAGCGTCACCCCGCAGTAGCCACTTACCAGGAGTTCCTCAGTACCCAGCCACCGTTGTTCACCAGGGCGGAGGATCCACTTGATGCTGATGTATGGCTGAGGGTAGTGGAATCTAAATTCCCACTACTCAATGGAGTTTGTTCTGAGGTGACAAAGGTCCGGTTCGCCACCCAGCAGCTTCGCGGACCCGCGCGGACATGGTGGGACCACTATCTTGCTATGCAACAGGCTGACCATGAAGTGGATTGGAGAGAGTTCAGGGCAGCTTTCAGAGGACACCATATCCCAGCTGGCATCATGGACCGTAAACTCAATGAGTTTCTGGCACTCACTCAGGGCAACAGGACAGTGTTGCAGTATGCTCAGGCTTTTAATGACCTGTGCCAGTATGCTGGATACCATGCAGATACGGACGAGAAGAAGCGGGACAGGTTCAGACGGGGGCTCAACACTAAGCTCCATGACCGTCTCAACACTAGTCAGGGCCAACAGCTATAATGAGTTAGTCAACATGGCTATCTCCCAGGAGGACTGCATTACAGCTCGATAGGCAGAAAAGAAGAGGAAGACCCCTGTGGCAGGACCCTCAGCTCAGCCACAGCACTTCAGGATTGTGTCTGACACTCAGAACAGGGGACCCCAACAGCAGCAAGGGAGATGGGTGATCCGACCACAGCAGTAGCAACAGGCACCCAATCGCACCCTAGCTTCCAGCTCAGAGGAACAATCAGCAGCAGCAGCAGTATCGCCAGGCAAATGACAACAGGTGTTTCACCTGTGGCAACACCGGGCATTATGCCAAGAATTGCCCCAGGAACCAGCAGAGGCAGGGGCAGAATGTCAATCAAAACCAGGGCAAGAGGCAGAAGGTGCAAGTGAGGCAGGGCAAGCTGAACTTTACCACCATGGCTGATATTCCAGAGGGAGCACCCGTCATGACTGGTATCTTTACCATTTTGAATTGTCCTGCTATTATCCTTTTTGATTCTGGTGCATCACATAGCTTTGTTAGTGCCAAATTTAGTGCCAAGTGTCAATTGCCCTTTCATCACACCAATGGGGGTATCACGATTTCAACACCCGGAGGCAGGATTGCCACCAATCAAATCAGCAGGCATGTGCCCATAAAGTTTGGTAGTCTTGTAATTAAAACCACCCTCCTCATTTTGGGTTTGGATAGCGTGGATATTATATTGGGAACTGACTGGTTAACCAGGCACCAAGCAGTTATAGATATTGCAGCTAGGACCATTGAAGTGCACTCACCAACTTGTGGTGAAACTACACTATATCTGCCCGACCAGGGATGCACCCGTTCTTGTGCCTTCGTTATGATAGAATCCCCAGTGGGAAAGATCCTAGTAGTCTGTGACTACCCAGATGTTTTTCTGGATGAATTGCCAGGAATGCCACCTGACAGAGACATTGAGTTTGCGATTGAATTGCAACCCAGGACTGCTCCTATCTCCAAGAGACCCTATAGGATGCCTCCCGCGGAACTGGCAGAACTGAAGAAACAACTGCAAGAATTGTTGGACAAGGGGTTCATTCGCCCAAGTACTTCACCTTGGGGATGTCCTGCATTATTTGTGAAGAAAAAGGATGAGAGTCTGAGAATGTGTGTTGACTACCGCCCTCTCAATGCGGTGACCGTCAAGAACAAATACCCACTGCCCCGCATTGATGTTCTGTTTGATCAGTTGGTAGGAGCCAAGGTATTTTCGAAGATAGATCTTCGCTCGTGCTACCATCAAATCAAGATCTGTGCCAGTGATATTCCGAAGACTGCCTTCTCTACCAGATATGGGCTTTACGAGTTTTTAGTGATGTCTTTTGGGCTGAACAATGCCCTGTCTTATTTTATGTACTTGATGAACTCGGTATTCATGCCAGAGTTGGACAAGTTCGTGGTCGTTTTCATTGATGATATTTTGGTCTATTCCAAGAATGAAGACGATCATACTGAACATCTGCACATCGTGCTTCAGCGACTGCGCGATCATCGTCTTTATGCTAAGTTGTCTAAATGTGAATTCTGGCTGAAGGAAATTAAATTCTTAGGACACACAATTTCTCAGGAGGGGATATCAGTTGATCCTGAGAAGGTACAAGAGGTGATGGACTGGAAACCCTAAACTACAGTGAGGCAGATTCGGAGTTTTCTAGGATTGGCAGGGTATTATTGACGATTTATTCCGGATTTCTCCAGAATTGCCAAGCCAATGACAGAGCTATTGAAGAAGGGAGCCAAATATGATTGGAGTCAGAAGTGCGAGGATGCTTTTCATGCACTAAAGCAGCATTTGACAATAGCCCCAGTGCTGGCTCAACCCGATAACACCAAGCCCTTTGAAGTTTATTGTGATGCTTCTGGTACGGGATTGGGATGTGTCTTGATGCAAGAGAACAGAGTGATTGCTTATGCTTCCCGAGCACTCAGACCCCATGAGTAGAACTACCCTACGCATGATCTGGAGTTGGCAGCTGTGGTTCATGCTCTCAAGATTTGGAGGCATTACTTGATGGGAGCTCACTGTAACATGTACACTGATCACAAGAGTCTCAAATACATCTTCACTCAGGCAGATCTAAACATGAGACAGAGGAGATGGTTAGAATTGATCAAGGACTACGACTTGGAGGTGCATTACCATCCTGACAAAGCCAATGTTGTAGCAGATGCCTTGAGCAGAAAGGCCCAGTGCAATTGTATGAGCATGGATGCGAGAGTTACCACCCTGTGTGATGAGTTGTGTAAGCTAAACCTAGAAGTTGTTCCTTCCGGTGAATTAAGTTATATCTCGGTGGAGCCCACATTGCAAGAGCAAATAGTCCAGGCATAGATTGGGGATAAAGGTGTTCAGGTTATCAAAGACATGCTCAAGCAGAAGGCAGAAAAATACAAGTGCTTCCGTCAGGACAGTAAGGGAATTTTATGGTTTGGGGATCGATTGGTTGTTCCCAAGGACCCTGAGCTTAGAAAGAAGATACTGGATGAAGCTCACCTTTCAAAATTCTCCATGCACCCTGGTAGCAACAAGATGTACCATGATCTTAGATCTTTGTACTGGTGGACCAGAATGAAGAGGGAAATTGCCAAGTATATATCCGAGTGTGACACCTGCCAAAGGATCAAAGCTAGTCATTTGAAGGCAGCAGGTCCTCTACAACCCCTTCCCATACCATCTTGGAAATGGGAGGACATTTGCATGGACTTTATCGTGGGATTGCCCTAACACCTCCAGGCACCATGATTCAATTTGGGTTATTGTGGACAGATTGACCAAGACCGCTCATTTCTTGCCAGTACATACCACCCACAGGACGGAGAAGTATGCGGAAATTTACATTGACCAGATAGTTCGTTTGCATGGGATACCAAGGACTATAGTCTCAGACCGAGGAGCACCGTTTGTGGCACGATTTTGGGAACAATTGCAGGAATCACTTGGGACCCATGTGATACGGAGCTCAGCATACCATCCCCAAACAGATGGCCAGACAGAAAGGGTAAACCAGATTCTGGAAGACATATTGCGGGCTTGTGCACTACACTACGGAAGGGATTGGGATAAGTGTCTGTCTTTGGCAGAGTTTTCTTATAATAACAGCTACCAGTCTAGTCTCAAGATGGCACCTTTTGAGGCCTTATATGGGAGGAGATGTAGGACCCCGCTTAATTGGTCTCAAGCAGGAGAAAGGGAAATATTTGGGCCAGATTTGGTACTTGAAGCAGAGGAAAAGGTCAGAGTCATCAAGAAGAACTTAGAAGCTGCTCAAGCCAGGCAAAAGAGCTATCATGATAAGAGGCGGAAGCCTCTACAGTTCGAGGTGGGAGATCATGTTTATCTTAAGGTATCACCCACCAAGGGTGTCTAGAGATTCGGAATGAAGGGCAAGTTAGCTCCTCGTTACATTGGACCCTACGAGATCAAGGAGACTTGTGGACCTGTAGCATATCAATTGAAGTTGCCACCCAGCATGTCAGTCATTCATGATGTATTCCATGTATCTCAGCTGCGGAAATGTGTCTGCCTACCCACTGAAGTGCTACCTGAACCGGAGGTTGAGATAGAACCAGACTTGTCCTATCAAGAGTACCCCGTCAAGATACTGGATCAGAAGGAGAGATCAACACGGGCAAGATCAATTAGAATGTATAAAGTTCAATGGAGTCACCATTCAGCAGAGGAAGCTACGTGGGAGACGGAGGATTTTCTACGCTCTCGCTTCCCCGACTTTCTGCCCAAAGGAGTCGGTACGTAACCACAAAACCCCACCCCACCTGCCCTTTGGAAATAATTATAAGAAAAACTTAGATAATAAGGATAGTCTAAGTTGTGGATTTAACTTAAAAAGGACTTCCTTCTGAAGTTGCAAAGAGGATGACATTCGAAGAACAGTTAACTAAAGAAAACTTAAAGGAAAGCAGAAGCCACACACCAGCACACCTTCTTGGCACCCTCTTGAGGACTCTACCTAAATCTCGGGATGAGATTCCTTTAAGGGGGGAGGGCTATAACACCTCAGGTGTTACCATGGCTAGAACACACCTTGGTACTAAGGATTGTGATAACATGTGGTAATGACTTAAGGAGAACATAAGAACCTTGGAGACCATGTGTTAACCAAGATTTCTAAATGACCTATGAAGTATCACTCAAGTTTTTGTGCACTTACTACCTTGGACAAGAGGAGGGACCTCTCTTTAACCCTACCTCCCAAAGCCATGGTTAAGAAGGGGGGGAGAGAGTGAGCAAGTGTGCAAAACATGAGTAATCTTTAACCAAACCTTAAGGAACCTTATAACCAGCAATTATGGGAAAGAGATATTGCAAAAAGACCCCTGGAGAAACCCCAAATCAAATCTCCAAGTGGAGAGAGAGCTAGAGCTCTCTAATTCTCTCTAAGTTAAAAACTACACCTACACCAAAGATGAGTCGTGTTCACCTCGAAGCTGGCACCAAATCCACCTATGTTCTATACCAAAAATGTGGCATACCACCTAGGGCACCCACTGGAAAAAGCTGAGCCCAAGACTTGGACGTTTGACATGCCTTGGCATGGTTTTTGTCGTGAGATGGGCAAAGTGACACACCCGATTTGGCGACCCAAGATCTCCCTCCCTAGGCCATATCTGCCATGGCATCTCACAGATGAGTGATAGCCCTAGGTGCCAGTAAAAGACTCGCGTCGGATTTTTGCCAAGATTCGCAAGTTTGCGACTTGGGTGAGCTGTGGAACAAGGGCAGAAGAAAAGCTCCACGTGTTCGACGCGCTCTGCCGCGCCAGAGCATGCCCGCGCCCGACCCCGCGCCGCGCCGAGCCGCACCCGTGTCCCCTGTGTGCGCCCACGCCTATAAAACCCACTGAGGCATTAGCCACACTCCTCCGCGCACACTCAAACCTCACCGGAGCTTAACTCGCTGTTGTTTGCCCGAGCACGGCGTGTCTGCGGCCACCCGAGCCCCTGCCGTTGTGGACTAGCCAGCCCAGCCCTTCCCAGCCCCGTCCAACCCTCGGAGATGACTAAGTACACCCCCGTGAAGCTCCCCGAGCAAGGAATCGAAACCTACTTCGCCGGAGAGGCCAGTTCAGGGTCGCCGGAGTTCACAACCCCGCCGATGTGCGTGGACCGGGTAATCCACTGAGCCATTTTCCAATTCTTTGTGCACACAGCTTCTACATCACCCCGGGAAGCTCACCATGCCGTTGGATTGGACTAGGTCGCCGTGGTTTGGCCGGCACACTCACCGCCGACGAGAACACCCACCTGCGCATGTCGACCGAGCGATTCCGGCCATCCCCGCCGTCAAGCCGTACGTCGTTGTGACCGCCAGAACCTCCCCGAGCTAACCCTACCCCTCGCCGGACCTATCTCGCCGCTGGTAAGCCGCGCCACCCCTTTCTTCTCTGCGGTTACTGTTTACACATGGGAGGGACCGCGGGGGAGAGGAAGAGAAAGTCAGGGGGTTTTGCGCATTGTTAGTCACACAGAGGAATAGTGGCACAAGGGTAGAACTGCGAGGATTAATTAGGAAAGACCCTGTGGACCTCGGTGTAAACTACTTTTTCAGAAAACCTTATTAAAACCTGACTTTAAATTTGAACAGAAACTTTGAAAATCCATAACTTCTGTTTAGTTCATCCAAATTTGGTCAAACCAATTTTGTCAGACTCTAAATAATATAACCTACTTAAGAAAAATATAAAACCCCCCTATGTACTATAGAAAACTTTAGGGTTCTAAATTAATTATTGTTTTGGCCAAAAGCTAAATAATGGGGATAAAAATAGTTGTACTTTTTGAGTAGGGTTAGAAAAATTTGGAGGAGTTTCTATTCACTCACTGACCTGTTTAAAAATGTTAAACCTCTCTGTCCACCCCATTAAATTAGTTTTTGCCATTCATTTTACAATATGCTTAAGATTAAGAAAAATAGAAAAGATGATTTAAATAATGAACCAGAGGGCACCCATATTTTTGTTGGAGTACTTATTCCATGTAGTTTACTAGAAAAATCTATCATACCCTGGTGAAGTATAAAATAAGTAGGATCCCTTTTATTTTAAGAAAACAAGGAAAGATTAGAAAAACCCTACAAAAATAACCCTAAGATGAAAACACCCCAACCCTTGGGATAACTAATGTTTTGTTATTATGAACATAAGAAAAATACAAAATCTGTTGTTTGATATTTTTCAAATGACAAGTTAGTTATAAGCACCTTTTTGGCATAAAACTTTAGAAAATCACAACTAAATAACCACCAATTAACTTTTTGTGATTTTTGGCATAGAGGTTTATTATTACTGTTAGATACCAACAAAAATAACCCTTAGGAAGGAACTCACATCTAATGAAGAGATGTAGTGCAAAGTGGCCCATTTGACCCAACTTTGTCATTTTTGTCTAAAGCATAGCCTTTTTATTTTAAGCCCCAAATTCCTAGAACAGGCTATAATGACCAATGGCAACCCACTGTAATTTTTACAAGATTTTTGAAAATTTGGAAATCACTGTTGTAGTTCAAACCCACACTAAAATTCATAAATAGAAAATAAAGGAGGGGAAAATGAATGATGGAAATTAGTGTAACCCTAAAACCCTTTGTAAATTGTCCACTAAAATATATAAGGTAAACACAAATCTACTATGCTTATCCATAGCAAAACCTAAACCTGGAGTGATAAACATAAACCACTAAAAGCCACGTATAACCAAGAAACCCTGAGTTACCAACTAACTTAGTTTTTCTTCCATTAGCCTAATGTTATTCAATCCTGCATAATCATGACCTACATATTCATTGCATTCCGATAGATTGCAACCTCGCTGACGGAGAGTACGTCCTCGTGCCGGAGCAAGGAGCTGCTCAGGAGGTTGCCCCAGATCCAGCACCCGAGTCTGCACTAGAGGATCTGCCTGCCACAGCCTTGGAAGGCAAGCCCCGGTTTTATGCATAACCTGTTCTATATGATATTTTACTACACTTAATGTTTGTAGGCTTGTATTGTGCACTTAAGTGTAGGAGTTGTTTGAAACCCTAGTTGCATGATCTCAGGAATCCCATTGAGATGAATACTAGTATGATAAGTCGAGTAGTTGCTTTATTAATTAGGATCTCGGTAGAAGTCGAGTGATTTTCCCAGCACTCGCGCGAGGTTAGGAATTGGCTGTATCCACTTTCTTATCATATTGATGTTGGTATGTGGGCAACAATCCATGGGGATTGGTTGTCTACGGGATAAAATTTGAATAAGGATTAAGGTGTGGTACCGTGAGTCAAGCGTTTGAACGTACTAAGCACATGCCGAGAAATATGGTAAATCGGTAAGCCTAGTACCTGATTGAACCTTGCAGTGGACTTTACCCCTCATGCGACCTGAGACGTAGTCTCCCATTTCGGTTATGGTGGGTACAAGTGCGGTCACTGCACGACGGCAGTCGGGGTCAGTGAGGCATTGTACGCCAAGGCGGTGAGCCCTGATCTGCTGACGGGGAATCGATGAGGACGGTTGATGTGTGTGGGGACGGAGTTACCTCGCCATGTCATGTGTTTAGGTTTACCTTGCAAGGATAAAAACTCGATTCGAATCGTCTGCTTCTCGCAGCTAATGAGACTGCTTGATCCATGCTGCTACATTGAGTAACAAGTGGAAATAGGATGAGTTGATACAAGATGTTGATTGCTAAAATGTTTGCTACTATGTATGAGTAGATAGTACACATTTAGCCTTAAGAGAGTCACACTTAAATTTGACAAAGTTAAAACTTGATTTAGAAACTCAGCTAGTGCTTTTGGCAAACCAAACCCCACAGCCAAACAGCTGCATGTCTAGAGGTAGAGGAGTAGACTCCTCACACCGGGTAAGTCTAGCTAAGTATTAGTATACTCAGCCGTGCTTGTGGCATAATTTTACAGGTTCTCTGGAGGACATGGTTGCTGGAGTGACTTGGCTGTCCATCTTGCCACCGGGTTGGACTGTCGAGTGGGACCCCGCCTCGGCTGAGGAGGAGCATGAGGAGTGATGGGACAGGCTTCCCCATCTCTCTGTTTATTTTCCGTTAGTTTTATTCCGTTGCACTTCGAACAATGATGGTCACTTTTGCAAAACTCCGATGATGATGATGATGTAATAATTTAACACTCTTACCTGCATGGTTTTATGCTTTATTGTATTTGCTCTGCAACTCACCATCGAGTGAGAGTGTGGTACTTGATCCTGTCAGTGGCCGTGTCGGACTAGATCCGAGGAATTGACGGGTTATTCCCATTTAAGTGTGGTCTAGCCTCTAAGGCAGGGCTTAGGCACTTAAGTTGGAATAATTCGGGCAGTTCTGCCACACCGGTGAGTCAACAGTCAGCCGGGGCAACGGTCGGCCAAGGATTCCGTGCGTGACGCGTGGCCGAGCCAACGGTCACATTGGTGCACCGGACTGTCCAGTGTGCACCGGACCGTGTCCGGTGCGCCAACGGCTCTCAGACTCCAACCGTCGGCTTCGCCAAATAAGGAAGGATATCTGCATCGGACAGTGTCCGGTGGTGCACCGGACTGTCCGGTGCGCCAATCAACAGAAGGCAAGATCTGCCTTCCAGGATTGCTCTCAACGGCTCCTAGCTGCCTTGGGGCTATAAAAGGGATCCCTAGGCGCATGGAGGAGTACACCAAGCATTCCTTGAGCACTCTTGATCACTCACACTCCATTCTTGCGCACTTGTTCGACATTCTAGTGATTTGAGCTCCGTTCTATTGTGCTAGTCTTTTGAGCTTAAGTCTGGGTCTTGTGTGTGCGTATTTGCTGTGGTCTTTGTGTCTTGTGTGAGTTGCTAATCCCTCCCTTGCTTCGTGCTTCTTTGTGAACTTCAAGTGTAAGGGCGAGAGGCTCCAAGTTGTAGAGATTCCTCGCGAACAGGATTAAGAAAAGCAAGCAAAACACCATGGTATTCAAGTGGGTCTTTGGACCGCTTGAGAGGGGTTGATTGCAACCCTCGTCCGTTGGGACGCCACAACGTGGAGTAGGCAAGCGTTGGTCTTGGCCGAACCACGTGATAACCACCGTGCCATCTCTGTGATTGATCTCTTGTTGGTTATTGTGTTTTGTTGAAGACTCCTCTCTAGCCACTTGGTGGTTATTGCGCTAACACTTAACCAAGTTTTTTTGGCTTAAGTTTTAAGTGTTACAGGATCACCTATTCACCCCCCCTCTAGGTGCTCTCAATTGGTATCAGAGCCGTTCTCTTCACAAAGGGACTAATCGCCTGAAGAGATGGATCCTAAGGGGAAGGGAATCGTGATCAACGATAAAGAGAAGGAGTCCTTCGTCAACGAGCCTAAGGATGACAAGCCTACCGACTCGGGCTCGGGCCACAGATGCAAAGATGGAAAGAAGAAGAAGACGAGACACAATCAAGGAGATCGTCTACTACGACGACAGTGACGAGTCCACTTCTTCTCATAAGGACAACGATGACAACGACTACGACAAACGAAAGACGGTTAACTCAAACTTTTCTTTCGATTATTTCGCGTATTCCTCAAAGTTCAAATTCACATTTGCTCTCCATTCCTCTCGGCAAGCCTCCACACTTTGATGGGGAGGACTACGAGTTTTGGAGCCACAAAATGCGTAGTCACCTGTTCTCTCTCCATCCAAGCATATGGGAGATTGTTGAGAATGGAATGAAATTTGATAGCTCGGATAGTCCTATTTTTATTAAGGAACAGATTCATAGAAATGCACAAGCTACTACTGTGTTGTTAGCCTCCTTGTGCAGGGACGAGTACCATAAAGTGAGCGGCTTGGACAATGCCAAGCAGATCTGGGACACCCTCAAGATCTCTCATGAGGGGAACGACGTCACCTTGCTCACCAAGATGGAGTTGGTGGAGGGCGAGCTTGGACGATTCGCGATGATAAGGAGCGAGGAGCCAACCCAAACATACAACCGGCTCAAGACCCTTATCAACAAAATAAGGAGCTATGGAAGCACGCGATGGACGGACCACGACGTCGTCCGACTAATGCCAAGGTCCTTTACCGTTCTTGATCCACATTTGGTGAATAATATTCGTGAGAATCCCAGGTACACCAAAATGTCGCCCGAAGAAGTCCTTGGAAAATTCGTAAGCGGGCGAATGATGATCAAGGAGGCGAGGTACGTGGACGACGCACTGAATGGTCCAATCAATGAGCCTCAACCCGTTGCTCTCAAGGCAACGAGAAGCAAGGAGGCGCTACCTAGCAAGGTGGCGCAAGTTGAGGCGGCAGGGCTCAATGATGAAGAGATGGCCCTCATCATCAAGCGCTTCAAGACGGCGCTTAAGGGTCGCAAGGGACAGCCAAGCAAGACCAAGACAAAGGGGAAGCGCTCATGCTTCAAATGTGGTAAGCTTGGTCATTTTATTGCTAACTGTCCTGATAATGATAGTGACCAGGAAAAAGGAAACAAGAGGGAGAAGAAGAAGAATTACAAGAAGGCCAAGGGCGAGGCACATATCGGAAAGGAGTGGGATTCGGATTGCTCCTCCTCCGACTCCGACAATGAAGGACTCGCCGCCACTGCCTTCAACAAGTCATCCCTCTTCCCCAACGAGCATCACACATGCCTCATGGCGAAGGAGAAGAAGGTATGTACTCAGGATACCACTTATGCTTCTTCAAGTGATGATGATTCTAGCGATGAGGAAATAGATTACTCTAGCTTGTTCAAGGGATTGGATAGAAAAAAAATTGATAAAATCAATGAATTGATTGATGCCTTGAATGAAAAGGATAGACTTTTAGAGAAGAAAGAGGATTTGTTGTATGAAGAACATGATAAATTTGTAGAGGCACAAAAATCTTATGCTTTAGAAGTTAAAAGAAATGAAATGCTTTCTTACGAACTATCTACTTGTCATGAAACCATTTCTACTTTAAAAGGTGTTAATGATGATTTAAATACTAAACTAGAAGTAGCTAGTAAATTTAACTCTTGTGTAGAACATGTTTGCACTAGGTGTAAAGATCTTAATGTTGATACTTGTAATGAACACCTAGAGTGCATTTCTAAACTAAATGATGAAATAGCTAGTCTTAATGCTCAACTTAAGACTAGCAAGAGTGAATTTGACAAACTAAAATTTGCATGGGATGCCTATACAATTGGTAGACACCCTTCAATTAAGGATGGTCTTGGCTTCAAGAGGGAAGCCAAGAACTTAACAAGCCATAAGGCTCCCATCTCCGCCAAGGAGAAAGGGAAGGCCCCTATGGCTAGTAGTGTGCAAAAGAATCATGCTTTTATGTACCATGATAGGAGACAATCTAGAAATACTTATAGGAGTTGGAATGCTTATGATGCTTTTGATTCTCATGCCATGTTTGCTTCTAGTTCTTCCTATGTGCATGATAGAAATGTTGGTAAGAGAAATGTTGTTCATAATATGCCTAGGAGAAATGTTGTTAATGTTCCTAGGAAAGTTAATGAACCTTCCACAATATATCAAGCTTGCAATGCTTCTTTTGCCATTTATAGAAAGAATAAGAAGGTGATTGCTAGGAAGTTAGGGGCAAGATGCAAGGGAGATAAAACTTGCATTTGGGTCCCTAAGACAATTGTGACTAACCTTGTAGGACCCAACAAGAGTTGGGTACCTAAGACCCAAGCCTAAATTTGCCTTGCAGGTTTATGCATCCGGGGGTTCAAGCTGGATTATCGACAGCGGATGCACAAACCACATGACGGGGGAAAAGAGAATGTTCTCTTCCTACGTCAAGAACAAGGATCCCCAAGACTCAATAATATTCGGTGATGGGAACCAAGGCAAGGTAAAAGGGTTAGGTAAAATTGCTATTTCATCTGAGCACTCTATTTCTAATGTGTTTTTAGTTGAGTCGCTTGGATATAATTTGTTATCTGTTAGTCAATTATGCAAAATGGGATATAATTGTCTATTTACAAATGTAGATGTGTCTGTCTTTAGAAGATGTGATGGTTCACTAGCTTTTAAGGGTGTACTAGACGGCAAACTTTATTTGGTTGATTTTGCAAAAGAAGAGGCCGGTCTAGATGCATGCTTAATTGCTAAGACTTGCATGGGCTGGCTGTGGCATGGCCGCTTAGCACATGTGGGGATGAAGAACCTCTACAAGCTTCTAAAGGGAGAACACGTGATAGGTCTAACTAATGTACATTTCGAAAAAGATAGACCTTGTGCAACTTGTCAAGCAGGAAAACAGGTGGGAGGCTCTCATCACACCAAAAATGTGATGACCACATCAAGACCCTTGGAGATGCTTCATATGGACCTCTTCGGACCGTCGCCTATCTAAGTATAGGAGGAAGTACGTATGGTCTTGTTATAGTTGATGATTTTTCCCGCTTCACTTGGGTATTCTTTTTGCAGGATAAATCTGAAACCCAAGGGATTCCTCAAGCGCTTCCTCAGGAGAGCTCAAAATGAGTTTGAGCTCAAAGTGAAGAAGATAAGGAGCGACAACGGGTCCGAATTCAAGAATCTTCAAGTGGAGGAGTTCCTTGAGGAGGAGGGGATCAAGCACGAGTTCTCCGCTCCCTACACACCTAAGCAAAACGGTGTGGTAGAGAGGAAGAACAGGACGCTCATCGATATGGCGAGGACTATGCTTGGAGAGTTCAAGACCCCCGAGTGTTTTTGGTCGGAATGTCGTGAACACGGCTTGCCACGCCATCAAAAGGGTCTATCTTCACCACCTCCTCAAGAAGACTTCATATGAGCTGCTAACTGGTAACAAACCCAATGTGTCTTATTTTCGTGTATTTGGGAGCAAGTGTTATATTCTTGTGAAGAAAGGTAGAACTTCTAAATTTGCTCCCAAAGCTGTAGAAGGGTTTTTATTAGGTTATGATTCAAATACAAAGGTGTATAGGGTCTTCAACAAATCATCGGGTTTGGTTGAAGTCTCTAGCGACGTTGTATTTGATGAGACTAATGGCTCTCCAAGAGAGCAAGTTGTTGATCTTGATGATGTAGATGAAGAAGACGTTCCAACGGCCGCAATGCGCACCATGGCGATTGGAGATGTGAGGCCACTGGAACAAAAGGAGCAAGATCAACCTTCTTCCTCAACTATGGTGCATCCCCCAACCCAAGATGACGAACAGGTACCTCAAGTGGAGGCGCATGATCAAGGGGGAGCACAGGATGTTCAAAATGAAGAGGAAGAAGCACCTCAAGCACCTCCAACCCAAGTTCAAGCGATGATTCAAAGGAATCATCCCGTCGACCAAATTTTGGGTGATATTAGCAAGGGAGTAACTACTCGTTCAAGATTAGTTAATTTTTGAGGAACTCAACAACTTCAAGCGCAATGAAGTTTGGACACTAGTGCCTCGTCCCAAGCAAAATGTTGTGGGAACCAAATGGGTGTTCCGCAACAAACAGGACGAGCACGGGGTGGTGACGAGGAACAAGGCTCAACTTGTGGCAAAAGGTTATGCCCAAGTTGCAGGTTTGGACTTTGGGGAGACATTTGCTCTTGTGGCTAGGCTAGAATCAATTCTTATTTTGCTAGCATATGCCGCTCACCATTCTTTCAGGTTGTACCAAATGGATGTGAAGAGCGCCTTCCTCAACGGGCCAATCAAAGAGGAGGTGTACGTGGAGCAACCCCCTGGCTTCGAGGATGAACGGTACCCCGACCATGTGTGTAAGCTCTCTAAGGCGCTCTATGGACTTAAGCAAGCCCCAAGAGCATGGTATGAATGCCTTAGAGACTTTCTTATTGCTAATGCTTTCAAGGTTGGGAAAGCCGATCCAACTCTTTTTACTAAGACTTGCGATGGTGATCTTTTTGTGTGCCAAATTTATGTCGATGACATAATATTTGGTTCTACTAACCAAAAGTCTTGTGAATAGTTTAGCAGGGTGATGACGCAGAAATTCGAGATGTCGATGATGGGCGAGTTGAACTACTTCCTTGGGTTCCAAGTGAAGCAACTCAAGGATGGTACCTTCATCTCCCAAACAAAGTACACGCAAGACTTGCTAAAGCGGTTTGGGATGAAGGACGCCAAGCCCGCAAAGACGCCGATGGGAACTGACGGACACACCGACCTCAACAAAGGAGGTAAGTCCGTTGATCAAAAAGCATACCGGTCCATGATAGGTTCTTTGCTTTATTTATGTGCTAGTAGACCGGATATTATGCTTAGCGTATGCATGTGTGCTAGATTTCAATCCGATCCTAAGGAGTGTCACTTAGTGGCTGTGAAGCGAATTCTTCGATATTTAGTCGCTACGCCTTGCTTCGGGATCTGGTATCCGAAGGGGTCTAACTTTGACTTGATTGGATACTCAGATTCCGACTATGCTGGATGTAAGGTCGATAGGAAGAGTACATCGGGGACGTGCCAATTCTTAGGAAGGTCCCTGGTGTCGTGGAATTCTAAGAAACAAACTTCCGTTGCCCTATCCACCGCTAAGGCCGAGTACGTTGCCGTAGGACAGTGTTGCGCGCAACTACTTTGGATGAGGCAAACCCTCCGGGACTTTGGCTACAATCTGAGCAAAGTCCCACTCCTATGTGATAATGAGAGTGCTATCCGAATAGCGGAAAATCCTGTTGAGCACAGCCGCACAAAGCACATTGACATCCGGCATCACTTTTTGAGAGACCACCAGCAAAAGGGAGATATCGAAGTGTTTCATGTTAGCACCGAGAACCAGCTAGCCGATATCTTCACTAAGCCTTTAGATGAAAAGACCTTTTGCAGGCTGCATAGTGAGCTAAATATCCTAGATTCGCGGAACTTGCATTGATTTATAGCATACATGTGTTTATGCCTTTGATCATGTTCCTTATGCATTTTGTTGCTTACTATGGTGCTCAAGTTGTACAATCACTCCCCGAACCTCACAAGTCCTTGTGCAAGTGATGCACATATTTAGGGGGAGTTGTGCTACAACTTGACCCTTTGAGACTAACCGTTTGCTTGATTTAGTCTCAAAGGAGGTTTGAAAGGGAAAAGGTGGACTTGGACCATGAAAGACTTCCACTGCACTCTGATGAGAGGGTAACTTATTCCAAGTTCATCTCACGTACTCTTATTGCCTTTGTGTTCTTATTTGAAGATTTTGGTGAGGCAATGGGGTTTAAGGGCCAAGATTGATCCCGTTTTGGTGCTTGATGCCAAAGGGGGAGAAAATAAAGGCCAAAGCAATAAATGGATCAGCTACCACTTGAGAAATTTTGAAAATGGTAGATTAGAGCTTTTGGTTTGTCAAAACTCTCTTATTGTCTCTTTTGTCAAAAGTTGGCCTCTTGTGGGGAGAAGTGTTGATTATGGGAAAAAGGGGGAATTTTGAAATCCTTGATCAATTTCATTTGGAATACCTCTCTTTATGTCTCTACAAGTGAATTTGACTTAGAGATAGGAATTTGAGTTTGATTTGAAAAAACAAACCAAGTGATGGCAAAGAGTGATTCATATATGTCAAATTTGATTCAAAACAACTTTGAGTTTTCATTTGCATTGATATTGCACTTGTGCTAGTCACTTTATGTTGTGTTGGCATAAATCACCAAAAAGGGGGAGATTGAAAGGGAAATGTGCCCTTGGGCCATTTGTAAGTATTTTGGTGATTGAGTGCCAACACAAGTGTTTTTGTGTTAATCTATGCAAAGTGGTGGACAAAGTGCAAATCATGTCAAAAGGTATGTTTCTAGACTTAGTACATTATTTTATGGACTAATGTATTGTGTCTAAGTGCTGGAAACAGGAAAAATTGAATTGGAAATTAGATGACTTTGTTCAGCCAAAGTCTGCTCGGTCTGGGTGCACCGGACAGTGTCCGGTGGTGCACCAGACAGTGTCCGGTGCGCCAGGCTGGCTCTGGCGAACAGGCTGCTCTCGGGACTTCGACGGCGGTGTACGACTATAATTCACTGGATTGTCCGGTGGCGCACCGGACTATCCGGTGAGCCGTTCACAGGCGAACTCGTCGCTCTCGGGAGATGATTAACGACGTACGGCTAAAATTCACCGGTCTGTCCGGTGGTGCACCGGACTGTCCGGTGAGTCAACAGTCAGCCGGGGCAACGGTCGGCCGAGGATTCCGCGCGTGACGCGTGGCCGAGCCAACGGTCACATTGGTGCACTGGACTGTCCGGTGTGCACCAGACAGTGTCCGGTGCGCCAACGGCTCTCAGACTCCAACGGTCGATTTCGCCAAATAAGGAAGGATATCTGCACCGGAAAGTGTCCGGTGGTGCACCGGACTGTCCGGTGCGCCAGTCGACAGAAGGTAAGATCTGCCTTCCAGGATTGCTCTCAACGGATCCTAGCTGCCTTGGGGCTATAAAAGGGATCCCTAGGCGCATGGAGGAGTACACCAAGCATTCCTTGAGCACTCTTGATCACTCACACTCCATTCTTGCGCACTTGTTCGACATTCTAGTGATTTGAGCTCCGTTCTAGTGTGCTAGTCTTTTGAGCTTAAGTCTGGGTCTTGTGTGTGCGTATTTGCTGTGGTCTTTATGTCTTGTGTGAGTTGCTAATCCCTCCCTTGCTCCGTGCTTCTTTGTGAACTTCAAGTGTAAGGGCGAGAGGCTCCAAGTTGTGGAGATTCCTCGCGAACGGGATTAAGAAAAGCAAGCAAAACACCGTGGTATTCAAGTGGGTCTTTGGACTGCTTGAGAGGGGTTGATTGCAACCCTCGTCCGTTGGGACGCCACAACGTGGAGTAGGCAAGCGTTGGTCTTGGCTGAACCACGGGATAACCACCGTGCCATCTCTGTGATTGATCTCTTGTTGGTTATTGTGTTTTGTTGAAGACTCCTCTCTAGCCACTTGGCGGTTATTGCGCTAACACTTAACCAAGTTTTTGTGGCTTAAGTTTTAAGTGTTACAAGATCACCTATTCACCCCCCCTCTAGGTGCTCTCACCCATCCCCAGCAGCCGCCATGGCCAAGCTCAGTTGTGCAGGCGCTCCCAACAGTCGCGATGCCTGGTTTCTCTCCCTAGCCACTACGTCGTCATGCTCCCTCTGCCCCTGCCGTTTTTAGGAGCCGAGCTCCATTCATGGCCAGCGCCCTCCCTTGCTCAGCCGCTCCCAGTTATCCAGCCGTGGAGCACCTCCCTGCATTTTATTTCCTCCCTTCTTGTGTGCTGCTGTGCAGTGCCTCGTGGTGCTTGTTAGGTGCTCGACAAAATGCACAGCAAGCCATGCGCTGCAGCAGCTCTGTCCCTTGCCTTGTGTCGTCATCGAGCTTCGCTACTGCTCTTCTCCCATGGAAAAAACAGCAACCCCATGCCGTGTCACCTGCGCGAGTGTTCGTTAAGAGCAGCCGCGTCGTCGATCCGTGCAGTCACGATGTCTCCGCGTCTCGCTTCGCCGGATTTGCGCAGCGCTTGCGCATCGTCAAAATCCTTGGGGAGCCCCTCGCTCGTATCCCATTGTTTTTGGATCTCATGTGCTTGATAAAAATGTTTGAACCGTTGAGTGATGTTAATCCTTGCTAGATGATGCCGCGGCGCCTCACGTGACGCATGGTTCGGTGAAGCGCCTAAACCGTGAATGGCATGCGCGACTCGAATCCGAGTTTGACAGGTTGACGGATTTATAATTTACTATTAATGTGATTCAGTTGATGCCATGCATATGATATGGTGTATATTGGTGTTGAACATGTGTGACTGCGATGGTTCATTTACGTGTCGCGAGGGTGGTTTGCGAAACTATTAATTGTTTGTTAAAATAATTCGTCGTAAAGCAGTGCGCTAGTTGTGGTAAATTTAATAAAGCGTAAAGTATGCTTGGTAATTTCCGCAGCGGCTAATGAGTTAGTCTATGTTAAATATATTTTATGTATTCATTGTGGTGTAGGTTAGAGTGGGTCGAAAAATAAATTATGTGACAAGTAGATTTGAAGTGTCGGTTTGTCGGAGCACTCTAATGCCGTTAAGTTAATCGGTAGTGTCTCGAGTGCATGCCACCATATGGTTGTATGTGAGACGAGGTTACGCACGTGATGAGTTTAGTAAAAATCCATCGGTGTCACTGGTGTTAAGTTGAGGATTATTTGCGCGTGGAAAGTAATAATGTGTTTAATACTTAGAACTCTTAGTCGAGAGTAGAAATTGTTTTGGCTTATATAGAGAGGTGGTGATGTGGGGGATAGATATCCCCCGGGTCCACTAAAAGAGTAAAGGACCTCACGAAAGGCCCAATGGCCCAATAAATCGTAAGGTTATTCTTTCGTGGGCCTGGGGAAAGACAACCAGCAACGCAGGGCGACGTGAGGCCGGATTGGTGCAAACCCGGACGGCCCATAGCGTCGAGCCATCGGCCGCAACAGAGATCCGACTTTCCCGCGTCGGGGCCGCCATGCAACGAAGCCACGTGAGGATAAGTCGGCGAGGGTTACGTAAAAGATAATCTCGAGAGGTTCACTATCTTTTAGCCACTTGTTGTTATCTTATCCATGTGTACTGCCCCACGGTCGAGTATATAAGGCCTAGGGGGCACCCCTCCAGAACGATCGACCCATTACTTAGCCACCCACATCAACTCTCTGTACCCTCGATCCAGAGAGCTCTCTTGTAATCATATCCACCAAGCATACTCATCAGGACGTAGGGTGTTACGCATCACTGAGCGGCCCGAACCTGTAAATCTTGTCCACCGTTCCTCGTGCGATCGGCACGAACCATTCTGCTACAGTTGTCGACACCTTCCTACTCCTAAAAACACCTTGAGGGGCAACCCCGGGTGTGCGGTCGGACCCTAAACACCGACAGGTGACATGCCAAAGTAGTCGTCACTTTCTCTATATTTATAAGTCGAGTCGAGTCGATGCGTATTATACGTTCGTTAAATTATGCTTCGCATATAGTGTGTGATTGTTCTCACAAATTCGAGTAGACACTTCAAGTAAGTCAAGTAGGTTTGTGGTACAAGTTGTGTAATGGAGTTAATTGTTTTAGGATAATTATTGAAATGCTCTGTTCGTATGATAAACATGTATGTGTTCATGATTGGGAAGTAAATGCATGGTGATTGCGAGTTGGAGATTGGTAGTTTACGATTTATATGATTTGGTCGGTGTGCGAAAATACTTGTGAATATGAATGTTTATAAAAAATTTGTAGTGTATGTCATGTCTTAGTCTGCGATCATAATAGGCAAGCCGACCTGTATGTTGTATAGCGGGCTATGTCGTTGTTCTAGTTAGCCGACTGTTAGATGGCTTTGGTTAAGCTTGTAATTCCGGTGATTTGCTTATTTTGGTGTAGATGCACATGGTTATGGTCGTGGGTAAAATTAGTAGTGTTCATGTGATGTCTAATTTAAAATGCAAATTATTGTGTGAATAGCGCGTCGATATACACGTATATGTACCGGGTCCGATTATTGTGGTGGATGTGTTTGTTAATTGTGTGTGGTGATTCTAGCGTACAAAATAACTTGTATAAAATTGGTAAGTCAACTTGTTGGTCCTAATTTGATTGTTTTAACTATAATTAATGGTAAAGTGTTAGAGTAATTTCAGTCTCTAGAACGTGGCAATTTTTGAGTAAATAGGAGCTGAATTTTATTAGTTGCTGTTTTGGGCTGCACGTGTTGTTTTTGTTGTGCTGTATGTTTGATGGACTAAATTATGTTTTCTGTAGAAAAGCCATATAGAAAAGTTATAGATAACTTTATTATCTTACTTGTGTTAAAATTTGACAGCCATAAGTCTGAACGTTTAGGAGTTATGCTTTATACAAATTCAGTAACTAAATCTGTCTAAATTCTGTATAGATTTCAGAAGGTGAATTGTTTGCTTAAGTTAATATTACAATCTGTTCATGGTCATTATAAGAAAGTTGTAGATGCTTTTCTTATCTTGCTTATGTTAAAATTTCATAACCACAGGCCTGATGGTTTAAGAGTTATGAATTTTATAAAACGGTTGCTGTGTTCTGTCCACTGTCAGAATAGATTTTGAAAACTGTGTTGTTTAATTTAGTTAGACATTGAATCACTTCTTGGTGATTATAAAAGTTATGTAGTGCTTTTGCTTAGCTTTCCAAAAAGTCTTGGATCACTCTTTTTGGTGATCTGAAGTTTAAATTATGGATGTTTAAAGTGTGAAGACTGAATCTGTCCAGTTCTGGACAGCAAAGCCTTCTAATGTCTTTTATCCTAAATTGCATATTGAATCACCTTGGGATATTTATAAATAATTTATAGAACATTTAATTAACTTTCCAGAAAGTCTAGGATCAATTTGTTTGGATGTCTGAACCTGTAGTTGTGAATTTTTGAAGTCGTAAGTCTAAATCTGTCCAACCTGGATAGACCTGTTATTTTTGCACAGTTCGACTTTGCTAAGAGTCTAGTCATATTGAGACAATAATACCAAAGTTGTAGAGCGTTTCCCAAGCTTTCCAAAAAGTATTTGTTCACTATTTTTGGATAAATATTTGAAGAGTTATGACTGAAACAAGCAACTGCTGTGCTGCTGCCTAATTTTATTATGTTTGGTGGATTGCTCTACTCTGTGGTGTATTTCTTGAGTCGACTGTTTCCTCGTTTTGATCTTGGTTGAACATGCAGTAATGATAACATAACTAATATAATTGAGCCTAAGTATATAGGTAACTAGTACACGTCTCGCTAAATTAGTGAACTAAATTGGTTAAGGTCTAATAAGTGTTTGCCTAGTAAATAATTGTAAAGCCTAATTAAGTGTCTAATTCCTTTTCAACTAAGTCTATCTATATATAAATCGTAGCGAACTTGTATACTTAACTAATTTAATTTTAGGTAACTAATGGATGATTAAAGTGAACGTGGTAAACACTTGTGCTCTTGCTTGTGTGGTCATGTTTGTATTGGTTAAGTAAAGTAAGCGTCGTCATCTTTCCAGTGGTAGCGACTACGTATGCCCGATGACGTGTAGATAACTAATGCTAACGTGTGGCAGTTTATGATGTCTTCTAAATTAATGTTAGTTCGCTACTGTCTTTGTATATCTTGTAGTATTTTTCATCATATTCATACATATGCATGTTACATCTCATTTAGGACCGAGAGAGGATGATCGTGCAAGTGATGTGGTGCCAACCACAAGGTGCAGTCGGTGGATGACCCAAGGAAGGATGGACATAACCAGTGGATGCTCGCCAAATGAGCACCTCCCCCAACAAACACTACCTAAGTGTTAAATTAAAGGCAAACCCCGGTTTTATGCATAACTGTTTATATATGCTATTTTACTACACTTAATGTTTGTAGGCTTGTACCGTGCACTTAAGTGTAGGAGTTGGTTGAAACCCTAGTTCCATGAACTCAGGATAACAGAATGATGATGGTCTATGGACACGGATCCATGGGGATGCGTTGTCTATGAGACGAAATTGGAATAAGGATTAACGTGCGGATACCTGTGTCAAGCGTTTGAACGTACTAAACACATGTCGAGAAATATGGTAACCGGTAAACCTAGTACCTGAGTGAAGCCGGGCGCGGACTTTATCCCTCACGCGTCCTGAGACTGGGTCTCCCATTCTAGATATGGTGGGTACAAGTGCGGCCACTGCACGGCGGCGGCCAGGGTCAGTGGAGCATTGTATGCCAAGGCAGTGAGGCCTGGACGCGAACGGGGAATCGATGGGGACGGTTGACATGTGTGGGGACGGAGTGCCCTGACATGTCATGTGTTTAGGTTTACCTTGCAAGGATAAAACTCGTTTCGAATCGTCTGCTTCTCGCAGCTAATGAGACTGCTTGATTCATTGTACTGCATTGAGTAATAAGTGGAAATGAGATACTGGCAAAAGATGTTGATTGATATAATGTTTGATACCATGTATGAATAGATAGGTTCTCATCTAGCCTAAATTATTATTCTAGAACTTGAAAAGCTAAAACTTGATTTTAGACTCAGCTAGTGCTTTTGGCAAACCAAACCCCTCAGCCAAATAGCTGCATGTCTAGAGGTAGAGGAGTAGATTCCTCACACCGGGTAAGTCTAGCTGAGTATTAGTATACTCAGCCTTGCTTGTGGCATAATTTTTGCAGGTACCTCCTTGATTTGGTTGATGGTGTGACTTGGCCTTCATCCCTGCCACCGGGATAGACGGTCGAGTGGGTTTTTGCTTCCACAGGAGAGGACCAGGAGGAGTAGCGTGGCCAGGCTTCGCCATGTTACTCGGTTCTTCTCCGTTAGTATTTCCGCTGCATTAAAATTTATGGTTATTATTTCTGAAACTCCGATAATGTAATTACTAATGGTACTTCTTAAATTTGTGGTATTATGCTTTATTGTATTTCTCTGTGCCTCACCTTCGAGTGAGCTAGTGGTATTTGATCCTGGTTAAGTGGCTTTATCGGACTAGATCCGAGGGACTAACAGTTTATTCCTATTTAAGTGTGGTCTAGCCTCTAAGGCGGGACTTAGGCACTTAAGTTGGAATAATTCGGGCGGTTCCGCCACAGTACCAAACTTTGGGTTGAAATAATAAAGCTAAGACCAGGCGATTGACTTGCACGAGAAAGGAGTCTCGGTGTAGTGTCTCCGTCTGAGTCGATTAAGGACCGTGGCGATGTAGGCTTGATGATCGAGGACCTTTTAACTGGTCACATGCCTCGTCATGGGTAAGCTTTGCCTCGGGCAGACTAATACCAGAATAAGATACCACGCAATGGGAGTGGAGAGATGGCGAGAGTAGCGTGTACCCTCCGTGGCAAGAGGCTGGACGGAGGTGTATCTGTGCTCTCGGTTGGCGTGAACCTGATCTGGTCTTAAGAACCCCGGTGGCGAGTTGACATATGCAAGGGTTAAGTGCTACATATGTCGTGTGATTGGAGATCCTCAGCTGAGTATAATCTATTCGGATCGCCGTACCTTCACTGTTATGAAGACTTGGTCACTGACCTACACGTAGCAATCCAGTGAAGATGAAGGGTTGTTAAGAAATTGGCTAGTATAGGTCAAGTGATTGAACTAGGGTAGACAGAACTCTAGATGCAGGTAACTTTACTTAACCTCACAATAAAACTGGATTTTTAAGGATCCACTCATAGTAAGCTTTTCTACAAAACAAAGTCTTTGATTCTTGATAAGCCATACCTTGAATCCCTCTAGCCAGCATACCCTTGAGAGTCTTTTCTTTAGTCGAGTAAGTCTTGCTGAGTAATTCCATACTCAGAGTTTTATCCCCTATTGTTTTTCAGGTTCTAACCTTGTGCTGCTGTGATGGTGTTAGGTGCCGGTGGGCTCGGAATTCTTATAAGTCTATAAGTACTTCTTCTATACTTCTTATTGAGGATGGTCATTTGAGCTAGCATATATTTCAAACTTATACTTTTGTAAATCACTCCGATAAATATAATGTAAAATTTTTGTAACTTGTAAAATTTGGTAATAAGATTTCCACTCAAAAATGTTGGTGTGTGTGATTTACTGATTTGTATTACTTAATCCCGCAGTTCTGGTTGTAGGTGGTTTATCCGATGTCCTCAAGGCAATTGGACAGATCCTGTTAAGTTATCTGGTACACATGCATATGCATCTGAGGTCTTTGGGACAAGGACAAGTGCATGTGGGCCCAATAACTTGGAGGTTCTGCCACAGGCTGGTATCGGAGCAGGATTAAGTATATACGGTCACATACGTATTTTCAAAACAAAAGTTTTGGTTTTAGAAAACTATTTTCAACTTAACAAATTGTTTGGCTTTGAAAAACAGCTTTGAAAAACTATAATGCTAGCGACATCCTCTGTTAAGCCCTAAGTTAAGGACTATCAGGTGGCTTAGATCAAAACCAATAACCCACAACCGGGTGGGTATTGCATACATGTAATGTTATTTTTGAGGCCATTCAGTTTTGAATGGATCGACGCTCAAGGTAAGGTGAGATGTGAGAGCATGACCGAACAACCGTCGGTCTAGGGAAGTGCTTAATTGTGGCGCTTGACTATATATATGTTCTACATATGTATATACGAAAGCTGCGATGTGGAGTATTTACTTTTCTGGGAATTTAGTACCCCATAGATGTGTATGGGTATACAGACATGGGAATGCTGAAAAGTGTATTGTACTTGTAACGACACACCTACGCTCAGGTAAGAAGGTAAGTTACCATAATGAGTTGCCCTATGGTTAAAGTGTGGCAACGGCGCCTATGCGTGGCTCGGTGCTTAATGATGAGCTAGCCTCCATATAGAAATATATGGAGTATAAACTGTGATAAACTATCATGTGTGAACTACATCATTGGAAAATGGGCTATGATGGAATTTTCTGCAGGTACACTAACCTCGAAAACGTATGTGTAGCTGACGACTAGCAAAATACCGAGAGAGTCGTAAGTATGCCACCGATATAGAATGCTATTACCACATTATCTTGGCAAAATTAGTGAGGACGAATAAGACGAGCATGCATCCTGATTGTTGCATCATGTTTGCCACCTATACATCCAAATGCTTCTCTCATATTTATTCCAGTAACCATTGAGTGTAGATAATGTGGTGTAATGCTGAATTATGAACTTCAATGAAATAGGTGTCCTCCATTCTTTAGGTAACCTCTTAGGGTGCTTTATGTGCTTGCTCTTGTGCTTGATGTGTCGATAGAAGGTTAGTGACTTGTTTGCCTGAACCTAAAACTAGGCCATATTCTTAATTAGATAACCATGATCCAAAAAATTAAAGTTATTATTATCCCTCCATGACCAAACTCAAACAAATTTAGGTTATGGCCATGCCCTGTTCATTTCATCAGGCCATGATCTATTTGGTTCTCTACTTGTAACTATTCTTACAGGTGGAGTATCTCTTTGCATATTGTCACCCTTGCCCCATCCATTAGTGTCGCGCAAGATTTCTTATTGGTTATGTCTGGTAATGGTGTTATGACTAAAACCAATGGTGTCGTGACGAAACCGAGGGCCTTCTGTGTGCACGCACATGGTTGCGCTTCTCGGCACACGCTAGTATCATAGTTAGTAGTCATAATCCATTATGAGACTATATCGATATGTTATCTTCTGTGGACCTTTCCTTGATACAATTTCTATGTTGTTTGTGAAGTGATCAAGCAACATCTGTCATCTTCGTTGGATCAAAAGGGCATACCACTTTCATGTGTGGTCTCTTTTTCCCTTGATCTTGGTAGTGACTACTCATACAAGTTCCCTTTACATCCTTTGTGTAAAGGTGAAGCCTTGGAGCTTTTTAGTGTCGAGAGACAACTAATTAGCTCTCAAAATTGGAGATTGACTTTCCCCTGCTGCTGAGATGCAGGAGTTTGTTCATTCGCTCTCCTATTTAATCCATGTGTTCCCTAACCAAGTGGATAATTCATCTCGCATGAAGAAATGGATGAACAACCTGACCAAATAGATTTCTGCCCAAGTGCATGATCAACTGTTAACAAGAGTGAACTCTCAACCCTTGGCTTACCGATGGTACTGAGAGGACCTGCTCAATGTCAAAAGTGGTTCAACAAGTTGGTTTACTAACTTGTAACTACCCAATGAACAAAGATTGAGTTTAGAGATCGTTTCATCGATTTTCTTGAAGTCACTTTGGTTCAACCCACCCTAAAGGAAGTGATTATAAGAATCAAGTTAAATCGACTGATAACCACCTAATCATCGCTCTAGTCGTGCCTCGATCGCCTCACATGTGCTTTTCCAGCATGTGTGATCAAGTCGAGTCATGTCTAGTTCTTGATAAACTGGATTGGTTGCGAAGTCAACATCAACAGATCTCTTCGTTGATATTTTCCGAGTCTTTATCATTTTTCTTGGACTTGGATTCTCTGGCTAACACGAGTTGACTGTGATGTATTCGACATTCACACCTGTCTCGTGTGCTACGAACTTACCGTGACCACTTGTTGGTAAACCTCCTTCGGTGTGTTTTACCCAAGAGGTTGCATCTGGTTCTGGTTGGGTAAAGTCGCACATTTACCGTTCGCTCAACAGACTCAGATAGTACAGTGTCATCAGAAAAAGCAAACTGCACACATGGAACCTTATGTGTTCTGCTGGCAGATATCGTCTCTATTGGCGGACATTTCTAAATTAGCCTAAGGCGATACATGTTATGTCCATTAGAAAAACGACATCCTGAGACACTCGTCTTAGCTCAAGACTGCCTTATGATTACGCTGATATGGACACGGGTTACATACTTCTCTACCCTTAGAAGTCTTTCGCTCCAAATCTCGGGACGAGATTCTTTTAAGGGGGAGGGCTATAACACCCCAGGTGTTTATATTCCGCTCGACAACGAGTACGGATTTAAGCACGTAATCAGTGGATAAAATGGATGCTCAATTTTAAATATCTTCGTCTATCACGATTTTGATATCGCATATGTGCCGTCTATCGCGAGTGCGACATCGTTTTTATTTTGATCTATTCGGGCTCGTCCTAAATTTTTGTGATGTTTGGAACATAGCTATTTCGAAGATCGGTGCGTCCGATGATTATTTAAAATTTGTCGCTCGTGCGAATATGAATTCGGAAGCCCGACCCACTCGGATGATTTTATACCGAACATATTAAGAAGAACTCAACGATTAAAATGTTCAAGGCAAAATAATCTGTATCGTGCGTTGTCCGAGAGAAATCATGCGTGAAGTTATTATTTATTCTTCGGCACACTCTGTAAGATACTAAAATCAACTGTGTTTAGATGGCGGATAATTTTTATCCGAATTCGGCTAAACCAGTATTGTCTCAAATACTGCATCCGATATCCAGTCCGTTTATATCGTGTCCAAAATAGTCACGAAAACTATCTAAAGGAAAGTTAGTTAGAATCGTTAATCTCTGATTTCCCATTTAGTGATCCAAGAATTATAATTGAGCTTTGATTCTCTGGTAAATTACCGTGACCATGGAATCATGTGTCCAGACCGCAGATCAAATTTATCAGGTTACGAATTAAATCAAACCATGTCGCCAGTACTATCGACCCTTTAGTTATTACTAAAAATCTTAAGTAAAAAATATCGGTATATTTGTCAGATCTTTGAATCGAATCAACTGTCGCAATTACTGTCGACTCTTTTGCTATCGCTAGAAATCCCAGTTCAAAAATATCTGTGATTCTTTATTAAAAAAGGAAAATATCCCCTTCTTTCTATCTTCAGCCGACTGGGAGAAAATTTTTTCTTCTTATCTTCAACCGCTCAGCTCCCACAAAAATCCTGCCGCCCTCCACCTTCCTTAATTTTTCCACAAGCACCGTCGCTATCTCCAGCCATGGAGCTTCTTCTCCCTAGCTGTGGTTCCTCAGTTCTTCCTCGCGTCTTCATTCCTCTGCTCACTTGGTCGTCCAACTCCGAGCACTCGTCCGGCCGCTCATCCCTGGCAAGCCGCGCACCCATCCCCTCCCTCAGTTCACTGGTGCCGCGCGCAGGCTTCTCTCTCCCTCCCTGCGCGGTTTCCTCCTCCTCCATGTCGCGCTCCCAGCTCGGGATCCCCCTGTCATGCAGCTCGCGGCGCCCTGGATCTCCGGCCACCGCGCCTGCTCCCTGGATCTCGCCACTGTGCGCGCCCAAGCCATCTCCTTCAGCCCCGCCGTCCCTGCTCCTCTCTCCAGAGTTCATCCCCAGCCGACCGAGCTGGCCCTTGTCCCAGCTCCGCTTGGAGCTCTCTGCTCGTCTCCCCATGGCGCTCCATCTTCGTCGGCGCGCTCCCTGCTCCAACTCCGTCCGCTCAACCGCCATGGACGCGTACGGCTCCTGTCCTCTCCCATGCCGCGCGCTGGTGGCGTTCTGGCAGTTGTGGGCGTAGGAGCTCTGGCCATGCTCCCTAGTGCCGTTCGCCATGCCGCGGTGTCCCTCTCTCTCGCCGTGGAAGCTCCCGTGCGAGCTTTTCTGCTGGCCGGCTATTCTAGACCGTGGCCTACTGCTCCCTCGGCCATGGCGTGGACAACCGCGTCTTGTCTCATGGAACCGCCATGGCCTCACTAGGACACAAGTCATGCGTCTTCCCCCCTCGCTAGCGCCTCCCCAGCTCGCCGTCAGTCTTCATCTCGTGTGCGTGCCGTTGTCTGCAGCTAGCACCGACCCTCGCCTTGACTGTCGCCAGCACGCAAGCCGCACCCAGCCGGAGTTCTGCTGTTCGGGTCGTCGATCCCGCCGGAGTCCCTTTCGCGTTTGTCGAAGCTCCCTGGCTCAACTCTGCTCAGTTCGTGTCCTGCTCGCCTTTGCGTCACGCGCGTAGCGTTTCGTTGTTCCTGCGCGTGCTGCCGCGAAGTTTCCTGTTCAGTTCTCCTCCGTCGCGTTGTCATGCGCGCGAAACTGCTCGGAGTCGACATCGAGTCCGTGACGCACGTGCTGGACATGGTAAAACGTTGCGTGTGCTTGTGTAACACCCAGTTTGTAACATATAATGAAAGAGGAGAAATTGATTCCTTCATCTATATGTGTGTGTTATTTCTGCTTATCATCACATGTGAACACTTCATTAAAAAAATTAATTAAATAATAAAAAGATATGCCACCAAATCATTGCATTATGCTGAGATTTTTATTGGGTGTGCATATTGTGACAACATGAATGACAAGAAATATATTAAAATCCCCAAAAGGGGAAATGTGGAATATAAAAGAAAAACTAGAATTTAGAAGTGGAGCAAAGAGAAGAAAATGTATAGACAAAAATAAATACTATAAATAAAATAATACTAATATGCAAAATTTTACCCTTAATATGAGGGAGATTTACCACAGGGTAAGTTTGAATTTTGAATTTTGAATTCCAAACTCAAAAGGAAAACAAAACAAAATATAAAAGAAAAAAAAGAAAAGAAAGACTTATCACCTGCGCTTGGGCCATTGTGATCGGGTCGGCCCATCTGGCCAACTCATCCGCGTGGCCCAATTCCTATTCCGCGCGCCTGAATGCACGTCTGGGCATGTACCTCTGACCACCGGACCCCATACACCCGTCTCCGCACTCGCGTTCGCCCGCACCTGGGTCACTGCGTTGCGTGGCCCACCTGTCATACCCATGCGCGTGCGCTCAGCTCTGCTATCTACATTTGACGCGCGGGGCCCACCGACCAGCCACCGAGCGCGCTATTCTTCTTCTCGGTCGCGGCGGCTGGTGAACCCAAGCTCCGTGCCTGCCACCGAGATCCTGCGCTCCTAGCCTAACTACCTGCGCCGCGCTCTCATGTGTCGTTGCCAGTGGCCCCACCCGCCATTGTCGGACCCACGGGCCGTGTTCTTCCCCTTCTCTCGCAACGGTGCCGCGAAATTCGCCGCCATTGTCGGGATTGTGGACGACTCCCTTCCGTCCGTGCCGGGTCCGCTGAAGTTAAAAGGGAATGCCCTCTGCGCCCTTCTCTATCTCTTCCATCCACCCAGCACTGGAATCCCGACGACCTTCTTCCCCCTCACTTCCACGCCCCGTGCCGCGACCGC
Source organism: Zea luxurians (assembly GCA_029449295.1). Taxonomy (NCBI): domain Eukaryota; kingdom Viridiplantae; phylum Streptophyta; class Magnoliopsida; order Poales; family Poaceae; genus Zea; species Zea luxurians. Next base: position 20,749,981 of record JAOPSE010000006.1, on the reverse strand, counting down.
AGCCACCGTGGATTCGCGGCCTTGTCCTCTGCTCGGCCTCGGGTAGCGGTCGAGGATCTTCGCGGTGGAACGTTGGTGCGTGTGGTCCACTTGGGAGACCCGATTGGCGACCACATTTCAACGAATTGCTTGCCGTCGTGCAAGCTCCGCCGCGGGTCCGCCGCGGTGCGTGGGCAACCACTTCTCCGTCCCGAACCACGGTAATAACTCCTCTAGTTGTTTCGCTCTCATCTAGGCCGCGAGTATAATTCCTCGAATTCGTCTAGGATGGCGCGGGGGTGGGGTTCTCCAGGCGCCGGTGGGCGACGCCGCCGCGGGCGCTCTGTTCGGTCGATTAGTCGGTTGGGGGTAGGAGAAAGACCGCTTGCCGTCGATCGCCAAGCCAACGGCTGTGATTAGATTATATGCGTACCCCTTCGCGAAGTTAATTAGAGCCATCGGATGGGGATCGATTGGGTGTTAGTGCATCTCGGTCATTTTTAATCCAATCCGTTGATCGGGCATCCGTCGGTTGAATTCGCACGCTAGTGTATAATGGCAGGGATCTAATCCTGTGCACCCATTTTTGAACGAGCGGCCGAGATCGGCTGATACCCCTTCGCGGGTCAGTTTTGTAAAAGAGTCCCTGGACTTCACTGAATTCAACCCGCCGTCCATGTATTACTATTCGCCGAGTCTTGTCGATCTTGCGAGTTAGCCCCTGTGTTCCCGATTAATGGAGGCCCAGTCCAGAACATAATAAAATCAGGGAAAATAAATTATAAATAGATTTTTAATAGGAAAATAAGTGCTAGAACTTCAATAATTCATAGAAAATGCATATGAACTCCAAATTACTTCATTCCAGTTCCTAAAATTTTGTAATTTTATTCTCTAGCACTTAGTGTCTCTGTTATATCATGACAACAGTAAGAAAATTAATCCCACACTTAATCCTATTTAAAACACATGAAACCTTTGAAAATTCATAACTTAAATTCTATAACTCCAAAAATTATGATTCCTGTTCCTAGAATTTTATTTTAATGTGTAGATTATTATTGTGTATTTTGTTTATATGTTTGGTGTAATGTTAATTTCTCTATATGCACTGTGCTTGTTTGTATTGTGGCGAGTAGAAGAGCCCGTGACCGAGGATCCTGGTGAGCAGCAGGTTGAAGTAGCTGAGCAGGAGCTCATTAAAGGCAAGTTGTGCCCTTGACCACTTTTTACCTAATAATGTTCTTTAATATCACTTATCCATGCATAGGTTAATTTTGATGGGACCCAATAGGTCACCCTAGATTGTTTATCTCATTACCTTGTTTACCCCTGAATCATTTGGGTAGTTTGCTATTGCTTTATGTGGTTTTGGGATAATCATTTATTACCTCTATGTTCCAATTCTTTTTTGTTATTCTATTTATGTTCATGTTGAGATCATTAATGTTAATTGGAACATAGAGCTTAACTTGAGAACCACGTGCCACCACAAGGGTTTAATGGGACGCCCTTGGCTGACTAATTAGGAAAACTAGTGGAAGACTACCTTACCCGAAAGGGGCAAGGGCAGTAGGGGAGTGGTCAGTGTAGGGAGGTCCTTGGTTGATTTTGCTGCGATGGCAGTCAGCCAAGAACCCTGCATTGGAACTTCCTATAAACTGTAGCGGGTTTTCGGAAGCTAGTGGAACTTTGTAAAGGCCTCATAGTGTTGCCCTGCCGCGCTTCCTAAGTAGAGGTGTATGGGATTCGCGACCCCTTAGCAGATGGGTAGCATGACTTGTGGGTAAAGGGTACAACCTCTGCAGAGTGTAAAACTGGTATACTAGCCGAGCTCACGGTCATGAGCGGCTCAGGACTCTCTGATGTTTAAATTATGGAACTTAAATTCAATTTTGTCATATGCATTGCATGGGTTTATTATTAATTTGTTCAATTACTTTGCTTAAGGTTTGGTATTTACTTACACTTAGTAATTGCTAATAAAATTTTGACCAACTACTTAAAACAATGCTCAGCTTTAACCCTTGTCATTGATTAGCCTTACACATCACATGAACTCACACCTTTGTGAGTTTATGTCCACTGGTTCCCCACAACTTGTTGAGCTACGATCATGTGTGAGCTCACCCTTGCTGTCTCACACCCCCCCCACAGGAGAAGAGTAGGTGGTACAGGAGGAGCCACAAGGCGAGGAATATGATCTGATCTAGGTGGCGTTTCTCAGTTGACATTGGCGCCGACGATCCTTAGTTCGTTTTATCTTTATTATTTTATTTTGTAATAAGTCTTCCGCTATGTATTAAATACTCTGATGTTATTGACATTTATCTCTATACACTCTGTTATTATATATGTTGTCTTCTTGGCGCATGTATGAGATGCACCTGGCTTTGTTCCTTAAAGCCGGGTGTGACAGAAGTGGTATCAGAGGAAATGTTGACTGTAGGACGAAACCTAGATAGAAATGGACAAACCCTTTCCTACTTACCTTACTCTGACTCATTCTATACTCATCTCATCTTGATCTTGTCTCACCTTCTACTGTTCTACTCTGATCATTCTTACCTTTTCTACTCTAAGACAAGATGGATTTCACACCTTGGAATCCCTACCCTTATGACATTTTTAAGAGATACGGAACCTAAGATGAAAATAAAACTATTTTCTCTATTTTAAAAATGTTGGTTGATTGTTCTGATGATCAATGTCTGATTTGCTTCTTTGAATGATTGAATTATTATAGATGGACATCTTAGTATGTACCACCATAAGGTAATGAATTAGCTATGGTAGGTAAAATATTAATCTGCTTAGCTAATAAAAATTCCCCAAAGTAACCTGCTTTGTAAATACCTGCCTTGTCTACTGCTCTCTCTTACCATATGTATCTAACTCAGATGGTCAATACCAGGAGGGGTGGCAGAATTGATTTGCCTCCTAACCAACACACTCGAAGGATATATAGACAACCTCAGCCACAGCCTGCAGAGATGAATCCTCCTAATCCTCCACCAGGCGGAATTGACACACTGGTTGCTGCTCAGATGGCGGTGATGCAGCAAATGGCAGACACTATGGCTGATATGCGTGCCCAGATGCAGCAAGAACGCCAGGAGATGCGTCAGGAAAGAGAAGATATACGCCAGGAGTTGCGTCAGGAGCGAGATGAGATACGCCAGGAAAGGAGGGCACAACAACAGCAGCTGCAACAACAAATGCAACAGCAACAACAGCAGCAACAGCAGCAACAAGTGCCACTGCCTCCACCACCACCACCAGTTCCACCCCGAGACAAGCATAGAGAGTTCATGAGTCATAAGCCACCTACATTTGCAAGCTCACCTGATCCACTAGACGCGGATGATTGGCTGAAGTCCGTTGAAAAGATGCTGAATATTGCACAGTGCACGGACCGGGAGAAGGTTTTATATGCTTCTGGACGTCTGACAGGTCCTGCTGCTGACTGGTGGGATTCTTATACTGCTGCCCACGATGCTGCTGATACTATTACTTGGGCAGAGTTTAGTACACATTTCAGAAACTACCATATTCCAGCTGGTATGATAAAGATCAAGAAGAAGGAGTTTCTGTCGCTGAAGCAAGGAAGTATGTCAGTCAGCGAGTACCGCGACAAGTTTATTCAGTTATCCAGATATGCCCCTGAAGAAGTTGCTGAAGACGAGAGGAAGCAGGAGCATTTTATTGAAGGACTTAATGGACCACTGCAGTATGCTCTAGTGGCACACACATTTCCATCATTTCAGAGGCTGCTGGATAAGGCTCTTGCTATTGAACACAAGCGTGTTCAGCTGGGTGATTTGAAGAGAAAGGCAATATCTCAAGGACAAGGAAGCAGCAGTGTTCGTCCTCGCTATAGTTCACCACAGGGTACACCGACTCGACCAGCAGGACCGCGCCCAGTTCAGCAATCACCACTGAGGACTCCACCTCCTCGGCAGGCTACCCCTATTGGCACCCCGACGAAGTTTTCAGAACAGAGTCCAGGCACTACATGTTTCAAGTGTGGGAAGACTAGTCATTATGCAAATGTCTGCCCACAGAGGATTGCTACTACTCCAGTTCAGAACAGGCAGCAAACTCCAGGATCTGGCAAGGGATATTCTATTGCCAAAGTTAATCAAGTCAGCGTTGCTGCTACCCCGGATGGTGTGGACCTCGTACTTGGTATGTTTTATGTTAATGCAATTCCTGCAACCATATTATTTGATTCTGGTGCTACACATTCATTCATGTCTGCTAGATATGCCAACACAAATGAAATACCACTGCTAAATATGAGAAAACACATGATAGTAATTACACCTAAAGGGCCTGTTGAGGCGAATCAAATGACACGTAGATTGACATTGACCATTATGGGTAGAGAATTTGGAGCTACTGCTATAATATTAAAGTCTAGCTGTATAGATCTGATCCTTGGTATGTCATGGCTAAGAAAGGCAAAGGCCGTTATAGCATGTGGTAGAGGTACCGTAGAACTCACTACCACTAAAGGAGAAAGATTTCAAGTTAATATTGCAGTAACCTCCTCACCCATGCGTGCAATGTTCTTTATACCTGAGGAGTTTGTTGGTGACAACATCCGGGTGGTTAGAGATTTTCCGGATGTCTTTCCAGAGGAGTTACCAGGGATGCCACATGATAGAGAAGTTGAGTTTGTTATTGATCTCTTACCTGGAACCGCCCCTATTTCTAAACGGCCATATAGGATGTCCGTAGAGGAGTTGAAGGAACTTAAGAAGCAGTTAACTGAGTTACAAGAGGCTGGGTACACTTGTCCGAGTTCCTCACCTTGGGGAGCACCGGTCTTGTTTGTACAGAAGAAGTATGGATCACAGCGGATGTGTGTGGATTATAGATCACTTAATGAGGTTACGGTGAAGAACAAGTATCTGTTGCCCCGTATTGAGGATTTATTTGATCAGATGAGAGGTGCTAGAGTATGCTCGAAGATTGATCTCCGATCCGGTTACCATCAGATGAGGATTAGACCATCGGATATTCCCAAGACGGCTTTCTCGACTCGATATGGATTATATGAGTTTACTATTATGTCGTTTGGATTAACCAATGCACCAGCGTATTTTATGAACTTAATGAACATGGTGTTTATGGAGTACTTGGACAGATTCGTCGTGGTGTTCATCGACGATATTCTTATCTATTCTAAGAGTGATAGTGATCATGAGGAACATCTGAGATTGGTGCTACAGAAGCTACGAGATAACCAGCTATATGCCGAGTTCAGCAAGTGCGAGTTTTGGATTGGCGAAGTGCCATTTCTTGGTCATATCATATCCAATGGAGGAATATCAGTGGATCCTGCTAAAGTTAAGGAGATAATGGAGTGGAGAGTACCCACTACAGTTACTGAGATTCGAAGTTTCTTAGGACTTGCAGGATATTATCGGAGATTTATTGAAGGATTTTCTAAGATTGCTAAGCCTATGACTTCGCTTTTGGAGAAAGGAAGAGAATTTAAGTGGGACGAGAAGTGCCAAGACAGCTTTGAGCAATTGAAAAAGAGGTTGATGTCGCCACCAGTATTGGTTATGCCAGACCTACAGAAAGGATTTGATATCTATTGTGATGCATGTGGCCAAGGCTTAGGATGTTTGCTCATGCAAGAAGGACATGTGATTGCCTATGCTTCTCGTCAGTTGCGGAGACATGAGTTAAACTACCCCACACATGACTTGGAATTGGCAGCCGTCGTGCATGCGCTTAAGATTTGGAGACATTATATCATGGGGACCAAGTGCCAAGTATATACGGATCATAAGAGTTTGAAGTATATATTCACTCAGAAGGATCTCAACCTTAGGCAACACCGTTGGTTGGAGCTTATTAAGGATTATGATTTGGAGATTCACTATCACCCGGGCAAGGCAAATTTGGTTGCAGATGCCTTGAGTCGAAAGGATCATGTTCATTCAGCTATTGTTGCCCGGCTACCCGATGAGATGGTCGAGGATTTTAGGAGACTTAACCTGGGGATAGTTGCTCATACTGAAGGAGTTACTATTGATGTGGAACCTACTTTGGAGCAAGAGATCCACAAAGGACAAATTGGTGATGCTAAAATAAAAGAGATCAAGGAGCTGATTACTGAAGGTCGAGTTCCAGAATTCACGGAAGATGAGTAGGGCACTATATGGTTCAAGGACAGGATGTGTGTTCCTGATATTAAAAGCCTTCGAGAGACTATTTTAAAAGAGGCCCATGATTCAGATTATTCTATTCATCCTGGTAGTACTAAGATGTATCAGGATTTGAAGCGGAAGTATTGGTGGTATGGATTGAAAAGAGATGTAGCTGCACATGTGGCTATGTGCGATGTATGTCAAAGAGTTAAGGCTGAACATCAGAGGCCAGCTGGACTATTGCACCCACTGAAGATACCCGAGTGGAAGTGGGAAGAGATTGGTATGGATTTCATCACTGGATTGCCTCGCACCCAGAAAGGATATGATGCTATATGGGTGATTGTGGATAGATTGACTAAAGTGGCTCACTTTATTCCTGTCAAGACTACTTATAAAGGTTCTTAGCTAGCAGAGTTATATATGGCTCGGATTGTGTGTTTACATGGAGTACCAAAGAAGATCGTGTCTGATCGAGGTTCACAGTTTACCTCAAGATTTTGGAGAAGCTTTCATGAGAACATGAGTACAAAGTTGAATTTCAGTACGGCATATCACCCTCAGACTGATGGACAGACTGAAAGGACTAATCAAGTATTGGAAGATATGTTGAGAGCATGTGCCCTTCAGCATGGAGGAAGTTGGGATAAGAGTCTACCTTATGCTAAATTCTCATATAATAATATTTATCAGGCCAGTCTGAAGATGTCACCTTTTGAAGCTTTGTATGGGAGGAAGTGCAGGACTCCTCTATATTGGGATCAGACTGGAGAGAGACAGTTCATTGGGCCTGAATTGATTCAAGAAGCAGAAGAACAAGTCCGTATAATTCGAGAGAATTTGAGAGTGGCTCAAACCAGGCAAAAGAGTTATGCTGATAATAGAAGGAGGCCACTGGAATTTGAAGAAGGAGATTATGTGTACCTCAAGGTGTCACCACTTCGTGGAATGAGGAGATTCAAAGTCAAGGGCAAATTGTCCCCTCGCTATATTGGACCATTCTTGATCTTTAGGCAAGTTGGGGAGATGGCATACCAACTCGAGTTACCTGCAAGTCTATCGGATGTGCCCAATGTATTTCATGTGTCTCAACTTAAGAAGTGTCTTCGTGTCCCTGAGGAACAGTTACCAATGGAAGAGCTCAGTGTTCAAGGTGATTTGACTTACACGGAGTACCCGATCAAGATTTTGGATACTTTGACTAGAGTTACAAGAAATAAGGTGATAAAGATGTGCAAAGTGCAATGGAGTCACCACGGTGAAGATGAAGCAACTTGGGAAAGAGAAGAAGAGCTTCGCATAGATTTTCCCCACCTTTTCCCTCGTTCTTCCTAAATCTCGAGGACGAGATTATTTTTAAGGGGGGTAGGATTTGTAACACCCAGTTTGTAACATATAATGAAAGAGGAGAAATTGATTCCTTCATCTATATGTGTGTGTTATTTCTGCTTATCATCACATGTGAACACTTCATTAAAAAAAATTAATTAAATAATAAAAAGATATGCCACCAAATCATTGCATTATGCTGAGATTTTTATTGGGTGTCCATATTGTGACAACATGAATGACAAAAAATATATTAAAATCCCCAAAAGGGGAAATGTGGAATATAAAAGAAAAACTAGAATTTAGAAGTGGAGCAAAGAGAAGAAAATGTATAGACAAAAATAAATACTATAAATAAAATAATACTAATATGCAAAATTTTACCCTTAATATGAGGGAGATTTACCACAGGGTAAGTTTGAATTTTGAATTTTGAATTCCAAACTCAAAAGGAAAACAAAACAAAATATAAAAGAAAAAAAAGAAAAGAAAGACTTATCACCTGCGCTTGGGCCATTGTGATCGGGTCGGCCCATCTCGCCAACTCATCCGCGCGACCAATTCCTATTCCGCGCGCCTGAATGCACGTCTGGGCATGTACCTCTGACCACCGGACCCCATACACCCGTCTCCGCACTCGTGTTCGCCCACACCTGGGTCACTGCGTTGCGTGGCCCACCTGTCATACCCATGCGCGTGCGCTCAGCTCTACTATCTACCGTTGACGCGCGGGGCCCACCGACCAGCCACCGAGCGCGCTGTTCTTCTTCTCGGTCGCGGCGGCTGGTGAACCCAAGCTCTGTGCCTGCCACCGAGATCCTGCGCTCCTAGCCCAACTACCTGCGCCGCGCTCTCATGTGTCGCTGCCAGTGGCCCCACCCGCCATTGTCGGACCCGCAGGCCGTGTTCTTCCCCTTCTCTCGCAACGGTGCCGCGAAATTCGCGGCCATGGTCGGGATTGTGGACGACTCCCTTCCGTCCGTGCCGGGTCCGCTGAAGTTAAAAGGGAATGCCCTCTGCGCCCTTCTCTATCTCTTCCATCCACCCAGCACTGGAATCCCGACGACCTTCTTCCCCCTCACTTCCACGCCCCGTGCCGCGACCGCAGCCACCGTGGATTCACGGCCTTGTCCTTTGCTCGCCCTCGGGTAGCGGTCGAGGATCTTCGCGGTGGAACGTTGGTGCGTGTCGTCCACTTGGGAGACCCGATTGGCGACCACATTTCAACGAATTGCTTGTCGTCGTGCAAGCTCCGCCGCGGGTCCGCCGCGGTGCGTGGGCAACCACTTCTCCGTCCCGAACCACGGTAATAACTCCTCTAGTTGTTTCGCTCTCATCTAGGCCGCGAGTATAATTCCTCGAATTCGTCTAGGAGGGCGCGGGGGTGGGGTTCTCCAGGCGCCGGTGGGCGACGCCGCCGCGGGCGCTCTGTTCGGTCGATTAGTTGGCTGGGGGTAGGAGAAAGACCGCTTGCCGTCGATCACCAAGCCAACGGCTGCGATTAGATTATATGCGTACCCCTTCGCGAAGTTAATCAGAGCCATCGGATGGGGATCGATCGGGTGTTAGTGCGTCTCGGTCATTTTTAATCCAATCCGTTGATCGGGCATCCGTCGGTTGAATTCGCACGGTAGTGTATAATGGCAGGGATCTAATCCTATGCACCCATTTTTGAACGAGCGGCCGAGATCGGCTGATACCCCTTCGCGGGTCAGTTTTGTAAAAGAGTCCCTGGACTTCACTGAATTCAACCCGCCGTCCATGTATTACTATTCGCCGAGTCTTGTCGATCTTGCGAGTTAGCCCCTGTGTTCCCGATTAATGGAGGCCCAGTCCAGAACATAATAAAATCAGGGAAAATAAATTATAAATAGATTTTTAATAGGAAAATAAGTGCTAGAACTTCAATAATTCATAGAAAATGCATATGAACTCCAAATTACTTCATTCCAGTTCCTAAAATTTTGTAATTTTATTCTCTAGCACTTAGTGTCTCTGTTATATCATGACAACAGTAAGAAAATTAATCCCACACTTAATCCTATTTAAAACACATGAAACCTTTGAAAATTCATAACTTAAATTCTATAACTCCAAAAATTATGATTCCTGTTCCTAGAATTTTATTTTAATGTGTAGATTATTACTGTGTATTTTGTTTATATGTTTGGTGTAATGTTAATTTCTCTATATGCACTGTGCTTGTTTGTATTGTGGCGAGTAGAAGAGCCCGTGACCGAGGATCCTGGTGAGCAGCAGGTTGAAGTAGCTGAGCAGGAGCTCATTGAAGGCAAGTTGTGCCCTTGACCACTTTTTACCTAATAATTTTCTTTAATATCACTTATCCATGCATAGGTTAATTTTGATGGGACCCAATAGGTCACCCTAGATTGTTTATCTCATTACCTTGTTTACCCCTGAATCACATGGGTAGTTTGCTATTGCTTTATGTGGTTTTGGGATAATCATTTATTACCTCTATGTTCCAATTCTTTTTTGTTATTCTATTTATGTTCATGTTGAGATCATTAATGTTAATTGGAACATAGAGCTTAACTTGAGAACCAGGTGCCACCACAAGGGTTTAATGGGACGCCCTTGGCTGACTAATTAGGAAAGCTAGTGGAAGACTACCTTACCCGAAAGGGGCAAGGGCAGTAGGGGAGTGGTCAGTGTAGGGAGGTCCTTGGTTGATTTTGCTGCGATGGCTGTCAGCCAAGAACCCTGCATTGGAACTTCCTATAAACTGTAGCGGGTTTTCGGAAGCTAGTGGAACTTTGTAAAGGCCTCATAGTGTTGCCCTGCCGCGCTTCCTAAGTAGAGGTGTATGGGATTCGCGACCCCTTAGCAGATGGGTAGCATGACTTGTGGGTAAAGGGTACAACCTCTGCAGAGTGTAAAACTGGTATACTAGCCGAGCTCACGGTCATGAGCGGCTCAGGACTCTCTGATGTTTAAATTATGGAACTTAAATTCAATTTTGTCATATGCATTGCATGGGTTTATTATTAATTTGTTCAATTACTTTGCTTAAGGTTTGGTATTTACTTACACTTAGTAATTGCTAATAAAATTTTGACCAACTACTTAAAACAATGCTCAGCTTTAACCCTTGTCATTGATTAGCCTTACACATCACATGAACTCACACCTTTGTGAGTTTATGTCCACTGGTTCCCCACAACTTGTTGAGCTACGATCATGTGTGAGCTCACCCTTGCTGTCTCACACCCCCCCCACAGGAGAAGAGTAGGTGGTACAGGAGGAGCCACAAGGCGAGGAATATGATCTGATCTAGGTGGCGTTTCTCAGTTGACATTGGCGCCGACGATCCTTAGTTCGTTTTATCTTTATTATTTTATTTTGTAATAAGTCTTCCGCTATGTATTAAATACTCTGATGTTATTGACATTTATCTCTATACACTCTGTTATTATATATGTTGTCTTCTTGGCGCATGTATGAGATGCACCTGGCTTTGTTCCTTAAAGCCGGGTGTGACAGAAGTGGTATCAGAGGAAATGTTGACTGTAGGACGAAACCTAGATAGAAATGGACAAACCCTTTCCTACTTACCTTACTCTGACTCATTCTATACTCATCTCATCTTGATCTTGTCTCACCTTCTACTGTTCTACTCTGATCATTCTTACCTTTTCTACTCTAAGACAAGATGGATTTCACACCTTGGAATCCCTACCCTTATGACATTTTTAAGAGATACGGAACCTAAGATGAAAATAAAACTATTTTCTCTATTTTAAAAATGTTGGTTGATTGTTCTGATGATCAATGTCTGATTTGCTTCTTTGAATGATTGAATTATTATAGATGGACATCTTAGTATGTACCACCATAAGGTAATGAATTAGCTATGGTAGGTAAAATATTAATCTGCTTAGCTAATAAAAATTCCCCAAAGTAACCTGCTTTGTAAATACCTGCCTTGTCTACTGCTCTCTCTTACCATATGTATCTAACTCAGATGGTCAATACCAGGAGGGGTGGCAGAATTGATTTGCCTCCTAACCAACACACTCGAAGGATATATAGACAACCTCAGCCACAGCCTGCAGAGATGAATCCTCCTAATCCTCCACCAGGCGGAATTGACACACTGGTTGCTGCTCAGATGGCGGTGATGCAGCAAATGGCAGACACTATGGCTGATATGCGTGCCCAGATGCAGCAAGAACGCCAGGAGATGCGTCAGGAAAGAGAAGATATACGCCAGGAGTTGCGTCAGGAGCGAGATGAGATACGCCAGGAAAGGAGGGCACAACAACAGCAGCTGCAACAACAAATGCAACAGCAACAACAGCAGCAACAGCAGCAACAAGTGCCACTGCCTCCACCACCACCACCAGTTCCACCCCGAGACAAGCATAGAGAGTTCATGAGTCATAAGCCACCTACATTTGCAAGCTCACCTGATCCACTAGACGCGGATGATTGGCTGAAGTCCGTTGAAAAGATGCTGAATATTGCACAGTGCACGGACCGGGAGAAGGTTTTATATGCTTCTGGACGTCTGACAGGTCCTGCTGCTGACTGGTGGGATTCTTATACTGCTGCCCACGATGCTGCTGATACTATTACTTGGGCAGAGTTTAGTACACATTTCAGAAACTACCATATTCCAGCTGGTATGATAAAGATCAAGAAGAAGGAGTTTCTGTCGCTGAAGCAAGGAAGTATGTCAGTCAGCGAGTACCGCGACAAGTTTATTCAGTTATCCAGATATGCCCCTGAAGAAGTTGCTGAAGACGAGAGGAAGCAGGAGCATTTTATTGAAGGACTTAATGGACCACTGCAGTATGCTCTAGTGGCACACACATTTCCATCATTTCAGAGGCTGCTGGATAAGGCTCTTGCTATTGAACACAAGCGTGTTCAGCTGGGTGATTTGAAGAGAAAGGCAATATCTCAAGGACAAGGAAGCAGCAGTGTTCGTCCTCGCTATAGTTCACCACAGGGTACACCGACTCGACCAGCAGGACCGCGCCCAGTTCAGCAATCACCACTGAGGACTCCACCTCCTCGGCAGGCTACCCCTATTGGCACCCCGACGAAGTTTTCAGAACAGAGTCCAGGCACTACATGTTTCAAGTGTGGGAAGACTAGTCATTATGCAAATGTCTGCCCACAGAGGATTGCTACTACTCCAGTTCAGAACAGGCAGCAAACTCCAGGATCTGGCAAGGGATATTCTATTGCCAAAGTTAATCAAGTCAGCGTTGCTGCTACCCCGGATGGTGTGGACCTCGTACTTGGTATGTTTTATGTTAATGCAATTCCTGCAACCATATTATTTGATTCTGGTGCTACACATTCATTCATGTCTGCTAGATATGCCAACACAAATGAAATACCACTGCTAAATATGAGAAAACACATGATAGTAATTACACCTAAAGGGCCTGTTGAGGCGAATCAAATGACACGTAGATTGACATTGACCATTATGGGTAGAGAATTTGGAGCTACTGCTATAATATTAAAGTCTAGCTGTATAGATCTGATCCTTGGTATGTCATGGCTAAGAAAGGCAAAGGCCGTTATAGCATGTGGTAGAGGTACCGTAGAACTCACTACCACTAAAGGAGAAAGATTTCAAGTTAATATTGCAGTAACCTCCTCACCCATGCGTGCAATGTTCTTTATACCTGAGGAGTTTGTTGGTGACAACATCCGGGTGGTTAGAGATTTTCCGGATGTCTTTCCAGAGGAGTTACCAGGGATGCCACATGATAGAGAAGTTGAGTTTGTTATTGATCTCTTACCTGGAACCGCCCCTATTTCTAAACGGCCATATAGGATGTCCGTAGAGGAGTTGAAGGAACTTAAGAAGCAGTTAACTGAGTTACAAGAGGCTGGGTACACTTGTCCGAGTTCCTCACCTTGGGGAGCACCGGTCTTGTTTGTACAGAAGAAGTATGGATCACAGCGGATGTGTGTGGATTATAGATCACTTAATGAGGTTACGGTGAAGAACAAGTATCTGTTGCCCCGTATTGAGGATTTATTTGATCAGATGAGAGGTGCTAGAGTATGCTCGAAGATTGATCTCCGATCCGGTTACCATCAGATGAGGATTAGACCATCGGATATTCCCAAGACGGCTTTCTCGACTCGATATGGATTATATGAGTTTACTATTATGTCGTTTGGATTAACCAATGCACCAGCGTATTTTATGAACTTAATGAACATGGTGTTTATGGAGTACTTGGACAGATTCGTCGTGGTGTTCATCGACGATATTCTTATCTATTCTAAGAGTGATAGTGATCATGAGGAACATCTGAGATTGGTGCTACAGAAGCTACGAGATAACCAGCTATATGCCGAGTTCAGCAAGTGCGAGTTTTGGATTGGCGAAGTGCCATTTCTTGGTCATATCATATCCAATGGAGGAATATCAGTGGATCCTGCTAAAGTTAAGGAGATAATGGAGTGGAGAGTACCCACTACAGTTACTGAGATTCGAAGTTTCTTAGGACTTGCAGGATATTATCGGAGATTTATTGAAGGATTTTCTAAGATTGCTAAGCCTATGACTTCGCTTTTGGAGAAAGGAAGAGAATTTAAGTGGGACGAGAAGTGCCAAGACAGCTTTGAGCAATTGAAAAAGAGGTTGATGTCGCCACCAGTATTGGTTATGCCAGACCTACAGAAAGGATTTGATATCTATTGTGATGCATGTGGCCAAGGCTTAGGATGTTTGCTCATGCAAGAAGGACATGTGATTGCCTATGCTTCTCGTCAGTTGCGGAGACATGAGTTAAACTACCCCACACATGACTTGGAATTGGCAGCCGTCGTGCATGCGCTTAAGATTTGGAGACATTATATCATGGGGACCAAGTGCCAAGTATATACGGATCATAAGAGTTTGAAGTATATATTCACTCAGAAGGATCTCAACCTTAGGCAACACCGTTGGTTGGAGCTTATTAAGGATTATGATTTGGAGATTCACTATCACCCGGGCAAGGCAAATTTGGTTGCAGATGCCTTGAGTCGAAAGGATCATGTTCATTCAGCTATTGTTGCCCGGCTACCCGATGAGATGGTCGAGGATTTTAGGAGACTTAACCTGGGGATAGTTGCTCATACTGAAGGAGTTACTATTGATGTGGAACCTACTTTGGAGCAAGAGATCCACAAAGGACAAATTGGTGATGCTAAAATAAAAGAGATCAAGGAGCTGATTACTGAAGGTCGAGTTCCAGAATTCACGGAAGATGAGTAGGGCACTATATGGTTCAAGGACAGGATGTGTGTTCCTGATATTAAAAGCCTTCGAGAGACTATTTTAAAAGAGGCCCATGATTCAGATTATTCTATTCATCCTGGTAGTACTAAGATGTATCAGGATTTGAAGCGGAAGTATTGGTGGTATGGATTGAAAAGAGATGTAGCTGCACATGTGGCTATGTGCGATGTATGTCAAAGAGTTAAGGCTGAACATCAGAGGCCAGCTGGACTATTGCACCCACTGAAGATACCCGAGTGGAAGTGGGAAGAGATTGGTATGGATTTCATCACTGGATTGCCTCGCACCCAGAAAGGATATGATGCTATATGGGTGATTGTGGATAGATTGACTAAAGTGGCTCACTTTATTCCTGTCAAGACTACTTATAAAGGTTCTTAGCTAGCAGAGTTATATATGGCTCGGATTGTGTGTTTACATGGAGTACCAAAGAAGATCGTGTCTGATCGAGGTTCACAGTTTACCTCAAGATTTTGGAGAAGCTTTCATGAGAACATGAGTACAAAGTTGAATTTCAGTACGGCATATCACCCTCAGACTGATGGACAGACTGAAAGGACTAATCAAGTATTGGAAGATATGTTGAGAGCATGTGCCCTTCAGCATGGAGGAAGTTGGGATAAGAGTCTACCTTATGCTAAATTCTCATATAATAATATTTATCAGGCCAGTCTGAAGATGTCACCTTTTGAAGCTTTGTATGGGAGGAAGTGCAGGACTCCTCTATATTGGGATCAGACTGGAGAGAGACAGTTCATTGGGCCTGAATTGATTCAAGAAGCAGAAGAACAAGTCCGTATAATTCGAGAGAATTTGAGAGTGGCTCAAACCAGGCAAAAGAGTTATGCTGATAATAGAAGGAGGCCACTGGAATTTGAAGAAGGAGATTATGTGTACCTCAAGGTGTCACCACTTCGTGGAATGAGGAGATTCAAAGTCAAGGGCAAATTGTCCCCTCGCTATATTGGACCATTCTTGATCTTTAGGCAAGTTGGGGAGATGGCATACCAACTCGAGTTACCTGCAAGTCTATCGGATGTGCCCAATGTATTTCATGTGTCTCAACTTAAGAAGTGTCTTCGTGTCCCTGAGGAACAGTTACCAATGGAAGAGCTCAGTGTTCAAGGTGATTTGACTTACACGGAGTACCCGATCAAGATTTTGGATACTTTGACTAGAGTTACAAGAAATAAGGTGATAAAGATGTGCAAAGTGCAATGGAGTCACCACGGTGAAGATGAAGCAACTTGGGAAAGAGAAGAAGAGCTTCGCATAGATTTTCCCCACCTTTTCCCTCGTTCTTCCTAAATCTCGAGGACGAGATTATTTTTAAGGGGGGTAGGATTTGTAACACCCAGTTTGTAACATATAATGAAAGAGGAGAAATTGATTCCTTCATCTATATGTGTGTGTTATTTCTGCTTATCATCACATGTGAACACTTCATTAAAAAAAATTAATTAAATAATAAAAAGATATGCCACCAAATCATTGCATTATGCTGAGATTTTTATTGGGTGTCCATATTGTGACAACATGAATGACAAAAAATATATTAAAATCCCCAAAAGGGGAAATGTGGAATATAAAAGAAAAACTAGAATTTAGAAGTGGAGCAAAGAGAAGAAAATGTATAGACAAAAATAAATACTATAAATAAAATAATACTAATATGCAAAATTTTACCCTTAATATGAGGGAGATTTACCACAGGGTAAGTTTGAATTTTGAATTTTGAATTCCAAACTCAAAAGGAAAACAAAACAAAATATAAAAGAAAAAAAAGAAAAGAAAGACTTATCACCTGCGCTTGGGCCATTGTGATCGGGTCGGCCCATCTCGCCAACTCATCCGCGCGACCAATTCCTATTCCGCGCGCCTGAATGCACGTCTGGGCATGTACCTCTGACCACCGGACCCCATACACCCGTCTCCGCACTCGTGTTCGCCCACACCTGGGTCACTGCGTTGCGTGGCCCACCTGTCATACCCATGCGCGTGCGCTCAGCTCTACTATCTACCGTTGACGCGCGGGGCCCACCGACCAGCCACCGAGCGCGCTGTTCTTCTTCTCGGTCGCGGCGGCTGGTGAACCCAAGCTCTGTGCCTGCCACCGAGATCCTGCGCTCCTAGCCCAACTACCTGCGCCGCGCTCTCATGTGTCGCTGCCAGTGGCCCCACCCGCCATTGTCGGACCCGCAGGCCGTGTTCTTCCCCTTCTCTCGCAACGGTGCCGCGAAATTCGCGGCCATGGTCGGGATTGTGGACGACTCCCTTCCGTCCGTGCCGGGTCCGCTGAAGTTAAAAGGGAATGCCCTCTGCGCCCTTCTCTATCTCTTCCATCCACCCAGCACTGGAATCCCGACGACCTTCTTCCCCCTCACTTCCACGCCCCGTGCCGCGACCGCAGCCACCGTGGATTCACGGCCTTGTCCTTTGCTCGCCCTCGGGTAGCGGTCGAGGATCTTCGCGGTGGAACGTTGGTGCGTGTCGTCCACTTGGGAGACCCGATTGGCGACCACATTTCAACGAATTGCTTGTCGTCGTGCAAGCTCCGCCGCGGGTCCGCCGCGGTGCGTGGGCAACCACTTCTCCGTCCCGAACCACGGTAATAACTCCTCTAGTTGTTTCGCTCTCATCTAGGCCGCGAGTATAATTCCTCGAATTCGTCTAGGAGGGCGCGGGGGTGGGGTTCTCCAGGCGCCGGTGGGCGACGCCGCCGCGGGCGCTCTGTTCGGTCGATTAGTTGGCTGGGGGTAGGAGAAAGACCGCTTGCCGTCGATCGCCAAGCCAACGGCTGCGATTAGATTATATGCGTACCCCTTCGCGAAGTTAATCAGAGCCATCGGATGGGGATCGATCGGGTGTTAGTGCGTCTCGGTCATTTTTAATCCAATCCGTTGATCGGGCATCCGTCGGTTGAATTCGCACGCTAGTGTATAATGGCAGGGATCTAATCCTATGCACCCATTTTTGAACGAGCGGCCGAGATCGGCTGATACCCCTTCGCGGGTCAGTTTTGTAAAAGAGTCCCTGGACTTCACTGAATTCAACCCGCCGTCCATGTATTACTATTCGCCGAGTCTTGTCGATCTTGCGAGTTAGCCCCTGTGTTCCCGATTAATGGAGGCCCAGTCCAGAACATAATAAAATCAGGGAAAATAAATTATAAATAGATTTTTAATAGGAAAATAAGTGCTAGAACTTCAATAATTCATAGAAAATGCATATGAACTCCAAATTACTTCATTCCAGTTCCTAAAATTTTGTAATTTTATTCTCTAGCACTTAGTGTCTCTGTTATATCATGACAACAGTAAGAAAATTAATCCCACACTTAATCCTATTTAAAACACATGAAACCTTTGAAAATTCATAACTTAAATTCTATAACTCCAAAAATTATGATTCCTGTTCCTAGAATTTTATTTTAATGTGTAGATTATTACTGTGTATTTTGTTTATATGTTTGGTGTAATGTTAATTTCTCTATATGCACTGTGCTTGTTTGTATTGTGGCGAGTAGAAGAGCCCGTGACCGAGGATCCTGGTGAGCAGCAGGTTGAAGTAGCTGAGCAGGAGCTCATTGAAGGCAAGTTGTGCCCTTGACCACTTTTTACCTAATAATTTTCTTTAATATCACTTATCCATGCATAGGTTAATTTTGATGGGACCCAATAGGTCACCCTAGATTGTTTATCTCATTACCTTGTTTACCCCTGAATCACATGGGTAGTTTGCTATTGCTTTATGTGGTTTTGGGATAATCATTTATTACCTCTATGTTCCAATTCTTTTTTGTTATTCTATTTATGTTCATGTTGAGATCATTAATGTTAATTGGAACATAGAGCTTAACTTGAGAACCACGTGCCACCACAAGGGTTTAATGGGACGCCCTTGGCTGACTAATTAGGAAAGCTAGTGGAAGACTACCTTACCCGAAAGGGGCAAGGGCAGTAGGGGAGTGGTCAGTGTAGGGAGGTCCTTGGTTGATTTTGCTGCGATGGCTGTCAGCCAAGAACCCTGCATTGGAACTTCCTATAAACTGTAGCGGGTTTTCGGAAGCTAGTGGAACTTTGTAAAGGCCTCGTAGTGTTGCCCTGCCGTGCTTCCTAGGTAGAGGTGTATGGGATTCACGACCCTTGGCAGATGGGTAGCATGACTTGTGGGTAAAGGGTACAACCTCTGCAGAGTGTAAAACTGGTATACTAGCCGAGCTCACGGTCATGAGCGGCTCAGGACTCTCTGATGTTTAAATTATGGAACTTAAATTCAATTTTGTCATATGCATTGCATGGGTTTATTATTAATTTGTTCAATTACTTTACTTAAGGTTTGGTATTTACTTACACTTAGTAATTGCTAATAAAATTTTGACCAACTACTTAAAAGCAATGCTCAGCTTTAACCCTTGTCATTGATTAGCCTTACACATCACATGAACTCACACCTTTGTGAGTTTATGTCCACTGGTTCCCCACAACTTGTTGAGCTACGATCATGTGTGAGCTCACCCTTGCTGTCTCACACCCCACCCCCCCACAGGAGAAGAGCAGGTGGTACAGGAGGAGCCACAAGGCGAGGAATATGATCTGATCTAGGTGGCGTTTCGCAGTTGACATTGGCGCCGACGATCCTTAGTTCGTTTTATCTTTATTATTTTATTTTGTAATAAGTCTTCCGCTATGTATTAAATACTCTGATGTTATTGACATTTATCTCTATACACTCTGTTATTATATATGTTGTCTTCTTGGCGCATGTATGAGATGCACGTGGCTTTGTTCCTTAAAGCTGGGTGTGACAGCTTGTGTCCGAACCCGCCTGGCCACAACCTCGCTTTGCTCTCTGCGTCAGCTACTCACTGGTGCTCCAGCTCGTCAGCTGTCGTTGTCCTATCCACGTCAGCACGTGACCATGGTCGTGTTCGTCGAGTTCGCCAACACTCTGTTGTCGATTCGACTGTCGTCACTGTTGTATGCCTTGTTGCGTGCTCGCCGAGTGTTGTCGGTTGTACCTCAGCACTCGTGCTTGCCGCTGGCTCGTGTTAACGCTCGCACGTCTGCTCGTTGTCACTGCGGCGCACTCGCTCTCATCTATAGGGTTTCGCGCATGCTCGCGTCGGCCGTCGAGCTGTTGAACCCATCCTCCCTTGCTCGTGACTTCATCGTCGCTAGAACCCTCACTAGATTCGTGTCCTTGCTAGCTTGCTCCATATTCAATCTCATCGTCGTCCGCTCGTCAGCAAGAAATCTCAAGAGTCGGGTGAAGGCGGAGCCAACAACGTGATATTCACCAAGTGCACGACAGAAAACTCGGACATCCTACGCGACTCAAGTTTGATTCGCCTAAATTATTCAGTCGAGGAGAAGATCTTCATCAATTGATTACCAAAGAAAAGAAGGCCCCTAGATGACGTCAACCGGAACCCGTAGTCGTGCTTGCGACTATCGCATCGAATTAGTCAGGGTAAGCAAATTTGTTATTCGTGCGAGTGGATTAATGAATGATCTGACTAGGTCTAATATGTATTAGATTGCCTGAGTCGTTTTAGTAATTTGGTCGATGTCGTAGGATGAAAAGATCTCAATAGGTCTCAGTGTTTGCGGGATTGTAGGTGTTAATGGGAAGTTATATTAATATATATGATACATAGGTTAATCAGTAAATTAAGTAATTAAGATACATAGTTTAAATAATTAATAAAAATCTAGAAATAGATATTCTAGTGTTGTCATGTCAATTGGTTAATAGATGTAGTCGATGCCCTGCCGTGATATCTATGATGCTTAATGCTTGGTTTTAAGTGTTTCATCCTTTTTATTGTAGATTATCTATATTATACTCATTATACTTGTGCTCATACATGTGCATCGTGCATCTCATAAGGTACGATAAATAATCGCGTGATGCGGAAGATGACCCAAGTCGACCCCAAGCGCGGGCTACTCCGCATGGTGATGCTGAAGAATGAACCTACCTGATCAAGTGCTAGGACAAGGATGATCGTCAAGTGGACATCGCCTAACAAACACTAACCTAGTGTTATTCAGGCAAGCCCCGGTGCATTCGCCACCTCCTTGATGTTTTAAAATCTTTATCACCTTGTTTGATGTATTAGGTGATAGGAGTTGTGTGCTAAACCGTTGATGCATTTCCTTCCTTGGAAAATTGATTACCCTTCCTTGACACCCTTTTTGAAAAGAGTTTTTGATGCTTAGCCTTGCTTTAGTAAACAAAAATGTTTTGTTTTAAAACAAAGGTGATGCTTCAGTGGGTGGGAATGTTTTCGAAAATAAAACTTGATGGTGAATCCATCATGGCTGTGATGGGTTCAACATCGGAAAAGATGTACCTCTGCCAGGTACCAAACTTTGGGTTGAAATAATAAAGCTGAGACCGGGCATTTGACTTGCACGAGAAAGGAGTCTCGGTGTAGTGTCTCTGGTGCACATGCATAGCCGTCTGAGGTCTTTGGGACAAGGACAGGTGCATGTGGGCCTAATAACTTGGAGGTTCTGCCACACTGAGCAATATCCTACTTCTAAAATCCTTTTATTTTCTATGCCAATTTGCTTTCTGTATAAGGAACAAGCAATGAAAACTTAGTTCTAATTTGTTGTAATAATTCTGCCTGTATTAGAATGAAATATATCTTCTTCACAGATTTACGATGCTCGAAAGTCGTTCATAAGGGAATGCAGAGCCAAAATTGACAAAGCTACAAAAAGTCGTTCCTAAGGGAGCGCAGCGTAAGTTTTTTGCTCAAAAGTCGTTCCTAAGGGAATGTAGAGCCAAAATTGACGAAGCTACAAAAAGTCGTTCCTAAGGGAGCGCAGCGTAAGTTTTCTACTCAAAAGTCTTTCCAAAGGGAATGTAGAGCCAAATACCACTGAAATATAAGGCGAAGAAGTTCAAAAGTCGTTCCTAAGGGGATGCAGAACTTATACTGCCAAAATAGAAGGCGAAGAAGTTCAAAAGACGTTCCTTAGGGGATGCAGAACTTATATCATCGAAATAGAAGGTGAAGAAGCTCAAAAGTCGTTCCTTAGGGGATGCAGAGCTTGTGTGTTCCAGTGTGGGCATGTGGGTGTATGTCTTTGGCATCCTCATCATTTTGCATCATCATATCATCACATCATTTCGCATAACATTACATCATACATCATATTGCATTAACGGCACAAGAATCGAATATGAAGCCAATCTTCGGTAAATGCTTCGTCAAATTGAAAATGTGCTAAGGCACGAAGTAAGCTTCGGGAATACAGTTTTATCGAAGGCATCTCTTTCTTTATGAAGCATGAAAAAAAGGGAAGGTGTTTTTTCGCCGAAGGCTCAAAAAACGGTATGTGTGTAAATTTCATGCATCGCAAAGAAATAGATTACAACAATTTACATATTTGATTCAATATTACAACTTCAAATATTACATAGTTTTGTTACAATAGAAGCCTAATCTTCCTTCATTTGTTCTATACATCAAGCCTTTCAAAATGATTATTACAATAAAACCTATTCCTCTTTAAGGACTTTCTCTGCAACTTCGTTCAGTAATTTGTTGACGACCTCGTCGATAATGGATTCAGCCATGCTTATGATATCCAATGATTCCTTCATCTCTAGATCATCTAGGGGATCGTACGGCTCCGGAGGCAGGGATAGTTTAGCTGAAGTAGGTAAACAGATTAGTTCGAAGCCACAAAGCAAGTGCCGAAGCTAAAAATCAAGAAATAATACCTAAATGCCTTTCACGTTTTGTAGCTTCTTCAGCTTGCTTTGCGTCTGCTCGGGCGTCGTGGGTATCTTTTTCACTCTTTTTTATAATCTCGTGGGCTAGCTCTCGGCCACCGTTCACCCAGACATCGTTATAAAATTTCCCGCCCATTAAAGTCGCTTCGGCTTAAGGATCCTTCGTATCATCTATGGAGAAGGTAGCTTCGGCTTGGGCTATGGCCTTAACGTGATCACATTCGGCCTTCTCCAGAATAGCCGAGATTCCCCGCACACAGGAAAACACGCAAACATTCCCGCGATCACTCAAAATTTCCTTGGGGTCCCTTGGGGTCGCCTCGTATGAAGTTTTCTTCAGCAGAGTAGGCGCCCACTTTGGCGAACCTAGTTTTTAATTTCTTCACACAATCCAAGGATTTCTCAAAGCACCTTTCCTTGGATTCGTGAAGTTCTTCAACATTTTTGTCTAGTTTATTTTTCCAATATTCACTAATTTCTTGATTAGCCTGTGCGAGCGCTAATTCTCCTTAGCTTCGGCCAGTTGTCTTCAAAGGTCTTCAATTTCGGTTTTCTGGGCTTCAGCCTGAGCTTTGTAATTAGTTGCATCCTCCTTTACTTTGTTCACCAATGAAATCAAAATTTTATTTTTTCCAAGCCTTCGTTTCTCAACTCAATCACCACTGAACGAAGGTTGTTGAGTGCCATGGTACAACTCACGTCTTTAGCATTCTTTTGTGCCCTCAAGGCATTACTATGAATCAAGCCCTATAAAGAAGAAGAAAGAATTGAGTATGACAATAAAATACTTCGTGTCTAACTTCAAAGTCAACTCTTATACCTTTATGCTATTGTACACGAGGCTATCATCAAGTTCATCTTTCAACAGAACCGAAAGACCTTCTTCAAGTTTTAGAAATCCCATACTCCTAGCTATCTCCCGGCACACGGATATTTCTTTGTTATCCGGAAGACAGTACAGGAAATCATCTTCATTGGTACCATTGAACACCAAGGCCCCTTTTGGATATCTCAATCTTTGGGCATAGTGTCTGGCTTCTAGTATTTCTTCCTGGGATAATTTCTTCCTCGAAGCATGTTGAATAATGTAGTCAATGTCTTCGTTCAGAGCTTCGGGAGTAGGAGCTTCGGTCTTTTGTGGTACAATCTGCCCTGCTGTTTTGTCCTCAGGCGCGGTAGGCTTCGTCTTGGTGGGCACTGAAGGCCTAGCTTCGGCTTCGGCCTGAACTTTCGTAGCTTCGGTAATTTTCTTAGGAGCAGGACTCAAGGCCTTCGTAGTCTCTATAACAGCGTCTAATACACTGGCCATCCTCCTCCTTTTGGGAGTTGTGGCAGGAATTTCTTGCATCTTTGGCAAATATGCCTCTGTTGGTGGGCTCAGGATTTCTGGCGTTTTTATCACCTTTTCCACCTGTGGCTCTTCAGCCTTATCATCTCTAGCTTCGACTGGCCCGACTGTAGGCATCTTCAGCGCTACCATCGGCTCTTCAGTATTCTGCACAATCGGAGCAGCTTGCCTTGCTTAGACAGCTGAAGAGGTCCCCGCGCCAAATTTAGGCACCACAGCCGGTTTAATGTAACGCGGCCGGTGGGTCAGAACCTTCATCTTTTTGCCCTTTGGCTCGGTTGCAATGGTCGAAGCGGCAGCCTTTCTCTTTTTCTCTTGCCCTCGTAGCGAGTAATGATAATCAGGATATATGAAGCCAATAGCATCAAACACCATGTTCAATGGTCGAAGCGGCAGCCTTTCTCTTTTTCTTTTGCCCTGACGCTTGAAGGCTGCGAACAAAGCATTATCCTCGGCCTTGGAATATGTTCCAAGTAGCTCGTCGCTGGTAACTTCAATACATTTCAACCAGTCATCATCTGGCTCATGAAACTTCTCCCTAATTCTGAAGGTATACTTCAATCGGACTAGACCACCTTCGCTGGATTCGGCAGTGGTCTCCTTCGGCATATCCCAGCTCTCCACAAGTGGCCATACCCTGAAGGATATGTGCTCTTGAATTGAATCCCTCGTACCAATGTAGGCGCACACAGTACTAAAGGCCTTCTGGCATGCTTCAACATTGCTATCAATATTCACCTCGGCCTACGGAGGCCGAAGCGAGACTAGATGGGACGCTGGATAACTTCTTTGATGTCTTCTCTTTTCTTCAAATCATTTTTAACGTAAAACCACTCCTCCATCCAGGCTCCGGGCCATCTTTTCTAGAATGTTAGTACTGGATGGCTTGCATTGGGGCGAGCAATAAATCCATAACAACCAAAGTTGTTGTGGTACTGTTCTTTGCCAGTAGCCTTCGTCTCATATAAAAGCTCGTGCATACTACAGAAGCACTTCGCGCTTGGCTCCAGCCCCTGACTCCTTACAGCCTAGACAAAAATCCCCATCCTAATTATAGCTTCGGGGGTGATTTGATGAAGGAAGATCCGGTATATCTTCAGCACTTCAACCACAAACTTGCTCAAGGGGAACCGAAGACCAGCCTTCAAAAAGCTTCGATAAATTACAACTTCATTCTCTTCAGGAGCAGGGACGATGTTGTCTCCTCCAACCCTCACGATAGACATGTCGCGAAAGTACCTTCCTCTCATGTTATCAATATGACTCTGTTTAATAGTCGATTTTCCGAAGACAACATGGCTTGGTCGCCACGGTCGGTCTTCAGAATCTTCGTCTCCACTTTCTGCATCATAACTATCACTGTCATCAGTATCTTCAGACAAACCCTCCAGTATATCTTTCGTAATCTTCTCTGTATTCGTTTTTAACATAGATTCAAAAAATCCAGCGATAAAAGGATCCGTAGCTCTCTTTTCTTCAAATAACTTCGTCTCCTCAAATAGCATTGTCTTCTCAGTCATCTTCTTTTCCTCAGTCATCTTTTCCCCAAACATGGTGCAAACACGTCTTTAAACGGAAGCTCAAAAAGCTTGAAAATCAGGCAAGAGCCAGTGAGCAAGAGCTAAAAGTTTGAGAAAATAACACAAATGGCAGAAATGGCATGTCAAATGGTGTCGGTGCGGGTACATATTTATACGCCCAGTGCGTTGCAACTTGGAGGGCCCCAACTGTCATTGATTGTTGCTATTCTAGCAAAGGGAAGGTGTTTTTTTGGACCTTCGGCTTAAGGCCTTCGTTCACGTCGCAGTCTGAATTCATTGTTATAACAAATTAATACAGCGAGGGCTACTGTTGGGGGCCTTCGTCTTCCAAAGGTCCTCAAAAACATGATTAACAATTTTTCCCAAGTGTAATATATGTATAGGAACCTTCGGTCTCGGAATAAAGCTGTACACAATATGAAAAGCATGGTCGGGACGAAGGTTGAACCAGCTCCGAAGCTATGCGCAAGGAAGCTTCAGCTCAGCGGCAGAAAAAGGAACCGACTTAAAGGGGAAAAGGCTATTTAGTTCTCATTGGATTGTCCTTAAGTCAATAGTAAACATAAAGGGCATGTATGTAATTTTACACAAGTTGCGCCCTATGCCTATAAATAGATGAACAGTACCCCCATACTGTTCATGCTGACTTGTATTCACTCGTGCATCACGCTTGGACTTTTACCTTCTGTCAAGCCGAAGGTACAAATGTAATTCAATATTGTTCATATTTATTCGTGATGATATAGAAAAGATATATTGATAATGTCATATGATTATTCATGTCATTTCTCATGTTTCATATGCTTCTCCTTTCATTGATATATATACTGCGATGATGAAGGTACGTCCTTCATAACCTTCGTCTGAAGATCATTATATCCTGAGAGAGATAATGCTTCGAAGGACGAAGGACTTTAACCATTAATATTTTGTGTTGCCTTGTTCTTAACTTAGAGCATTTGAGAACAAGTCCCCAACACTAAAAATCTTGGAACCATTTTTATTAAATACTATAGAAATTTAGAAGTCTAACAAAATTGGTCTTGTATTTTTAGCATTTTCTACAATTTTCTAGAAATTCTCTAATTCTGGCAGAAAAAGAAAAAGAGAAAGGGTCAACAGTATTGGGCTCATTTTAGCCCAAGTCGGCCTACAGAAGGGTGAACACGCTCGCGCCCGCGCCCGCGTTGTCAATTTTGCACAGAAGACCTTGGCGATTTGAATAACTTGAAAAGGAGTCGTGGCACTATTCCTGCGTTTCACTGACATCTACAAAAACCTCCCTGGATTTCTATTTCTTCACAACATCAGGTCCACGACTGTGGACGGTGGAGCAGGAACTCCGACAAGCCTGTACTGGCCAGGATATGTAATGACCGGAGCTCAGAAGTGGTTGCTACCTAATTCGACCCCAAATAATCATTTCCACTCACCAATTTCAAGATTCCAGGCCCTAATCGCTCTGCCCACGGTGACAGTGCGATCAACGGATAACCTGAGGCGTTCCTGATGATCTACCCTGGTCTAGTGCAATTGGTTGGGCCGATGAGCTTCAAGGACATATCAGAGGACTAAAACAAAGGAACAGAGGGTGGGAATGGACCTGTAACGCGCTAGCCACGGTGAGAGTCTTTCAGGCGGCAGAAAACCGATTTGGGGGAAGTGAGCAATTCGGAGGCTCTGGTGAACAATTGGAGGAAAGTGCTGGTGCTTTGGATGGGTAATTACCCTACGGAGCTCATGGCGCACTCAATTTATAGAGTCAGTGAGTGGTGGTGTCCACTTTGAAAGGATTGCGCTGCCGGCCAGAGAGGGAAAGAGTTACTGGCGCAAGCAAATCGTGGCCATTACCGTGGCAAAACCACCGGCGACGACCAGGCTATCTAAGGTGGCTTATTGCAACGTGGTAATTGGCCTGAGGTGTGGCACGACCGTGGCGAAGGGCGCACACTCCGGTGATGGCTGCTTGGCCACGTCGCCGGCGCAAGTGGGCAAGAGACAGAGCGGCCACAGTGCCTTGTGTTCATCCGCGATGAGATCTTTTCACCATCGAGCGTAATCCACTCGCCTAAGGCACAAATCGCGATGGCCGGTGCGAATCCAGGTGCAAAGGCCACCAGCGGTGAGGGGGGCTGAACAGAAGATCTTTGTTCACTGTACCATTGGATTCTCATTCAGTCAGCCTGACAGAGCAACTTGCAGGGAAATTTGTTCCCAAATTCATATAGTGACTTGACCTGCTCTCTATATCAAAGTTGTAGCCCTATGATCCAGCTACAACCTTGCTATAGCAACCATGGTCAAACAATTACTGGATCATAGTCGAATTCCATCTCAAAGCTTGCCCAACTTCACTGTTACCCCTTCTTCAGTTCATTGGCTAACTGTCAGCTTGACTTTAGACCTAATTATCTCCAAATTTTGCATGACACCAGAGCTTAATTACTGAAGCAAAATTGTACTCCTACAGTAGCTCTACAAGTTTTATGTGTTGACCCTAGGCAAATTCCTTATATTTTTAGAAATACAGAGCTCCAAAGTCAGCCCTATTCAACTGATTTTGGACTTAGTCACATAAGAGGTATAGAGTGACTTTTTGCAAATAAGCCCAAATCTCATGGTTTGATTTGCAAATCCTCAAATGTGTGAGACATATGATTTGAGGTACCCTAATATCTTGGTTTTTACACTTTGGTCCAAAAATGTACAAAATTTACACATAACCGCCTACGGTTTCCATTCAGGGTTTTCCAGGGGTTTTTTTAGGGTTTTTTAACACTTTAAGGTTTTGGTGCTACCCAAGTTAATTAAATATGTTATCTTATGATCATTTCTAATGAGTTTTGGGATTTTAACTTATTTAGGCTTCACTTTCACTCATAATCCTAGTTTAGGGTTAAGTACTCCAACCTAGGGTTACTCACTTACCAAGTTACATCAATACAACTTGTTTGAAATTTTTGCCTAGTGAATGCACTCTAAGTGTAACAAACACATGATATGCAAATGCTCATGATGTTATGCTCAAGTTTTAGTGACAGTAACACCAGGGGTGTTACATCCTTTCCCCCATAAAAGAATCTCGTCCTGAGATTTAAAAGTCCTAGGGCAAGTAGTGGAAAAAGGAAACACGTCATATTTTTATTTCCTTATTTCTTGTACAAGGCAGGGGGTGGTATGGGGGTCTACTTCTCTATTACAACAATTGTACACATCTCACAATTTACATGAAGCTAAAAAGCCTGGGAAATTCTTTTCTAAAAAGTCTTGGGTTTCCCATGTGCCTTCATCTTCCGTGTGTTGGTTCCATTATATCTTATAAAATTTGAGAGTTCTTTTTCGGGTAACCCTGTCCTTTTGATCCAGGACTCGAATAGAATGTTCTGAATATGTTAAGTCTGGTTCCAAGGCAACATCTGTCACTTCAATGGTTCGATCTGGAACCCAAAGACACTTCTTCAATTGGGACACGTGGAACACATTGTGCACTGCAGACAATGTTTCGGGTAGTTGGAGTTGGTATGCCACTGGTCCACATTGTTCAAGAATGGGGAACTGACCAATGTACCGAGGTGCAAGCTTTCCCTTTACACCGAAACGAGATACACCCTTCATTGGTGATACTTTCAGGTAGACATAATCTTCAACTTGAAAGTACAAGGGTTGTCGTCGTTTGTCTGCATAACTCTTTTGTCGAGCTTGTGCTTCCTTCAAATTATGTATAATTCGTTGAACTTTTTCTTCCATTTCTTTAACCATATCAGGTCTGAAAACCACCTTTCCCCTGGTTCAGACCAATTTAATGGAGTACGACACCATCGTCCATATAAAGCTTCAAACGGTGCCATCTTGATACTTTCTTGATAACTGTTGTTATATGAAAACTCTGCCAATGGTAAACATTCATCCCATTTTTGCGGAAATTCTAGAACACATGCCCGTAACATGTCCTCGAGTATTTGATTTACTCTTTCATTCTACCCACTGGTTTGAGGATGATAGGCCGAACTGTGGAGCAACTTAGTACCTAGAGCATTGTGGAGTACCTCCCAGAATTTGGATACTAATTGCGGTCCGCGATCCGACACTATTGTCTTTGGAACACTGTGTAGATTGAGAATACGGGCAATATATAGTTCCGCATATGTGGCCACTGTATACTTTACCTTGACTAGAGAAAATTGGGCGATCTTGGTAAGTCGATCAATGATAACCCAGATGGAATCAAACCCTCTTGCTATCCTAGGTAATCTCACAATGAAGTCCATGCTAATGTCCACCCATTTCCAAGTCGGGACGGGCAAAGATTGCAGTGGACCAGTAGGTTTCATGTGTATGGCTTTGACACGTCTACAGGTGTCACACTTCGCCACATAGCGTGCAATTTCAATCTTCATCTTTGTCCACCAATAATGTTGCTTTAAATCATGATACATCTTAGTGCTTCCGGGATAAATAGAATAGCGACTAAGATGTGCTTCATCTAAAATTTGCTAGCGGACTTCATCATTCTTGGGCACAACTATGCGGTTATTAAACCATACAATGCCTTGATCATCCTATCTGAAACAATTTGCTTTACCGACCTTTATTTCTCATGAATGTGTTTCATACCCTTATCACTTCTTTGTGCATCAACAATCTTCTACAGAAGAATTGACTCAAACTTCAATTGATTTAAGGTTCCATGCTGAATCATTCCCATGTTTAACTTCTCCATTTCTTGGCATAATGTGATGTCAGAGGTTTTCACTCTAAGACAATGGCAGGAAGCCTTGCGACTTAGTGCATCTACCACCACGTTGGCCTTGCCTGGGTGATAGTGAATTTCTAATTCATAATCCTTAATCAGCTCAAGCCATCTCCTCTGCCACATTTAGTTCTGACTGGGTAAAAATGTACTTCAAGCTTTTATGATATGTATATATATGACAGATATTTCCCAGCAGATAATGACACCATATTTTAAGGGCATGAACCACAATAGTTATTTCTAAGTCATGATTTGGATAATGTTCCTCATGCCGGCGCAACTGTCTTGAAGCATACGCTATAACTCGGCCCTCTTGCATCAAGACACATCCGAGACCACTGCCTGATGTGTCACAATACACATCAAAAGGCTTTTCAATGTCTGGTTGAGCTAATACTGGAGCAGTGGTCAATAACACCTTCAGCTGCTTGAAGGCTTCGTTGCATCTTGAGGACCAGTTAAATTTTGTATCATTCTTTAATAAACTTGTGATTGGCTTCACAAGCTTAGAGAAATCCGGGATAAATTGGCGGTAGTAGCTAGCCAGTCTAAGGAAACTCCAAACCTGATGCACAGTGGTTGGCGGTTTCCACTCTAGAATATCCTTGACCTTGCTGGGATCAACCGCAATCCCCTTTGCAGACAATACGTGTCCCAGAAACTGGATTTCCTCCAGCCAAAATGCGCACTTGCTGAATTTAGCATACAATTGATGTTCCCTTAAGCGTGTTAACACGATCCATAGATGCTGAGCATGCTCCTCTTCATTCTTGGAATATATCAAGATATCATCAATGAAGACCACCACAAATTTTTCCAACTTGGGCATAAATATCGAGTTCATTAGATATGTGAAGTGGGCAGGAGCATTCGTTAATCCGAAAGACATAACCAAATATTCGAATAATTCGTACCGCGTAGTAAATGCGGTCTTGGGTATATCTTCGGGTCAGATACGGATCTGATGATAGCCTGACCTGAGGTTAATTTTAGAGAATACCCGAGCTCCAGTAAGCTGATCAAATAAAATATCAATTCGGGGAAGAGGGTACTTATTCTTGATTGTGACCTCATTAAGGGGTATATAGTCCATGCACATCCGAAGCGTTTGATCCTTCTTCTTGACAAAGATTTTGAGAAATCCCAAGGTGACGAACTGGGCCGAATGAATCCCTTCTCCAGTAGATCTTGTAATTGAGTCCTGAGCTCTGCCAACTCATTTTGGGGCATTCGGTATGACCTTCTAGAAATTGGAGCCGTACCGGGCTTTAGTTCAATCACAAACTCTACATTTCTTTCGGGAGGTAATCCAAGCAGATCTTCCGGAAAGACGTCCATGAATTCATATACTACCAGAATATCTTGGATTTCTGGTATGATAGCTTCATAAACTCTTGCCAAATGGTTTAGCTGGAATAGCTACAGGGATGGACAAGAGAACCTCTTCATGGCCATAGCTCAACCTGATGGTTCTTAGATCAGTGTTGAGGATAGCTTTGTGCTGAGCTAACCATTTCATGCCCAGAATTACATGTATATCTTGGCCTTTCAGAACAATCATATTGGTGGGAAAGTCCCGTTCAGCTAATGTTACGGGCACATGGAAAGCCACTTCTTTAGTGATTATTTGTCCCCTAGGCGAATGAATAATAAACCCTTCCCTTGATTCGATGCAAGGAATGTGACACCCCAGTGTCACCTAGGGTTTCTCTCAAGTGCTAACCCAAGAACCCTCATCTTATGTGAACCAAAATGGAGCATGAACATCAAATTGACTTAAGAATAAAAGATCCACTAAGCTTAAACTTAAAAGTATCATGTTCAAAACAAATGGGTTTTTCAAAAAGGCAAAATGTGCAACCCCAATAAAAACCCTAATTGAACCCTATAAACAAATTTCAAGAGAAAAGGGAAAAGAGTATGAAAAATATAAAATCATGACTTGGGCCAATTATAAACATTAAAGTAAACTAAATAAGCAACAACAAAGGTTATGTAAGCTTGGCCAAAACAATTCAAATAAAACCCTAAACAAGCCTCTCAAGTGGGAGTTCATTAGTGAATTCTGAAATTCAGAATTCTGAATTTCAGACCTTGAGCCAAAGATCAAAAGCGTGTTCACCTTGATCCCTAACTCAAATCCTAATGGCCTCGTTGACAAAAACGTGCATAACTAAGCTCTATGTCTTGTGCCAGAAGATGGCATTGGGACGCGTGCCTCGGACACGTCAAACCAGAGATCTTCTCCCTGTGTGCGGCAGTGAGACAAACCAGATTTCTTCCCTCTCTATCTCCTAATCCAGTCAACCAAACCTGCTAGCCTCCACACACAAACGACAAAGGGACCTGAGAGGAAGAGATCTCTCAACGGGATTATGGCCAAAATCTCAAAGATTTGGGGCCAATCCGCGCTTGAACTCGACCTCTCTCTGCGCTGCCTCGTGCTTGACGCTGTGCCAGGCGCCAGAGCATGCACTGGCGTTCGCCGCGCATGCCCCGAGCGCTTGTCAGAGCCCCGCCCTCGGCCGTGCTCGCCTGCGCCTATAAAGCCTCCCTGGGCACGCCTCACTTCACCCCATGCTCACCATCGCCGGCTAGACGCTCCTCCTTAGCTCCGGCGAGCTCCTTTCCGCCTGCCATTACCGCTAGAGCTTCGGCCACCGTGGCTAGCCCACTCCAGTCACCCCCAAGTCGCGCCAGCGCTTCGGTTAGCCCCGCCATTGGCCCGTGAAGCTTTCCAAGCCCTCGGACCTGGCAAAACTTCACCGGAAGGCGAAGATCGACCTCACCGGACTTCGGCCGCCCACCTGCACGCGTGGACCGAGCTCTCCGGTGAGCCATTCTTCAATTCCTCGCGCACACACCTTCCTTAATCCCTGGTGAAGCTCTTTGACCCATTTGATTGGTCAATTGTGCCCTAGATAGGCCGGACTCCTCGCCGTCGACGAGCTCCCCCGCCTGCGCACGCGGTCCGGCCAACTCCGACCATCCCCGACGGCGACCCGCACATCGCCGTGATCCTCAGGACCTCCCCTACACCCTCGGCCACCTCACCGAAGCAATCTCGCCGCTGGTAAGCCCCTCCGCCCTTTCTTCTGCCGCATGTACTGTTTAATTTGGGGGAAGGACCTCGGGTTAGGATTATAAGAATCCAGGGGGTTTTCTGAGATGTCAGTGACTCAATTGAATAGTAGCCCATGGACTAGTCTGTAAGGAAAACTTAAAACACCCGCCAGGGACCCCGTTGCAAAGTAGTTTTCCATTTAATCATTTCTGTTTAATCTTTTTAATAAACAGAGAACTTAGAAAATTCATAACTTGATGAATACTTAACCAAAAGTTATCAAACCAATTTTGCAAAATTCTAAATATTATGAGCTATCAATTAAAAATACTGAACTCTATGCTTTCTGTTCTAATTTTTAGAATTAAATACAGAAACTGACCAAACCTTGTTTAATTAAGGAAAATTAGTTTTATTCCTGTGCTGAACCTAAGAAAATTTGTAGATGTTCATAACCCACTTAAACACAGTTTAAAAATAGTGAGGACCCCAGTATTGAAAAATTTAGTGTGGATATCAATTAAAAGCCATTTCTGCCCAAACCTTAGGAAAATCAGAAAGGCCTTAGAAATTAATGACCAGTGAATGAAATAATTTTTCCTAGTTTGCTTAAGTAACAAAGAACCTAGGAAAAATAAAGGAACCTCTAGTCTAGATCAGATTCAAAGAGAAATGTTTTATTTAACATTATTCCAACTAGAAATCAATTATTAAAATTAGAAAACCAGACCCAGAATTGATAATAAAAATCCAGTGGACTTGTAACCACCAAAACCCCACTACAAAAATAATAAACACCCCAGCCCATCATTGTAAGTAAGGTAAATAAATAGAACATGATAATGAGCCATAGTTCAATTAAATTATGAGTAACCCACAATAATGCAATAATGGGTAAATAAAATTTTGCTAGACCAATAATGAGATAGGCCACCAGAAAAAAATACAAACCCATTGGAAAGATGCAAAATAATACCTATTGCCAATATTTTGTAAGAAGGGCCATTTAATCCAATTAATGCACACTCCCCCTTCCCTTGAGCAAAAAGATGCCAAACTTCAGAATGATTGCTTTTGCGCAAAGAAGCTAGGAAAAATCAGAAATCTGTTGTTTGATATTTTTCAAATATAGTGGTAGTAGAAAGCACCCCTTTGGCAAGAAACTTTAGAAAATCCTAGTAAAATAACTAGTAAGTATTAATGGCTGGAAATTTGTACCAAATCATGTTATAGCCTCTAAATGCCAGCAAAAATAAGTCTTAGAGGATTACCTACTATTAAATGATAGTTGTAGTTCAAATCACCCTTTCTTCCCTAAAATTTGGTAATTTTGTCCAGAGAAAAATATTCACTTTTTGGACCCCAAATTTTGAGACACAGAATTACACACCAGTGACAAGCCACTGTAATTTTTGCAGAATTTTTGAAAATTTATTAAGGTGACT
This sequence comes from Zea luxurians, assembly GCA_029449295.1. Classification (NCBI taxonomy): domain Eukaryota; kingdom Viridiplantae; phylum Streptophyta; class Magnoliopsida; order Poales; family Poaceae; genus Zea; species Zea luxurians. The sequence goes on along the minus strand of JAOPSE010000006.1, from coordinate 20,715,321 downwards.
TGTAGTTCAAACCCACTCCCAAAAACTTAAAGAGAATAAAGAAAAAGAAAGGAGAAATAAACCTCACTCCCATAAGTCCAACTTGAGTTCTTGACAAGTCTCACTAAAGGCCTTAAAAAGAATTCAGTGGAACCCCAAGAATAAACCTACCACGTAACTTAGCTAAGTTTGATTCAATTTACCAAATATACCACCCAAAAATCTCGTGTAAGCAAGATGTAGCTCTATCTAACTCAAGTAGATCATACACCATCAAAAGTTTAAATTACTAAAGCACATACCATATCATGCATATATCTTACGCATTGCATTCATTAGATTGTAATCTAGCTGACGGAGAGTACGTGCTCATCCCCGAGCAAGGATCTGTCCAAGAAGAGGACCAGGAGCAAGCTCTCGAGGCTACTATCGAGGATCTCCCCGCAGCCCCAGCTATGGAAGGCAAGCCCCGGTTTTATGCATAACCGTTTATATATGCTATTTTACTGCACTTAATGTTTGTAGGTTTGTAATGTGCACTTAGGTGTAGGAGTTGCTTGAAACCTCTAGATGCATGAACTTAGGATTTCTTTTGAGATGAATACTAGTATGCTAGGTCGAGTAGCTGCTTGCTAATCAGGATCTCGGTAGAAGTCGAGTGATTTTTCCAGCACTCGCGCGAGGTCAGGAATTGATTGTATTCATCTTGATAACGGGATCTATGTTAGTCTATGGACTTGGATCTAGGGAGGATGTCTTGTCCATGAGACTGGAAAAAGGAATTAAGGATTAATGTGTGGATACTGAGTCAAGCTTTTGAACGTACTAAGCACATGTCGGGAAATATGGTAACCGGTAAACCTAGTACCTGAGTGAAGCCGGGCGCGGACTTTATCCCTCATGCGACCTGAGACTGGGTCTCCCTTGCTAGCTATGGTGGGTACAAGTGCGGTCACTGCACGGCGGCAGCCGGGGTCAGTGGAGCATTGTATGCCAAGGCGGTGAGGCCTGGACGCGAACGGGAAATCGATGGGGACGGTTGACATGTGTGGGGACGGAGTGCCCTGACATGTCATGTGTTTAGGTTTACCTTGCAATGATAAAAACTCGATTCGAATCGTTTGCTTCTCGCAGCTAATGAGACTGCTTGACCCCTTGTACTACGTCGAGTAAGAAGTGAAATGAGGTTACATGAGACAATTTGTTGATTGAACTAAATGCTTGTTACCATGTATACTTAGAAGGAGCAAATGTAGCTAAGATAATAATACTAGAATTTGAAAAGCTAAGAATTGATTTTTAGAAACAGCTAGTGCTTTTGGCAAACCAAACCCCTCAGCCAAACAGCTGCATAGTCTAGAGGTAGAGGAGTAGATTCCTCACACCGGGTAAGTCTAGCTGAGTATTAGTATACTCAGCCTTGCTTGTGGCAAAATTTTTGCAGGTACGATTCAGGATATGGTCGATGGTGTGACTTGGCCTACCACCCTGCCACCGGGTTGGACGGTCGAGTGGGATGTTGCTCCGACAGGAGAGGAGCACGAGGAGTAGTGGGCTAGGCCTTGCCCATTTCCTCGATACTGACGACATCGATTATCCGCTGCATTTTACTTCGTGAACTCTTCTTTTAATACTCGAAAAACTCCGATCTATGTAATAATTCAGCACTTAATTTGAGATTTCCTGTTTTATTGTATTTCTTCTGTGACTCACCTTCGAGTGAGATTGTGGAATTTGGTCCTGGTTAAGTGGCTCTATCAGACTAGATCTGAGGGACTGATGGGTTATTCCGATTTAAGTGTGTTGCGGCCCCTGAGGCGTGACTTAGGCACTTAAGCTGGAATAATTCAGGTGGTTCCGCCACAGCTGGTATCGGAGCAAATTCCACCACAGAGAAGGAAAATAAACCATGAATCCCATTTTCAAAATTTAAAACTTGCCTAGAAACTGCTAAGAATCGTCAGGACTAGACCGCTAGACCTAGGCCAAAAGGCCCTAGGCATAGAGGGAGAAATAGGTGGCTAATTATGTAGGCCCCGTGGGCCAGTACTTAGATTTTAAGGATACCCTAAGAGCACCCTATTATTTGGAGAGGAGATGTTACTTCCAGCATGCATGCATTATAAACACAAAAGGGAATTAAAACTTGAGCTAACCCACTTCCTTTTAAACCCATCCAGGCTCTTTTATTTTATTCTTTCCACCATAATCTTTACCTTTGACACCCTTCCGCAGATGAATTCACCCACCCCTGCCAGTGGAGGAGACACCCGTTTCAGTTCTGACTTCCTTTCTCACGATGGCTTTCCTTCCATCTTGTGGGAAGTGCTTAACTCTGCCGGTTACCCTACGCCCCCTTATACACGGTGCAGTTGTATGAGGAGCATCGGTTACCTCGTTGTCGGGTATGGCTGACTTTGGAGGCTCATCCGCTTTAGCCGGGTTGGCGTTCTCTTGATTCCGAAACAGTTGGATTTAGGATGGACGACACCATTGAAGCGGCAGCCATGAAGACTCTGACGACTTTCTGTGGCTACCATCCCCTGGAGATGGTGATGCACCCCTTGGGACTCTTCCTTGCTGAGAACAAGGATGACCCCATGTGGTGTAACCGCGTGAGCCATGTGAAGGATGTGTGGGCAATGTATCCTGACTTGGTTGGGAGGGTCACCGTTTAGTGCATGAGTGCGCTGTACCGCCTTCAGGCCCTTCAGAGTGATGCTATGGCACACCTTGCTAACATCACTCAAACCACCAAGCTCACTCTCGATAGCCGAGAAGATTTTGTGGTCGATTTATCTTCCGAGTTGGTGGAGAAGGATCTACAGGTGAAAGGCTAAGCCAGCGCATTACCACCTTGGAGCAGCAGGTGGAGATCCGAGACAACACTATTGATGTCTTGGAGAACCAGCTCCACGAAGTGCAGAGGGAACTCGAAGAAGCAAATGACCACCTGGACATGCACCACTTGGAGATGGAGGCCAATGAAGCCGGAAGCGAGGGAGAAGAGGCTCCCGAGGAGCTAGGACCAGCCCCTGGTGCCAATGAGACTACCTCCGCGATGCCTCCTTCACCCGTATCCAGTGCCGCTTCCACCGCTCAGGGTTGATTAGTCACTTCGACGCTTTTAGGCGGATAGAAACCTATGCGAGCTTAGTCAATGTCAGATTTTGGACTAGGCTTACGGGTACTTTCCCCTGATTGATGTAACCCTATGAACTTTTGAAATCTGTGGGATGTTTGTAACCATGTTATCTTTATTTCGAACCTGATATTATGGTTATGGCATTTTTTCCTTCCATATGAGATGATATCCTGTTGTTTGAAATTGTGAGTTGGGATAACAATGGCGACAATCTCTATTTTCATATGGCAGCTAGGTAGCGTCGCGGGCATAACAAGCAGGTTCCCCCGCCACCTCCTCCAGCTCCCACAGTGCAGGAGCTGATGGCCCAGCAGAATGAGATTCTGCGACAGCTCTTACATCGCCAGCCCCACCCTCAGTAGCATGGTGGAGGCCAGCCTCAACGACCTCCGGCAGCGGCAACCTACTAGGAGTTCCTGAGCACGCAGCCACCCTTGTTCGCCAAGGCAGAGGATCCATTGGACGCCGAAGTGTGGCTCCGCGTCGTTGAGTCCAAGTTTCCCCTCCTCACAGGAGACTGCCCTGATGCTACCAAGACTCGCTTCGCCACGCAGCAGCTTCGTGGATCTGCTCGAACTTGGTGGGACCACTTCCGTGCTATGCTCCCCGCTGATTGTGAAGTGTCTTGGGAGGAATTCAAGACTGCTTTCAGAGGGCACCACATCCCAGCTGGCATTCTTTATCGCAAGCTGAATGAGTTTCTAGCACTTAACCAAGGAACCCGCACGGTACTGCAGTATGCGCAGGCCTTCAACGACCTATGCCAGTATGCAGGTTACCATGCTGATTCTGATGAGAAGAAGAGAGACCGCTTCCGCAGGGGTCTTAACACCAAGCTGTGGGAACGACTCAACACTATCCGGGCTAATAGCTTCAATGAGTTGGTCAACCTGGCCATCTCACAAGACGATTGCATTGTAGCTCACCGGGCAGAGAAGAAGAGAAAGGCACCAATGGCAGCACCATCCACCAAGGCCTAGAGGTTCAGGATTGTTTCTCACAATCAGAGCAGGGGTTTTCAGCAGCAGGCAGGCAGATGGGTGATCAGGCCACCTCAGCAGCAGCAGCAGCCGGCACCCAACCGCTTTCTAGCTCCCGCTCCAAGGAACAATCAACCTCCACAGCAGCAACAGTTCCGCCAGGAAATGGGAACAAATGTTTCACTTGTGGCAATGTGGGCCACTATGCCAAGAATTTTCCCAGGAACCAGCAAAGGCAGGTGCCAGCACCAAATCAAGACAAGGGAAGAAAGCAGAAGGTACAGGTCAAGCAAGGGAAGCTCAACTTCACTACCCTGGAGGAAGTACCTGAGGGAGCTCCTATCATGACCGGTATCTTTTCAGTTTATAATCAACCTGCTTTAATTCTGTTTGATTCTAGTGCATCTCATAGTTTCATTAGCCAAAAGTTCAGTGCTAAATGTGAACTGCCATTCTCTCATTCAAAAAGGTCATTTGTGATAGTCACACCTGGGGGTAAAATTTCAACTAATCAATTAAACCAAAGTGTGCCTATTCAACTAGGAAGCCACATTGTCAAAACCACCCTCCTTGTTTTGGGTTTGGAAAATGTGGACATTATTCTGGGAGCTAATTGGATGACCCTGCACCAAGTTGTGCTTGATGTAGCCAGCCGTACCGTGGAAATCAATTCTCCGTTCTGTGGGAACTTCACCTTAATTCTGCCCAGTCAGGGTTCTACTCAGTCATGTGCTTTCTCTATGACGGAGTTACCTCTGAAGAAGATCCTAGTGGTCTATGAGTATGCGGATGTCTTTCCTGATGAATTGCCAGGAATGCCACCCGACCGGGACATTGAATTTGCCATCGAATTGCAACCGGGAACGGCACCCATTTCCAAGAGGCCCTATCGAATGCCACCCGCTGAGTTGGCAGAATTGAAAAAGCAATTGCAGGAGTTGCTGGATAAGGGATTTATTCGCCCAAGTACTTCATCTTGGGGATGTCCAGCACTGTTTTTGAAGAACAAGGATGAAAGCTTGAGGCTGTGTATGGATTACCGCCCTCTTAATGCGCTAACTATCAAGAACAAGTATCCTTTGCCTCGTATTGATGTTCTTTTTGACCAATTGGTCGGGGCCAAGGTGTTCTCCAAAATAGACCTTCGCTCCGGCTACCATCAGATCAAGATACGAGCAAACGATATTCCGAAGACGGCATTCTCAACCAGATATGGGCTATATGAATTCTTGGTGATGTCTTTTGGGCTGACTAATGCACCAGCATATTTCATGTATCTGATGAATTCTGTTTTCATGCCTGAATTGGACAAGTTCGTAGTGGTGTTCATTGATGATATCTTAGTGTACTCTAAGAACGAAGAAGAACATGCTGGGCATTTGCATGTAGTGCTTCAACGTCTACGAGAGCACCACCTTTATGCCAAGTTGTCCAAGTGTGATATTTGGCTAAAGGAAATCAAATTCTTGGGTCACACTATCTCTCAGGCTGGAATAGCTGTTGATCCTGATAAGGTGCAAGAAGTGATGAACTGGAAGCCACCAACGACTGTCTGTCAGATTCGGAGTTTTCTGGGATTAGCTGGTTATTACCGAAGATTTATTCTGGACTTCTCTCGAATTGCGAAGCCTATAACTGAGCTACTGAAGAAAGAAGCCAAGTTTGTTTGGAGTCAGAAGTGCGAAGATGCCTTCCATGCATTAAGGAAGCATCTGACCATAGCACCAGTGTTGGCGCAACCCGACAACAGCAAGCCTTTTGATGTGTATTGTGATGCATCTGGCACTGTACTAGGTTGTGTCTTAATGCAAGACAACTGAGTCATTGCTTACGCCTCAAGAGCACTCAGTCCTCATGAGCAAAATTACCCCACTCATGACCTTGAGTTGGCAGCAGTGGTTCATGCATTAAAAATGTGGAGGCACTACTTAATGGAAACCCACTGCAACATCTTCAATGATCATAAGAGCCTTAAGTACATCTTTACTCAGGCTGATCTCAACATGGGGCAGAGAAGATGGCTAGAGCTGATCAAGGATTATGACCTGGAGGTACATTATCACCTTGGGAAAGCCAATGTGGTAGCAGATGCCTTGAGTCGGAAGTTGCAGTGCAATTGTATTCTGATGGATTCTCGCATTAACACCTTGTGTGATGAGTTGAGCAAGATGCAAATTGAAGTGATTCGTTCTGGTGCTCTGTCTCACATTTCTGTCGAGCCAGCCTTGCAAGACCAGATCATCATGGCCCAGCTCAGTGACAAGGGAGTGCAAATTATCAAGGAGAATCTCCATTAGAAGGTTGAAAAGTATAAATGTTTCCACCAAGATGAAAAGGGTGTATTATGGTTCAAAAGCAGATTGGTGATTCCTAAAAACAAGGACCTCAAGAAGAAAATCTTGGACGAGGCTCATCTGTCCAAATTCTCTATGCATCCGGGAAGCACCGAAATGTACCATGATCTGAAGCCTTTGTATTGGTGGACCAGAATGAAGAGGGAGATAGCCCAGTATATATCGGAATGTGACACCTGTCATAGAATAAAGGCAAGCCACTTGAAATTAGCTAGAGTTTTGCAACCCCTATCCATACCTTCGTGGAAATGGGACGACATCAGCATGGATTTCATTGTGGGTCTGCCCAACACCTCTTGTCATCATGATTCAATTTGGGTTATTGTGGACCGACTGACGAAAGTAGCACATTTTCTCCCTGTGCACACCACTGATAAGGCTCAAAAGTATGCAGAGTTGTACATTGACCGGATCGTGTGTTTGCACGGATTACCTCGGACCATTGTTTCTGACCGAGGAGCCCAATTTGTTGCTAGATTTTGGGAACAATTGCAGGAGTCTTTGGGAACCAAGCTAATCAGAAGTTCGGCTTACCACCCACACACTGATGGTCAGACGGAAAGGGTAAACCAAATTCTAGAGGATATGCAGAGAGCTTGTGCAATCGATTGTGGCAAGAACTGGGATAAGCACCTCTCTTTGGCAGAGTTAGCTTATAATAACAGTTATCAATCTAGCTTAAGAATGGCACCCTTCGAAGCTCTTTATGGAAGAAGGTGTAGGACACCACTCAATTGGTCTCAGCCTGGAGAAAGAGGAGTTTTTAGACCTGACTTAGTGACTGAAGCCGAAAGGAAGGTCAAACTGATCAGGAAGAATCTAGAAGCTGCTCAGGCCAGGCAGAAGTGTTACCATGATAAAAGAAGGAAACCTCTCCAGTTCAAGGTGGGAGATTTCGTGTATCTCAAGGTATCACCCACCAAGGGAGTGCAGAGGTTTGGGATCAAAGGCAAGCTAGCCCCTCGTTACATTGGACCTTATGAGATCATAGAAACCTGTGGACCCATGGCATATAAACTGAAGTTACCTTCAAAAATGTCTGCCATTTACAGTGTGTTCCATGTATCTCAGCTAAAGAAGTGTGTTAGATTGCCGACCGAGATCATAGCAGAGCCAGAATTGGAGATAGAACCAGATCTATCGTACCAAGAGTACCCTTCCAAGATTCTGGATTGCAAAGAAAGATCAACTCAGGCTAAATCGATCAAAATGTACAAGGTCCAATGGAGTAATCACTCAGAGGAAGAAGCTACTTGGGAGACTGAGGAATTCTTGCGATCCAACTTCCCCGATTGCCTACCTAAGGAATCTTGTACGTAATCACACCCAACCCCTCCTCCTACCCTTCGAATCTAAAATTCAGAAATATGACCTTAATCAGAATGAAGTAACCATAAAACAAGATTTAAAAAGGACGTCCTTCTGAAGTTGCAAAGAGAATGACATTCGAAGAGCAGATTGCCCTAATAATAAGAGCACCCACTTCCTATAAGTCTCACCCTTTGCTTCACCCTGGGAGGACTCTGACCCGAATCTCGGGACGAGATTCCTTTAAGGGGGGAAGGCTGTGACACCCCAATGTCACCTAGGGTTTCTCTCAAGTGCTAACCCAAGAACCCTCATCTTATGTGAACCAAAATGGAGCATGAACATCAAATTGACTTAAGAATAAAAGATCCACTAAGCTTATACTTAAAAGTATCATGTTCAAAACAAATGGGTTTTTCAAAAAGGCAAAATGTGCAACCCCAATAAAAACCCTAATTGAACCCTATAAACAAATTTCAAGAGAAAAGGGAAAAGATTATGAAAAATATAAAATCATGACTTGGGCCAATTATAAAATTTAAAGTAAAATAAATAAGCAACAACAAAGGTTATGGAAGCTTGGCCAAAACAATTCAAATAAAACCCTAAACAAGCCTCTCAAGTGGGAGTTCATTAGTGAATTCTGAAATTCAGAATTCTGAATTTTAGACCTTGAGCCAAAGATCAAGCGTGTTCACCTTGATCCCTAACTCAAATCCTAATGGCCCCATTGACAAAAACGTGCATAACTAACCTCTCTGTCTTGTGCCAGAAGATGGCATTGGGACACGTGCCTCGGACACATCAAACCAGAGATCTTCTCCCTGTGTGCGGCAGTGAGACAAACCAGATTTCTTCCCTCTCTATCTCCTAATCCAGTCAACCAAACCTGCTAGCCTCCACACACAAACGACAAAGGGACCTGAGAGGAAGAGATCTCTCAACGGGATTGTTGCCAAAATCTCAAAGATTTGGGGCCAATCCGCGCTTGAACTCGACCTCTCTCTGCGCTGCCTCGTGCTCGACGCTGTGCTAGGCGCCAGAGCACGCACTGGCGTTCGCCGCGCACGCTCCGAGCGCTTGTCAGAGCCCCGCCCTCGGCCGTGCTCGCCCGCGCCTATAAAGCCTCCCCGGGCGCGCCTCACTTCACCCCGTGCTCACCATCGCCGGCCAGACGCTCCTCCTTAGCTCCGGCGAACTCCTTTCCGCCCGCCATTATCGCCAGAGCTTCGGCCACCGTGGCCAGCCCACTCCAGTCACCCCAAAGTCACGCCAGCGCTTCGGTTAGCCCCGCCATTGGCCCGTGAAGCTTTCCAAGCCCTTAGACCTGGCAAAACTTCACCAGAAGGCGAAGATCGACCTCACCGTACTTTGGCCGCTCGCCTGCACGCGTGGACCGAGCTCTCCAGTGAGCCATTCTTCAATTCCTCGCACACACACCTTCCTTAATCCCTGGTGAAGCTCTCTGACCCGTTTGATTGGTCAATTGTGCTCTGGATAGGCCGGACTCCTCGCCGCCGACGAGCTCCCCTGCATGAGCACGCGGACCGGCCAACTCCGACCATCCCCGACTGGAGACCCGCACATCGCTGTGATCCTCAGGACCTCCCCTACACCCTCGGCCATCTCACCGGAGCAATCTCGCCGCCGGTAAGCACCTCCGCCCTTTCTTCCGCCGCGGGTACTGTTTAATTTGGGGGAAGGACCTCGGGTTAGGATTAGAAGAATCCAGGGGGTTTTCTGGGATGTCAATGACTCAACTGAATACTAGCCTAGGGACTAGTCTATAAGGAAAACTTAAAACACCTGCCAGGGACCCCATTGCAAAGTAGTTTTCCATTTAACCATTTCTTTTTAATCTTTTTAATAAACAAAGAACTTAGAAAATTCATAACTTGATGAATACTTAACAAAAAGTTATCAAACCAATTTTGCTAAATTCTAAATATTTTGAGCTATCAATTAAAAATACTGAACCCTATGCTTTCTGTTCTAATTTTTAGAGTTAAAAATTAAATACAGAAACTGACCAAACCTTGTTTAATTAAGGAAAATTAGTTATATTCCTGTGCTCAACCTAAGAAAATTTGTAGATGTTCAAACCCCACTTAAACATTGTTTAAAAATAGTAAGGACTCCAGTATTGAAAAATTTAGTGTAGATATCCATTAAAAGCCATTTCTGCCCAATCCTTAGGAAAATCAGAAAGGCCTTAGAAATTAATGACTAGTGAATGAAATTATTTTTCCTAGTTTGCTTAAGTAACAAAGAACCTAGGAAAAATAAAGGAACCTCTAGTCTAGATCAGATTCAAAGAGAAATGTTTTATTTAGCACTATTCCAACTAGAAATCAATTATTAAAATTACAAAACCAGACCCAAAATTGATAATAAAAATCCAGTGGACTTGTAACCACCAAAACCCCACTGCAAAAATAATAAACACCCCAGCCCATCATTGTAAGTAAGGTAAATAAATAGAACATGATAATGAGCCATAGTTCAATTAAATTATGAGTAACCCACAATAATGCAATAATGGGTAAATAAAATTTTGCTAGACCAATAATGAGATAGGCCACCAGAGAAAAATACAAACCCATTGGAAAGATGCAAAATAATACCTATTGCCAAAATTTTGTAAGAAGGGCCATTTAATCCAATTAATGCACACTCCCCCTTCCCTTAAGTAAAAAGATGCCAAACTTCAGAATGATTGCTCTTGCGCAAAGAAGAAGCTAGGAAAAATTAGAAATCTGTTGTTTGATATTTTTCAAATATAGTGGTAGTAGAAAGCACCCCTTTGGCTAGAAACTTTCGAAAATCCTAGTAAAATAACTAGTAAGTATTAATGGCTGGAAATTTGTACCAAGTCATGTTATAGCCTCTAAATGCCAGCAAAAATAAGTCTTAGAGGATTACCTACTATTAAATGATAGTTGTAGTTCAAATCACCCCTTCTGCCCTAAAATTTGGTAATTTTGTCCAGAGAAAAATATTCACTTTTTGGACCCCAAATTTTGAGACACAGAATTGCACACCAGTGACAAGCCACTGTAATTTTTGCAAAATTTGTGGAAATTTATTAAGGTGACTTGTAGTTCAAACCCACTCCCAAAAACTTAAAGAGAATAAAGAAAAAGAAAGGAGAAATAAACCTCACTCCCATAAGTCCAACTTGAGTTCTTGACAAGTCTCACTAAAGGCCTTAAAAAGAATTCAGTGGAACCCCAAGAATAAACCTACCACGTAACTTAGCTAAGTTTGATCCAATTTACCAAATATACCACCCAAAAATCTCGTGTAAGCAAGATGTAGCTCTATCTAACTCAAGTAGATCATACACCATCAAAAGTTTAAATTACTAAAGCACATACCATATCATGCATATATCTTACGCATTGCATTCATTAGATTGTAATCTAGCTGACGGAGAGTACGTGCTCATCCCCGAGCAAGGATCTGTCCAAGAGGAGGACCAGGAGCAAGCTCCCGAGGCTGCTATCAAGGATCTCCTCGCAGCCCCAGCTATTGAAGGCAAGCCCCGGTTTTATGCATAACCGTTTATATATGCTATTTTACTACACTTACTGTTTGTAGGTTTTTAATGTGCACTTAGGTGTAGGAGTTGCTTGAAACCTCTAGATGCATGAACTTAGGATTCCTTTTGAGATGAATACTAGTATGCTAGGTCGAGTAGCTGCTTGCTAATCAGGATCTCGGTAGAAGTCGAGTGATTTTTCTAGCACTCGCGCGAGGTCAGGAATTGATTGTATTCATCTTGATAACGGGATCTATGTTAGTCTATGGACTTGGATCTAGGGAGCATGTCTTGTCCATGAGACGGGAAAAAGGAATTAAGGATTAATGTGTGGATACCTGAGTCAAGCTTTTGAACGTACTAAGCACATGTCGGGAAATATGGTAACCGGTAAACCTAGTACCTGAGTGAAGCCGGGCGCGGACTTTATCCCTCATGCGACCTGAGACTGGGTCTCCCATGCTAGCTATGGTGGGTACAAGTGCGGTCACTGCACGGCGGCAGCCGGGGTCAGTGGAGCATTGTATGCCAAGGCGGTGAGGCCTGGACGCGAACGGGGAATCGATGGGGATGGTTGACATGTGTGGGGACGGAGTGCCCTGACATGTCATGTGTTTAGGTTTACCTTGCAAGGATAAAAACTCGATTCGAATCGTCTGCTTCTCACAGCTAATGAGACTGCTTGACCCCTTGTACTACATCGAGTAAGAAGTGAAATGAGGTTACATGAGACAATTTGTTGATTGAACTAAATGCTTGTTACCATGTATGCTTAGAAGGAGCAAATGTAGCTAAGATAATAATACTAGAATTTGAAAAGCTAAGAATTGATTTTTAGAAACAGCTAGTGCTTTTGGCAAACCAAACCCCTCAGCCAAACAGTTGCATAGTCTAGAGGTAGAGGAGTAGATTCCTCACACCGGGTAAGTCTAGCTGAGTATTAGTATACTCAGCCTTGCTTGTGGCAAAATTTTTGCAGGTACAATTCAGGATATGGTCGATGGTGTGACTTGGCCTACCACCCTACCATCGGGTTGGACGGTCGAGCTGGATGTTGCTCCGGCAGGAGAGGAGCACGAGGAGTAGTGGGCTAGGCCTTGCCCATTTCCTCGATACTGACGACATCGATTATTCCGCTGCATTTTACTTCGTGAACTCTTTTTTTGCTACTCGAAAAACTCCGATCTATGTAATAATTCGGCACTTAATTTGAGATTTCCTGTTTTATTGTATTTCTTCTGTGACTCACCTTCGAGTGAGATTGTGGAATTTGATCCTGGTTAAGTGGCTCTATCAGACTAGATCTGAGGGACTGACGGGTTATTCCGATTTAAGTGTGTTGCGGCCCCTGAGGCGTGACTTAGGCACTTAAGCTAGAATAATTCGGGTGGTTCTGCCACAAGGAATGCAATATTTCTCCACAAATTTCTTGCTTATGTATGTATGCGAAGCACCAGAATCAAAGAGAATGACTATTGGGTGATTGGCCACAAGAAACGTACCCATCATAACAGGCTCTCCCTCCGGTGTAGTGGCCACTTGTGTGTAGTATATTCGCCCAGTCTTCTTTATATTCTTGCCCGCTGCATTATTTGTCGTATTTCCCTTGCCTTGATTTGAACTCCCTAAGTTCTACTGATTGTTGGATTTGTTCTGCCTCGGATATGGGCATTCCTTGATAAAATGTCCAGACTTCCCACAATTGAAGCAGCCAGTTGAGGAACTAGGGAGGGTGGGGAAACGAGCACTAGGGGCACTCGGCTGACTTGTTGAAGTGGGGGCAGTGGCAGGGCGAATGAAGATAGGCTGTTTAAATGGGTAGGAGGGTGGATGAGGTGAAGAACGGTTTTGATTGAAAGGTCGGATTACCAACCTTTGTCGCTTTTCAGGCCCCTGATTGGACCTGTCTCCTTCGAATCCCTTCGATTTTCCTAGGCCTATATGCTTACCTTCTACTGCCAGCGCTGTGCTGATAGCCCTGTTGTAAGAGAGATCTAGGCAGGTGGCCATTTTTCTTTGAAGCCGGTCATTGAGGCCTCTCATAAAGCAATTCTTCTTTTTCAGGTCAGTACTTACCTGATCAATTGCATACTGGGACAAATGATTGAATTTGTTGAGATACTGCATGACAGTATCTCCTCCTTGCTTGAGTCGCATGAATTCCTCCTATTTCATGTGCAGCACTCCTTCTGGAATATAGTGCTCACGAAATGCTAATTTAAATTCGTCCCATGTGACCTAATATCCGGCAGGCTGAATGGCCACATAATTTCCCCACCAAGTACTGGTAGGGCCTCTTAACTGTTGAGCCACGAACAACGGCTTCTGGGTCTCAGTGCAGCAGATGAGTCCAAATTTCTGCTCAATAACCTGTACCCATTCGTTGGCTTCGACAGGGTCTTCGGCTTTAGCGAAGAGTGGGGGACGGGTTTCCGAGAAATCCAGGTATGAAGTTTCACGGGGTCCCTGCGGATAAGCCCTTCCGCCTTGTTGCTGAAATTGATTTCCTGCCATTTCACGTAGAAAGAAGGTGTTATCGGCGGTCGCATTGACCAAGGCAGCGATAGCCTCGGCCAACGTGGGCGGTACCGGCGGTGGATTGGGCGTGTCTTCCCGACCACGGGAAGTACCGGCACTGTCATGTGCACGAGTCCTCGATGGCATCTGAAGAAAAGAAATATTTGGGAAAATATAACATGCCGACATGTACCATCATTTTACATTACCAAGATGTAATGATACAGACTCAAATGTACAACATGACTTCGTTACCTATTTTACATTACTATTATATCTAAACTATACTACTCTAGTATTTATCGTCTTTGGTTGCTTTGCTATCTGTTGTAGGGGACCGTTCGTCAGCCAGGTTCATAGAAGGAGGGGGCTTGAAAAGGTCCAATTCCCCACCAAATGCTTCACCTGCTGTTCTAGAGGGTCCGGCTCCCATTCCAACAGGGTCGGCAGGTACATCTGGGTGCAGTCGTGAATACAGTTCATGGACTTCCTCATGTAGAGTATTGCAATACACCTGCATGCTATCAAGGGCCGTGCTAAGCTCATCCACACGGGCTCGAGCTTTGGCTTCTTGGTCCCAAGCAATTGAACGTCAATTGATAGCCCAATCGATTGCCAAATCCCGTTTAGTAAGCTCGTCTTGCAGATGTCTGACGTCAGCTCTTAACTCATTTATATGCTGACCATCTTCTACCCACACCCTGTTTCTGTGACGTAGCTTCGTCCGCAACTGCTCCACTTGGGCTTCTAGGTCTCCGATGGGGTCGTTACTGTGACGGAACCTCCCAAGTTATTAGGCCCACCTACAGTTGTCCTTGTCCAATAGACCTCAGACAATCCTGCAGGTGCCCCTAAATCACTTGACAAGTTCGGTATCTGCTTTTCTTACCTTTCCCAAGAGCGTTTCACCCGTCAAGCAGACATTACAAGCATCGGAGATACGAAAATGCGGAAGCAATTACATTAACTTACTTTTATTGAAAAGTAAGACAAAGTTAAATATTTACAGACCAGAATATAATATAAGAGTGCGGAGTATTATTATTATTACAAACTATGGGAGGCAAAACCCCCTCCCGATAAGTTTTAAACAAAAGTTTTATGGAGGATCCTTTCCTCCCGCAGCTTTACTCCTGGTGCTCTTCCTTTGGTACCACCTTTGAACAGAAGCAGCAAAAGTTTGCCGCTTCTTCACCTAAAACAACATGGGACGAAACCCTGAATATGGAATTACTCAGCAAGTCTTACCCGACTAAAGAAAAGACTCACAAGGTTATGCTGGCTTTCAGGGAGTCAAGGTAAGGCTTAACAATAGTCAATGACTCTGTTTGCAGAAATGATTACTAAGAGTGGATCCTTAAAAATTCAATTTTACTTGTCAGGTTAAGTAAGATTACCTGTATCTATAGTTCTTTCTACCCTAGTTCAATCATTTGACCTGCACTAGCCAATTTCTTATCAACCCTTTATCTTTACTGGAGTTCTACGTATAGGGCAGTGACCAAGTCTTCATAACCGCGAAGGTACGACGATCCAAATTGATTATACTCAGATGAGGATCTCCAATCACACGACATATGTAGCACTTAACCCTTGCATATGTCAACTCGCCACTGGGGTTCTTAAGACCAGATCAGGTTCACGCTAACCGAGAGCACAGATACACCACCGTCCAGCCTCTTGCCACGGAGGGTACACGCTACTCTCGCCATCTCTCCACTCCCATTGCGTGGTATCTTATTCTGGTATTAGTCTGCCTGAGGCAAAGCTTACCCATGACGAGGCATGTGACCAGTTAAAGGGTCCTCGGTCATCAAGCCTACATCGACACGGTCCTTAATCGACTCAGACAGAGACACTACACCGAGACTCTCTTCTCGTGTAAGTCACCCGCCCGGTCTTAGCTTCATCATTTCAAACCCTAAAGTTTGGTACCTGGCAGAGGTACATCTTTTCCGATGTTGAACCCACCATCAAGTTTTATTTTCGAAAACATCCCACCCACTTTGCAACACCATCTTTGATAAAGCAAAACATTTTGTTTTTCTAAAGCAAAGCTAAGCATAAAAAAACTTTTTGTAAAACAGGGTTAGGAAGTAATCCAAGGAAGGAACAAGGAGGTGGCAAATGCACCGGGGCTTGCCTTGTTTTACTGGTGAATCAGGCTCGGTCCCGCAGATATCAAAATAGAAACAGCTGCCTGCCTGATGTTCCTCAGGTGGTGGTGGTAAAGTCTTCTCTTCTTCTACTTCTTCTACTTCTTCTAATTATAACCATACATAAGAATGAATGCCCATGTAATGCTCATGAGAGTGCAAAGATAATAAAAGTTTATTATCTAAAGTCTTGAATACAATTTTCCTTCACGGACCTCCGAGAACTTAGGGTTTCCGGAGTCAATAGTGAAGTTCATAGGGCAGGGGGTAGGGTTTAGGGTTCTAAGTATAACACATGGTCCAAATCATATCAAACTCTACCCAAGGCTTCTAAATATTATTTAAAGTTTATCCTAAAAATTTAGTGAATTTTGGATTTATTATTTATTTTCTAAAAATCTAGAACCATGATCTTAAGCTGTTTTAAATACTCTATAATTTCCCTTTTAGACGAAAAATTATGAAACTATTTTTATTAAATTCTATAGGAAATTAGGAACCTAGCAAAATTGGTTTGGTATTTTTACCATTTTTTTACAATTTTCTAGAATTTATTTAGCTCTCGTAGAAAAAGAAAAGAAAAAGGGATGAATAGTCTTGGGCGGAAACCAGCCCAAGCCGGCCCAACACAGGAGGAAAACGCCTACGCGCGCGCCCTCGCAGCAGACTTTGCACAGAGGCCCCTATCTTTTTGAATAACCTGAAAGAGTCCAAGGCACTATTTGAGGCAGTCACTAACACTTACAAATAAACCCCTACACTTCTTTCCCTTCACAACCTAAAGTCCCCGACGTCGAGCGGCATCACCCAGAGCTCCGACGAGCTCGCGTACCAGCCAAATTGCTCAAAGACTGGCTTCCTACTTCGACTGAAACCGAATTCACGTCCTAACCATTGTTTCCCCTCATTTAATTTCACGAATGGTGATCTATCCCGCTCTGTCCACGGTGACAGCGGGTATCACGTACAACCGAGCGCGTTCCCGATGATCTATGGGGTCCTAGCTTAATTGGGTGGGTCAGAGAGTATGAGAAGCATCCAAGAACACTAAAACAAGGATTCAAAGAACATGAATGGACCTGAGATGCGCTGGCCACGGTGAGGTCACACGGTGTTCTTGAGTGTGTTGGGGGAAATCCAGAATTGGTGAGCTCTAGGGAAGGATTCAAGGCACAGGTTGCTTCGCTGGGTGCGTGATTACCTAACGGAGCAGGCGGGGACAATAATTTATGGGCGCCCACGGCGGTGGCCGGTGATTTTGGGAGAGACGCGCGGCGGTCGGAGGAATGGTAGTTCACTGGCACAGAGGATTCGTGTCTATTACCGTGGCAAGCTCTCCGGTAATCACCGGATACGCTCAACACGACTAACCGCAACTTGGCAAGGTGCCTGGACACACGGCGCAAGATCAGCAGGCAGTCATCGCCGGTGAGCTTATCCGCGCCGGCCGCAAAGCAAGGGGGGTATAGCGGTTAGCCACCGGAGTTATTTCCAGGTGGACATCTTTTACCTGGAAGCCTTATCTGGTCATCGGTGCGCGCGAATCACAACAGCGACGCGGATCTAGGCGCGTGGGTCGCCGGCGGCGAGGGATCGAGTTGTCGATCTGATCTTGTTCAGATCACTGTACAATTAGCGCGTGGTTTAGAACACATGACAGACTAAGTTTGGGGCAGATTTTCTCCTGATTTCATGTAACAACCGATTCAACTCTCTGTATCAAAGTTATAGCCTAATAAACCAGCTAGAACTTTGTTACATCGTGCACCTACAAAAAGTCACAAAATCATGCCTAGAATTGAGTCCCAAGTTCATGCAATCCCACTGTTGGTCTGAATTCAGACTTCCAGCAGTCTGACAGCAAGACTTTGGGCACATTTTTCTTCCAATTTTTCATAACAACAATGTTTAATACCTATAGCAAAGTTGTTCTCCTTCCATAGATCTACAAAGTTGATGTGGTGACCTAGGGCAAAATCCTTTTTGTTTGGAAGTTACAAGGCCCCAAAGATGAACCTATTTTCTGAAAATCGGACTTAGCCCTATGGTTACAAAAGTGGTGTTTTTGCAAATAGGCCCAAAACCTAGGGTTTAAGTTGCAAATCTTCATAATTGTGAACCATATGACTTAAGACACCTTACATTCATGGTTTTTGCACTTTAGTCCAAAAGTACACTAATTTTGCACTTAGCCCCCTAGGGTTTAGGTTTAGAGCTTTCTAGGGTTCTTTTTAGAGTTTTTAATACTTCTAGGGTTTGGATATCCCATAAGTTCATTCATGGTGACTTTTTATGACTATTTTAATTGAGTTTTGAAGTTTTCACTTGTTTAAGCCTTCTTTGCTCTATTACACCCAATCTAGGGTTGAGTTCCCTACTCTAGGGTTTTGTTTACAAAATGTCATATCAATACAACTTGTTTGAAATTTTGGCCTAGTGAATGCATTCTAGGTGTGTCAAACACATGAAATGCCAATGCTTATGATGTTATGCTCAAGTTTTAGTGATAGTAACACCAGGGGTGTTACAGTTACTGCCGCTGCTACTCTCCTCATGTCTTAGAGCCAGCTGATGCCGAGGTACGCCAATAGGTCCAGTGGACATACGCGCAGTTTTCTTCGTACGTGGCAGCATATCTCCGTAAGGGGGAAAACTTTATTAGTATAGTTTTTAAACATGATGCATGCATAATTATAGAATCAACCTTCGTTGATTCACAACCTCCTATATATTGCACTCTGCTACCTGGTCTTATAAAATGAGTACTTCAGAAAGTAGTAAGATAAGAATGAAAGAAATTTTCTTTAGATAAGTCTTTGAAAATTCTTTTTGAAATGCCTCATAATATCTGAAGGCTTCGCTCTGATACCAGCTGTGACAGAACCTCCCAAGTCATTAGGCCCACCTATAGTTGTCCTTGTCCAACGGACCTCGGACAACCCCATAGATGCACCTGATCACGTGACAAGTTCGGTATCTGAATTCCTTACCTTCCCCAAGAGCGGTTCACCCGTCACGCAGATATTACAACACATCGGAGGAATGAATAAGCGGAAGCAATTATAGTAACTTAATTTACATTAATATATAGGAAGAGTGTTGTTATTACAGACCAGTAATAGAGGAGTGCAGAAGTAATATTATTACAAACCCGGGAGGCAAAAACCCCTCCCACTTAACAGTAAAGTGTTCTTAAAAGGAGGACAACATCCTCCCGAGGCTTCATTCTTGAGTTTCTTCCTTTGGCACCACCTTAGAACAAATGCAACAAAAGTTTGCTGCTTCCTCACCTACAACAACATGGGTTCAAAAACCCTAAGTATGAAGTGTACTTTCGCAAGTCTTACCCGTCAAAATAAAAGACTCTCAATGATATGCTGGCTTGAGGGAGTCAAGGTAAGGCTTTTGAACAAGAATCAAGACTCTGTTTGCAGAAATGCTTACTAATAGTGGATCCTTAAAAATCCAGTTTTATTAGCAAGTAAGTCATTACCTGAATCTAGAGTTCTTTCTACCCTAGTTCAAGCACTTGGCCTAGACTAGCCATTTTGTTGTCAACCCTTCTTGTTCACTGGAATGGTACGTGTAGGGCAGTGACCAAGTCTTCATGTCCGAGAAGTAACAGCGATTCGAATTGATTAATACCTAGCTGGGGATCTCCAATCACACGACATATGTAGCACTTAACCCTTGCATATGTCAACTTGCCACCGGGGTTCTTATGACCAGATCAGGTTCACGCCAACCATGAGCACAGATACACCACCGTCCAGCCTCTTGCCACGGAGGGTACACGCTACTCTTGCCATCTCTCCACTCCCATTGCGTGTTGTCTTATTCTGGTATTAGTCTGCCCGAGGCAAAGCTTACCCATGATGATGCATGTGACCAGTTAAAAGGTCCTCGATCAGCAAGCCTACATCGACACGGTCCTTAATTGACACAGACGGAGACACTACACCGAGACTCTCTTCTCGTGCAAGTCACCCGCCCGGTCTCAGCTTTATCATTTCAACCCAAACTTTGGTACCTGTCAGAGGTACATCTTTTGCGATGTTGAACCCATCATGGCCATGATGGATCCACCATCCAGTTTTATTTTTGAAAACATCCCATCCCACTTGAAGCATCATCTTTTGTCAAAACAAAACATTTTGTTTTTCTAGAGCAAGACTAATGTCACACCCGGTTTTGGAAGGTAAACCGAATGCGAACCATGTACGTGCCAGGATCAAAAACTCACATACACAGCGATTACATAATTGGACATCATCACACAATGCTTGAAATAAATAGCGGAAAGGTACTTTATTACATCAAGATGTCCAAGACATCTATAGAGTCTTATACATAACCATTGTTCAACATAATTTTCAAAGTGCGGAATTACAAAACGTAGATGCTAAGCCTACACAGGCAGCTAACTGGGGGTTTACCACTAAGAAAGAACTAGAACTTGTCGTAGTCGTGAAACTCCTCGAAATCTTCCATGTTGCCAGCATCACCTTCTGAGCATTGAGTACAATGGGGACAACCTGAGGTGGGGGTAGTTTGTAAAGCAAGGGTGAGTACACATCAACGTACTCAGCAAATGTCCCATTTGGCTAAAGTGAACTAGCTGTATATGGGGTTGAGGTCAAGCAATAGCTTTTAAGTTAGTCAAGTATTTATTATTATTAGTAGAGCCAACTTTTAGTAATAAACCTAGTTATTACCAAAAATTACTTCCCCAAACGAGGAAATACCAAAGATTCAGATTTTATAGCATCATTGTTAATCATCATCATAAAAGTATCCAAAGTTCTTCTAATCAAAGAGGATCCCAAGGCTGCTCTTAACCGTGAGCTCGGCTGATATACCAGTTTTTAACACTCTGCAGAGGTTGTACACTTTACCCACAAGTCGTGATCCCTTTCTAGCCTGGATTGTACAGACCCGATCTTCACTACCAAGGTGAATGGCTAGGGATACACTATGTAGACTTTACAAAGTCTCTCCTAGTTGCATAGCTGCTCGTTAGGTTTTGCCAGTCGTACAAACGCAGTACACCTCCCCAAGGTGGGTGACTAACAAAACCAGATCGAAAGAACCTCTGCACCCCAACCTTGGCAGAGCGAGCACTACGCCCCGGCCCCCATTGACGGCCCTCCAGCAAAGCCAACTACACCCCCAGGTTCATCTAATTAATCAGCTAAGGGTGTCCCATTCCACACTCATGGTTGTACTGTTATCCCGGGTGGTCACTCGACGAACAGGTCCTTACGGAGAGGTACTCAGGATAAAGGCCTGACTCCCCTAAGGTACCACAAGATCATTCACATAATCAGGATAACAGTATCGTATCATAAATGTTCACATCATGTTCATTGATTAAGTTAAGGCAATAGCAAAATGCTAACCATGATAACCCGAAAAAGTAAACAAGGATAAGTGAATACAGACTAGTCAATCCTTAGGTTTCATAAAGTAATGCGGGACAATGAATCATAAAGTATGTAGGACATTATAGGTCAGAGGACACTTGCCTTCACCAGGTTGCTGCTCAGGGAGGTCTCCAACAACACACTCAGGAACTTCGGACTGCTCGTTGTCTAAGTAAAGCGAGCATGCATTCAATACATTTGGCAAGTACAAATGAACATCACACCAAACATGTACAAACATTGGAACACATCTTACAAAGACACAATACTACATAAGGGATAATGATTTCAAAGTATAACATAAACTATTACATAAACTAATTTCTTTTGGAAATAGATTATTATTTCTCTAAGTGCTACTCACAATTACATAACATAGCTTAATTTAAAAAAATTAGACTTGAGATGATTTCATGTAATACACATTATTAATCTCACAAGATTGAACATGCTTAAATCTCTAAGGTTCTCCTTTTATTTATTTTATTAAATAAATAAAACTACATCTACATTAGTTCATACTTAATCATAAAAATTAGAATGTGCAGACAGTAAATGAAACTATTTTATTCAGATAGAGAATAGTTCTATTAACATTTTGCAATTTGAATCGCTAAATTTGGAGTTCATATGTAAAAGTTATGAAATAAACAAGTCTGGGAATTCAAAATATGAAATTAGGGCTAAATCTGTGAATATTTAAAAGTCCAGGGCTAAATCTGCAAGATTATAGGGGCCTGCACGCGAAAACCAGGGATGGCGGGTTTAATTCCAATAAACCGAGGGTCTCTTTAAGAAAACTACCGCGCGAAGGGGTATAGGGTGAATTTAACCATCGGATCTAAAATCAACATCTGAGATTAGACCCGCGGCCGAGGGCGCGTGCGTGTGGGCTGGCGAGCACTGACAGGCGGGCTAGGGAGTGTCAGCGACAAAGGGGGGGAAGCGCGCTGACCGAGCGAGCACAGCGCTAGGGGGGTTTGGGCGCTGATAAGCGGGCCAGGGCATCAGAGCGCGCGGGCGCGAAGCGGTATCCTAGGGTCCGAGCCGTTCGATCAAGATCGGACATAAGGGGGTCCAAGGGGGTCCGAGCCGTTCGATCAAGATCGGACGGAGGGGGTCCGAGGGGGTCCGCGCCGTTCGATCAAGATCGGACGAGGGAAATCAGACCGAGAAGGATGAGCGGTTGTGGGTGGCACTGACCGGCGGGCTAGGGCGTCAGGCGCGCATGCGCGAAGCGGTGCTAGCTCCTCTCCGTGGCGGTGAGGTCACTGGAGTTGAGGCAGGCGCGAGCTAGGGTGGCTCCTTGGTCGCCGAAGTTGGGCAGAGAGGGAGAGGGTGCCACGACAAACTCAATGGCGAGGAAGGGGCCATGAATCCACAGGCAAAGAGGGCAGAACAACAGTGAGAAGGCCTCGGGCGGGCCGGAGAAACTCTGGTGAACCATTCCGGCCACGGGGAGGGGACTTAAGGCGCGCTAAGGCCTTGGCTAACTTCAGCAGAAGCAGGGGTGACACAGGGGCCTACTCCGGTGAACTAGACCGGGCTAAAGCAGTCGATACCGCGCGAGCACGGCGGACCGCCGCAGTCGAGCACCGACGAAGATGAAACTGGCTGAGCATAGAGCGCAATAAGGGAAATTGGGCACGGGGACGGGTGTCTCACCTTGGAGCGGAGCTCGAGGAGGCTTGGAGCGGTCTCCGGTGAGCTGGATGGCCGGGAACGCGGGCGCGGGTCTCCGACGGTGGCTGGCGGTGTGGGTAGAGTGCGAGAGAGGGTGAAGCTGCGCGAGATGAGGTGAGGGGTGTGCACTGGTGCACTGGCGGGGCTTTATGAAGGGAGCTGGGCACGTGGGCGGCGTCGTGGCCGAGAAATCCGGCGACGTGCGCGAGTGCGCACGCGCCGGTCCACGGCGAGCGTGGAAGGGGCGGAACTGACAGGTAGGGTCCACGGCGTAAGGAGATAAGAATGGGGGTGCATGGGGCAACGGCTCGGCGACTGGCGATCTGGGCCCGCGAGACAGAGAGAGAGAGAGGGAGCGCGCGGGCGAGGGAAACTGGCGCCAACAGGTTGGCCCCAGCGGGCAGAGAGCGAGAGAGAGAGAGCGCGCGGGAGAGGGGAACTGCTGCTGATAGGCGGGGTCCGCCTGTCAGGCGGTGCGGGCGCGCGGGCGCGCGACCTGGCTAGGCTTAGTGACCGACTGGGCTGCTTTCTATTTTCCTTTTTCTCTGCATTTTCTAATTCCTTTTCTATTTCTTTTCTATAGGTTTTTTCAAACCCAAAATCAAACTAGGTTTCAAATTCAAATAAATTCAAACATGTGCAACACTTCAAAGAATATTTTAAGCTCAGCGTGATGCAACATGTCATGACTCATAAGGTTTTGACAAAAATAAATAATTAACCTCCACTAGTTTAGGCTATCTCTAATCAAAAAGGAAAAAGGGAGAATGAATCTAGAGAGAGGGAAAACCTAGAGTGAGAAAAAGAAGAGTAACACATGATTTTGGGGGATAATTAGAAAGAAATTTTATACCCACAAAATCAGGGTGTTACAGACCTATCCCTCTTAAAAGAATCTTGCCCTCGAGATTCAGGGCTGGCTAGAAAAGAGCTCAGGGTACTTGGCTTTTAAATCATCTTCTCTTTCCCAGGTTGCTTCTTCTTCTCAGTGATGACCCCATTTGACTTTGCACATCCTGATGGTACTTCTCCGGGTGACCCGATCTACTGTCTCAAGAATTTGAGTTGGCTTCTCAATATAAGTTAGATCTTCTTGAACTTCAAGATCCTCTGCTGGCAACTGCTCTTCCGGCACTCTCAAGCATTTCTTCAATTGAGACACATGGAACACATCGTGAACAGCGGACATATTTTCTGGTAAGCTGAGTTGATAAGCCACTTCTCCACGTTTGGCTTGAATCTGATACGGTCCAATATAACGAAGTGCTAGCTTGCCTTTGACTCTAAACCTTTTGGTTCCTCTAATAGGTGACACCTTCAAATAGACATAATCTCCCACTTCAAAACTGAGTTCTCTTCTTTTGGTGTTAGCATAGCTTCATTGTCTGGACTGTGCTGCCTTCAAATTCTCCCGGACCATTCTGATGTTCTCTTCGACTTCAAGCAGAATATTTGGTCCGAACACCTGTCTTTCACCAGGTTGGTTCCAATGCAGTGGAGTTCTGCTATTCCTTCCATAAAGCGCTTCAAATGGTGACATCTTCAGGCTGGCTTGGTAGCTATTGTTGTAAGAGAATTCTGCATATGGTAATCTCTTGTCCCAACCTATCTTGTCTTGTAAGGCACAAGCCCTCAACATATCCTCCAAAACCTGATTAGTTCTCTCTGTTTGACCGTCTGTCTATGGGTGATAAGCTGAGCTGAACTTCAAATGCGTGCCCAAAGCTTCATGTAACAGCTGCCAAAAATGAGAGGTGAATTGGGTGCCTCTATCTGATACTATCTTCTTCGGAATACCATATAAGCACACAATCCGAGCCATGTATAGTTTGGCCAACACCGCACTGTTGTAGGTGGTCTTGACTGGTATGAAATGGGCCGCCTTTGTCAAACGGTCCACTACTACCTAGATAGAGTCATAACCAGTACGAGTGCGGGGCAAACCGACTATAAAGTTCATTCCGATCTCATCCCATTTCCACTGAGGAATCTACAACGGTTGCAACAAACCTACAGGTCTCTGATGTTCTACTTTAATCCTCTAACATCTGTCACATACAGCCACATACTCTACTATATCCCTTTTCATACCATACCACCAAAATCTTTTCTTCAGGTCTTGGTACATCTTCTCACTACCAGGGTGTATAGAGTATGCTGTCTCATGAGCTTCCTTGAGAATCAGTTCCCGGATCGGTTTGATATCGGGAACACACAGTCTGTCCTTGAACCATACCACTCCTTCTGCATCTTCACGGAAATCCTTGCCTTTTCCATCTATGATCAGCTGCCGGATCTCGTTGATCTTCTCATCATCCTTCTGACCTTTTCTGATGTCTTGCTCTAGAGTGGGTTCCAACTCAATTATCACTCCTTGAGTGTTGTTCAGAAATCCGAGACTCAACCTGTCGAATTCCTTTGCTAGCTCAAACGGCATCGGGTGAGCGGCCAACATATTGACTTGACTCTTCCTGCTAAGAGCATCTGCAACTACATTTGCTTTGCCTGGGTGATAATGAATCTCCAACTCATAATCTTTGATCAACTTTAGCCATCTTCGCTGCCTCATGTTTAACTCTGACTGAGTGAATATGTACTTGAGGCTCTTGTGGTCCGTGTATATATCACACTTCTGCCCATAAAGATAATGCCTCTAGGTCTTCAATGCAAGAACCACGGCTGCTAACTCCAGATCATGAGTAGGATAATTCTTCTCATGAATCTTCAACTGTCGGGACGAGTATGCCACTACTCTCCCTGCATCAACACACATCCCAGTTCGGTGTACGAAGCATCGCAATACACTGAGAATGGCTTGCGAACATCTGGCAGAATCAGTACCGGTGCCGTTGTCAACTTCTGTTTCAACATCTCAAATGATTCTTGGCACGCTGGGGTCCACTTGAACTCAACCTTCTTTGCTAGCAGGGCTGTCATGGGTCTGGCAATCTTGGAGAAACCTTCAATGAAACACCAATAATAAACGGCCATCCCAATGAAACTCTTGATTCCTCGGACATCTTTTGGTGCTTTCCAGTCCGGAATTGCTGCTACCTTCTTTGGATCCATGGCTAGTCCATCTCGGTATATAATATGACCTAAGAATAGGACTACACTGATCCAGAACTCACACTTGCTAAGCTTGGCATACAGCTGACAATCTCGTAGCCTCTGAAGTACTTTCCTCAAATGCTCCTCATGCTCTTGCTCATTTTGGAAATATATAAGAATGTCATCAATGAACACCACTACAAACTTGTTGAGGTAGTCCATGAACACATTGTTCATTAGGTACATGAAGTAAGCTGGCGCATTCATCAAACCGAATGACATGACCGTGAACTCATACTGTCCATACTTGGTGATAAATGCCGTCTTCGGTATATCTGAGGGTCGGATTCTGAGCTGATGGTAGCCTGACCTCAGATCTATCTTTGAGAACACACTGGCTCCTCTCAACTGATCGAATAAATCTTCAATTCTGGGCAGGGGGTACTTGTTCTTGATAGTAACCTCATTCAAGGATCGGTAATCGATGCACATCCTCTTTGTGCCATCCTTCTCCACAAACAACACTGGGGCTGCCCAAGGCAAAGTACTTGATCTGATGTAGCCTTTCTCTAACAACTCATCAATTTGCTTCTTGAGTTCCACCAACTCTGGTTCGGACACTCAATAGGCTCTCTTGGAAATAGGGGCGGTGCCTGGAATAAGCTCTATGGCGAATTCAACCTTCCTTTTAGGTGGCATACCTGGTAACTCCTCGGGAAACACATCTGGGAATTCTAACACTACATGGATAGCCTCTGATGGGTTAATCTCCTCAATGTGAGCGGTGACTTGGTGACAACTCCCTTTTCTGGGTTCTGACAAGACAAACTCTACTAACACTTCTTCTCCTGATGGGGACACTAACTTCACTATTCTCTTATCACAACTAAGACTGGCCTGATACTTGGTTAGCCATTTCATTCCTAGGATGACATCTATAGTTGTATCCTGGTTACCCATAACTATTAAATCGGCGGGGAACTCTATCTCCCTTATTTGGACTCTTGCACTAGGGAAAAATCTATCTGTTTGGGTCCTTCCACTAACTGAACTAACTCTCATCGGTGAATACATGAGTGCTACTTGTATATTATGTGATTCTACCCATGATGCAGTCACAAAAGAATGCATTGCTCCAGTATCAAATAAGACATTTGTAGAATGGTACTCGACTAAAAACGTACCGAGTGCCACTCCTGGAGTCTCCTGGACTGTGTCGGCCTCCAAGTGGTTCACCTTTCCATACTGGGCACGAGGTTGCCCACGGCTGTTGCTTCCTTGCTGCATTGCATTCTTTCTGACTAGGCATTGGGAGCTAGCTGCTGCTAAGCTGCTTTCTTTGGGCAATGATTCGCCCAATGGCCTTGTTCAACACAGTGGAAACATGCACGACTTCCTCCTTGAGCTGGCGCGGTTTGGTTGCTCTGGTTGGTTGCTGGGGCAGGAAGACGGGCTGCCTGGTTGCTCTGACGCTGGTATTGATTCCCTCCTAGCTGGTTGTTCTGACGATACTGCTGTTGCTGCTGAGGAAACTGCCTCTGGTACTGCTGCTGCTGGTTCTGACACTGATGCTGGTGCTGGTACTAGTGACCTTGCTTGAATTGCTGAGGTGGGTTGTCTAAGTGGCGAGGACGGCTGCTACTTCCAACCTAAGGTCCACCAATCTTACGCTTCCTGTCCTCCATCTCCCGACGCTTCCTTTCTGTCATGATTGCTTGTCGATCAGATGCTGGAAGGTAGGGAAGGTGTGGTTCATCAGCTGATAATGGAGGGGATCAACCAATCCTCTCAAGAAGCTGTACTGCCTCTTGGCATCCGTGTTGACATCCTCGGGGGCATAACGTGGGACCTTGCTTCAACGCGAGAAACTCCTCCTTCTTCACTATCATCAGTCCCTCGGGCACATGGTAGCGACGGAAGTTATCCCTGAACTCCTCCCAAGTGATGGCTTCAGGGTTAGCATGGTGTAATACCCAAAAGTGTAAATAAAGAAAATAGAGATGATTTCCTTATATGATTTGCCTCTATTATTTTGAACATGAGAATAACCACATTTAAAAAGTGAATAATTAAACAAATGACATATAAATAACCTGTGCATCATGCTGGAGTTTAAATGTTTGTGCATTCACTCATAGTGATAATGATAATAGAAATATGCTAATGACGAAAGAGGCATTTATCCTAATTTAGAAATTAAGATGTAGAGAAAGAAAGCAAAATACCCTACAAAATAAAGAGAATAAGTATACAAACAAATATATATACTTTTATTACAAGATTTGAACTGGTACATTTGATATATGTGCAAGTTCACAACTAAATTTAAATTTAAAATTCAAAATCTAAAAATGAGAAAAAAAATAAAAAGAAAATAAAAAAGGAAATACAAAAGAAAAAGGAAAGACTCCGGTTGGGCCAAAAGCTAGCTACAGCGGCCCAGCAACTCCACATTTACCCCGCGCCAGCCCACCTCCCTTCACCGGCTGACCTGTGGGTCCCACACATCATCACTCTTGTCGCGCACTCCCGTTACCACCGTGCTCACCTCATCATCCGCTCACTGCCGGGTGGGCCCATACTGTCGGGCAATCTTCTTCTACTTGGGGCGCTCCCTGTATCAAGCGCCGGGAATCTCAAAATCGCCTGCGTCGATCTCGCTCGCCCAACCGAATGCTCACCCACCGCCGTGACCCATGGACTCGGACCCGCGCGATTCCTGGACCTGCACGCTGTCGTGTGGAACCGCCCTGCTGGAGTCCTCTTCTTCGCTACGACCAAATCGAGCGCAACAAACCCAACCGTAGTCACCGGAGTGCCCCCTTTCTTTCGGATCTGGACTCTCCTGCCCTCCTATAAAGCTTGGCGGTGCCGCCCCCTTTGCCGAGCTACCATGGAGCCATAGCTGGGAGGTGAGTTGGGGGAGAATAGACACCACGCTGTCCCTGTGCGCTCGCTGCCTACTCGGGGCGCCGCACATGGCCGGAGAAGACCGCCACCTCCGTTGAACTCGGACGCCATTGGTCCCGGTACGTGGTTTCTCTGTGTTACCCCTGTGCGCATACTTAATGCCAGACTCTAGAAGTTCGTCACCAGTCGTGGTACGGGATCCTCGATGTGTCCATCGCCGTTGGGTGGCTATGGCTGTCGAGTTTGCTGGTTGGGGGAAAGGGGCATTGCGGCCATGGCCTTCTTGCAGGAAGAGAGGGTGGTAGGTGGTGGCTTGCATGCAGTGCGCGGCGGCGCTCTCTGCCAGGGACCCTGGGTTATCGGCAGGGTTCGTCGGGAGGTACGAACGCGTGTGTGGCGCACAGGCAGCCTTATTCCTAGGCGTTGGGAGGAACAAGACGATGTCAGGTCCGTTAGGATGGAGATCGATGGCTAGGCTTAGGCAAAGCTTCCTGGCCATAGATCTGGGCGTCAACGGTGGGGTTTTGGCCTGGAGCGCGGCTCGGCCAGGAAGTGGGTGCTTGCCGTTGGATCTTCCTAGGGCGGCTCAGATTAGAACCCTTCACGCAATCCAGTTTGGACCATAGATCCTTGATCGAGCGGCTATCGCGCGATCTGCACTACTTAAAACCCTAGCGGTTCGATTTTAATCTAAGGGCCCTCGGCTGATACCGGTTCGGTGAGCCGAGATCTAATCTCAACCGTAGGATCTAAATCCTATGGTCAATGTTGCGTATCGATTCATAATCCCGCTCACCTAATCTTGCGCGTTCAAACTGAATCGAGCGGTGTAGATCGTCCCGTACCCCTTGGTTTGCCCATTTTGCAAAAGAGACCCCCAGGATTCTAGAAAACTAACCCGCCGTCCAGTGCGTAGGAAGCTGAGTCTTAGAGACTTTTACACCAGAGCCCTTGACCTTTCGGATTATTGAGGCGCAATCCAGGGAAAGGAAAACCAGATTAAATAAATTAGAAAATGTATTTTTTAATACAAAAATAACCCCTAGAATTTGTTTATTCCATAGAAAATTCATTTGAACTCCAAATCACTCCATTCCAGTTGGTAAAATTTGGTAATATTATTCTCTTTCACTTAGAGTATCTGTTTTGACATGAAAACAGTAAGAAAATTTATTACTCACTTAATCCTATTTTAAACACATAAAACCTTTGAAAATTCATAACTTAAAATCTATAACTCCAAAAATTATGATTCCTGTTCCTAGGATTTTATTTTAATGTGTAGATTATTACTGTATATTTTGTTTACATGTTTGGTGTGATGTTGATTTTCTCTATATCCTGTGCTTGTTTGTACTGTGGCGAGTAGAAGAGCCCGTTACCGAGGATCCTGGTGAGCAGCAGGTTGAAGTAGCTGAGCAGGAGCTCATTGAAGGCAAATTGTGCCCTTGACCACTTTTTACCCAATAATGTTCTTTAATATCATTTATCCATGCATAGGTTAGTTTTTATGGGACCCAATAGGACACCCTAGATTGTTTATCTCATTACCTTGTTTACCCCTGAATCACTTGGGTAGTTTGCTATTGCTTTATATGGTTTTGGGATAATCATTTATTACCTCTATGTTCCAATTCTTTTTGTTATTCTATTTATGTTCATGTCAAGTTCATTAATGTTAATTGGAACATAGAGCTTAACTTGAGAAACACGTGCCACCACAAGGGTTTAATGGGACGCCCTTGGCTGACTAATTAGGAAAGCTAGTGGAAGACTACCTTACCCGAAAGGGGCAAGGGCAGTAGGGGAGTTGCATGCAAGGAGGTTCTCGGGTTGATTTTGCTGCGATGGCGGTCAGACGGGGGATTCTTGCAAGTGCTCTTCCCATAAACTGTAGCGGGTTTTCGGAAGCTAGTGGAACTTTGTAAAGGCCTCATAGTGTTGCCCTGCCGCGCTTCCTAGGTAGAGGTGTATGCGAGTCGCGACCCCTTGGCAGATGGGTAAAATGACTTGTGGGTAAAGGGTACAACCTCTGCAGAGTGTAAAACTGGTATACTAGCCGAGCTCACGGTCATGAGCAGCTCAGGACTCTCTGATGTTTAAATTATGGAACTTAAATTCAATTTTGTCATTTGCATTGCATGGGTTTATTATTAATTTGTTCTATTACTTTATTTAAGGTTTGGTACTTACTTACACTTAGTAACTGCTAATAAAAATTTGACCAACTACTTAAAAGCAATGCTCAGCTTTAACCCCTGTCATTGATTAGCCTTACACATCACATGAACTCACACCTTTGTGAGTTTATGTCCACTGGTTCCCCACAACTTGTTGAGCTATGATCATATGTGAGCTCACCCTTGCTGTCTCACACCCCCCACAGGAGAAGAGCAGGTGGTTCAGGAGGAGCCACAAGGCGAGGAGTATGATCTGATCTAGGTGGCGTTTCTCAGTTGACATTGGCACCGACGATCCTTAGTTCGTTTTATATTTATTATTTTATTTTGTAATAAGTCTTCTGCTATGTAATAAACACTCTGATGTTATTGTGACATTTATCTCTATACACTTTGTTATTATATATGTTGTCTTTTTGGCGCATGTATGAGATGCACCTGGCTTTGTTCCTTAAAGCTGGGTGTGACAGAAGTGGTATCAGAGGAAATGTTGACTGTAGGACGAAACCTAGATAGAAATGGACAACCCTTACCTACTTACCTTATTCTGATTCATTCTATACTTACCTTATCTTGATTCTGTCTCACCTCTACTGTTCTACTCTGATCATTCTTACCTTTTCTACTCTAAGACAAGATGGATTTCACACCTTGGAAACCTACATTTATAACCTTTTGAAGAGATAGGAGACCAAAGACAAAAAAATATATTTTCTCTATTAAAAATGTTGGTTGATTGTTTTGATGATAAATGTCTGATTTGCTTCTTTGATTGATTGAAACATTATAGTTGGACATCTTAGCATGTACCACCATAAGGTAATGTATTGGCTTTAGTGGATAACACACTAATCTACTTAGCTAATAAATCCCCCGCAGTAACATTCCTCGTAATTACTCGCCTTGTCTACAATTCTTCCTTTCTTACCCTGTATTTCTAACCCAGATGGGCTACCCTTATAGTGTTAGAAGAGAACACTATGGATGTGATCCTTGGTATGTCATGGTTAATAGAGGCAAAGGCCATTATAGCATGTGGTAGAGGTACCGTAGAACTCACTACCACTAAAGGAGAAAGATTTCAAGTTAATATTGCAGTAACCACCTCATCCAAACGTGCAATGTTCTTTATACCTGAGGAGTTTGTTGGTGACAACATCCGTGTGGTTAGAGATTTTCCGGATGTCTTTCCAGAGGAGTTACCAGGAATGCCACCTGATAGAGAAGTTGAGTTTGTTATTGATCTCCTACCTAGAACCGCCCCCATTTCTAAACGGCCATACAGGATGTCCGTAGAGGAGTTGAAGGAACTGAAGAAGCAGTTAACTGAGTTACAAGAGGCTGGGTACATACGTCCGAGTTCCTCACCGTGGGGAGCGCCGGTTCTGTTTGTACAGAAGAAGGATGGATCCCAAAGAATGTGTGTGGATTATAGATCTCTTAATGATGTTACTGTGAAGAACAAGTATCTGTTACCCCGTATTGAGGATTTATTTGATCAGATGAGAGGTGCTAGAGTATTCTCGAAGATTGATCTCCGATCCGGTTACCATCAGGTGAGGATTAGGCCATCGGATATTCCCAAGACAGCATTCTCGACTCGATATGGATTATATGAGTTCACTGTTATGTCATTTGGATTAACCAATGCACCAGCTTATTTTTTGAATTTGATGAACAAGGTGTTTATGGAATATTTGGATAGACTCGTCGTGGTATTCATTGACGATATTCTTATCTATTCCAAGAGTGATAGTGATCACGAGGAACATCTAAGGTTGGTGCTACAGAAGCTACGATATAACCAGCTATATGCCAAGTTCAGCAAGTGCGAGTTTTGGATTGGCGAGGTGCCATTTCTTGGTCATATTATTTCTAATGGAGGAATTTCAGTGGATCCTGCTAAGGTTAAGGAGATAATGGAGTGGAGAGTACCCACTACAGTTACTGAGATTCAGAGTTTCTTGGGATTAGCAGGATATTATCGGAGATTTATTGAAGGATTTTCTAAGATTGCTAAGCCTATGACTTCGCTTTTGGAGAAAGGAAGAGAATTTAAGTGGGACGAGAAGTGTCAAGATAGCTTTGACCTATTGAAGAAGAGGTTGATGTCGCCACCAGTATTGGTTATGCCAGACTTACAGAAAGGATTTGATATCTATTATGATGCATGTGGCCAAGGCTTAGGATGTGTGCTCATGCAGGAAGGACATGTGATTGCCTATGCTTCTCGTCAGTTACGCAAACATGAACTGAACTACCCCACTCATGACTTGGAATTGGCAGCCGTTGTGCATGCACTTAAGATTTGGAGACATTACATTATGAGAACCAAGTGCCAAGTATATACGGATCATAAGAGTTTGAAGTATATATTCACTCAGAAGGATCTCAACCTTAGGCAACGCCATTGGTTGGAGCTTACTAAGGATTATGATTTGGAGATTCACTATCACCCGGGCAAGGCAAATTTGGTTGCAGATGCCTTGAGTCGCAAGGAGCATGTTCATTCAGCTATTGTTGCCCAGCTACCTGATGAGATTGTTGAGGATTTCAGGAGACTTAACCTGGGGGTAGTTGCTCACGCTGAAGGAGTTACTATTGATGTGGAACCTACTTTGGAGAAAGAAATCCGCAAAGGTCAAATTAATGATGCTAAAATAAAAGAGATTAAGGATCTGATTACTGAAGGCCGAGTTCCGGAATTTACGGAAGATGAGCAAGGCACCGTATGGTTCAAGGACAAGATGTGTGTTCCTAATATTGAAAGCCTTCGTGAGACTATATTGAAGGAGGCCCATGACTCGGATTATTCTATTCATCCTGATAGTACTAAGATGTATCAGGATTTGAAGCGGAAGTATTGGTGGTATGGATTGAAGAGAGATGTAGTTGCACATGTGGCTATGTGCGATGTATGTCAAAGAGTTAAGGCTGAACACCAGAGGCCAGCTGGACTATTGCACCCGCTGAAGATAGCCGAGTGGAAGTGGGAAAAGATTGGTATGGATTTTATTACTGGATTGCCTCGCACCGAGAAAGGATATGATGCTATATAGGTGATTGTGGATAGATTGACTAAAGTGGCTCACTTTATCCCTGTGAAGACTACTTATAAAGGTTCTCAGCTAGCAGAGTTATATATGGCTCGGATTGTGTGTTTGCATGGAGTGCCAAAGAAGATCGTGTCTGATTGAGGTTCACAATTTACCTCAAGATTTTGGAGAAGCATTCATGAGAATATGAGTACAAAGTTGAATTTTAGTACAACTTATCACCCTCAGAATGATGGACAGACTGAAAGGACTAATCAAGTATTGGAAGATATGTTGAGAGCATGTGCCCTTCAGCATGGAGGAAGTGGGGACAAGAGTCTACCTTATGCTGAGTTCTCATATAATAGTTACCAGGCCAGTCTAAAAGATGTCACCGTTCGAGACTATATGACCGGAAATGCAGGACTCCTTTGTATTGGGATCAGACTGGAGAAAGACAGTTCTTTGGGCCTGAACTGATTCAAGAAGCAGAAGAACAAGTCCGTATAATTCGAGAGAATTTGAGGGTGGCTCAAACCAGGCAAAAGAGCTATGCTGATAATAGAAGAAGACCACTGGAGTTTGAGGAAGGTGATCAAGTGTACTTCAGGGTGTCACCACTTTATGGAATGAGGAGATTCAAAGTCAAGGGAAAATTGTTCCATCGCTATATTGGACCATTCTGAGTTTTTAGGCAAGTTGGAGAGATGGCCTATCAACTCGAGCTATCTGATAATCTATCTGATGTGCATAATGTGTTCCACGTATCTCAACTGAAGAAGTGTCTCCGTGTCCCGAGGAACAGTTACCAATGGAAGAGCTCAGTGTTCAGGGTGACTTGACTTACACGGAGTACCCGATCAAGATTTTGGATACCTTGACTCGAGTTACAAGAAATAAGGTGATAAAGATGTGCAAAGTACAATGGAGTCACCATGGCGAAGATGAAGCAACATGGGAAAGAGAAGAAGAGCTTCGCATAGATTTTCCCCATCTTTTCCCTCATTCCTCCTAAATTTCGAGGACGAGATTTCTGTTAAGGGGGGTAGGATTTGTAATACCCAAAAGTGTAAATAAAGAAAATACAGATGATTTCCTTATATGATTTGCCTCTATTATTTTGAACATGAGAATAACCACATTTAAAAAGTGAATAATTAAACAAATGACATATAAATAACCTGTGCATCATGCTGGAGTTTAAATGTTTGTGCATTCACTCATAGTGATAATGATAATAGAAATATGCTAATGACGAAAGAGGCATTTAACCTAATTTAGAAATTAAGATGTAGAGAAAAGAAGCAAAATACCCTACAAAATAAAGAGAATAAGTATACAAACAAATATATATACTTTTATTACAAGATTTGAACTGGTACATTTGATATATGTGCAAGTTCACAACTTAATTTAAATTTAAAATTCAAAATCTAAAAATGAGAAAAAAATAAAAAGAAAATAAAAAAAGGAAATACAAAAGAAAAAGGAAAGACTCCGGTTGGGCCAAAAGCTAGCTACAGCGGCCCAGCAACTCCACATTTACCCCGCGCCAGCCCACCTCCCTTCACCGGCTGACCTGTGGGTCCCACACATCATCACTCTTGCCGCGCACTCTCGTTACCACTGTGCTCACCTCATCATCCGCTCACTGCCGGGTGGGCCCATACTGTCGGGCAATCTTCTTCTACTTGGGGCGCTCCCTGTATCAAGCGCCGGGAATCTCAAAATCGCCTGCGTCGATCTCGCTCGCCCAACCGAACGCTCACCAACCGCCGTGACCCATGGACTCGGACCCGCGCGATTCCTGGACCTGCACGCTGTCGTGTGGAACCGCCCTGCTGGAGTCCTCTTCTTCGCTACGACCAAATCGAGCGCAACAAACCCAACCGTAGTCATCGGAGCGCCCCCTTTCTTTCGGATCTGGACTCTCCTGCCCTCCTATAAAGCTTGGCGGTGCTGCCCCCTTTGCCGAGCTACCATGGAGCCATTGCTGGGAGGTGAGTTGGGGGAGAATAGACACCATGCTGTCCCCGTGCGCTTGCTTCCTGCTCGGGGCACCGCACATGGCAGGAGAAGACCGCCACCTCCGTTGAACTCGGACGCCATTGGTCCCGGTACGTGGTTTCTCTATGTTACCCCTGTGCGCATACTTAATGCCAGACTCTAGAAGTTCATCACCAGCCGTCGTACAGGATCCTCGATGTGTCCATCGCCGTTGGGTGGCTATGGCTGTCGAGTTTGCTGGTTGGGGGAAAGGGGCATTGCGGCCATGGCCTTCTTGCAGGAAGAGAGGGTGGTAGGTGGTGGCTTGCATGCAGTGCGCGGCGGCGCTCTCCGCCAGGGACCCTGGGTTATCGGCAGGGTTCGTCGGGAGGTACGAACGTGTGTGTGGCGCACGAGCAGCCTTATTCCTAGGCGTTGGGAGGAACAAGATGATGTCAGGTCCGTTAGGATGGAGATCCATGGCTAGGCTTAGGCGAAGCTTCCTGGCCATAGATCTGGGCGTCAACGGTGGGGTTTTGGCCTGGAGCGCGGCTCGGCCAGGAAGTGGGTGCTTGCCATTGGAGCTTACTGGGGCGGCTCAGATTAGAACCCTTCGCGCAATCCAGTTTGGACCATAGATCCTTGATCGAGCGGCTATCGCGCGATCTGCACTACTTAAAACCCTAGCGGTTCGATTTTAATCTAAGGGCCCTCGGCTGGTACCGGTTCGGTGAGCCGAGATCTAATCTCAACCGTAG
Organism: Zea luxurians; assembly: GCA_029449295.1. Classification (NCBI taxonomy): domain Eukaryota; kingdom Viridiplantae; phylum Streptophyta; class Magnoliopsida; order Poales; family Poaceae; genus Zea; species Zea luxurians. The sequence continues at coordinate 20,678,315 of JAOPSE010000006.1, read as the reverse complement.
GATCATGGTCGATGTTGCGTATCGATTCATAATCCCGCTCACCTAATCTTGCGCGTTCAAACTAAATCGAGCGGTGTAGATCGTCCCGTACCCCTTGGTTTGCCCATTTTGCAAAAGAGACCCCCAGGATTCCAGAAAACTAACCTGTCGTCCAGTGCGTAGGAAGCTGAGTCTTAGAGACTTTTACACCAGAGCCCCTGACCTTTCGGATTATTGAGGCGCAATCCAGGGAAAGGAAAACTAGATTAAATAAATTAGAAAATGTATGTTTTAATACAAAAACAACCCCTAGAATTTGTTTATTCCATAGAAAATTCATTTGAACTCCAAATCACTCCATTCCAGTTGCTAAAATTTGGTAATATTATTCTCTTTCACTTAGAGTATCTGTTTTGACTTGAAAACAGTAAGAAAATTTATTACTCACTTAATCCTATTTTAAACACATAAAACCTATGAAAATTCATAACTTAAAATCTATAACTCCAAAAATTATGATTCCTGTTCCTAGGATTTTATTTTAATGTGTAGATTATTACTGTATATTTTGTTTACATGTTTGGTGTGATGTTGATTTTCTCTATATCCTGTGCTTGTTTGTACTGTGGCGAGTAGAAGAGCCCGTTACCGAGGATCCTGGTGAGCAGCAGGTTGAAGTAGCTGAGCAGGAGCTCATTGAAGGCAAGTTGTGCCCTTGACCACTTTTTACCCAATAATGTTCTTTAATATCATTTATCTATGCATAGGTTAATTTTTATGGGACCAAATAGGACACCCTAGATTGTTTATCTCATTACCTTGTTTACCCCTGAATCACTTGGGTAGTTTGCTATTGCTTTATATGGTTTTGGGATAATCATTTATTACCTCTTTGTTCCAATTCTTTTTGTTATTCTATTTATGTTCATGTCAAGTTCATTAATGTTAATTGGAACATAGATGTAACGCCCCGAATTTTGAGTTGAATTTTTTTTCTTTTCTCTATCGCTCGCTAAATTCGGGCGTTACCTCTTTTTCCCATTTCTTTTCGCTAAAACCTAAACCGTCTTCAAAACTTTAAGTTTTGTGATAATAGTAAACCCTAGAGTTAATTTCTTTGATTTACTGCATCATGCCGAACCATGCATTTTTGGTTGTTTGAAAGTGTGAAAGCATTCATATAGAAAAATTAAAAAAAAGGAAGACATTTTCTTTTTCTCTCCCCCCCCTTCTTCCCTTTTGGCCCAGCCGCCCCCTCCCCCTTCGCGCCGGCCCAGCTGGGCGGCCCAGCCGCCCCCCTTCCCCCCTTCCCTCCCCCGCCGTGGGCCGTCCCGGCCGGCCCAACCGCGCCCGCGCCCGCCCCCTCCCCCTTTGGGCCCAAGCGGCCCAGCCGCCCCCTCCCCCCTTTTTCCCCAAAATTTCCCTCCCCGGGGGCCCCGCCCATCATTCTCCCTCTCTCTCTCCCTCTCCCTAACCCTAGCGCCGCCGCCGCCCTCTCCCTGCCCTAGCACCGCCGCCGCCGCTCCCTCCCCAGCGATGCCGCCGCGCCGCCCTCCCGCGCCGCGGTGAGCCCCCCTCCTCCCCTCTCCTTCCCCCTTCTCCCTCCTCCTTCCTCGCCCGCCTGGCCGCTCAGCGAGCCGCCCGGCTCGGCCGCCCCCGGCGTCCCCCGTCCGGCCTCGCCCGGCCGCCCCCGCCTCGCCGTGCCCCGGCTCGGTCGTCCCGCGCCGGCCCCGCCTCGCCGCGCCCCGGCTCAGCCACCCCCGCGCCGCCCCACCCCGACCCCGCCCGGTCCCGGCGAGCCGCCCCCGTGCTCGGCCCCGCTCCAGCGAGCCACCTTGCCCATTCCCCGCCCCGTGCCCCGCCGCGGTCGCGCCGGCCGCGCCCGGCCTCGCCCTGCGCTCGCCGGCGTCCCGCCCAGCCCCGCCTCGGTGAGCCCGCCCCCTGCTCGTCGCCCCGCGCCCGACGGCCCCGGCCGTCCCGGCCATGGAGGCTCGACGCGCTCCCCTGTCCGCGACGTCGCCGTTGCCCGTGTTCGCCCACCCGCCCCGGCGTGCCGCCGGTGTGCCGCCGGCGTGCCCTGCTCGCGTCGTGATGGCCTCGGCGCGGCCTCGAGCTCGGCCCAGCGTACCTTTGGCGCGCGGCCTCGAGCTCGGCCAGCGCGCGGCCCCGACGCGTGCGCGACTCGTTCGCGACACGATCGTCTACCCCGAGCCACCCGTCTACCCCCCTGTGCATTCCGTGCGTAGTAATCGTGTTATGTAATCAATAAATGGAAACCCAAATTAGAAATTGTTTACGTTAGTTAATACATGTAAGTAATTATCTACCTCATCCAATGTCGATCAACTAAAAATGGTCATGATTCGAGTTATGCATGTAGCTAATCCTTTTGTTAGAACTAATTGGAGCTAAGTAGAACTAAAGCACGTAGCGTCTAGTTATTCGTCTACCTGTAATGCGCATCGAGCATAAGCCTTGACCCTCGCGAGACCTTTCCCCGCCTCTTTCTAACCATGGCAAATTCATTATCGTATGTGATATTCTATGCATATTTACTTTATTCGTTCTCTTGTATGGTGTACTGTTTGTTTCCTAATTTGGGTGGATGGATGTATGTATGCTTGCAATCGCATAGAGAACGATTCGGTCGAGGAGCCCGAAGAACTCGCAGGAGAAGCCCCTGAGCAGCAGTCGGTTGGTGGAGGCAAGTGTCCCTTGACCTATCTCTGTCCTATTCATTCTTTAATTCACCTCCCGCATTACACATTTATGCCTAAGGATTGACTAGTTTTGTTATCCATGTCCTTGTTTACCTATTTGGGTTGGATTATTATTGTTTAGCTTTATGCTATCGCTCAACTATAATTCAATGAACATGATGAGATTATTTATGATACACTGTTTTCCCTTCTCTTATTATGATGTTATACTTGTGGCCTTTAAGGGGGCTCGAGCGGTTTCTCGAGTGCCTCTCCGTAAGGACCTGTTCTTTGGATGACCGCCCGGGAAAACAGTGCAACCATGAGGGTGGAATGGGGTGCCCTTAGCTGAATAATTAGAGAATCCGGGGTGTAGTTCGCTTCGCCGTCATGCCGTCAATGGGGCTCGGTGTATGCGGCTCGCTCTGCCAAGGTTGATTTGTCCCTTGGGGAGGAGTGCGGTACATTTAGGAAAGCTAACGGGTGGCTACAGCCCCAGGGAATCTTTGTAAAGGCTACGTAGTGAGACCCTGCCTACTCACCTTGGGAGTGTTCAAGGGTCCGTACAACCCGAGGCAGAAAGGGAATCACGGCTCATGGGTAAAGTGCGCAACCTCTGCAGAGTGTTATGAAAACTGATATATCAGCCGTGCTCGCGGTTATGAGCAGCCAAGGGAGCTCTAGTGATTAGTGGTACTTGATCAGAGACATTTTGGTTTACAGGTGGCGATGAGACTGATGGTTTTGTTTATGACTATGGTACTGGTAAGTGGTATTCTTTCCGTTTGGAAAGGGTACATCGGGCTAATAACGTGGGTTAATGCTAAAACTTGGCTTTCTACTAGTAAATAATAATCTGACCAACTAAAAGCAACTGCTTGACTTACCCCCCGATAAAGCTAGTCCACTACAGCCAAACAGGATACTTGCAGAGTATGTTGATGTGTACTCACCCTTGCTCTACACACCCAACCCCCCCATCCCTAGGTTGTCAGCATTGCAACCACTACTCAGGAGAAGATGAAGCTGTGGAAGGAGACTTCTAGGAGTTCCAAGACTACGACGAGTTCTAGACGTGGGTTAGCGGCAACCCCCAGTCGGCTGCCTGTGAAGGCCGCGTTTATCTACGTTTCTTTTCCGCACTTTGATTTATTGTAAAGACTATGTGGGTGTCTCAGACATATGATGTAATCGACTATTATTCCCTTTTTTAATACTATTTGAGCACTTTATGATGATGTCCATGCTATGTAACTGCTGTGTACGTGAATTACTGATCCTGGCACGTACATGGTTCGCATTCGGTTTGCCTTCTAAAACCGGGTGTGACATAGGTGGTATCAAAGCCGTGCTGACTGTAGGACCGCTAACCTAGAGTAGAATGGTCGCTCTAAGGACTATAGACCTCTGTCCCTGCCTTGACTTTGACATCCCTTCAAAAGTTGGTCATGTCGACCAAACCTATGTTCTACTATATATTATACCTTGCTGAAAATTTATGTTTATTCTAATCATTTATTTATTTATGATTCATTACTTGCTGGTCATATTGATTCTGTTCTCACTCTTTTGCTTGCGGTGTCTCTTGTAGATGGCTCGACTTAGACACACTGCACGAAAGTCCGTCATCCCCTTCTTACCCTCCCGCCTTGCTGAGCGTCCGCTTCGCCGTCCCGTGGCCGGACAGTCCAGCCGCTTGGAGAGGCTGCACCACCGCCTGCATGAGGAGCAGGAGCGTCGATGACAGGAGCAGCAGGGCTCTTCCTTCTTGCTCTAGCAGGAGATAGAGTCCGTGAGGAGATGCTCCCCTGTGCTTCCTCTGGAGGCGCCCCCTGCACCACCACTAGGCGCCCCAGCCTCTGGAGTAGCTGCTGGAGGAGACCCAGATGACGGAGGTGGCGACGACAGCTCGAGCCACAACACCGACTTCTCTGCTGACCAGGAGCCGGAAGGATGGGTTGCTCGACCCATCACTCGCGACGCTGCTCGCGGGTGTCACTTCCATGATGCGCTCGACACCCTGCTACGTCGGGCACTTGATCGGCGTACTTGGTCCATCGAGTATCGCTGTGTGGTCTACCAGCATAGTCACGGGGTCTACCCGGACCGCTGGGAGGCGACCTGCTTGGTGCGCCGTCCGGAGAACAGTCTCCAAGGTGCTGAGGTCTGCTCAGAGAACTATTCTATCCTTGAGCGGGACTCAGCTGAGGCGGCCATGCAAGATGCTGCACGGCGTCAGCTTTCGCACTACTGCTCGGTTCTCGGTGGGGTAGCTGACGGTCTCAACCTAAAGTACTACCCCCGCCGTCCATCTGGCAGCACAGGAGGCATGATTGTTTCACCTGTCGGTGAGGACAATCCTAGGTTGAGCAGCACAGTCAACCTAGCCGCCGTGCTAAACACGGAGCTGGACCATGCACTAGACGAGCTGAGTAGGGCTCGTGCTGAGATCGCCCTGCTGCGGGCTGAGCATGCAGAACGTCGTCACCTGGATGATGGTTCCCCCGCTCACGTCGGGACTCAGCACCCGTACCGCTCACCTCGGCGTGGACACCAGTCTTATGGCAATCCCGACTGCAAGACCAAGATAAATCTAGAACCATAGATCGTTAGAGTTGGATCTTGTAATTAATACAAAATATATATACGTAGAAGCTACAGTCTTAGCGTTAGTCTCGCTCTTAGTTAGTCTTAGTTAGACAGGGTAGTTTGCTATATCCTGTGCATCTATGTTTGTCATGATGAACTACGTTTGGTTTGGATCATTGTAATGACTGTCACCACAGTGTGGGTATCCCCTGCATTTTGGTTCACCTGTTATGTTAATGGAGTTAGTTATCTAGTTGGGAAACCTTTCATTCTACTTTCCTCTTTATTTGAGAAGTTGTGTGGTCTATGTTGGAGATCAGTGAAGATGCTCATCTGTTCAGTGTTGTGGAGAATTCTATACTCTCTTCTTATGTTGCAAGATTTGCAAGATCAGTTCTGATGTGTGATTGCATTCTGCAGATGTCAGAGAACAGGCGCAGAGGAGGAAGGCGTGCTCAGCAGGAGCAAGCCGCTCAGCAGGATGAGGTGCCCCAGCAACAGCAGCTGCCACCCCTGCCCCCGATGTCCATCGAGCAGATGTTTCTGATGCAGACTCAGGCAGTTCAAGCCATTGGTCAGACTCTGGCCGCCATTCAGCAGCAGCAGCAGCAGGCCCCACCTCAGCCTCAGATGCCTCAGATGCCCAGAGACAAGTGTGCTGAATTCATGAGAGGTCATCCCCCAACGTTTGCTCATTCTTCTGACCCCATGGATGCTAAAGACTGGCTGCGCACTGTGGAGCGAGAGTTGCATACCGCTCAGTGCGATGACAGGGAGAAAGTCCTGTATGGTCCCCGTCTGTTGAGAGGAGCAGCCCAGTCATGGTGGGAGTCTTATCTCGCCACCCATGCCAACCCCGACGCCATCACCTGGGAAGAGTTCAGAGGTAGCTTTCGTCAGTACCATGTTCCTGTAGGTCTGATGACAGTGAAGAAGGAGGAGTTCCTGACCCTTAAGCAAGGGTCGATGTCAGTCAGTGAGTATCGAGACAGGTTTCTGCAATTGTCTCGCTATGCTCCTGAAGATGTCAACACCGACGCCAAGAGACAAAACCGTTTCCTGAAAGGCTTGGTTGACCCTCTGCACTATCAGCTGATGAATCATACCTTTCCGACGTTCCAGCACTTGATTGACAGAGCAATCATGACAGAGAGGAAGCGTAAGGAGATGGAGGATCGTAAGCGAAAGATCAGTGGACCCCAGCCTGGAAGCAGCAATCGTCCTCGTTTCTCTAGCAACCAACCTCAGCAGTTCAGGCAGAACTAGCGTCCACCTCAGCAGCGTCAGCAGTTCCAAAGGCAGTATCCTCAGCACCAGTATCAGAACCGTCAGAGCAATCAGTCAGGAGGAGGTCAGTTTCAGAGGCAGAATCAGCAGGCACCTCGTCTTCCTGCCCCAGCAGCCCAGCAGAACAGTCAGGCAGCACCAGCTCAGGTTGGAAACAGGGCATGTTTCCACTGTGGAGAGCAAGGCCATTGGGTGATGCAATGTCCGAAGAAGGCAGCCCAGCAACAATCAGGCCCCAATGCCCGAGCGAAGCAGAATGTATCTCAGCCTGGAGCAGGCAACTGCTCTCAGCCGCGTTATAATCATGGGAGACTGAATCACTTGGAGGCTGAAGCAGTTCAAGAGACCCCGGGCATGATAGTAGGTATGTTCCCAGTCGATTCCCATATTGCAGAAGTGTTATTTGATACTGGAGCAACGCATTCTTTCGTTACTGCATCATGGGTAAAAGCACATAATCTTCCAATTACTACCATGTCAAACCCCATTCAAATTGACTCAGCCGGTGGTAGAATTCGAGCCGATAGCATTTGTTTGAATGTATGTGTGGAAATAAGGGGGATATCGTTTCCCGCCAACCTCATAGTAATGGGTACTCAGGGAATAGATGTCATCCTAGGGGTGAATTGGCTAGATAAGTATCAGGCAGTTATCAGTTGTGATAAAAGGACAATCAAGTTGGTGTCCCCACTAGGAGAGGAAGTGGTGACCGAGTTAGTCCCGCCTGAGCCAGAGAAGGGAAGTTGTTATCAGATGGTCGTTGATAGCAGTGAAGCAGACCCAATTGAGAGTATCAAGGTTGTGTTCCGAGTTCCCAGATGTGTTTCCAAAGGACTTACCGGGTATGCCACCAGAGCGGAAAGTTGAGTTTGCCATAGAGCTTCTTCCTGGAACCGCCCCCATCTTAAAGAGAGCTTACAGAATATCTGGACCAGAGTTGGTTGAACTTAAGAAGCAGATTGATGAGCTGTCAGAGAAAGGTTACATCTGGCCAAGCACCTCGCCTTGGGCCGCCCCTGTCCTATTCGTGGAGAAGAAAGAAGGCACCAAAAGGATGTGTATCGATTATCGAGCTCTGAATGAGGTCACAATCAAGAACAAGTACCCTTTGCCCAGAATAGAAGATCTGTTCGACTAGTTGAGAGGAGCCAGTGTGTTCTCCAAGATTGATCTGAGGTCAGGTTATCATCAGCTCAGGATCCGACCTTCGGACATTCCGAAGACGGCATTCATTACCAAGTATGGTTTGTATGAGTTCACTGTGATGTCTTTTGGTTTGACCAATGCGCCAGCCTTTTTCATGAACTTGATGAACAGTGTATTCATGGATTATCTCAATAAGTTTGTGGTGGTATTCATTGATGACATTCTGATTTATTCTTAAAGCGAAGGAGAGCATGCAGATCATTTGAAGATGGTATTGCAGAGATTGTGAGAGCACCAGCTGTATGCAAAGTTAAGCAAGTGCGAATTCTAGATCAGTGAAGTCATGTTCTTGGGTCACATAATCAACAAAGAAGGATTGGCTGTGGATCCGAAGAAAGTGGCAGACATTCTGAACTGGAAAGCGCTAACAGATGCTCGAGGAATCAAGAGCTTCATTGGAATGGCCAGGATATTATTGGCGATTCATTGAAGGGTTTTCGAAGATTGTGAAACCAATGACAGTGTTGCTAGGCAACAAGGTCGAGTTCAAGTGGACCCAGAAATGTCAAGAGGCCTTCGAAGCACTGAAAGAGAAGTTGACTACATCGCCAGTTTTAGTCTTGCCTGATGTGCACAAGCCCTTCTCGGTGTACTGTGATGCTTATTACACAGGTTTGGGATGCGTGTTGATGCAAGAGGGAAGAGTTGTGGCTTACTCGTCCCGACAGTTGAAGGTTCATGAGAAGAATTACCCAATCCATGATCTAGAGTTGGCAGCAGTGGTTCACGCACTGAAGACATGGAGGCATTATCTGTATGGACAGAAATGCGATGTTTACACAGACCACAAGAGTCTGAAGTACATATTCACTCAGTCAGAGTTGAATAGAGGCAGCGAAGATGGTTAGAGTTGATCAAAGACTATGAGTTGGAGATTCACTACCATCCAGGCAAAGCGAACGTAGTGGCAGATGCTTTGAGCAGGAAGAGTCAAGTCAATCTGATGGTCGCTCGTCCGATGCCTTATGAGTTGGCCAAAGAGTTTGACAAGTTGAGTCTTGGATTTCTAAATAATTCGCGAAGAGTCACAATTGAGTTGGAACCTACCCTGGAGCGGGAAATCAAAGAAGCGCAGAAGAATGACGAGAAGATCAGTGAGATCCGGCGGCTGATTCTGGAAGGCAAAGGCAAAGATTTTCGAGAAGATGCAGAAGGTGTGATATGGTTCAAAGACCGCTTGTGCGTTCCTAATGTCCAATCCATTCGGGAGTTGATCCTCAAGGAAGCTCATGAGACATCCTATTCGATTCACCCTGGTAGTGAGAAGATGTATCAGGATCTGAAGAAGAAATTCTGGTGGTACGGAATGAAGAGGGAAATCGCAGAGCATGTGGCTATGTGTGATAGTTGTCGACGGATCAAGGCAGAGCACCAGAGACCTGCTGGATTGTTGCAACCGTTGCAAATTCCCCAGTGGAAATGGGATGAAATTGGTATGGATTTCATAGTCAGATTGCCTCGCACTCGAGCTGGCTACGATTCCATTTGGGTAGTAGTGGACCGCTTGACCAAGTTAGCCCACTTCATACCTGTCAAGACCAACTACAGCAGTGCAGTATTGGCGGAGCTGTACATGTCTCGGATTGTTTGTCTTTATGTGGTGTGCCAAAGAAGATAGTGTCAGACAGAGGAACGCAGTTCACCTCTCATTTTTGGCAGCAGTTGCATGAAGCCTTGGGCACGCATCTGAATTTCAGTTCAGCCTATCATCCGCAGACAGATGGTCAGACCGAAAGAACCAATCAAATTCTGGAAGACATGTTGAGAGACTGTGCGTTGCAAGATCAGTCCGGATGGGATAAGAGATTGCCTTATGCAGAGTTTTCCTATAACAACAGTTATCAGGCCAGTTTGAAGATGTCACCATTTCAGGCGCTCTATGGGAGGAGTTGCAGAACTCCGTTGCAATGGGATCAGCCTGGAGAAAAGCAGGTGTTTGGGCCAGACATTTTGCTTGAAGCTGAAGAGAACATCAAGATGGTCCGAGAGAATCTGAAGATAGCGCAATCGAGGCAGCGAAGCTACGCAGACACAAGAAGAAGAGAGCTGAGTTTCGAAGTCGGAAACTTCGTCTATCTGAAAGTGTCACCGATCAGAGGAGTCAGAAGATTCGGAGTCAAAGGCAAGCTAGCACCCCGCTATATTGGTCCGTACCAAATTCTCTCAAGGCGTGGAAAAGTGGCCTATCAGCTCAGTTTGCCAGAGAATTTGTCTGTCGTGCATGATGTTTTTCATGTGTCTCAGTTGAAAAAGTGTCTACGAGTGCCAGAAGAGCAGTTGCCAGTTGAAGGTCTTGAAGTCCAGGAGGACTTGACCTACGTTGAGAAGCCAACACAAATCCTTGAGACCGCAGACAGAGTCACCCGAAGGAAGACCATCAGAATGTGCAAAGTCAGGTGGAATCATCATTCAGAGGAAGAAGCAACCTGGGAGCGTGAAGATGATCTGATGGCTAAATACCCTGAGCTCTTTGCTAGCCAACCCTGAATCTCGAGGGCGAGATTCTTTTAAGGGGGATACGTTTGTAACGCCCCGAATTTCGAGTTGAATTTTTTTTTCTTTTCTCTATCGCTCGCTAAATTCGGGCGCTACCTCTCTTTCCCATTTCTTTTCGCTAAAACCTCAACCATCTTCAAAACTTTAAGTTATGTGATAATAGTAAACCCTAGAGTTAATTTCTTTGATTTACTGCATCATGCCGAACCATGCATTTTTGGTTGTTTGAAAGTGTGAAAGCATTCATATAGAAAAATAGATGTAAAAAAAAGGAAAACCTTTTCTTTTTCTCTCTCCCCCCCCTTCTTCCCTTTTGGCCCAGCCGCCCCCTCCCCCTTCGCGCCGGCCTAGCTGGGCGGCCCAGCCGCCCCCCTTCCCCCCTTCCCTCCCCCGCCGTGGGCCGTCCCGGGCGGCCTAACCGCCCCCGCCCCCTCCCCCTTTGGGCCCAAGCGGCCCAGCTGCCCCCTCCCCTCTTTTTCCCCAAAATTTCCCTCCCCGCGGGCCCCACCCGTCATTCTCCCTCTCTCTCTCCCTCTCCCTAACCCTAGCGCCGCCGCCGCCCTCTCCCTGCCCTAGCGCCGCCGCCGCCGCTCCCTCCCCAGCGCTGCCGCCGCGCCGCCCTCCCCCGCCGCGGTGAGGCCCCCCCCTCCTCCCCTCTCCTTCCCCCTTCTCCCTCCTCCTTCCTCGCCCGCCTGGCCGCTCGGCGAGCCACCCGGCTCGGCCGCCCCCGGCGTCCCATCCGGCCTCGCCCGGCCGCCCCCGCGCCGTCCTCGGTCGGCCCCGCCTCGCCGTACCCCGTCTCGGCCGTCCCCGGCCCCGCCGCGCCCGGCCCCAACTCGGCCGTCCCGCGCCGGCCCCGCCTCGCCGCGCCCAGCCTCGGCCGCCCCCACGCCGCCCCACCCCGACCCCGCCCGGTCTCGGCGCGCCGCCCCCCGGCGAGCCTGGCCCCGCCCCGCCGCGCCTCGGCCCGGCCGCCCCCGTGCTCGGCCCCGCTCCGGCGAGCCGCCCCACCCCCTTCCTCGCCCCGTGCCCCGCCGCGGTCGCGCCGGCCGCGCCCGGCCTCGCCCCACGCTCACCGGCGTCCCGCCCGGCCCCAGCCGCCCCCGGCCCAGCGAGCCCGCCCCCTGCTCGTCGCCCCGCGCCCGCCGGCCCCGGCCGTCCCGACCATGGCGGCTCGACGCGCTCCCCTGTCCGCGACGTTGCCGTCGTCCGTGTTCGCCCGCATGCCCCAGCGTGCCGCCAGCGTGCCCTGATCGCGTCGTGATGGCCTCGGCGCGGCCTCGAGCTCAGCCCAGCGTACCTTTGGCGCGCGGCCTCGAGCTCGGCCAGCGCGCGGCCCCGACGCGTGCGCGACTCGTTCGCGACACGATCGTCTACCCCGAGCCACCTGTCTACCCCACCCCTGTGCATTCCGTGCGTAGTGATCGTGTTATGTAATCAATAAATGGAAACCCAAATTAGAAATTGTTTACGTTAGTTAATACATGTAAGTAATTATCTACCTCATCCAATGTCGATCAACTGAAAATGGTCATGATTTGAGTTATGCATGTAGCTAATCCTTTTGTTAGAACTAATTGGAGCTAAGTAGAACTAAAGCATGTAGCGTCTAGTTATTCGTCTACCCGTAATGCGCCTCGAGCATAAGCCTTGACCCTCGCGAGACCTTTCCCCTCCTCTTTCTAACCATGGCAAATTCATTATCGTATGTGATATTCTATGCATATTTACTTTATTCGTTCTCTTGTATGGTGTACTGTTTGTTTCATAATTTGGGTGGATGGGTGTATGTAAGCTTGCAATCGCATAGAGAACGATTCGGTCGAGGAGCCCGAAGAACTCGCAGGAGAAGCCCCTGAGCAGCAGTCGGTTGGTGGAGGCAAGTGTCCCTTGACCTATCTCTGTCCTATTCATTCTTTAATTCACCTCCCGCATTACACATTTATGCCTAAGGATTGACTAGTTTTGTTATCCATGTCCTTGTTTACCTATTTGGGTTGGATTATTATTGTTTAGCTTTATGCTATCGCTCAACTATAATTCAATGAACATGATGAGATTATTTATGATACGCTGTTTTCCCTTCTCTTATTATGATGTTATACTTGTGGCCTTTAAGGGGGCTCGAGCGGTTTCTCGAGTGCCTCTCCGTAAGGACCTGTTCTTTGGATGACCGCCCGAGAAAACAGTGCAACCATGAGGGTGGAATGGGGTGCCCTTAGCTGAATAATTAGAGGATCCGGGGTGTAGTTTGCTTCGCCGTGATGCCGTCAATGGGGCTCGGTGTATGCGGCTCGCTCTGCCAAGGTTGATTTGTCCCTTGGGGAGGAGTGCGGTACATTTAGGAAACCTAACGGGCGGCTACAGCCCCGGGGAATCTTTGTAAAGGCTACGTAGTGAGACCCTACCTACTCACCTTGGGAGTGTTCAAGGGTCCGTACAACCCGAGGCAAAAAGGGAATCACGGCTCATGGGTAAAGTGCGCAACCTCTGCAGAGTGTTATGAAAACTGATATATCAGCCGTGCTCGCGGTTATGAGCGGCCAAGGGAGCTCCAGTGATTAGTGGTACTTGATCAGAGACATTTTGGTTTACAGGTGGCTATGAGACTGATGGTTTTGTTTATGACTATGTGAAAGGGAAATGTGCCCTTGGGCCATTTCTAAGTATTTTGGTGATTTAGTGTCCAACACAAGTGCCCTAGTGTAAAAAGGTGGACAAAGTACAAATAAAGGATAAAGGTATGTTTCTCAGACTTAGTACATTGTTTTATGGACTAATGTATTGTGTCTAAGTGCTGGAAACAGGAAAAATCCAATTGAAAATGCCTTGGCTCGAGCAGCCAAGACTTTGCTCAGTCTGGAGCACCGGACTGTCCGGTGGTGCACCGGACAGTGTCCGGTGCGCCAGGCTGGCTCTGGCGAACAGGCTACTCTCGGGACTTCGACGGCGGTGTACGGCTATAATTCACCGGACTGTCCGGTGGTGCACCGGACTATCCGGTGGGCCGTTCACAGGCGAACTCGTCGCTCTCGGGAATTCATCGGCGACGTACGGCTATAATTCACCGGACTGTCCGGTGTGCACCGGACTGTCCGGTGAGCCAATGGTCGGTCGGGCCAACGGTCGGCCGCGCAATCTGCGCCGGACACGTGGCCGAGCCAACGGCTAGAAGAAGGCACCGGACTGTCCGGTGTGCACCGGACATGTCCGGTGCGCCAACAGCTCTCAGGCTGCCAACGGTCGACTGCGTCATTTTTGGAAGGAAATCGGGCACCGGACAATATCCGGTGTGCACCGGACTGTCTGGTGCGCCAGTCGACAGAAGGCAAGATCAACCTTCCTAGATTGCTCTCAACGGCTCCTAGCTGCCTTGGGGCTATAAAAGGGACCCCTAGGCGCATGGAGGAGTACACCAAGCATTCCTACAACATTCCTAAGCATCAAGACATCGATTCCGCGCCTTTGATTCTTTGCGATAGCAATTAGAGCTCTAGTTGAGTGGTGAACTCATTGAGTTGTGTTGTGAGCTCTCGTTGCGACTTGTGTGCGTGGTGTTGCTGTGATTTCTTGTCTTGAGTGCGTTGCTAATCCCTCCCTTGCTCCGTGCTTCTTTGTGAACTTCAAGTGTAAGGGCGAGAGGCTCCAATTTGTGGAGATTCCTCGCAAACGGGATTGAGTAAAGCAAGCAAAACACCGTGGTATTCAAGTGGGTCTTTGGACCGCTTGAGAGGGGTTGATTGCAACCCTCGTCCGTTGGGACGCCACAACGTGGAGTAGGCAAGCGTTGGTCTTGGCCGAACCACGGGATAACCACCGTGCCATCTCTGTGATTGATTTCTTGTGGTTATTGTGTTTTGTTGAGACTTCTCTCTAGCCACTTGGCATTTACTGTGCTAACGCTTAACCAAGTTTTTATGGCTTAAGTTTTCAAGATTTACAGGATCACCTATTCACCCCCCCCTCTAGGTGCTCTCAATTGGTATCAGAGTCGTTCTCTTCACAAAGGGACTAACCGCTCGAAGAGATGGATCCTAAGGGGAAGGGTATCGTGATCAACGATAAAGAGAAGGAATCCTTCATCAACGAGCCGAAGGATGACAAGTCTACTGACTCCGGCTCGGGCCATAGACGGAAAGATGGGAAGAAGAAGAAGACAAGGCGCATCAAGGAAATTGTCTACTATGACGACATCGATGAGTCTACTTCTTCCCAAAAGGACGATGACCACAACGACTACGACAAGCGAAAGACGGTTAACTCGAACTTTTCTTTCGACTATTCGCGTATTCCTCAAAGTTCAAATTCACATTTGCTCTCCATTCCTCTCGGCAAGCCTCCACACTTTGATGGGGAGGACTACGGATTTTGGAGCCACAAAATGCGTAGTCACCTATTCTCTCTCCATCCAAGCATATGGGAGATTGTTGAGAATGGAATGAAGTTTGATAGCTCGGATAGTCCCATTTTTATTAATGAACAAATTCATAGAAATGCACAAGCTACTACTGTGTTGTTAGCCTCCTTGTGCAGGGACGAGTACCATAAAGTGAGCGGCTTGGACAATGCCAAGCAGATCTGGGACACCCTCAAGATTTCTCATGAGGGGAACGACGTCACCTTGCTCACCAAAATGGAGTTGGTGGAGGGCGAGCTTGGACGATTCGCGATGATAAGGGGCGAGGAGCCGACACAAACATACAACCGGCTCAAGACCCTTATCAACAAAATAAGGAGCTACGGAAGCACTCGATGGATGGACCACGACGTCGTCCGACTGATGCTAAGGTCCTTTACCGTTCTTGATCCTCATTTGGTGAATAATATTCGTGAGAATCCTAGGTACACCAAAATGTCGCCCGAAAAAGTCCTTGGAAAATTTGTAAGCGGGCGAATGATGATCAAGGAGGCGAGGTATGTGGACGACGCTCTAAACGGTCCAATCAATGAGCCTCAACCCGTTGCTCTCAAGGCAACAAGGAGCAAGGAGGCGTTACCCAGCAAGGTAGCACAAATTGAGGCGGCCGGGCTTAATGATGAAGAGATGGCCCTCATCATTAAGAGATTCAAGACGGCGCTTAAGGGTCGCAAGGGACAGCCAAGCAAGACCAAAGCCAAGGGGAAGCGCTCATGCTTCAAATGCGGTAAGATTGGTCATTTCATTGCTAACTGTCCCGGTAATGAAAGTGACCAGGAACACGGGAGCAAGAGGGAAAAGAAGAAAAATTACAAGAAGGCCAAGGGCGAGGCACATCTAGGAAAGGAGTGGGATTCGGATTGCTCCTCCTCCGACTCCGACAATGAAGGACTCGCCGCCACCACCTTCAACAAGTCATCCCTCTTCCCCCACGAGCGTCACACATGCCTTATGGCAAGGGAGAAGAAGGTATGTAGTCGAAACTCTACTTATGCTTCTTCAAGTGAGGACGAATCTAGTGATGAGGATGAAATAGATTATTCATGTTTATATAAGGGCCTAGATAGAACCAAGGTAGATAAAATTAACGAATTGATTGATGCCTTGAATGATAAAAATAGGCTTTTAGAAAAACAAGAGGACTTGTTGTATGAAGAACATGACAAATTTGTAGAAGCTCAAAAATCTCATGTCTTAGAAGTTAAGAGAAATGAAATGCTCTCTTGTGAATTATCTTCTTGCCACGAGACAATTTCTAGCTTATGAAGCATTAATGATGATTTGAATGCAAAGTTAGAAATAGCTAGTAAATCAACAACTTGTGTAGAAAATGTTGTTATTTGCAATAGATGTAAAGATTTTGATATTGATGCTTGTAGTGAACACATAGCTTCTATTGAAAAGTTAAATGATGAAATGGCTAGTCTTAATGCCCAACTTAAGGCTAGCAAAAGTGATTTTGATAAACTAAAATTTGCTAGGGATGCCTACACGATTGGTAGACACCCCTCAATTAAGGATGGGCTTGGCTTCAAGAGGGAAGCCAAGAACTTAACAAGCCATAAGGCTCCCATCTCCGCCAAGGAGAAAGGGAAGGCCCCTATGGCAAGTAGTACTAAAAAGAACCATGCTTTTATGTACAATGATAGAAGACAATCTCATAGGAGTTGTAATGCTTTTGATTCACATGCCTATGATTCTCATGCTATGTTTGCTCCTAGTTCTTCCTATATGCATAGTAGAGATATGCCTAGGAGAAATATTCATCATGTGCCTAGAAAGAATATTGTTCATGTTCCTAGGAAAGTTATGAATGGACCCTCTACAATTTATCATGCTTTAAATGCTTCCTTTGCTATTTGTAGAAAGGATAGGAAGATAGTTGCTAGGAAAATAGGGGCAAAATGCAAGGGTGATAAAACTTGCATTTGGGTCCCTAAGGAAATTGTGACTAACCTTTTAGGACCCAACAAGAGTTGGGTACCTAAGACCCAAGCCTAAATTTGCCTTGCAGGTTTATGCATCCGGGGGCTCAAGCTAGATTATCGACAGCGGATGCACAAACCATATGACGGGGGAGAAGAAGATGTTCACCTCCTATGTCAAAAATGAGGATCCCCATGATTCAATTATATTCGGTGATGGGAACCAAGGCAAGGTAAAAGGGTTAGGTAAAATTGCTATTTCATCTGAGCACTCTATTTCTAATGTGTTTTTAGTTGAGTCGCTTGGATATAATTTGTTATCTGTTAGTCAATTATGCAAAATGGGATATAATTGTCTATTTACAAATGTAGATGTGTCTGTCTTTAGAAGATGTGATGGTTCACTAGCTTTTAAGGGTGTACTAGACGGCAAACTTTATTTGGTTGATTTTGCAAAAGAAGAGGCCGGTCTAGATGCATGCTTAATTGCTAAGACTAGCATGGGCTGGCTGTGGCATCGCCGCTTAGCACATGTGGGGATGAAGAACCTTCACAAGCTTCTAAAGGGAGAACACATGATAGGTTTGACTAACGTGCAATTCGAAAAAGATAGACCTTGTGCAGCTTGTCAAGCAGGTAAACAAGTGGGAGGAGCACATCACAGCAAGAATGTGATGACCACTTCAAGACCTCTGGAGCTGCTGCATATGGACCTCTTTGGACCCATCGCCTATCTGAGCATAGGAGGAAGTAAGTATGGTCTAGTTATTATTGATGACTTTTCCCGCTTCACTTGGGTGTTCTTTTTGCAGGATAAGTCTGAAACCCAAGGGACCCTCAAGCGCTTCCTAAGGAGAGCTCAAAATGAGTTTGAGCTCAAGGTGAAGAAGATAAGAAGCGACAATGGGTCCGAATTCAAGAATCTTCAAGTGGAGGAGTTCCTTGAGGAGGAGGGGATCAAGCACGAGTTCTCCGCTCCCTACACACCTCAGCAAAATGGTGTGGTAGAGAGGAAGAACAGGACACTCATTGATATGGCGAAGACTATGCTTGGAGAGTTCAAGACCCCCGAGTGTTTTTGGTCGGAAGCCGTGAACACGGCTTGCCACGCCATCAACAGGGTCTATCTTCACCGCCTCCTCAAGAAGACTTCATACGAGCTGCTAACTGGTAACAAACCCAATGTATCGTACTTTCGTGTATTTGGGAGTAAATGCTACATTCTAGTGAAGAAGGGTAGGAATTCCAAATTTGCTCCCAAAGCTGTAGAAGGGTTTTTATTAGGTTATGATTCAAATACAAAGGCGTATAGGGTCTTCAACAAATCATCGGGTTTGGTTGAAGTCTCTAGCGACGTTGTATTTGATGAGACTAATGGCTCTCCAAGAGAGCAAGTTGTTGATCTTGATGATGTAGATGAAGAAGACGTTCCAATGGCCGCGATACGCACCATGGCGATTGGAGATGTACGGCCTCAGGAACAATTGGAGCAAGATCAACCATCTTCCTCAACTATGGTGCATCCCCCAACCCAAGATGACGAACAGGTACCTCAAGTGGAGGCGCATGATCAAGGGGGAGCACAGGATGTTCAAGTTGAGGAGGAAGAAGCACCTCAGGCACCTCCAACCCAAGTTCGAACGACGATCCAAAGGGATCATCCCGTCGACCAAATATTGGGTGATATTAGCAAGGGAGTAACTACTCGCTCGAGATTAGTTAATTTTTGTGAGCATTACTCCTTTGTCTCTTCTATTGAGCCTTTCAGGGTAGAAGAGGCCTTGCTAGATCCGGACTGGGTGTTGGCCATGCAGGAGGAACTCAACAACTTCAAGCGCAATGAAGTTTGGACACTGGTGCCTCGTCCCAAGCAAAATGTTGTGGGAACCAAGTGGGTGTTCTGCAACAAACAGGACGAGCACAAGGTGGTGACGAGGAACAAGGCTCGACTTGTGGCAAAAGGTTATGCCCAAGTCGCAGGTTTGGACTTTGAGGAGACGTTTGCTCCTGTGGCTAGGCTAGAATCAATTCGTATTTTGCTAGCATATGCCGCTCACCATTCTTTCAGGTTGTACCAAATGGATGTGAAGAGCGCTTTCCTCAACGGGCCGATCAAGGAGGAAGTGTACGTGGAGCAACCCCCTGGCTTCGAGGATGAACGGTACCCCGACCACGTGTGTAAGCTCTCTAAGGCGCTCTATGGACTTAAGCAAGCCCCAAGAGCATGGTATGAATGCCTTAGAGACTTTTTAATTGCTAATGCTTTCAAGGTTGGGAAAGCCGATCCAACTCTTTTCACTAAGACTTGCGATGGTGATCTTTTTGTGTGCCAAATTTATGTCGATGACATAATATTTGGTTCTACTAACCAAAAGTCTTGTGAAGAGTTTAGCAGGGTGATGACGCAGAAATTCGAGATGTCGATGATGGGCGAGTTGAACTACTTCCTTGGGTTCCAAGTGAAGCAACTCAAGGACGGCACCTTCATCTCCCAAACGAAGTACACGCAAGATTTGCTAAAGCGGTTTGGGATGAAGGACGCCAAGCCCGCAAAGACGCCGATGGGAACCGACGGACACACCGACCTCAACAAAGGAGGTAAGTCCATTGATCAAAAGGCATATCGGTCTATGATAGGGTCTTTACTTTATTTGTGTGCTAGTAGACCGGATATTATGCTTAGCATATGCATGTGTGCTAGATTTCAATCCGATCCTAAGGAGTGTCACTTAGTGGCTGTGAAGCGAATTCTAAGATATTTAGTCGCTACGCCTTGCTTCGGGATCTGGTATCCAAAGGGGTCTAACTTTGACTTGATTGGATATTCAGATTCCGACTATGCTGGATGTAAGGTCGATAGGAAGAGTACATCAGGGACGTGCCAATTCTTAGGAAGGTCCCTGGTGTCGTGGAACTCTAAGAAACAAACTTCCGTTGCCCTCTCCACCGCTGAGGCCGAGTATGTTGCCGCAGGACAGTGTTGCGCGCAACTACTTTGGATGAGGCAAACCCTCCGGGACTTTGGCTACAATCTGAGCAAAGTCCCACTCCTATGTGATAATGAGAGTGCTATCCGAATAGCGGAAAATCCTGTTGAGCACAGCCGCACAAAGCACATTGACATTCGGCATCACTTTTTGAGAGACCACCAGCAAAAGGGAGATATCGAAGTGTTTCATGTTAGCACCGAGAACCAGCTAGCTGATATCTTCACTAAGCCTTTAGATGAAAAGACCTTTTGCAGGTTGCGTAGTGAGCTAAATGTCCTAGATTCGTGGAACTTGGATTGATTTATAGCATACATGTATTTATGCCTTTGATCATGTTCCTTATGCATTTTGTTGCTTATTATGGTGCTCAAGTCGTACAAACACTCCCTGGACCTCACAAGTCCTTTTGCAAGTGATGCACATATTTAGGGGGAGCTGTGCTACAACTTGACCCTTTGAGACTAACCATATGCTTGAGTTTGCTTGTTTTAGTCTCAAAGGAGTTTTGAAAGGGAAATGGTGGACTTGGACCATGAAAGACTTCCACTGCACTCCGATGAGAGGGTAACTTATTCCAAGTTCATCTCATGTCCTCTTATTGCCTTTGTGTTCTCATTTGAAGATTTTGGTGAGGCAAGTGGGGTTAAAGGGCCAAGATTGATCCCGTTTTGGTGCTTGATGCCAAAGGGGGAGAAAATAAAGGCCAAAGCAATAAATGGATCAGCTACCACTTGAGAAATTTTGAAAATAGTAGATTAGAGCTTTTGGTTTGTCAAAACTCTTTTATTGTCTCTTATGTCAAAAGTTGGCCTCTTGTGGGGAGAAGTGTTGATTATGGGAAAAAGGGGGAGTTTTTGAAATCCTTGATCAAATTTCTTTGGAAAACCTCTCTTTATATCTCTACAAGTGGATTTGACTTAGAGATAGGAATTTGAGTTTGATTTGCAAAAACAAACCAAGTGGTGGCATAGAGTGATCCATATATGTCAAATTTGAATCAAAACAATTTTGAGTTCTTAGTTGAATTGATTTTGTACTTGTTCTACTTGCTTTATGTTGTGTTGGCATAAATCACCAAAAAGGGGGAGATTGAAAGGGAAATGTGCCCTTGGGCCATTTCTAAGTATTTTGGTGATTTAGTGTCCAACACAAGTGCCCTAGTGTAAAAAGGTGGACAAAGTACAAATCAAGGATAAAGGTATGTTTCTCAGACTTAGTACATTGTTTTATGGACTAATGTATTGTGTCTAAGTGCTGGAAACAGGAAAAATCCAATTGAAAATGCCTTGGCTCGAGCAGCCAAGACTTTGCTCAGTCTGGAGCACCGGACTGTCCGGTGGTGCACCGGACAGTGTCCGGTGCGCCAGGCTGGCTCTAGCGAACAGGCTGCTCTCGGGACTTCGACGGCGGTGTACGGCTATAATTCACCGGACTGTCCGGTGGGCCATTCACAGGCGAACTCGTCGCTCTCGGGAATTCATCGGCGACGTATGGCTATAATTCACCGGACTGTCCGGTGTGCACCGGACTGTCCGATGAGCCAACGGTCGGCCGGACCAACGGTCGGCCGCGCAATCTGCGCGGGACATGTGGCCGAGCCAACGGCTAGAAGAAGGCACCGGACTGTCCGGTGTGCACCGGACATGTTCGGTGCGCCAACGGCTCTCAGGCTGCCAACGGTCGACTGCGCCATTTTTGGAAGGAAATCGGGCACCGGACAATGTCCGGTGTGCACCGGACTGTCCGGTGCGCCAGTCAACAGAAGGCAAGATCAACCTTCCTAGATTGCTCTCAACGGCTCCTAGCTGCCTTAGGGCTATAAAAGGGACCCCTAGGCGCATGGAGGAGTACACCAAGCATTCCTACAACATTCCTAAGCACCAAGACATCGATTCCGCGCCTTTGATTCTTTGCGATAGCAATTAGAGCTCTTGTTGAGTGGTGAACTCATTGAGTTGTGTTGTGAGCTCTCGTTGCGACTTGTGTGCGTGGTGTTGCTGTGATTTCTTGTCTTGAGTGCGTTGCTAATCCCTCCCTTGCTCCGTGCTTCTTTGTGAACTTCAAGTGTAAGGGCGAGAGGCTCCAAGTTGTGGAGATTCCTCGCAAACGGGATTGAGTAAAGCAAGCAAAACACCGTGGTATTCAAGTGGGTCTTTGGACCGCTTGAGAGGGGTTGATTGCAACCCTCGTCCGTTGGGACGCCACAACGTGGAGTAGGCAAGCGTTGGTCTTGGCCGAACCACGGGATAACCACCGTGCCATCTCTGTGATTGATTTCTTGTAGTTATTGTGTTTTGTTGAGACTTCTCTCTAGCCACTTGGCATTTACTGTGCTAACGCTTAACCAAGTTTTTGTGGCTTAAGTTTTCAAGATTTACAGGATGACCTATTCACCCCCCCTCTAGTTGCTCTCACTATGGTACTGGTAAGTGGTATTCTTTCCGTTTGGAAAGGGTACATCGGGCTAATAACGTGGGTTAATGCTAAAACCCAACCCCCCCCATCCCCAGGTTACTTGCTGAGTAATCCACCCCCCCCATAAAGCTAGTCCACTACAGCTAAACAGGATACTTGCTGAGTATGTTGATGTGTACTCACCCTTGCTCTACAAACCCAACCCCCCCCCATCCCCAGGTTGTCAGCATTGCAACCACTGCTCAGGAGAAGATGAAGCTGTGGAAGGAGACTTCCAGGAGTTCCAAGACTACGACGAGTTCTAGGCGTGGGTTAGCGGCAACCCCTAGTCGGCTGCCTGTGAAGGCCGCGTTTATCTATGTTTCTTTTCCGCACTTTGATTTATTGTAAAGACTATGTGGATGTCTCAGACATATGATGTAATCGACTATTATTCCCTTTTTTTAATACTATTTGAGCATTGTGTGATGATGTCCATGCTATGTAACTGCTGTGTACGTGAATTACTGATCCTGGCATGTACATGGTTCACATTCGGTTTGCCTTCTAAAACCGGGTGTGACAATAGAGCTTAACTTGAGAAACACGTGCCACCACAAGGGTTTAATGGGACGCCCTTGGCTGACTAATTAGGAAAGCTAGTGGAAGACTACCTTACCCGAAAGGGGCAAGGGCAGTAGGGGAGTTGCATGCAAGGAGGTTCTCGGGTTGATTTTGCTACGATGGCGGTCAGACGGGGGATTCTTGCAAGTTCTCTTCCCATAAACTGTAGCGGGTTTTCGGAAGCTAGTGGAACTTTGTAAAGGCCTCGTAGTGTTGCCCTGCCGCGCTTCCTAAGTAGAGGTGTATGGGAGTCACGACTCCTTGGCAGATGGGTAACATGACTTGTGGGTAAAGGGTACAACTTCTGCAGAGTGTAAAACTGGTATACTAGCCGAGCTCACGGTCATGAGCAGCTCAGGACTCTCTGATGTTTAAATTATGGAACTTAAATTCAATTTTGTCATTTGCATTGCATGGGTTTATTATTAATTTGTTCTATTACTTTATTTAAGGTTTGGTACTTACTTACACTTAGTAACTGCTAATAAAAGTTTGACCAACTACTTAAAAGCAATGCTCAGCTTTAACCCCTGTCATTGATTAGCCTTACACATCACATGAACTCACACCTTTGTGAGTTTATGTCCACTGGCTCCCCACAACTTGTTGAGCTATGATCATATGTGAGCTCACCCTTGCTGTCTCACACCCCCCCACAGGAGAAGAGCACGTGGTTCAGGAGGAGCCACAAGGTGAGGAGTATGATCTGATCTAGGTGGCGTTTCTCAGTTGACATTGGCGCCGACGATCCTTAGTTTGTTTTATATTTATTATTTTATTTTGTAATAAGTCTTCCGCTATGTAATAAACACTCTGATGTTATTGTGACATTTATCTCTATACACTCTGTTATTATATATGTTGTCTTTTTGGCGCATGTATGAGATGCACCTGGCTTTGTTCCTTAAAGCCGGGTGTGACACATGGGTGGTGAGGTAAGACTCCCACCAAGACTGTGCTGCTCCCCTCAGCTGTCGGGAACCATTCAACACCTTCTCTCGATCGTTGCACTGGGCAGTGTGCAACTCACGCTCCACGGTACACATCCAATCTTCAGCGTCCATGGGATCAGCATAGTGGGCAACGACTGGGGGATGGCCCCTCATGAATTCCACCCGCTTGTCTCTGGGCACTTATGGCATCTGGACTTGCACTGGAGGCTGAGTTAGTGGTGGCTGCCGCTGCGCCTGCTGCATAGCTGCTAAGGTTTGTCTGATTGCCTGAACTGTCTGGGTCTGCATTTAGAACATCTGCTCAATGGTCATCGGGGGTGGCGGTGGCAATTGCTACTGCGGAGCTGCCTCCTCTTAGGGTGCATGCTGTTCAGGCTGAGCACGTCTCGCACCTCTGCGCCTGTTCCCAGACATCTATAGGAATCACACACATATCAGATCTGACTCTGCAGTCTTTTAGCATAAGAAAAGATGTATAGAAGATCTCCATAGCACTGAACAAATGACCATCTTCACTGACAGCTTCTCAGATAAAGAGGAAAGGGGAAATAAAGGGATTACCCAACTTAATAACTGACTTTATTAATAACTACACCAAGTTGTAGGGGATACCCACACCTTGGTGACAATCATTACAAAGATACAACTTCAGTACATGTCCATCATAACAAGCATCCAACAAAAGATAAGCAAACTAACTCTAACTAAAATTGACTTAGGTTAAGACACTGAACTAAGCATTATTACAGACTCCGACTCTGTCAATCTAGGGATCCAAATCTATGCGGGTCCTACAGTCTGGGGTACCATAGTCGAAGCGACCACGGGGCGGTGAACGATAAGGGTGCTGAATCCCGACAGGGGCGGGAAAACCACCATCCAAATAGTGGCGTGTCGCGCATTCAGCACGCAATTCCGCAACCTCCACCTGAACCTTGCCCAACTCGTCAAGGGCGTGGTCCAACTCTATGTTGAGCACGACAACCAAGTTGACCATGCTGTTTAGTCTGGGATTGCCCTCACCAACTCGCGAGACAATCACACCTCCAGCACTATCGGTCGAACGGTGAGGGTAGTATTTTAGGTCAAGACCATCAGCTACCCCTGCTGAACAATGAGCAATACTGAGAAAGTGCCCATCGTGCTGCATCTTGCATGGCTGCCTCGGCAGTATCCCTCGCAGTAATAGAATAGTGCTCTAAGAAGGCCTCTGCACCCTGGAGATCATCGTCCGGATGGCGCACCAAACAAGTAGCTTCCCACTGGTCCGTATATAGCCCGCGACGATGTTGGTAGACTACACAACGGTAATCGATAGACCAGGTGTGTCGGTCGAAGGCCCAACACAACATGTTATTGAGAGCGTCGTGGAAGTGACACCCGCGAGCAACGTCACGAGTGATGGGTCTAGCGATCCATCCCTCCGGCTCTAGCTCCTCCGAAAGCTCCGTGCCGTGGCTCGAACTGCCACCAGGTGTCGTCGTCGTCTCTGTCTCCATCAGGGTCTCCTCCAGCAGCCGGGATGCCCTATGGTGGTGCAGGGGGCATCTCTGCTGAGGTGCAGGGGAAGGCGTCCTCTCAGACTCCACCTCCTGCTGAGGCGAGGGGGAAGAGTCCTGCTGCTCCTGGTCCTGCTGCTCCTGGCGTTGGCGCTCCTGCTCCTCGTGCAGGTGACGATGCAGTCTCTCCAGTTGACTGGACTGACCTAGCACTGTGCGACGCAGTGGATGCTCCACCAGGCAAGAAGGCAAAAAGGGGATCGCAGACTTACGTGCAGTGCACCTAAGACGAGCCATCTACAGAAGACATCGTAAGCACAAGAGTAAGAGTAGAACTATGAGACCAGAAAGTAAATAGAGAGAAAAGTGAGATAAAACTTTTGAGATAAGTAAACAACATAGAGTAGGTCAAGATGACCATCTTTTGAAAAGACACTGAGGTCAAGGTAAGAGTAAGGGTCTATAGTCCTTAGGGCGACTATTCTAGTCTAGTTTAGCGGTCCTACAGTTAGCAAGGGCTTTGATACCACTTATGTCACACCCAGTTTTGGAAGGTAAACCGTGTAACACACCAGGTGTTACCATGGCTAGAGCCCACTTTGCTATTGAAGGATATGAGCACCTGTGGAGGGACTTAATGAATAAAAGCATAAGGGCCTTGGAAAGCTAGAGGTTAACCAAGGATGGTGAGTAACCAAAAGCATTACTCCAATCCTTGCACACTTATTCTCTTGGCTGAGAGGGGAGAAGAACCCTAGATCTCTCTTAAACCCTATCTCCCAAAACCCTAGAAAAGAGGGAAAAGAGAGTGGGCAAGTGTGCAAAACATGAGTAACTTTTACCCAAACCTTAAGTAGCCTTGTAACCAGCAATTAGGGGAGGGAATTTTTGCAAAAAGGCCCCTGGTGAAACCTCAAATCAAATCTTTAAGTGGAGAGAGAGCTAGAGCTCTCTATTCCTCTCTAAGTCCATTTTTGACCCTAGTTTAAGGATCAGCCGTGTTCACCTTGAAGATGGCATCAAATCCACTTGTGATCTATACCAAAAACGTAGCATACAACCTGGGGCACCCACTGGAAAAAGTTGAGCCCGAGACTCGGACGTTTGACATGCCATGGCATGGCTTTTGTCGCGAAGTGCCCAGTGAGACACACCTGTTTTGGCATCCAAAGATCTCCCTCCCTAGGCCGTATCTGCCCCAACTTCTCACAGTTGAGTGACTAGCCCTAGGTGCCAGGAAGAGGTCTGCGCCGAACCTTTGCAAAGATTCGCACGTTTGCGACCTCTGTCGACATTTGAACACTGGAAGAAACAAACCGCCACGTGTTCGACGCGTTCTGCCGCGCCAGAGCACGCCCGCGCGCGCCCCCGCGAGCCCCGCGCCGCGCCCGAGCCAAGCCAGCGCCCTGGTCCGCGTCCGCGCCTATAAAACGCCCAAGAGCCTTGGCCGTACCCCTCCACACGCCCCCAAGTCTCACCGAAGCTCCGTTCGCCGCCGTCTGCCTGTGCGCGACGTGTCCGCGGCCGCTCGAGCCACTGCCGCCGTAGACCGGCCAGCCCAGCCTTCCGCCGTCCCACCCAACCCTCGGACACGAGTGTACACCCGCCAGTGAAGCTCCCCGGGCCAGGAATCGGGCTCTGCTTCGCCGGAGTAGCCGAATCGCGCTCACCGGACTCCACCCGACCGCCGGCAACCGTGGACCGAGGCACACAGTGAGTCTCTCTCCGATTCCTTGCACAGTTAGACTCCTTAGACCTCCATGAAGCTCCCTATGCCCTTGGATTGAACTGTACCACCGTGGATAGGCCGGAGCCCACGCCGCCGACGAGCTCGCCCGCCTGCGCTCAGTGGTCCGGGCGATTCCGGCCATCCCCGACGACGAGCCGTACCTCGACGTGCTCGCCAGAACCTCCCCGAGCGAACCCTGCCCTTCGCCGGACCTCCCTCGCCGCCGGTAAGCCGCGCCATTCTTTCCTTCTCCGCGGTTACTGTTCCAGTTGGGGGAGGGACCGCGGGTGTGAGGGAGAGAAACCCAGGGGGTTAAGTGAAAGGTCACAGACTCAGGTGAATAGTGGCCCGAGGGTAGATCTGCGAGGTTTGATTCAGTTTAAACCTAGGGGTCTCGGTGCAAACTGTTTTTCCAGAAAAACTTAAATAAAACCTGTTTTAAATTCAAACAGAAACTTTAAAAACCCATAACTTCTGTTTGGTTTATCCAAATTTGGTCAAACTATTTTTGCCAGACTCTAAATAATGTAACCTGTCTAAGAAAAATATAAAACCCCATAAGTACTAGAGAAAAATATAAGGGTCTGATTTATTTTCAGTTTCGGCCAAAAGCTTAATAATGACAAGAAAAATGGTTGTACTATTCAACTAAGGTTAGAAAAATTTAGAGGAGTTATTGTCTACCTACTGACCTAGTTAAAAATGTTAAACCTCTCTGTCCATTACATTAAGTTAGTTTTAACCCCTTATTCCATAATATGCTTAAGTTTAAGGAAAATAGAAAAAGTGATATAAATAATGAACCAGAGAGCACCCCTATTTTTGTTGAGATGTTTAGTCAATGTAGTTCACTGGAAAAATGTATCATACCCTGTTGTAGTAAAAGATAAGAAAGATACCTTTTAAATGAAGAAAATAAGGATAACTTAGAAAAACCCTACAAAAATAACCCTAAGGTGAAACCTCCCCAAACCTTAGGATAACTAATAAGTTGATAATAAGAACTTAAGAAAAATCTGAAATCTGTTGTTTGATATTTTTCAAATGACAAGTTAGTTTTAAGCACCCCTTTTTCACCAAACTTTAAAAATCCATCATTAATTAACCACCATGTTGCTCTCTGCCATTTTTGGTACAAGAGCTTTTTATCACTACTAGAGGCCAACAAAAATAACCCTTAGGTCAGAACCCACTTTAATAAAGGACTTGTAGGGTAAAGTGGCCCATTTTGCCTAACTATTGTTATTTTTGTTTAAAGCCTAGCTTTTGTACTTTAAGCCTCACATTATCAAAACAAGCTAGAATAGCCAGTGACAACCCACTGTAATTTTTACAAAATTTTTGGAAATTTTTAAACTACTGTCATAGTTCAAACCCCTGCTAGAAACCCTAGATGGAAATTAAGAAAGGAAAATGGATGATGGAATTTAATGTCCTCCTAAGACCTTTATAATTGTCCACTGAAATCTATAAAGGCAATACAAATCCAATATGTTATCTTAAAAGAAAACCTAAAACCTAAAAGGTAATAAGTCTATGTATACCACTAGAAGACCCACGTAGCCAAGGAACCCTAAGTTAATTCTTGACTTAATTTCTGTAGCTTAATGTTCTTAAATCTTGCATAATCATGACATACATGTTCATTGCATTTCGATAGACTGTAATCTTGCTGACGGAGAGTACGTCCTCGTGCCGGAGCAAGGAGCTACCCAGGAGGTGGCCCCAGACCCAGCACCAGAGCCTGCACCAGAGGACCTGCCTGCCACTGCTTTGGAAGGCAAGCCCCGGTTTTTATGCATAACCTGTTATTTATGCTACTTTACTACACTTAATGTTTGTAGGATTGTTTGTGCACTTAAGTGTAGGAATTGTTTGAAACCCTAGTTGCATGATCTCAGGAATCCTATTGAGATGAATACTAGTATGCTAGGTCGAGTAGCTGCTGTATTAATCAGGATCTCGGTAGAAGTCGAGTGATTTTTCTAGCACTCGCGCGAGGTCAGGAATTGGCTGTATTCACTTTTCCTATCATATTGATGTTGGTTGTGGGCAACAATCCATGGGGATTGGTTGTTCACGGGATGAAAAGTTGATTAAGGATTAAGGTGTGGTACCGTGAGTCAAGCGTTTGAATGTACTAAGCACATACCGAGAAATATGGTAAATCGGTAAGCCTAGTACCTGAGTGAACCTGGCAGTGGACATACCCCCTCACGCGACCTGAGACGTAGTCTCCCATTCCGGTTATGGTGGGTACAAGTGCGGTCACTGCACGACGGCCAGTCGGGGTCAGTGAGGCATTGTACGCCAAGGCGGTGAGCCCTGATCTGCTGACGGGGAATCGATGGGGACGGTTGATGTGTGTGGGGACGGAGTGCCTCGCCATGTCGTGTGTTTAGGTTTACCTTGCAAGGATAAAAACTCGATTCGAATCGTCTGCTTCTCACAGCTAATGAGACTGCTTGATCCATGCTGCTACATTGAGTAACAAGTGGAACTGGTTGAGATGATACAAACTGTTGATTGCTAATAATGCTTGCTACTATGTATGAATAGATAGTACACTTTTAGCCTTAAGAGAGTCACACTTAATTTTGATTAAGTTAAAATCTTGATTTAGAAACTCAGCTAGTGCTTTTGGCAACCAAACCCCACAGCCAAACAGCTGCATGTCTAGAGGTAGAGGAGTATAGACTCCTCACACCGGGTAAGTCTAGCTGAGTATTAGTATACTCAGCCTTGCTTGTGGCATAATTTTTACAGGTTCTCTGGAGGACATGGTTGCTGGAGTGACTTGGCCGTCCACCTTACCACTGGGTTGGACTGTTGAGTGGGACCCCGCCTCGACTGAGGAGGAGCATGAGGAGTGATGGGATAGGCTTCCCCATCTCTCCATTTATTTATCGTTAGTTTATTTCCGCTGCACTTCAAAAACAATGATGGTTACTTTTGCGAAAACTCCGATGGTGACAATGGTGATGTAATAATTTAATACTCTTCCATGCCTGGTTTTATGCTTTATTGTATTTGCTCTGTGACTCACCATCGAGTGAGACTGTGGTACTTGATCCTGTCAGTGGCCGTGTCGGACTAGATCCGAGGGATTGACGGGTTATTCCCATTTAAGTGTGGTCTAGCCTCTAAGGTCGGACTTAGGCACTTAAGTTGGAATAATTCGGGCAGTTCCGCCACAGCTGGTATCGGAGCTTGTACCACCACAGAGGAATCAATAAAACATGAATACCATCCCTTTTCTAAAGTAAAACTTGATAGAAACAATGTTGGATAGATAGTAGGGCGAGCAGGATAGACCTAGGACGTGAAGCCTTAGGAAGGTAGAAGGGTAGCTAGGTGGCTAATTAACTAGGCCCTACAGGCCACTTTTACAGGATGGGAGTTCTTCCCTGTTCCTTTTATTTTTCTTGTGAGGTCGTTCAGGGCGAGCATGCATGCATTCTTAATTAAGTAAATGAATAACTAAGTAAAAGGACTTAAAAATGAGATAGCAGCCAACTAGGTCCCCAATACCTTTTTCTTCTAACTAGAGGCAGGCTGAGTTTTGTTTTCCTTGTTCTTTTTGTACTTCTTTTTCTTTACTTACGCTTAACCGTGCACAGATGACTTCCCACGGATCCTCCGAGGATGGAGATGCACTGACCCACACTGACGGACTTGCACGAGAGGGTTTTCCCCGCATCTTGTGGGAAGTACTTCAGGGGGCAGGATATTTGACACCCCCTCAGTACGCGGTGCAGCAGTTCGAGAAGCACCGGGTACCTCGCTGTCGGGTGAGGATGACTTTGGAGCCTCATCCCCTGCAGCCAGGCTGGCGTTCACTGGACTCCGAGTCCTATGGATACCGGGCTGAGGACACTATTGAGGCTATCGCTCTGCATGGACTGACCACCTTCTGTGGATTTCACCCCTTGGAGCTGGCTACTCACCCCATTGGGTTGTTCCCTGCGGAAAAGGAGGACGACCCGATGTGGAAGGATCGGGTGGAGCATGCCAAGGACATCTGGGCTCTCTACCCAGGCCACACCGCTCACTTGTCGGTACGATGCATGAATGCTCTGTATCGTCTGCAAGTGATGCGTGGGGAGGCCATGTCCCACCTGATGGCGTTACTGGAGGCCACCAAGATCACCCTGGATAACAGGGAGGAGCTCGTGGTGGATTTATCCCAGGAGCTGGTGGAGAAAGATTTACAGGTGGAGCAGCTGACTGACGAGATTCATGAGTTGGAGGAGCTAGTGGGCACCAGGGAGAATACCATCGAGGTCCTCGAGGATCAGCTCCTCAACACCCAGCAGCAGCTAGCAGAGGCTAATGCGCATCTGGACATGCATCACCAAGAGATCCATGATGCGGAGGCTGACGAGGACGTTGACATTGAGGGAGGAGATGAGCCTGCCTCCAGTGTAGACACCGCTGGCTCAGGGAGACCACCTTCCCCCGAGTCCAGCGTTGCCTCGTTCGCTCACTAGATGCCAGACTAATACTAGAAGTTGATGATAGTTGGACTCCTCGCCGCTAGCTTAGCTTTTGCACCCTTAGGGTACTAGGCTAGGTAGAGTTGAGTCTTTTGATCCTTGATGTAACAAGTGTTAAAACTCTTTTGGATGTTTAGGGATGATTAATGGTAATTTAAATTTGGACGGAAGGATTATGTTTTCGTATGTTTTATTTGGAATCTATCAAATTACTTTGACTCCCCTACCATGTTCGAACCTTAAGCTTGGAGATGTGTTATTGAGCAACCATGTGACTTTTTCAGATGGCTGGGAGAGCGCGCCATGGTCAGAATGAGCACGTTCCTCCACCGCCACCGCCTCCCACTCTGCAGGAGCTCATGGCCCAGCAGAATGAGATTCTGAGGCAGCTAGCTCAGCGTCAGCCACCACCTCAGCATTATGGTGGAGACCATCAGCATCACCCCGTCGCTGCTACTTACCAGGAGTTTCTCAGCACCCAGCCACCATTGTTTACCAGGACGGAGGACCCACTTGATGCAGATGTGTGGTTGAGGGTGGTAGAATCCAAGTTCCCACTACTCCATGGGGCTTGCTCAGAGGTCACCAAGGTCAGGTTCGCCACCCAGCAGCTTCGCGGACCCGCAAGGACTTGGTGGGACCATTTTCTTGCTATGCAGCCAGATGGTAGAGAGGTGGAGTGGAGGGAGTTCAAGGCCGCTTTCAGAGGGCATCATATTCCCGCTGGCATCATGGACCGGAAGCTCAATGAGTTTCTGGCACTCACTCAGGGCAGCAGGACAGTGTTGCAATATGCCCAGGCCTTCAATGATTTGTGTCAGTATGCCGGATACCATGCAGATACGGATGAGAAGAAGCGAGACAGGTTCAGGAGGGGGCTCAGCACCAAGCTCCGTGACCGTCTCAACACCGTTAGGGCCAACAGTTACAATGAGTTGGTTAACATGGCTATCTCCCAGGAGGACTGCATCTTGGCTCGGCAGGCGGAGAAGAAGAGGAAGACCCCTGTGGCAGGACCCTCGTCTCAGCCACAGCGCTTCAGGATTGTGTCTGACTCACAGAGCAGGGGACCTCAACAGCAGCAAGGGAGGTGGGTGATCAGGCCACCGCAGCAGCAGCAGCAGCAGCAGGCACCCAACCGCGCCCAGTTTCCAGCTCAGAGGAACAATCAGCAGCAGCAGTACCGCCAGGCCAATGATAACAGGTGTTTCACTTGTGGCAGCACTGGGCATTATGCCAAGAATTGCCCCAAGAATCAGCAGAGGCAGGGGCAGAATGTTAATCAGAACCAAGGAAAGAGGCAGAAAGTGCAAGTGAGGCAGGGCAAGCTGAACTTCACTACAATGGCTGACATTCCAGAGGGAGCACCCGTCATGACTGGTATCTTTACAGTTTTAAATTTTCCTGCTCTTGTTCTTTTTGATTCTGGTGCTTCACATAGTTTTGTCAGTGCCAAATTTAGTGTCAAGTGCCAGTTGCCTTTTCACCACACCAACGGGGCTATTACCATTTCAACCCCAGGAGGCAGGATTGCCACAAATCAAATCAGCAAGAATGTGCCCATAAAGTTTGGTAGCCTAATAATTAAAACCACTCTCCTCATTTTGGGTTTGGACAGCGTGGATATCATCTTGGGAACTGATTGGTTGACCAAACATCAGGCAATACTGGATGTTGCATCCAGAGCCATTGAAATTCATTCCCCTGCGTATGGCGAGACTGTTTTGTATTTGCCCAACCAGGGTGGTACCCGGTCTTGTGCCTTTGTTATGGCAGAATCCCCAGTAAGGAAGATCCCAGTAGTCTGTGACTACCCCGATGTCTTTCCGGATGAGTTGCCAGGAATGCCACCTGACAGAGATATTGAGTTTGCCATTGAATTGCAACCCGGAACTGCTCCTATCTCCAAGAGACCTTATAGGATGCCTCCCGCGGAGTTGGCAGAATTGAAGAAGCAACTGCAAGAATTATTGGACAAGGGGTTTATTCGTCCAAGTACTTCACCCTGGGGATGTCCCGCCTTGTTCGTGAAGAAGAAGGATGAGAGTCTGAGGATGTGTGTTGATTACCGCCCTCTCAATGCGGTGACTGTCAAGAACAAGTACCCGTTACCCCGCATTGATGTTCTGTTTGATCAGTTGGTAGGAGCCAAGGTATTCTCCAAGATAGACCTTCGCTCGGGCTACCATCAGATCAAGATCCGTGCCAGTGACATTCCCAAGACGGCTTTCTCTACCAGATATGGGCTCTATGAGTTTTTGGTAATGTCTTTTGGGCTAACCAATGCCCCGGCTTACTTCATGTACTTGATGAACTCGGTATTCATGCCAGAGCTAGACAAGTTCGTGGTCGTTTTCATTGATGACATTCTGGTTTATTCCAAGAATGAAGATGAACACACGGAGCATCTGCATATTGTGCTTCAAAGACTTCGTGACCATCAGTTGTATGCTAAGTTGTCCAAGTGTGAGTTCTGGTTGAAGGAGATAAAATTCTTGGGTCACACAATCTCTCAGGATGGGATATCAGTTGACCCTGAGAAAGTGCAAGAAGTGATGGACTGGAAACCTCCGGCTACAGTGAGACAGATTCGGAGTTTTCTGGGATTGGCAGGGTATTACCGACGATTTATTCCGGATTTCTCCAGGATTGCCAAGCCAATGACTGAACTGTTGAAGAAGGGAGCCAAATTTGAGTGGAGCCAAAAATGTGAGGATGCTTTTCATACCTTGAGGCAACAATTGACAACAGCTCCAGTGCTAGCCCAACCCGACAACACCAAGCCATTTGAAGTTTATTGTGATGCTTCTGGTACAGGATTGGGTTGTGTCTTGATGCAAGATAACCGGGTCATTGCGTATGCTTCCCGAGCCCTCAGACCTCATGAGCAGAACTACCCGACCCATGATCTGGAGTTGGCAGCAGTAGTTCATGCCCTCAAGATATGGAGACACTACTTGATGGGAGCTCACTGTAACATTTACACTGATCACAAGAGCCTCAAGTACATTTTCACTCAGGCAGATCTGAACATGAGGCAGAGAAGATGGTTGGAATTAATCAAGGACTATGATTTGGAGGTGCATTACCATCCTGGCAAGGCAAATGTTGTGGCAGATGCTTTGAGCCGAAAGGCCCAATGTAATTGCATGAACATGGATGCAAGAATCACCACCTTATGTGATGAGTTGTGCAAGCTGAACCTAGAAGTTGTTCCTTCCGGTGAAGTGAAATATATTGCAGTGGAGCCC
Source organism: Zea luxurians (assembly GCA_029449295.1). Lineage (NCBI taxonomy): Eukaryota > Viridiplantae > Streptophyta > Magnoliopsida > Poales > Poaceae > Zea > Zea luxurians. The sequence goes on along the minus strand of JAOPSE010000006.1, from coordinate 20,643,781 downwards.
ACATTGCAAGAACAAATAGCTCAGGCACAGTTTGGGGATAAGGGAGTTCGGGTTATTAAGGAAATGATCAAGCTGAGGGCCGAAAAATACAAGTGTTTCCGTCAGGATAGCAAGGGGACTTTATGGTTTGAAGATCGATTGGTTGTTCCCAAGAACCCTGAGCTCAGAAGGAAGATATTGGATGAAGCTCATCTATCCAAGTTTTCCATGCACCCGGGTAGCAACAAGATGTACCATGATCTCAGGCCTCTTTATTGGTGGACCAGGATGAAGAGGGAAATTGCCAAGTACGTTTCAGAATGTGACACTTGTCAGAGGGTAAAAGCTAGTCATCTGAAAGCAGCAGGCCCTTTGCAACCCCTTCCCATACCATCTTGGAAATGGGAGGACGTTTGCATGGACTTCATAGTGGGATTACCCAATACCTCCAGGCACCATGATTCCATATGGGTTATTGTGGACAGATTGACCAAGACTGCTCATTTCTTGCCAGTGCACACCACCCACCGGACGGAGAAGTATGAGGAAATTTACATCGACCAGATAGTTCGTCTGCATGGGATACCAAGGACCATAGTCTCTGACCGAGGAGCACCTTTTGTGGCATGATTTTGGGAGCAATTACAGGAATCACTTGGGACCCATGTAATCCGAAGCTCAGCGTATCACCCTCAAACAGATGGTCAGACAGAAAGGGTAAATCAGATTTTGGAAGACATGTTGAGAGCATGTGCACTACACTATGGAAAGGACTGGGACAAGTGTCTTTCCTTGGCAGAGTTTTCTTACAATAACAGCTATCAGTCTAGTCTGAAAATGGCACCTTTTGAGGCTTTGTATGGGAGAAGATGCAGAACCCCGTTGAATTGGTCTCAAGCAGGAGAGAGGGAGATATTTGGGCCAGATTTGGTAATTGAAGCAGAGGAAAAGGTCAGAGTCATCAGGAAGAACTTGGAAGCCGCTCAGGCCAGGCAAAAGAGTTATCATGACGAGAGGCGGAAGCCTCTACAGTTTGCGGTGGGAGATCATGTCTATCTTAAGGTATCACCAACCAAGGGTATCCGGAGATTTGGGATCAAGGGCAAGTTGGCCCCTCGCTACATTGGACCATATAAGATCAAGGAAATTTGTGGACCCGTAGCTTACCAATTGGAATTGCCACCCGATTTGTCAGCAGTCCACAATGTGTTCCATGTATCTCAGCTGCAAAAATGTGTTCGTCTACCCACTGAAGTGCTACCAGAACCAGACATTGAGATAGAACCAGACTTGTCCTACCAAGAGTACCCCGTCAAGGTATTGGATCAGAAGGAAAGATCAACTCGGGCAAGGTCAATCAAAATGTATAAGGTTCAGTGGAGTCATCATTCAGCAGAAGAAGCTACATGGGAGACGGAGGAGTTTCTACGCTCTCGCTTCCCCGACTTTCTGCCCAAAGAAATCGGTATGTAACCCAGAACCCCACCCCCCCACCTGCCCTTTGAAGTCAATTATAAGAGAAACTTAGATAACAAGGATAGTCTAAGTTATGGACTTAACTTAAGAAGGGCTTCCTTCTGAAGTTGCAAAGAGGATGACATTCGAAGAACAGTTAAGAAAGTGGAACTTGAGTTTAAGGGGGGGAAGTAGCACCAACACACCTTCAAAGCATCCCTCCAAGGGACTCCACCTAAAATCTCGGGACGAGATTCCTTTAAGGGGGGGAGGGCTGTAACACCCCAGGTGTTACCATGGCTAGAGCCCACTTTGCTATTGAAGGATATGAGCACCTGTGGAGGGACTTAATGAATAAAAGCATAAGGGCCTTGGAAAGCTAGAGGTTAACCAAGGATGGTGAGTAACCAAAAGCATTACTCCAATCCTTGCACACTTATTCTCTTGGCTGAGAGGGGAGAAGAACCCTAGATCTCTCTTAAACCCTATCTCCCAAAACCCTAGAAAAGAGGGAAAAGAGAGTGGGCAAGTGTGCAAAACATGAGTAACTTTTACCCAAACCTTAAGTAGCCTTGTAACCAGCAATTAGGGGAGGGAATTTTTGCAAAAAGGCCCCTGGTGAAACCTCAAATCAAATCTTTAAGTGGAGAGAGAGCTAGAGCTCTCTATTCCTCTCTAAGTCCATTTTTGACCCTAGTTTAAGGATCAGCCGTGTTCACCTTGAAGATGGCATCAAATCCACTTGTGATCTATACCAAAAACGTAGCATACAACCTGGGGCACCCACTGGAAAAAGTTGAGCCCGAGACTCGGACGTTTGACATGCCATGGCATGGCTTTTGTCGCGAAGTGCCCAGTGAGACACACCTGTTTTGGCATCCAAAGATCTCCCTCCCTAGGCCGTATCTGCCCCGACTTCTCACAGTTGAGTGACAGCCCTAGGTGCCAGGAAGAGGTCTGCGCCGAACCTTTGCAAAGATTCGCACGTTTGCGACCTCTGTCGACATTTGAACACTGGAAGAAACAAACCGCCACGTGTTCGACGCGTTCTGCCGCGCCAGAGCACGCCCGCGCGCGCCCCCGCGAGCCCCGCGCCGCGCCCGAGCCAAGCCAGCGCCCTGGTCCGCGTCCGCGCCTATAAAACGCCCAAGAGCCTTGGCCGTACCCCTCCGCACGCCCCCAAGTCTCACCGAAGCTCCGTTCGCCGCCGTCTGCCTGTGCGCGACGTGTCCGCGGCCGCTCGAGCCACTGCCGCCGTAGACCGGCCAGCCCAGCCTTCCGCCGTCCCACCCAACCCTCGGACACGAGTGTACACCCGCCAGTGAAGCTCCCCGGGCCAGGAATCGGGCTCTGCTTCGCCGGAGTAGCCGAATCGCGCTCACCGGACTCCACCCGACCGCCGGCAACCGTGGACTGAGGCACACAGTGAGTCTCTCTCCGATTCCTTGCACGGTTAGACTCCTTAGACCTCCATGAAGCTCCCTATGCCCTTGGATTGAACTGTACCACCGTGGATAGGCCGGAGCCCACGCCGCCGACGAGCTCGCCCGCCTGCGCTCGTGGTCCGGGCGATTCCGGCCATCCCCGACGACGAGCCGTACCTCGACGTGCTCGCCAGAACCTCCCCGAGCGAACCCTGCCCTTCACCGGACCTCCCTCGCCGCCGGTAAGCCGCGCCATTCTTTCCTTCTCCGCGGTTACTGTTCCAGTTGGGGGAGGGACCGCGGGTGTGAGGGAGAGAAACCCAGGGGGTTAAGTGAAAGGTCACAGACTCAGGTGAATAGTGGCCCGAGGGTAGATCTGCGAGGTTTGATTCAGTTTAAACCTAGGGGTCTCGGTGCAAACTGTTTTTCCAGAAAAACTTAAATAAAACCTGTTTTAAATTCAAACAGAAACTTTAAAAACCCATAACTTCTGTTTGGTTTATCCAAATTTGGTCAAACTATTTTTGCCAGACTCTAAATAATGTAACCTGTCTAAGAAAAATATAAAACCCCATAAGTACTAGAGAAAAATATAAGGGTCTGATTTATTTTCAGTTTCGGCCAAAAGCTTAATAATGACAAGAAAAATGGTTGTACTATTCAACTAAGGTTAGAAAAATTTAGAGGAGTTATTGTCTACCTACTGACCTAGTTAAAAATGTTAAACCTCTCTGTCCATTACATTAAGTTAGTTTTAACCCCTTATTCCATAATATGCTTAAGTTTAAGGAAAATAGAAAAAGTGATATAAATAATGAACCAGAGAGCACCCCTATTTTTGTTGAGATGTTTAGTCAATGTAGTTCACTGGAAAAATGTATCATACCCTGTTGTAGTAAAAGATAAGAAAGATACCTTTTAAATGAAGAAAATAAGGATAACTTAGAAAAACCCTACAAAAATAACCCTAAGGTGAAACCTCCCCAAACCTTAGGATAACTAATAAGTTGATAATAAGAACTTAAGAAAAATCTGAAATCTGTTGTTTGATATTTTTCAAATGACAAGTTAGTTTTAAGCACCCCTTTTTCACCAAACTTTAAAAATCCATCATTAATTAACCACCATGTTGCTCTCTGCCATTTTTGGTACAAGAGCTTTTTATCACTACTAGAGGCCAACAAAAATAACCCTTAGGTCAGAACCCACTTTAATAAAGGACTTGTAGGGTAAAGTGGCCCATTTTGCCTAACTATTGTTATTTTTGTTTAAAGCCTAGCTTTTGTACTTTAAGCCTCACATTATCAAAACAAGCTAGAATAGCCAGTGACAACCCACTGTAATTTTTACAAAATTTTTGGAAATTTTTAAACTACTGTCATAGTTCAAACCCCTGCTAGAAACCCTAGATGGAAATTAAGAAAGGAAAATGGATGATGGAATTTAATGTCCTCCTAAGACCTTTATAATTGTCCACTGAAATCTATAAAGGCAATACAAATCCAATATGTTATCTTAAAAGAAAACCTAAAACCTAAAAGGTAATAAGTCTATGTATACCACTAGAAGACCCACGTAGCCAAGGAACCCTAAGTTAATTCTTGACTTAATTTCTGTAGCTTAATGTTCTTAAATCTTGCATAATCATGACATACATGTTCATTGCATTTCGATAGACTGTAATCTTGTTGACGGAGAGTACGTCCTCGTGCCGGAGCAAGGAGCTACCCAGGAGGTGGCCCCAGACCCAGCACCAGAGCCTGCACCAGAGGACCTGCCTGCCACTGCTTTGGAAGGCAAGCCCCGGTTTTTATGCATAACCTGTTATTTATGCTACTTTACTACACTTAATGTTTGTAGGATTGTTTGTGCACTTAAGTGTAGGAATTGTTTGAAACCCTAGTTGCATGATCTCAGGAATCCTATTGAGATGAATACTAGTATGCTAGGTCGAGTAGCTGCTGTATTAATCAGGATCTCGGTAGAAGTCGAGTGATTTTTCTAGCACTCGCGCGAGGTCAGGAATTGGCTGTATTCACTTTTCCTATCATATTGATGTTGGTTGTGGGCAACAATCCATGGGGATTGGTTGTTCACGGGATGAAAAGTTGATTAAGGATTAAGGTGTGGTACCGTGAGTCAAGCGTTTGAATGTACTAAGCACATACCGAGAAATATGGTAAATCGGTAAGCCTAGTACCTGAGTGAACCTGGCAGTGGACATACCCCCTCACGCGACCTGAGACGTAGTCTCCCATTCCGGTTATGGTGGGTACAAGTGCGGTCACTGCACGACGGCCAGTCGGGGTCAGTGAGGCATTGTACGCCAAGGCGGTGAGCCCTGATCTGCTGACGGGGAATCGATGGGGACGGTTGATGTGTGTGGGGACGGAGTGCCTCGCCATGTCGTGTGTTTAGGTTTACCTTGCAAGGATAAAAACTCGATTCGAATCGTCTGCTTCTCGCAGCTAATGAGACTGCTTGATCCATGCTGCTACATTGAGTAACAAGTGGAACTGGTTGAGATGATACAAACTGTTGATTGCTAATAATGCTTGCTACTATGTATGAATAGATAGTACACTTTTAGCCTTAAGAGAGTCACACTTAATTTTGATTAAGTTAAAATCTTGATTTAGAAACTCAGCTAGTGCTTTTGGCAACCAAACCCCACAGCCAAACAGCTGCATGTCTAGAGGTAGAGGAGTATAGACTCCTCACACCGGGTAAGTCTAGCTGAGTATTAGTATACTCAGCCTTGCTTGTGGCATAATTTTTACAGGTTCTCTGGAGGACATGGTTGCTGGAGTGACTTGGCCGTCCACCTTACCACCGGGTTGGACTGTTGAGTGGGACCCCGCCTCGGCTGAGGAGGAGCATGAGGAGTGATGGGATAGGCTTCCCCATCTCTCCATTTATTTATCGTTAGTTTATTTCCGCTGCACTTCAAAAACAATGATGGTTACTTTTGCGAAAACTCCGATGGTGACAATGGTGATGTAATAATTTAATACTCTTCCATGCCTGGTTTTATGCTTTATTGTATTTGCTCTGTGACTCACCATCGAGTGAGACTGTGGTACTTGATCCTGTCAGTGGCCGTGTCGGACTAGATCCAAGGGATTGACGGGTTATTCCCATTTAAGTGTGGTCTAGCCTCTAAGGTCGGACATAGGCACTTAAGTTGGAATAATTCGGGCAGTTTCGCCACAAACCGAATGCGAACCATGTACGTGCCAGGATCAGAAAATCACGTACACAGCGATTACATAATTGGACATCATCACACAATGCTTGAAATAAATAGCGGAAAGGTACTTTATTACATCAAGATGTCCAAGACATCCATAGAGTCTAATACATAACCATTGTTCAACATAATTATCAAAGTGCGGAATTACGAAACGTAGATGCTAAGCCTGCAGAGGCAGCTGACTGGGGGTTTGCCACTAAAAAAGAACTAGAACTCGTCGTAGTCCTGAAACTCCTCGAAATCTTCCATGTTGCCAGCATCACCTCCTGAGCATTGAGTACAGTGGGGACAACCTGGGGTGGGGGTGGTTTGTAAAGCAAGGGTGAGTACACATCAACGTACTCAGTAAATGTCCCGTTTGGCTAAAGTGGACTAGCTGTATATGGGGTTGAGGTCAAGCAATAGCTTTTAAGTTAGTCAAGTATTTATTATTAGTAGTAGAGCCAACTTTTAGTAATAAACACAGTTATTACCCAAAAGTACTTCCCTAAACAAGGAAATACCAAAGATCAGATTTTATAGCATCATTGTTAATCATCATCATAAAGTATCCAAAGTTCTTCTAATCAAAGAGGATCCCAAGGCTGCTCTTAACCGTGAGCTCGGCTGATATACCAATTTTTAACACTCTGCAGAGGTCGTACACTTTACCCACATGTCATGATCCCTTTCCAGCCTGGGTTGTACAGACCTGATCTTCACTACCAAGGTGAATGGCCAGGGATACACTACATAGCCTTTACAAAGACTCCCCTGGTGCATAGCTGCTCGTTAGGTTTCCCTAGTCGTACAAACGCAGTACACCTTGGGTGACTAACAAAACCAAATCGAAAGAACCTCTGCACCCCAACCTTGGTAGAGCGAGCACTATGCCCCGGCCCCCATTGATGGCCCTTCGGCAAAGCCAACTACACCCCAGGTTTATCTAATTAATCAGCTAAGGGCATCCCATTCCACCTTCATGGTTGTACTGTTATCCCGGGTGGTCACTCCACGAACAGGTCCTTACGGAGAGGTACTCAGGAAAAAGGCCTGAGTCCCCTAAGGTATCACAAGATCATTCACATAATCAAGATAACAATATCGTATCATAAATGTTCACATCATGTTCATTGATTAAGTTAAGGCAATAGCAAAATGCTAACCATGATAACCCAAAAAGGTAAACAAGGATAAGTGAATACAGACTAGTCAATCCTTAGGTTTCATAAAGTAATGCGGGACAATGAATCATAAAGTATGTAGGACATAATAGGTCAGAGGACACTTGCCTTCACCAGGTTGCTGCTCAGGGAGGTCTCCAACAACACACTCATGAACTTCGGACTGCTCGTTTTCTAAGTAAAGCGAGCATGCATTCAATACATTTGAAAAGTACAAACGAACATCACACCAAACATGTACAAACATTGGAACACATCTTACGCAGACACCATACTACATAAGGGATAATGATTTCAAAGTATAACATAAACTATTACATAAACTAACTTCTTTTGGAAATAGATTATTATGTCTCTAAGTGCTACTCACAATTACATAACGTAGCTTAATTTTAAAAAAATTAGACTAGAGATGATTTCATATAATACACATTATTAATCTCACAAGATTAAACATGCTTAAATCTCTAAGGTTCTCCTTTTATTTATTTTATTAAATAAATAAAACTACATCTACATTAGTTCATACTTAATCATAAAAATTAGAAAGTGCAGACAGTAAATGAAACCATTTTATTCAGACAGAGAATAGTTCTATGAACATTTTGCAATTTGAATCGCTAAATTTGGAGTTCATATGCAAACGTTATGAAATAAACAAGTTTGGGAATTCAAAATATGAAATTAGGGCTAATTCTATGAATATTTAAAAGTCTAGGGCTAAATCTGCAAGATTACAGGGGCCTACGCGTGAAAACCAGGGACGGCATGTTTATTTCCAATAAACCGAGGGTCTCTTTAAGAAAATTACCGCGCGAAGGGGTATCAGGTGAATCTAACCATCGGATCTAAAATCAACGGCTGAGATTAGACCCGCGGCAGAGGGCGCGCACGTGGGCGGGCGAGCGCTGACAGGCAGGTCAGGGAGTGTCAGCGACAGAGGGGGAAGCGCTTACCGAGCGGGCCCAGCGCCAGGGGGGTTTGGGCGCTGAAAGGAGGGCTAGGGCATCAGAGCGCGCGGGCGCGAAGAGGTATCCTAGGGTCCGGGCCGTTGATCAAGATCGGACGGAGGGGGGTCCGAGGGGGTCCGAGCCGTTCGATCAAGATCGGACGGGGAAATCAGAACGGAAGGATGAGCAGCTATGGGTGGCGCTGACAGGCGGGCCAGGGCATCAGATGCGCGTGCGCGAAGCGGTGCCGCTCCTCTTCGCGACAGTGAGGTCGCCGGAGTTGAGGCAGGCACGAGCTAGGGTGGCTCCGGGGTCGCCGGAGATGGGCAGAGAGGGAGACGGTGCCACGGCGAACTTAATGGCGGGGAAGGGGCCATGAATCCATGAGCAGAGACAGCAGAACGACGGTGAGAAGGCCTCGGGCGGGCCGGAGAAACTCTGGTGAACCATTCCGGCCACGGGGAGGGGACTTAAGGCGCGCTAAGGCCTTGGCTAACTTCAGCAGAGGCAGGGGTGACACAGGGGCCTACTCTGGATGAACTAGACCGGGCTAAAGCGGCCGGCCACCATGCGAGCACGGTGGACCGCCGCGGCCGAGCACCGGTGAAGGTGAAATTGGCCGAGCACAGAGCGCAATAAGGGAAATTGGGCACAGGGACGGGTGTCTCACCTCGGGGCAGTGCTCGGGGAGGCTTGGAGCGGTCTCCGGCGAGCTGGATGGCCAGGAACGCAGGCGCGGGTCTCCGACGGCGACTGGCGGTGTGAGCAGAGTGCGAGAGAGGGCGAAGCTGCGCGAGATGAGGTGAGGGGTGTGCGCAAAGCATTGGCGGGCTTGATGAAGGGAGCTAGGCGCGTGGGCGGGTGTCGTGACCGAGAAATCCAGTGACGTGCGCGAGTGCGCACGCGCCGGTCCACAGCGAGCGTGGAAGGGGCGAAACTGACAGGTAGGGTCCACGACGCAGAGAGAGAAGAAAGGGGGTGCGCGGGGCAACGGCTCGGCGACAGGCGATCCGGGCCCGCAAGACAGAGAGAGAGGGAGCGCGCAGGCGAGGGAAACTGGCGTCGACAGGTTGGCCCCAGCAGGCAGAGAGCGAGAGAGAGAGCGCACGTGGGAGAGGGGAACTGCCGCTGACAGGCGGGGTCCGCCTGTCAGGCGGCGCGCGGCCTGGCTGGGCTTAGTGGGCCGACTGGGCTGCTTTCTCTTTTCCTTTTTCTCCGGATTTTCTAATTCCTTTTCTATTTCTTTTCTATAGGTTTTTTTCAAATCCAAAATCAAACTAGGTTTCAAATTCAAATAAATTCAAACATGTGCAACACTTCAAAGAATATTTTAAGCTTAGCGTGATGCAACATGTCATGACTCATAAGGTTTTGACAAAAATAAATAATTAACCTCCACTAATTTAGGCTATCTCTAATCAGAAAGGAAAAAGGGGGAATGAATCTAGAGAGAGGGAAAACCTAGAGTGAGAAAAAGAAGAGTAACACGTGATTTTGGGGGATAATTAGAAAGAAATTTTATACCCCCAAAATCAGGGTGTTACAACTAAGCATAAGAAAAACCTTTTTTTAAAAAAACATGTGTTCAAAGAAAGGTAATCAATCTTCCAAGGAAGGAAATGCAGCAATTGTTTAGCACACAACTCCTATTACCTAATGCATCAAGCAAGTGAGAAAGATTTTAAAATAGCAAGGAGGTGGCAAATGCACCGGGGCTTGCCTTATGTTATAGGAGAGTCGTGCTATGCTCCACAAATATCAAAATAAAAGCAGTTCCCGGCAGGCGGGTGTTCAGGTGGTGGTGTAGCTCTTCCTTCTTCAACCTCTACTTCTTCTTCGTTCTCTATATATATCATATATAATTATGAATGTTCATGTAATGCTAATGAAAATGCAAAGATAGTAAAGGTACATCATATTAGGTCTTGAATACAATTTTCCTTCACGGTACTCCAGGAAACTAGGGTTTTTGGAGTCAGTATTTTATTTCATAGGGCAGGCACTATTTAGAAGATTAGGGTTTTGGGGTTTAAGTATCAAATAGTGTTCAAATCAAGTCAAGCTTTACCCAAGGTTTCTAAATATCATTTTTAAGTTTATCCAAAAAGTTTGGTGATTTTTGGAGTTACTAATTAATTCCTAAAATTTCAGGAGTATAGGTTTTAGCTATTTTAAATGCTACACAATTCCTTATTTGGACTAAAAATATTCAAACTATTTTTATTAAATACTATAGAAATTTAGAAGTCTAACAAAATTGGTCTTGTATTTTTAGCATTTTCTACAATTTTCTAGAAATTCTCTAATCCTGGCAGAAAAAGAAAAAGAAAAAGGGTCAACAGTATTGGGCTCATTTCAGCCCAAGTCGGCCTGCATAAGGGTGAACGCGCGCGCGCCCGCGTCCGCATTGTCAATTTTGCGCAGAAGACCTTGGCGATTTGAATAACTTGAAAAGGGGTCGTGGCACTATTCCTGCGTTTCACTAACAGCTACAAAAACCTCCCTGGATTTCTATTTCTTCACAACATTAGGTCCACGACTGTGGACAGCGGAGCAGGAACTCTGATGAGCCTGTACTGGCCAGGATACGTAATGACCGATGCTCAGAAGTGGTTGCTACCTAATTCGACCCCTAATAATCATTTCCCCTCAACCAATTTCAAGATTCCAGGCCCCAATCGCTCTGCCCACGGTGACAGTGCGATCAACGGATAACCTGAGGCGTTCTCAGTGATCTACCCCGGTCTAGTGCAATTGGTTGGGCTGATGAGCTTCAAGGACATATCAGAGCACTGAAACAAAGGAACACAGGGTGGGAATGGACCTGTAACGCGCTGGCCACGGTGAGAGTCTTTCACGGTGGCAGAAAACCGATTTGGGGGAAGTGAGCAATTCGGAGGCTCTGGTGAACAATTGGAGGAAAGTGCTGGTGCTTTGGATGGGTAATTACCCTACAGAGTTCATGGCACACTCAATTTATAGAGTCAGTGAGTGGTGGTGTCCAATTCGAAAGGATTGTGCTGGCGGCCGGAGAGGGAAAGAGTTACTGGCGCAAGCAAATCATGGTCGTTACCGTGGCAAGATCACCGACGATGACTAGGCTGTCTAAGGTGGCTTAGTGCGACGTGGTAATTGGCCTGAGGTGTGGCACGACTATGGCGAAGGGCGCACACTCCGATGTTGGCTCCTTGGCCACGTCACCGGCGCAAGTGGGCAAGAGATAGAGCGGCCACAGTGCCTTGTGTTCATCCGCGACGAGATCTTTTCACCATCGAGTGTAATCCACTCGCCTGAGGCACGAATCGCGATGGTCGGCGCGATTCCAGGCGCAAAGGTCGGCGGCGGTGAGGGGGATTGAACAGAAGATCTTTGTTCATTGTACCATTGGATTCTCATTCAGTCAGCTTGATAGAGCAACTTGCAGGGAAATTTGTTCCCAAATTCATGTAGTGACTTGACCTGCTCTCTATATCAAAGTTGTAGCCCTATGATCCAGCTACAACCTTGCTATAGCAACCATGGTCAAACAATTACTGGATCATAGTCGAATTCCATCTCAAAGCTTGCCCAACTTCACTGTTACCCCTTCTTCAGTTCATTGGCTCACTGTTAGCTTGACTTTAGACCTAATTATCTCCAAATTTTGCATGACACCAGAGCTTAATTACTTAAGCAAAGTTGTACTCCTACAGTAGCTCTCCAAGTTTGATGTGTTGACCCTAGGCAAATTCCATATATTTTTAGAAATACAGAGCTCCAAAGTCAGCCCTATTCAACTGATTTTGGACTTAATCACATAAGAGGTATAGAGTGACTTTTTGAAAATAAGCCCAAATCTCATGGTTTGATTTGCAAATCCTCAAATGTGTGAGACATATGATTTGAGGTACCCTAATATCTTGGTTTTTACACTTAGGTCCAAAAGTGTACAAAATTTACACATAACACCCTACGGTTTCAATTTAGGGTTTTCCAGGGGTCTTTTTAGGGTTTTTAACATTTTAAGGTTTTGGTGCTACCCAAGTTCATTAAATGTGTTATCTTATGATCATTTCTAATGAGTTTTGGGATTTTAACTTATTTAGGCTTCACTTTCACTCATAATCCCAGTTTAGGGTTAAGTACTCCAACCTAGGGTTACTCACATACCAAGTTACATCAATACAACTTGTTTGAAATTTTTGCCTATTGAATGCACTCTAAGTGTAAAAAACACATTATATGCCAAAGCTCATGATATTATGCTCAAGTTTTAGTGACAATAACACCAGGGGTGTTGCACGGGGAGATCTTCTGTGGCAGGCTCAGGAGCTGGCTCCTGGTCTTCCTCGTGGACAGCTCCTTGCTCGGGAATGAGCACTGTTGGGGACTTGTTCTCAAATGCTTCGGATTAAGAACAAGGCAACATAAAAAGTGTTAAACGTTAAAGCCCTTCGTCCTATTGGACATTATTCCCCATCGGGAATAATGAGTTCCGGACGAAGGTCACAAGAGACATACCTTCGTAAATTCAACAAGTAATAACGAAGGACTCATATAAAACATGAAATGTAGATCACAGAATCATTTCTATTTTATTAACACAAAGAAATAGAAATGATTACAAATTACAAATGTACCTTCGGTCTTGAGAGAAGGTAAAAAGTACAAGCGTGACGCAAATGCCGATGCACAGTCAGCGTGAACAGTACGGGAGTACTGTTCATCTATTTATAGACGCGGGACGCAGCCCGCGTAAAATTACATCCATGTCCATTATATTTGTTAACGGTTTATGAAAATCTGTCGAGGCCCCCGAAGTCTTTTCATCTTTAAGTCGGTTCCCCCTTATGTCTTCGCGCCGAAGCTTCCCTGCGTACAACTTCGGCTTCCCTCGACCTTCGTCTGGTTCAGGCTTCGTCCTGGTCGTGCTTCATATCCATAATTCTGAATCCGAAAATATCTGTTCATATAATCCACTTGGAAAACATTGTCAAATCATGTTTTTGAGGACCTTCGGAGGACGAAGGACCCCAACAGTAGCCCCTCGCAATATTAATTTGTAAATAATAAATTCAGATTGCGATATGGACGAAGGCCTTGAGCCGAAGGTCCGAAAAAACACCTTTCCTTTTGCTAGAATAGCAACATTCACTGACAAGCGGGGCCTTTCAATTTTCAACGCCCTAGGCGTATAAATAAGATCACATCGCGAACTCATTTGGTACGCACACTTGCCTTTTGCTTCGGCCCACTAAAATTTTTAGCGCTTGTTCATTAAGATTTGCTGCTCTTTTTGATTTCGAAGCTTCGGCCTCGGGAACAATTTTTTAACGTTCCCGAAGATGTCTGAAGGCAAGAAGACCCCTGCTGAGACGAAGCTGAAGATCCCTGCTGAGACGAAGCTGAGTCTCGAGGAGGAGAAGAACCTGGGGTTCCTGATAGCGATGGCAGAGACCAATACAGAGAAAATCACGAAGGAGATTCTCGAAGGTTTGTCCGAAGATACTGATGACAGCGACAGCTATGATGTGGAAAGTGGTGGGGAAGAGGCCGAAGATCGACCGTGGCGACCAAGTCACACAGTTTTTGGGAAAACGACCATCAAGCAGAGTCACATTGATAATATGAGGGGGCGATATTTCCGAGACATATCTATTGTGAGAGCTGATGCCGGGGAAAAGACTTCTCCCACCCCCGAAGAGGATGAAGTTGTGATTTTCCGAAGCTTCCTCAGGGCTGGGCTTCGATTCCCCCTGAGCAATTTTGTTGTTGAGGTACTAAAAACATTCCAAGTCTACCTTCATCAACTCACTCCCGAAGCTATTATAAGAATGGGGATTTTTGTCTGGGCTGCGAGAAGCCAAGGTTTGGAACCGAACGCTAAAAGCTTCTGCAACATTCATGAGTTATTATACGAGACGAAGCCCTGGGGAAAAGAGCAATACCACAACAACTTTGGGTGCTACAGCTTCAGCGCCCGCTCCGGGTCAAGCTGCCCTGTGCCGACCTTTCGGAAGAGGTGGCCCGGAGCCTGGATGACTGAATGGTTTTATGTAAAGAATGATCTAACAGCTCAAGAAAATGTGAAGAGTATTATTATGCACCCAATCTGGCAACGCTTCGGTCTTCGAAGGCCGAAGGTCGAAATGGACGAAGCCGCCGAAGAATGCCAAAGAGCCTTCGGGGTAGTCTGCTCATTTATTGGGACAAGGGACTTAGTCCAAGAACACATTGCCTTCAGGGTATGGCCACTTGCAGAAAAGTGGGAAATGCCGAAGGAAACCATCAAAGAGTCCGACGAAGGCGGACTAGTCAGATTAAAGTACACATTCAAATATGCAGATAAATTTATTGAACCTGATGATGACTGGCTGAAGAGCATTGAAACATTAAGTGATGAATTACTTGGGGCATATTCGAAGGCTGAAAATACCGCACTATCAGCAGCCTTCGGAGGCCGAAAAAAGAAGAGACTGAACCGAGTATTTGATGCAGTCGGGTTCTTCTACCCTGATTATTGTTATCCCATCCGAAGGCAAAAAAGGAAAAGCATAACCTCTGAAAAAGAAGAAGCTGGAACCGCTCCTAGCGAGCCAAAACCAAAAGGAAAAAGGTTGAAGGTCCTCACACACCGAGCACGCCATATTGAACCAGCTTCGGTGCCTGAGTTCACTGGAGAAACTTCTTCGGCCGCCGAAGCTGAACAGCCAACCTTGCTGCCAGAAATTGCAGAGATGGCCGAAGCACCATCGACAGAAAAAATGGAAGAAGCGAAAAATCTGACTAAGGAAAAAGCATCAGAAATTTTGAGTCCTGTAGTAAATGTCGAAGCAGCAAAAATCCAAAAGGGGTCAATGGTGACCCCAAAAAGGAAGAGAATGGTAAATGTACTAGATGTCTTGGAGACAATTAAGTCTTCAAGCACAACTCCAAAAAAGAGTGTTGAAATTGCTGAAGCTTCCTCTGAAGCTCCGACGCAACAAGCTGAAGCTGAAGCTGGGCCTTCAGAGCCCTTCAGGGAGCAAACTTTGGAAGCCGAAGCAATAAAAATACCAGAACCAATTTTAATTGAAGAGACTGACACTGCCATCCCCGAAGCGCCTGCCAGCATGTGTGATTACATCATACGACATGCTTCGGGGAAAAAATTATCTGAAGAAGAAACTCATGAAGCTAACCATTATGCAAAGGAGCTAAAATATCCAAAGGGGGCAGTAATATTCAATGGGACAAATGAAGATGATTTTTTATACTGCCTGCCTGACAACAAAGAGCTCTCTGTCTGCCGAGAAATGGCTAGGAGTATTGGTTTCCCGAAGCTTGAATCTGGATTAAGCGCCATGACGAAAGAAGATCTCGCAGACAGTCTTGCGTACAACAGCCTGAAGGTACGGGAATTTAACGCTTGAAAAGAAAACCCCCTTATATATATATATATATTTTTTTTTACGCGACTCATTCATTTTTTCTTATATGAATTCTTTTTCGTATAGGGCCTGATCCTAAGCAACGCGCTAAGAGCGCAAAAGAGCGCCGAAGATGAAAGTTATGAGATTGCGTTCAACAATTTGCGCTCCGAAGTTATCAAATTAAGAAACGAAGCTCTAGAAAAGGATAAAATTCTTCTTACGCTGATAGACAAAGTAAAAAAGGATGAAGCTGCTTCAAAAACCCAGGCCGAAGCCCACAAGCGTGAAATTAAAGATCTTCAGAAACAGCTGACTAGAGCTAGAGAGCAGCGCGTCCTTGAGGAAACAAAACGAGAGCTCAGTGATCATATGGTCAACAAATTGGAGTTAAGAGTTAAAGAGCTTCGTACATCTCAGGGAAAATGTTATGTCAAATCTATAGAATGTGTGAATAAAATTAAACCCAGCTTTGCCAGCGTGGGCGCCTTCTCCAGCGAAGAGAATTTCTCTCGAGGCAATCCCGAAGGTCCACTGGAATGGATTAGTCACGAAGCAGAGGCCTTCGAGGAGATCCTGAGCAGTCGTGGCGATATCTGCGCTTTTTCGGGCGCCAGAGGAATTGCTTCTGTCTTAGAGAAGAAAGGTTGCGATCATGTAAAATTTCTAGCTCAGTCCGAAGCTGCCTTATCTTCCGAAGACATTAAGGACCCCTCGGCCGAAGCAAGCGTGGTTGGCGGCAAATTTTTTACGGATATCTGGAACGACGGCGGCCGAGGAATGGCGCAAGAGATCATCCAAAGGAGCGAAAAAGGTATCCACGATGCTAGAAAAGTGGCGGAAACTGCTGAAAAAAGTACGGAACCCGAAAGGCAATTAGGTATTAATTAGTTGTTCTTATTGTGTTGTAATTTTTGTTTCAAACTCTGCACATAGTTTGTAATAGTGATGAAGAAATGTTCTCTTCCCTCAGAAGCTGCTGGGTCGACTGCCGACCCCCACTCAAAAGGAGATGAAGAAATCAAACAAATGGCCGAAGGTATCATGGACAAAGTTGTTGATCAACTTTTAAATGAAGTCGCCGAAGCAGTATTAAGAGAGGACTAAATGCTATTAGAAAAACATTTAAATTGTGATCTATGTAATATTTTGTACATTTGGATGTAATATACAAGTTTGTTTTCGTTATTCAATTCTTCACGATGCATGAAACTCTATATACATACCTTTTTGAGCCTTCGGCGAAAAAACACCTTCCCTTCTTTTCATGCTTCGTGAAGAAGACATTCTTCGTTAAAATTATTCTGATGAATCACATCCATGCTTCGTGAAATCATCATCCGAAGCTATACTCCGAAGCTATACAATCTCAATATTGATCTGATAAAGCTCACCCATGTTTCATAAAAATATTCTCCGAAGCTGTATTGCGAAGCTATACAATTTCGATATCACTTTCTCAGAGCATCCTTTCGAAGGTTGAGAGTGTCACTTTCTTTTGCCAAATGCAATATGATGTATGATGCTTATGCTATGCAAAATGATGTAATGATGTTATGCTATGCATGTGACATTTGTTCCGAAGATACTCATAAAATATATTCGTAAGCTCTGCATTCCCTTAGGAACGTCTTTGGAGCTTCTTCGTCTTTTACTTAGACGATCTCAGCGTTGACTTTTCGCTGTAAGCCTCCCTTAGGAGCTTCTTCGCCCTTTACTTAGGCGGTATCAGCGTTGACTTTTCGCTGTAAGCCTCCCTTAGGAGCTTCTTCGCCTTTTACTTAGGCGGTATCAGCGTTGACTTTTCGTTGTAGGCTCTGCATTCCTTTAGGAACGACTTCTGAGCAGAAAACTTACACTGCGCTCCCTTTGGAACGGCTTTTTGTGACTTCGCAAACTTACTCTGCGCTCCTTAGAACGACTTTCTGTTACTCCGAAGGATTTTTAATTCGAAGGTCCTCCTTGGTAACGGAAAAAGAATTTTAAGCTTCGGCAACTTAAGCTTGTGGAGCAAATAGATCTTCCTCGTGGAAAACAACGAAATTATTACATGAAAACTATCAATGTTTTTTGCTTCACAGAAAATAAAACTGAAAAGAAAAGACTGCTATCAAAGGTAGGATATGTATCAATAAATGTGCTTCGACTCTGGCACAGTGCTGTTGACTGTGCGAGCTTCGGACTGTTCTCTGAAGTCCCTCTGATGTGGAGCGTGTTGACTCCCTTCTGGCTGTTGCCCTTGCTGCAATAGAGGTGGAGGCGGAAGCTGCTGCCAAGAAGCTTGAGGTTGACTTGCCGAAGCTACAGAAGCTGCAGGGTGATTGTCTATGTATTGTGGGATATAAGGCGGATGATACGAAGCAGTATGCATGACCTGCTTCGGCTGAGCTTGTTGAGATGCAGCTTCGGCAATTTCCTTTTGCTTCTGGATTGTAATATGGCACGACCTAGTGGTATGGCCCTTGCCTTCTCCACAGAACAAGCAAAACAGTCTCCTTGGCTGATCTCCGAATCTTCCGCCGAAGCCCCTGGCGCCTCTGCCTCTTGGAGCTGGTGGCCGGAAGGAAGTTTGTTGTTGCCCCGAAGCCTGTGAGGAGCATTGTGGTCTGTTCTGACTCCCCTTATCATCATTCTGAGTGTTATGGATGGAACGGACATGTCTCGGGTAGTATCTTCCTCCGAAGCCCCTGGTCATTTCAGAAAATCTGAAGGCCTCCTCCCTTCTTTGACGAAAGTCATTGTCAGCACGAATGTACTCATCCATCTTTTGGAGCAATTTCTCCAAGGTCTGAGGAGGCTTTCTAGCAAAGTATTGAGCTGCAGGCCCAGGACGAAGCCCCTTGATCATGGCTTCAATAACAATTTCATTGGGCACCGTTGGTGCCTGCGCCCTCAATCGTAAAAACCTTCGGACATACGCCTGAAGGTACTCTTCGTGATCCTGAATACACTGGAACAGGGCTTGAGCTGTGACTGGCTTCGTCTGAAATCCTTGAAAGCTGGTCAGTAACATATCCTTCAGCTTCTGCCATGAAGTTATTGTTCCTGGCCGAAGGGAGGAATACCAGGTCTGAGCAACATTCCTGACGGCCATGACAAAAGACTTCGCCATGACTGCAGCATTGCCCCCGTACGAAGACACCGTTGCTTCGTAGCTCATCAAGAATTGCTTCGGGTCGGAGTGACCATCAAACATGGGGAGCTGGGGTGGCTTATAGGATGGAGGCCAAGGTGTAGCCTGCAGCTCAGCAGACAGAGGAGAAGCATCATCAAAAACAAAATTTCCCTGATGGAAATTATCATACCAGTCATCTTCGTTGACGAAGCCCTCTTGATGAAGGTCTTTCTGATGAGGCCTTCTGTTCTGCTCATCGTGAGTAAGATGGCGGACTTCCTCAGAGGCTTCGTCTATCTGCCTTTGCAACTCAGCTAGGCGGGCCATCTTCTCCTTCTTCCTTTGTACTTGTTGGTGTAGCATCTCCATATCCCTGATTTCTTGGTCTAACTCTTCTTCCTGAAGTGTGGGGCTGACAGCCTTTCTCTTCTGGCTTCGGGCCTCCCGAAGAGAGACGGTCTCCTGGTTGTGGTCCAGTGGTTGCAGTGCTGAAGCCCCAGTCGCTGAAGCTTTCTTCGGCGCCATAGCTTCCGAAGGTGTTCAAAAAAGCTCGAAGTGGAAGTGAGTTCACCGGAGGTGGGCGCCAATGTTGGGGACTTGTTCTCAAATGCTTCGGATTAAGAACAAGGCAACATAAAAAGTGTTAAACGTTAAGGCCCTTCGTCCTATTGGACATTATTCCCCATCGGGAATAATGAGTTCCGGACGAAGGTCACAAGAGACATACCTTCGTAAATTCAACAAGTAATAACGAAGGACTCATATAAAACATGAAATGTAGATCACAGAATCATTTCTATTTTATTAACACAAAGAAATAGAAATGATTACAAATTACAAATGTACCTTCGGTCTTGAGAGAAGGTAAAAAGTACAAGCGTGACGCAAATGCCGATGCACAGTCAGCGTGAACAGTACGGGAGTACTGTTCATCTATTTATAGACGCGGGACGCAGCCCGCGTAAAATTACATCCATGTCCATTATATTTGTTAACGGTTTATGAAAATCTGTCGAGGCCCCCGAAGTCTTTTCATCTTTAAGTCGGTTCCCCCTTATGTCTTCGCGCCGAAGCTTCCCTGCGTACAACTTCGGCTTCCCTCGACCTTCGTCTGGTTCAGGCTTCGTCCTGGTCGTGCTTCATATCCATAATTCTGAATCCGAAAATATCTGTTCATATAATCCACTTGGAAAACATTGTCAAATCATGTTTTTGAGGACCTTCGGAGGACGAAGGACCCCAACAAGCACGTACTCTCAGTCAGCGAGGTTGCAATCTAATGAATTCAATGAGTAAGATACAAGTATGGCATGATATGCAATGTGGTAGTAATAAGAGTGATTACATTGATGAAGTAAAGTTTCAATCTTACTACGGGGATTCTAGTGGTACACTTAGCCAATTTAGGGTCAAGTTTGGTTAGGTTAAATGGTTAGATTATTTTAGTGTTCCACTGATTTCCTTTTTATATTTTAGTGAATGTTTATTATATTTCCTAGCTGAGTTCATTGGGGTGAGATTCATTATTCTTCCAAATTTTCTCTCTTCTTTATCTCCTCTCTTATGTTTTAAGGTGGGTTTGAACTACAATCTAGTTTTATAAATTTCCAAAAAAAATTGCAAAAATTATAGTGGCTTCTCATTGGTGTATGACTCTCTGTCTCAAAAATTGGGGCTTAAAAAGTTAAGGATTCTCTTAGCACAAAATTATCAAATCTTAGGGCAGAGGGGGTGCTTTGAACTACAACTCTCCTCTAACAGTGGATTACTCCTAATGCTTATTTTTGTTGGCATTTAGGTGTAAAATCATGACTTAGTACCAAATTTTAGCCACTAATACTTATTGGTTATTTTACTGTGATTTTTTAAAGTTTTTGGCTAAAGGGGTACTTTCTACTACCACTATACTTGAAAAATGTCAAACAACAGATTCCTAATTTTTCCTATCTTATTCTTTGTACAACAACAATCATTCTAGAATTTGGCAGCCTTTTACTTAAGGGAAGAGGCGGTAGAATTTCTTGGATTATATGACCTTTTTCATGGGGTAGGGGGTAATTGGTGTTACTTTACATTTTTAGATAGGTTTCATATTTTTCTCTGGTGGTCTACTTCATCAATAGTTGGGTAAGAATTTATTTGCCTACTGTTGCACAATTTTAGGCTTCCTTATGATTTAATTAGAACATGGGCCAAAATCAAGTTTTAATTGTTCAACCCACCTAGGTTCCTCATCACTTAAGTATACTAGGAAAAAATATGCTCCTTCTCTGTTTATTATTTTCCCCTACCTTTCTTAATTTTCTAAGTTTTGGACAGATATAGTTTTTAATAGCAAAACTTGAGTTAATCTTGTATACTGGGGTGCTCAGTATTTTTAAACAGTACCTAAGTTGGGTATGTATCTCTACAAATTTTCTTAAGCCTAGTACAAAAGCATATCTATTTTTCTTTATATTAATAAGGTTTGGGCAGTTTCCTTATTTAATTCAAAACTCTAAAAATTAATACAGAAAGCATGGGGTTCAGTATTTTTGTTTAATGGTTCATATTATTTGGGATTCAGCAAAATTGGCTTGACTAAATTTGGTTGAATAATACTCAAGTTATGAATTTCCTAAGTTCTCTGCATATTAAAAGAAGAATAAATAGAAATGGTTAAAGGAATTAGGTTTTGCATCGGGGTCCCTCGCGAATGTTTTTTTTGTTTCCTTACAGACTAGTCCTCGGGTTACTATTCAAATGTGCCACTGACAGTTCAGAAAACCCCCTAGGGTTTTGCTAAACCTAACCCGAGGTCCTTCTCCCAATTAAATAGTATCCGCGGTGGAGGAAAGGGCGGAGGGGCTTACCGGCGGCGAGATTGCTCCGGTGAGGTGGCCGAGGGTGTAGGGGAGGTTGTGACGGTCACGCCGATGTGCGGATCGTCTCTGGGGTGGTCGGAGTAGGCCGGTCCACGTGCGCAGGTGGGGGAGCTCGTCGGCGGCAAGGCCTCCGGCCTATCTAGGGCAGTAAAGTTCAATTGAACTGGTCAGTGAGCTTCACTAGTGGTCAGGGAAGACATAGGCGCGAGGAATTGAAGAATGGCTCATTGGATAGTTGGGTCTACGTGCGGTGGCGGGCGGCCGAAGTCCGACGAGGGTGATTCTGCTTCTCCGGTGAGGCAATGCCTCGGCTCAAGCTTGGAGAAGCTTCCCGGCTCCTCAGGGAAGCTAACCAAGGGCTCGGTTGAGGCTGAGGGTCTCTAGAAATGTCTAGCCACGGTTGCCGGCGCTTGGGTGGCTCGGGCAGGTGGCGCAGAGCTCGCCGAAGCTAAGGATGGTGTCCAGCCAGCAAAGGTGAGTGCGGAGTGAGGTAAGGCACATCTGGGGGTGGTCTTAAAGGCACGAGCGAGCACGGCCGAGGGGTAGCTCTGACACGCGCTCGGGGTGTGCGAGGGCGAGAGCCAGTGCGCGCTCTTGCGCCTGGGCACGGCGTCGAGCACGAGGCAGCGCAGATAGAGGTCAAGTTCAAGCGCGGATTGGCTCCAAATATTCGCGATTATGGCCATGATCCCGTTAAGAGATCTTTTCCCCTGACATTCCTCTGTCGTTTGTATGTGGAGGCTTATGGGTTTTGCTGACTGGATCAAAAAATATGGAGGGATGGAGTTTGGTTTGTCTCACTGCTAAACTCCGAGAGGAAATCCTAGATTTGACATGTCTAGGACACGAATCTCGATGCCATCTTCACACACGTTGCAGAGGGGTTAGTTTAGAACAACTTTGTCAATGGGGACTTAAGGATTTGAGCTAGGGATCAAGGTGAACGTGCTCATGTTCTAGGTGAAGGCTGAAATTCAGCAATCTGAATTTCAGATTTTCCCTAGAGAGCTTCCACTTGGATGGCCTTTTTGGAGATTTGGATCAATTATTTTGGCCAAACTTTTATAACAATTGTTGTAGCTTAATTAGTGTATTTCAACTTTTATAATTGGCCTAAGCTATGATTCCATGTTTTTCATGGTCTTTTTACCAATTGCTTCCTTTCTACTCAAATGGCCTAATTAGGGTTGTTCTAGGGTTTAAACATTTTTCCCACTTTGAATGCATGATATGGTTTAGGCATGAGTCTTAGGACAAAAGAATTAGTTGAACTTTTGCTCTCAAGTTTTTGGTCTCTTTTGATCGGTTTGATTCACATGAAATAATGGTTCTTGAGTTAGCACTGAGAAGAAACTCTAGGTAACACTAGGGTGTTACAACCTTCCCCCCTTAAAGGAATCTCGTCCCGAAATTCGGGTCAGAGTCCTCCGGGGTGAACTAAAGGATATGGCTTGCTTGAATTTGGTGGTTCGTTTATTAAGGTTCTCTAGTAACTGCTCTTCGAATGCCATCCTCTTTGCAACTTCAGGATGAAGTCCCTTTTTGATTTAGTTTTACAACTAACTCATTTTATGTTAAGGTCAATCTTCTTATATTTGGATTCAAAGGGCAGGGGCAGGGGTTGGGCATGGTTACGTACCAATTCCCTTAGGTAGACAATCAGGGAAATTCGAATGTAGAAATTCCTCAGTCTCCCAAGTAGCCTCTTCCTCTGAGTGATTACTCCATTGGAGCTTATACATTTTGATCGATTTAGCCCGAGTTGATCTTTCCTTGCAATTCAGAACCTTGGAAGGGTACTCTTGGTATCATAGATCTGGCTCTATCTCCATTTCTGGTTCTGCTATGATCTCGGTCGGCAATGGAACACATTTCTTCAGTTGGGATACATGGAATACATTGTGGATGGCAGACATTTTTGGAGGTAACTTCAATTTGTATGCCACAGGTCCACACGCTTCCAGGATCTCATAAGGTCCAATGTAGCGAGGGGCTAACTTGCCTTTGATCCCAAACCTTTGCACTCCTTTGGTGGGTGATACTTTCAGATATACAAAATCTCCGACTTCAAACTGGAGAGGTTTTCTTCTCTTATCATGGTAACTCTTTTGCCTGGCTTGAGCAGCTTCTAGATTTCTTCTGATTAGTTTGACTTTCCTTTTGGTTTCAGTCACTAAGTCAGGTCCAAAAATTTCTCTTTCTCTAGGCTAAGACCAATTGAGGGGTGTTCGACACCTTCCATATAAGGCTTCGAAAGGTGCCATCCTTAGGCTGGATTGATAACTATTGTTATAAGCAAACTCTTCCAAAGAGAGGTACTTATCCCAGTTCTTGCCGCAATCGATCGCACAAGCCCTTAACATATCTTTAGGAATTTGATTGACCCTTTCAGTCTGACCATCAGTCTGTGGGTGGTAAGCTAAACTCCTTATCAGCTTGGTTCCCAAGGACTCTTGTAGTGTTCCCAAAATCTGGCAACGAATTGGGCTCCTCGGTCAGAAACAATGGTCCGGGGTAAAACGTGCAAACACACGATTTGGTCAATATACAGCTCTGCATACTTCTGAGCCTTATCGGTGGTGTGCACTAGAAGAAAATGTGCCACTTTTGTCTATTGGTCCACGATGACCCAAATTGAATCATGATGCTGAGAGGTGTTGGGCAAACCCACAATAAAATTCATGCTGATGTCATCCCATTTCCATGAAGGTATTGATAGGGGTTGCAAGGCACCAGCTGATTTCAAGTGGCTTGCCTTTATCCTCTGACATGTGTCACATTCTGATACATATTGGGCTATCTCCCTCTTCATTCTGGTCCACCAAAATGAGGGCTTCAGATCATGGTACATTTTGGTGCTTCCTGGATGCATGGAAAATTTGGAGAGATGAGCCTCATCCAAGATTTTCTTCTTGAGATCCTTATTTTTAGGAACCACCAATCTACTTCCAAACCACAATATACCCTTCCCATCTTGGTGGAAACACTTATACTTTTCTGTCTTCTCATGGAGGTTCTCCTTAATAAGTTTCACTCCCTTGTCACTAAGTTGGGTCATGATTATCTGGTCTCACAAAGTTGGCTCAACGGAAATGTGAGACAAAGCACCAGAAGGAATCACCTCAATCTTCATTTTGCTGAACTCATCAAACAGGGTAGCACAGTTGCATTGCAACTTTCGACTCAAGGCATCAGCTACCACATTGGCTTTCCCCGGGTGGTAGTGTACTTCTAGGTCGTAGTCCTTGATCAGCTCTAGCCATCTTCTCTGCCTCATGTTAAGATTAGCCTGAGTAAAGATATACTTGAGGCTCTTATGATCTGTGAAGATGTTGCAGTGGGTTCCCATCAAATAGTGTCTCCACATCTTCAATGCATGAACCACGACAACTAATTCCAAGTCATGAGTGGGATAATTTTGTTCATGAGGCCTGAGTGCCCTGGATGCGTAGGCAATGACTCGGTTGTCTTGCATCAAAACACAACCCAGTCCAGTGCCAGAGGCATCATAGTACACATCAAATGGCTTGCCGTTGTCGGGTTGCGCTAACACCGGTGCTATGGTCAGATGCTGCCTCAAGGTGTGGAAAGCATCTTTGCACTTCTGACCCCAATCAAACTTGGCTCCTTTCTTCAACAACTCAGTCATGGGCTTCACAATTCAAGAGAAGTATGGATTTAATCTTCGATAATAACTGGCCAATCCTAGAAAACTTTGAATCTGACGGACAGTTGTTGGCGGCTCCCAGTTCATCACTTCTTGCACCTTATCCGGATCAACAGCTATGCCTGCCTGAGAGATAGTGTGACCCAAGAATTTGATTTCCTTTAGCCAAAAATCACATTTTGACAGCTTGGCATAAAGATGGTACTCTTGTAATGTTGAAGCACTATATGCAAATGACCAGCGTGCTCTTCTTCATTCTTTGAGTACACCAAGATATCATTGATGAAAACCACCACGAACTTGTCTAGTTCAGGCATGAAGACATAATTCATCAGATACATGAAGTATGCTGGCGCATTAGTCAGCCCAAATGACATCACCAAATACTCATACATCACATATCTGGTTGAGAAGGCAGTCTTCGGAATATCACTTGCTCGTATCTTGATCTGATGATAGCCGGAGCGAAGGTCTATTTTGGAAAACACTTTGGCTCGGACCAACTGATCGAAAAGAACATCAATACAAGGCAAAGGATACTTGTTTTTGATAGTCACCACATTAAGTGGGTGGTAATCTATACATAGCCTCAAGCTTTCATCTTTCTTCTTCACGAACAAGGCTGGACATCCCTAAGGCAAAGTACTTGGGCGGATGAAACCCTTGTCCAACAACTCTTGCAATTGCTTCTTCAATTCTGCCAATTCAGCGGGTGGCATCTGGTAAGGCCTCTTGGAAATAGGTGACGTTCCCGGTTGCAGCTCGATGGCGAATTCAATATCCTAGTCTGGTGGCATTCCTGGCAATTCATTAGAGAAAACATCTGCATACTCATAGACCACTAGAATCTTCTTCAAAGGTAACTCTATCATAGCAAAAGCACATGATCGAGTAGAGTCTTGGCTGGGTAGATACAATGCAAGGTCTCTGAAGGTAGGAGAACGGATTTCCAGAGCTCTGGCAGCTACATCCAACACCACTCGGCGTTGAGTCATCCAGTCAGCTCCGAGAATGATGTCCATACCTTCTAATCCCAAAATCAGGAGTGTGGTTTTGAAGATTTTACTTTCCAGTGAGATAGGCACATTTTGGTTTAATTGGTTCGTTGCAATTTCGCCCCCAGGCGTTGCTATCATGAAAGACCCTTTTGTATGATAGAAAGGCAGTTGACATGTAGCACTGAACTTCTGGCTAATGAAGCTATGAGATGCACCAGAATCAAACAGAATTAATGCAGGTTGATTAAAAACTGAAAAGCTACCAGTCATGATGGGGGCTCCCTCAGGTAACTCCTCCAGAGTAGTGAAGTTGAGCTTCCCTTGCCTGACTTGCACCTTTTGCTTTCTTCCTCTAACTTGATTTGGTGTTGACATCTGCCTCTGCTGGTTCCTTGCGCAATTCTTGGCATAATGGCCCACATTGCCACAAGTGAAGCACTTGTTCCCATTTCCCTGGCGGAACTGCTGCTACTGGGGTTGATTGTTCCTTGGAGCGGGAGCTGGAAAGCGGTTGGGTGCTTGCTGCTGCTGAGGTGGCCTGATCAACCATCTGCCTGCATGTTGTTGTAATCCTCTGCTCTGATTGTTGGAAATAATCCAGAACCTCTAGGGTGGAGCGGAGGGTCCTGACATTGGTGCCTTTCTCTTCTTCTCTGCCCGATGAGCTACAATATAGTCCTCCTGTGAGATGGCTAGGTTGACCAACCCATTGAAGGTATCAGTCCGGACAGTGTCGAGGCGCTCACGTAGCTTGGTGTTGAGACCCTTGCGGAAGCGGTCTCTCTTCTTTTCATTAGAGTCAGCATGATACCCCGCGTACTTGCACAGGTCGTTGAAGGCTTGGGCATACTGCAACACAGTATGGGTCCCTTGATTGAGTGCCAGGAATTCATTCAACTTGCGGTCAAGAATCCCAGCGAGGATGTGGTGTCCCCTGAAGGCAGTCTTGAATTCCTCCCAAGAAACATCATGATTAGCAGGTAGCATGGCGTGGAAATGGTCCCACCATGTCCGAGCGGGTCCACGAAGCTGCTGCATGGCGAAGCGAGCCTTGGTATCATCAGGGCAATCTCCCGTCAGGAGGGGAAACTTGGACTCCATGACGCGTAGCCACACGTTGGCGTCCAATGGATCCTCTGCCTTGGTGAACAAAGGCGGCTGCGTGCTCAAGAATTCCTTATAGATTGCCGCAGCTGGAGGTCGCTGCGGCTGGCCTCCACCATGCTGCTGAGGGTGGGGCTGGCACTGCAATAGTTGTCGCAGAATTTCATTCTGCTGAGCCATCAACTCCAGCACTGTGGGAGCTGGAGGTGGTGGTGGGGGAACTTGCTCGTTCTGCCCGCGACGCTGCCTAGCTACCATCTGAAAACAGAGGTTGCTGCCATTGTTATCCCAATTTATAATTCCGAACAATATGCTTTATATCATACGGAAAGAAAATGTCATACATAACATTAATTCGAACGAGGATAACATGGTTACAATCACTTTATTGATCGCAAAAGTTCTCATGGGTTACATCAATTTAGGGGAAGGAACCCATAAGCCTAGTCCAAAATCTGACGTCAACTAAGCTCGCGTGGGTTTCTATCCTCCTAAAGCGTTGAAATGACCCATCAACCCAGAGTAGTGGAAGTGACACTGGATACGGGCGAAGGAGGCATCTCAGAGGCAGTCGCATTGGCACCAGGGGTTGGTCCTAACTCCTCGGGAGCCTCCTCTCCCTCGCTTCCGGCCTCATTGGCCTCCATCTCTAGGTGGTGCATGTCCAGGTGGTTGTTAGCTTCCTCAAGCTCCTGCTGCACATCGTGGAGCTAGTTTTCCAGGACATCAATGGTGTTGTCCCGGAACTCCACCTGCTGCTCCAGGGTGGCGATGCGCTGGCTCAACCGTTGCACCTGTAGGTCCTTTTCCACCAACTCTGAGGATAGGTCAACCATGAAGTCCTCTCGGCTGTCGAGGGTGAGCTTAGTGGTCTGAGCAAGGTTAGCAAGATGTGCCATAGCGTCGCTCTATAGGGCCTGTAGGCGGTACAGTGCGCTCATACACTGGACAATGATCCTCCCAACTAAGTCGGGATACATAGCCCACACGTCCTTCACATGGCTCACATGGTTGCACCACATGGGGTCATCCCTCCTCTTAGCGGGGAAGAGTCCCAATGGGTGCATCACCATCTCGAGGGGATGGTAGCCGCAAAAAGTCATCAGAGTGTTCATAACTGCCGCCTCGGTGGTGTCGTCCGTCCTGAATCCAATAGTATCAGAGTCAAGGGAATGCCAACCCGGCTGAAGGGGGTGTGCCTCCAACATTAGCTAGACTCGGCAACATGGCACCCGATGCTCCTCGTACAACTGCACCGTGTACAAAGGGGGCGTAGGGTAGTCGGTGGAGTTGAGCACCTCCCATAAGATGGAAGGAAAACCCTCGTGAGAAAGGACATCGGAACTGAGACGAGTGTCTCCCCCATTGGCGGGGGTTGGTGAAGTCATCTGTGGAAGAGGATCAGATGTAAAGGTTATGGTAGAAGAAGGAAAAATATGTGAGCCCGGGTTGTTAAAAGGATGTGGGTTAGATCAAATTTTTACCCCTTTTATTTCTAATCTTTTTATGTTTTTTTTTAAAATGCACACATGCTGAAAAGAGTGTCTCCTCACCGAATCAGAAGGGTGCTTTCTAGGGCATCCTAGAAATCCTAAGACTGGCCCATAGGGCCTACTTATTTAGCCACTGGTTTTTGCCCACTATCCCTATGGCCTTTCGTCCTAGGTCTAGCGTTCTAGTCCTGACGATTCCAATACTGGTTTCTAAGTAAGTTTTATTTTTGAAAAGTTGGTATTCACGATTTATTGCTTTCTCTGTGGTGGTATTTGCTCCGGTACCAGCTGTGGCAGAACCGCCCGAATTATTCCAGCTTAAGTGTCCAAGTCACGCCTTAGAGGCCGCAACACACTTAAATTGGAATAACCCGTCAGTCCCTCAGATCTAGTCTGATAAGCCACTTATCTAGGATCAAATACCACTAACTCACTCGATGGTGAGTCACAGAGAGAATACAATAAAATAGGAGACCTCGAATTAAAGTATTGGAGTTATTACATGAATCAGAGTTTTTCAAGTAAACTGAAATAAGTTCATAATTTAAATTACAGCGGATAGTCGATAACGTCGAATGATGAGGAATCGGGCAAGGCCTAGCCTACTACTCCTCCTACTCCTCTCCTGCTGGAGCAGCATCCCACTCGACCGTCCAACCCGGTAGCAGGGTGGTAGGCCAAGTCACACCATCAACCATGTCCTGAAGCGTACCTGCAAAAATTGTGCCACAAGCAAGGCTGAGTATACTAATACTCAGCTAGACTTACCCGGTGTGAGGAATCTACTCCTCTACCTCTAGACCATGCGGCTGTTTGGCTGAGGGGTTTGGTTTGCCAAAAGCACTAGCTGAGTCTAAAATCAATTTTAGCTTTTCTAGTTCTAGTATCATTAATTTTAGCTAAGTTTGCTCCTTCTAAGCATACATGGTAACAATCATTTAGTACAATCAACATGTTATCTCAAGTAAAACCTCATTTCACTTCTTAATGTAGTACAAGGGGTCAAGCAGTCTCATTAGCTGTGAGAAGCAGACGATTCGAATCGAGTTTTTAAACCTTGCAAGGTAAACCTAAACACACGACATGTAGGGGCACTCCGTCCCCACGCATATCAACCGTCCCCATCGATTCCATGTTCGTGGCCAGGGCTCACCGCCTTGGCTTACAATCCTCCACTGACCCCGGTTGCTACTGTGCAGTGACCGCACTTGTACCCACCATAGCTAGCATGGGAGACCCAGTCTCAGGACAAGTGAGGAGGAAAGTCCGCGCCCGACTTCACTCAGGTACTAGGTTTACCGGTTACCATATTTCCCGACATGTGTTTAGTACGTTCAACCGCTTGACTCAGGTATCCACACATTAATCCTTAGTTCCTTTTTCCTGTCTCATGGACAAGGCATCCACCCTAGATCCAAGTCCATAGACAATCATAGATCCCGTTATCAAGATGAATACAATCAATTCCTGACCTCGCGCGAGTGCTAGAAAAATCACTCGACTTCTACCGAGATCCTAATTAGCAAAGCAGTTACTTGATCTAGCATACTATTATCCATCTCAAAAAGGAATCCTGAGTTTATGCAGCTAAGGGTTTCAAGCAACTCCTACACTTAAGTTCACATTACAAGCCTACAAACATTAAGTGTAGTAAAGTAGCATATATAAACTGGTTATGCATAAAATTGGAGCTTGCCTTCAAATGCTGGAGCTGTGGGGAGATCTTCTGTGGTAGGCTCAGGAGCTGGCTCCTGGTCTTCCTCATGGACAGCTCCTTGCTCGGGAATGAGCACGTACTCTCCGTTAGCGAGGTTGCAATCTAATGAATGCAATGAGTAAGATACAAGTATGGCATGATATGCAATGTGGTAGTAATAGGAGTGATTACATTGATGAAGTAAAGTTTCAATCTTACTACGGGGATTCTAGTGGTACACTTAGCCAATTTAGGGTCAAGTTTGGTTAGGTTAAATGGTCAGATTATTTTAGCGTTCCACTGATTTTCTTTTTATGTTTTAGTGAAAGTTTATTATAATTCCTAGCTGAGTTCATTGGGGTGAGATTCATTATTCTTCCAAATTTTCTCTCTTCTTTATCTCTTCTCTTATGTTTTAAGGTGGGTTTGAACTACAATCTAGTTTTATAAATTTCCAAAAATTTGCAAAAATTACAGTGGCTTCTCATTGGTGTATGACTCTCTGTCTCAAAAATTGGGGCTTAAAAAGTTAAGGATTCTCTCTGCACAAAATTATCAAATCTTAGGGCAGAGGGGGTGCTTTGAACTACAACTCTCCTCTAACAGTGGATTACTCCCTAATGCTCATTTTTGTTGGCATTTATGTGTAAAATCATGACTTTGTACCAAATTTTAGCCACTAATACTTATAGGTTATTTTACTGTGTTTTTCTAAAATTTTTGGCCAAAGGGGTGCTTTCTACTACCACTGTACTTGAAAAATGTCTAACAACAGATTCCTAATTTTTCCTATCTTCTTCTTTGTGCAAGAGCAATCATTCTAGAATTTGGCAACCTTTTGCTTAAGGGAAGAGGGGGTAGAATTTCTTGGATTATATGCCCTTTTTCATGGGGTAGGGAGTAATGGTGTTACTTTACATTTTTAGATAGGTTTCATATTTTTCTCTGGTGGTCTACTTCATCAATAGTTGGGTAAGAATTTATTTGCCTACTATTGCACAATTTTAGGCTTCCTTATGATTTAATTAGAACATGGGCCAAAATCAAGTTTTAATTGTTCAACCCACTTATTATGATGGGTTGGGGTGTCTATTATTTTGGTAGTGGTGTCCTAGTAGTTAGGAGTCTACTGAATTTTTCTTGTCATTTTTGCATTGTTCCTTTTATTTTTAATTATGGATTTTCTAGATTTTCTTAGTGTCTAATAAATTTTTAACCTTGGATTAGCTCTGGACTAGGGTTCTCAGTATTTTTCCTAGGTTCCTCATCACTTAAGTATACTAGGAAAAATATGCTCCGTCTCTGTTTATTATTTTCCCTTACCTTTCTCAATTTTCTAAGTTTTGGACACATATAGTTTTTAATAGCAAAACTTGAGTTAATCTTGTATACTAGGGTGCTCAGTATTTTTAAACAGTACCTAAGTTGGGTATGTATCTCTACAAATTTTCTTAAGCCTAGTAAAGAAGCATATCTATTTTTCTTTATATTAATAAGGTTTGGTTAGTTCCCCTATTTAATTCAAAACTCTAAAAATTAATACAGAAAGCATAGGGTTCAATATTTTTGTTTAATGGTTCATATTATTTGGGATCCAGTAAAATTGGTTTGACTAAATTTGGTTGTATAATACTCAAGTTATGAATTTCCTAAGTTATCTGCTTATTAAAAGAAGAATAAACAGAAATGGTTAAAGGAATTAGGTTTTGCATCAGGATCCCTGGTGAATGTTTTTTTGGTTTCCTTACAAACTAGTCCTCGGGTCACAATTCAAATGTGCCACTGACAGTTCAGAAAACCCCCTGGGGTTTTGCTAAACCTAACCTAAGTTCCTTCTACCAATTAAACAGTACTCGCGGTGGAGGAAAGGGCGGAGGGGCTTACCGGCAACGAGATTGCTCCGGTGAGGTGGCCGAGGGTGTAGGGGAGGTCGTGACGGTCACGTCGATGTGTGGATCGTCTCCGGGGATGGTCGGAGTAGGCCAGTCCACATGCGCAGGCGGGGGAGCTCATCGACGGCAAGGGCTCCGGCCTATCCAGGGTGGTAAAGTTGAATTGAACTGGTCAGTGAGCTTCACTAGAGGTCAGGGAAGACATAGGCGCAAGGAATTGAAGAATGGCTCACCGGATAGCTCGGTCTACGCGCGATGGCGGGCGGCCAAAGTCCGGCGAGGGTGATTTCGCTTCTCTGGTGAGGCAATGCCTCGGCTCAATCTTGGAGAAGCTTCACGGCTCCTCGGGGAAGCTGTCCAAGGGCTCGGTTGAGATTGAGGGTCTCTGGAAATGGCTGGCCACGATGGCCGGCGCTCGGGTGGCTCGAGCGGGTGGTGCAGAGCTCGCCGGAGCTAAGGATGGTGTCTAGCCAGCGAAGGTGAGTGCGGAGTGAGGTAAGGCACTCTGGGGGTGGTCTTAAATGTGTGGGCAAGCACAGCCGAGGGGTGGCTCTAACACGCGCTCAGGGTGTGCGCGGGCGAGCGCTATTGCGCGCTCTAGCGCCTCGGCATGGTGTCAAGCACGAGGCAGCGCAAGGAGAGGTCAAGTTCAAGCGTGGATTGGCTCCAAATCTTCACGATTGTGGTCATTATTCCATTGAGAGATCTCTTCCCCTGACATTCCTTTGTCGTTTGTGTGTGGAGGCTTATGGGTTTTGCTGACTGGATCAAAAGATACGGAGGGATGAAGTTTGGTTTGTCTCACTGCTGAACTCCGAGAGGAAATCCCAGATTTGACATGTCTAGGGCACAAATCTCGATGCCATCTTCACACACATTGCAGAGGGGTTAGTTTCGAATATTTTTGTCAATGGGGACTTAAGGATTTGAGCTAGGGATCAAGGTGAACGTGCTCAAGTTCTAGGTGAAGGCTAAAATTCAGCAATCTGAATTTCAGATTTTCCCTAGAGAGCTTCCACTTGGATGGCCTTTTTGGAGATTTGGATCAATTATTTTAGCCAAACTTTTATAACAATTGTTGTATCTCAATTAGTGTATTTCAACTTTTATAATTGGCCTAAGCTATGATTCCATGTTTTTCATGGTCTTTTTACCAATTGCTTCCTTTCTACTCAAACGACCTAATTAGGGTTGTTCTAGGGTTTAAACATTTTTCCCACTTTGAATGCATGATATGGTTTAGGCATGAGTCTTAGGACAAAAGATTTAGTTGAACTTTTGCTCTCAAGTTTTTGGTGTCTTTTGATCAGTTTGATTCACATGAAATAATGGTTCTTGAGTTAGGACTGAAAAGAAACTCTAGGTAACACTGGGGTGTTACACTAATGACTATGTATTAGACCTGTGGATGTCTTGGACATCTTGATGTAATAAAGTACTTTTCCGCTACTTACTTTGAGCAATGTGTGATGATGTCCAATTATGTAATCGCTATGTATGTGAGTTTCTGATCCTGGTACGTACATGGTCTGCATTCGGTTTGCCTTCCAAAATCGGGTGTGACACCCCAGCTCCAAGCCAGATGAACGCCGAAGTCTTCTCTTTCTTTTCTTCCCCTCGGCGGACACGGCTGGGTAACCCATTTGGCATATCGTTTACGAAGAGCACCTCCAGGACTGCAAGCTCCTTCATCCTCGCCGAAGGCATGCCTAGCTGCAACACTCGCCGACTCAATACGGGCAGATTCAGATGACTCGCCCGCTAGCATGCTAAGAACAACATTCATTTCAGCCTCATTAGCAGTCGTTTGCATCTAGAGATGGGCCTGTCTCTCCTCTTTAGGGAGATTCCGGTACGTAGCAATGAAGGCATCAATATCTTCTGAAGAAGATCGCACTCTATGGCCTGGACTGCCGTCTTGGAAAGGCGGGTTGAATATGAACTCTAAAAAGGGCCTTTATGGTAACAAAATGACATAGTAAGGACATTAGATATGACAAATACAGGAACTCATAGGCAACAATGCTTACCACAGGTGGAAGATTCCAGGCAGAGTACAAAGGGGAGCACCAGCATTCAAAGCTTTGCCTCTCAGCATCGAATCAACCCGACTCAACGCGTCCTCCTCAGATATTCGCTTGTTGGTAATTCGAGTGGGGTCATTAACACCAGTGTACAGGTAAGCAGGGTAGAGTCTATCCTTCAAAGGCTAAATATTCTTGAAAACAAAGTCGACAACAACAGCTTCAGCAGTCAAGCCTCTATCCCTCAACACACATATCTCTGCAAGTAGCACCCTGAACTCAGCAAGCTCTGAATTTGTGGGGATCTCTGTCTATCTTGGCGTTCGGACTTCAAGTTGTCTCCCTGATCGAGCAGGAAGTGATTTGTTATGATTTTCCATAGTGAACCACTCAAAGCACCACCCCTTAATGTTGTCTTTCAAGGAATGTCGAGATACTCAGCCTTCCTGCCTCGATGAAGTTCCAAGCTGGCACCTCCAACAAGCTGATGCTGCCCTCCAGCCATCTCGGGACGGCAATGGTAAAGGTACCTCCAAGCTCGGGGGCTACATCCATTGGGTGCACCTTCGGTGCACCCAACGGATTTACAAAACTTTGAAGCCGAGTGCTGATATCTAAAGCATAAGATGAAGACATTTAAATTGATTATTTCAAAATCAACTCAAAGCTTAGGGGCTACGCCGGTGCACCCAATGGAGTTATAGACATCTCAAGTCATAATATGAGTTCATAAGCAAGAACCAGGAACCTTTAAATCGATTATTTCAAAATCAACTCAAATATTGGGGGCTTATGGGGACAGATATCCCTTGGGTCCACTCAGGAGCGAAAACTCTGCCTAAGGCTACATGCAAGTCGCCCCTCGGTGACATCTCGTCGTGGGCTGGGCAAAGGGAAACGGTGGAAAGGGCCGACCCAGGAGTACGATGGGCCCACGCCCGGATTAATCGCGGCTTAAGCGTGACCGTGTTGAGGCCGTTCGTTTTTCTCGTGCCCGACATCCTCAAACGCCGGAGATAGCTTGAGGCAGAGGCGCTGGGTTTTCCTCGGGACAGTGAAGGTTGTTCGCTATTAGCTAGGAGATAAGTAGAAGTATGATCAGCATGTACGCGGGAAGCACCCTACGGTCGTGTATATAAGGCCAAGGGGGATCCCCTCCATTTTCATCTCATTAGCATCTCACAACTCGGTAGACCACCTGTAACACCACTCATTTACAAAGCCACCCCAGGAAGTAGGGTATTACGCTCCTCAAAATGGCCCGAACCTTCTGAAACTCGCTTGACTCTCCCTCTCGTGCCCAGGCGCGAAACATCGAGTTACAATCCACGACATCGTTCTACTCAAAAGCACCACGAGGGTACCCCG
This sequence comes from Zea luxurians, assembly GCA_029449295.1. Taxonomy (NCBI): domain Eukaryota; kingdom Viridiplantae; phylum Streptophyta; class Magnoliopsida; order Poales; family Poaceae; genus Zea; species Zea luxurians. Next base: position 20,607,948 of record JAOPSE010000006.1, on the reverse strand, counting down.
GGTGTGCAGTCGGACACTAAACACCGACAACTGTGGAGTTGATTTACTCAGTTCAAAAAGGCTCTTCTAGACAAGACATACCGTCTGTTGGGTACAACAGTGAAGATAGGTCGAATACCATTGCATAATGTTCAGTTATGCCAAGATATTCTTTGTAAGCTTCAAACAAAACAATGGCTTTGTCCTCGTGGCTAGAGACCTACTGACCATTGCTATCTCTAACGGAGTTGATGGAATTGTGTTTGTGTTTGATCGTATCATTAACTTGGAAGAACCGAAGAACTTTGAGTTTGTGTCGCCAATGGTGGCCCATCTGATGGCACCCCACTGCTTACCAGTAAGTTTTTCTACAGATTCAACAGGTCTTGCAGTCTGCATAAGACGATGTGTCTAAAATTCCATTCTTGTATGGTCATGTCTCGAGTTTCCTCAACATGGTCTAGAAATTGAATAACCAGTCTGGTATTCTCAATAGTGCTCGCAATGTTAGGGAGGCCCCTGTGGCAAGTTTTTAGAGCCTTCCTTGTATGTTTAAGTTTGGCCAATAGCACCTTAGCTAGATCCTGATGCTAAACTGGCTGCTGGTTCCAGATTTCTTGCACCACTGGTAGAAATCCTTCATGGTGTAACCAAATATACTCAAACCTAAAAATTTGGGTTCGGGGAGCTTTGTTTTTATTGAGACTAGGATCGGGACATGGTCTGAAACGTCTCTAGTAAGAATTTTTGCTTTTGTCCCTAGAAAATGGGTAGACCATTATTGAGAGATGAAACACCAATCCAACTTCTCCAAAAATGGATGCTGTTGTTTGGTGGACCATGCAAAATTTTGCCCCTTTAGCGGCACCTCTTGAACACCGAGTTTTCCAATTGCGCCATTGAAATCAAGCATCAGCTGCAAGTTACCCCTGGTTTATTTCTGTTTTGCAGGCGACAGGTAAGGTTAAAGTCTCCCACAAACATGCAGGGAGTTTGAAGCGATATATCAATATCAGAGAATCACCGAAGAAAATTCCTTGTGCCATCTACCGAGCACGGGGCATAAATGTTTGTTAATGTCTAGGATTGAGTAGACATAGTAGAGGTCAGATAGACTGTGATTGTGTGTTCATTCTAGAAGATAGATTCTCCTATAAACATGGAATTTTGCCAGACAATCAGCAAACTACCAGACGCGCCAACGGAGGGTTGAAATATATAGTTGTTGAAATCCTTGGGGCAGAAATTTTTAATATAAGAGTCATCAAACTGCTCCCTTTTAGTTTCTTGAATGCAAACCACATCACATTTGTGGTTAGAATAATATTACGAAGAGAGCACCACTTTTGATCGCTGTTAATGCCCCTGATGTTGAGGGAGAGAATGTGTCAGTCTCTAAATTAGTTGATAGATTTTAATCCATAAGAACACATTAGACGATACGTGTGAGTGTCTTGCACGTAGTGTAAGACAGAGAAAGGTCATAGGCCGTCCAAGGTAACTTCTATAAATCTAGTTAGATTTTTAAAAATGATTTACGATAAATTAGTAAAATATCACAAAGGTAGTAAAAGTTCTCAACGGGTGCATCATCCATGAGGCGGTTGGTGGCATGCTAGAATGCGGGTGGCAACAATCATTCGTCTTCCTCGTGTGGTGGTGACAAAATTATGAGCGCTGCTATAGGTATAACTCGAGTGGTAGACTTAGAACAAGTATAATAAGGTGACGTGGACGGGCTACAAGAGATGTGTTAGCAGCCTACTCGGAATGGGAAGAACAGATCGAGGAGGAAGAAGAGGATAGGCGAGGAAGGAAGTCTTAACTGGAGTTTAACATTTGTTTTTCCATAACAGTACAGACTTCCTGCGTAATACCCATCCGCTTACACTGTCCACTCCGGACCAGAATACCGAGCATTCGGCCTTTTTACTCTACGGCCCACCAAGCGCGGAGAAGACATCGGACCAGTGTCGGTGGCTATGTTGTGACCCAGCGATGGAGCATTGCTGACATTCCCTCCCTCTTGCGATGTTGCTTGCCCCCAAGCAGCGGATCAGGGAAACTGTTGGCGAATGGCGTCGAGGTATTCCCATGTCGCGAGCGCGTCGTCGCAACCGGACCAGCGCAGCTGCACCTCGGGAATGGATGTACCGCCACGAGAGATGGTTCTAGCGTCGAGCACCTAGACAGGAACCTACGCTGTAGCTGATGAATCAGGCAAGGTGCTGCTGACCTGATGTATGGGCGAGACAGCCTTCTTGAGCAGGGAGACGTGGAATACATGATGGACTGAAGACTCAGCTGGTAGCTCCAATTTGTATGCAACTGAACCCACGCGCTGCAGTACTGTGAAGGGCCCAAAATATTTGAAAGACAACTTGTGGTTTGCCCGGGGTGTGACGGATGTTTGAATATATGGCTGGAGCTTGAAGCATACACGCTCCCCCACAGCAAACTCCCTCTCTGATCGTGCCTTGTCTGCTTGGGACTTCATACGGGCTAGGCGCGATGAAGGTGTTGACGCACGACCTTGGTCATCAACTCACGGTTGGACAACCAGGTGGCCAGATCCACATCAGTAACTGAGACTTCTGCAGCCAGGCCAAAATGTCATGGAGGTCAACCGTATAGGACTTCAAATGGAGAGCGACCAAGTGCCGAGTAAAAGGAAGTGTTGTACCAGAATTCTGCAAGAGACAACCACAGGTTTCACTTGTGCGGACAGGCATGGACGAAACAGAGTAAATAGGTTTCCAAACACTGATTGACGCGCTCGGTCTGGCCGTCCGACTGAGGGTGGTAGGCTGACCCAATACTCAACTGTGTACTGGCCAGCTTGAACAATTCCTGCCATAGAGAGCTGGTGAAAATGCGATCACGGTCGGAAATGACAGCTTCTGGCATGCCGTGTAGCTTGTAAACAGATGACATAAACAGCTGGGCCACTTTGAAAGCTGTGTAAGGATGCAAGAATGGAATAAAATGGGCATAGCAAGAAAACTTATCCATGACCACTAAGATGCTATTAGCATGAGCAGAACGAGGCAGACCTTCGATGAAGTTGAAAGTCGCCTAGAGGGGGGTGAATAGGGCGAAACTGAAAAACTCAAAAATAATCACAACTACAAGCCGGGTTAGCGTTAGAAATATAATAGAGTCCGCGAGAGAGGGCGCAAAACAAATCGCAAGCGAATAATGAAGTGAGACACGCGGATTTGTTTTACCGAGGTTCGGTTCTCTCAAACCTACTCCCCGTTGAGGAGGCCACAAAGGCCGGGTCTCTTTCAACCCTTCCCTCTCTCAAACGGTCCCTCGGACCGAGTGAGCTTCTCTTTCTCAAATCACTTGGGAATCAAACTTCCCGCAAGGACCACCACACAATTGGTGTCTCTTGCCTCAATTACAAGTGAGTGTTTGATCACAAGAAAGAATGCCAAAGAAAAAGAAGCGATCCAAGCGCAAGAGCTCAAATGAACACTACAAATCACTCTCTCTAGTCACTAGGGCTTTGTGTGGAGTTGGGAGAGGATTTGATCTCTTTTGTTGTGCTTTGCAATGAATGCTAGCTCTTGTATAGTAGTTGGAAGTTGAAAAACATGGATGCAATGAATGGTGGGGTGGTTGGGGTATTTATAGCCCCAACCACCAAAAGTGGCCGTTGGTGGAGGCTGTCTGTCGATGGCGCACCGGACAGTCCGGTGCACACCGGACATGTCCGGTGCCCCCGCCACGTCACCAATGACGTTGGATTCTGACCGTTGGAGCTTCTGACTTCTGGGCCCGCCTGGATGTCCGGTGCACACCGGACATCACTGTTCATTGTCCGGTGCGCCAGTATGGGCGCGCCTGACTTCTGCGCGCGCAGAGCGCGCATTAAATGCGACGCAGGTAGCCGTTGGCGCCGAAATAGCCGTTGCACCGTGGTTACACCGGACAGTCCGGTGCACACCGGACATGTCCGGTGAATTATAGCGGAGCGGCTGCTGCCCGATCCCGAGGCTGGCGAGTTGAGGAGGCCGCGCTTCCATGGAGCACCGGACACTGTCCGGTGTACACCGGACAGTCCGGTGAATTATAGCGGAGCGGCCTGAGAATTTCCCGAAGGTGGCGAGTTTGAGTTGGAGTCCTCTGGTGCACCGGACACTGTCCGGTGGCGCACCGGACACTGTCCGGTGTACACCGGACAGTCCGGTGCCTCCAAACCAGAGGTGCCTTCGGTGCCTCTTTGCTCCTTTGTTGAATCCAAAACTTGATCTTTTTATTTGCTGAGTGTGAACCTTTTGCACCTGTATAACTTATACACTAGAGCAAACTAGTTAGTCCAATATTTGTGTTGGGCAATTCAACCACCAAAATTATTTAGGAACTAGGTGTAAGCCTAATTCCCTTTCAATCTCCCCCTTTTTGGTGATTGATGCCAACACAAACCAAAGCAAATATAAAAGTGCATAATTGAACTAGTTTGCATGATGTAAGTGCAAAGGTTGCTTGGAATTGAGCCAATATAAATACTTACATGATGCGCATAGATTGTTTTCTTTGTTTTTGACATATAGGACCATATTTGCACCAAAAGTTTTGGTTTAGCAAATTCTTTTGTAAATTCTTTTCAAAGTCTTTTTGCAAGATAGTCAAAGGTAAATGAATAAGATTTTGCAAAGTATTTTCAAGTTTTGAAATTTTCTTCCTTTGTTCAAATGCTTTTCCTTTGACTAAACAAAACTCCCCCTCAAATAAAGTCTCCTCTTAGTGTTCAAGAGGGTTTTAAGATATCAAGTTTTAAAAATCCTACTTGCTCCCCCTTTAGAACACAAAGAGATACCAATTTTGAAATTTACTAATTGAAAATCATCAATTTTAAAATTAGGGTGGTGGTGCGGTCCTTTTGCTTTGGGCTCATATTTTCTCCCCCTTTGGCATGAATCGCCAAAAACGGAATCATTAGAGCCCAATGAAGTACTTTCTCCTCCTTTGGTCATAGAATAAATGAGTGAAGATAATACCAAAGATGGAGAGTGATGCGGAGCGACGGCGAAGGATGAGTAGTAGAGTGGAGTGGAAGCCTTGTCTTCGCCGAAGACTCCAATTCTCTTTCAATATACCTATGACTTGGTTTGAAATACACTTGAAAACACATTAGTCATAGCATATAAAAGAGACATGATCAAAGGTATTCTTATGAGCTATGTGTGCAAGTTTAGCAAAAGAAATTCCTAGAATCAAGAATATTAAGCTCATGCCTAAGTCTGGTAAAAGATTGTTCATCAAGTGGCTTGGTAAAGATATCGGCTAATTGATCTTTAGTGTTAATGTATGAAATCTCGATATCCCCCTTTTGTTGGTGATCCCGAAGAAAATGATACCGAATGGCTATGTGTTTAGTGCGGCTATGCTCAACGGGATTATCCGCCATGCGGATTGCACTCTCATTATCACATAGAAGAGGAACCTTGGTTAATTTGTAACCGTAGTCCCGCAGGGTTTGCCTCATCCAAAGCAATTGCGCGCAACAATGGCCTGCGGCAATATACTCGGCTTCGGCGGTAGAAAGAGCGACCGAATTTTGCTTCTTTGAAGCCTAAGACACCAAGGATCTTCCCAAGAACTGGCAAGTCCCCGATGTGCTCTTCCTATTAATCTTACACCCTGCCCAATCGGCATCCGAATAACCAATTAAATCAAATGTGGATCCCCGAGGGTACCAAAGCCCAAACTTAGGAGTATAAGCCAAATATCTCAAGATTCGTTTTACGGCCGTAAGGTGTGATTCCTTAGGGTCGGCTTGAAATCTTGCACACATGCATACGGAAAGCATAATGTCCGGTCGAGATGCACATAAATAAAGCAATGAACCAATCATCGACCGGTATACCTTTTGATCCACGGACTTACCTCCCGTGTCGAGGTCGAGATGCCCATTTGTTCCCATGGGTGTCTTGATGGGCTTGGCATCCTTCATTCCAAACTTGCTTAGAATGTCCTGAGTATACTTTGTTTGGCAAATGAATGTGCCCTCTTGGAGTTGTTTGACTTGAAATCCTAGAAAATACTTCAACTCCCCCATCATAGACATCTCGAATTTCTGTGTCATGATCCTACTAAATTCTTCACATGTAGATTTGTTAGTAGACCCAAATATAATATCATCAACATAAATTTGGCATACAAACAAATCATTATCAAGTGTTTTGGTGAATAAAGTAGGATCGGCTTTGCCGACTTTGAAGCCATTTGCAATAAGGAAGTCTCTAAGGCATTCATACCATGCTCTTGGGGCTTGCTTGAGCCCATAAAGCACCTTAGAGAGCCTATAAACATGGTTAGGGTACTCACTGTCTTCAAAGCCGGGAGGTTGCTCAACATAGACCTCCTCCTTGATTGGTCCATTGAGGAAGGCACTCTTCACGTCCATTTGATAAAGCTTGAAGCCATGTTAAGTAGCATAGGCCAATAATATGCGAATTGACTCAAGCCTAGCTACGGGTGCATAGGTTTCACCAAAATCCAAACCTTCGACTTGTGAATACCCCTTGGCCACGAGTCGAGCTTTGTTCCTTGTCACCACACCATGCTCGTCTTGCTTGTTGCGGAAGACCCACTTGGTTCCTACAACATTTTGATTAGGACGTGGAACTAAATGCCATACCTCATTCCTTGTGAAATTGTTGAGCTCCTCTTGCATCGCCATCACCCAATCCGAATCTTGAAGTGCTTCCTCTACCCTGTGTGGCTCAATAGAGGAAACAAAAGAGTAATGTTCACAAAAATGTGCAACACGAGATCGAGTAGTTACCCCCTTATGAATGTCGCCGAGGATGGTGTCGACGGGGTGATCTCGTTGTATTGCTTGGTGGACTCTTGGGTGTGGCGGCCTTGGTTGTTCATCCTCCTTGTCTTCATCATTTGCATCTCCCCCTTGATCGTTGCCGTCATTTTGAGGTGGCTCATCTTCTTGATCTTCTTGTTCAACATCTTGAGCCTCATCCTCAATTTGAGTTGGTGGAGATGCTTGCATGGAGGAGGATGGTTGATCTTGTGCATGTGGAGGCTCTTCGGATTCCTTAGGACACACATCCCCAATGGACATGTTCCTTAGCGCTATGCATGGAGCCTGTTCTTCACCTATCTCATCAAGATCAACTTGCTCTACTTGAGAGCCGTTAGTCTCATCAAACACAACGTCACAAGAAACTTCAACAAGTCCTGAGGACTTGTTAAAGACTCTATATGCCCTTGTGTTTGAGTCATATCCTAGTAAAAAGCCTTCTACAGTTTTAGGAGCAAATTTAGATTTTCTACCTCTTTTGACAAGAATAAAACATTTGCTACCAAAAACTCTAAAATATGAAATATTTGGCTTTTTACCGGTTAGGAGTTCATAGGATGTCTTCTTGAGGATTCGGTGTAGATATAACCGGTTGATGGCGTAGCAGGCGGTGTTGACCGCCTCAGCCCAAAACCGATCCGGTGTCTTGTACTCATCAAGCATGGTTCTTGCCATGTCCAATAGAGTTCGATTCTTCCTCTCCACTACTCCATTTTGTTGTGGAGTGTAGGGAGAAGAGAACTCATGCTTGATGCCCTCCTCCTCAAGGAAGCCTTCAATTTGAGAGTTCTTGAACTCCGTCCCATTGTCGCTTCTAATTTTCTTGATCCTTAAGCCGAACTCATTTTGAGCTCGTCTCAAGAATCCCTTTAAGGTCTCTTGGGTATGAGATTTGTCCTGCAAAAAGAACACCCAAGTGAAGCGAGAATAATCATCCACAATAACTAGACAGTACTTACTCCCGCCGATGCTTATGTAAGCGATCGGGCCGAATAGGTCCATGTGTAGGAGCTCCAGTGGCCTGTCACTAGTCATGATGTTCTTGTGTGGATGATGAGTGCCAACTTGCTTCCCGGCTTGGCATGCGCTACAAATCCTGTCTTTCTCAAAATGAACATTGGTTAGTCCTAAAATGTGTTCTCCCTTTAGAAGCTTGTGAAGATTCCTCATTCCAACATGGGCTAGTCGGCGGTGCCAGAGCCAACCTAAGTTAGTCTTAGCAACCAAGCAAGTGTCGAGTTCAGCTCTATCAAAATCTACCAAGTATAGCTGACCCTCTAACACTCCCTTAAATGCTATTGAATCATCACTTCTTCTAAAGACAGTGACACCTATATCAGTAAATAGACAGTTGTAGCCCATTTGACATAATTGGGATACGGAAAGCAAATTGTAATCTAAAGAATCTACGAGAAAAACATTGGAAATAGTGTGGTCGGGTGATATAGCAATTTTACCCAATCCTTTGACCAAACCTTGATTTCCATCCCCGAATGTGATAGCTCGTTGGGGATCTTGGTTTTTCTCATATGAGGAGAACATCTTTTTCTCCCCTGTCATGTGGTTTGTGCACCCGCTGTCGAGTATCCAACTTGAGCCCCCGGATGCATAAACCTACAAAACAATTTTAGTTCTTGATTTTAGGTACCCAAACGGTTTTGGGTCCTTTGGCATTAGAAACAAGAACTTTGGGTACCCAAACACAAGTCTTGGAGCCCTTGTGTTTGCCCCCAACAATCTTGGCAACTACCTTGCCGGATTTGTTAGTAAGCACATAAGAAGCATCAAAGGTTTTAAATGAAATAGCATGATCATTTGATGCATTAGAAGTTTTCTTTCTAGGCAACTTGGCACGGGTTGGTTGCCTAGAGCTAGATGTCTCACCCTTATACATAAAAGCATGGTTAGGGCCAGAGTGAGACTTCCTAGAATGAGTTCTCCTAATTTTGCTCTCAGGATAGCCGGCAGGGTACAAAATGTAACCCTCGTTATCCTGAGGCAAGGGAGCCTTGCCCTTAACAAAGTTAGATAAATTCTTTGGAAGGGCATTAAGTTTGACATTGTCTCCCCTTTGGAAGCCAATGCCATCCTTGATGCCAGGGTGTCTCCCATTATAGAGCATGCTTCTAGCAAATTTAAATTTTTCATTTTCTAAGTCATGCTCACTAATCTTAGCATTAAGTTGTGCTATGTGATCATTTTGTTTTTTAATTAAGGCTAGGTGATCATGGATAGCATCAACATTAATATCTCTACACCTAGTACAAATGGAAATATGCTCAGTAGATGTAGAGGGTTTGCAAGTTTTTAATTCTATAACCTTAGCATGTAGTATATCATTCTCATCTCTAAGGTTAGAAATGCAAACATCACAATCTCTAGCCTTAGCAATCAATTTTTCTTTTTCATCTCTAAGGCTAGCAAGAGAAACATTTAACTCATCAATTCTAGCAAGTAAATCAATATTATCATCTTTAGAATTTGAAGTTGAAACATTGCAAACATGTGAATCAACCTTAGCAATTAATCTAGCATTTTCATTTCTAAGGTTGTCAATAGTGTCATGGCATGTGCTTAGCTCACTAGTTAATTTGTTACATTTTTCTACCTCTAGAGCATAAGCATTTTTAATCTTAACATGTTTCTTATTTTCCTTGATTAGGAAGTCCTCTTGGGAGTCCAAGAGATCATCCTTTTCATGGATGGCACTAATTAGCTCATTTAATTTTTCCTTTTGTTCCATGTTAAGATTGGCAAAAAGGATATGCAAATTATCTTCCTCACCACTAGCATTATCATCACTAGAAGATTCATATTTGGTGGAGGAGTTAGATTTAACCTTCTTCCTTTTGCCGTCCTTTGCCATGAGGCACTTGTGGCCGACGTTGGGGAAGAGAAGTCCCTTGGTGACGGCGATGTTGGCGGCGTCCTCGTCGGAGGAGGACTCGGTGGAGCTCTCGTCGGAGTCCCATTCCCGGCAAACATGGGCATCGCCGCCCTTCTTCTTGTAATACTTCTTCTTTTCTCTCCTCTTTCCCTTCTTGTCGTCGCCCGTGTCACTGTCACTAGACATAGGACATTTTGCAATAAAATGACCGGGCTTACCACATTTGTAGCAAACCTTCTTGGAACGGGATTTGTAGTCCTTCCCCTTCCGTTGCTTGAGGATTTGCCGAAAGCTTTTGATGATTAAGGCCATCTCCTCATTGTCGAGCTTGGAGGCGTCAATTGGTTGTCTACTTGGTGTAGACTCCTCCTTCTTCTCCTCCGTTGCCTTGAAGGCCACCGGTTGCGCCTCGGATGTGGAAGGTTCGTCAAGCTCGTTGATCTTCTTTGAGCCCTTAATCATGCATTCAAAGCTCACAAAATTCCCGATAACTTCCTCGGGGGTCATTAGTGGATATCTAGGATTACCACGAATTAATTGAACTTGAGTGGGGTTAAGGAAAATAAGAGCTCTTAAAATAACCTTAACCACCTCGTGGTCATCCCACTTTTTGCTCCCGAGGTTGCGCACTTGGTTCACCAAGGTCTTGAGCCGGTTGTACATATCTTGTGGCTCCTCCCCTTGGCGAAGACGGAAGCGACCGAGCTCCCCCTCGATCGTTTCCCGCTTGGTGATCTTGGTGAGTTCATCACCTTCGTGCGCCGTCTTGAGTAGGTCCCAAATCTCCTTTGCATTCTTCAACCCTTGTACTTTGTTGTATTCCTCCTTGCTTAGAGAGGCGAGGAGAATGGTTGTGGCTTGGGAGTTGAAGTGCTCGATTTGGGCCACTTCGTCCGTATCATAATCCTCATCCCCTATTGATGGTACCTGTGCTCCAAACTCAACAACATTCCATATACTTTTGTGGAGTGAGGTTAGATGAAATTTCATTAAATCACTCCACCTAGCATAATCTTCGCCATCAAAAGTTGGCGGTTTGCCTAATGGAACGGAAAGTAATGGAGTATGTCTAGATGTGCGAGGATAGTGTAAGGGAATCTTACTAAACTTCTTGCGCTCTTGGCGCTTAGAAGTTACGGACGGAGCATCGGAGTTGGAGGTGGATGTTGATGAAGTGTCGGTCTCGTAGTAGACCACCTTCCTCATCCTCTTGTGCTTGTCGCCTTTCCGATGCGACTTGTGAGAAGAAGATTTTTCCTTCTTCTCTTTGTGGTGAGAAGAGGAAGATCTTTTCTCCTTCCGTTTGGAGGAGTCCTTCTTCTTCTCCCTCCTCTTGGTGCGGGACTCTTCCGATGAAGTGCTCCCTTGGCTTGTAGTGGGCTTGTCGCCGGTCTCCATCTCCCTCTTGGTGTGATCTCCCGACATCACTTCGAGCGGTTAGGCTCTAATGAAGCACCGGGCTCTGATACCAATTGAAAGTCGCCTAGAGGGGGGGGGTGAATAGGGCGAAACTGAAAAACTCAAAAATAATCACAACTACAAGTCGGGTTAGCGTTAGAAATATAATAGAGTCCGCGAGAGAGGGCGCAAAACAAATCGCAAGCGAATAATGAAGTGAGACATGCGGATTTGTTTTACCGAGGTTCGGTTCTCTCAAACCTACTCCCCGTTGAGGAGGCCACAAAGGCAGGGTCTCTTTCAACCCTTCCCTCTCTCAAACGGTCCCTCGGACCGAGTGAGCTTCTCTTTCTCAAATCACTTGGGAATCAAACTTCCCGCAAGGACCACCACACAATTGGTGTCTCTTGCCTCAATTACAAGTGAGTGTTTAATCACAAGAAATAATGCCAAAGAAAAAGAAGCGATCCAAGTGCAAGAGCTCAAATGAACACTACAAATCACTCTCTCTAGTCACTAGGGCTTTGTGTGCAGTTGGGAGAGGATTTGATCTCTTTTGTTGTGCTTTGCAATGAATGCTAGCTCTTGTATAGTAGTTGGAAGTTGAAAAACTTGGATGCAATGAATGGTGGGGTGGTTGGGGTATTTATAGCCCCAACCACCAAAAGTGGCCGTTGGTGGAGGCTGTCTGTCGATGGCGCACCGGACAGTCCGGTGCACACCGGACATGTCCGGTGCCCCCGCCACGTCACCAATGCCGTTGGATTCTGACCGTTGGAGCTTCTGACTTCTGGGCCCGCCTGGATGTCTGGTGCACACCTGACATCACTGTTCATTGTCCGGTGCGCCAGTATGGGCGCGCCTGACTTCTGCGCGCGCAGAGCGCGCATTAAATGCGACGCAGGTAGCCGTTGGCGCCGAAATAGCCGTTGCACCGTGGTTACACCGGACAGTCCGGTGCACACCGGACATGTCCGGTGAATTATAGCGGAGCGGCTGCTGCCCGATCCCGAGGCTGGCGAGTTGAGGAGGCCGCGCTTCCATGGAGCACCGGACACTGTCCGGTGTACACCGGACAGTCCGGTGAATTATAGCGGAGCGGCCTGAGAAATTCCCGAAGGTGGCGAGTTTGAGTTGGAGTCCTCTGGTGCACCGGACACTGTCCGGTGGCGCACCGGACACTGTCCGGTGTACACCGGACAGTCCGGTGCCTCCAGATCAGAGGTGCCTATAATACCCTAAAAACCAAACCATGTTTATAATCCTAATATGGTGTGTCCTACTGATGATCGGAGACCGTAGATGCATAGATATCGTCGAGACGATTCCGATCGACTACTAGTTTGCCTTGTTTGGAGTCTGAATGAGTTTTTTCAAGTGCTGGTCGATCTGAGCCATTGGATATTAGGATTGAGGGAGTTTTCTTCTATTTATACCTCCCTAACCCTAGCAGCCACGTCCTCCCACCCTAGCAGCCATCCCCTTTTGTGCCTTGCCCAAGAGAAGAAAGGAAGAACAAGGGAGAGAAGAGAGGGAAGATTAGGGCACACAGTCGCCTGTCGTCGTCATCGTTCCTCTTCAAGAATTGGTTGGATTTCCTTTCCTCTCTCCATTGTCCCCACTTGATGGATGTTTTACCTTGTTTTGGATGAGTTTTAGGCCCTGCAATTAGCCCTTTATGTTGGATTAGATGGGAGATTAGATTTTTGATCTCGAAATTAGTCTCTGCAGAATAACAGATTCGATAGTTTTTGTTCATGCCAGTTTTCCGTGGTCTTAGAGGCCTCAAAAAAATAAAAAGTATATTTATGAGTTGTAGATAATTTAGATATTTTTCCGTGGCCGCGAAGAACACCTCAATCGGACATCAGATCAGAAAGTTATTGCAGTTTTATTATAGCAGTTTTTCAGTCTCATAATTCTGTGCAGAATCTGTTCTATTAAGATTTAGGCAATTTTATCAACAGAATTCAACCTTGGGCTTGTAAGAAAAGTTGTAGATAATTTCATAAGCTTTCCAGATTGTTAAAGAGTGCATTCATATGAATTATGAAACTCTAGTTATGTTTGTTTTACGGTGGCTGTTTCTGTTGGCCTGACAGAAATGAGCGGGTCTGTTCACTGGTAGGTTTCATCAAGTAAATGGCCGAATTGGCTCTCCCAGCTATGGAGACTTTTGTAGAGGGATAAAAGTTCTTACTTCCAGCAGAATTTCATGATTTTTGGTTGAGTAGTTTGTGAGATATCGAATTTTGAAAGTTAACTATGCGGCTGTCTAAAACAGATTCAGTTAGTTATCTTGTAATATGTTTTAGACTTATAGATGGCAGAATTTAATTATCTATTGAATACCGAAGTTGTAGAGTATTTTGTGTAGATACTTCTAGAGTATTTGTTTGATATCACCACTGTTATAATTTTAAAGATACAAAATTAACAAACAGCGCTGCTGCTGTTTGACATGTGGTTCACAGTGGGAGTCTTTTCACCAGGTCTTGGTTTCAAGCGTAGGAACGATTTGTTGATTGTTGGCAAATGTTTATGAAATATTTGTACTAAGTTTTATGCCCCGCAACAGGTGGTTATGCTCCGGATCATGCTTAGTACATTTTCTTCTTCGATGAAGGCAAGTGAATGTAGCGGTGGTTGCTACCGTTTTGACTTGTTGTTTCATCGCCTACACTCTAATATTCAGAATCATCGAATTCTTTCGTAATTTAACTCTATGGGATGCTTTACTTGATTGTATTATATTGATGCTTAATCATATATTGATGATGATGATGATTCGAGTATGACCCACGAGATTAATTCACACTCCTGAAGGTGAATGAAGTATTATTTGATGTTTGTATTGTATCTGAAGGTAAACGAAGTATTGTTTGAGGTTTGTATTGTATTTGAAGGAAGTGAAGTATATTGATAAATGCAGCATGCCATATACATTGCATGATTCACTTGCATCTGAAGTTTTGTCGTGACCTATGGTCCGACCGTACCGGTACAACTTAGCATCGTACGTTGCCCGAGGAGGGGTACGATGTGGCTTCATACCCTTAGAGGTATGAAGGCAGAGGACATATGCATTGCATTCATATGCATTCATTGAAGTGATATTTGCAGATGGTGTGGTTTTATACTCTAAGAGATATGAAGGCAGAGGACTTACACATTGCATTCCTATGCATACATTGAAGTGATATTTGCAGGTATTGTTGACGCAGGGAAGTGTTATACAACCTATTGTGGTCGTTCGAGGAAATGAGATGGCATTGGTTATTTTGGGACTATTGAGTTCTATATCTACAAGTATTTCTGATCTCAATTGTGATTCCTTTTAAAATGTTGATTAATTCAATTCTTTTGGTTTAAATATCTCGTCAAAATATTTTACTTGCTGAGATGTTTCATCTCACTCTTGCATTACTCAATGCAGGTACTTAATTCATGTTGGGAATGAGGGAAGTAGCAGCACGTCCACCTTCACTCTCATAATAACGCTGCCCAAGCACAACCATGATTTAATTAGAAACTTCTTGTCAAGGATGTTTGTTTTTAACTAGTCGTGCACACTAGTTAATTCAGTTTATGTCGTTATGGTTATCTTCCCATTGCTAGCAGATTATTAATGTCTAGTATGTTTTCTTATCATGATATCTGTTTATACTCTGTTGCTTCCACGTTTATGCAAATTTCCAAAGGAGATGCTGTCGAAATTTTATATATGAATGTTAGTTGTGTAGTTTAGTAGCATTTCAGGGTGTTTGTGGATCCTGGGTTGTTACAGTTGGTATCAAAGCATAGGCTTTAGATTCTTGGCAATTTGAAGATAAATTTGACACACTTGCACATATAGGAAGGTTGTGGGTTCAAATATCTTTGATATATGTTAATGTCTTTGAAGTGCAGATGAAATAATTTCACCCTCCCTAATCCTTTACGGTGATGTGGTAAGTTGTTTATGACTTAATGTCTGATATAATTCATTTCTAAATTTTGATATTGTTTATTAATAAGATTGATATCGCTGTTCTTTTGTGAGATTGAAGTCGTTATTATGCTTGTGATATACGTGTATGCCTATGTTGTTTTCAACATGTTTTTCATGGTTGAGTTTTATTACAATAATATTGTTATATATGTTTGATCGAGGATGTTTCCAAGAGGAGTGTGAATTGCATGTTTTGGGTTACAAGGTAACCATCGATTTGGATTTAAGTTGTTGGGCGGTTGGTGGATAGCTCCAACTATCTTTGCAAGGAATGATTGTTTATGCCGAGAAACCAGTTCTGAAAGAAATGAATATTGGTACTTTTATATGGATTTTGGGGGGAAAGTCTTTACATAGCTAGCCAGAGTGGATTACATGTCTCCCTTCTATCTTGTGTTTTAGTAGCCACAAAGCCTAGATGTGGTTTAAAGTGGTTGCATGTTAGTCATGCTAATTGTAGAATAAATCTTTTATTTTCTTGATCCATTGATTATATATTAATACGTCGAGGATCTGATGGTTATCTCCCTGATGCATGCTTGTGGAGCCATTGTTGGACCACTTATCTATTGGTTTGAATGAAGTCATTGCCTAGCCTAGAGTTGGTTGGGTGTGGTTAGTCACCTATTTCTAATGATGTGGTTCTTACATCAGATTGAGGTGTTTGTCATGTGTGTGAAGGATTACAGGGTTATTATTGACCCTGTATGTCTGGTACTTTGAGTGCATCGTATGATGGAATGAAATGTAAGTTTCTGAACTACAGTAGATGAAGACTTATATTATGAGTAGGTTAACCTTACTAGTTTGGATATTTTTTTAGTTGAGTTGTTGGATGAAGTATAGTGACATTAGTTAAGCAAAGTATTGTGTTGTTGCTGTGCTGTCAGTGCTCTTTGTGGAGTTTTTGGCATTTGTTCGATGAACTGTGCCGCACAGAATGTTATTGGCTTCTTGTTGGCTTTATTGCTCCATTAGTTCTGTAGACTTTCTCCCTTTTGTGGGGTGTAAAGAATGTTAGATTACATGATTATCTTTTTCATGACGTCAAGAACAAGGTTTAGGAAGATTAGGAGTTTTGTTTCAATAGAACGACTTGTTTCGTGGTGCTTTGATGTGAGGTGTTTGATCTTCTTATGCATTCATCTGGTGTGGATGTTTGACAATTGAATTAAAATGAATTGTTGAAGTTGGTAAGAGTTGTTCTTAGTGCATATTACCTCTTCATAAAAAGAGTGTTGTTTTAAGACATTGATCTTGATGTATAGTTGCATCCAAATTCAATGATAGCAAATCCTAGTGTTGATTGCACCAATGACAATGCCTTGGGAATTCATTTTATATTGTTTTATGATTGTTGTCAAGGTGTGTCATTTTCTTTGGTAAATTAGTCCGACTTAGAGGTTATTTCATGAAAAACTCTTTTCATGATCTCGTCAAGGCTACTAGTCTACTATATGAGTCTATTTAGGGTGTTTGGCCGAGTTTTACCGTTGGTGAATGTCTTGATTTGTAGAAGTGGCTGAATTCGAGGACGAATTCTTTTAAGGGGGGTAGAATATAATACCCTAAAAACCAAACCATGTTTATAATCCTAATATGGTGTGTCCTACTGATGATCGGAGACCGTAGATGCATAGATATCGTCGAGACGATTCCGATCGACTACTAGTTTGCCTTGTTTGGAGTCTGAATGAGTTTTTTCAAGTGCTGGTCGATCTGAGCCATTGGATATTAGGATTGAGGGAGTTTTCTTCTATTTATACCTCCCTAACCCTAGCAGCCACGTCCTCCCACCCTAGCAGCCATCCCCTTTTGTGCCTTGCCCAAGAGAAGAAAGGAAGAACAAGGGAGAGAAGAGAGGGAAGATTAGGGCACACAGTCGCCTGTCGTCGTCATCGTTCCTCTTCAAGAATTGGTTGGATTTCCTTTCCTCTCTCCATTGTCCCCACTTGATGGATGTTTTACCTTGTTTTGGATGAGTTTTAGGCCCTGCAATTAGCCCTTTATGTTGGATTAGATGGGAGATTAGATTTTTGATCTCGAAATTAGTCTCTGCAGAATAACAGATTCGATAGTTTTTGTTCATGCCAGTTTTCCGTGGTCTTAGAGGCCTCAAAAAAATAAAAAGTATATTTATGAGTTGTAGATAATTTAGATATTTTTCCGTGGCCGCGAAGAACACCTCAATCGGACATCAGATCAGAAAGTTATTGCAGTTTTATTATAGCAGTTTTTCAGTCTCATAATTCTGTGCAGAATCTGTTCTATTAAGATTTAGGCAATTTTATCAACAGAATTCAACCTTGGGCTTGTAAGAAAAGTTGTAGATAATTTCATAAGCTTTCCAGATTGTTAAAGAGTGCATTCATATGAATTATGAAACTCTAGTTATGTTTGTTTTACGGTGGCTGTTTCTGTTGGCCTGACAGAAATGAGCGGGTCTGTTCACTGGTAGGTTTCATCAAGTAAATGGCCGAATTGGCTCTCCCAGCTATGGAGACTTTTGTAGAGGGATAAAAGTTCTTACTTCCAGCAGAATTTCATGATTTTTGGTTGAGTAGTTTGTGAGATATCGAATTTTGAAAGTTAACTATGCGGCTGTCTAAAACAGATTCAGTCAGTTATCTTGTAATATGTTTTAGACTTATAGATGGCAGAATTTAATTATCTATTGAATACCGAAGTTGTAGAGTATTTTGTGTAGATACTTCTAGAGTATTTGTTTGATATCACCACTGTTATAATTTTAAAGATACAAAATTAACAAACAGCGCTGCTGCTGTTTGACATGTGGTTCACAGTGGGAGTCTTTTCACCAGGTCTTGGTTTCAAGCGTAGGAACGATTTGTTGATTGTTGGCAAATGTTTATGAAATATTTGTACTAAGTTTTATGCCCCGCAACAGGTGGTTATGCTCCGGATCATGCTTAGTACATTTTCTTCTTCGATGAAGGCAAGTGAATGTAGCGGTGGTTGCTACCGTTTTGACTTGTTGTTTCATCGCCTACACTCTAATATTCAGAATCATCGAATTCTTTCGTAATTTAACTCTATGGGATGCTTTACTTGATTGTATTATATTGATGCTTAATCATATATTGATGATGATGATGATTCGAGTATGACCCACGAGATTAATTCACACTCCTGAAGGTGAATGAAGTATTATTTGATGTTTGTATTGTATCTGAAGGTAAACGAAGTATTGTTTGAGGTTTGTATTGTATTTGAAGGAAGTGAAGTATATTGATAAATGCAGCATGCCATATACATTGCATGATTCACTTGCATCTGAAGTTTTGTCGTGACCTATGGTCCGACCGTACCGGTACAACTTAGCATCGTACGTTGCCCGAGGAGGGGTACGATGTGGCTTCATACCCTTAGAGGTATGAAGGCAGAGGACATATGCATTGCATTCATATGCATTCATTGAAGTGATATTTGCAGATGGTGTGGTTTTATACTCTAAGAGATATGAAGGCAGAGGACTTACACATTGCATTCCTATGCATACATTGAAGTGATATTTGCTAGGTATTGTTGACGCAGGGAAGTGTTATACAACCTATTGTGGTCGTTCGAGGAAATGAGATGGCATTGGTTATTTTGGGACTATTGAGTTCTATATCTACAAGTATTTCTGATCTCAATTGTGATTCCTTTTAAAATGTTGATTAATTCAATTCTTTTGGTTTAAATATCTCGTCAAAATATTTTACTTGCTGAGATGTTTCATCTCACTCTTGCATTACTCAATGCAGGTACTTAATTCATGTTGGGAATGAGGGAAGTAGCAGCACGTCCACCTTCACTCTCATAATAACGCTGCCCAGGCACAACCATGATTTAATTAGAAACTTCTTGTCAAGGATGTTTGTTTTTAACTAGTCGTGCACACTAGTTAATTCAGTTTATGTCGTTATGGTTATCTTCCCATTGCTAGCAGATTATTAATGTCTAGTATGTTTTCTTATCATGATATCTGTTTATACTCTGTTACTTCCACGTTTATGCAAATTTCCAAAGGAGATGCTGTCGAAATTTTATATATGAATGTTAGTTGTGTAGTTTAGTAGCATTTCAGGGTGTTTGTGGATCCTGGGGTGTTACAGTGCCTTCGGTGCCTCTTTGCTCCTTTGTTGAATCCAAAACTTGATCTTTTTATTTGCTGAGTGTGAACCTTTTGCACCTGTATAACTTATACACTAGAGCAAACTAGTTAGTCCAATATTTGTGTTGGGCAATTCGACCACCAAAATTATTTAGGAACTAGGTGTAAGCCTAATTCCCTTTCAGAAGTCCATCGACACTACCTTGCCAAGCTTGTTCTGGCACGGGGAGGGGCTGGCGCAATCCAGGATATTTGGACCTATCGGGCTTGGACTGTTGGCAAATGGAGCAAGCTGCCACATAATCTTTCACATGTTGTTTCATGTGAGGCCATGCAAACAGTTGATGAATCCGGCGGTAGGTAACTAGAAATCCAGAGTGCCCTCCCAAAGGACTATCATGAAATGCATATATGACCTTACTCTGCAGATTTGAATTAGCACCCAGCTAGAAACGACCTTTGTATTTGATGACCCCATTCTGAAGTTTGTAATGGCCAGCAGGTGAAGAAGTCACGGCCTAGCTCAGATAGCAGCTGCTAGGCGTGATGATCCTGTTGATAACCGTCCATAATTTCTGAAAGCCACTGGGGGCTACTGCTAGAAATATGATAAAGTTCTGAGTATGCATGGGGACGACATGACAGGTAGTCCGCTGCACCATTTTCAATTCCTTTCTTGTATAATATTTTGTATTGGAGACCAAAGAGTTTGGTGAAAACTTTTTGCTGCCATGGCGTATTAAGCTTTTGCTCTGTCAAGTTTGAGAGACTGCGCTGATCAGTGTAAATTATGAACTCATCATGCAGGAGGTAGGGTCTCCATTGGTCGACGGCCATCAGAATAGCTAGGTACTCCTTTTCATAGGTCGACAGTCCTCTATTCTTTGGTCCTAGAGCTTTACTGACAAAAGCGAGAGGGTGGCCGTTCTGACTGAGAACTGCACCAATGCCTGATCCTGACGCATCAGTTAAAATGGCAAAGGGGGACGAGAAGTCTGGCAGTTGCAAGACTGGAGCAGATGACAAGGCTGTCTTGAACGTACTAAAAGCCTGATCATGGTCTTGAGTCCAGACAAAAGGTGTGTGCTTCTTCATTAATTGAGTTAGGGGTTTAGAGATCACCACTGAAGTGGCATACAAATTTCCAAGTAATATCCCGCGAGGCTGTGGAATCCCCGTAACTCTCGATAGTTTGCTGGTACTGGCCATGAGGTAACTGCGTCCACTTTTGCTAGATCTGTTGCCACCCCTCGCGCTGAAATGACGTGGCCCAAATATGCAATTTCTTGTTGTTTAAAGGAGCATTTGGACAACTTAATCTGCCACTGATCGGCACGAAGAAGACTGAATACTAACTCCAAATGCTGAATATGATCAGACCATGTATGGTTGTAGACCAATATGTCATCAAAGAAAACAAGGGCACATTTCCGGAGCAGTGGGGCAAGAGTCCTGTTCATCGCTCCCTGAAATGTTGCAGGTGCTCTAGACAATCCGAAGGCCATGACTTTAAACTCGAAATGACCATGGTGGGTTTGAAATTTCGTTTTGTGTTGGTCCTCGGAAGCCATTCGGGTCTGATGGAATCTCGCTCGAAGGTCAAGAGTGGAGAACCAGGCTGCGCCGTGAAGCTCATCCAAAAACTCGTCAATAATGGGTACCGGGAACTTGGTTTTGACGGTCAGTGCATTTAGATGTCTGTAATCGACACAAAACAGGTATGTGTTGTCTTTTTTCTTTACTAGAATGACTAGAGATGAGAATGCATTGCTGTTGTTCTGAATAATTCCTGTCTGGAGCATGTCTGCGACTTGTTTCTCAATTTCTGATTTCAGAGCTGGTGCATAACGATACGACCTGAGTTATACTGGGCGTGCACCGGTCAGCAATGGAATACCATGGTCACACTCGCGTGGGGGAGGAAGACCCTGTGGAATTTCAAATATATCAGCATATTGAGTGAGTAGCTGCTGCAGTTCTGCGGGAAACTTTTGTACAATGGCTTGATCCTTGTCAGTGAGGGATTCTAAGAAAGATACTTCCATAATAGTACACAGCATGTCCTGAACCCCCATACCACACAATTTGATAGTAGAGCCTTGGTACGGTATAATCAGCCACTTATCTTCCCAGTGTACCCACATAGGGCTGTGGGAACTCAACTAGTCCATACCTAAGATGAGGTCGTAGTGAGTGAGCTGAATAATCTTCAAGCTTGATGAGAAGGCATACTCATTGAGGTACCATGTGACATTAGTCAATTCATGGTCATAGGATAATTGGGAGCCATTGGCCACCTGTACTCGAAGTGAAGCTAGGTAAGCAAGTCCAATTGGGCAAATGCGAAGCAACTCGGTGGCTGATAAAGGAAGTAGAGCTGCCCGAATCCAACAATACCAACATATCCATACCACCAATGTGGCCAATAAACCGCATGGTCTTGGGGGTATCTGCATTGAGAACAGCAGCCTGCGAAATATGTAACAGAAGCAACTCCTCAGCTGTAACATCAGAAATAGGTTCCTCATCTTCCGGTAACTTAAAAGACTGCCACATTTCTTCGACCAGGTGTAACTGCACGGTGTCAGGCACTTGTGACCTCGATTATATTGGAGGCCACATTTGTAACAAAGTCCTTTGGCCTTCCAATATGCATATAATGTAGCCAATTTTTCCTCTGACTGAGCTTGTCGAGAAGGAATGTCAGCAGGCACATGATCCAGCTTGAGGGAATGAGTTGCTTTACTGTCATGTGTAAGGCTGGTGCCGGAGGCCGCTGGTTTGCTAAATGTTCTTGGAGTGAACTTGCCCTCCCGCTGTCGGGTACCCTCGCGCACCTCCTCCTGCAACTGAGCAAGAACATAGGCAGTATCGAGATCTCGTGTGCGTTGCACTAACACAATAGAGCGTACATCATCACGCAACCCATCAACAAACTTAGTGATATAGTAAAGTGGGTCAGCATGGGGTTGATAAGCCTTTAACTGGTCAACTAGTTGTGCAAATTGTTCAATATAATCAGAGACGCTGGAATGTTATCGGATGTGCAGGAGTTGTCTAAGAAGAGTTTCGTGCTGGTTTTTGCCAAATCTCTCTCGAATTAACAGCCCAAACTCGTGCCAAGTGACCTAGTGGAGGCTGTGTTCGATCGACTGTAACCATCTGGCTGCAGGACCGGTGAAACTCATTGTGGCTACTTCAATCCATATGGATGGGTCTATGGAGTACATGCGAAAATATGATTCACAACGTGTTTGCCATAGTTTGGGGTAGGAACCGTCAAACTCGGGAAAATTCAGCTTGGGCAAGTGGCCTAAGTAATTGGTGAACTGGGCACCATAAGCACGACCGCCGAACGGTGCGGGAGGTGGGTTGAAACCAGTGCCCGACGTGCCCCTGGTGTGGACATCTGAAGCAAATGAAGGAGCTCCCTGAGGATGAGTGCGTACCCATGGCCGGGAGGGAGTGATGGGGGTAAAAGCCCCCCAAAACCCATCTCCCGTGGTTGATTGTCGATGCGGTGCACGCTTGGGCCATTGGTGTTCCACGCGGAAGGAGGAGCGCGCTCCGCCGTCAAATGGTGAGGACCGAGTACGCCGCGCGGATCTGGCGAGTCGTGGACGGCACCGCATTCAAGGAAGCGCGCCACCCTAGACAGCTCCACTCGAACGGTGTCGACGGAGTCCTTCACACCGTCGACTGATGCCTCGACGCGCGGCCTCCATGATTCGAAGACGGAAGTGATGTTCTCCAGCGCAGCAACCTGGCTCATGGCGTCCGCCGCGAACTCCTCTAGAGGAGCCCAGCCGAGAGCCCCTGTGGTATCCGGCGTGGTGGTGTCGCGATTTGCGACCTTCACCTAGATCGCGGCGATATCGTCGGAATTGGCGGCCACGGATGTGGCAGAACTGCCCAAATTATTCCAACTTATGTGCCTAAGTCCCACATTAAAGGCTAGACCACACTTAAATAGGAATAAAACATCAGTCCCTCGGATCTAGTTCGATGAGGCCACTAACAGGATCAAGTACCACGTACTCACTCGATGGTGAGGCATAGAGTAAATACAATAAAACATAAAACCATACATTAAGGAGTACTAAATTTATTACAACATCATCGGAGTTTAGCAAAAGCAGTGATCATTGTTCGGAATGCAGCGGAATAAAACTAACGATAAATAAACGGAGGATTGGGGAAGCCTGTCCCATCACTCCTCATGCTCCTCCTCTGCCGAGGTAGGGTCCCACTCGACTGTCCAGCCCAGTGGCAAGGTGGACGACCAAGTCACTCCAACAACCACGTCCTCCAGAGAACCTGTAAAAAAAATTGTGCCACAAGCAAGGCTGAGTATACTAATACTCAGCTAGACTTACCCAGTGTGAGGAGTCTACTCCTCTACCTCTAGACATGCAGTTGTTTGGCTGAGGGGTTTGGTTTGCCAAAAGCACTAGCCGAGTCTAAAATCAAATTTTTACTTTTCAAGTTTTAGTGTGACTCTCTTAAGACTGAATGTGTACCTAGCAAATCATACAAGGTATCAAACATTTAGCAATCAACACCTTTTGCCAAGTCAACTCATTTCCACTTATTACTCAATGCAGTACAATGGATCAAGCAGTCTCATTAGCTGCGAGAAGCAGACGATTCGAATCGAGTTTTTATCCTTGCAAGGTAAACCTAAACACACGACATGGCGAGGCACTCCGTCCCCACACACATCAACCATCCCCATCGATTCCCCGTCAACAGAACAGGGCTCACTGCCTTGGCATACAATGCCTCACTGACCCCGACTGCCGTCATGCAGAGACCGCACTTGTACCCACCATAACCGGAATGGGAGACCACATCTCAGGTCACGTGAGGGGTAAAGTCTGCGGGCAGGTTCACTCAGGTACTAGGCTTACTGATTTACCATATTTCTCGGCATGTGTTTAGTACGTTCAAACGCTTGACACAGGTATCCGCATGTTAAATCCTTATTCCAATTTCATCTCGTAGACCACGCATCCCCATGGATCCGTGTCCACAGACCATCATTATTTCGATATGAAAAGTGGATACAATCAATTTCCTGACGTCGCGCGAGTGCTAGAAAAACCACTCGACTTCTACCGAGATTCTTAATTAGCAAAGCAGCTACTCGACCTGGCATACTAGTATTCAGCACAGGGGAAAACCTGAGTTCATGCAACTAAGGTTTCAGTCAACTCCTACACTTAACTGCACAATACAAACCTACAACCAATAAGTGCAGTAAAATAGCATAATATAATTGGTTATGCATAAAACTGGGGCTTGCCTTCCAAAGCTGGGGCAGGCAGATCCTCGATGGTAGACTTTGGTGCTGGCTCCTGGGCTACCTCTTGAGCAACTCCTTGCTCCAAAACGAGGATGTATTCCCCATCAGCGAGATTATAGTTTATCGAATGCAATGAATAAGATATGTGCATACAAATGATATGAAAAATTTGTAAAGGTTATGCGTAGCAAAATAGTGCTTAAGTGTAGTGGTTCTCTAAGGTTTCTTTTGGGTATACTTAAGGGTTTTGTACTTTCATCTTGGAGAGTTTGAATGAAATTACACTCTTTAATTTTTATTTTTAGGTTCCATGAAAAAGACCTACTGGATATTTAGTTGTGATTTTCTAAAGTTTAATGCCAAAAAGGTACCTATAACTAACTTGTTATTTGAAAAATATCAAACAACAGAACTCATATTTTTCCTACATTCATAATAACAAAATATTAGTTATCCAAGGCTTGGGGTGTTTTCCCTTCAGGATTATTTTTCTAGGATTTTTCTAAGTTCTTTTTGTTTTCATGAATAAAATGGTATCTCATTCTTTTTGTACTAACAGAGGGTCTAACAAAATTTTCCAGTGAACTATGTTAAATAAGTGAGCTAGCAAAAATGTGGTTGCCCCCTGGTTCTTATTTTAAATTACCCTTTCTATTTTTCTTAACTTCGAGCCAAAATAAGTTTAAATGGTAAATCCTGCCTTCATTTGGTGTACAGAGGGGTGTACTATTTTTGAACAGCTTAGAGAGTGGTTAAGTACTTCTCTGATTTTTCTTAACCCTAGTCTAACAGTGTAGCTATTTTTCCTTCTTTTCTTTAGCTTTTGGCCAGTTTACTATTTAAATTAAAACTTTAAAACTTTCTGCAATACTTAGGGTGTTTTGTATTTTTCTGAAGTAGTTCACATTATTTAGAACCTAGCAAAATTGGTTTGACTCGATTTGGCTGAATAAAACTAAAGTTATGAGTTTTACAAGCTCTGTTTGTATTTAAATGAGAAATGTTTAAAAGGTTTTATGAAAAACCAGTTTACACCGAGGACCCTAGGCTTTTCCAAAAACAATCCTTCCACTTATACCCCTGCGCAACTATTCACCTGAGTCTCTGACCATTCAAAAATCCCCCTGACCTCTTTTCCTTCTTCCCCGAGGTCCCTCCCCCCTTTTGAACCGTACCCGCAGAAGGAAATAGGGCGGCACGACTTACCGGCAGCGAGGGAGGTCCGGCGAAGGGCGGGGTTAGCTCCGGGAAGTCCTTGCGGTCACGTCAAGGTACAGCTCGTTGGCGGTGATGGCCGGAATCGACCGGTCCACGTGCGCAGGCGGGCGAGCTCGTCGATGGCGGGTGCTCCAGCCTGTCCACGGCGACATAGTTCAATCCAAGGGCACGGGAAGCTTCACGGGGTGCTAAGGAGTCTATCCGTGCAAGGAATTGAAGAAAGGCTCACCGTGGAGCTCGGCCTACGCTCGCCGACGGTCGGGTGAAGTCTGGTGACCTTGATCTGGTGTCTCCGGTGAGGCAGAGCTCGATTCCTTGCCCTGGGAGCTTCACCGAGGCACATAGAGTCTCTCTCGAGGGTCAGACGGGGCTAGGAATGGCTCGGTTGGCCGGTCTATGGTGGTGAGTGCTCGGGCGGCCGCTGGCACGCCGTGTGCAGGGCAAACACCGGTCATCTTGCACTCTAGCGAGGTCGAGAGTGAGAGGGGGCGTACGGTTGAAGCCTTGGCTGGCTTTATAGGCGCGAGCGCGGGCAGTGGCACGGGCTTGGCTTGGCGCGGCGCGGGGCACGCGGGTTCGGGCGCTGGGCGTGCTCTGGTGAGGTCAGAGCGCGTCGAACACGTGGAGGTGTGTTTCTGCCCTTGTTCAAACGCTTGCTGAGATCGCAAACGTGAGGATCTTAGCAAAAATCCTGCGTAGACCTCATCCTGGCACCTAGGGCTATCTCTTGTATGTGAGTTCCTATGGAAGATATGCCCTGGCTAGGGAGATATGCGGACACCAAATCTGGGTTGTCTCACTGTTCACCCCGAGACAAAAGTGATGTCAAATAGTGTCAAATGGTTTTGGCTCGGGTTCAAATTTTTCCAGTGGATTCCTTAGGTAGTTTGGCTCCTTTTTGGTATTCAGACCAAGTGGTTTTGGCACCATTTACTAAGTGAACACGCCTGATCTTTAGATCAGGGTTTATTTTTGACTTAGAGAAGATTAGAGAGCTCTAGTGTGCTCTCTACTTAAAGAGTGGATTTGGGGTCTTTAAGGGGCCTTTTTGTAATGTTTCCCCTCTGCATTTTATAGATTTTATTGTGTACTTAAACTTTGGTTAAGGATTAGAAACAAGAATTGGCTATTTGATTAACTTGCCCACTAATCCCTTGCTTGGAAGTCTAGTGATTTAAGGGGTCTAGGGTTTAACCTCTTTTGCCCAAGGTGATAAATGCTCAAAATGTTTGGGTAAAGCTTTTGTTATTAACATTTCTTAGTTTATCCATGGTTTCCAAGGTTTTGGGGTTCCCTCTCCCCACTTAAACACATGTGATAACATGTCATGGGTACTAGTAGGGAGTCAGGGCCCTGGGTAACACCTGGGGTGTTACAGCCCTCCCCCCTTAAAGGAATCTCGTCCCGAGATTTGGGTGGGAATCCTTTAGAGGGGTACCAAGAAGGTGGGTTTGTGTGTTGTAGATTCTTTAAGCCAAGTTTTCTCTAATTATCTGCTCTTCGAATGTCATCCTCTTTGCAACTTCAGAAGGAAGTCCTTTTAAAGTTACTTCCAAAGCTTACTTTACCCTTAACAACTGAGTTTTTCTTATATTTAAATTCAAAGGGCAGGTGGGGTGGGGTTTTGGGTTACGTACCGACTCTTTTGGGCAGAAAGTCGGGGAAGCGAGAACGTAGAAAATCCTCAGTCTCCCAAGTAGCCTCTTCTACTGAACGGTGGCTCCACTGAACCTTATACATCTTGATCGACCTTGCCCGAGTTGATCTCTCCTTTTGGTCCAATATCCTGACGGGGTGCTCTTGATAAGACAAGTCCGGTTCTATCTCCAATTCTGGTTCAGGTAGCACTTCCGTGGGTAAGCGGACACACTTTCGTAGCTAAGATACGTGGAACACATCATGAGCTGCTGACATATGGGGTGGCAATTTCAATTGATATGCTACAGGTCCACACGTGTCTTTGATCTCATAGGGCCCAATGTAGCGAGGAACTAACTTGCCCTTGAGTCCAAATCTCTGAACACCTTTTGTGGGTGACACCTTAAGGTAAACATGATCTCCCACTTCAAATTGTAGAGGCTTCTTCCTCTTATCATGATAACTCTTTTGTCTGGCCTGAGCAGCCTCTAAATTCTTCTTAATGACTTAAAACTTTCTGCAATACTTAGGGTGTTTTGTATTTTTCCGAAGTAGTTCACATTATTTAGAACCTAGCAAAATTGGTTTGACTCGATTTGGCTGAATAAAACTAAAGTTATGAGTTTTACAAGCTCTGTTTGTATTTAAATGAGAAATGTTTAAAAGGTTTTATGAAAAACCAGTTTACACCGAGGACCCTAGGCATTTCCAAAAACAATCCTTGCACTTATACCCCTGCGCAACTATTCACCTGAGTCTCTGACCATTCAAAAACCCCCCTGACTTCTTTTCCTTCTTACCCGAGGTCCCTCCCCCCTTTTGAACAGTACCCGCGGAAGGAAATAGGGCGGTGCGGCTTACCAGCAGCGAGGGAGGTCTGGCGAAGGGTGGGGTTAGCTCCGGGAAGTCCTTGCGGTCACGTCAAGGTACGGCTCGTCGGTGGTGATGGCCGGAATCGACCGGTCCACGTGCACAGGCGGGCGATCTCAGTCGGCAGCAGGTGCTCCAGCCTGTCCACGACGACATAGTTCAATCCAAGGGCACGGGAAGCTTCACGGGGTGCTAAGGAGTCTATCCAGTGCAAGGAATTGAAGAAAGGCTCACCGTGGAGCTCGGCCTACGCTCGCCGGCAGTCGGGTGAAGTCCGGTGACCTTGATCCGGTGTCTCCGGCTGAGGCAGAGCTCGATTCCTTGCTCTGGGAGCTTCACCGAGGCACGTAGAGTCTCTCTCGAGGGTTGGACGGGGCTGGGAATGGCTCGGTTGGCCGGTCTACGGTAGTGGGTGCTCAGGCGGCCGCTGGCATGCCGTGTGCAGGGCAAACGCCGGTGATCTTGCGCTCCGGTGAGGTCGAGAGTGAGCGGGGGCGTACGGTTGAAGCCTCGGCTGACTTTATAGGCGCGGGCGCGGGCAGTGGCATAGGCTTGGCTTGGCGCGGCGTGGGGCGCGCGGGTTCGGGCGTCGGGCGTGCTCTGGTGAGGTCAGAGCGCGTCGAACACGTGGAGGTGTGTTTCTGCCCTTGTTCAAACGCTTGCTGAGATCGCAAATGTGCGGATCTTAGCAAAAATCCTGCGTAGACCTCATCCTGGCACCTAGGGCTATCTCTTGTATGTGAGTTCCTATGGAAGATATGCCCTGGCTAGGGAGATATGCGGACGCCAAATCTGGGTTGTCTCACTGTTCACCCCGAGACAAAAGTGATGTCAAATAGTGTCAAATGGTTTTGGCTCGGGTTCAAATTTTTCCAGTGGATTCCTTAGGCAGTTTGGCTCCTTTTTGGTATTCAGACCAAGTGGTTTTGGCGCCGGGTTTATTTTTGACTTAGAGAAGATTAGAGAGCTCTAGTGTGCTCTCTTCTTAAAGAGTGGATGTCTTTAAGGGGCCTTTTTGTAATGTTTCCCCTCTGCATTTTATAGATTTTATTGTGTACTTAAACTTTGGTTAAGGATTAGAAACAAGAATTGGCTATTTGATTAACTTGCCCACTAATCCCTTGCTTGGAAGTCTAGTGCTTTAAGGGGTCTAGGGTTTAACCTCTTTTGCCCAAGGTGACAAATGCTCAAAATGTTTGGGTAAAGCTTTTGTTATTAACATTTCTTAGTTAATCCATGGTTTCCAAGGTTTTGGGGTTCTCTCTCCCCACTTAAACACATGTGATAACATGTCATGGGTGCCAGTAGGGAGTCAGGGCCCTAGATAACACCTAGGGTGTTACAACGGACTTCTCGAGATGGCACCACTATGCATCTTGGGCTTCCAATCGATCGCATAACTGCTGAAGTAGCTTGGATTGGGTGGATAGGCTATTGGATTGGGCTTCAATCTGTTTGGATTGGGCATTCAGAGTAGTCTCTAGGTTGGGATCAGAGGCGCCCGCCATTTTTGCCGAGCGAGTGAAGTAAGGGGGAAGCTCCAATGCCAAGATCAGTAGTATTTGATACCAATTGTTAGCAGCCTACTCGGAATGGGAAGAACAAATCGAGGAGGAAGAAGAGGATAGGCGAGGAAGGAAGTCTTAACTGGAATTTAGCATTTGTTTTTCCATAACAGTACAGACTTCCTGTGTAGGGTTAATACCCATCTGTTTACACTGTCCACTCCAGACCAGAATACCGAGCATTCGACATTTTTACTCTATGGCCCACCAAGCGCGGAGAAGACACCGGACCAGTGTCGGTGGCTATGTTGTGACCCAGTGATGGAGCATTGCTGATAAGATGCCACATCAAATTTTGGGTGACATGGAAGAAAGATAAACAAAGAGAGAAAGGAAGTGAGCTCTTAACTAGTAGCGAGCTAAAGGCAGGCTCCTCATGGACTCCATGACATGTTGTGAGAGGTAGAGATGGACCAAGTATTTAATGTACAACTTGTATTATGGATGTCTTTTTTTCTCATGTTCAAATTGGACAATTTCAGTGGGAGTCATTGGAAGCAACACAAGTTTCTTTACCTTATGCATGAAAGTATAATTATTAGATCTACCATGGTGAATAGCATCAATATCAATCTACCAAGGACATCCCAATAAAAGAGAGCAAGCATCCATAGTTACCACATCAAAATCAACAATCATGATAAGAACCGATGGAAAAATGTACCCTTACTGTTTGTGTTACCTTGACCATACCATGGTTGTTAAACCATTGAATGTGATAATGATGGGATTGCTCTTGTGTGGCCAAAACAAGCTTCTTGACCACCTCAACGTTCACCAAGTTGTTGTAGCTACCACCGTCAATGATGGTATGTACATGACAGTACTTGATGATAAGGAACATGTTGAAAGGGTTGTGGTGTTGTAGGTTGTCGTCTTGGCCGACTGTGGCACTCAAAGCTCACTGCACGATCAAGACCCTATATGCCTTGGTCGCTGTTGTGCCAAGGACCTCTTCATCACCATCATCAGTCCTTGCAATGTTAGCTTCAATAGTGTTTTTATCTTCAACATCAGAAGCACTAACATACTCATCGTCACCAGTAGCAATGTATGCCCGTTTGCTAGGGAAATCTCGTTGCATATGACCAAGTCCTTGGCAGTGGTGGCACTTGATGTTGGAAGATCGACTCGTGGAAGAAGTGGGCACAACCATTTTTCCTACAACACCTGAAGGCACCATGGACTTGTCAGTGTCATGTCCCTATGTTGCCGAAGGTGCGTTGCTGCATGCGCCACTGGTGGCGGAAGGTGTTGACGTCCGTACACTCGAAGAGGATGATGCCTTGGCTGGCGTCGGAGGCTGGCATGGCGTGAAGGTGTTGCTCCTCCGCTAATGCTGTTGTTGGCGACCCTACAATTCTTTTTCTGTCAACATAGCAAGATGGATCAAACATTGTATAGAATGATACTCTTTATAATCAACAATGTACTGAATCTCTCGCCTCAATCCCCCATAAATCCTAACCATTTGATCCTCTATATCCTTAACTATCCCACAATGCAACAAACCTTTCTAAAGCTCTTGGTAGTATTCCTACACAGACATGTCTCCCTAATCTAAATGTTGCAACTTTTTCAAAGATCACATCTATAGGAACATGGAACAAAACGAGATCACATCATCTCTTTCAACACATTCCATGTTTGTGGTGCAGCGCGTGTGTAAACGAATTCATTCTACCAAATGATAGCAAAATCTTTAATCTCAACAGTAGCTTGTCTAACCCTATGCCGCTCAGGAACAAGATGGGAATTAAAATTTTGTTCTACCATCATCTCCCAATCTAAGTAAGCCTCAACATCATAACAACCAATGAACGGTGGAATAAAGAACTTAAACTTAGCATATGGATCATTGTTTGGTTCAGGATTATGATGATGACATCTACCATTACCTCCCATACCTTGTTGGTTACATGCGAGGCATCATCTCAGCGTTGCATCAACATCATCGTCATCCTCCATAGGAGAGAGCACTACTGCACCAGCATATGGGGCTAGAGCTTATGGTGGGGGACAAGCCTCTAGCATGTCCATACATGCAACAAGTTCAGAAACACGTCGATCAAGTTGCTCATAGGATGTCGATGTAGAGTCCGGTACTTGTTGAAAGCTTCTGAGATTGCACACATCATCTCTTTCAAATCCAGTTAGGAGACACACTCATCATTAGTAGGCTTAGAGCCCTTGTCCTTGCCCATTTTGGTTTTTGGTCCTATCATTGTTAGTACAAAACAAAAACAAAGGAAACAAATAAACAATATAAACCCTACACCTACTCTCAGGGGTGGTGGTGGAACACAAGTTATGAAGCGTCTTACCCAGCTCTTATAAGGATCTTAGCAGCACTATAGGTGGCAAATAGTGGCCGGTGTGACTGCCCAAAGAGCATGGGTGTGATTGCAAAAGAGTATCTATTCTGCTCAAGAGAAAGGTGGAGCTTTAGGAAGGATCACTAAATATATATCTTTGGCACACAAGTCATGTCACACCCGGTTTTAGAAGGCAAACCGAATGCGAACCATGTACGTACCAAGATCAGAAACTCATGTACACAACGATTACATAATTGGACATCATCACACATTGCTCAGAATAATAGCGGAAATAAGTACTTTATTACATCATGATGTCCGAACATCCCTGAAAGGGAAATGTGCCCTTGGGCCATTTCTAAGTATTTTGGTGATTGAGTGCCAACACAAGTGCTTAAGTGAAAATCTATGCCAATTGATGGACAAAGTGCAAATCAAGTCTAAAGGTATGTTTCTAGACTTAGTACATTGTTTTGAGAACTAATGTATTGTGTCTAAGTGCTGGAAACAGGAGAAATCAATTTGGAGATAACTTGGCTCGTTCAGCCAAAGTCTGCTCAGTCTGGGTGCACCGGACTGTCCGGTGGTGCACCGGACAGTGTCCGGTGCGCCAGGCTGGCTCTGGCGAACTTGCTGCTCTCGGGACTTCGACGGCGGTGTACAGCTATAAATCACCGGACTGTCCGGTGGTGCACCGGACTGTCCGGTGAGCCATTCACAGGCGAACTCGTCGCTCTCGGGAGATGATTAACGGCGTACGGCTATAATTCACCGGACTGTCCGGTGGTGCACCGGACTGTCCGGTGAGCCAACAGTCGGCCGGGCCAACGGTCGGCCACGCAATCCGCGCGGGACACGTGGCCGAGCCAACGGCTAGAAGCGGGCACCGGACAGTGTCCGGTGCGCCAACGGCTCTGAATCTGCAACGGTCGGCTTTGCCAAATAAGGAAAGAGATCCGCACCGGACAGTGTCCGGTGGTGCACCGGACTGTCCGGTGCGCCAAGCGACTGAAGGCAAAAATTGCCTTCCTGGAATGCTCTCAACGGCTCCTAGCTGCCTTGGGGCTATAAAAGGGACCCCTAGGCGCATGGAGGAGGACACCAAGCATCCTTTGAGCATTGTTGATCACTCACACTTCATTCTTGCGCACTTGTTCGACATTCTTAGTGATTTGAGCTCCGTTCTAGTGAGAACCTCGTGATACTCTCTTGAGCTCAAGTCTGGGTCTTGTGTGTGCGTATTTGCTGTGATTTTTGTGTCTTGTGTGCGTTGCTCATCCCTCCCTTACTCCGTGCTTCTTTGTGAACATCAAAGTGTAAGGGCGAGAGGCTCCAAGTTGTGGAGATTCCTCGCGAGCGGGATATAGTAAACAAAGCAAAACACCATGGTATTCAAGTGGGTCTTTGGACCGCTTGAGAGGGGTTGATTGCAACCCTCGTCCGTTGGGACGCCACAACGTGGAGTAGGCAAGTGTTGGACTTGGCCGAACCACGGGATAAACCACTGTGCCATCTCTGTGTTGATCTCTTGTGGTTATTGTGTTTTGCTAAGACTCCTCTCTAGCCACTTGGCTTTATTGTGCTAACCCCTAATCAAGCTTTGTGGATTAAGTTTCAAGTTTTTACAGGATCACCTATTCACTCCCCCCCCTCTAGGTGCTCTCAATTGGTATCGGAGCCGTTCTCTTCACGAAGGGACTAATCGCACGAAGAGATGGATCCTAAGGGCAAGGGGATTGTGATCAATGATAAGGAGAAGGAGTCTTTCGTCAACAAGCCGAAAGATGACAAGCCTACCGACTCGGGCTCGAGCCACAAACGAAAAGATGGGAAAAGGAAGAAGACGAGGCGCATCAAGGAGATCGTCTACTACGACGACAGCGACGAGTCCTCTTCTTCCCAAAAGGACAACGACGACAATGACTACGAGAAAAAGAAAATGGTCAATTCGAACTTTTCTTTTGATTACTCTCGTATTCCGCAAAGTACCAATGCTCATTTACTCTCCATTCCACTTGGTAAACCTCCTCACTTTGATGGAGAGGACTACGGATTTTGGAGTCACAAAATGCGTAGTCACTTGTTCTCTCTCCATCCAAGCATATGGGAGATAGTCGAAAGTGGAATGAAATTTGATAGTACTGATAGTCCCATGTTCATTAATGAGCAAATTCACAAAAATGCACAAGCTACTACTGTTCTTCTAGCTTCATTGTGCAGGGACGAATACCATAAGGTGAGCGCCTTGGATAACGCCAAGCAGATTTGGGACACCCTCAAGATCTCACATAAGGGGAACGACGTCACCATGCTCACCAAGATGGAGTTGGTGGAGGGAGAACTCGGGAGATTCGCGATGATAAGGGGGGAGGAGCCAACCCAAACGTACAACAAGCTCAAGACCCTCATCAACAAGATAACGAGCTATGGAAGCACGCGATGGACGGACCACGACGTTGTCCGCCTAATGCTAAGGTCCTTTACTGTTCTTGATCCACATCTTGTAAACAATATTCGTGAGAATCCTAGGTACACCAAGATGTCGCCCGAAGAAATTCTTGGGAAATTTGTAAGCGGGCGGATGATGATCAAGGAGGCAAGGTACGTCGACGATGCATTGAATGGTCCAATCCATGAGCCTCAAGTCATTGCTCTCAAGGCATCGAGTAGCAAGGAGGCGCTACCTAGCAAGGTGGCGCAAGTTGAGGCGGCGGGGCTAAATGAGGAAGAGATGGCCCTCATCATTAAGCGCTTCAAGACGGCGCTAAAGGGACGCAAGGAGCATCCCAAAAAGAACATGACGAAGGGGAAGCGCCCATGCTTCAAATGTGGTAAGATTGGTCATTTTATCGCTAATTGTCCCGATAATGATAGTGACCAGGAACAAGGGAACAAGAGGGAAAAGAAGAAAGCCTACAAGAAGGCTAAGGGCAAGGCACACCTTGGCAAGGAATGGGACTCGGATTGTTCGTCGTCCGACTCCGACAACGAAGGACTCGCCGCCACCGCCTTCAACAAATCGACCCTCTTCCCCAACGAGCGTCACAGATGCCTCATGGCAAAGGAGAAGAAGGTATGTACTCGAAATACTACTTATGCTTCTTCAAGTGATGATGAGTCTAGTGATGATGATGAAATAGACTATTCTAGTTTATTTAAAGGTTTAGATAGAAATAAAATTGATAAGATCAATGAATTGATTGATGCTTTGAATGATAAGAATAGATTTTTAGAAAAACAAGAGGATCTTTTGTATGAAGAACATGATAAATTTGTAGAGGCGCAAAATTCTCTTGCTTTAGAAATTAAAAGGAATGAAATGCTTTCTTGTGAATTGTCTGCATGCCATGACTCAATTTCTAGTTTAAAAAGTGTTAATGATGATTTAAATGCTAAGTTAGAAATAGCTAGTAAATCAACATCTTGTGTAGAAAATGTTGTAATTTGCAATAGGTGTAAAGATTTTAATGTTGATGCTTGTAGTGAACACCTAGTTTCAATTTCTAAATTGAATGATGAAGTGGCTAGTCTTAATGCCCAACTTAAGACTAGCAAGAGTGAATTTGACAAGCTAAAATTTGCAAGGGATGCCTACACAATTGGTAGACACCCCTCAATTAAGGATGGTCTTGGCTTCAAGAGGGAAGTCAAGAACTTAACAAGCCATAAGGCTTCGATCTCCGCAAAGGAGAAAGGGAAGGCCCTTATGGCTAGTAGTGCTAAAAAGAACCATGCTTTCATGTATCATGACAGGAGACATTCTAGGAATGTTTATAGAAGTTATGATGTTTTTAACTCTCATGCCATGATTGCTTCTAGTTCTTCTATTATGTATGATAGAAATTTGACTAGGAAAAATGTTGTTCATCATATGCCTAGAAGAAATATTGTTCATGCTCCTAGGAAAGTAATGAATGAACCTTCTACAATTTATTATGCTTGCAATGCTTCCTTTGCTATTTGTAGAAAGGATAAGAAGGTAATTGCTAGGAAATTAGGGGCAAAATGCAAGGGAGATAAAACTTGCATTTGGGTCCCTAAGGATATTGTCACTAACCTTGTAGGACCCAACAAGAGTTGGGTACCTAAGACCCAAGCCTAAATTTTCCTTGCAGGTTTATGCATCCGGGGGTACAAGCTGGATTATCGACAGCGGATGCACAAACCACATGACGGGGGAGAAGAAGATGTTCACCTCCTACGTCAAGAACAAGGATTCCAAAGACTCAATCATATTCGGTGATGGGAACCAAGGCAAGGTGAAAGGGTTAGGAAAAATAGCAATTTCATCCAAGCACTCTATTTCCAATGTGTTTTTAGTTGAGTCGCTTGGATATAACTTGTTGTCTGTGAGTCAGCTTTGCAATATGGGATATAATTGCTTATTCACAAATGTAGATGTGTCTGTCTTTAGAAGAAGTGACTGGTTCACTAGCTTTTAAGGGTGTACTAGACGGCAAACTTTATTTAGTTGACTTTGCAAAAGAGGAGGCCGGTCTAGATGCATGCTAAAACTAGCATGGGCTGGCTGTGGCATCGCCGTTTAGCACATGTGGGGATGAAGAACCTTCACAAGCTTCTAAAGGGAGAACACGTGATAGGTCTAACTAATGTTACTTTCGAAAAAGATAGACCTTGTGCAGCTTGTCAAGCAGGTAAACAGGTGGGAAGCTCTCATCATGCCAAAAATGTGATGACCACATCAAGACCTTTGGAGCTCCTTCATATGGACCTCTTCGGACCCATCGCCTATCTAAGCATAGGAGGAGGTAAGTATGGTCTTATTATAGTTGATGATTTTTCCCGCTTCACTTGGGTATTCTTTTTGCAGGATAAAACTGAAACCCAAGGGACCCTCAAGCGCTTCCTAAGGAGAGCTCAAAATGAGTTTGAGCTCAAGGTGAAGAAGATAAGGAGCGACAACGGGTCCGAGTTCAAGAACCTTCAAGTGGAGGAGTACCTTGAGGAGGAAGGGATCAAGCACGAGTTCTCCGCTCCCTACACACCATAGCAAAATGGTGTGGTAGAGAGGAAGAACAGGACGCTCATAGACATGGCGAGGACGATGCTTGGAGAGTTCAAGACCCCCGAGCGGTTTTGGTCGGAAGCCGTGAACACGGCTTGCCACGCCATCAACCGGGTCTACCTTCACCGCCTCCTCAAGAAGACTTCGTATGAGCTTCTAACCGGTAACAAACCCAATGTGTCTTACTTTCGTGTATTTGGGAGCAAATGCTATATTCTAGTGAAGAAAGGTAGAAATTCTAAGTTTGCTCCCAAAGCTGTAGAAGGGTTTTTGTTAGGTTATGACTCAAATACAAAGGCGTATAGAGTCTTCAACAAATCATCTGGTTTGGTTGAAGTCTCTAGCGACGTTGTATTTGATGAGACTAATGGCTCTCCAAGAGAGCAAGTTGTTGATCTTGATGATGTAGATGAAGGAGACGTTCCAACGGCCGCAATACGCACCATGGCGATTGGCGATGTGCGACCATAGGAACTCGAGGAGCAAGATTAGCCCTCTTTTTCAACAATGGAGCATCCCCCAACTCAAGATGATGAACAGGTTCATCAAGAGGAGGCGTGTGATCAAGGGGGAGCACAAGATGATCATGTGATGGAGGAAGAAGCACAACCGACACCTCCAACCCAAGTTCGAGCGACGATTCAAAGGAATCATCCCGTCGACCAAATTTTGGGTGACATTAGCAAGGGAGTAACTACTCGTTGTAGACTAGTTAATTTTTGTGAGCATTACTCCTTTATCTCCTCTATTGAGCCTTTCAGGGTAGAAGAGGCCTTGCTAGATCCGAACTGGGTGTTGGCCATGCAAGAGGAGCTAAATAATTTCGAAAGAAATGAAGTTTGGACACTGGTGCCTCGTCCCAAGCAAAATGTTGTGGGAACCAAGTGGGTGTTCTGCAACAAACAAGATGAGCACGGGGTGGTGACAAGGAACAAGGCTCGACTTGTGGCAAAAGGTTATGCCCAAGTCACAGGTTTGGACTTTGAGGAGACTTTTGCTCCTGTGGCTAGGCTATAGTCCATTTGTATTTTGCTAGCATATGCCGCTCACCATTCTTTCAGGTTGTTCCAAATGGATGTGAAGAGCGCTTTCCTCAACGGGCCAATCAAGGAGGAGGTGTACGTGGAGCAACCCCGTGGCTTCGAGGAAGAACGGTACCCCGACCACGTATGTAAGCTCTCTAAGGCGCTCTATGGACTTAAGCAAGCCCCAAGAGCCTGGTATGAATGCCTTAGAGACTTTTTAATTGCTAATGCTTTCAAGGTTGGGAAAGCCGATCCAACTTTATTCACTAAGACTTGTGATGGTGACTTATTTGTGTGCCAAATTTATGTCGATGACATAATATTTGGTTCTACTAACCAAAAGTCTTGTGAAGAATTTAGCAGGGTGATGACTCAAAAGTTTGAGATGTCGATGATGGGTGAGTTGAACTACTTCCTTGGGTTCCAAGTGAAGCAACTCAAGGACGGCACCTTCATCTCCCAAACGAAGTACACGCAAGACTTGCTAAAGCGGTTTGGGATGAAGGACGCCAAGCCCGCAAAGACTCCGATGGGAACCAACGGACACACCGACCTCAACAAAGGAGGTAAGTCCGTTGATCAAAAGGCATACCAATCTATGATAGGGTCTTTACTTTATTTATGTGCTAGTAGACCGGATATTATGCTTAATGTCTGCATGTGTGCTAGATTTCAATCCGATCCAAGGGAGTGTCACTTAGTGGCCGTGAAGCGAATTCTTAGATATTTAGTTGCTACGCCTTGCTTCGGGATCTGGTATCCAAAGGGGTCTACCTTTGACTTGATTGGATATTTAGATTCCGACTATGCTGGATGTAAGGTCGATAGGAAGAGTACATCGGGGACGTGCCAATTCTTAGGAAGGTCCCTGGTGTCATGGAATTCTAAGAAACAAACTTCCGTTGCCCTATCCACCACTGAGGCTGAGTATGTTGCCGCAGGACAGTGTTACGCGCAACTA
Source organism: Zea luxurians (assembly GCA_029449295.1). NCBI lineage: Eukaryota > Viridiplantae > Streptophyta > Magnoliopsida > Poales > Poaceae > Zea > Zea luxurians. The sequence goes on along the minus strand of JAOPSE010000006.1, from coordinate 20,568,821 downwards.
CTTTGGATGAGGCAAACCCTCCGGGACTTTGGCTACAATCTGAGCAAAGTCCCACTCCTATGTGACAATGAGAGTGCTATCCGCATAGCGGATAATCCTGTTGAGCACAGCCGCACAAAGCACATTGACATCCGGCATCACTTTTTGAGAGACCACCCGCAAAAGGGAGATATCGAAGTGTTTTATATTAGCACCGAGAACCAGCTAGCCGATATCTTTACCAAGCCTTTAGATGAGATGACCTTTTGCAGGCTGCGTAGTGAGCTAAATGTCTTAGATTCGCGGAACTTGGATTGATTTATAGCATACATGTGTTTATGCCTTTGATCATGTTCCTTATGCATTTTGTTGTTTACTTATGGTGCTCAAGTTGTACAAGCACTCCCCGGACCTCACAAGTCCATTTGCAAGTGATGCACATATTTAGGGGGAGATGTGCTACAACTTGACCCTTTGAGACTAACCATATGCTTGAGTTTTCTTAATTTAGTCTCAAAGGAGGTTTGAAAGGGAAAAGGTGGACTTGGACCATGAAAGACTTCCACTGCACTCCGATGAGAGGGTAACTTATTCCAAGTTCATCTCATGTACCCTTATTTCCTTTGTATTCTTATTTGAAGATTTTGGTGAGGCAATGGGGTTCAAGGGCCAAAATTGATCCCATTTTGGTGCTTGATGCCAAAGGGGGAGAAAATAAGGCCAAAGCAATGAATGGATCAGCTACCACTTGAGAAATTTTGAAAATAGTAGAATAGAGCTTTTGGTTTGTCAAAACTCTCTTATTGTCTCTCTTGTCAAAAGTTGGCCTCTTGTGGGGAGAATGGTTGATTATGTGAAAAAGGGGGAGTTTTTGAAATCTTTGATCAATGTCTCTTAGGAACAACTCTCTTTATGTCTCTACAATTGTGTTTGAATTAGAGATAGGAGATTGAGGTTGATTTGCAAAAACAAAACCAAGTGGTGGCAAAGAATGATCCATATATGCCAATTTTGAATCAAAACAATTTTGAGTTCTCATTTGTATTGATGTTGCACTTCTTTTAGTTGCTTTTTGTTGTGTTGGCATAAATCACCAAAAAGGGGGAGATTGAAAGGGAAATGTGCCCTTGGGCCATTTCTAAGTATTTTGGTGAAAATCTATGCCAATTGATGGACAAAGTGCAAATCAAGTCTAAAGGTATGTTTCTAGACTTAGTACATTGTTTTGAGAACTAATGTATTGTGTCTAAGTGCTAGGAAATAGGAGAAATCAATTTGGAGATGACTTGGCTCGTTCAGCCAAAGTCTGCTCAGTCTGGGTGCACCGGACTGTCCGGTGGTGCACCGGACAGTGTCCGGTGCGCCAGGCTGGCTCTGGCAAACTTGCTGCTCTCGGGACTTCGACGGTGGTGTACGGCTATAAATCACTGGACTGTTCGGTGGTGCACCGGACTGTCCGGTGAGCCATTCACAGGCGAACTCGTCGCTCTCGGGAGATGATTAACGGCGTACGGCTATAATTCACCGGACTGTCCGATGGTGCACCGGACTGTCCGGTGAGCCAACAGTCGGCCGGGCCAACGGTCGGCCGCGCGATCCGCGCGAGACACGTGGCCGAGCCAACGGCTAGAAGGGGGCACCGGGCTGTCCGGTGCGCCAACGGCTCTGAATCTGCAACGGTCGGCTTCGCCAAATAAGGAAAGAGATCCGCACCGGACAGTGTCCGGTGGTGCACCGGACTGTCCGGTGCGCCAGGCGACTGAAGGCAAGAATTGCCTTCCTGGAATGCTCTCAACGGCTCCTAGCTGCCTTGGGGCTATAAAAGGGACTCCTAGGCGCATGGAGGAGGACACCAAGCATCCTTTGAGCATTGTTGATCACTCACACTTCATTCTTGCGCACTTGTTCGACATTCTTAGTGATTTGAGCTCCGTTCTAGTGAGAACCTCGTGATACTCTCTTGAGCTCAAGTCTGGGTCTTGTGTGTGCGTATTTGCTGTGATTTTTGTGTCTTGTGTGCGTTGCTCATCCCTCCCTTACTCCGTGCTTCTTTGTGAACATCAAAGTGTAAGGGCGAGAGGCTCCAAGTTGTGGAGATTCCTCGCGAGCGGGATATAGTAAACAAAGCAAAACACCATGGTATTCAAGTGGGTCTTTGGACCGCTTGAGAGGGGTTGATTGCAACCCTCGTCCGTTGGGACGCCACAACATGGAGTAGGAAAGTGTTGGACTTGGCCGAACCACGGGATAAACCACTGTGCCATCTCTGTGTTGATCTCTTGTGGTTATTGTGTTTTGCTAAGACTCCTCTCTAGCCACTTGGCTTTATTGTGCTAACCCCTAATCAAGCTTTGTGGATTAAGTTTCAAGTTTTTACAGGATCACCTATTCACCCCCCCTCCTCTAGGTGCTCTCAATCCCAAAAGTTATTAAGTTAAACCATCATCAAAGTGGTAGCTGACTGGGGGTTTGCCACTAAACTATTCTAGAACTCGTCGAAGTCCTGAAAGTCCTCCATGTTACCTTCATCTTCTCTTGAGCATCAAATACAACGGTAACAACTTGAGGTTTTTTGTTTTAAAGCAAGGGTGAGTACACATCAACGTACTCAGCAAATGTCCTGTTTGGCTAAAGTGGACTAGCTATATATGGGGTTAAGCTCAAAGCAGCTGCTTTTAGTAGGTCATGTATTTATTACTAGTAGAGAGCCAAATTTTAGCAATAATCCCAAATTATTAACCCAGATAGCTCTCCCTCCAAGAAAAAATACCAAATACCATAAATGTAATCATCAACATTAAGCATCCTCATAAAGGTATCCAGAGTAACTCTAATCAAAGGAGCTCCCAAGGCTGCTCATAACCGTGAGCGCGGCAGATATACCAGTTTCTAACACTCTGCAGAGGTTGCACACTTTACCCACTGAGTCGTGATTCCCTTTCTGTCCGAGGAGCACTACTCCCCATTGATCACTACCTAGGTGATCTGGCAGGGTATCACTATGTAGCCTTTACAAAGAATCTCCTGGTGTGTAGTTGCCCATTAGGTTTTGCTAGTCGTACAAACACAGTACTCCTCCCTAAGGTGGGTGACTAACAAAACCAAATAAAATGAACCTCGGCACCCACCCTTAGCAGAGAAAGCACTATGCCACAACCCCCATTGATGGCACAACGGCGAAGCAAACTACACCTCCAAGTTCCTCCAATTAATCAGCTAAGGGCATCCCATACCACCCTTATGGTTGTAATGTTTCTTCTAGGGTGGTCATCCACCAAATAGGTCCTTATGGAGAGGTACTTGGGAAACAACCTGAGCCCCCTTAAAGTATCATAAGTTCATCATCATAATCAAGATATCATCAATGTGTCATAAATATTCTCATCATGTTCATTGATTAAAGTAAAGCAATAGCATGATACTAATCATAGTAACCAATTCCCAAGGGGTAACCAAGGACAGGAAAAACAGAACACTAGTCAATCTTTAGGTTGATCATGGTGTGCAGGACGATGAATTATAAAGTTAGTAGGACATGATGGGTCAGAGGACACTTGCCTTCACCAGGTTGCTGCTCAGGGATGTCTCCTGCAACACATTCAGGAACCACAGACTGCTCATTGTCTACACAAAGCAATCATTCATTCAACACACTTGGGGATTGATAAAATAACATTTCACCAAACATATGCAACGGAGTGAACACAGGTTCAATAAAAAGGTAAAGACACATAGGTGCATTAAAGGTTTCAGGGTAGATTACTATGCCTAGTGGTCTATAGTTCTCTAACTAATGCCTATCTCAGTAAATTACTTACTTAAGCAAAGTTATTTTAGGGATGGGGTCATACATTAAATGGGATTAGGTCTACAAGGTTAAGCACTTGAATATTCATTATGGTTTTCAATTTTGTTTTAATTCTAATAAAGATTCTATAACCTTACACTAACCTAGAGACTAACCACAAAATTGAGACATGGAAACAGTGAATGAACATACTTTAAACAGATAGAAAATATTATAATGAACATTTTGCAATTTGAACCATCTCTAAGGAAAATGGACCCCGGTCCCATTTGGCTCAAAAGGTTTTGGTGTTTGATGATCAACATAACCTGTGGACTAATGTGTTTGCTAGTGTTTGTATTTACAGTTCACATGATGCGAAGAGGATTGGACTAGGACATTGAGGATGCAACACCTCAAAAGAAGACATAAAAGATGCATAGAAGTCCAAGACTCAAGAGGAAAAGAAGCCCAAAACAAATAGCAAAGAAATCCATGAAGTGGGCAGTCAGCCAGCACACTAGTGGTGCACCGGACAATAAACAGTAACATGTCCTGTGTGCACCGGACTATCCGCTGGGACACCGGGCAGTCTGCACAGAGAGGCCCACACTGGGAGCTCTCGAGCTATAGCACCGGAATATCCCATGTGCACCGGACAGTCTGGGTAACAGTCGGATCCAACGGTCGACTGCTACAGACCCCAATGGTCGGCTGACGTGGCAGGGCATCGAACAGTGAACAATGCTTGTCCGGTGTGCCCGTCGACAGAAAAGGTGCTCCTTCTTTCCAATGGCTACAATTATGTGGGGAGGCTATAAATACACCCCAACCGGCCATTTCAACATATGAAGGCATATTGTAGACATTTCCAAGTGCTCAAATACCCAAGTGCTTAATAGAATCACTCGATGATTAGCATAGGTGCTTTGCGAAGTGCTTAGGTTAGTTAGACCACATAAGCGCTTACTCTAGGTGAATCCTATTTAGTTGAGTGAGTTTAGAAAAACCACACAACCCCTCGGCTCTTGCGTGAGCCATTGTAATTGTACCGAGTGGAGCGAGAGTTTTGCGAGACTGTGACAACCGATTTTCTGTCACGGCCGCCACCATGTACCGGAGGGAACAAGGCCCGCAGCGTTTCGGCCAAAAGCTCGATAGTGGAGACGACAGGGAGTGATCAAGAGGAGCCGGAAGCAGAGCACCACTTGCGTGTGGAGAAGGCCCGTGCCTCTCTATGGAGTTACATTGACTATGGTGCTTGGCCCTCACATGGGCTTCCCTTTGCGTAGGGGAAACAACGATGATTAGTCGGAACCTTGTGTGGTTCTGGATACCTCGGTAAAAATACCGGTGTCATCCACGTGAGGTTACATCTCTCCCTTGCTCTTTACCTTCCGCATTTACATTAATTATTTCAGTTTCAATATTGTCTTTTTGGTAGATTGTTTAGATTGAAACTTAGCCTTTGCGGTAGAAATAGCAACACTTAGACAAAAGTTAGTTTGCACATTCTAGTTTGATTATTTGTATAGGTTTTGCTATACGGTTTTATTTGTGGCCTGGTTTAGAAAGAGTTTTTAGAAGTCCTAATTCACCCCCTCTTAGGCATCACCGTTCCTACAATTGGTATCAAAGCCTGGTTTGGCTCACTTGAAATGTTTTAGCTTCACTACTAAAAGAGCCGACGCTTTTTAGAGAAAAGGGCATGGATACCCATAGGCCACCACACTTCGATGGCAGTAACTTCCCATATTATAGTGCTAGAATGGCTTGTTACCTAGAGGCCGTTGATCTAGTTGTTTGGGTAGTCACTCGTGACCGAATGAAACCACCCAAGAATCCCGAGAAACCCACCACGAATGAGGAAAAAGAAATTCATTTAAATGCTAGAGCCAAAAATTGCTTGTATGAATCTCTTAGCATGGATATTTCTAATCAAGTTTTTACATTAAAAACTACTAATGAGATTTGGTTAAAATTGCATGAGCTCCATGACGGCACATCAAATGTCCGTGAGCTAAAACATTGCTAGTCATAAATGAGTATAATTCTTTCGCTATGAAGGATAATGAGCTTGTTAGAGACATGTTTCTCATTTGAATCTAATCATCAATGAGCTGAATTCTTTTGGCATTGATAAGCTAGGTGATGCAGACATTGTGAGGAAGATTATCTCCCTACTACCACAACAAAGATATGGGAGCATCATCACCATTCTTCACAACATAGAGGACTTGAGTCAAATGACCCCGATCATTGTGATTAGGAAAATTGTGGCATTTGAGATGTCACAAAAATGGGTCGACAAGAGGAGCCAACTTCTTCAAGGCCATATGATTTTTCATGTGATGAAAAGAGTAAAGGAAAGAAGAAGGCTCCCGCTCCAAGTTCCTCAAGTTATGAAGAGGAGGAAGAAGAAAGTGATGATGATGAAGATAATCAACCATCAACATCATCCTCTGAGGACGAAGAAACAATTCGACGCATCGGAAAGGTAATGAGGATGATCCACAAGATTAATCTAATGGGTGTGCTCTTGTAGGTTGAGGATATTCTCTTTAACATTGACAGGAAAAAGAAAGAAAGAGAGGATGCTTCGCATGCGGGGAGAAGGGCCACTTCAGGGACAGCTGTCCAAATATGGCCGAACCCACAAAGGGGAGGACTAAAGGCAAGGCGCTTACAAGTGTCAAAACTTGAGATGACTCTTCAAGCAAAGATGAACCTCCAAGGACGCGCAGCCACCGATCCTCATCACGCTCATCACGGTCATCACACAAGTTCCTTATGGCAAGAGGTAAAATGAGTATTCCATCCTCTAGTGATGGTAGTAGTAGTGATGATGAAGGTGAGGGAAAGCCCTCCATAGATGAGCTTGCGGAAGCCGTAATTTTTTTTAGGATGTATGCACTAAACAAAAGACTCAACTTAAAACTTTGAAAAATAAGTTGATTAGCTCTCAAAATGATTATAAAGGTTTGCTAAAAAAATTTGAAACATTTGCAATTTGGATTGTGAGCTATCAACTAAAATTGAGGAATTAGAGTCTAGTTTTCCATCCTCAGCCACCGATGATAGCCTTATTAAAAAGAATGAAAAACTTAAGGCTAAGTTAGCTAACTCCCAAGAAGCCATTGAAAATTTGCTAGGGAAAATGGAAATTCTTAGCATACACAATAATAAGCTAACTACTAAGCTAGAAAACATTGGTAGCACCGAGGAGCATCCTTGGTTGAAATACCTGAAATTATTAAGAAAGATACTTCTTCTTCTTGTTTTGATTTAATTGATAATTCTAACTCGTACAACCATGTTCTTGTTGAGAATATTGTTGTAGAAACATGTTCAAATGAGGTTGCAAAGGAGAATGAGCAATTAAGACAAGAAGTGGCTCGCCTTGGCAAAGCTTTGTATGACAAGAAAGGAAAAGCCAAACAAATCCAACCTCCTCTGGATAACACCACTGCAGGAGTGAACAAGCCTGTGGAGGGAGAAACTTTGATTTGTAGGCTATGCCACAAGGAAGGCCACAAGTCTTACCAATACATGGCGATGACTAAGCAAAAGCAAAAGCCAACAAGCAAAATCTCTAACACCTACATCAACAAGGTGGATAAAAAGGCTGCTACACCATACTTAATCAAGAAGAAAAAGAATGGAAAGGTGATAGCAATCAAGGCCAACAAGCAAGCCAACAAAGGAAAGGGGGCCAAACACATCTGGGTGCCAAAAGAAATTATTTCAACCATGAAAAGCATCAAGAAGGTTTGGATTCTAAGAGGGAAGTGAGAAGTTCAAAGGACACCAGGGAATTTGGAGACTTGGCAAATTTGGGATGTATATCATGGGATGCATCATGTTGGATCAAGTTTATTACCAAGTGGGTTAGTGTATACTTTGGACCCAAATTCCCACCCATGACTAAGGTAACTAGATTTATTGTATTTCCTTTTTAGATATGCGTATCTATTTCTTGTATCTAGTTTTACCTTACATGCCTAGTTTTACATGTGATATTTACTTCTATTTTTAACTGCATGCATACTAGGTCAATCATATGGTAGGAATGCTTGCTTTCAATTCATATTCTTGAGCAAGCCTACGTGGTTTAAAATATTTAAGTTAAGTGTGACACATAACTTATTTAACTTTCCTAAGTAAATGACGCTCCAATTGATATTTTCATATGACGTATCCTAAGTGGTATCATGCTTCAATTGGTATCATTTAACTTATATGTGCCAAAGCTCGGATTATAGATAATTTGCCCCTCTTGACATCAAAATCAAAGTGCATATCTTCTACATGTATTCAAAAACTTGTAAGCACACTTTCTGGGGGAGGTTACTCTATAATCTAAGTCTTCGAGACTAATACATGTTTATCTTCTACAAGTATTCAAAAACTTGTAAGCACACTTTCAGGGGGAGGTTACTCTATAATATAAGTCTTCGAGACTAATACATGTTTTCAAGTCTATTATATGTAGTAGTCTCATTGAAGGAAAATGGAGTCCCCAGAGAAAGACAATAAGCTTCCACTGCAAATCTACAAGCAGTTTCCTGTCTCACATGACTACACTTGGTATATTTTACATGTCTTCTCTAGTTTTTTATTAGACTATAATTCATATCTTATACTTCTCATGTTGCTAAATGCATATGTTGTCAATATATATATGTTACCTATGCATAAGGGAAGTTAGTCTAATCAAATCCTGTCTTGTACATCTATTTCTCACATGTCTTTTCCTATGTAGAAGATCTCTGATAGGGAGGGTATTTCTTCGTCTATGACAAAGAGGGAGTATATTATTTCAAAAGGAGAGCACTCGTTTAGGGGAGTAATCTTTTAATGCTTAAATTGATAAATCTTTTAAGAGGGCAAGTCTTTTTTGCTTCCTACAGGCTTTTAATGTCTTCCTTTTCGGTGGTTGATGCCAAAGGGGGAGAAGTTTTACGGAACCAAAGCAATGGAAAATATATCAAACACCAAACACCACCAAATTAAAATTTGATCTTGCAAGTGGTTTTTGTTCTTTGGTCAAAAATAGGAAGTAAGTGAATTATGGAGTTAGGGGGAGGCTTAAGTCCATAATCTCATAGTAAAGGGACACTCATGCATCCTAGCAAGTAGATTGCATCTTTTCATTCAAATGTTTGTTATATTTGCTTGCTTTGGTTGTGTTATCATCAATCACCAAAAAGGGGGAGATTATAGGAAAATGGACCCCGGGCCATTTGGCTCAAAAGGTTTTGGTGTTTGATAATCAACATAACCTATGGACTAATGTCTTTGCTAGTGTTTGTATTTATAGTTCACCAGATGCGAAGAGGATTAGACTAAGACACTAAGGATGCAACACCTCAAAAGAAGACATAAAAGATGCGTAGAAGTCTAAGACTCAAGAGGAAAAGAAACCCAAAAGAAACATCAAAGAAATCCATGAAGTGGACAGTCAGCCAGCGCACTAGTGGTGCATCGGACAGTGAACAGTAACATGTCTGGTGTGCATCGGACTGTCTAGTGGGACACCGGGCAGTCTGCGTAGAGAGGCCCAGAATCAGGCGCTCTCGGGCTGCAGCACCGGACTGTCCGGTGTGCAGCGGACTGTCTAGGTAACAGTCGGATCCAATGGTCGACTGTTATAGACCCCAATGGTTGGCTGACATGGCAGGGCACAGGACAATGAACATAGCTTGTCCAGTGTGCACTGGGCTGTCTGGTGCGCCCGTCGACAGAAAGCTACTACTTCTATCCAATGACTACAATTGTGTGGGGAGGCTATAAATACCCCCCAACTGGCCATTTCAAGGTGTGGGAGCCCAAGCAACATACCAAGGCATATTGTAGTCATTTATAAGTGCTCAAACACCCAAGTGCTTAATAGAATCACTAGGTGATTAGCATAGGTGCTTTGCGAAGTGCTTAGGTTAGTTAGACCGCATTAGCACTTGCTCTAGGTGAATCCTATTTAGTTGAGTGAGTTTAGAGAAAACACACAACCCCTTGGCTCTTGCTTGAGCTGTTGTAATTGTACCAAGTGGGTTGAGAGTCTTGTGAGATAGTGACAACCGAGTTTGTGTCTCGGCCGCCACGGTATACCAGAGGGAACGAGGCCCGCGGCGTTTCGGCTGGAAGCTTGATAGTGGAGATGGCGGGGAGCGTCCAAGAGGAGCTAGAAGCGTAGCACCACTTACGTGTGGAGAAGGCCTACGTCTCTCTATGGAGTTACTCGACTGTGGTGCTTGGCCCTCGTGTGGCCTTCCCTTTGCGTAGGGGCACCAACGAGGATTAGTCAGAACCTTGCGTGGTTCCGGATACCTCGGTAAAAATACCAGCGTCTTCCATGAGAGTTTGCATCTCTACCTTGCTCTTTACCTTCCGCATTTACATTAAGTATTTAAGTTTCAATCTTGTCTTTTTCGTAGATTGTTTAGATTGAAACTTAGCCTTTGCGGTAGAAATAGCAATACTTAGACAAAACTTAGTTTGCACATTCTAGTTTGATTATTTGCATAGGTTTTGCTCTAGGGTTTTAATTGTGGCCTAGTTTAAAAAGAGTTTTTAGAAGTCCTAATTCACCCCCCCTCTTAGGCGTCACCGTTTCCTACACCATCCAATTTGGAGTTCATATGACAGAGTTATGAATTTTGTAAGTTTTTAGAATTCAAAAACCCTAATTTAGACACATTTCTATGATTAAAATAAAGTCCAGGAGCTTGGGCGTAAGAAGATAGGACGACAGGTTGATTTCTAATAAATTGGGGGTCTCTTTAACAAAATAACCGAGCGAAGGGGTATCAGGCGTTCCAGGTCATACGATCTCAGATCGACCGCTGAGATCAGACCCCGCGGGCGAGTGTGCACACACAGGCGCGAGCGCGCACTGACAGGCAGGCTAGGGCAGGACTGACTGACCAAGCCTAGCAGTAGGGGCACGGGTGAGGGGGAAATCTAGGCAGTTGGATCTTAAGCGGGCGATCGGGATTAGATCTGGTTTATTTGAAACAGAGCCGTCTGATCCAGGATAGACGTCTAAGATCAGATGTCCAACTTTGTTTGGCTCTCCCTAGCTGCCAATGTTGGTGTCGCCCGTGCCCATGGCGGAGGTCCGCTGGAGACGATGGTGCGGACGCGCTGAAGGTCTTCGGGCGCCGGGAAGGGCTCAGGGAGGTTGAGGGGAGTGTGGCGAACACGGGCGCGGGCACGGCACCGTCGCATAGGCACCAAAATGTAGCCGTCCATGGCGGGGTGGCTCGGCGGCGTCGCTGCCTCACTCCGGCGAGCAATCGCGCACAACAGAGAGTAGAGAAGGGGGAATAAGCAGGCGGGGGAGGTTGGTTACCTCGAGGGTTCTGGGACCCTTGAACGGTGGCAGAGGCATAGTGAGGGCTCGGGTCGATGGCGGCGGCGCTATGGCTGCACGGAGGGAAGTCTGGTGAGCGCGGGCATAGAGAAACAAAGAAGGAGGGGTGAATTGAGGGGTGTCCTGGGTCACGGATGTCGAAGCGAAGCTCACCGAGGCAACGGTCATGACAAGGGCTTAATGACGACGGTGGAACAAGCGCTCAATCACGACGGACGACGACGGTTCCTCCTCTGGCGTGCGCACAGCATGGGGCGAGTGAGGGAGGGGAGTGAGTGGGGGTGCGGCTTCAAAAGGTTGTCGGGTGCGTGGGGAGGTGGCTGGGAGACGCACGACGTGGGTGCGTCCACGACGGTGCATGCGGGCGGGAGGTTAGAGGAAAGGGGGAGCTGACAAGCGAGGTCCGCGGGGCAGCGACTTAGGCACGCGGGGCAAGCAGGCAACGATGCTGATGAGGTGGGCACACAGCGCAAAGAGAGAGCAGGGTCGCGGATGAGGAGAGCAGCGTCGATAGACCAGCCTCACCGATCAGAGGGATACAGGGGGCGGGCGCGAGGGCGCGGGCTGGCTAGTCTAAATGGGCCGAAAGGCTGGGAGGGGAGGGGTATGGGCTTCTTTAGGTTTTTCTTTTATTCTAAAATTATAATTCCTTTTCTTTTTTGTTTCTCCTTTTGAATTCAAATCCAACCAAACCACAAATTCAAATTTGAATAATTCAACCATATGCATCAAACAAAGACCAAATTCTAGGCTTAGCTTGATGCAACATTTCATGTCATTTAATCTACTAATGTAATAATACATCTCCTAAATAAATAAACAAACTCTATTAAAAGGAAGAGAAAATAAATCTATAGAGAGGAGAAAAGAGGTAACACCTGAATTTGATAGATATTAGAGAGAAATTTTATACCCCAAATCCAGGGTGTTATAAGTCAGTAACAGATATTAATGTTGAATAAGTGTCTAAAGTACTCGTGCTAGGTGCTAGGCTAGAAAATGTATTCGAATAATTAGAGAAAGGCACAAGAAAGGAGGTAATGAGGATCTAGATACAAGGAAATAAGTTGTGAGCAAATCAATCAAAGAGGTGCACAACTCAATGGTGTTTCTGCTTATGTGCTACCTTTTTTCTCTTTTTCCCTGATTTTTTCTTAAGTCGTTGTTTTTTTACTTTTCTTTTTTTCAAATATGTCTTTTATATTTTTCCTCTTTTGTAGCAGCACATAAGAAGGAAACACACCAAGTTTGAGATTTTTTGTGCAAAGATGTGTCCTCTCGAATTTCTACAAGTTTGCCCTAAATTCAGATTAAATGTTTGGAAAATAAAAACTAATTCTTCACGGCCGAATTTGGAGATTTTAAAAATGGCAAACCCATCAAAGTCGAGGACAAACAAATGCAAAATTTAATTCTAAGCAATTTCAGAAAAATGCACTCTGTTTCGAGTTTCGAGCGAAAAATTTGTCGTTTGAAGTTTGGGTTTCGAATCAGGGTTTTTGGTGAGGCACACAAAGGGTGAATGGAATCGATTTTGTAGATAGGATCGATTTTGGAGATGGTACCTTTTTTGGATCGATTTTGTGGGATGACAACAAATTGAATGGGTCTAACTGAACCAAACTAATCTAAACCGGCAAACGAACTAGGGTTGTTGGCGAGGCACATGAAGGGTGAATGGGTTTTGTTTTGTGGATAGGATCCATTTTTTAGATGAGATGCTTTAGTATATAGATTCTGTTTTGGAGATTGATTTTTTGGGATGGCAGTGGATGGAAAGGATCAAATAGAATCAAAACAAATCTAAACCAACAACCGACTCAACCTAGGACACAAACTCAGAACTGTGGGCTCTAGAACTAAATTGTGCAAAGGCTAAGGCGATCATTTTAGGTCAGGATAAACTGATCGTTTTTGGCTTTTTGTGGACTATAGGACAACAAAATAAATGTAAAGGCACACGGTTATACCTCATGGGAAATCTGAATCTTGATACCACTTGATAGAGGATGAGGCCCGATCTTCCGTCTGGTAGGTTAAGTTGATTGGATGGAGATCTCGACATTGAAGATTCAAGGATCCAAGTGAACGAATCCCTGCAATCACTACATCACTGCTTCATTTGATATCACCCATGACACACAATTAACCTTGCCAAGAAGGCTTATGCCAGCAAGCACAATCAAAAACACAAGCAAGAATAGGAAGAATAAGAACAGAACGAAAACTATGTTGATTACGAGTTGGGATCTCATAAACCAATGAACAGCGACACAATTCGATGATAGAATGAATCTAAGCAAAACCCCAACCCTAATGGTGGTGGCTGTTGCTAATAATATAGTGTTTAGTGGCATGCATGTCCATTGGAAGTGCCCCAATCGGCTCCAACGCGATACACGAGCCAACAACCCAACAAATGGTGTCGCAACATCAAAACAGAATCTAGATGTTGACTTGTTTTGACGATTCCTATTGACTCTGGATGAATTTTAAGTCGGGACCTATTGGATTAGTTAGCTTATCTCTTTAGCATTCCAACTATATCAAACCCAACCCAATCGGAGATAAGATGCGTCCAGGGCATCCATTTTAGTGCAGAATGGTTCTAGAACCTAACATGGAATCGTGGTTTAGTTGGACTTGATCTCCTTCCTGTTTTGGGCACTCATGCTTCTCCTCCTTGACACCTTGGACTTTCCCATGTCTTTGCTGGTCCTCTCCAAGGTTCGTAGTCATCAAAACATCCATGGCCCCAAGTGTAAGCTCTAAAAGATAATTGACTAGGTTAGAAGAAACCTAGAAATTTGGTTGTCGTGCTCATGATCGTGTTATCAGTCCATGCATTGTATGTTTATGAGTGATGTCCTCATCACATAGCATATCCCTAGTTGTAGCTTCCAAAGCTCAATCTTCGCCTCTCTACAACTCTATGTAGTCTAGAGGCATCTTAGATGTCCTACCGATCCCAGGACAACCCTTGGATCTTTCCTCCTTGATGGGGTCCCTCCGGGGCAGGATCTAGATTCTATAGCAACTCATCACTATCTTTACGCACATCACAGATAGTCCAGTGGCCTACCATTAATTTTTTGGCAACCAACCACAAACTAGTGGTTACCCGACATCTCTTTATGCCATTGCGGATCGTCCAATGCCTACATGTGGACGGTCCGTGACCTACCATGGATAATCCGGCTACCTATCCCAAATGGTTTTACACCTCATAGAGCCAAACCCAAGGTTCTGCACATCATGTGAAGGCCTTAAGGTTGGTTGCTATTTGGCCCTAGAAGGATGTCAACATAGAGTGGAGTCCCATTGTAGAGAGATTCCCCAAGGTCTCGTTCCGCATGAGCGAGATCAAGAGATCATTGGTGCTTAGCCCAAAAAGGCACCAACACACGTTTTGGCAACTCTGCTGAGGATGACTATGTTTTAGATTTATTAAAATCAGGCTATAATGGCCAATTCTAGGATCTCAATGATGTTTCCCCAGGTAACAACACAAGACTAACTATGGCTGATTTGTTGGCCGATGAGCGTGAGGAATTTGAAGATTACATGAAGAAGTTGGACGAGGAGTTCTAGCAACAACAAGCTTAGGAGAGCAAGGAGGCAAAGATGTGACACCTCTCACACTTCTCAATAAATCACCACCTGAGGGTCATTCAGGATGAGGGTTGTGGAGCCCGCTTCCCTGATGGCCACACTACAGTGCCCCACGGTAAGTAACACATTGTCATCCGACGTTATTCAATCTCCTAGGAATTTTTATATGATCATATTAAACGTATAGTGGAGACTATGGATAAGATGATGCAAGCACTAGAAAAAACTAATGCGCCTAATTTTCCGTCGCATAAACAGGGCACTAAAACAACTGCACCAAACACATCGGCCACATATGGGCTTTATCAGTCCCAACAAGATTATGGCATTGCCGATGAATTCATATCCGAGGCAATCTCTACCACCGCTTGTGAGGTACGATAGGTCGACGCTGTGTATTACTGGACAGTCTGAGTACCATCTCAGACCGTCCGACCCTCCTTCCCGTGGACCGTCCGGCTATATATGTCGAACTGTCTGATGCATCATCAGGCCCACCACATGGAACACATATGGTGCTAAACACAACCAGATAGTCAGCATATAATCTCGAACCATTTAGTCTCGCAGTGGACCGTCAGGCGTCACGCTAGACTATCTGTACACCGAGAGCAGACTGTCTAGTTCCGTAGCAGACTATCCGGCACCTTATGCCAGACAGTCTGGCGTCACACTAAATCATTTGACCACTAGGACAGACTTTTGGGGTATGTCTACGGAGGACAAAGTGCTGCACAAAACACAAAGTTTTTGTACCCACTCAGCAGCAATACCATCTCCCACCTGCAGCACATCAAAGTCGTGGACCACCTGTGCATGACGCCGAATATTTTCCAGCCCCAAGGGAGCTAGAGAGGTATAAGGCAATTGGAAGTGGTACCAGTCACACACCAAGCGCTTGCTTGTAGTGTTCCTCGATGGAAGGGTGGCATGACAATGCCTGGTCTTCTAGAGACTTCATTGCCAAACTTAGGGGATGGTCGCAGATGTTGTAGAAAGAATTAGGAAAGAGTACCTAGGTCATTCAGGAACAAACTCAGCGTTAGTGTGTTTGGCTTAGGACAGTCCTATCTTAGGCCATATGACCCTCGACTGGACACCGTTTCGTACCCTCTGGGGACCAATTTGCTGGATTTCTACAAATTCTTAGGCGAGGGTAGTAAAAGAACTCACGAACATGTGGGACAATTCCTAGCACATTTGGAGGAATTGGCCGACATAGAAGATTTTCGTGATCACCTGTTCTCATTATCCCATATTGGTACATTTACTTGGTACACTACCTTGTGTTGGTCATTTGTCCTCAATTGCGTGAATTAAAAACAAGGCAACACAATGCTAAACGATAAACGACCTTTGTCCTATCAAGCATTATCTTTTCTCAAAGATAAAGATTCTTGGACAAAGGTCATAGTGAATGTAAAACTACTTGCGAATAACCCTTCTTATAAGGTTGTTCATAAGTAAGAGTTTAAGACAAAAAGCATTCACGTTCAAATGATAAGCAAATGATGAAGGATAAATGCCTCATCCCCATTATTTGCTTATATGTGTCTTTTTTACCACATTATGAATAATACACGAGTATATTGTTACATTTGGGTGAACGTGAAGGGAAAAAAGAGAACGATCTTTGGTAAAAGAGCAATTAAGATTGCACTTCTTACACTCTAATGATCCCGTGAATAGTATGGGGTACAGTTCAACTATTCAAAGGCAGGGGATGTAGCCCAAGCTAGTTTACAATTGTGCCCCGGGTGTCTATACATTTTTCCGAATACAAATACTAAGTATAAATTAGTCTTTCTACTATGGATTTGGTTTATCGTGCTACCTTCAGAACCAGCTTAAGCCGAAGCTATGATACTTGTCGAAGCCTTGTCGTGTCCCTTGCATTCCTCGCTTTGTTATTCTAGCTTCAGCATTTGGTATTGTAGCATTGTCTATTAGATGAATCAAAGAAACTTGTTTATTTTGAGGACCTTCGACTGGGAAGAAGACCCCCAACAATAGCCCCTTTGCGGTGATATATCGTTTTTTCATAACAAGCTCGATCCGTGAAACATATGAAGGCTTCAGAATGTCGATGGTCCGAAAACACCTTATCTAAGCTTGTTATTAAAAACGAATAAAAAAGTTACGGACTCCATCGATCGGTCGTAACTAGTGCAGCGGTTCACCTTCTTCACTTGCAGGACTATATAAACAGATTGGTTGGTTCATTGCACTTGCATCATCATGCTGCTAATTTTTTTTACTATAGTTGAAGGTGTTTGTGTTCTTTTCATCTTTTGACTGTGCTTTGTCGTAAGTGGTGAAAACTCTTAGTTTACCTTTGCCTTGACAATTCAATGGCTAGAATTAGATATACTGCTAGGTTGACGAATGAGAGCAGGGAGACCGAAGGCAGTGGAGATAGCTCCGATCTCAGAAATTATGAGTGATTCTCGGATGGTTGCTCAGAGGGAAGCGGAAGTTGTGTCAGAGAAGAACACTATTGATGCTGAAGCTAATAGTGATGATGCCGAAGATGATGATGGTATCTTGAGTTCAAGCAAACCTAGTCATATTGAATTTGGTAGATCTACTGTGAAGCCTGATGACCTGGTTCTAATGAAGAAACTTGGTTATTTTGGAAAGAACGATGATGAGTTGATAAGGTTCACGGGTGACAAAATAGTCCCGGAACCGAAGGATGATGAGGTGATAGTTTTTAAGAGCTTCTTCCACACCGGGCTTCGGTTCCCTTTGTATGAAATGATTGGTGAAGTACTAAAAAAGTTCAAAATATATCTTCACCAGCTGACTCCAAAAGCAAAAGTCAGGCTCATTGTTTACATATGGGCCCTCCAAAGCCAGGGCATGAGGGCAAATGCTGAAGGCTTCTGTAGGGTCCAAGAGCTTCATTATCAGAAGAAGGTCAGGGTAGATGGCCTTCACAAGAACTTCGGGTGCTACAATTTTGCATATCGAAAGGACACCAAAGCTCTAGTGATTGGGTACTAGACAAAATGGCCTACTGGCTCGACAAGCGAGTGGTTTTACGTGAAGGCTGACAAGAAGAGGAGGGACAAGGTTATGAGCATGGTGTTGTGTCCCATGAAAATAAGCTTGGGCATGACAAGTCCTTTGTGCAATATGCAACTCAGCTCCCCATGCTAGCTAGCTGAAGTTCAATTCAGAGTTGTGGCTGAGCACATCAGCACTCGAGACTTAGTCCAAGAATA
Source organism: Zea luxurians (assembly GCA_029449295.1). NCBI lineage: Eukaryota > Viridiplantae > Streptophyta > Magnoliopsida > Poales > Poaceae > Zea > Zea luxurians. The sequence continues at coordinate 20,550,844 of JAOPSE010000006.1, read as the reverse complement.
TCTGGCCAATAAAACTTTTCCAATGTCAAGCGGACGGGGAACGCCAAAGATAAAAGACGAAGGAAATATGCTTGAACTTGTAAGGCTGTCATATTGTTTCAAGTTCTAGGATACCTTTAGTGACCCTTGCACCGAGTGGCTATAGATGATAGAGACAATGTGCAATGAGATTTTTGGTAATTATACCAAGAAAGAGGACCAACTAATGACCATTGCTTTCGGCACTCAGAAGAAGCGAAGGTTGAACCGAGTAATGGACGCCTGGGCTTTGAATGTCCTGACTATGAGAAATTTGATAAAGAAGCTGGTGGTGTAAAGAAGAAAACGTGAGTATTTTGAAAAGACAAGCAATGAGGTCAATTGAAGAAGATAAGTAGAAAACGGTGTCAAAGAAACGAAAGGTTTTAGAGGAGTCAAAGTCTTCGACCCTTAAAAAGAAAAAAAATCTTTGGAACTAGGTCGCACTGAGAAGAAGGTGCATAGACCGCCAGAACAGGTCCCTGATACCTCTTCGACTTCATCCATGGGGTGATAGAGATTCTTAATGTAATGACTAAACCCTTCCCCTTCGATATGTTAAGTCCTCTAAGATCATACCTGACTAGCTTATTATAGTCGAGGGAGAAGGAAATTCAAAAAGATGCCGAAGGTGGGAGAATAAGGGTTCCTTCGATGATCAGGGGGAGGAATTGTTCAGAAAAAACGGCATATGATGGCTGTCACGAGGGCTATACACAAGACTCCCCCATCAGTTGCAACAGAAAAGATTGTTCTTCCCGCTGCTGCCGAAGCTATTGAAGCAGAGTCTGAAGCCGAAAACAGCGAAGGCTCGCTCGGGACCATGCTATCAGAGATCAACAGAATTATAGCTAATGTGGTTCCAGAGAGGGAAATGGGTGAAGACATTGCTGCCGAGGATACGGGTTCGAAGATGAAGAATAATGAATAAACTTCTTCAGAGAGCAAGGATTTTGTTTACGGCACCTAGGTGGCCGGCAGCTCTCTGAAGAAGACATTTCTGAGTTAAGAGAGTTTGCTATTGCGAGTGGCTACCAACCTAGGTCCATGCTTTTTGGTGGTGTTGACGAAGAGATTCTAGGGTGCATCCTTGACCGCGCCGGGGCAAAAATTGTTAATACTTTATCAAAAACCATTGGGTTTTTGAAGCTTGAACGAGATCTTAGCAACTATAGGAAACAACATATTATTGGCAGCTTAGTATACTCGAATTTTAAGGTACAAAATTTGTTACTTCTTCCTTTAATTCATTGGTTTTCAAATTTTAAGGGTCAAAATCTTATGTAGCTTCAACCTTTGTGACACAGTTTTCTCCTAAGCAAGGCATTGAAGGTACAACAAGAGAAGGAAGACATAAATAATGAGCGTATTATCAATGATCTAGAAAAGAAGGTGAATAACCTTGAAGACTTGCTGGGGGAGAAGAACTCTAGGCTCGAGGCTGCCGAAGCAAATCTTGTTGAAGCTCACCTTCATAGCAAAAACCAAGACATCCAGATTTCAAATCAAAACAAAAAATTTGAAGAGCTGAGCAAAGAACTTGATCAAGTAAAATAAACTTTTGAAGATATTGTAACCCGTTTTAAGCATGAAGCCAAAGAATTAAAACAAAAGGTTAAAGCCGAAGTAAAGAAGAGTTCCAAATTGTCTAAAACATTAAAAACACTTCCGGATACCTGCTCCGGCTTTGTAACTCGATGCACTTCATGATTGCGAGAAATTTTCAATTCAGTCGGAGCAGCTTTAGAAGTTGCCAAACATTCTGCAGACAATATTCCAAAAGTGCTTGAATGGATTGAGAAAGAAGTTAATGACTTTGATGAAGTTATGATGGGGCATGGCGACTTCTACGCGTTAGTGGCTGCCCGAGGGACTGCTACAATCTTCGTCAAAGCCAGATGTATCTGTAACACCCCTTGTGTTATAAGAACTAAAACTTGGGCATGGCATCATATGCATTGACATTTCATTATGTATGGTACACCTAGAGTGCATCCACTAGGCTAAAAGTTCAAAACAAGTTGTGATGTGATGACTGGAAGTGCTTCTTAACCCTAGAATAGTGTATTTAACCAAGGGATAGAGGTATGTGGGTGTGTGTGATACCAAATTGAGTATTATCTCAAAAGTTATTGGAAATGTTCATAAGAGACTAAACTTGATGGATTTGAGTGGCACACAAACCCTACAGCACTCAAAACCCTAATGAGAACCCTAGAAACCCTAATTTGTGCCCTAAAGGTGATTTCAATTTCTATACACTTTTGGACCAAAGTGCATATATCAAAGTGGTAGAGTATCAAAAACTAAACAACTTTTACATTGGAAGATTTTCAAGTGATGTGGAACAAATTGGAGTTAATTGCAAAAAGTCCCAAAGGCACCATGTGGCTTAAACTTTGAAAATCAGTGACTTTAGGCCAAGTTTATGCTCTTGTATTTCTTAATCCATGGAGATTTTGCCCTAAGTCATTACAACAAAGTTGGGCTATCAGTCACCACTGAAGACTGAAACTTGGCTGACAATGAACCCTGATGAACTTTGGAGCCGATTTGAGCTTTGTCGAGTGAGCAAATGACCAAGGTTCCTATGATCGAATTAGAGCTGGTATATTGGTTAATAACTTTGATGTAATCCAGTCGATATCTTATCCCATAGAAATCGAAGAAAAATGCCCATGAAGATGCTCGGTTAGAACGACTGAAGAAGATCCTAATGGTACAGTAGTAAAAAAATCTTCAGATGCAGTGCACCTCGCCGCCGATAAACTTGCGTCGCGATTCACGCCGGTCATCGCGATTCGTGCGCTCTGGTGCACGGATAATGGCTGGCAGTGAAAGATCTTGTGTAACACCTCTGTTATTACTAGCACTAAAACTTGAGCATAACATCATATGCATTGACATTTCATATTTCTTGTCACACATAGAATGCATTCACTAGGTAAAATTTTCAAACAAGTTGTAATGATGTGACTTGATGTGTGGTTAACCCTAGGATAGGATACTTAACCCTGAATTAGGACTTATGGGTGAAAGTGAAGCTTAAAGGAGTAAAAATCTCATAAGACATGAGAAATGTTCACAAGGTATCACATGTGATGGACTTTAATGGCACAAAAACCCTAGAGAACTCAAAACCCTAAAAGAAACCCTAGAAAAAACCCTAACTAGAACCCTAGGGGGGTAAATGTAAATTCTAGGCACTTTTGGACCAAAGTGCAAATGGCACAGTAATAATACACTACAAACCAAGTAACATTTGTATTGGAGGATTCCCAAGTTGTATGATGGAATTTGGACTTATTTGCAAAAATGTCACATGCGTACTATGTGACTAAGTCTGAAATTCAGTTGAATTGGATCAACTTTGGAGATCTATATCTCCCAATTCATAAGGATTTTGCCCTAGGTCAACACATCAAATTTGTAGACCTACTATAGGAGAATAACTTTGTTTAAGTCACAAGATAGGAGTACTGTACAAAAATTGGAGAATAATATACATGAAGTTGGTTTGTCAGTCAAGTGTAACTCTGAAACTGGACCGACAGTGAACTAGGACCAAGACTGGGAGCTATTTTGAGTATGATACAGTGAGAATTTAGGTATGGTTGCTATAGCAAGATCAAAGTTGGATTATAGATCAACAACTTTGTTACAGGTGGATTAACAAGTTCTCACACAAAAATCTGAGACATGGGCACTACAACTCACTCTGTCAAGTGCTCTGATGAGGATCTTGATGGTACAGTGCCTGTAGAAAAACTCAGGTTTAGCCCCCCTCGCCAGCCGGCGACCTTGCACTCTAATTTGCTCCAGCGCCGCGATTCACGCATAGTTAAACGCAGATAACGATCCCTAGCTAAAAAGATCTCGCTATGGATGAACTTGGATAACAGTGGACGCTCTGTCGCTCATCCACTTGCCAGTGACGTGGCCGCTCGACCATCACCGTCGTGCCATCGTTCCTCGTGGTTATGCCACGCTGTCAGCCATCTTACCACATCACAATTAATCATAATACACATCCCATCTATCGCCTAAGGCCTTGCCACGGTGAAGCCATGAATCACTTGCACCAGTGGCTCCTCCTCTCTCCGACCGCCAGCGCTTCTCTTCCAAAATCAGGAGCCACCGCCCTTGAATACTATAAATTGAGCATACCACTAGCTCCGTTAGGTAATCATGAAGCTAGAGCACCCACCCTTGCCTCTGATTAGCCCCCACAGTGCCAGAATTTCCTTTTTCCCCAATTCAATTCTCCGCGCCGCCGTGAGTGAGCTCGTCGTGGCCATCTCTCTACAGGTCCGTTCACGCCCTCCTCGCTCTTGTTCTAGCACCCTTGGATGCTATAGATTCCTATCGGCCTAGCCAATTGAACTAGACCATGATAGATCAGCGAGAACACCTCGGTTTGTCCTCAGTTCACGTCATCACAGTGGAGAGAGAGATTTTGAGCCCAAACTCCGCGATTGGTTGAGGGATTAGTGTCGTCGAGGGTGGAATTAGGTGTTAAGCAATGGAGAGGCCTAGTCGTTGCGTTTTCCAGCCGGTATAAGCTTGCCAGAGCCACTGCTCCGCCATCCATGTCGGGGACCTCAACTTGCGAAGGAATAGAAAGGGAGGGACCTCGAGGTAAATGTTAGTGACACATAGAAATAGTGCGCAGGACTCTTAACCAGTTTTTCAAATGGCTAGGGTCATCTGTGCAAACCTGGCAACGTGGGCACGCGCAGGCGCGTTCGCCTGTTCACGGGCCGACTTGGGCCAATTTCAGCCCGATACTATTCATTATTTTCCCTTTTCTTTTTCTGCTAGACTTGAGAAATTCATTGGAAATTATGGAGAATGATAAAAATATGAGACCAATTTTGCTAGACTCCTAAATTCCTATAGTATTTATTAAAAATAGTTCCAAGAATTTTAGTCCAAATCAGGAATTATGTAGCATTTAAGAAGGCCTAAACCTAGTCTTTTGGAATTTTATAAATTACTAAATAGCCCCAAAAACCATAAAACATTTTGGGTGAACTTATTTTGACCATTAGAATCCATGGGTAAAGTTTGATATGTTTTGGACATTGTTTGATCTCCAAACCCAAAACCCTAGTCTTCTAGGTAGTATCTGCTTTATGCTAATAAAGTACTGACTATAAAAACCCTAGTTTCCCTGGAGCATCATGAAGGAAAATTGTATTCAAGACACCATTTGATGTACCTTTATTGCAATTGCATATTCATAGTATCACATGAGCATTCATGTTTATATATGTTTATATATAGAGAACGAGGAAGAAGTAGTTGTTGAAGAAGAAGAGACTACACCACCAACAGAAAATCCACCTGCCGGGAACTGTTTTTTTATATTTGTGGAACAGAGCCTGACTCCCCTAAAACACAAGGCAAGCCTCAGTACATTTACCCTTTTCCTTGAATTTCTAAATCTTTATCACTTGAATGATGCATTAGGTGATAGGAGTTGTGTGCCAAACACTTGATGCATTTCCTTCCTTGGAATTGATTACCATTTCTTGATTATCTGTTTTACTTAAAAGTTTTCTAATGCTTAGCCTTGCTTTAGAAAACAAAAATGTTTTGGTTTTAACAAAAGAATGATGCTTCAGATGGAATGGGATGTTTTCAAAAATAAAACTTGATGGTGGGTCCATCATGGCCGTGATGGGTTCAACATCGGAAAAGATGTACCTCTGCCAGGTACCAAACTTTGGGATTTAAAATGATAAAGCTAAGACCGGGCAGGTGACTTGCACGAGAAGAGAGTCTCGGTGTAGTGTCTCCGTCTGAGTCGATTAAGGACTGTGTCGATGTAGGCTTGATGATTGAGGACCTTTTAACTGGTCACATGCCTCATCATGGGTAAGCTTTGCCTCAGGCAGACTAATACCAGAAAGGCCAACACGCAATGGGAGTGGAGAGATGGCGAGAGTAGCGTGTACCCTCCGTGGCAAGAGGCTGGACGGTGGTGTATCTGTGCTCTCGGTTGGCGTGAACCCGGTCTGGTCTTAATAAACCTGGTGGCGAGTTGACATATGCAAGGGCTAAGTGCTACATATGTCGTGTGATTGGAGATCCCCAGTTGGGTATTAATCAATTTGGATCGCCGTTACTTCTCAGATATGAAGACTTGGTCACTGACCTACACGTAGCAATCTAGCAAAGTAAAAGGGTGATAAAGGATGGCTAGCACAAGTCAAGTGCTTGAACTAGGTTAGAAAGAACTCTAGCTACAGGTAATGACTTAACTTGCTAATAAAACTGGATTTTTAAGGATTCGCTATTAGTAAGCATTTCTGCAAAACCGAGTCTTTGATTCTTGAATAGCCTTACCTTGACTCCCTCAGGCCAGCATATCCTTGAGAGTCTTTTCTTTTGACGGGTAAGACTTGCGAAAGTACACTCCATACTCAAGGTTTTCGAACCCATGTTGTTGTAGGTGAGGAAACAGTAGACTTTTGCTAGTTTTTGTTCTAAGGTGGTGCCCCAGGAGGAGTCACAGAAGTGAAGTCGTGAGAGGATGTTGGCCTCCCACTTGAAAAACAATATACTTTTGTGCGGGAGGGGTTTTTGCCTCCCGGGTTTGTAATAATAATACTCTATGCACTCATATACCCTGGTTTTGTAATAACTATAATACTCTTTCTCTATATTTTGTTAATGTAAATTAAGTTATTGTAATTTGCTTCTACTTATTCTTTCCTTCGATGTGATGTAATATCTGCGTGACGGGTGAAGCGCTCTTGGGCGAAATGATGAAGGTACAGTTACTGAACTTGTCGAGTGATTATGTGCATCTACAGGGTTGTCCAGGGTCCTTAGGACAAGGACAACTGTAGGTGGGCCTAATACCTTGGGAGGTTCCGTCACATCTTGCGTGGGGGATAACTTGGGGCACTGTTACTGCTCAGTCGCCGTACCTACATGCTGGCGATGTGGCTGAGCGACCATCGCTGAGGTGGACGCCGTTCTTCGCGATTGCGCCACGCCGTGACCCTTTCACCATGTAGCTATGACCATGGTATGCTTAGAGTTACCATCTTCGAGCCATTGTATCAGTGAGCGCCACGATAGTTGCTCTAGTGACTCCTTCTCCTATCACCGCGAGCACTTCACTGTTCAAATTCGTCCTACTCGTGGTCGCCCCTATAAATTGAGCGTTCGGCCTGCTCCATTATCTTGTCATGAACTCAGAGCACCAACTCTCGCCCCTGATTAGCCATCGTAGCCCGCAAATTCAGTACTTCCCCCAAATCGGTCAAACTCGTCGCTATTGGCATCTCAGCATGGCCAGCCATCCACGGGTTGATTCGCGCTTCTCTGATTGGTGTTCTAGCATCCTTATGGTCTCCTATTGCTTGTAGGCTCGATTAATTGAACTAGACCGCGCTGGATCGTCGGGAACACCTCGGTCCGTCCTCGGGTTTCGCCATCGTAGTGGGCAAGGGAACTCCGGGTCGGATTAGCTTGATTAGAACATGGCCTAGGCTCGCCTGGGATTCGGGGATACTAGTCTGACGCTTGGTTTAGGAAATCATCACTGTTTGGGGAGAGTCCCAGCAAGAAGATCGCCGACGGGCGGGAGCGCCGTCGCCAGGGTTGTGGTTGAGGAAGAAACAGAAGTAGAGGGGCTATTATGCAACTGTTAGTGAAACAAATGAATAGTGCTCAGGGGTTCTTTACCGTTTGTTCAAATGGCCGAGGGTCTCTGTGCAAAGTCACCAGCGCGGGCACGGGCGCTGCACTTGTTTCCCCGTCTACGGGGTGGGTTGGGCCAGAATTGGCCCAACACTATTCATAGTTTTTCCTTTTCTTTTTACTGCCAGACTTGGAAATTTGTAGAAGTACTAGAAAAATGGTAAAAATATGAGACCAATTTTGTTAGACTTCTAAAATCATATGGTATTTAATAAAAATAGTTCCAAGATTTTTACTTCAAGCCTAGAATTATTTAGGATTTTAAGATGCTCAAACCAAGCCTTTTAGAATTTTAGAAATAATTTAGTAGCTCCAAAAATAGTAAACTTTTTGGGTAGTCTTAGTATGAGGATTAAAGACCTTGGATGAAGTTTGAAATGATTTGGACATTGTTTGGTCCCAAACCCAATAATCTAGCCTCTTAGGGTTTAATTGCTTAATACTGATAGAATACTAACTTAGGAAACCTTAGTGATTAATGGGTACCACTGAAGGAAAGTTGTATTCAAATACAACTTAGTATGTTTCTATTATGTAACTGCATATTCATAGCATCACATAAGCATTCATGTATATGTACTGTTATGTATAGAAAACGAGGAAGAGACTGTAGTTGTAGAAGAAGTTGTCCCTCAAGCTAAGAATCCTCCAGCCGAGAATAACTTCTACTTCGACATCTGTGGTGTGGACCCGGAACCTCTTGCAACACAAGGCAAGCCCCGGTGCATTTACCCCATTCCTTGTTGTTTTAAACTCTTTATCACTTAAGATGATGCATTAGGTGATAGGAGTTGTGTGCTAAACAATTGATGCATTCCCTTCCTTGGAAACTGATTACCATTCCTTGTTACCTGATTTACTTAAAGTTTTCTGATGCTTAGCTTTGCTTTATAAAACAAAATGTTTGGTTTTAAACAAAAAAAGTGATGCTTCATATGGATGGGAATTTTTACAAAGAAAAGACTTATGATGGTGAATCCATCATGGCCATGATGGGTTCCACATCTAAAAAGATGTACCTCTGTCAAGTACCGAACTTTGGGGTTGTAAATGATAAAGATGAGACCGGGCGGGTGACTTTCACAAGAAGGAAGTCTCGATGTAGTGTATCCGTCTGAGTCGATTAAGGACCAAACCGATGCAGGCTTGATGATCGAGGACCTTTTAACTGGCCACATGCCTCGTCATGGGTAAGCTTTGCCTTGGTCGGACCAATACCAGAAAGGCCACCATGTAATGGGAGTGGAGAGATGGCGAGAGTAGCGTGTACCCTCCATGGCAAGAGGCTGGACGGTGGTGTATTTGTGCTCTCAGTTGGCGTGAACCCATTCTGGTCATGAGAAACCCAGTGGCGAGTTGACATATGCAAGGGTTAAGTGCTACATATGTCATGTGGTTGGAGATCCCTAGCTGGGTATTAATCGATTCGGATCATCGTTACTTCTCGAACATGAAGACTTGGTCACTGCCCTACAAGTAGCAATCCAGTGAACTGAAGGGATGATAAAAGACAGCTAGCATAGGCTAAGTGCCTGATCTAGGACAGAAAGCACTCTAGATGCAGGTAACTACTGAACCTGATAATAAAAATGGATTTTTAAGGATCCACTCATAGTAAGCTTTTCTGCAAACAGAGTCTTAGAATTTTGATGAGCTTTACCTTGATTCCCAAAAGCCAGCATATCCTTGAGAGTCTTTTTCCTTTGTCAGGTAAGACTTGCGAAAGTACACTCCGTACTCAGGGTTTTTGAACCCATGTTGTTGTAGGTGATGAAACAGTCGAGTTTTGCTATTTCTGCTCTAAGGTGGTGCCAAAGCAGGAGGAAGATCACTAAGTTTGTTTGTGGGAGGGTGTTTTGCCTCCCAGTCATGTAATAATAAGTGCTACACTCGAACACCAGTTATGTAATAAGTACTCTTTCTATATTTTTATGAATGTAATTATATTATTGTAATCCTTTCCGCTCGTTCCCTTCTCCGATTATGTTTGTAATGCCTGTGTGATGGGTTAAGCGCTCTTGGGCGATATGATAAAGATACAGATAATTGACCTTGCCGAGTCATTACGTGCACCTGCAAGACTGTCTGAGGTCCTTAGGACACGGACATATGTAGGTGGGCCTAATACCTTGGGAAGTTACGTGATAGTATCCACTTGAAAAGTGTCAACTGAACCTACCTTTAGCATCTCTCCAGTCGACCTAGACAATATTCCTAGTGAAGCCAGAAGCGTGGGTAACAGATTCGTTACCCAGATTTGGATGAAGGGCGGCCGAGAAGTTGATGGAAACGAAGCTCGAGCGCTACTTGACGAAGTATGAAAAAATATTTGTTTGCTTCCTTCTACTTTCTTCCTGCTTGTTGCTGCTTAGTATTGATATGATGCTATTTTCAGATCGGCGTTGGCGGAGAATGAAGACCCGAAGCCAAAGATTTCTGGCGAAGCCCTGAAGACATTCTTGTAGATTTTGTGTAAAATGTAGTTAAATGGAAAAACAATGTAGTGTAAACATCCCTTGTAAATGTGTACCGATACCTTGCAATATTACCCTTTGTTGTTTCCATTTGCTTTGTTGTGGACGAAACCATGTTATTTTTTCTTTTGAGCCAAAAGGCAAAAACACCTTCCCTTCTTTTCGTTCACAATGAAGCTTCATAAGCTTCTCGTTAGTTTCTTATACATAATGTGATGATGCGATGAAGCTAGAATGTCTATAATGAATGCTTGTATGAATGCAAATTATGATGTCATGCTCTATGCAAGTGATGTTTGCCGAATGTAATAAAGAAAAATAGACTCTGTATCCCCTTAGGAACGACTTTGGAGTCTTTTCATCTTTATTAGGTGGTATTTTAGCTCTGCGTCCCCCTTAGGAACGACTTTGGAGCTTCTTCACCTTTACTAGGTGGTATTTTAGCTCTGCATCCCCGTAGGAACGACTTTGGAGTCTCTTCACCTTTACTAGGTGGTATTTTAGCTCCGCATCCCCTTAGGAACGACTTTGGAGCTTCTTCACCTTTACTAGGTGGTATTTTAGCTCTGCATCCCCTTAGGAACGACTTTGGAGATTCTTCACCTTTACTAGGTGGTATTTTAGCTCTGCATCCCCTTAGAAATGACTTTGGAACTTTTTCCTTTTTCTTGTTTACACTCGATGGTGTAATCCCAGATCTTTACATTTTACATATGGGGGAAATTTGCCCTTGTATTGAATAGGGCTGGAAAAGAAAATAAAAAATATAGAATATGGCCACATCGTTATGCTGTGTTCGTTGTGCGCCTTCATTGCACGCGCGTTCGTGGCCATGCGTTTAGCTCGCGTCCCTGCTGTCGCGCGCGTTGCCACATCTTTGCTATCGTCTAGCCCTGCGTCCACACACCAGTCATTGTCACGTGCTGACTGCCGTGTTGTTCGCGCGATGTCGCGTGTATTGTTTCATGTGCTATCATATGTGCTATTTTGTGCGCGTCGCCGTGCATCATCCGTGCACTATGTCGTGCATGTCCGCATGTTGTTTGTGCGCACCGCGCACACTGTTTTCGCACGTCGCGTGCCTTGTCGCGCGTCGTTAATTTGCCTCACTTAGAATCACTCATATTAATTAAATTACTTATTTAACCTACAACTGTTAGTGTAACAGATTAATCGAACTAAGTAGTAGCTCTAATTTACATTTTAATAAATGTTGATTAATGTGATTATGACGAGTTAAATGTTCTAGTACATATTTGTATAACATAAATGCTATAACTTCTCAAATGTAGCTTCGATCTTCAGTGTTCCTTTTTCTCATGTGATCGTAGAAGCGAGCTCTATTTTATATTGCATGTTATTATGATATTTTCTATAATGTTCTTATACATATATATATGTTTGTTTGCTAGTGCCCGTTCGTGTTCGCTGCATGTCACGAATAGACGCGATTCGTTCCCAAGATTCGAGGAATCGACAATCGAGCTACGATGAACAGGTGATCAAACTCTTCAAGATCTACAACGTTGAAGACCCTAAACATCTGTTTGGTGAAGGCAAATGTTTTCTGACCTATTTATGACCAATTCACATGCTAATTCATTTCCCTGCATTGCATAATTAAAACCTAAGGATTGACTAGCTTTCTATTCACCTTGTCCTTCATTACCTTTTGGATTATTATGGTTAGTTTTATGCTAGTGATCTACTTTAATCAATGAACATGATGAGTTATAATTATGACACGATGCTTTACATTCTAGTTATGACTATGAACTTATGATACTAAATGATGTTTGGGATGTTTCACGAGTACTTCTCTGTAAGGACCTATTCGTTGGATGACCACTCAGGAAAACATTGTAGCCATGAGGGTGGTATGCGACGCCCTTGGCCATGTAATTAGGGAAGTCTCTATGTGGTGGCCATTTCCAACATTTGCATAATGAGGACTCTAGGGAAAAGCCACTGTAGTGAGACCCTGCCAGTTCACCTTGGAAGTCATCAATGGGAGTAGCGATCCTCGGGCAGAAAGGGAATCACGACTCATGGGTAAAGTGTGCAAAACCTATGCAGAGTGTTTTGAAACTGATATATCAGTTGTGCTCATGGTTATAAGCAGCCTTGGGAGCTCCTTTAATTAGAATTACAATGGTTACAGATGATGATGGTTCTATTTATGATGATTCTGACTATGGATTTTGGTATTTTCTCTATGAGCAGGTGCTCTTTGGGATAATAACTTGGGATTATTGATAAAACGTGGATCATATTAATGAATAAAACTTGATAAAATAAAATCAACCGACTTTGAGCCTGAACCCACATAAAGCTAGTCCACCTCAGTCGAACGAGACAATTACTAAGTACGTTGATGTGTACTCACCCTTACTTTCACAAAAACACAAGGTTACCTTTGGTGTAACCTATGCTTAGGTAAAGAAGAAGAAGTTTTCGAGGCGGCTATATTTCACAAAACACCAGGTTCCAGACTTTGACGAGTTCGACGAGTAGGCTAGCGACGTCCCCCCAGTCAGCTGCATGTGATGGGTCTATTTACATTAGCTATGTTTCTATTATGTGCACTTTGATATATATTATGTTAATGACTCAAGTCTACAATAATTTTACTTACTCTTAATGATTATTTGAAGTATTGTGCGATGATGAGTCATTATGTAATAGTTGTGTACATAAGTTCTGATCCTGGCACATACATGGTTCTCACTCGGTTTGCCTTTTGAAACCGATGTGACAACTTTTTATACTAGATTCATAATTTACTGTCCTAGCATTGTGTTGAACACCATATTCGGCACCTAGGCATGGCCAGACCATCCGCACCCCATGACCAGATAAGCATGGACGAGAGTACTTATCACATGCATGGTTATCCTAACATATCTGTGGGGATCTATTGGATCTTGCCTAGGAACAAGTCTAGACCTCGTCCCCTATAAATATAAAGGGGTACGGTCGATTGACAAACCTCGAACACATTCCAATCGAACCGATTTATTTCTTTCTTTATTAGTCCTTTATCATTCCTACACAAGGAGTAGAAGTAGCATACCTTTAGTTGTAGCTTTTTGCATATCCATCTCCACCCCTATTTGACTCTACATCATCTAGATCCGTTTTGGGTGGCCTGCTGACCCCAAGACATCCCTAGGATCGTACCCCTCCTAGGGGAAAGACCCACATCATTCAAGATACTCTTCCTCGACCTGATTTCTTAATTCCTAAGCAACTCTACGTCGTCTAGCGACATCTCGGGTGGCCTGCTGATCTGGATCACCCTAAGATCTCTCCTCTAGGGAGCGAGATCTAGGTTACTGTGAGGAAGAAGATGACATTGTACCATCACGGACCGTCCGGAGTGACGTAGGGAAGGAGCCGCTCATGCAGCGAGGTCACGGACCGTCCAGCCCAGAGCCGCGGACCGTCCGTGCCGCCGCAGAGGGCACCGCCAGGCGGTACACCCCTAGTATTTGGTGCTAGATCGGCACCAACAAACATTTTGTGACTACACTAGGGATGATTTCCCTACCGTCTCATTTGGATCATTGGAATTGAATTCCATTCTAATAATAGTAATTTAGGCATATATCAATTAAGCTAATTCGGTTTTATGTAAAATATATTTATATACTATTATTAGCAAGATGTCGAAGGTATTTATGTGCTACATTTTTACTATAGAATAGTGAGACAAAGAGTGTCATGTAAATTACAGAGTAGAAACAAATTCTACTAATGCATAAAATCATTTCCCATCCCCCACCTCATGAATTTGAGATACGCTTATATCTAAACTTTGGAAAGTGGTGGAATGTCAAATTCCAAACTAAATAAGTTACTTTATTGAGTGAATTCCAATTCCTCTAAAATGAAGGGATCCAAACACCCCGTAAAGGATATCATGCGACACTCCACTATAAGTAACAACATGACATTCAACGTTGTTCAATCTCCTAAAATTCTTTATGTGACAATCAGATTAAAATATGACGAAGTATATAGAGAAAGTGAAGCATGCATTAGAAAAAACTCATACACCAAAACAACTGTGCCAAACACATTAGCAACAAATGGTTTTTTGAATCACAGCCATATTATGGTATGCCAATGAACTCATATCCGGGGCAGCCACTGTTGTCATCTTCGCTGGGTAGTGGATTGGCTCTGAGCATGGTCGGATAGTTCAAGCATGTTCTTGGACCGTCTTGCACTCCATAGGATTGTCCGATACCTTACACCGGACAATTCGAAGTCACACAGAACCCACCATGATACACCCAGCCCAGGTGGGGTTGGCCGAGGCCCAACAAGTTAGGGTTGCCCGGAGCCCAACAGTTCATTAAGCACACCCAACTCAGGGAAACGCCCAATCGCCCCAAAAGACTAGTCCAATGGGGGAAGGGTGGCTCTCTCTTTTAAAGTGGCTTCCTCCTCCCAAGTTAAGCGAGGTGGGATAATTCTGAGGCTCACATGGTCGCCGTCCGACTATAATTGGGCCAACTAGGCCAATTGCGTCTTTGCCAACAGGTAATAGTGGAGGATGTCCTCATCATTCCCACCTTCTTAAAATGGGCGCTACGTCTGATACCAGATGATACACCCAGCCCAGGTGGGTTGGCCGGGGCCCAACAAGTTAGGGTTGCCCAGAGCCCAACAGTTCATTAAGCACACCCAACTCAGGGAAAGGCCCAATCGCCCGAAAAGACTAGTCCAATGGGGGAAGGGTGGCTCTCCCTTTTAAAGTGGCTTCCTCCTCCCAAGTTAAGCGAGGTGGGATAATTCTGAGGCTCACACGGTCGCCGTCCGACTATAATTGGGCCAACTGGGCCAATTGCGTCTTTGCCAACGGGTAATAGTGGAGGATGTCCTCATCACACCACAAGTCTCATAGGCGATGCACGGTACAACCGTACAGTCCAGGTATAGTACCAGATCGTTCGGTCCCTTTGTATACCATCCGACTACAGGTCGGACTGTCTAGAATACCAAAAGTCACCTGTGAACATCCTAGTGAAGAAGGCTAGCATAAAGATAACCGGTCACCTAAGCCCCAGGATGAATACCACGACGATAGTAGCTTAGGAGATGAGCCGAAAAAACTACATGTCATTGAGCTTGTTTGGCCGGCTAAGGCCAAATCTTCTGCTCGGTCTCACCTGCACTAGACACAAAAGGGGAAAAGTTCAGATTTAATGTTGCTAAGTGTGATAAAATTTTGATGAGTTACTTAGTAGTGGTAACATTAAATTGTCGCATATAGTTTCCCATATAGAAGAATTAAAAAGGTGTACGTATTGTAAATGGCATGGCTCCTTTCTTCATAACACCAATGATTGTAATGTCTTCCATCGGCAAATATGATAAGATATAAATGAAGGTTTGTTAAGATTTCAAGAGGTGAAGATTAACAGACCACCTGTCCCTATAAGCACATTAGAGCCCACAAGCAAAAAGGTCTTGGTTCAGCCATGTGGGGTCGATAAAGGGCAAACAGAAAAATACTATCATTGGTGACCCTACACACCAAATATATCACGCCGGGTGGTTACTCAGAAGGCTCCGAACAAAAGAAAGATCAGAGGTGCTGCGGGGCAAGCACGATCGGACACCCGATCACGGTCACCTGTCCTGCATACGTCGACAGTCCGAGGACTAAGGCCGAACAGTCTAGGACAGGCGTAGATAGTCTAGTTATGAAGGTTGGATGGTCCGCGAACGACCAGAAGCAGTAGCAACCTCAGACTGTCAGACCACGACATCCTTGTCGGTGTTTCGAAACCCGGGGGGTCCCTGGACCGACGAGTAAACCATCGCTGCAGTGCCCCAGCCCAGATGGGTCGGCGCGAGACAGAACACGAAGGGGGGAGGAAGCGGCCAGAGGGAGACAAGCGTGGGAGCGTGGAACCCGCGGCCTTCTTGTTAGCCCCGCGCCCAGGTCGGGTGCGCTTGCAGTAGGGGGATACAAGCGTCCACGTGGGAGGGAGCGAGCGGCCTTACGCGAGTGCCGTCCCGTCCTTCCCCGCGCGGCCAACCTTCTGTAATAGGGCCCTGGTCCTCCCTTTTATAGGCGTAAGGAGAGGATCCAGGTGTACAATGGGGAGTGTAGCAATGTGCTAACGTGTCTAGCAGGTGGAGAGCTAGCGCCCTAAGTACATGCCATCGTAGCAGCCGGAGAGGTCTTGGCACCCAGTTCGCGTGGTGTCGTGGCCGTCGGAGGAGCGCTGGAGCCTGGCTGGAAGGACAGCTGTCGGGGCTGTCGCGTCCTTGCTGACGTCCTTTTGCTTCCGTAAGGGGGCTGAGAGCCGCCGTCGTCACAGGGCATGTGGGGCGCCATCATTACTCGTATAGTAGAGCGAGCCAGATGGGACACCGGTCTTGTCCCTTGTAGCCTGAGTCAGCTCGGGGTAGGGTAATGATGGCGCTTCCTATTGACGTGGTCGGTCCGTGCCCTAGGTTGGGCGAGGTGGAGGCTCCTCCGAGGTCGAGGTCGAGGTCGAGTCTGTCTTCCAAGGTCGAGGTCGAGTCTGAGCCCCCGGGTCGGACAAGGCAGAGACCGTCGGCTGAGGCCAGGGCTGAGTCCGTGTCCGAGCCCTGGGGTCGAGCGAAGCGGAGTTCATCGTCTTCTGGGGCTGAGCCCGTGTCCGAGCCCTGGGGTCGGGCGAAGCGGAGTTCGTCGTCTTCCGGGGCTGAGCCCGTGTCCGAGCCCTGGGGTCGGGCGAAGCGGAGTTCGTCGTCTTTCGGGGCTGAGCCCGTGTCCGAGCCCTGGGGTCGGGCGAAGCAGGAGTTCGTCGTCTTCCGGGGCTGAGCCCGTGTCCGAGCCCTAGGGTCGAGCGAAGCGGAGTTCGTCGTCTTCCAGGGCTGAACCCGTGTCCGAGCCCTGGGGTCGGGCGAGGCGGAGTTTCCTATGACGCCCGAGGCCGGTCTTGGCTGCTGTCAGCCTCACTCTGTCGGGCGGCTCAGCAGTTGGAGCGGCGCAGGCGGCGCTGTCCTCTTGTCAGACCGGTCAGTAGAGCGGCGAAGTGACTGCGGTCACTTCGGCTCTGTCGACTGGAGGGCGTGCGTCAGGATAAAGGTGTCAGGCCACCTTTGCATTAAATGCCCCTGCGATTTGGTCGGTTGGCATGGCGATATGGCCAAGGTTGCTTCTCGGTGAAGACTAGGCCTCGGGCGAGCCGAAGGTGTGTCCGTTGATGGAGGGGGCGTCCTCGGGCGAGACGTAGGTCCTTCGGGGTCGGCTGCCCTTGCCCGAGGCTGGGCTCGGGTGAGGCACGATCGCGTCCCTTGAATGGACCGATCCTTGACTTAATCGCACCCATCAGGCCTTTGCAGCTTTGTGCTGATGGGGGTTACCAGCTGAGATTTAGGAGTCTTGAGGGTACCCCTAATTATGGTCCCCGACAGTAGCCCTCGAGCCTCGAAGGGAGTGTTAATACTCGCTTGGAGGCTTTTGCCGCACTTTTTTGCAAGGGGACCAGCCTTTTTCGGTTGCATTTTGTTCCGGTGGGTGCACGCCAGCACACCCGCCGGGTGTAGCCCCCGAGGCCTCGGAGGAGTAATTTTACTCCTTTGAGGTCTTAGTGCATTTCGCAACACTTCGGCTGGTCTAGTTGTTCCCTCATGCGAGCTGGCCGTAGCCCGGGTGCACGGTCGGGTCCCAAGTTCTCGGGCTGGTATGTTGACGCTGTCAACGGTGTGGCCGGAGCCGGGTTTGCGAGAGCAGCCCCCGAGCCTCTGCACAGGGCGAGAGGACGGTCAAGGACAGACTCGACTTTTTTTACATACGCCCCTGCGTCGCCTTTCCGCAAGGAGGAGAGGGGGAAAGCGCCATGTTGCCCTCGGAGGGCGCCGAACATGCTGTCTCCGGTGAGCTGCTGGCGGGTAATCCGAGCGGACACCCGTGCCCCATTTGCTAGGGGTCAGGCTAGAGGCCCGGAGGCGCGCTCCAAAAGTACCTGCGGGTGATCTGCCGGACCCGGTCCCCTTTGTCAGGGTCCGAGGGCTCGATGCCTCCCTCTTATGGGATTCCGTTACAAGATCGCTCCTGCTGGTCTCGGAAATGTCCTAGGGTACCTCGAGAGCGTAGGCCGAGCCTCGGTTATGTATCGAACGTACCCAGGGTCATCCCTCGCTCTGTGTCTGAGGCGACTGTGAACCCTTCGAGGGCCAACCTACGAACCCCTGATCAGTAGTGGGCGCGGAGCCCGAGTGGCCTAAGGCGGCCGTTGAACCCTTCCGAGGGACAGGCCATCGAACCTCTTACCAGTAGTGGGCGCAGAACCCAATCGCTCTAAGGCGGCCGTTGAACCCCTTCGAGGGGCCAGCCTTTGAACCTCTGATCAGTAGGGAGGCTCGGGGCATGTTTCCTTCACGGAGAAGGATCCTTTTCGGGGTATCCCCCTTTCCCGGTCCCTGTTGTAAGAGAGAGAAAGAGGAAAAGGAAAAGGATATGAAATCGAATGACGTGGCGTACCTTTTTCGACGCGGTCATTATGGCGAAGGCAAAGTGTCGCTTGCTTCTCCTGCCTGAGGCGCCGCCTGTCCCGCCTCGGAGTTAATGCGACGAGGCGAGTGGTTCGCGAGGCAGCCATTGCGCGTGTGCGAGCCGTTCGAGGAACGGATCACGGGCACGCCGTCTTCACGCCGTGAGAGAGGGTTCCCTCGCTGCAACCTGGATGGGACGTAAGCTTGGCTGACTGACGTGACCGCTGCTCCTGCCCGCCTGCCACCGCCATTACTGCCGGCCCATTTTTGACTGTATTTGACCGTCGCGCCTGGCTGGCACTGCAGTGTCATACGCAGGGTTGCCTCGAGTCGCGGTACTGGCCTCGCAGTCGAGGAGGCGCGGCAGTGGCGTGAGTGGCGGTGCAGTTGCTCGCACGTAGCGACCGGCGCGCCGGTTGCATGACACGTGGGCCTGGGCCTCCATGCTGGGTGCGTTGGAAGTCGAAGGGGCGCGCCCACTTGGCACGGTTGCATGCCGCCTGCATGGCTGTCCGCCCTTTCACCCGCTGGTCTGGGCGAAAGTGGAGGAGTGCTTGTAACCACCGGGCGGTTGCATGCACCGCGCGCGGCGGTTTGGCTTCTTCTGCCCTGGACCGACTTGCATGACGCGTGGGACCCAGCCCTCGCGCCGTAAGGGGAGGACCTTGGAGCGTGTTGGAGAAGACTCAGCCCGCAACGGCTGAGGACGCAAGTGGGGAGAGTCGCCTTTAAAAGGAGGATGACCCCCTTGAGAGACGACCATGTCTTCGCGCTCCCTTATGCATCGTGTCTTTCCACCTTCCGAGCCCCCGGATGGGGGACGCCCGCAATCCTTCCGCCTTGTCGTCGGAGGAACGCAACTTCGTGGAAGTTGGTACCTATTAGCCATCGTTCGGCTTCAAGGATTTTCATCAGGCAGCCTGGCTGCATCCCCTCGCCGGTGGTCACCCAAGACGGTGACCTCCAGCCTGATGGAGGGGATGAGCGAACCGGGCTGCAGCCTCTGCCCCTCCCTCAGCTTCAAGGATGTTCATCATCAGTGCTGGGGAGGGGAGTGTGCCGAGTTGGGGTCAGTCCCTGCATGGGCGGTGGCCCGCTCCTTCCCTCAGTGATCGGGGGGAAGGGCGTTCGCCGTTCGTGGCGTTGGCAGCTGCCGTGCGCCCGGCCCTCTGAGCCGAGTGGCTTCGGAGCCGCTCCCGGCGCCGCCTTCCGCCACGGCAGCCGGAAGAGGTTCCTCCGTCGGCGAGCTAGTTGGTGCCACCCACGGACTGACCTCCAACTCTACGGCCTTCTGCCCGTCCTTGCCTCTCGAGTTGGGGGCATGGGCGAGGGCCTCACGGCAGCAGCATCCGCCCTGAGGTCATCGCTGCTGCTGTTCGGACCCTCCGAAGCAGAAGTCGTCGTCGTCGCCGCTGCTGGGGCGGGCGACGACAAGCCGTTCATCGGTCTTCTGTTGCTCCACAGGCCCCCCAATCGTGTGGGGTTGTTCGTGCCTGCGGAGGTGGAACCGGAGTTCCGTTTGTAATGGCACTTTGAGTGCCGGTGTCCTGTTCATTGTGGCGGTCGAGGCCTGAACGTGTATGTATTTTCGGCACGGAGCCGTGTTTTTTCTTCATTTCGAGCACTAAGACTCGCCTTGTCGATTATCTGAATCGCTTCACCGAGCGTGAGTCACCTCGTGCGAAGGTGACGAGTGAGGTATCCGTATCCCGGAGGCGTAGGAGTCCCTCGGCTCGATCGGCCTTGCTATCCGAGGCTCCTCTTGCTTAGTTAAAGGAACCCCTCGGCCGCCCTTCAATGAGCCGAAGTCGGAGGTAGCGGTGTCAGCACGGACAGAGGCAGAGCTGGCTCAAAAAGAAGATGTGGTCGGCCGGAGCCTGGCCGGGTCGTCCACTGGCGGGACCGACGCCGGAGTTGAGCTGCCGAGGCCACAAGCCGAGCTGATGTCTTTGGGGGACCGCTGGCCGAGGCCTCGGGGTGGCCGGCCGAGCCGTCTGCTCGAGCCGGATTCTTGGAGAAGACCCTGGCGGCGATGGCCCGGGTGTGGTGCCGATGTCGTCCTTCAGAGTGGGGATCCTCCGACCGCGTCGCCGTCCGAGGCTAGGTCAGACCCCACCGAAGGTGTAGTTGACGCCGAGGGTGCCGCCGCCCCCTTCAACTGTCGACGTCCGAGCCTGCAGGATCGGGTTGTCTTGTAGTGTGTGTATGTTTTCTGCGGCCGCCGAGGCCCAAACACACCGTTGTCGTGTTGTAAAGCTGCGTTTCTTTTCCTCTTGTTTGAGCATCTGGACTTATTTGTCGGTAACAGAATTGTTTGTGCGGGCGAGAGTTGCTTTTCACGGAAGGTGATGAGTGAGGTATCCATATCCCGGAGGCGTAGGAATCCCTCGGCTCGGTCGGCCTTGCCGCTTACACGCACTCTTACCCATCCATAGGGTTCTGTCACCGACGCAGTCGAGAAGGCCCGAAAAACCGTTTCAGCAGAAAAGCTTTCGAGCGTGAAGACTTGTTCGGTCCGCGGAATCACTTATCCGAGCGCGAGTTACTTATCGCAGAAGGTGATGAGTGATGTATCCGTATCCCGGAGGCGTAGGAGTCCCTCGGCTCAGGTCAGCCTTGGCTGCTTATGTGTACTCCGTCGTTTTCAGGATCCACTTTCGAAGTGGTCGAAAAGCACGAGAGGTATTCTTGGCAGAAAAGATTTTTTTTTCTTTTTTCGAGGAAAATTTTGACGAAGAGCGGGTTCCCCCCTTCTAGCCCCCGAGGGAGGGTCGGGCTTTGCCGAGGCAAGGCTGACCCTTCCTTGACGACCAGACTTTGTGTGTGAACGAGGTATACGAACAACTTGAAAGCATCTTAAGGGTAGAAGCGACGTAGCTGTTGGATGTTCCAAGCGTTGCTGTAGACCTCGCCTTGACTGTTGGCCAGCTTGTATGTTCCGGGCTTCAGAACCTTGGCGATGACGAACGACCCTTCCCAGGGAGGCGTGAGCTTATGCCGCCCTCGGGCGTCTTGTCTTAGCCGAAGCACCAGGTCGCCCACCTGGAGGTCTCGGGACCGAACCCCTTGGGCGTGGTAGCGTCGCAGGGACTGCTGGTACTGCGCCGAGTGTAGTAAGGCCATGTCCCGAGCCTCTTCCAGCTGGTCCAGTGAGTCTTCTCGATTGGCTTGTTTGCTTTGGTCGGCGTAGGCCCTCGTCCTTGGGGAACCGTATTCTAAGTCTAGTGGGCAAGATGGCCTCGGCCCCATAGACTAGAAAAAACGGTGTGAAGCCCGTGGCTCGGCTCGGCGTTGTCCTCAGACTCCAGACCACCGAGGGGAGTTCCTTCATCCATCGCTTGCCGAACTTGTTGAGGTCGTTGTAGATCTGAGGCTTGAGTCCTTGCAGGATCATGCCGTTAGCCCGCTCCACTTGCCCATTCGTCATGGGGTGAGCCACGGGCAGCCCAGTCCACCCGGATGTGGTGATCCTCGCAGAAGTCCAGGAACTTTCTGCCGGTGAATTGGGTGCCGTTGTTGGTGATGATGGAGTTCGGGACCCCAAAGCGATGGATGATGTTGGTGAAGAACGCCACCGCCTGTTCAGACCTGATGCTGTTTAGGGGTCGGACCTCGATCCACTTGGAGAATTTGTCGATGGCGACAAGCAGGTGCGTGTAGCCCCCAAGTGCCTTCTGCAAGGGGCCGACGAGGTCCAGACCCCACACAACAAATGGCCAGGTGATGGGTATGGTCTGCAGAGCTTGAGCGGGCAGGTGGGTCTGCCTCGCGTAGAACTGACACCCTTCGCAGGTGCGGACGATTCTAGTGGCGTCAGCCACCGCCGTCGGCCAGTAGAAACCTTGTCGGAAGGCGTTTCCAACAAGGGCTCGAGGTGCTGCGTGATGACTGCAAGCCCCCGAGTGTATCTCTTGTAAGAGCTCCTGGCCTTCGGCGATGGAAATGCATCGCTGGAGGATGCCCGAGGGGCTGCGGTGGTAGAGCTCCTTCCCATCTCCCAGCAAGACGAAAGACTTGGCAGCGCCGCGCCACCCGCCGAGCTTCGGCTTGGTCGAGGGGTAGCTCTCCTCGGTGAAGATATTGCAGGTATGGGGTCTGCCAGTTTCGATCAAGAGTGACCTCGCTCTGCTCCCCCTCGACGCGCAGTGCCTCACCCTCGGGGGCCGAGGGTACCTTGGGCCGAGCCGAGGGTACCTCAGACTGCGCCGAGGGTACCTCGGACTGAGCCGAGGGTACCTCGGACTGAGCCGAGGGTGGCTCGGGCTCGGGCGTGTCGTCGGTCTTGACAGAGGGTTGATGCAGGTCTCGGGAGGATACGTCCGGGGGAACTGTTGTTCGCCCCGAGGCTATTTTAGCCAGCTCGTCCGCAGTCTCCTTGTAGCGTCGGGCGATGTGGTTGAGCTCGAGCCCGTAGAACTTGTCTTCCAGGCGCCGAACCTCATCGCAGTAGGCTTCCATCTTCGAGTCGCGGCAGTGGGAGTTCTTCATGACTTGGTCGATGACGAGCTGCGAGTCACCGCGAGCGTCGAGGCGTCGGACCCCTAGCTCGATGGCAATTCACAACCCGTTTACCAGAGCCTCGTACTCAGCCACGTTGTTGGACGCCGGGAAGTGGAGGCGTAGCACGTAGCGTAGGTGCTTCCCAAGGGGCGAGATGAAGAGCAGGCCCGCGCCGGCCCCCGTCTTCATCAGCGACCCGTCGAAAAACATGGTCCAGAGCTCCGGTTGGATCGGAGCTGTCGGGAGCTGGGTGTTGACCCATTCAGCCATGAAGTCCGCCAAGACCTGGGACTTGATGGCCTTCCGGGGGGCGAATGAGATCGTCTCGCCCATGATCTCCACCACCCACTTTGCAATTCTACCCGAGGCCTCTCGGGACTAGATGATCTCCCCCAGGGGGAAGGATGACACCACAGTCACCGGATGAGACTCGAAGTAGTGTCGCAACTTCCGCCGTGTCAGGATCACCGCGTACAGCAGCTTCTGGATTTGTGGGTAGCGGATCTTGGTCTCGAACAGTACCTCACTGATGAAGTAGACTGGCCTTTGGACGGTCAATGCATGCCCTTCTTCTCGTCTCTCAACCACAATCGTGGCGCTAACCACCTGAGTGGTCACGGCGACGTAGATTAAGAGGGCTTCTCCGGCAGCGGGGGGCACTAGGATGGGCGCGTTCGTGAGGAGCGCCTTCAGGTTCCCGAGGGCTTCCTCAGCCTCAGGGGTCCAAGCGAAGCACTCAGCCTTCCTTAAGAGGCGGTACAGAGGCAGGCCTCTTTCGCCGAGGCGCGGGATGAAGCGGCTCAGAGCCGCGAGGCATCCCATGACCCTCTATACGCCTTTCACGTCCTTGATGGGCCCCATGCTGGTGATGGCTGCGATCTTCTCCGGGTTGGCTTCGATGCCCCGCTCGGAGACGATGAACCCCAAGAGCATGCCTCGGGGGACCCCGAAGACACACTTTTCGGGATTAAGCTTCAAGACTTTCGCCTTGAGACATCGGAATGTCACTTCAAGGTCGGAAAGGAGGTCGGAGGCCTTCCTCGTCTTGACTACGATGTCATCGACGTAGGCCTCGACCGTTCGGCCGATGTGTTCATCGAACACATGGTTCATGCATCGCTGGTACGTTGCACCCGCATTCCTCAAGCCAAACGGCATGGTAACACAACAGTACATGCCGAAGGGTGTGATGAAAGAAGTCGCGAGCTGGTCGGACTCTTTCATCCTGATCTGGTGATACCCAGAGTAGGCATCGAGGAAAGACAGGGTTTCGCACCCAGCAGTGGAATCCATGATTTGATCGATGCGAGGCAGAGGGTAAGGAACTTTCGGACATGCTTTGTTTAGACCAGTGTAGTCTACACACATCCGCCATTTCCCCCCTTTCTTTCTCACAAGCACAGGGTTGGCAAGCCATTCGGGATGGAATACCTCTTTGATGAACCCCACCGCCATTAGCTTGTGGATCTCCTCGCCTATGGCTCTGCGCTTTTCTTCGTCGAATAGGCGCCGAGGTTGCTTCACGGGTCGGGCTCCAGCTCGGATATCCAGCGAGTGCTCGGCGACTTCCCTCGGTATGCCGGGCATGTCCGAGGGACTCCACGCGAAAACGTCGGCGTTTGCGCGGAGAAAGTCGACTGAGCACTGCTTCCTATTTGGGGTCGAGCTCGGAGCCGATCCGGATCTGCTTGGAGGCGTCGTTGCCAGGGTCGAGAGGGACGGACTTAACCGTCTCCGCTGGCTCGAAGTTGCCGGCGTGGCGCTTCACGTCTGGCGCCTCCCTAGAGAGGTTCTCCAGGTCGGCGATGAAGGCCTCGGACTCGGCGAGGGCCTCGGCGTACTCCATGCACTCCACGTCGCATTCGTACGCATGTCGGTACGTGGGCTCGACGGTGATGACCCCATTGGGGCCCGACATCTTGAGCTTGAGGTAGGTGTAGTTGGGGACGGCCATGAACTTGGCGTAGCATGGCCTCCCCAGCACTGCATGGTAGGTTCTTCGAAACCCGACCACTTCGAATGTGAGGGTCTCCTTTCGAAAGTTGGAGGGCGTCCCGAAGCAGACGGGTAGATCGAGTTGTCCGAGGGGTTGGACGCGCTTCCCGGGAATGATCCCGTGGAAAGGCGCAGCGCCCGTCCGGACCGAGGACAGATCGATCCGCAAGAGCCCGAGGGTCTCGGCGTAGATGATGTTGAGGCTGTTGCCTCCGTCCATGAGGACCTTGGTGAGCCTGACGTTGCCGATGATGGGGTCAACAACGAGCGGGTATTTCCCCGGGCTTGGCACGTGGTCGGGATGGTCGGCCTGGTCGAAGGTGATGGGCTTGTCGGACCAGTCTAGGTAGACTGGCGCCGCCACCTTTACCGAGCAGACCTCCCGACGCTCTTTCTTGCGGTGCCGAGCCGAGGCGTTCGCCACTTGCCCGCCGTAGATCATGAAGCAGTCGCGGACCTCGAGGAACTCTCCTGCCTTGCGATCTTCCTTCTTAGCGTCGTCAAGAGCCTTGCCACCCTCCGCGGGTGGCCCGACCTTGTGAAAGTGGCGTCGAAGCATGGCACACTCCTCGAGGGTGTGCTTGACGGGCCCCTGATGGTAAGGGCACGGCTCCTTGAATATCTTGTCGAAGAGGTTGGCACCTCCGGGAGGTTTCCGAGGGTTCTTGTACTCGGCGGCGGCGACAAGGTCCGCGTCGGCGGCGTCGTGTTTCGCTTGCGACTTCTTCTTGCCCTTCTTCTTGGTGCCGCGCTGAGTTGACGCCTCGGGAACATCTTCCTGGTGGGCGGCCCTGGGGCTGCTTGACCTTCCGGAAGATGGCCTCAACCGCCTCCCGGCCAGAGGCGAACTTGGTGGCGATGTCCATCAGCTCGCTCGCCCTGGTGGCGGTCTTACGACCCAGCTTGCTCACCAGGTCGCGGCAGGTGGTGCCGGCGAGGAACGCGCCGATGACATCCGAATCGGTGACGTTGGGCAGCTCAGTGCGCTGCTTCGAGAATCGCCGGATATAGTCCCGGAGAGACTCTCCCGGCTGCTGGCGGCAGCTTAGGAGATCCTAGGAGTTTCCAGGGCGCACGTACGTGCCTTGGAAATTGCCGGCGAAGGCTTGGACCAGGTCGTCCCAGTTGGAGATCTGCCCCGGAGGCAGGTGCTCCAGCCAGGCTCGAGCGGTGTCGGAGAGAAACAGGGGGAGGTTGCGGATGATGAGATTATCATCGTCCGTTCCACCCAGTTGGCAGGCCAGCCGATAGTCCACGAGCCATAGTTCCGGTCTCGTCTCCCCCGAGTACTTTGTGTTAGTAGTCGGGGTTCGGAACCGGGTCAGGAACGGTGCCCGTCGTATGGCGTGGCTGAAAGCCCGCGGACCGGGTGGTTCGGGCAAAGGACTCCGATCCTCCCCGCTGTCGTAGCGTCCCCCACGTCTAGGGTGGTAGCCTCGGTGCACCCTATCGTCGAGGTGGGCCCAACGGCTGTGATGATGATGCTCGTTGCCGAGGCAACCCGAGGCCGCAGGTGCTGTGTTGTGCGTGCGCCCGGTGTGGACCGCGGCTTCCCGCATGAATCGGGAAGTCGCGGCGCGATGTTCCGAGGGGTATCCCTGCCTTCGGGAGGAGGAGCTTTCGGCCCATCGGACCGCGGCGTCCTCTAGGAGATTCTTGAGCTCTCCCTGGATACGCCGCCCCTCGGTGGTTGATGGCTCCGGCATCGCGCGGAGAAGCATTGCCGCTGCAGCCAGGTTCTGGCCGACTCCACTGGAATCCAGTGGCAGCCCTACCCTGACGTCGTCGGCGATGCGGTGCTGGATGCCCTGGGGGAGATGACGCGCTTCTCCGGCCGGAGGTTGGCCCGCCCATTCCTGCCTGATGTCCCGGCGGATCGGCACAAGCGTTCCTGCTCCCTCGTCGAGCCTGGCCTGCATCTCGCGGATTTGCTCGAGCTGTGGGTCAGGACCCCCCCCGCCGGAACGGGGACCACAGCTAGCTCCCGAAGGATGTCGACGCGAGGCACGGGCCTAGGGGGATCACCGTCTTTCGGCATACCAAGATGGTTGCCTTCGCCAGGGACCCCCTAGATCGACGTGGAAACATTCACGACTTGGGCCGCAGTCCGCGTCGTCGAGGCTGCGGCTGCCGTCGAAACAGTCGGAAAGGCAGTA
This sequence comes from Zea luxurians, assembly GCA_029449295.1. Classification (NCBI taxonomy): domain Eukaryota; kingdom Viridiplantae; phylum Streptophyta; class Magnoliopsida; order Poales; family Poaceae; genus Zea; species Zea luxurians. The sequence goes on along the minus strand of JAOPSE010000006.1, from coordinate 20,523,483 downwards.
GTCACATGCGGTCATGAAGTCCCGCACGGCACTGGGGTTACCAAGTCCGGAGAAATCCCAACAGAGGTCGGGCTCGCCATCTTCCTTGGACCCCGAGGGCCCGTAGGTCGAGTCGGCCGTCAGCCGGTCCCAGGGTGACCGCACACGATACCCCAGAGGGTTTGGACTCGCCTCTATGAGAGTGTCCACCGAAGCGGAGTCGCTTGGTGGGTCGAGGCCGAATCCAAAAGACAGGAGATGGGAATCGGTCGGTACCTTTTGGTCGACGGGCGGTGATGAAGTCGCGTCAGGGACTTACTGCACCGTCGTCTCAGGTACGAGGGTGACGCCCAGCAAGTCCTTCGCGAGCGTGCTGGCGTCGTCCGTTTGCTTGAGATTGGCGTGTTGCAGGGAGGCGGCGCTCGTCTTCGTCTCAGACGCGAGGCCGATGCCTGACACGCTCTCCATTGGGGCGCCGGCGCCGTCGACTCGCTCGACAGCCAACGAGGTGCCGCTTCCCGCTTGGCCTTGGTTGCCCCGCCTCCTCCTCCGTCGGTGGGGGAGGGGACGGGACAAGCCCGAATGTCGTCCTTCCACCACGTGGGGAAGGCGTCGTCGATTTCCCCGTCGGCGAGCGGGTTGTCGACCGCCATTGTCGCTGTCGCGCGGCGGGGGAAGGAGTATCATGTCGTAGCTGCCGTCGAGGGACATGAACTCGAGACTCCCGAAACGGAGCACCGTCCTGGGCCGGAAAGATTGCTGGAGACTGCCCATCTGGAGCTTGATGGGGAGCTGTTCGTCAACACGCAGCAGGCCCCTACCTGGTGCGCCAACTGTCAGTGTTTCGAAACCCGGGGGGTCCCTGGACCGACGAGTAAACCGTCGCTGCGTGCCCCAGCCCAGATGTGTCGGCGTGAGGCGGAACGAGAAGGGGGGAGGAAGCGGCCGGAGGGAGACAAGCGTGGGAGCGTGGAACCCGCGGCCTTCGTGTTAGCCCCGCGCCCAGGTCGGGTGCGCTTGCAGTAGGGGGATACAAGCGTCCACGCGGGAGGGAGCGAGCGGCTTTACGCGAGCGCCGTCCCGTCCTTCCCCGCGCGGCCAACCTTCTGTAAGAGGGCCCTGGTCCTCCCTTTTATAGGCGTAAGGAGAGGATCCAGGTGTACAATGGGGAGTGTAGCAATGTGCTAACGTGTCTAGCGGTGGAGAGCTAGCGCCCTAAGTACATGCCATCATGGCAGCCGGAGAGGTCTTGGCACCCAGTTCGCGTGGTGTCGTGGCTGTCGGAGGAGCGCTGGAGCCTGGCGGAAGGACAGCTATTGGGGCTGTCGCGTCCTTGCTGACGTCCTTTTGCTTCCGTAAGGGGGCTGAGAGCCGCCGTCGTCACAGGGCATGTGGGGCGCCATCATTACTCGTATAGTAGAGCGAGCCAGATGGGACGCCGGTCTTGTCCCTTGTAGCCTGAGTCAGCTCGAGGTAGGGTAATGATGGCGCTTCCTGTTGACGTGGTCGGTCCGTGCCCTAGGTTGGGCGAGGTGGAGGCTCCTCCGAGGTCGAGGTCGAGTCTGTCTTCCAAGGTCGAGGTCGAGTCTGAGCCCCCAGGTCGGACAAGGCAGAGACCGTCGGCTGAGGCCAGGGCTGAGTCCGTGTCCGAGCCCTGGGGTCGAGCGAAGCGGAGTTCATCGTCTTCTGGGGCTGAGCCCGTGTCCGAGCCCTGGGGTCGGGCGAAGCGGAGTTCGTCGTCTTCCGGGGCTGAGCCCGTGTCCGAGCCCTGGGGTCGGGCGAAGCGGAGTTCGTCGTCTTCCGGGGCTGAGCCCGTGTTCGAGCCCTGGGGTCGGGCGAAGCGGAGTTCAGTCGTCTTCCGGGGCTGAGCCCATGTCCGAGCCCTGGGGTCGGGCGAGGCGGAGTTTCCTATGACGCCCGAGGCCGGTCTTGGCTGCTGTCAGCCTCACTCTGTCGGGCGGCTCAGCAGTCGGAGCGGCGCAGGCGGCGCTGTCCTCTTGTCAGACCGATCAGTAGAGCGGCGAAGTGACTGCGGTCACTTCGGCTCTGTCGACTGGAGGGCGTGCGCCAGGATAAAGGTGTCAGGCCACCTTTGCATTAAATGCCCCTGCGATTTGGTCGGTTGGCATGGCGATATGGCCAAGGTTGCTTCTCGGTGAAGATTGGGCCTCGGGTGAGCCGAAGGTGTGTCCGTTGATGGAGGGGGGTCCTCGAGCGAGATGTAGGTCCTCCGGGGTCGGTTGCCCTTGCCCGAGGCTGGGCTCGGGCGAGGCACGATCGCGTCCCTTGAATGGACCGATCCTTGACTTAATCGCACCCATCAGGCCTTTGCAGCTTTGTGCTGATGGGGGTTACCAGCTGAGATTTAGGAGTCTTGAGGGTACCCCTAATTATGGTCCCCGACAATCCTAAAATAGGTACTAGGAAGCAAAACACTTCCAAGACGTCTAGCCGGTTCAGCAAAGTCGGCCCTACTTTTGATCAGCTGCTTGCTAAATATATAAAGAAGGTTGTTTCATACGACCAGCCAATAAAACAAACAAAGTCAAAAAAGTGGTCCGTGCAAAAGCAAAGGCCGACTAAACCGGCCTAAAAGGTGGTGCAACCAAGATCGCCTGATCATCTTCCTCTAGGGATGGCATGGTGCTTTCTAGTCTATTCTAGGTCGATGTGTTGTCCTACTTAAGTGTGGAGTGGTAGGGCGATGAATCCGTATTACTGGCCCAATATGTTTGCTTATTCGAGCTGGGGGCACCACAAGTTTTTGCCTATTGACATGTTGATCAGATAAATATTGCCCAAGAGAATGCAATCTGAAACGGCCTTTGTGCATTAGAGTTTATCAAATAGTTATATTATCTGATCACTAGAGTCGGTGACTACATCGGGCTAGAGTTCATATTTCGGGAACAAGGCAAGTTGCGGAATCTATTGTTTTCCAAAAGAGTATGTTAGTACCAGGTGCTTTTGGTCCACAAAACTCCACCAAAAGGCAGGGGTATATGTTGAACACCATATTTGGCACATGGGCATGGCCGGATGGTCTAGCCCTATGGCCCCAACGATCCACACCCTCGCAACTAGATAAGCACGAGCAAGAGTACTTATCCCATGTGTGGTTATCCTAACTTATAAATATAAAGGGGTATGATCGATTGAAAAACCCCGAACACATTCCAATCGAACCAATGTATTGCTTTCTTTATCAGCCATTTATCAGTCCTGCCGTGGGACTAGATATAGCATAGCTTTAATTATAACTTTCCACATATCCTCTCCATCCCTATCCGACTCTATGTCATCTAGATCTGTCTTGTGTGGCCTGTCGACCCCAAGACGAACTTCAGATCATACCCCTCCCGAGAGGAAAGACTCACTTTATCCATTCTAGATCTGTTCCTCGACTTGATTTTATAATTCCTAGGCAACTCTACGTCATCTTGGGACGTTGCGGGTGATTTGCCGACTCAAGGCACCCTAAGGTCTCTTCCCAGGGGACTAGATCTAGGTTTCTGTGAGGAAAAAGACGACCCTGCGCCATCACAGACTGTCCAGCCCAGAGTGCAGACTGTCTGGAGCGACGTAGAAAAGGAGCCGCTCCTGCAGGTGAGGTCGCGGCCCATTCATTGCCGCCGTAGAGGGCACCGTTAGACGGTACACTCCTAGTGTTTGGTGCGCGCCAACACATTGATTATGGGTATTAATTTTTTTCTAATTTAAGGTCAGGTCAAACCCAACTGAGTTGGATAAAAATAGTTATCTTATTATCATTGGCACGAGCACCTTGCAACAAAACTTTTTTGTCCCTTTATGGCACAAATACACGTTTTCTACTAATATATAATTATTGATAAAAAATTTATCATTAGAAAATTTTCTAATTAATAAAATAAAGTAACCTCATGTAGTATCAACTTTTCATACGATGGCCTGTCAGAAAAAAAAACCGTTTCAAAAGATGAGAGCCGACGTCATGTTATGTTTCCTTAGTGCATTGGCACCAGGGTGCCCAAATCTTCTGTTAATAAATTGACTAATATTTATCACATATAGCATGAAGAATTTGTAATTTTGCTACAGTGGCGTACCACTTTCACTTTGATGTATGCGACGGCTCACAAAAATAACCACGTAAATTATCCACTAAAAAGATCTAAAGGTTTTTTATTGGTTGTCTCCGCACCAAGGCGTCAATCCGAGATGGGCGAGAGAATGCGAGTGTCTTCCTATTCCTGGACCCGCCGAAGCGACACAACACCACCACCAACTCCGTAGCATATGCCGACTGCTCCCACGCTATGGGCTTTAGTTGTCCAATATCTCAGACGTGGACTCCTCATCGCCAAGATAACCTAAGCGTGGCAGGCGCCACCATGTCCTCCTCGACGGCACGCACGGAGAAAGGTCAGGAACATGACCAACTCACGTCGTATCCGCGTCAACGAGCGTCGGTCGGCTCGCGACTACGACCGTGGGCGGGGGCAGCAGGTTGCGGAGGAAGAACAGGGTGAAGGCCGGGAACACGAACAGGACGTCCGACGATGGTGAAAATGATGGTGCGCGCATGATGTAAAACGTCCTCGTGGACGTGCAATAGCCACTGCGTGAGTCAGTGTCGGGGCTGGTGTTGGACGAATATGAGGAGGAGGCATATGCTCCTACGCCCTCGGCCGAGAATGGGGTGGCGCGAAGATGGAGGCATGAGGGGAGAGAGAAAAGAAGCAGAATGGCGAACGAGGTGGTTGCAACTAGGCGAGGACCATCATTATCGTGCGGAGGTATACATGGTCAAATATGCCGTGTCTGGCGAGCCGGCCCGAGGCACGACCCATTTAATAGTGCCTGGGCCAACCCGGCACGAGCGTCGTGCGGTGCTTGGGCCGTAGCCTCTGGCCGTAATGCTGATCCGGCCCGACACGATTATTTTTTTTATTTTACAAAAAAAATCATATATACATATTAACAATTTATATTCAATATTATAAACACTTGAGCATGATGTTGTACTGGTTAGACAACTTTGATTTCAAGAAATTTAGAGACTTTTTGTATAAAGATAACGCATGACGACCGTTAAAATTGATGCTTTAAGTATAGTAGAGAGTAGAGATATACGATGATTAGAGCATTTGTTGATCAACATATAATAAGCTTTTTAACATTTTACGCTGAGTTGATTTGAAAAAATTTAGAGACTTTTTTTGTAAAAAGATGACGTAGGACGACCGTTGAAACTGGTGCTTTAAGTATAGTAGAGAGTAGAGATATATGATCATTAGAGCTATTTGTTGATCAACATATAATAATATTTAAAATTTAAAATACCTCCATATATGCCTTATACTATTTTGAGACTAGGATGCTCGCTAGTGGGTGCTCGCTAATGTTGTTTGTGCTAGCCTTATCTATCTTATCTTCTATTTTAAAATATATTTTATAAATAATACAGTGCAAAATATTATTTTATATCATACAGACATATACATAGTGTGCTGGCCACAACCTAATAAAGTTTAAATGAAAAATTTGGAATACTTGTGCAATGCTGACATCAGCAGCAGGAGGAACGCGTGTTGGATCGAGTTGGCGCGCCTCGGGCGTTTCGCGCGCCGCGCGCATGCGTTTCACCGGGCGCCTGCTCTCGCAGTAGTCGTAGGCTGCCCACGGCCCTCGGCGCCGAACACGCCTCTGCTTCTCCTCTCGATCCCATCCCCATTCCCATCCGATCCACTCCACCACCAGATCCCCGCGAGCGTAGCCTCTCCTCCTCCCCTCCCACGTCCCACCGCATGCGCAACACGCGCCTGCCTTCCCGGTCCAGCCCCCTGCCCGCAGGCGTTGCGTCCCCCGTCGATCGCCACTCGACCCTGCTGGTGGAGTGAGTGCCGGTGATCCATCCGGAGTTGGATTTGTCCTCGGTAAGGAGATCCGTTCATTTTGTGCCGTGGAATATTGATGTTTTCGCTGCTGGGGGCACCTGAATTCTCCAGTTCCTTTCTAATGATCTTTCTGATCTGCTGGTTAATCGTTACCCGTTTTCAATGCATGGTGCTTCCATCGTTACCTGTTTTCGACTGAATTTGATTGATATAGGTTAGATTTACTATGTAAATAACTTGTTACATTTATGCGGACAAGATCTTGTTCTTAGCATCATGATTCTTAGGTGTCTTTATTTCATCTCTTATATAAATCATGTCTCAAACTCTCTTTTATGGTTTTTGAGGTCACTGCCTTTCATTGTGGCGGTACTAGATTCATCTCAAATCTAGGCTACAGTGGATATTGCTAATTTGTAATTTCTCACCATGAATATTATTTATGTCTCCAGGCAAGGAGGTTTTGCACCATACAAGATCGTCAAAATTGCCAAAATGGGTGGTATAATTAGTGGGGACTCGCCTAGGCACAGCTCACCAGCATCGAAGTTAGAGAAAAAGATGGTTGACGCTATGCAACAGAGGGCATTAAAAGGAACCTCTGTGAAATCATTCAATAGTGTCATCATGAAATTTCCTAAAATCGACGAGAGCTTGAGAAACTGCAGGACTATCTTCCAGGAATTTGGTGAGCTTTACCCCTTTATCTGAACCAACACTATGGTACCGTGCATTTAAATGTCAAAACTTCACATAAAACTTGATTGAAATATGTAAATTTATTTAGAGGTAGCCCTGAACAAGTTATGAACTTTGGGTAGTCTTTATTCTACAATATTGTTTTTGAATTATAGTTTATTTTTACTTCATCTGATGTATAACTACTGGATAAAACTAACATAAACAAATTGTTTTTGAGTCCAGCTAAATGAAATGAGGTTCCACCTGTTTTGATAATCCAACGAAAAGCAAATATATTTTCCAAATAGCAGTGTTTCACGTAGAACACATTCTTCCAACTCTGGTGCCACGCCACACAATGCATGCTCACTGGGTTTATAGGCACCAAAGTCTCCTACTGCCTTTGGTCTAATGAGGTCAGATAAATGCCTCATGCATATAACAGTTATCTTTCTCCAAATTTAACACGTGATCCTGGGCATTGCATTATGCCAAGGAGTGAATTCAGGCGAAATCCACCACATGAAATTTAACACATCCCTCTTGGTTATGGCTCTTTTTGGCAGATTTAAGGTAGATGCACCTGTAGATTTCAATCCATTAAAATATCTGAGCACAATATAGATCTCCCCAAGTTCTGTCCCATTTTACTTGCTTCTGAGACATGCTTTGACATCAATGTGAGAAATTTGTTGCCATCTGCATGAACTGGTCTAGAATCCAGACTTTCCCTGTCTAAATGAAATGTAAATACTGACCATCAATTGTCTCTCATCCTTGACTTTAGGTGTTTCAGCAAACCTTTTTATAGTGTTTTGACAAACGTTGTTTTGCATTTATGCAGATGAAGATTCCAATGGTGAAATAGATCAACTGGAACTCAAGCGTTGTTTCCAAAATTTGGGTATCGAATCAACTGACGAGGAGATAAAAGATCTTTTTGAGGCATGTGACATATATGAACATATGGGCATGAAGTTCAACGAGTTTATTGTCTTCCTGTGCCTTGTTTATCTTCTAAATGACCCTGCAGTGTCTGAAGCAGTATCCTTGACACAATACAAAATATCTACTGTTCAAAGTTCACTTTGTCTATTTCTTTAGCGCAGGAAATTCACATAATATGTCAATTTTATAAATTTTTCCAGTCTAATTCTTTATCTCTATGGCAAAAATAAAATACTACACTTATGGTATGTGTTTACCTGAGATTTAGAACTAATCATGGTATACTAATGTCTCTACTTTGTTGCATTCAATAAGGTATATATATTTTTTCTTGAACACGCATGATCGCTATGCATCATTACATTAAGAAGAAGAAAAATAAGATAATAAAACACACAAGACACACCCGGTCTGTCATGTACGGGCACTCGTACGCCAGGCAGCGTCATGCCCGTGACAGGCGCCGCGCCCAGGAGCGCGCAGATCGCCAGGAGCTGCGATCTAGGAGGGCACGCAGATCCGCAGGAGCATATGGAAAGTAGTGACTAGAAAGGAAAATAGGAAAATGGAAAGTAGAAGGAAGGAAAGGAGGGATTGATTAGTGATTGATTAGTGTTACCATGTTTAAGCTTGCCTAAAATATAGCAGGCCGATGTCTTTATATGCGACACAGGGAGACAAGAATAAAGGCAGCCAAGAAGTTATTCTCTTCTCCACCTCTCACTCTCTCTACCAACTAAGCCTACGGTTGTGGGGAATAACCACGTCGGAGAAGACAACGAACCGCAGCTACGACCTTCGTAGCCGAGGCCCCCCTGCTCTAGACGCCCAGGCCCTTAACAACCTGGTATCACGAGTCAGGCGATCTTCGTCCTCTCGATCCCACACCTCCGATCAGTCCCTCGATGTCACCCAACCACCACCCAGTCCCCCACCCTCACCGCCGTCGGCCTCCTCCATTATGAGCACCAAAACCATCGACGATCTGGCTGCAATGATCGAGAAGCTCACGGGCACGATCTCTGTCCTCCAAAATGACGTCGTGTCGTCGAAGAAGGACAAGGCGCCTTTCTCCTCGCCATCCGGCAGCGGTGGCCACGACGGCTAGCACCACATCGATCGGCCACCGAGGTTCCAAAAGATCGACTTCCCGCGTTTTGACGGCAAGTCAGACTCCATGCTCTTCGTCAACCGTAGCGAGTCCTACTTTCATCAGCAGCGGATCATGGAGGAGGAGAAGGTTTGGATGGCTTCTTACCACCTCGAGGGCGTGGCCCAGTCATGGTACCTCCAGCTACAAACAGACGAGGGGACTCCACGCTGGCACCGCTTCAAGGACATCCTCCAGTTGCGCTTCAGGCCTCCCCTACGCTCGGCGCTGCTGTTCGAACTCGCTGAGTGCAGGCGGACGGGCACCATGGAGGAGTACCAGAACCGCTTCCAGGAGCTACTACCGCGCGCCGGACCACTAGAGGAACGCCAACGCGTGCAACTCTTCACGAGCGGGCTGCTGCCAGCCTGCCGCCGCTCAGCCATGCGGTGCGCATCCACAACCCCCAGTCGCTCGCGGTGGCTATGAGCCTCGCGCGGCAAGTGGAGCTGATGGAACTCGACATGGCCCCAGCGCCTACAAACAGACGAGGGGACTCCACGCTGGCACCGCTTCAAGGACATCCTCCAGTTGCGCTTCAGGCCTCCCCTACGCTCGGCGCTGCTGTTCGAACTCGCTGAGTGCAGGCGGACGGGCACCATGGAGGAGTACCAGAACCGCTTCCAGGAGCTACTACCGCGCGCCGGACCACTAGAGGAACGCCAACGCGTGCAACTCTTCACGAGCGGGCTGCTGCCAGCCTGCCGCCGCTCAGCCATGCGGTGCGCATCCACAACCCCCAGTCGCTCGCGGTGGCTATGAGCCTCGCGCGGCAAGTGGAGCTGATGGAACTCGACATGGCCCCAGCGCTAGCCCAGACCAGGCCAGCCGCGTGCGACATCCTGCCTCCTCCTCCACCGTGATCGGCGCCTATGGTGCTTCCGGCGCCCCACGTTCCTTTGACTCTCCCTGCGCCACCGGCGAGCGCGGCTCCGGGCCATGGCGAGGGCAGAAGGCTCAGCACTGAGGAGATGGCCGAACGCCGTCGCCTCAGATTATGTTTCAATTGCAATGACAAGTATTCCAGGGGTCACAACAGGTTCTACAAGTGCATCTTCTTCGTCGAAAGCGTTGAGATCATGGACGAAGACGACACCGACCACCCCGACGGGCCCGACGCTGAGGCACCGTGCTTCTCGTTGCAGGCCGTCTCGGGCTACCCCATGGCCGACACCATCCAGGTGCCCGTCATGCTATGGGCCACCCCGCTCGTCGCCCTCCTCGACTCGGGCAGCACGCACAATTTCATATCCGAGGCAGCGGCGCGGCGTTCCGACCTTCCCCAGCAACAGCGCCCGCGCCTATCGGCCATGGTGGCCAACGGCGAACGCATCACTTGCGTGGGCGTCATCCGCAACACACCCCTCACCGTCGGCGGCGACGCATTCTCGGTCGATCTCTTCGTCCTGTCGTTGGCTGGGTACGACGTCGTCCTCGGCACTCGTTGGTTGGGCGCGCTGGGGCCCATCGTGTGGGATCTCGCGTGCCGATGCATGTCGTTCCAGCACCAGGAGCGTACAGTCTGCTGGACCGGCATGCCCACATCCTCGGCTCCGGTGCTGGGCGCCACCACCGTGACCGAGTCCTCTTCTCGCGGCTCTTCTGGACAAATTCGCGATCGTCTTCGCAGAGCCGGCCGGTCTGCCCCCGTTGCGCGCCCATGACCACCGCATCATCCTCAAGCAGGGCGCGCAGCCGGTGGCGGTCCGGCCCTACCAGTACCCCGCGGCGCATAAAGACGAGCTGGACCGCCAGTGCGCCGCCATGATTGAGCAGGGGATCGTCTGTCGCAGCGATTCGCTGTTCTCGTCGCCGGTCCTCCTCGTGAAGAAGCCCGACGGGTCGTGGCGGTTCTGCGTCGACTACCGCGCGCTAAACGCGGTCACCATCAAGGACGCCTTCCCGATCCCGGTGGTCGACGAGCTGCTGGATGAGCTTCATGGTGCCCGGTTCTTCTCCAAGCTGGACCTGCGTTCCGGGTACCATTAGGTGCGCACGAGGCCGGAGGACGTGCACAAAACGGCATTTCGTACACACGACGGCCTGTACGAGTTCCTGGTGATGGCGTTCGGGCTTTGCAACGCACCAGCGACATTCCAGGTGCTCATGAACGATGTTCTCCATCCCTTCCTGCGCCGGTTTGTCCTTGTTTTCTTTGATGATATCTTGATATATAGCAAGAATTGGGAGGAGCACCTGCACCACCTCAGGATGGTCCTCGAGGAACTGCAACGCCACCAGCTCTTCCTCAAGCGCTCCAAATGCGCCTTCGAAGCCCCGTCCGTCACCTACCTCGGTCATGTGATCTCGGCGGCGGGCGTGGCCATGGATTCGGCAAAGGTGCAGGCCATCTTCGACTGGCCGGTCCGTGCTCAGCTCGGGCGGTGCGTGGGTTTCTTGGCCTAGCAGGCTACTATCGCAAGTTTGTGCCCAACTACGGCACGGTCGCCGCACCGCTCATGGCCCTCCTCAAGAAAGACGCCTTCGCCTAGGATGACAAGGCAGCGGTGGCTTTCGGTGCCCTCAAGGCCGCCGTCACCTCGGTACTGGTCCTCACCATGCCTGACTTCACAAAGACCTTCGTGGTTGAGTGTGATGCATCGTCACACGGGTTTGGCACCGTCCTCACCCAAGAGGGACACCCGGTGGCATTCTTCAGCCGCCTCATCACTCCTCGTCACCGGGCATTGACAGCCTACGAGCGCGAGCTAATCAGCTTAGTATAGGCGGTACGACACAGGCGGCTGTATCTCTAGGGTGGTGCTTCGTCGTCAAGACGGACCACTATAGCCTCAAATACCTCCTCGACCAGCGCCTCTCCACGATCCCGCAAAACCACTGGGTTGGGAAGTTGTTGGGCTTTGCTTTCACTGTGGAGTATAGGTCGGGCGCCACGAACGTCGTTGCGAATGCTCTTTCCCGCCACGACACAGAGGAGAGAGTGCTGCTAGCGATCTCCGCGCCCCGCTTCGACTTCATCGCGCGCGTTCGTCAGGCCCAGGCCATGGACCCGGCTCCAGCAGCCATCCATGAAGGAATCGGCGGCGGCACCCGTGATGCACCGTGGGCGATGGCTGACAGCATGGTCACCTACGACGGGCGCCTGTACATTCCCCCGGCGTTGCCCCTGCTGCAGGAGATCGTGGCCGCCATGCATGACGATGGGCATGAGGACGTCCACCGCACCCTTCACCGCCTACGCCGGGACTTCCACTTCCCCAACATGAGACGCCTGGTGCAAGGATTTCGTGCGGGCATGTACGACGTGCCAGCGGTTCAAGTCAGAACATCTACATCCAGCTGCCTTGCTGCAGCCACTGCCGGTGCCCTCGACGGTTTGGACGGACATTGCGATGGACTTCGTCGAAGCGCTACCCCGGGTGCATGGCAAGACGGTCATCCTCTCTGTCATCGACCGTTTCAGCAAATACTGCCATTTCATCTCCCTAGCGCACCCATACACAGTGGAGTCTGTGGCACATGCTTTCTTCACCGACATCGTCCGCCTCCACGGGATACCGCAGTCCATCGTCTCCGACCGCGACCCGCTGTTCACCTCGATGTTCTGGAGCAAGCTGATGCGCCTCATGCGCACCAAGCTCCTCATGTCGTCGGTGTTCCAACTGCAGACGAATGGCCAGACGGAGGCGGCCAACTGTGTCATTATCATGTACCTGCGCTGCCTCACGGGGGATCATCCTCGGCAGTGGCTTCGCTAGCTCCCCTGGGCGGAGTACATCTACAACACGGCCTACCAGTCGTCCCTCCACGACACCCCATTCTGGGTGGTCTACGGCCGTGATCCGCTCTCCATCAGCTCCTACAAGCCCGACGACACAAGGGTGGCGGCGGTGGCACAAGAAATGGAAGCGCAAGAAGCCTTTCTGGCTGACGTCCGCTTCCGTCTCGAGCAGGCTCAGGCAGTCCAAAAGCTGCAGTACGGTAAGCACCGCCGGGAGGTCACATATGAGGTTGGGGACTTGGCATTCCTTTGACTTCGCCAACATGTGGCGGCGTCCCTGCCGCGAACCATCACTGGGAAGCTCAAGCCTCACTACGTGGGACCCTATCGCGTCACCGAGCTCATCAATGACGTGGTTGTTCGATTAGAATTGCCGCCCGGTGCGCGCTTGCACGACGTGTTTCATGTCGGCGTGCTCCGGAAGTACGTGGGCTCGCCACCCACCACGCCGCCGGCTCTGCCGCCTCTGCTCAATGGTGTGGTAGTGCCTGAGCCTGCAAGAATCGCGGGGGCTCACTTGTCGCGTGGCGTGCGGCAAGTCCTCGCTCACTTGTCGTGTGGCGTGCGGCAAGCCACCTGGGAGGAGTTCGACTATTTCCGCGCCCAATTCCGAGCCTTCTAGCTCGAGGACGAGCTGGTCTTCGACAAGGGGAGAGATGTCATGTACAGGCGCTCGTACGCCAGGCAGCGTCGCGCCCGTGACAGGCGCCGTGCCCAGGAGCGCGCAGATCGCTAAGAGCGCGATCTGGGTGGGCGCGCAGATCCGCAGGAGCATATGGAAAGTAGTGGCTAGAAAGGAAAATAGGAAAATGGAAAGTAGAAGGAAGGAAAGGAGGGATTGAATAGTGATTGATTAGTGTTACCATGTTTGAGCTTGCCTAAAATATGGCAGGTCGATGTCTTTATATGCGGCACAGGGAGACAGGAATAAAGGCAGTTGTGGGGGATAGATATCCCCCGGGTCCACTAGAAGGCTAGAGGGCCTCGCGAAAGGCTTTGGGCCCATTACTTCACAAGGCCATCCCTTCGTGGGCCAGGGGAAGAATCACTGGCAAAATGGATCGACGCAAGATTGGATAGACTCAAGCCCAGGCAGATCACTGGGTTTAAGTATTATCCACAGTATTGATTCGATTCTCCCGCGTGGCGCCCTCAAACGTCAGAACTAAACGAGGACAAGTCGGCAAGATAGTAGGAAGATAAGTTCAGCCGGTTCACTATTACTTAGGAGCACGTGGTTATCATACCCGCATGTAACGCCCCACGGTCGATTATATAAGGCCTAGGGGGCACCCCATCGAAGAACAAGTCACTCATTAGCCATCTATCTCATTCTGTAGTATCCATCGTGCTAGGGAACCCTTCTGTACCCCACCACATATAAGATCCACACCAGGAAGTAGGGTGTTACACCTCTCTAAGCGGCCCGAACCTGTATAAAATTGTCCATCGTCTCTTGTGCACCTAGCACGAACCATCGAGCTATAGTCAGTAACATCGTCCTACCCAAAAGCACCTCGAGGGGTAACCCTGGGTGCGCGGTCAAGTCCCAAACACCGACAGCTAGCACACCAAGTAGGGGTGTGTCGCGGATCCAAGCTAGCTCAATGGCCGTCATTTTCTAGCACAAGATCACTCTCCACCCCGGATCCATGTTCTGCTTCAGAACTATCTCGTCCGTGGCAGACGAAGAGGGAATTCTGCATCGTATAGCGGATCTACCGGAGAAGAAGCTTTCCTCGAAAATCTCCGAAAGAGCCAGAACGAAATAGGAAATAGCACAACCTCCAGCGCTCCGGGCGAAGATTACCTCCTGCAAGCTAGGAGCAGAGAGTTCGTTTACCTGGAAAACCCCGTTGTCCACCTCATCCACGGAAAAATGGACACGGATTGCAAGGAAAAAGGGAGCAAATGAGATAAAGGCCTGTCGAGCTGCTCTTCTAGCACCTCCGCCCTCAAAGGAGAATAGAGAGAAGCTTGCCGTCACAACAACTCCATTCTACCCCGACGTCCTCTTCATCGAGTGAAGAGTGGAATCATCCCCCATCTCCGACGACGAGCCAACCATGCCTGGGGAAGAACCTCCTCAGCGAGAAGCTCGTCGACGGAGGAACCGAAGCCGGAATGCTCGGCGACATCATGAAGCCAGAGAACGAGACCCGACACAGCCTGTCTCCCGAGATGAGATCTCGGAGGTGGGAGAAACTCCTGAAGAACGAGTCTTCAAGGAAAGAAGGAATTCCCGCCGATGTGACCATCGGCAAGCTCAAGAGTAAGCTGAGCAGGAGGCGAGACAGCGTCGAGAGAACCTTCTCTTTGGACAAAACTTGAACCCCAACTTCTCCTAAGCCATGAACACACCGAGCAAGGTCGGTGGAGTGTTGGCCCGGATAGCCGATGGCCTCCCCCGGACTCCAGACGCTGAGGGATATCGGCGGCTACTCACTCGGGGAGCTAATCACCTTCTGCCTCTCACTCATCCTCCGAGCGATCTACGACACGCCATCAATAGTCGGAGGGACGCACGGAGTTCAATCAATGCTTCACGTGAACGACGACACGAGAACGAGATCCGTTGTCGAGAAGAGTATGATCGGGATCATGGCGTCCCTGCATGAAGTCAGGCCACTAGGGTTCAGTCGGCAACGGCTTCAACCGGCGGCACAACCCGGGGACAATCGAGGCAGCACGTCGTCAACTCCCCTCCCCGAGACCGACACCACAATTGTCTACAGGAGGACACGTGTGGAGTATCAGCGCTCACTCCGCGTCTCAGGGCCATTCAGTGGCCCCCAAACTTTAAGGTCTCCAACGTCGACAAGTACGAGCCTAAGTAGGACCTGGGAGGCTGGTTGGCTGTCTATACCACCGCTGCCCAGGCCGCTGGGGCAACTGAAGATGTGATGACTGCGTACTTGCCCATTGTTCTTGGACAAGATGCGCTGCAATGGCTACGACACCTACCCCGACACTACATCGATGATTGGAGCGACTTCAGTCGGCGTTTTATCGCCAACTTCCAATCCCTCTCCGACAAGCCGGCGCAGCCATGGGACCTCAAATCCATCAGACGCCGAGGGGATGAGACTCTTCGATCGTACCTCAAAAGATTTTCCGTCTCTCGTGCCCGAGGGACACCTTGCGGAGGCGAACGAACATTGGACGACATCCTCGACGCCTAGTGCCCATACCACAAGGATATGCGTCATACTCTTCGGAACTGCAGAGATTTCAAGCACTCCGTTGGGAATGGCCGGCCCTTCCAACCTCTACCACCTCCCCCACCACGAGGAGGACCCGGAGAACCACGACAACCTCAGCAGCAGGAAGGGGGAGGAGGCAGAGCTTTCCCACGCGTCGATGGAGAGGTCAACGTCATCTTCGGTGGACACGGGTCGGAAGAGAACAAAAGGCAGCAGAAGCTCAACGATCGTTAGATACTGATGGCGGCCACCAGTGCTCCCACCCCGTATCGATGGTCCGAGCACCCGATCACCTTCACTCGGGCAGATCGATGGCTTAACTTCGATCATCTGGGCAAGTACCCGCTCCTCGTCGATCCGGTGATCCGAGAAAGCAGGGTAAAAAAGGTGTTGATGGACGGGGGAAGCAGCATCAACGTCACTTCCCCCGAACACTATTAGGCTTGGGAGTTGCACTCAAAGAGCTCCACGAGTCAGACACTCCTTTCTTCGGCATTGTGCCGACTGAAGGAGAATACCCACTCGGACACATCTACATGTCGGTCACCTTCGAAACTCTGGAAAACTATAGAACTGAGTTCCTGAGGTTCGAAGTAGCAAGCTTCGATTGCAGATACAACGCCATCATCGGCAGACCAGGATTGGCGAAATTCATGGCCATTCCACACTATTCATACATGATATTGAAGGTGCCGGGACCACAAGGAATCATCACCGTGCGCGCTGACTTCCAATGCGCCGCAGAATGCTTCCGAGTGGCCATTCAAGCGACCCTCACCACCAAACCACCGATGACTTCCTCCACGCAGGCGAACTCAAAGCTTGAGGAAGACCTCGCGATACCTACGAATGAAGCTCAAGCCGTGACCACTATGCGGCCGACTGAGGAAACAAAGAGAATCCTCCTCGGATTCGCTAATGAACGCAAGACTGCCATCATCAGCTCTAGCCTGGATGACAAATAGGAAGGCGCGCTCATCCAGTTTCTGCAAGATAACCGAGATGTATTTGCATGGCAACCTGCGGATATGCCGGGAGTCCCGAGAGAACTGGTTGAGCACAAACTGAAGGTCTATCCCCAGGCGAGGCGGATCCGACAAAAGTTGTGTCGTTTCACGCCTGAGAAGAGAGAAGCTATTCGTGCCGACCTAGCTCGCTTAGTCGCGGCTAGGATTCATTTGAGAAGTATTGTATCCTGAGTGGTTAGCAAATCCTGTTCTTGTACTCAAAAAGAATAAAGTGGATTGGCGCAAGTTCGTCGACTATACAGACCTCAACAAACATTGTCCGATGGATCCCTTCGGACTTCCCAGAATAGATCAGGTGGTAGATTCGATAGCCGAGTGTTCTATGTTGTCCTTCCTGGATTGCTACTTTGGATACCATCAGATCAGCCTGGCAAAAGAAGACGAGGAAAAAACTGCATTCGTTACCCTGTTTAGAGCTTTCTGCTATACCTCCATGCCGTTTGGCCTCAAGAACACTTGAGCGACTTACCAGAGAGCTATTCAAACGTGCTTAGCCGATCACTGGGACAAGGGGGTAGAAGCTTATGTTGATGATGTGGTGATTAAGACAGAAAACTCAGAAAACTTCATTGAGGATCTGCAGCTGGTCTTCAATAGTCTGAGGTGGTACCGGTGGAAGCTCAATCCAGAAAAATGTGTCTTTAGAGTGCCAGCAAGGAAGTTGCTCGGATTCATTGTCAGCCACCGAGGAATTGAAGCTAACCCAGAGAGAATCGAGGCTATCATGAGGATGGAAGCACCACGATCACAAAAGTAAGTACAAAGGCTTACTGGATGCATGGCAGCCTTAAGCAGGTTCATATCAAGGCTAGGTGAAAAAGGCTGACCATTTTACAAATTGCTCAAGAAGGTGGACAAGTTCCAGTGGACCATAGAAGCACAGGAAGCTCTCGATGCACTAAAGAAGTTCTTGACCACGCCACCAGTACTAAAGCCGCCACGCCGAGCCATGCCAGATCGCCCGGCGGAAGATCTGCTGTTATACATCTCCTGCACGACTCACGTGGTAAGCACCGCGTTAGTAGTCGAGCGGGCAGAGGAAGGACATGCATATCCAATAGAACATACCGTCTATTTCATCAGTGAAGTTCTAGGACCCTCCAAAAAGAAATATCCTCAAGTTCAAAAACTATTGTACGCAGTACTTCTAACTGCTCGCAAGCTCCGTCACTACTTCGACGACCACAAAGTCATAGTAGTCACCTGGTTTCCAATAGGGGATATTCTTCACAACAAAGAAGCCATTGGAAGAATAGCCAAGTGGGCCTGTGAATTGGGAGCTCACGACATTGAGTTTCGGCCTTGCACTGCAATAAAGACTCAAGCACTAGTTGACTTCGTATCAGAATGGACCGAGCAGCAAGTACCAGACAACCCAGAGGCTGCGGAAGTATGGCAAATGTATTTCGATGGCTCGCTGAAACTGCACGGAGCAGGCGCAGGGATCCTCTTCATTGCCCCTGGAGGTGAACAACTCAAATATGCTCTCCAGTTGTTATTCTCAGCATCAAATAATGCAGCAGAATATGAAGCTCTGATCCACGGATTGAACATTGCCATATCACTGGGCATTAAGAGGTTGATGGTATATGGAGATTCACTAGTGGTCATAAGTTAGATAAATAAAGATTAGGATTGCTCGAATGATTCCATGGGCAAGTACTGTACAGTCGTCTGAAAACTGGAAGACAAATTCAAAGGGCTGGAATTTCATCATGTGGAAAGAGATCGCGATGCAGCAGCAGACGCGTTGTCAAAACTAGGATCCAGTCGAGCTGAGGTCCCACTTGGAGTTTTCGTCCAGGAGGTGCCACGCCCAAGCATTTCCTCAGATCAGGCAGAAGAGTGCAATGCTTTGAGCCAGCTAGAGTCAGATTCTAATGACTGAAGGGGGCCTATTATCAGGTATATAAAGAATGAAGAAGAACCGGATGATAAAGCCGCAGTAGAACATCTCGCAAGACAGTCAGCCCACTACACCCTCATAGGGGACGCACTGTACAGAAGGGGTGCAACAGGAGTCCTCATGAAGTGCATTTCCTCAGTTACTGGGAGACAACTGCTAGATGAGATTCACGTCGGACAGTGCGGAATACACGCAGCTTCCAGAACTATGGTCGGGAAGGTCTTCAGGTCTGGTTTCTACTGGCCGACATCAAAGAGTGATGCAGCCGAGTTAGTCGAGCGATGTGAAGCTTGCCAATTCTTATCAAAGCAACAACATTTATCAGCATAACAACTGCAGACCATACCCGTAACATGGCCATTTGCGTGCTGGGGACTGGACATGATTGGACCCTTCAAGAAAGCTCAGGGAAGCTACACTCACGTGTTGGTTCCCATTGACAAATTCACTAAATGGATAGAATACAAACCCATTGCTTCTCTAACTTCAGCCAAGACAGTGGAATTCATACAAGATATAATATTCAGGTTTGGGATACCAAATAGCATCATAACCGACCTAGGATCCAATTTTACTAGCTCTGAATTCTTTGATTTTTGCGAACAATGGAGCATCCAGATCAAATATGCGTCAGTAGCACATCCAAGAGCTAATGGTCAGGTGGAAAGAGCTAATGGAATGATACTGGAAGCACTCAGGAAGAAAGTCTTCAATAAGAATGAAAAGTTCGCAGGGAAGTGGATCAGAGTATTACCTTATGTGGTTTGGAGCCTAAGAACTCAACCTAGTCGAGCTCTTCATGGAAACACCCCCTTCATGGTCTATGGTTCGGAGGCAATGCTACCTGCCGACCTTAGGTTTGGGGCACCAAGGCTGGTCTTCGAAAGCATAGCTGAAGCAGAAGCTACCAGGCTAGAAGATATTGACGTACTGGAAGAAGAGCGATTGAATACAGTAATTCAATCAGCCAGATACCAGCAGACCTTGAGGCGCTATCATGATAAGACTATACGACATCGATCCTTCATAGTGGGAGATTTGGTCCTTCGCCGAATTCTAACAGGAGAAGGACGACACAAATTATCACTGCTATGGGAAGGGCCATTCATGGTGTCGGAGGTCACTCGGTCCAGGATCATATCGGCTTACTCAAATGGATGGCACGGAAGTGGGGAATTCATGGAATATAGAGCACCTCAGGAAGTTTTACCCTTAGTGAGGGCTATCGAAGCAACGTTGTACTCTGTAATTGGAAAATATGTCATCAATAAAAGATTTCACTCTCAAAGACATTCAAACTATTGGTTATCCGTTGACTTCGACTTGATTAAACTTGGAATCAACGCACTTACTCAACTAAGGGTGACCACTATACCCTACTAATGGAGCAATCGGCTTAAGTTGGCATTGACTTAAGACGGTGCAACATGCTCGCGCTTACTCGACTTAGGGTGACCACTATACCCTACTAACGGAGTAATTGACTTAAGTCGGCAATGACTTAAGACGGTGCAACATGCTCGCGCTTACTCGACTTAGGGTGACCACTATACCCTACTAATGGAGGAATCGGCTTAAGTCGGCAATGACTCAAAGACGGTGCAACATGCTCGCGCTTACTCGACTTAGGGTGACCACTATACCCTACTAACGGAGCAATCGGCCTAAGTCAGCAATGACTTAAGACGGTGCAACATGCTCGCGTTTACTTGACTTAGGGTGACCACTATACCCTACTAATAGAGCAATCTGCCTAAGTCGGCAATGACTTAAGACGGTGCAACATGCTCACAACTACTCGTTATAGGGCGACCTCTATGCCTTACCAGCTGATCAATTGGCATAAATTAGGAAAAGACTCCAAAACCAGCACGCCGCACTTACTTCTGCAATCGTTCATGACGACTATTGAATTCTAACAACAGAAACAAAATGTTATAGTTTTCAGCACTAAGAACACATTCTAGTACCCTATCCACCAAGTATCTGAGCACACTGATCATGCACACGTATAATTCACGAATGGATTCAGTATCTTCTAAACACAGCACTACTGCGAAACATCTCTATTTGGAAATGTCTTTCTCATGAGCAACTGAAGAAGGGCGACTCGAGGCGTCAGGAGCAGCCTTGACATCGGCAACTATTTCATCAGGAACAACCACACCAGGTCTTCTCATCAGGATCCGCCCCACGCGAATGGCTTTGTCCATAGCCTTGTCGCGTTGAGCTTTCAGAATGGCACAGTTGTCCTCTACAACTTTGGTAGCCAGTCGAGCGGCCTCTAGCTCTTGGGTAACTGACTTCTTGGAGGAACGCAGGTCTTTAACGATGGAGTCCTTGCTTGACACCAGATGTCTAAACCGTAGGACCTCATCTTGGGACACTTGTAGTTCGCGGCGATGATGATCCAGATCTGACATAGTAAAGCGATGGCTTCTCTCCAAGATGGTTAAGGAATTGCTGGCATCATGATACAACCTGTCCAGATTGTCACGAGAAGCTGCAAGTGCTCGTCTCTCCTCCTACAAACAAGAGTCAACTCTCAAGCATCCAGTAAACAGTAAGCATAGTGGAGCAAGTTAAGTAAGTTTACCTCGTGAGCCGCTCTTTCAGAGTCAAGCTGAGCATTGAGAGAATTCAAAAAATGCGCATCATCCAAAGAAGCAGACACCCGAGCCAGGTCGGTCTGACCTTGGGAGTACTTCTCCTCAAGCTCGAAGTACTGTTGGGTTGAGTCGGCCTTATGTTGAAGATGTTTCTCCTCAAGCTCAGAGTACCGCCGGGCCATATCTGACAAAAAGCAGTCGAAGAAGGATACACGATTAAAAACAAGTTGATCAATCAGCCAAGGAAGAAACAAAGTTACCAACCAGCACTTAACGCTTTCAAATCAGCTATCTGTTTCTGAAGCAGCAATGGATTCCACTGCGTTAGAGACAGAGCTCCTTCTGGGATAGTGGCACCATGTGATCTCAATTGGGCGGACATCCTGTCAACCAAAGCCTGTTATTAAAGACAAATGAGTACAGAGAAAATGATTTACTAGGAGGAGCGACAGAACGAAAAGAGCTAAGTTACCTGAAGATTAGAAAAGAATGAGGGTAATCCCAAGTCATGAGAAGCTGCGTTGTAGCTCGACAAAGGAAGATCAACTGGAATAATCTGAAGAGCATCGTCGGGGGTTGATTCAGCTCCACTAGCAGTTATCAGAATTCTGGCATCCGGCTCGCTGACCTCCAAGGCGACTCCCTCGCTCGAAGTTAAAGAAGCATGCATCGCTATCACTCCATCAGATCGTGGTGGAGACGACCCGACGTGGACGTCCATGGAGGTGTGGGAAGGAGAGCTCACTTGGACACCCTCGGGGGCTGGGTTGCAGCTCGCGCTACCCACCAGAGCCGGATCACTACCGGCAACACCCTCGGGGGTTGGGTTGTAGCTTGCGCTACCCACCCGAGCCGGATCATTACCGGCAACACCCTCGGGGGCTAGGTAACCGCCAGCACCACCCTTGGGGGCTGGGTTTTCTGCAACAGCCACCTCTAAGGCTCAAGGATCCTCAGTCACCTCCATGGGAGTCGGGCAATCCTGACCAACCTCTTGACACCGAAGACTGCCTTCCAAGGTCGACGATGCGCGAGATACTGCCCGGGATACCTCTAATCCCACGTCTAGAATGTCAGAGCAAACATCCATCATATCACCTTCAGTCGGTTCTGACAGCATATCTTCAGGAATGACATCCTCAAGGCCCTGATCAAAATCTGTTATGGATAGTTCTTGAAGGCTAACAAGAGCAGACAGAGCTGGAGAAGGAATATCGCTATCCCCCCTACTACCTCTGTAATGACATCTATTCTTACGAATTAGCAGAATTTCTTGTTCCTCTTCTTCATCCTCGTCAAAAATACGAACAACATCTGGTGCACAATCACACCCATTGGGTTCAGCTGGTACACGGTTACACCCATTAGGGTCAGTTTCAACAAGGTCACACCCATTGGGGTCAGTTGGTGCAAGGTTACACCCATTGGGTTCAGGTTCAACAAGGTTACACCCATTGGGGTCAGCTTCAACTGGTACACCACCATTGGGATCAACCTCAGTAAAGACCTCTACTGGTACTTCTTCATAAATAGGAGCAGAAGGGCCAACATCCTGATCCAAGCATGACAGTCGTTGAAGCCGTCTTTTCTTCTTCTTCTTCTCCTCAACAGGCGCAGTTGGGCGGCTGACTTGGCGAGGATGCTTTGGGCGAATACCCTCAGGCTTTCGGATGTCCACTTTTTTGTCAAGCTCTGGTATAACCATAACAGCCATTGTTTTAGCAGGGGCCGAGTCAGCAGATTCTCTAGCCAACATATTGAGCACAACATCTATTTCTGCATCATCCGGACTAGCTGGCATCTCAAAATGAACTTGCCTCTCATCATTGGGAAGATCACAAAGAGAAGCAACCAGGGCCTCAATATCTTCAGGAGAGGGTCGCACTCTAAGACCCAGACCACTATCACCAGCAGGAGGATTGGACATGAAATTGAAAAAGGACTTAGGAGGTGGCAGATTCCAAGCAGATTAGGCAATAGGAGCACCAACATTTGACACTTTGCCTCTCAGGATCATGTCTAGTCGGCTCACCAGATCCTCAGCAGGAATTCTCTTATTGGTAACCCGAGTCGAGTCAGTAACACCACTGTACAAATAAGCTAGGTATGCTCTGTCCTTCAAGGGCTGGATATTCTTAAAGACAAAGTCAGCAACCACAACTTCAGCGGTTAAACCTCTCTCCTTCAGCAGATAGATTTCAGGAAGCAGAACCCTAGCTTCTGTTACCTCCAAGGCAGTAGGAGACTCAACCCAACTCGGAGTGCGCACATCTGGCTGTCTCCCCGACCAAGGGGGGAGTGACTTGCCGTGGTTTTCCACAATAAACCACTCAAGGCGCCACCCTTTAATGCTGTCCTTGAGGGGAATGTCGATGTATTCTGTTTTCCTTCCACGGTGCATCTCCAGACTTACACCACCCACGAGCTAGTGCTGTCCCCCAGCCATCCTAGGTCGACAGTGATACAAATACTTCCACAAACCGAAGAGAGGAAGAATTCCGAGGTAGGCCTCACACAGATGTACAAAGATAGAAATTTGCAAGATGGAATTGGGATTCAAATGGGTCAGGTTTAGATTGTCAAAGTCAAGGAGACCACGGAAGAAGGGAGAAATGGGAAGAGCAAGGCCACGGATGAGAAAAGGAACGTAAACAACGGACTCGTGGGTATCTTCTGTCGGAACAGTGACCCCACGACAAATCCGCCAAGAACAAATCTCCTTCGGAGGAAGAACTCCAACATCGACAAGGCAGAGGAGATCTGATTCCGAAACAACAGACATATGGTAACCTATGAACGTCAACTGGATGTTGGGGTCGATGGGAGGAATGACTACCGCAACAGAATTCTGGTTCTTCCGCTTGGACGTCATCGCAATCTCGCCGGCGGATTGAACAGAAGCGAAATCAAAGGGAAGCAGAGGAGTGGCTTGAGGCGGAAATATGAAGTTAGGGCTCAGAATTCAGTGGCGTGCGGCGACGTGATATAAATGGGGTTTTCCCGGGTTGGGCACCGTTTCTAAAAAGTGCCAAGTCATCACTCGGAAAACAAGATTTCCGACATAACTCGGCTGTTACCTCTAAAACGCCGACGTGGCCTAGCACAACTCGGCTGTTGCCTCTAAACCGTCGATAGCATCAAGCACCACTCGGCTGTTACCTCTGAAATGCCGACATGGCCTAGCGTAACTCAGTTGTTACCTCTAAAACGCCAACAGCATTAAGTACCACTCGGATGTTACCTCTAAAGCACCGTCAGTGTCTATCCTAACTCGGCAGTTACCTCTAAAACGTCGATGTAGCCCAGCGTAACTCGGTTGTTACCTCTGAAACGCTGACATCATCAAGCACCACTCGGCAATTACATCTAAAAAGACACCAGCAGTGTCTATCATAACTCGGCCATTTCTCTAAGTAAATGCCGGCAGAACCAAATACGACTCAGCAATTACCATTCCTTACTCGGGTGTTATCTCTAAGAACACCAGCAGCGCTAGGCATGAAGACAAACTATCGATTAACTATAAAAGAAGAACGATGGAAAAGCGAAAGGACGCCCAGAACAAGCTGAAATTTTCTTCAATATATGGAAGAGGGAAGTTTTTCCATAAACTTAAAGACTGACTCATTATGAGTCGACCTTTCTTCCCTTTCTTACTACATTACTTCATCCTACACTACACTACATTACATTACCTTATACTACATCACTACACTACTTACACTATACTACTAACTACTACTACATTATTCTACTACTACTAATACTACTCCTACTACTACTTATCTATACTAATATTTAAACCAGTGGCGCTTTGCCATTGGCCTTGACGCTGCCGCCCTTGCCGCTGCTGTCGTTGCCCTTGCCGCCGCTGCCGTCGCCCTTGCCGTTGCTGTCTCCATCATCGTCGCCGTCACCTCCGTCACCGTCATCGCCCTCGTCGTCGCCGTCACCGCCGATCTCCTCCTCGGACGAGTCGGAGGAGTTCTCCTCGTCCGAGGAGATCTCTGACTCATCCAAGCCCTCGAGCCCGGAGCGCTCGACGACCCGGATGTACGTCCACACCTCGACGGTGATCCCTTGTGAATCGTCCGAGTCATCGGACGACACCGGGGAGAGGCGTAGACCGGCAACCCCTCAAACTCGGAGGAGAACTCCTCCTCCGAGTACTCGGAGTCACCGAAGTCCTCCGAGGGAGGACTTGACTCACGCTTCCGTTTGTCGCTGGAGTGGTGCGACGAACTTCCACCTTTCTTGTTCTTGCCCATGGCCGGTTGGAAGAGAAGAGAGAAGTAGAGAAATAAGCAACAAATGGCCAGGAGACTTGTGAAGACACCAGCAAGGCAAGCAGTCTATTTATAGAGGCTGGAGGCAACCGCTCATCTCCTACAACGGTCACCGAACAATCGCAAGTATTCAATAAGCAATTCAAATCGTCTTGAAACAAGTCAGGCGTCAGACGCCGTTTCACGTAACACGACACCATTTGAACTGAGGTCAACTGCATGGACGATATGATTACACCCCGCGGTCACGTCAAGTTACTACTGAAGGGCAGTTTGCTAAATGCTCAGCATACCAAGCTGTCCCTTGGTTACACCCATTGGGGAGGGGACGTCCAGGAATTTTCAATAGATTTTCCCAAGCAGTCACATCCATACAGTATACGCTATGAATGTATCAAGATAGAAGAAAGATATCGATGGAGATCGGAGGAAAGCCAAATATAGCTACTAAAAGTACAAGTCCAATCAATAGAAGCATTGAAGCACAAAGCGAAATGAAGACCAGCCAAGAGCCATCTACCAATTTCCAATCTGTCACCAATCAAATAAATTTCGAACCCAACAGGACATGGGCAGATCACGCTGATATTCTCTAAATATAGAAAATGAAGGTAGCATGCTGATCTCTAAAGCATAAGATGATGGTATAATGCTGAGTTCTAAGGCATGAGATGCAGATAAGATAATAACTTCTGAAAGCATGAGATGAAGACCATTGAGTGGATTATTTTCAGTAATCCACTCAAAGCTCGGGGGCTACACCCATTGGGTGCACCTTCGGTGCACCCAATAAATCCTCAACCCCTAAAGACAGAATGCTGATCTCTAAAGCATGGACCGACGACGAAATGCTGATTTCTAAGGCACAAGACGAAGATCAACCAATGTTTTCTGAAAAGCACAAGATGAAGACCTTTGAGTGGATTATTTTCAGTAATCCACTCAAAGCTTGGGGGCTACACCCATTGGGTGCACCTCTAGTGCACCCAATAGATCCTCAAACCCTACAGACAAAATGCTAATCTCTAAAGCATAAGCCGGTAATTGAGCACTGATTTCTGAAGTATAAAGCGAAGACTGTTGGAATATCTGAAGAAGGGTAACAGAAGCTTGTTTTTTATGGGATGATCAGAGTTCAGAAACAACAATTTGGAAGGTGTGCTTTCAGAGCACCCATTTCCTAAAATCAAAATCGCAAGCTGGACCTATAATCTTTGGGCCGATTATTTCAAAATCAACTCAAAGATTGGGGGCTTGTGGGGGACAGATATCCCCCGGGTCCACTAGAAGGCTAGAGGGCCTCGCGAAAGGCTTTGGGCCCATTACTTCGCAAGGCCATCCCTTCGTGGGCCAGAGGAAGAATCACTGGCAGAATGGATCGACGCAAGATTGGATAGACTCAAGCCCAGACGGATCACTAGGTTTAAGCATTATCCATAGTATTGATTTGATTCTCCCGCGTGGCGCCCTCAAACGTCGGAACTAAACGAGGACAAGTCGGCAAGATAGTAGGAAGATAAGTTCAGCCGATTCACTATTACTTAGGAGCACGTGGTTATCATACCCGCATGTAACGCCCCACGGTCGAGTATATAAGGCCTAGGGGGCACCCAATCGAAGAACAAGTCACTCATTAGCCATCTATCTCATTCTCTAGTATCCATCGTGCTAGGGAACCCCTCTGTAACCCACCACATATAAGATCCACACCAGGAAGTAGGGTGTTACGCCTCTCTAAGCGGCCTGAACCTGTATAAAATTGTCCATCGTCTCCCGTGCACCTAGCACGAACCATCGAGCTACAGTCGGTAACATCGTCCTATCCAAAAGCACCTCGAGGGGTAACCCTGGGTGCGTGGTCGGGTCCCAAACACCGACAGCAGCTAAGAAGTTATTCTCTTCTCCACCTCTCTCTCTACCAACTAAGCCTATGGCTGTGGGGAATAACCACGCCGGAGAAGACGACGAACCGCGGCTACGACCTTCGCAGCCGAGGGCCCCCTGCTCTAGACGCCCAGGCCCTTGACACGGTCACACCAATATGTCCAAATTAAATAGACTCGCCATTGACAAACAAAGTAGGCGACCTTGGCCCGAAATTAACTCTCATTCTATCTCTAAGGCATATTAGTAGAACAAATAAAGTTTTTCTGTGAGGTTTTTAGGATAAAAGTTTTGAAAAGAATTTTAATAGACAAAACAAATAAGTGAACTTTCTTGTATGAATATTTTGTATTATGTCATATTTGTTAGAGTATTAGACATGCCTCAAGTTGATTTCCTATTTTACGAGTTCTTTTATTCTATCACTTTGGATATTGCTTGTGCCCTTGACATTATACCTTAGAGAAAAAGAATGGGGTTAGGGAACCTTGAACCAACATTTGAAACATTAGTTGAGTCATTTGTCTTCTTGGACAAGAACAAAGATGGATATGTCAGTAAGAGTGAGATGATACAGGCAATAAATGAAACCATTGGAGGAGAGCGCTCTTCAGGGCGCATAGGCATGAGAAGGTTTGGTGAGTCATCTCCTCTGGCAGCATCATCCACTCTCTAATTTCTACTTTATTAGTTTTTCAAGAAAAAGTTAGTTGGTTTTCACTACAACCATCATATGTTGGTATGCCACTACTTGCCGCTCCTCTTTTCTTGAGAAATCAATGATGTGAATACCTTCTATTCTTGGTTTGCCTATATAATTCTTTACACCTTTGAGAACAAGGTAGGTAGCTTATGCAGGCTACAACGGTTCATAGGATGTTCTTTTCCCTTTTTTAGCTGTGATATGGATTCAATGTCCATGGATGAAAATGCTTACTCTAAACTAATTGTCATAATCACCCTATTTTGGTGCGCAATTGCTTTCCTTGTCCTATTTTCCAGGCATGCCATTGTATTTTGGTTGAGGAAGCAGTGATCCCATACCTTCTTTCCTTGGTCAGGATAAGTAGTCCTTGGCCATTGTCTTTATGAGGGCAAGGGTTGGTTGGTTGTGTATGCTACCACTATTCATGGGTTCTTCTTTTTTTCTTTTTCTTTGAACCTATGATGATAATCAATTACATGCATGAAATTTGATAGCAAAATGAATTATGATAAAGTTTCATGCTTCCAGATATTTCAACTTATTTTCAATTTTACTCCCAAGACCACCACTTTGAAGATTCATTCTTATTGTTAGATACATGTATGGGCTATTATTTTTGCACTTATCCATTGTACTCACTTGACTTGTACTATAAGCCATACGACCTATATAATGAAAGGTCACCCTTCATAATGGGTGTGAGGTATTTTGCTATTCTCTACATTGTATCACGAGACTAGGCATAACCCTAGCCTGCACCCCTCCGCTGCTACCCCCTCCTAGGCCGCCAATGGCTCCTCATCTCTTCTAGGGACCCTTGTCCCAGGCCATCGACTGCTCATCCCTTCCAGCGAAGCCGCCGCTCTAAGCCGCATCTAGCCCTAACCCTATGGCGCCACCGCCACCCCCTCCTAGGCCGCAGTCGACTGCTTGTACCTTCTGAGGTGCCACCGCTCCTAACCTAGGTCACCTACTCTTCTCTAGGTGCAACACCTCACCCCTCCTCCCCTGCAGCCAATCTGTTCTAGATGGACGCAGCCCCCACCTCTCATCCTCTGCCACCAACGACATCATCTCCAACACCATCAATCAACCACTATTGATCATGGTGCATCCCTACACCACTGTCTGTAAAATCCTTTGTTCCCATGACATTGGGGGTGAAGGATTCCAACTACAGCAAGTGGACGTCCCACTTCAAATCCCTGTACAGCAAGTTCGGCCTCAAATCACACATCTATTGGATGCTCCCCACCAATCCCACCGACACAAACTGGGATCTAGCGAACTGTTGCGTCAAAAGATGGATCTTCGGCTCTGTCGATGACCTCTCTCTCGACCTCGCCATGGAAGATGATGATCAATCTACCCGAGATCTTTGGGTCGCCATTGAGAACATCTTCCGCGCTAACAAGGAACCTCAGACAATCTTCCTCAACCACGAGTTCCACTCCATGCAGCAAGGTGATTCCAGTACTTGACTCCTACTGCCAGTGCATGAAGACCACCACCGACGCCCTCCATGATGTCGGCCATCTGGTGAAGGATTCTGAGATCGTTCTCAACCTCCTTCATGGTCTCAACTCTCAACCCTCGATTTTCCAACATGACTGACATGGCGACATCATCGCCAAGGCCACTACCCTTCCCACCTTCACTGCAACGCGTGCCATGCTCACTCTCAAGAAACTGCGCCTTGCCAATGACGACAAGGTTATTGCTAGCACAACCCTCGTCGCCACCAATTGTACCAGCCTGGGCGGGTGTCGCAGCAAATTCACCCCTGCCCAGGCCCCTTAGGATTTAGCATTGAATGACAAAACACTTTAACATGGTCCAGTCATGGTCGTTACCTGTGGATAGTAGGTCGGATAAGGCACGGGTAAAGCATTTGCCCCACACGAGCATACCCGTGACCTTAGCTTTTGCCCATCCACTAGTATACTCAAAGAAATTTGGATTTCTGCCATTATAAAACTTGGGATTCGCTCGAATGCCATTATGCGAACGCGTTTCGCTAAGAGACCATTCTCAAACATATGCTTACAGACAAAATGCCATTTAGAGGGTTATTTGCAATATAACTTTATTTTAGCTATTGACTGAACACTTTGCTAAAATAAAGTTATGTTGCAAATAACCCCCTAAATGACATTTTGTCTGTAAGTATATGTTTGAGAATGGTCTATTAGCGAAACTCGTTCACATAATGGCATTCGGGCGAATCCCAAATTTCATAATGGCAGAAATCCAAATTTCTCGTATACTCATGGGTAAGATCTTGTACTCAAGCCTGTGTTCAATGGGTATCTGATGGGTATTGGGGACCATCAAATATATTAAAGGGAGATTAAATAATAAAACTAAAGTGATATGAAATAAGAAATTTATAGTTATAGAACACACAAATGTCACCTACATAGAGTTAACTAAGGGTGTGTTTGGTTTAGCTGTGAGCTATGAAAATACTGTTGTGAGCTGTATGCTGTGAAAAAGCAGCTGTGAGAAAAAAACTGAAAGCCGTTTAGTTCAAACTTCTGTGAGTTGTCCACTGTAAACAAATTGTATATTGTTTATATGCAACCTGTTTAATTACATCTCGTAATCAATATATCTAAATAAAAATCGATTTCACATTTGTGTTCATGATATTTTTAGAAATTAACCAATTTTTAATTCTTTATAATAATTTTTTACTAAAAAATATTTTAATTTCATTCATTATAACACTTAATTATTTTAATCATATTTTAATTTACCGTGTTTTTTTAATATAATGAACTTTGATAAGTAGCAAAAGCAAGGTCCAACTGGCTTTCAAATTTGTACTACAGAGAAACTGTTTTTTGAAGTATCTGTAGAAAAATCGAGCCCATTTGATTCAGTTTCTGTTTTTCCAAAGCAGAAGCAGGTTTGAAAAGAAGAACCAAACATACCCTAAGACTATATAATAGCTTCATGCTCATCAAATAACACAACCCAACTTACACAATAATTAATTCAAGTAACAAGTTAATAAGTTACACAATAGATAACACAACTTAATTACACATCCCCGAAAAATATAATATTTATAGTTGGACGTACTATGCATACGCTATGAATTACATTTTAAATACAAGTCAAAATGATATGCATATGTTACAAATATTCATATTTATTCTCAAATTATGGGTAGCCATGGTAAAAATTGATATCCGCATCCTACCCGCATCTTTACGGGTACTCAACCCTCATGTAACCATGGTACGTTTTCCTTTTTATGCCCACACATCAGGTATGAAACCTGCCGGTACCCAATTGCCATCCCTGGATGTGTTTATATGTTTGCCCTGATATTTACTACTTTGGTGAATACAGAGGAAATGGATTGGGACAAGAATGGCACAGTGACCTTCAAGGAATTCCTTTTTGCTTTTACTCGCTGGGTGGGGATCGATAATGAAGACGATGATGATGAAGATAAAGAAGAATGAGTGTGCCAACTAAGGATTAGGCGTTATGAATTGGCCAGGTTATCTGGAGGCCTCCAGCACCTTCCTCCTACCGTTGTTCAGAAGGAGTAGTTCATGTTCTTTGTTTGCCGAGCTGATGAATATGTTTATGTTCGTATAAACAGGATGAATAATAGCTATGTTAAGAATTTGCTGATAAAAAGTTACACCGGGTCAGATGCTGTTCTGTTAGCGTACATTGTCTTTAAAAACTATTTGCAGTCTGTACGAAAATGTAAACTTGTGAACGGTAGTAGTGCTTTACTTTGTTTCAAGTTGGTCGTTTGCTGCTTCTGTTCATTTTGTAGAAACACCTGCCCATCCCTAATGGTGCAGGCATGGAACTATGGTTCCTGTGAACACAAAATTTGAGTCTCTTCAGTCTTCAGAAGCAAAGGTGATGGAAGACGTCATCATGAATGAAAGCGTCACAGCTTATGTTGTTTGGTGCCTTTGCCGGCCTGCGTGTGAAGAACCATGTTGTCATATCATAGACGACGATGACGATCATGATAATAATGACTCACTGTAAAATGTGATAATCAAAACATTTAGCATCTGTTTGGTTTCAAATGATGTGGGTCGGGTCGGAGCCGACCTATTTTTCTGGGTTGGTTTGGATCCGTTTCTTGTTTGGTTTTAGTGACAGATTGAACTAGTTTCTTGTTTGATTGTAGAGTTAAAGTGGGTTGGAGATGTACCATCTCTTGTTTCTTTCGTGATGCGGAATGAATGATGGATGAACTGAATATGATTATCTTTTTGGTTATATTATCATACTCAGGATATCTCAATTCAATAAAATGATACCATTCAAAATAAATGAAATAGACACTATTTTAATATTTAAGAAATCCATAAACACAAGATATACATAAATTAAAGCTATTATTAACAAAGTCATAAATTTTTATTGATGAGGTCTCACAGTTACATTTCAGTCATAATTAAAAGAATATCCCAACAACATCAAGATGCATTTCAGTGAATTTTGTAACATTTGCCATAACTAGCAGTCTTATCTAGACGATGATGAGCACCTACCTTTACCTGTTCGATGACAGCACTAGCAAGGCTTGTGGGTTGTGTCTACTGGAGAACACGCCGGCATCGGAGAGCAGGCCAGTGGGGGACTGACGGTGGGTGGCGCAACAAGCCGGCGGGGGAGTTTGACGGCGCTGACGGAGGCTAGCACGCTGGAGGGCAGGCCAGTGGGGGACTAACGACGGGAGGTAGGCGGGGATTAACGTCAGAGGGTAGGCCAGTGGGGTCCCTCGTCCCAACAGGTCGACAATGGCGGCGCGTCCATGTGCTAGTATCGAGTGGATAAGACATGGGTGACTGCAGGGTGGAGAGAAAGTGGGTCGAAATGGTTCGCTTCTTTTTGAGGAATCCATTGAACCCCCATTTTTAAGAAGTATTTCGAACCAACATAACGCGCGAGCCTTTTGAACCAAACACAGAGTGTTATAGATTGAACCCGTTCCAACCCGCTAACCAAACACAGGCTTGGCATCTTCCTGTTGCTGCAAATTGGGGTACTCCTTTAGTAATTACAAAACCATAGTACCACTAGGTGTGTGTTCCCTGGCGTCTTGTCATGGATGTCTACTATGTTCTTTAATTAATACACTAGTACTAGAATGCAGGGAACCCAAGTTGCCTGTGGTTGTGGCAAGAATTTGCTGATAAGAAGTTGCAGCCCTACCGCTATTATGAAGTTTGCAACCCGTTGTTAAGAAAATATGCAGAACTTCCAAGGTTTTGGTGGTGCTCGTTGCTTTTGAAGTTTGCTGTTGTGGGACGAGCAACACGTACCGTGTCCTACGGCCTACGCGCTTGCTTCCAGTCTCTTCATCAGTAGCAAAGGTGATCAACTTGGCGTGGTAGGGATCATCATAGTCTCATAGGCAATGAGCCAATATGCGCATTGACTCGCTGAGTTAAAGCGCCGAGCTGATCTGCTGATGCAAAGTTCCAGTTAGCTCCAAGCTAATTATTATTATAACACACTTCTAAAACTAAACAATAATACACGTTAATATGAAATTAAAGATAAACATTATATTAATTAATGGACTCAAACTATTATTTTAACGCATAATTGAGTCAACAATTGATTAATTATATTTTCTAGGTAGAGAATTAATCACGTGGTTATCCCAAAATTAAAATAAAGAATCATCTAATAACTAATTATATATACTACTAATCACTAATTTCAACGGCTAATATAAAATGACCGTTGAAAATAAATCATAGAAATAAAAAATCAATAACCGGCGTTGACGAACTATGGTAGCGTCCGGGAGAGGGGTGGCGACACCGGAGCTGGGGTGGTGATGCCGAACCTGGACGGCCCGACGGCGACGTGGACGGCTTACGGCGACGACAGTGTGCGTGAGCAGAATTTTTTTTGTGGTCGGACACGACAGAAAGAATGAAAGAGAGAAAGGTCCCACCACGACCAGTTTTAAATGACTTATTTTCGGCTGTCGGTATTAAATGACTTATTCTGGATGGTTCGCCACGCCAACGAAATTAATCCTTCATTTTAGCGACCCATTTTTGTTGGAAAAAATTACTACTTATTTTTATCGGCTTGGTAAACCGTCCAAATAAAGATTAATTCGGCGGTCTATCTTTGGCTGCCGAAAATCATGTAAGCCGTCGAAAATGGCCATTTCTCTTTTGTGTTTGTCGGCCTACGCGGTGATGGGCGGATCCTTCCCAATATAGACACCGGCTAGAGACAGACTCTTTCGTTTCTCACGGCAATCAATCGAAACAGTCCTGGCTACGATCGAATTTTATTGTAATTTAACCCTTTTTCCGAAACAAATTCATGTTTGGACCCTTGGACGACATAATGTTGTTTTGGACCCTTTGCTCTGTGCCATAAGTCATGGCGGCGAGGTAACACGTCTCGGCGCCGAGATACCAGATGCGCTGGATTCCTCATGCTGCGATGGTGTCTATGTGGCCCAGCTCGGCACAGTAGATCACGACGTCGAGCTCGCTGAATATGTGCCCCACAGCAGTGACACTTCATTCCACATGGTGCAAAATGGATCCAATGTATACAGTCACAACACACTTCTTTGTGCCATGCTCGATGAACTCACGACCTTCGTACTCTGGCTGGCTCCTGATTCCGAGGCGTGCTGAGCATGCTCTTAACAACTTGGGAAAACCATCTTCATTCCAACAATAGCTGGCTTGGCAGCAAACTTCCATCCAACTTCTAAGAGAAGGGAAGGAGGAAAACATTTTTGAAATGGAGGGATGAGAGCAAGAATTTTTTTAAGAAAAAAGTTTGGACTCAAAAACTTTTAGTCCAAGCCTAATGGTTACGTCATGCGGCCAACCTACAACTATGATACCACCCGAAGCGTCCCAATCCTCTAGGACTCAAATGTAATACAAATACTAGTTTCAGGAGGCTAGTATCCACATTTATACATCAGATGGTCCAGATCTGCTTAAACGAGACAAACCAAAATAGGTGGCGACCAACTTTAAGAGTTCGTCCACAACTCGAGACATATCATCAGAGTGGGGCTGGTCCAATATACGCAGTGAAGCAAATCAGCGGTCCAACAGCCACATGCATGGTTGGGAAACAAGTGTAACTCACACCCGATAAGCGATCACCTTCTCTGAAAACAACAAATAAGCAAGAGTGAGTACTTATGTACCCAGCAGCCCACCTTCACCCACGGAATGGGAAAATCAGATATAATGCATGGAGTATGTGGAGTTGAGGGTATTTTGCAGATAAATCAATTTTTGATGCAGGACTATTTTGCAAAACATTTTATTTTCAAAAGCACATCCTCTCCTAAAGGAGTAGTAAGTTTTTAATATAGAACCAAATCCACTGGACTAAACCATCCATGAATCTCGATAGTTTGCATCGGTTTTTATTTTCGAAAACAGCTACTGGACTTCCCATCCACCATAGCTCACGGCTCAACGGTAGACCTTTCAAAACCATTTTTTAAACATTTTTGAAAACAAAACACTAATTGTCAAATCCATGCCATAACTCATCCATATCCATGGACACAGACTATTCGAATAGATTTTTGACTCTATGGAGAGGTATACACATTACCCACTAGTCCGGTTTCTGCAACCTCACCGTCATGGGATCGAATACCGAAATTCTCTCCTCCCTTGCAAGACTTTACCTTAACGATTATACCAAAAGGAACAAGGCCACCTCCTAGCCCAATCTAGGACGGAATTATTCCCCCTCTTTGTCCTTCCGATGCTCCCCAGCCACCGATAAACCTGGGTGCAGACCATGCAAGTTCGGATCAAGCGACTACACATACAGTCTCAAGTGGTTGTACTTGATAAGAGTTTAGGTAAGGAGTGAAGACAAAGCGGTCCTTATGCAAGATGGGACAATCCTTCATGCTCAGACCTAACACGACTGAGCCAACTTCTTAGGGCCCTCCCAAAACAGGGAGTCCTTATCATCCCGCTCATGGTGGTGATGATGATAATCGTTCACCATTTTTTTGAAAACAAGTTTCTTTTGAAAAACTCACACCTTTTCTCAAATTATTTTTGTAATAAAAATGTCAAGGAGTATAAAGAAGAATTGCGGTAATGTGAGAGCACCTAGAGGGGGGGGGGTGAATAGGTGATCGTGTAAAATCAAATACTGAATAGCCACAACTTGGTTATGGAATGTTAGTGCGATTAAAACCATGTTGCTAAAGTGTGAACTTTAGTAGAAAACCAATCACAATAAAGATGGACACAAGACACAATGATTTTTATCCCGTGGTTCGGCCAATGCCTACTCCACGTTGTGGTGAACTCCTTCGGTCAAGGATTGCACTCAATCCCTCTCAAGTGATCCAATGATCAACTTTGAGTACCACAGTTTTCTTCCTTTGCAGTTTTTCCCGTTTGCGAGAAACCTCCACAAATTGGAGCCTCTCGCCCTTACAATGTTGATCACAAGAGAAGCACAAGAGTAAGGGAGGGAAAGCAACACACGCAAGACTCAAATCACAGTAAACACACGCACACAAGCCAAGACGTGAGCACAAAACACAGCACAGGGAGTTTACAACTCAAATAGTGCTCAAATCTCTAACACAATGATCCGAGTGCGTGGTGGTGAAGTCTAGACATCTTTGAATGTTTAGAGAATGCTTGGTGTACTGCTCCATGCGCCTAGGGTCCCTTTTATAGCCCCAGGCAGCTAGGAGCTGTTGGAGATCAAATTGGAAGGCAATTCTTGCTTTCGGTTGGGTGGCGCACCAGACAGTCCGGTGCACCACCAGACATGAACAGTAGTTGTCCGGTGCCTGATCTCCTTCCTTTTCTGGCGAAGCCGACCATTGGGCCTTCGGTCCCCTTGGCACACCGGACACTGTCCGGTGCGGCCAAGTGACCGTTGGCTCGGCCACGTGTTGCCCGTTGATCGCGCTGCCAACCGTTGGCCGCGGGTGCCCCGTTGGCTCACCGGACAGTCCAGTGAATTTTAGCCGCGGCGCCTTCACTTTTTCTCGAGAGCGACGAGTTCGTCGCCGGGCAAGCCCAGGCATCGGACACAGTCCGATGCACCACCGGACAGTCCGGTGCACCACAGGCTGGAGTTGGTTTGGCTGAACTCAGCCAAATCTTCTCCAATTCATTTCCTTTTTTCTTGGCAATGTCCCTAGCACTTACAGAGATATGTTAGTATCCAAAAACAATTTACTAGGGCTAGAGACATACCTTGATTCTTGATTTACACTTCTCAACCACTTAGTACGTATGAATTAAAGCAATATGTGTTGGGCACATAATCACCCAAACATTTATAGAAATGGCCCAAGGGCACATTTCCCTTTCAATCTCCCCCTTTTTGGTGATTTATGCCAACACATTAAAAATCAACTAGAAGTGCAATATCATTCTCAAAAAGTGCAAATTGAAGACCAAATTTTCTCACATAGGATTTGGCATATTTGGATCACTTTTGCCACCACTTGGTTTATTTTCGCAAAACAAAATCTTTTTCCTATCTCTAAGTCAAACACACTTGTTTGGGCAAATAGAGAGACATTTCAAGAATGAATTTGATCAAGTGCCACAAAACTCCCCCTTTTTCCCATAATTAGATTTCTCCCTCATTAGAGAACAATTTTGCAATAACAGGGTTTTGATCATAATACAAAGTTTCTACCTCTATATTTTCAAATTCACAAGTGGTTGGTTGATCCATTTGCTTTGGCCCTTAATTTCTCCCCCTTTGGCATTAAACACCAAAACAGGATAACTTTTGGCCCTTTAACACCATTGCCTCACCAAAATGTCAAATAAGAGCGAAAAAGGCAACAAGAGTACAACATCGAACTCAGGACAAAATACATTTACCGGAATGCAGTGGAAGCTCTTTCGTTGTCTAGTTTACTTTTCCCTTTCAATGTTCCTTCGAGACTACTTCAAGTGCACTCAAACAAACAAGTTAGTCTCAAAGGAGTTAAGTTGTAGCACGTCTCCCCCCTAAATATGTGCATCATTTGCATAGGGACTTGTGAGGTCTGGGGATGACTTGTACAACTTGAGCACTAGAAATAAGCAACTAAAGATAATAAAGCTTAAAGTAACATGATCAAAGGCATAGAACACATGTATGCTATAGATCAATCCAAGTTACGTGAATCTAAGACATTTAGCTTACTACGCAACCTGCAAAACTTTTTCTCATCTAATGGCTTGGTGAAGATATCGACTAGCTAGTTCTCGGTGCTAATATGATATATATTGATATCTCCCCTTTGCTGGTGGTCTCTCAGGAAGTGATGCCAGATGTCTATGTGCTTAGTGAAGCTGTGTTCAATAGGATTATCTGCCAAGCGGATTGCACTCAGATTGCCTCATCTTAAGTAGTTGCACGCAAAAATGTCCTGTGGCAACGTACTCCGCCTCAGCGGTGGATAGGGCAACAGATGTTTGTTTCTTAGAGCTCCAAGACACCAGGGACCTTCCTAGAAACTGGACGTCCCTGATGTGTTCTTCCTATCAACCTTGCCCCTGGTGTTGGGGACTTGTTCTCAAATGCTATGAATTAAGAACAAGGCAACACAGAAAGAAGTTAGTGGTAAATACCCTTCGTCCTTCGAAGCGTTATTTCCCTTAGGATACAACGGTCTTCAGACGAAGGTCATGAAGGACATACCTTCATCATTACAGTTTATATTGATAAAAGGAGAAGCATATGAAACATGAGAGAATAACATGAATAATCACATAGCATTATTACATGTCCTTATTATATAATCATGGAAGAATAAGAGCAATATTGAATTACATTTGTACCTTCGGCTTGATAGAAGGCAAAAATACAAGCGTGACGCACGAGCGAGTACCAATCAGCGTGAATAGTACGGGGGTACTGTTCATCTATTTATAGACACAAGACACAGCCTGTGAAGAATTACAATTATGCCCCTCATAAAAGTTTACAACATCGACTCAGACCTTTATGGACTAAAAGGTCATTCTATCTTTAAGTCGGTTTGTAATACCGAAGCTTCATGAAGAGGGACCTTCGGTCGTCTTCTGCGGACAGCTTCAGCCGAATCTGCTTCTTCCTACAAGACCTTCGGCGCGACGAAGCATAGCCCCAACAGTAGCCCCTTTCACGGCGCTAGATCGTTTTTCGTAACGAGCTTGATCCGTGAAAAAAAGTCTCTTAAGCTTCGGGAAGCCGAAGGTCCAAAAAACACCTTCCCTGAGCTCGTTGTCGAGAAACGATTCAGTTTCCGAGCGCGTAGCAGTCCCACCTTGCAGAGTTACTGTTTGGTCTCTGCGGTCCACCGCGCAGCGAGTGCAAGCGGCTGTCAGCGTGGTGTAAAAATCCTGGCGTTTCGCCTTCTTACCTGCAGCACTATATAAACAGACAAGTAGGTGTGAAGTTACCACAGCATTCATTGCTATTTGCACTGTTTTGCTACCAAAATTTTTAACCATAGCCGAAGCTTGACTCTCGGAATCAAACGAAGCTCCAGCTTGAAGCCTACTTCGTCAGAAGAAAAAACATCGGAAGAAAAAGTTTTTAGTTCCCGCAAATTCAGAATTAAATGGCCAGAGTGCGGTCTATCGCTAGGGTTGAGCGTGAAGGAGGCGAAGCTGAAGGCTCGGAGACCATTCCCATCTCCGAAGCAATGCAACGATCCGGACTGGTAACTTCGGAAGGAATCCCCACTGTTGAAGCAGAACAAGCAACTGCCGAAGCAGAAGAAGAGAATGTTGAAGAAACTGATCCCGAAGATGATTATCGTATTGCCATGCCAAGTAAGCCCAGCCACTTGGACTTCGGAAAGTCGACCGTTTCGAAGGCTGATCTCTCCAAGATGGTAAAGTCAGGTTATTTCAGTGAAAGTCAGAAGAAGCTACTTCGCTTCGGGGGGAAGAAACTACCCCGAAGCCAGAAAAGGATGAAATAGTCATTTTCAAGAGCTTTCTAAAGGCTGGGTTGAGATTCCCCCTTCATAGGATTATTGCAGATGTATTGAAGAGGTTTGGTATCTACTTTCATCAGTTGACTCCTAACGCTATCGTTAGGCTTAGTGTTTATATCTGGGCCCTCCAAAGCCAGGCGGTGGAGCCGTTTGCCGACAGCTTTTGTCGAGTTCATGAGCTGCATTACCAGACGAAGGCTAGAAAAGATGGATTACATGATAACTTTGGTTGCTACAATTTTGCCTATCGGAAAACCACAAAGTTTCCTGTAATCAGCTACCGAAGCAAATGGCCGGCAGGCTAGAAATCAGAATGGTTTTATGTGAGAGTTGACGAAGACAAAGAGAAGCTGGTACAAAGCCCTCTTGAATTGATCTTCGGAGAAACAAGACCGCGATGCCAAATGTCATTAGAAGGTTCCACTTGGGCTGCACTGGCTGAGTTTAAAATTATTTCAGAGCATATCAGTACTAGGGACCTGGTTCAAGAGTTCTTGGCCTTCAGGGTTTTTCCTACTTTAAAAGAATGGGAAATGCCGAAGCTAGAGGGGGAGAAGAAAGAAGGGGAACTTGTG
The DNA here is from genome assembly GCA_029449295.1 of Zea luxurians. Classification (NCBI taxonomy): domain Eukaryota; kingdom Viridiplantae; phylum Streptophyta; class Magnoliopsida; order Poales; family Poaceae; genus Zea; species Zea luxurians. The sequence continues at coordinate 20,482,939 of JAOPSE010000006.1, read as the reverse complement.
CGGTTACCTTACTATTACAAGTTTAAGAAATACTTTAAAAAACCTTGCCAAGAGTGGCTGGACACAGTTGAAATAATGTGCAATGAAATACTCGGTAATTACTCCAAAAAAGAAGATCAGTTGATGACCGCGGCCTTCGGTACCCGTCCGAAGCGAAGACTGAATCGAGTGCTGGACGCCTTGGGTTTTGAATACCCTGACTACGAAAATCTGAATAAAGGTGCCGAAGGTCGGAAAAGGAAAAGGGGAGCCGAAGCTTTAAATGAAGATGAGGAAGAACCACCAAAAAAGAAGAATATTCCGAAGAAGAAGAAAATATCATCTCCGAAGCAAAAAGTATCTGACGAAGAGGAGACTCGCGCATCACGCTCTGCCACTGACGTGGAAGAGATTTTAAAGGTAATGACTGAATCCCTGCCTGCGAAGCTAAGTCCATTGGGGCCTCAACTGACAAAGTTTTTTCAGAAGGTAAAGGAGCCCGAAAAAACGAAGAAAACAACTAAAACAAAGACAAAGAATCATCACAGTGACAGAAGTCATTGACAAGACACCACCGAGAGCTTCAGCTCAAAAGATACCAGCGGCTGAAGAAATAACAAATATTGAAATCACACCTTCGGAGGTCGCGGCTGCCGAAGCTACCTCAACTGAAGGTTTGAACTTGGAAAGCACAATTGAACACATCGACAAAATACTGCTAGACATGGCCACAGAAGAAGCTACTGCTGCCGCCGAAGAGGCCATGGCCGCAGTGTCTGGGAAAGAAAAGGAAATTGCTGACGAAGCTTCAGAGGACGAAGCCTTCATGTTCCAAAATTTGGTTGGAGAAGAATTGTCAAAAAACGAAATAGAAGAGCTTAAAGAGTATGCCAAATCCTGCGGATATAAACCAGGAGCACTCCTCTTCAGGGGTATTGACGATGAAAAATTAGACTGCATCCGGGATCAAACTGGAGCTAAGGTCATCGGTACTCTATCAAAGAGTATCGGTTTTCCGAAGCTGGAAACGGACATTAGCCGCTACCGACGACAACATATCGTTGGTAGTTTATTTTATTCCAATTTCAAGGTGAACTACTTTTCCCTTAACTTATATTGTTTTTAATAATGAAAACATGTCTAACGAAGGTTGTTTTCGTGCAGAGTATGCTGTTGAGCAAAGCCTTGAAAATGCAGCAAGATTTTGAAGACAAGAAACACGAAGTTATAATTGAAAATTTAGAAAACAAAATAAAGGAGCAATCAGCTGCTATTGAGAAGAAAAACTTTGAGCTTCAGGCAACTGAAGGCTTATTGGCAGAAGCCGAAGCTAAAATAACGGAATTGAATACGAAGCTTCTCTGCCAATCTGAACAGTTTGAACAAGAAAAACAAGAACTAAATGCGAAACTTGAAGCCGAAGTCCAAGAAAACTCAGTTTTGAAAAAATTATTGGCAAGCCTTCAAGATAAATGTTTGGAATTTAGCAACAAATGTATTCAACGACTGAGAAAAATCTTCCACTCAGTTGGAGCTAGCAGTGAGAAATTCACCCCGTCAGCTGAAGATTTACCAAAGACCTTCGAACATATTGAAGGTGAAATTGATGAGCTTGACGAAGTTATAGCCGGGCACGGTGACTTCTGTGCCTGGGTAGCTTCTCGGGGCACTGCTGCTGCTTTCCTAAAAGCTGGCTGTGATCATGGAAAAATTGTCAATAGGCCCAATTTCACTCTGTCACCAACAATTTTAGATGATATTCCTGACCTCGCCCGAAGCATTTCTAATAGATTTGTAAAGATGATATGGACAAAAGGCGGGCGAGAAAAGGCTGGAGACGAAGCTCGGAGTCATCTTGAACCAGTAAGAAATCATACCTTGTGCTTACCTCTTCCTTCAAGCTCGATTTTGACTTACAACAACTTAATTCATGTAGGATGACGAAGCCGAAGTCGATGATTAAAAAGAGTGACGCCGAAGCTAAAATCCCTCGAAGATTAAGTAGGAGTAGACTGTAGACAGACTTAGGAAACTTTTGAGATAACTTGTGTAAATGTAACTAAACTTGTCTTTAATGAGTTCTGTTCATACCTTGTATTATGCTCTTACCCTTCTATTAATGTATGTGAAGTGCTTTGTTGTGGACGAAATTATCTTTTTTGAGCCGAAGGCGAAAAAAACACCTTCCCTTCTTTTCGTACACAGCGAAGCATAGAAAACAACATTTCCCTTTCTTCCGAAGCTCTCATTTTTGTACGCGAAGAAGTTCTTCTCTTATGCCGAAGCAACCACTTATGCCATGATGATGATTATCCTACATATGCCTGGATGAATGTTTATGAATGCAAATGCTATGATGTAATGTGATGTGCGAATGAATGTCCAAACACATATCCGAAGCCATACCCTCAGCCATTATTTCCTTAGAAACAATCACACATCAGCTCTGCATTCCCTTAGGAACGACTTTGGAGCTTCTTCGCCTTTTACTTTCGGCGTAATCAGCGTTGACTTTTCGCTGTAAGCTCTGCATTCCCTTAGGAACGACTTTGGAGCTTCTTCGCCTTTTACTTTCGGCGGAACCAGCGTTGACTTTTCGCTGTAAGCTCTGCATTCCCTTAGGAACGACTTTGGAGCTTCTTCGCTTTTTACTTTTCGGCACTCAATGGTGCGTTCTCAGCTTTTACATTTACATTCCTTGGGGGATTTTGCTCTTATAGAACTAAAAAAGGAAATTACATATGATGGCCCCATTAAAAACCTTTCTCCCCCTTTAGAAAGGAAAAGGGTGCCATGAAAAAGAAAAGACATAAAAAGTTACATCAAGTTACACATAATATCGCCGAAGCTCATCCGCATTCCAAGATCTAGGAATGTCGTTGCCGTCCATATCCTTCAATCTGTATGAACCGGGTCTTGACGAAGATGCTACTAAGAAAGGTCCCTCCCATTTCAACTGCAACTTGCCCACTGTATCTGGGTTAGCGACTCTCCGAAGCACCAAATGTCCTGGCTCAATATTCTTCAGCCGAACCTTTCTATCACGCCACTTGATTGTTTCGGCTTGATATTTATTGATGTTCTCCACGGCTTGAAGTCTGATCCCTTCTATAGCATCTTTTTCAACAGAATGATCAACTTCAGGATCTGACTCTGCCGAAGCTACTACTCTTATTGATCCAGTTTTAGCTTCCTCCGGAGTTATTGCTTCGTCACCAAACAATAATTTGAATGGGGTAAAGCCTGTTGACCTTGATGTTGTCGTGTTGTGGCTCCATACTACTTTGATTAGTTGATCTGGCCACTTTCCCCTGGGTTGGTTGAAAATTAACTTCATTATTCCTGTCATTATGATGCCATTGGCTCTTTCAACGAGTCCATTTGACTCCGGATGCCTGACTGATGCAAAATGGATCTTCGTGCCGATTTGATCACAGAATTCTCTGAAAGCTTCGGAGTCAAACTGTGTTCCATTATCTACAGTGATGGCCTTTGGTACTCCGAAACGACAAACAATATTCTGCCAGGAAAACTTTTGAATGGTGGCCGAAGTTATTGTGGCTAAAGGCTTTGCCTCAATCCATTTAGAAAAATATTCCACAGCCACTACAACATATCTTAAGTTTCCTTGGGCCGGTGGTAACGGACCTAACAAGTCAAGACCCCACCTTTGCAATGGCCAGATGGGTTGTATCAGCTGAGATAGAGACGAAGGTTGTTTTTGATCTCTTGCACATTTCTGACAGCCTTCGCACTTTTGAACTAATTCCGCTGCATCCGAAGCTGCCTTCGGCCAATAAAACCCTTGGCGGAAAACTTTTCCAAGTAACGGTCTAGATCCAATGTGAGATCCACACAGTCCTGCATGTATTTCTTTCATCAACTCTATACCTTCGGTTCTAGATAAACACTTGAGTAGCGGAGCGCAAACTCCATGCTTGTACAACTCCCCTTCTATCATGACATATGGACGAGCTCTTGCCTCTATCCTCCTGTTATAAGCTTCGTCATCTGAAAGGAATTTACCCTGAAGGTAAGAGATGATCTCAGTTCTCCAATCTTCGCTATAAACAGGAGATATATTGAGGACTGCTCTTTCAAGGAGTTCCACTGAAGGTGCCTTTATTGTTTCGAAGAACACATCCGAAGGTAAAGGCAGCCCCTGTGCTGCTGACTTAGCTAGCAAATCAGCATGCTCATTTTGTCCTCGAGGGATATTTTTGACAGAAAATCCTTCGAAGGAAGCTTCGATTCTTCGGACCGTGTTTAGATATTTTTCAAGCTTCGGATCTTTAGCCTTGCAACTCTTGTCGATATGACCCGAAACAACCTGGGAATCAGTTTTAAGGATGGCCCTTCTGATTCCCATTGCTTTTAATTTCCGAAGGCCCAAAAGCAGGGCTTCGTATTCAGTAATATTGTTTGTACAGCTAAAATCGAGTCTTGCCGCATAACAAGTTTTAACTTTGGATGGTGAGACCAACACAGCGGCTGCTCCTGCTCCGAAGGTTCCCCAAGACCCATCGCAAAACACTGTCCACACTTCGGCATCTTTATTTGTTTCTTCATCCTGAGCCCCTGGCGTCCAATCGGCAATGAAATCTGCCAACGCTTGAGACTGGATCGTGGATCTATGCACATAATCAATGCAAAATTCATTGAGCTCTGCAGCCCATTTTCCAATCCGTCCAGTTGCTTCCCTATTTCTCATAATATCCTTCAACGGCTGCGAAGAAGGAACAACAATATTGTATGCTTGAAAATAATGCCGAAGCTTCCTGGATGCCATCAAAACAGCATATAATACCTTCTCCAATTCTGTATAGTTTTTCTTTGATACACTAAGAACTTCAGATACAAAATACACTGGAACCTGCTTCTTGACTTGGCCATCAAGCTTCTCCTGGACAAGTGCTGCACTTACCGCTGAGTGCGAAGCTGCCACGTATAACAACAAAGGAGCCCCTGGCGCTGGTGGAGTTAATGTTGTTAAATCTATCAAATATTGCTTCAGTTCTTCAAAGGCTTTTTGTTGGCTTGGTCCCCATTGAAAGACTTCGGCTGATTTCAGCACTTCGAAGAATGGTAAATTTCTTTCTGCTGATCTGGATATGAATCTATTGAGAGATGCCAGCCTCCCTGTCAATCTTTGGGCCCCCTTTCTTGTAGTTGGTGGCTCCATTCGAAGTATAGCTTCAATTTTACTTGGATTAGCTTCAATTCCCTTTGTTGAAACCAAGCATCCAAGAAATTTCCCCTTCTTTACTCCGAAGACACATTTTTCTGGATTCAACTTTAAGCCAGCTTGTCTGAAACTGGCGAAGGTCTCCTGCAAATCAGCAATATGATTTTCCTGTTTCGTGCTTTTTACAATGATGTCATCAACATAAGTTAGCACATTTCTGCCTATCTGAGACTGGAGAACCTTCGCAGTCATTCTGCTGAAACTTCCTCCAGCGTTTTTGAGCCCCTCAGGCATCCGAAGATAGCAATATGTGCCACTTGGGGTTATGAAGCTAGTCTTCGGCTCATCTTCCTTCTTCATCCAGATTTGGTGATAGCCTGAGTAACAGTCTAGCAGACTCATGAGCTCTGAAGAAGCTGCTGCATCAACTAAAGAGTCTATCCTTGGCAATGGGAATTCGTCCTTCGGACAAGCCTTGTTGAGATCTGTAAAATCGATACACATTCGCCACTTGCCATTGGCCTTTTTTACCATAACAGTGTTAGCCAGCCATTCTGGGTACTTTACTTCTCTCATAACTCCTGCACTGAGGAGTCTTTTTACTTCATTACGAGCACCTTCGGCCTTATCATCAGACATTTTCCGAAGCCTCTGCTTTCTGGGTCTGAAGGATGGGTCAACATTGAGCGAGTGTTCAATAACATCCCTATTTACTCCGCAGAGGTCATTGGCTGACCATGCGAAAACATCTTTGTTGTTGAACAAAAACCTTATCAAGGTTTTCTCCTGCTCTTCGGATAATTGAGAGCCCAACAGCACCTTCTGCTCTGCTATGTCCTCACATAAGAGCATGGGCTTCGGCTGATCTGCTGAAGCTGCTTTCTCCCTTCTGAATTTGTACTGTTCACAAGCTTCAGCTCCATCTATGTTATGGATTGCTTTTGAGTCAGTCCAGTTTCCTTCGGCCCTTCTGGCAGCTTCCTGACTTCCATGAATAGCAATGGGTCCTTGATCCGAAGGTATCTTCATGCAAAGATAGGCAGGATGAAGAATTGCTTCGAAAGCATTGAGGGTGCCACGACCAATAATTGCATTGTAAGGGTATTCCATGTCAACAATGTCAAACACAACTTGCTCAGTTCTGGTGTTGTTGATGAACCCGAAGGTCACTGACATGGTGATCTTGCCCAGCGCTACAATCTGTCTTCCTCCGAAGCCACAGAGAGGGTGCGTAGCATCATGAATCTTGTCTTCTGGCTCTTGCATTTGCCTGAAGGCCTTAGCAAATATGATATCAGCTGCACTGCCTGTATCAACCAAGACATTATGGACCAGAAATCCTTTGATAACACAAGAGATAACCATGGCATCGTTGTGTGGGTAATCCTTGAGTTGAAGGTCCTCTTGGGAGAAGGTAATAGGAATGTGAGACCATCTCGACTTGATGAAGGGTCCTTGCACCCCAACATGCTGTACCCTTCTCTGTGCTTCCTTCTTCTGCTTCTTGTTGGCTGGCTCTGAACATGAACCGCCTGTTATCGGGAGTAGCAGCTTCGGAGCCGAAGCAGCCCCAGCTTGATTGTTGAACGAAGCCATCAGCTCAAAAAAGTGGAAGTAAGTTCACCGGAGGTGGGCGCCAATGTTGGGGACTTGTTCTCAAATGCTATGAATTAAGAACAAGGCAACACAGAAAGAAGTTAGTGGTAAATACCCTTCGTCCTTCGAAGCGTTATTTCCCTTAGGATACAACGGTCTTCAGACGAAGGTCATGAAGGACATACCTTCATCATTACAGTTTATATTGATAAAAGGAGAAGCATATGAAACATGAGAGAATAACATGAATAATCACATAGCATTATTACATGTCCTTATTATATAATCATGGAAGAATAAGAGCAATATTGAATTACATTTGTACCTTCGGCTTGATAGAAGGCAAAAATACAAGCGTGACGCACGAGCGAGTACCAATCAGCGTGAATAGTACGGGGGTACTGTTCATCTATTTATAGACACAAGACACAGCCTGTGAAGAATTACAATTATGCCCCTCATAAAAGTTTACAACATCGACTCAGACCTTTATGGACTAAAAGGTCATTCTATCTTTAAGTCGGTTTGTAATACCGAAGCTTCATGAAGAGGGACCTTCGGTCGCCTTCTGCGGACATCTTCAGCCGAATCTGCTTCTTCCTACAAGACCTTCGGCGCGACGAAGCATAGCCCCAACACCTGGCATAGTCGGAATCTGAGTATCCGATTAAGTCAAAGGTAGACCCCTTTGGATACCAGATCCTGAAGCAAGGCGTAGAAACTAAATATCTAAGAATTCGCTTAACGACCACAAGGTGACATTCCTTGGGATCGGATTGAAATCTAGCACACATGCATACACTAAGCATTATGTCCGGTCTACTAGCACAAAGATAAAGTAATGAACATATCATTGACCGATATGCCTTTTGATCAACGGACTTACCTCCTTTTTTGAGGTCTAGATGTCCGTCGGTTCCCATCGGTGTCTTCGCGAGCTTAGCATCCTTCATTCCAAACCACTTGAGAAGATCTTGAGTATACTTTGTTTGGGAGATGAAGGTGCCTTCCTTGAGTTGCTTCACTTGAAAACCAAGGAAATAGTTCAACTCGCCCATCATCGACATCTCGAACTTTTGCATCATCACCCTGCTAAACTCCTCACAAGACTTTTGGTTAGTAGAACCAAATATTATGTCATCGACATATATTTGGCATACAAAAATATCATCATTACAAGTCATAGTGAATAGAGTCGGATCAGCTTTCCCAACCTTGGAAGCATTAGAAATGAGAAAATCTCTAAGGCATTCATACCATGCTCCTGGGGCTTGCTTAAGTCCATAGAGCGCCTTAGGGAGTTTATACACATGGTCGGGATACCTGTCATCCTCAAAGCCAAGGGGTTGTTCCACGTATACCTCCTCCTTGATTGGTCCATTAGGAAAGTGCTCTTCACGTCCATTTGGAACAACTTAAAGGAATGGTGAGCGGCATAGGCTAATAAAATCTGAATTGATTCTAACCTAGCCACGGGAGTGAAAATCTCCTCAAAGTCCAGATCCGCGACTTGGGCATAACCTTTTGCCACAAGTCGAGCCTTGTTTCTTGTCACCACTCCATGTTCGTCTTGCTTGTTGCGGAAAACCCACTTGGTTCCCACAACATTTTGCTTTGGACGTAGCACCAGGCTCCATACTTCATTTCTTTTGAAGTTGTTGAGCTCTTCCTACATGGCCAACACCCAGTCCGGATCCTGCAAGGCTTCTTCTACCTTGAAAGGCTCAATAGAAGAAACAAACGAGTAATGCTCACAAAAATTAGCTAATCATGAGCAAGTCGTTACTCCCTTGCTGATGTCACCTAGAATCTGATCCACTGGGTGATTTCTTTGGATCGTCGCTCGGAATTGAGTTGGAGGGGCTCATGATGCTTCTTCCTCCATAACCTGTTCTTCCTGTGCTCCCCCTTGATCCTGCCCCTCTTCTTGAGGCACCTGTTCATCGTCTTGAGTTGGGGGATGCACCATCATAGAGGAAGAGGGTTGATCTTGTACCTATAATTCTTGTGGTCGCACATCACCTATTGCCATAGTGCGCATTGCAGCCGTAGGAACCTCATCTTCATCTACATCATCAAGATCAACTTGCTCTCTTGGAGAGCCATTAGTCTCATCAAATACAATGTCGCTAGAGATTTCAACTAATCCTAATGATTTGTTGAAGACCCTATACGCCTTTGTATTTGAGTCATAACCTAGTAAAAACCCTTCTATAGCCTTGGGAGCAAATTTCGAATGTCTACCTTTCTTCACCAGAATGTAGCATTTACTCCCAAATACACGGAAATAAGAAACATTGGGTTTGTTACCAGTTAAGAGTTTATAGGATGTCTTCTTGAGGAGGCGGTGCAGATAGAGCCAGTTTATGGCATGGCAAGCTGTGTTCACAGCTTTTGACCAAAACCGCTCGGGCATCTTGTATTCCCCGAGCATCATCCTTGCCATATCAATTAGCGACCTGTTCTTCCTTTCTACCAGGCCGTTTCGCTGTAGTGTGTACAGAGCGGAGAACTCGTGCTTGATACCTTCCTCCTCAAGATATTCTTCAACTTGTAGATTTTTGAACTCAGACCCATTATCGCTTCTTATCTTCTTCACCTTCAGCTCAAACTCATTTTGAGCTCTCCTTAGGAAGCGCTTTAGGATTCCTTGGGTTTCGGATTTATCCTGTAGAAATAATACCCAAGTGAAGTGGGAAAAACCATCAACTATAATAAGACCATACTTACTTCCCCCGATGCTGAGATAGGCAACGGGTCCGAAGAGATCCATGTGTAGAAGTTCTAGTGGTCTTGATGTTGTCATCACATTCTTGCTGTGATGAGTGTTTCGCACCTCTTTCTTGCCTGGCATGCTGCACGAGGTCTGTGTTTCTCAAAACAGACATCGGTTAGTCCTAACACATGTTCTCCCTTTAGAAGTTTATGAAGGTTCTTCATTCCAACATGTGCTAGACGGTGATGCCAGAGCCAGCCCATATTAGTCAGCAATTAAGCATGCATCTAGATCAGCATTCTCCTTTGAGAAATCTACTAAATAGAGCTTGTCGTCTAATACACCCTTAAAGGCTAATGAACCATCACTCCTTCTAAAGACAGATACATCAATATTTGTAAACAAACAATTATAGCCCATGTTACATAGTTGACTCACAGACAATAAATTATACCCGAGTGAGTCAACTAAAAATACATTAGAGATTGAATGCTCGGATGTGATGGCTATCTTGCCCAAGCCTTTAACCTTGCCTTGATTCCCATCTCCAAAGATGATGGTGTCTTGGGAATCCCTGTTCTTGACGTAGGAGGTGAACATTTTCTTCTCCCCCGTCATGTGGTTTGTGCATCTGCTATCAATTATCCAGCTTGGGCCCCCGGATGCCTAAACCTGCAAGGTAATTAAGCTTGGGTTTTTGGTACCCAACTCTTGTTGGGTCCTACAAGGTTAGTTACAATAGATTTTGGAACCCAAATGCAAGTTTTGTCTCCCTTGCATCTAGATCCCAACTTTCTAGCAACTACTTTGGCATTCTTACAAGACAGAACAAATGAAGCATCACATGTTGTCAGTGTTTTGGGTTCGACCGCACACCCGGGGTTGCCCCTCAAGGTGTTTTTAGGAGTAGGGCGGTATTAACGACTGTAGCAGAATGGTTCGTGCTAGTTGCACGAGGGACAGTGGACGGTGTTTATAGGTTCGGGCCGCTTAGAGATGCGTAACACCCTACGTCCTGGTGAGTATGCTTGGTGAATGAGGTTACAAGAGAGCTCTCTGAATCGAGAATGCAGAGAGTTGAAGTGGGTGGCTCAGTAATAGGGTCGATCGATCTGAAGGGGTGCCCCCTAGGCCTTATATATTCAACCGTGGGGCAATACACGTGGATATGATAACAATGCGTAGCTAAAGGATCGGTACTCGCTTGAGTTTATCTCCCCATAGTTCCGCCGACCTATCCTCGCGTGGCTCCGTTGCATGGGGGCTCCAGCGCGGGAAAGTCGGATCTCTGTTGTGGTCGCTCGCTCGACGTTGTGGTTTAAATTAGATCTCTCGCAAACCGAAGTTTTGTTTCGTGCTCGTGCCTTAGAGGTCGGCATTTCGCTTTGCAGGACCCTGAACTTCATTGGGTGCACCGGAGGTGCTCCCAATGGGTGTAGCCCCCGAGCTTCGAGTAGATTTTTAGAAAATAATCTACTCGAAGGTCTTCACCAGAAATTATTTCCATTTTTACTCCTGCGTTTTGGTTGAGTGCCAGCCTTGTCTTTAATCCTGTCCCATGCCTTAGAAGTTGGCACTATCTTGGCTCGGAATGATGATCCATGGGGTGCACCAAAGGTGCACCCAATGGGTGTAGCCCCCGACCTTCAAGTGGATTTTTGAGGATAATCCATTCGAAGGTCTTCCTTTTGTGTCTTTTTGCTGAAGATTATCCTTTCTGCTTGTAAAAAACCGGCATGATGTCATCCGCATTATGTCATCAATATTATGCTTCAGAGGTCAGCATGTATTTTGTCTTTTGCAGCCGAGTTCGCAATCCATCCATATCTTGCTAGGTAGTGCAATTTATTTGCCCTGCGACAGATTGGACATATGATGGACGTTCTCTGTCTAGTCTTCAAGTTGCTTATGTCGACCATATTTTGTACTTCACTGGCTATATTTGGCTTTCCTCTAATCCTCACTGATATCTCATTTTTGTCTTGAGGCATTCACTGCATGCCCTGCACAGATGTGACCGTTTTGAAAAATATATTGATAATTCCTGGGCGTCCCCCCCAATGGGTGTGGGCAAGGGATGGCTTGGTACGCTGAGTGTTTTAGCCGGCTGCTTCTGAGTAGTAATGTGATGCGACAGCGGGTGTAATCATATCCTCCACGCTGTTGACTGGAGTCCCAATGGGTGTTGTGTTGCGTGAAACGACGTTAGCCGCCTGACGTGTCTTCAGACGGGTTGAAGTGCTTATTGAATGCTTTGTGACTGTTCAGTGACCACGGTTGGAGGTGAGCAGTTGCCTTCTTTTCCTATAAATAGTGCCTTTGCCTGCCTGGTTTTTTCACATCTCTCGCTGTTTTCCACTGCCTGCTTTCTTTCTTCCACCCGCATTTCCGCCATGGGCAAGAAACGCAAGCGCGAGCCAACTCCTCCATCTGAGGATTTTGGTGACTCGGAGTATTCAGAGGAGGAGTTCTCCTCTGAATCCAAGAGGTCTCCGGCTCCCATCCCCCTGCGTGAGTTGTTTGATGACTTAGACGACTCTCAGGGGCTCGCGGCGGAGGTCTGGACGTACATCCGGGCCGTCGAGCGCTCCCGGCTCGAGGGCTCGGATGAGTCGGAGTACTCCTCGGATGAGGAGGACTCGGACGGTGGCGGCGAGGACGAGGACGGCGACGACGACGACGACGACGATGAAGGCGGTGGCGGCGGCGACGGTGACGGCAGCGGCAGGGGCGACAGCAGCGGCGGCCAGGACGGTGACGGCGGCGGCAGCAAGGGCAGCAGCAAGGGCGGCAGCAGCGGCGGCGGCAACAGGGCCAGTGGCTAGATGCCACTGGTCCTTTAAATGTTAGTATAGTATAGTTAGAATAATATAGTAGTATTTAGTAGTGTAGAGTAGTATAGTGTAGTCTAGCAGTAGTATAATGTAATGTAGCAGTAGTAGTAGTAGTAGGGAAGTATCAACTCATAATGAGTTGATTTGTAAGTGTGATATCTTCCCTTTAATGAAGAAATGGTGTTGGCCTTTCTGTGATGATTGCTCGTTGACACTTTTAACTCAAAGTTCTTGAATCATTCCTTTTCCTGCCTTTTTCGTGAAGTTAATTCCTTTGGAATTGTAAGTGAATAACTCAGACATCATATCGATGCTTTTAGAAGTAGTTGCCGAGTGATTTGTGGATGATGTTAGAGTTTTTAGAGATAACTGCCGAGTGACTGAACGCTATGTCGGAGTTTTAAAGTTAACTGCCGAGCGACTTGAAGACAACGTCGGCGTTTTAGAGGTAACGTCGAGCGACTGAACACGACATCGGAGTTTTAGAGACAACTGCCGAGTAACTTGAAGATGACGTCGGCGTTATAGAGGCAACGCCGAGCGACCGAACACAACGTCGGAGTTTTAGAGATAACTGCCGAGTAATTTGAAGACGACGTCGGTGTTTTAGAGGCAACACCGAGTGACTTGAAGGCGACATCAGCATTTTTTAGATGTGATGCCGAGCGATTGTGTCGGAGTTTTAGAGTCAACTTCCGAGTAGCTTGAAGACGACGTCGGTGTTTTAGAGGCAACGCCGAGTGACTTGAGGGCAACATCAGCATTTTAGATGTAATGCCGAGCGACTGTGTCGGAGTTTTAGAGTCAACTGCCGAGTAACTTGAAGACGACGTCGGCGTTGTAGAGGCAACGCCGAGTGACTTGAGGGCGACATCAGCATTTTAGATGTAATGCCGAGCGACTGTGTCGGAGTTTTAGAATCAACTGCCGAGCAATAGTGGGCTACGTAGGCCACTTTGAGGTTAATAGCCGAGTGATGATGTGGCGCACCGGTGTCTTGGAAATAACTGCCGGGTGATGATGTGGCACGCTGGTGTTTTGGAAACAACCGCCGGGTGCTGACTGGGTGCTTTTTGAAACGGTATCTGGCTCGGGAATATCCCATAATTGCTGCGCTTTTAGCCGCCTTCGCTTTCTGTGCCCTAGTTCTTGCTTTCTTGCTTCAAAATCCTCTCCACAATTCGCCTCCTACTCTGCTCGCCGGTTGAATCGAGATGGCGCCCAAGAGGAAAACCTCAAGTTCGTCCGCCGTGGTGATTCCTCCAATCGACCCCAACAGCCAGTTGCCTTTCGCAGGTAACCACATGTCCGTCATCTCTGAGTCTGAACTTCTCCACCTCGTATCCATCGGGGTTCTCCCTCCGAGGGAACTCTGCTCTTGGCGGATTTGCCATGGGGTTACTGTCCCAACTGAGGATACCCATGAGTCCGTGATTTATGCTCCTTTCCTTCTCCGCGGTCTTGGCCTTCCCATTTCTCCCTTTTTCCGCGGCCTCCTTGATTTCTACCATCTTAACTTGACCCATCTGAATCCCAATTCTATCCTGCAAATCTCTATTTTCATTCATTTATGCGAGGCCTTTCTTGGTGTGCTACCACATTTCGGGTTGTGGAAATACTTGTATCACTGTCGCCCTGGGATGGCCGGGGGACAGCATCAATTGGTTGGGGGTGCTAGCTTGGAGATGCGCCGGGGGAGGAAGACTGAGTATCTCGAAATCCCTCTCAAAGATAGTATTAAAGGGTGGCGCTTGGAGTGGTTCATAGTTGAGAATTATGGAAACTCTCTCCCCCCGGTCGGGAAGGCAGCCGGATGTTCGCACCCCCAGCTGGACCGAGTCTCCCACAGATCAGGAGGTAGCTGAGGCAGGTGCTTTGCTTGCTGAAGTTGGATTGCTGAAAGAAAGGGGTTTGACTGCAGAAGCTGTGGTTGTTGACTTTGTTTTCAAGAATATTCAACCATTGAAAGACAGGGCATATCCGGCTTATCTGTATCGAGGCCTAGCCGACTCAACTCGGGTCACTAACAGAAGAATTCCCTCTACAGACTTGGTGAGCCGACTTGAGATGATCCTTAGAGGCAAAGTGTCAAATGTTGGTGCCCCAGTGGCGTTCTCAGCCTGGAACCTGCCTCCCCCTAAAGCCTTCACTCTTTTCATGTCGAACCCTCCTGTCACTGATGGTAGTTTGGGCCTTAGAGTACGGCCCTCTGCTGAAGAAGTCAGTGCCTTGGTTGCCTCGCTTGGGGGGATTCCTGATGATGAACGGCAGATCCATTTTGAGGTGCCCCTGAACCCTAGTGATGTGGAGATAAATGCTATGCTTGATTTGATGGCTGAAGATTCTTCTGACGCTGCTCCTGCTGGGGCATTGGTAGTGGCGCCCCTCCCAGAGGCTGATATAACTTTAGATGCTCAGAAGCCTGCCAGTACTCGCTCGAGGCGCCCTTGCCAAGCCAATCAACCTGATCCTTCTATTGATGAGCAGAAAAAGAAAAGGAGACGCCTCCGGCGAGTACCCAGTTTGGATCGGGACGTTGGTACCTCGGTTCCTGATGCTGAAGAAGTGCCTGTGACTGAATTTACTGACGCTGACCCCAATGGGTGTACCCAATCTGTTGTTGATCCTAATGGGGGTGTCGCCTGCGTTGCTAATGTGAATGACGAGGAGGAAGAAAATGAAGTTCCTTTAACTCGGAAAAACAGTCGGCAGTTTATCGCCAGCGGTGAAAGTAGTGGAGTTCCTTCTCCTGCTTTATCTGCTCTCATGTGTCTGCAAGCACTGTCCTTGGCTAATTTTGATCAGACTCTTGAGGATATGGTTCCAGAGGATTTGTTATCGGAGCCAGCAGGCGGTGGTGTGATGGAGGTTTGTGCTGATGTGCTTGATGCTGGGTTGAGGTCATCCCGTGCCTCGTCGACCTTAGAGCGCGATCTCGAGGGTCGGGAGATTGACTTGGATCGTCCTGGTCCCATGGAAGTAACTGAGGGCCCATCAGCCTTAGAGGTGGCTACCGCAGAGAGCTTGGATCCCAAGGGTGGTGCTGACACGTGCCCAGCCCCCGAGAATGTTGTCGGGGATGACTTGGTTCGGGTGGGAAGTGCAAGCCACTGCCCAGCCCCCGAGGGTGCTGCCGGGAATGATCCGGCTCAAGCGGGCAGTGCAAACTATGACCCAGCCCCCGAGGATGTCCGAGCGGGGTCTCCCTCTTATACTTTCATGGACGTTCATGCGGGGTTGCCTCCACGTTCCAGTGGCATGGTGATAGCCCAAGCCTTGGACCAGGAGGTCGCTTTAGAGGGCAGCGTCCCCACCGATCGAGTGTTGGGCTCTGTTGATAGCACCGAGCTGATTCCTGCTGGTTCGTTCCAAGCTGCTTCGAGTGGTGGCCTTACGCCCGGTTATCAATTGATCTCTCCTAATTTGGGGATCTCTTCGTTCTTTTCCAATCTCCAGGTACTGTGATGTATTTTAGCTTGGCTTTTTTCATTGCATGAACTGCTGTCATTACATTCATCTGCTCTCCTCATCAGGCTTTGGTGGATGGGATGGCTGGCCAGCTGAGGTTACAGGGTGCTTCTATCCCAGAAGTAGCTTCGTCACTTGCATGTTGGAATCCAGTGTCACTTCAACATCGTGTCTCTGAATTGGAGGCGACCAACGCTGGTTAGTGCCTTTTTGCTTCTCTTTGTCTTCACTGTAGACTGCTTTACATTCTGACCCTTATTTTGTTTGATTGTCTCCTGCTAGGTATGACTCAGCAGATTTCCATTCTTGAAGAAAAACATTCCCGAGACCAGGCTGAATTGGCCCAGCGGTGCACTGACTTTGAGGAAAAGTACTCTCAAAGTCAGATTGAACTAGGTCAGGTCTCCGCTGCCTTAGATGACGCCAATGCACTGAGTTCTTCTCTTCATGCTCAGCTCGATTCTGAAAAGGTGATTTATGAAACTGTGCTTTGCCTTGTTGTGCTACCATTGCTTGCTTGGTGTTTGAGGGAGTTGACTTTTGTTCGCAGGAAGAAAAACGTATCCTTGCTGCTTCTCGAGACAATCTTGAAAGATTGTATCGTGATTCTAGCAACTCGCAGACTATCTTCGAGAGAAGTCATCTGTAACACCCCTGGTGTTACTGTAACTAAAACTTGAGCATGGCATCATAAGCAATGGCATTGCATATGTTTGACACACCTAGAGTGCATTCACTAGGCAAAATTTTCAAACAAGTTGTATTGTTTAAGTGATTTTGCAAATAGAACCTTGGATAGGAAACTTAACCCTAAATAAGGATTAAAGGGGTAAAACTTAACCCAAGATGAGAAAACCTAAAGGCTTTAGGGAAAGAGTCATAAAATATCCCCAAAAACAAAGTTGAATCACATTTATACCCCTGGGATACCAGAAACCCTAATTGGAACCCTGGAAAACCCTAAAACTAAAACCTAGGGGCCTATGTGCAAAATTAGTCCACTTTTGGACTAAAGTGCAAAAACCAAGTCAAATAAGTATTTTAAGTCATTTGGTTCACAAATATGTGGACTTGAAAGCCAAACCCTAAGTTTTGGACTCATTTGCAAAAAGGACCCCAATTTTGATTCCTATGCTAAGTCTGAAATCAGGGTTATAGGCCCAACTTTGGGGCTGTGTAGCTTTCAAAATAGTGAGAATTCATATTAGGTCCCCACATCAAAATTGTAACCTGATTATAGGAGAACAACTTTGTTTAAGGGTTCAAGCCATGTTCTTATGAGAAATTTGGAGAAAAACCCAACCAAAGATGGACTGTCAGACTGGTTGTGCTCTGAAATTCAGAATGACAGTGTTATGAGATGAACTTTGAACTCGATTTTGAAGGGGATCCAATGTCTTTTTGTGAGAACACATCGTAGCAAAGTTATAGTTGGATTATAGCACTACAACTTTGCTATAGGTCACTGGTTGTGTTGCCATTTGAAAATCAGAGAAAAAGTGGCTTAAACTTGCTCTGTCAGGCAACTGAATGGGTGATCTCCATTGTACAGTAGCTGATCAGATCAGAACATCAGTTCAGCCACCGTCGACGATCCCCCACCGCGATTCGCGTCAATGACGTGCAGATTCGTGCGCTGGTCGATGGATAACACCGTGGGGTGAGAAGAATCTTCACCGCCGGTGAGCTGGGCTCCGCTCCGGCGACCCCTCGTGCCTTCCCCTCTACCCTACGGCTGGGCAGATAAGAACGCCGGTGATAGCCACCGTCCGACCGTGCGCCGCGTGTCCTAACCGCACCACCGCATCGCCGTGACCCTCTCTAACTGTCTATCGATCACCGGAGTTACTGCCACGCCATAGGACACGTAACCACGCGCGCCAAGGTTCTTCCTCCTCTCCGGCCGCCTCCGCTATCTGCTCGAATTGAGCGCCACCGCCCCGGGGATCTATAAATTGACCCTGCAGTAAGCTTCACCACAACCTCACGCACTCAGCCATCTCCAATTGCTAGCAGTCCCTCACCGGAGCTCGAAAAAGAAAAATTCTCCCCAAATCGGGTCTCCGCCACCGTAAACTCGCCTCCCCGCGGCCAGCCGTCCCCAGGTCTGCTCATTCCTTTTTCATCCCTGTTCTAGCATCCTTACGTATTGGTGATGCTCTCCGACCCCTTTAATCGAACCAAACCGCCTCTGATCACTGGGAACCCGACGATCTTGCCGCTTGCTTCTCGGTCACCGTGGCCAGAGGGTTTTAGTGCGCCATTAGTGAAATTGATGGAGGGGAAATGATCGGGGTGAACCTAATTGTGTTCCCGTCGCTTGAGAGCACCATCCATGGCGTCATCTGACCGGGCTAAGCTCGCCGGAGCACGGCGAGGGCTGATTCCTCGTCGTGGACTTTGCTCTGCGAAAGTATAGAATGTGGAGGGCCTTAGTGCAAACCGTCAGTGACTCTGTTAAATAGTGAAAGGACTCGTTCACAGTTAAACAAAACCGCGGGGGCCTCTGTGCAAAGACGCCGGGCGCGGGCGCGCGCGGGCGCCTTTCTCTCTCTAAGCTGGGCCGCTGGGCTGAAATCAGCCCAGTACTATTCACTGGTTTTCCTTTTTCTTTTATTTCCAGAGCCAAAACAATTATAAAAAAATGTAGAAAAATGGTAAAATTATGAAACCAATTTTCCTAGGTTTCTTATTTTCCCTAGAATTTAATAAAAATAGTTTTGTGATTTTTAGGTTAAATAAGGAATTTTAAGGCATTTAAAATAGTTCAAAGTAGTAGTTTTGGATTTTTAAAAGATAAGTTGTAATCCCAAAAATGCTCAAAATTTTTATATGAGTTTCTCATATTATTTAGAAGCCTTGGGTAGAATTTGGGTTGATTTGGACCTTGTTTGATCACCAAACCCCAAAACACCCCCCTGCCCTATGAACTCCTTTACTGAGTCCGGAAACCCTAGGTTCTCGGAGTACCGTGAAGGAAAGTTGTACTCAAGACCTAGATAATAAGTTTATATTATCTTTGCACCCTCATGAGCATCCCATGGCATCCATTCTTATACATATGTATGGTTATGATTAGAACGAGAAGAAGAAGAGGAAATCACCGAAGAAAGGACACCACCACCCTCGGATTCTCAGGCAGGCAACTGCTTCTACTTTGATATTTGCGGATCCGAGCCAGACTCACCTATTAACAAAGGCAAGCCCCGGTGCATTTGCCACCACCCTTGTGTTTTAAATCTTTCTGACTTGTTTGATGCACTAGGTGATAGGTGTTGATTGCGAAAACAATTCCTGCATTACTTTCCTTGGAATTTGATTACCTTCCTTGATACCCTGTTTTACAAAAGGTTTTGTTATGCTTAGTATTGCTCTGGCAAAACAAAAGAATTTGTTTTACAAAAGATGTTTGGCAAAGTGGGAGGGTTGTTTTCAAAATAAAACTTGATGGTGAATCTGTCAATGGCCTTGATGGATTCAACATTGGAAAAGATGTACCTCTGCCAGGTACCAACCTTTGGGGTTAATGATTAAGCTGAGACCGGGCGGGTGACTTGCACGAGAAAGAGAGTCTCGTTGTAGTGTCTCCGTCTGAGTCGATTAAGGGCCGTCTCGATGTAAGCCTGCTGACCGAGGACCCTTTAACTGGTCACATGCCTCGTCATTGGTAAGCTTTGCCTCGGGTGGACTAAGGCCAGAATAAGATAACACGAAATGGGCGTGGAGCGGTGGCGAGAGTAGCATGTACCCTCCGTAGCAAGAGGCTGGACGGTGGTGTATCTGTGCTCTCGGTTTGCGTGAACCTGATCTGGTCTTAAGAACCCCGGTGGTGGGTTGACATATGCAAGGGTTAAGTGCTACATATGTCGTGTGATCGGAGATCCTCAGCTGAGTATAATCGATTCGGATCGCCGTACCTCCGCGGTTATGGAGACTTGGCCACTGACTTACACGTAGCAATCCAGTGAAGATGAAGGGTTAATAAGAAATTGGCTAGTGCAGGTAAAGTGATTGAACTAGGGTAGAAAGAACTCTAGCTGCAGGTAATTTTACTTAACCTGACAATAAAATTGGATTTTAAGGATCCACTCGTAGTAGGCTTTTCTGCAAAACAGAGTCTTTGATTCTTGATAAGCCACTCCTTGAACCCCTCTAGCCAGCATACCCTTGAGAGTCTTTCCTTAGTCGGGTAAGTCTTGCTGAGTAATTCCATACTCAGGGTTTATCCCCTTGTTGTTTTTAGTTGAGGAAGCAGCAGAGTTCTGTTGCTTCTGTACCAAGGTGGTTCCTAATGAAGATAAGCAAGAGTGAAGCGCGGGAGGAAAGGATCCTCCATTAAGACTTTTTGTGTGATAACTGTCGGGAGGAGTTTTTGCCTCCCTTGGTATGTGTAATAATAATATTATGCACTCGTTATATAGTTCTGGTCTGTAATAAACAACGTGATCTTACTTTTTAATAAATGTAAGCTTATGTAATCGCTTCCGCATTTCCCTATTTCCGATGTTCTGTAATGTCTGCAAGACGGGTGAGACGTTCCTGGAAAGGTAAGGAAAGATACCAAGCTTGTCAAGTAGTTCAGGGGCACCTATAGGGTTGTCTGAGGTCCGTTGGACAAGGACAACTGTAGGTGGGCCTAATTACTTGGGAGGTTCCGTCACAGCTGGTATCGGAGCGTAGCCCTTCTTGACAGATATTATGTAGCATCTTCAAAAGAATTTCCTAAGACTTATCTAGAAAATTGCTTCTCTTCTTACCTAAGTATTTCTGAAGAGTTTATTTCAAAGACCAGATAGGAAGAGTGCAATGTATAGAAGGTTGAATCAACTAAGGTTGATTCTGTAATTATTCATGCATCATGCTAAGAATTGTACTAATAAATTTTCCCCCTTAGCAAATGCCGCCACGTACAAGGAAAACGGCACGTAAGCATACTGGACCCATTGGTGTGCCTCGACATCAACTTGCCCCACGATAGCAAGACAGCAGTAGCGGGAGCAACGATCCTATTGGTGATCTCAAAGCTCGCGTGAATCAACTTCAAGCGGAGTTACAACGCAGGACTAATCTATGGGTTGCGGACGGTGACCGAATCAATGATTTAAGAAGTTACATCCGCACCCTGCAAGATCAACTAGCTGACCGAGATTTGGCACTTGATTGGGCAGTGCAGTCTCGTTCGGTAGCTTTAGCTAAGGAAGCAAAGGCTCGAGCACGAGTCAACGAACTTAGCGTTGCTATTGACAACTTGCAGGTATATTGCAATACTTTACATGAAGAAGTTTATGTACTGTATTCGCAATTACACCCAAATGTCCCTGCGGATCCCGTCAGGTCTGAAGCCGGAACCTCGCATACTGCGGGAGAAGCGCTTGGTGGAGAGTTAGACCTTTTTAGGCCCCCTCCTTCTTTGAGGCTGGTCGACGTATGGTCTCCCACCCCTGACGATGAAGCTACCAAGAACAATCAAAAGCAAGAGTAGTAGTTTTACTGTAAAAATAGAAATAGTATGTTGTATATTAGGTTGAACTTTTGTATAATGGGTAATGTATCCTGTTATGTAACATCGAGTCTGTACCATTACTTTTTATAGTAATGTAAAATGGAAGGCTTCTTTGGCATTTTGTATTTATTTCAAATGTTCTTTGCCTCAGATGCCGACCAGGACTCGAGGACAGGACGCAGCCGGAACTTCTGGGGGAAGGGATGTCACCCCAAATCCACCTCCGGTTCCTCCCACATTGGCCGAGGCGATTGCCGCCTTGGTAAATGCCACCGCAGACAATACCCGCTTCCTTAGGGAAATGGCCGGTCAACAGCAATTCCAGCAGCAGGCAGGAAGGGGTTATCAGCAAGGCCCCCGTGAAACCACCTATCTGGACTTCTCTGAAACCCGTCCACCCCTATTCGTCAAGGCAGAGGACCCGTTGGAAGCCGACGAGTGGATACAGGTTATTGAACAAAAGTTTGGTCTTCTCCGTTGTTCAGAAACGCAGAAGCCATTATTCGCAGCACAGCAATTACGTGGCCCTGCCAGTACCTGGTGGGGAAATTTTGTGGCTATGCAACCTGTCAACCATCAAATCACTTGGGAAGAATTTAAAGCAGCCTTCCGTGAGCACTACATACCCGAAGGTGTGCTGCATATGAAACAAGAAGAATTCATGAAGCTGAAACAAGGAGGAGATACCGTCAATCAGTATCTCAACAAGTTTAATCACCTGTCGCAGTATGCCATCGACCAGGTGAATACTGATTTAAAGAAAAAGAACTGCTTCATGAGGGGTCTAAATGACCGGTTGCAGCGAAAGATGGCCACATGTATAGATCTCACGTATGGAAAGGCTGTCAGCACAGCCTTATCTGTGGAAGCAAAATACGCAAGTTCTGGGAAGAACAAGGGATTCGGTGGTGAGAGGCCTAATCAGGGCCAGGCGAAGAGGCAACGGTTTGTGATCCGGCCTTCTAGCCAAAATCGCACTTTTTCTCGTCCACCTGCATTCCCTTTCAAGCAGCCAATCATTATTCGCCCCAACAATACCCCCACTACCCCAAATCAGCCGGGTGCCCCAGGCACTCGATTCCCTGCTTTGCCCAGCTCTTCAACCGGGTGTTTTAATTGCGGCAAGTCGGGACATTTCATCAAAGACTGCCCGTATCCCAAGCAAAATCAATCCAATGCTCAGCAAGGATCTGGGAAGTCAACTCAGCCTAAGGGAAATACTGTGGGGAAGAATACAAAGAAGACGGGGCGTGTATACTACACCCAAGTGGCCACTACACCGGAAGGAGAACCGGTGATGATGGGTACGTTTCCCGTGGCCAGTCACCCTGCAATTATTCTTTTTGATTCTGGTGCTTCGCATACGTTCATTAGCAAGAAATTTGTGGAGCAACATCACATTGCATGCCATGAATCAAAAGAGGGATTTAAAATTCATTCACCTGGGGGACATATTTTTACTCGAGAAGTGGCCTATGAAGTGCCAGTAACAATGGCCGGACGGAACTTTCCTGCTAACATGATTGTTCTGAAAGGCCAAGATATAGATGTAATTTTGGGTATGAATTGGTTAACCCAACACAAGGCAATTCTCAACACTGAACTCAGAACCGTCAGGTTGAGCTATAATCAAGAAGAGATTCTTTTGTCTCTCCTCGTAACCAATCCAGCCAAAACTTCTGGTAGAATATATGAAGCCATTGTACCGGAGATCAAGAACATTCCGGTAGTATGTGAGTTTCCAGATGTATTTCCGGAAGATTTGCCTGGACTGCCCCCTGAAAGAGATGTAGAATTTGTAATTGAGCTAAAGCCCGGTACGGCTCCCATCTCCCGAAGATCGTACCGTATGCCCCCTAATGAGTTGGCGGAATTGAAGATTCAATTACAAGATCTACTGAATAAGGGATTCATCCGGCCAAGCTCGTCTCCATGGGGTTGCCCCGCCATTTTTGTTAAGAAGAAAGATCAAACCGTGCGAATGTGCGTGGATTATCGACCCCTAAATGAGGTCACCATCAAGAATAAGTACCCTCTTCCAAGGATCGACATCTTATTTGATCAACTGACTGGGGCGAGGGTATTTTCCAAAATTGATCTCAGGTCGGGCTATCACCAAATCCGTATTCGGCCCGAGGATATACCGAAGACCGTGTTTAATACGCGGTACGGATTGTTTGAATACCTGGTAATGTCTTTCGGGCTAACAAATGCTCCTGCCCACTTCACCTATTTGATGAACTCGGTGTTCATGCCCGAGTTGGACAAGTTCGTGGTGGTCTTCATCGACGATATCTTGATATATTCTAAAAATGAAGAGGAGCATGCTCAACATCTACGGATTGTATTGACGCGCCTGAGGGAACATCAAC
Organism: Zea luxurians; assembly: GCA_029449295.1. Taxonomy (NCBI): domain Eukaryota; kingdom Viridiplantae; phylum Streptophyta; class Magnoliopsida; order Poales; family Poaceae; genus Zea; species Zea luxurians. The sequence continues at coordinate 20,459,286 of JAOPSE010000006.1, read as the reverse complement.
TTTATGCCAAGTTCAGCAAGTGCGCGTTCTGGCTGGAGGAAATTCAATTTTTGGGGCACGTGTTATCGGCCAAAGGAATTGCGGTAGATCCTAGCAAAGTCAAAGATATTCTGGAGTGGAAACCCCCAACCACTGTTCACCAAGTCCGGAGTTTTCTTGGACTAGCTGGATATTATCGCAGATTCATACCAGATTTTTCTAAGCTTGTGAAGCCAATCACAAGTTTATTGAAGAGTGACATTAAATTCAATTGGTCTTCTAAGTGTAATGAAGCCTTTGAGCAATTGAAGACATTATTAACCACTGCTCCGGTATTGGCTCAACCGGACATCACCAAGCCTTTTGATGTATATTGTGATGCGTCTGGCAGTGGACTCGGCTGTGTATTAATGCAAGAGGGCCGAGTAATTGCATATGCTTCAAGGCAGTTGCGCCGACATGAGGAGCATTAACCAACTCATGATCTGGAGCTAGCTGCTGTGGTTCATGCCCTGAAAATTTGGCGTCACTATCTGCTGGGAAATATCTGTCATATTTATACAGATCATAAAAGCTTGAAGTATATCTTCACCCAGTCAGAATTGAATATGAGGCAAAGACGATGGCTTGAGCTTATTAAGGACTATGAGCTAGAAATTCAGTATCACCCAGGCAAGGCCAATGTTGTGGCAGATGCACTGAGCCGTAAGGCTTCCTGCTACTGTCTTATGGTGAAGACCTCTGACAACACTTTATGTCAAGAGATGGAAAAGCTAAACCTGGGGATGGTCCAACAAGGGACTCTGAATCAGCTAAAGCTTGAGTCAATCATTTTGCAAAGGATAATTGATGCTCAAAAGGATAATTTGGGTATGAAGCACATACGGGAGAAAATAAGGGCTGGAACAGCCAAATGTTTCAAGGAAGACGATCAAGGTGTGCTATGGTTTAATAACCGCATAGTAGTGCCAAAGAATGAAGAACTCCGCCAGCAAATCTTAGATGAAGCGCATCTTAGTCGCTATTCTATTCATCCGGGAAGCACTAAGATGTATTGTCACACCCGTTTCCAAGGGGCAGAGCCGAATGCATAGCATATGTGTGCCAGGATCTATTTCCACACATATGTTGACGTCACAAGTGTAATATATCAAAAGAACAATGCATAAAAGCGTAAATAACAACTTTATTAACATATTACACTTCGACTAGACATAATGTCTTAACCTTTATTCATCAAAGTATAGCGAAACATGGACATCCATCCACAGGAAGATGACCGGGGGTATCACTAGACTAGCATCCATGGAGTTCAGCATCGTTTCTTCATCTGCAACTTCTGATCAAAATTAAGCAAGGGTGAGCTCACTTGTGGTCGGGGCTCAGCAAGTGGGGGAAAAACTAATGCAAGGTAACAAGGTGAGGCTAAAGTTGAGCAGTAAGCATTTTAGTAGGTCAACATTTTATTAACAACACCTGTCTTACTAATAAGTGTGAATCCCAAGTATTCCCATTAAGCAAAGGTACAAGAGCATTTCAAAAACACTTAAGTGAAACCACTTAAGCAAACCATTGGTAGATCATCGGATCTCGATTTATTTCCATCTTCAAGTTCAATTATCATGTGAGGAGTCCAGGCTGCTCATAACCGTGAGCACGGCTGATATATCAGTTTTACACTCTGCAGAGGTGGTACAACTTTACCCACAAGCCGTGTATCCCCTCTAGCCTGGGTCGGCCAAAACCCGTAAACACTTCCGAGGTGAGTGGCTAGGGATCCACTATGAGGCTTTCACAAAATACACTTAATACGAAGCAACCTGCCAAGGTTTCTAAAGACGATGGTGGTGGCCCCCTGGGTGAGGTACCTTAGCCAAGAATACGTCCCCATGTTAGCGTGGGCTGCCAACACCTACCGCTCCCCCTCTTGCCCATATTTCAGGTAAGGTTGCCAGGCACTAAGCATATAAAGCTAATTACCAAAGCTAGAGCCATGATAGCACTCGTGGATGCACTGTTTTCCCGGGTGGTCACTCCATGTTCCAATTATCACAATATGATCTTGCTTAATCGTCGGATTAACAACAATAATGTAACTTACCATTTGGAACATTGATATCATCAGTTGGAGTAACATCATAAAGTTAAAGTTATAGCAATAGCATAGCTACTTGCTTAGATCAAAACCCAGGTTAACAAGGAATAAGGTTAGAAAGGTTATCTAAATAGGTAACCCATCAAATTATGCATATATATCCAAAAGAATAAACTTTATTAAATGTATTGTTTGGGATCAAACAGAGTATGCAGAGGGAGAAGTCCACTTGCCTTGCTTATTGAAAATTTGAGGTTCTTCCACCAAATAGCACTTGATTCTCAACTATTAGATCAACCACTGAATATCACACAAACAAACAAGAAGAAACAAACACCACTCAATAACATACAACATTCACCATACGTAAAGCTAAAAGAAAGCCTAACGAAAAAAGCGTTCGCTTTTCAAGAACGTCGCACGTAATGGTTATAATAAGAAGGTATTCTTTTCAAAAATGTGTGATCTATACTTTATAAAACAAGACATGAGCTTAAAATATCTTAATTAAAATATTCAAAAATTAGGTTCACCAAATTAATCTTTTATAAAACGGTATATGTGATATGTCTAAGATTAAGAGTTTATAAGACGATAAAACGCGTTATAACAATATTAAATTTTTTAACCTTTTATAAAAGATATATGTTATATATCTAAGGTTAATAAGTTATGAAACATATTAAACATTGATTTATGAAACATTACAAAACATATTGTAAAACAACTATTGATGAAAAGTTATTATATAAGCCTAATCGAGTTTTATGTGGAAGGGTGATTAAAATGATAATTATATTTATTTTCATTAAGAAAATACATGCCCTAGATAGGTTTTTATGCAACAGATAATTAAACAATTAATTATATTCACTTTTGCTTAAGAAAACACTAGACTCTATTTTTATTAAGAAAGTCATATACTAAACAACATATAAACTAACATTTTAATTATATAAAGAACATGAGCACTAATTCCTTTATTTTATCCTTTAGAAAAAACTAAGTAGTATATACAAATATTATGGATTCAATTTGATGAACGGATTAATCACGCCTATATTACTAGTAATGGACAAATTGAAATATAGGTCCAATTAATAAATTATGAGAAAAGATAATTAATCTATTGATTATATTTAGTTTTAATTTAGGAACATATGATCTAAATCATTTGAAATGAAACTGTATAAACTATCATTTTTATAAAATTCTAGGCAATGTACTTTTATATATCAAAATAGAACATGAAACTAAATTATATTTTATGAACAAAGATATTTAACTAAATAAATGACTATATTATATTTTTGCTGATAAAAACATATGTGGTACCTTTTAAATTTCTTGTTAACAAAACCATAACTCCAATTTAAATTACGAAAAATATGAAAACCAGTGTAGATATCAATTGAAATTGTTAATCACATAATTATGAAATTAATCGAACTATTTCTAAATTGTTTAGATTCCAAATAATCAAAATTACGTAATTAAATCCAGCGCAGAGGCTAGCTTCTATTTATCTATTACCAGCTAGGCGTAGCTGATACATTTACATTTTTGTGAATAGATAACACTATAAATAACAATCTCTTATTTTTGATACAAGAAGTATAAAGGTATAATTCTTTTAAATTTCTTATTTAGAAAACTACATATTACAACAAACATAATACAAATTAATTTACAAAAACAAGTAGATCGTTGCAACTATAATTCAAACTGATCAGCACACTAACACATAGCTCTAAATACTATTTAATTTATTTGGATATTGAATACACAGAAATCGATTACAGCAAACGTAATTCAAATTTATTTGTGAAAATATAGAAATTATTGGAAACGCTGATTTCAAATGTTTAACATAAATTTACGAAGTTAACAAATTAATTTTTAATTTATTTGAGTCTCGCAAGTGCATTTAAAAATGGGAAAAATTATCGTAGTGGTTAGCTTAAAATTAAACGTAGACGATAGGGGGGTAGCGTGTAAAAATTAGACCTTTCTTCTACCTTCGGATATCACATGAAGAGAGCGGAACACGGGATCGACGGGGACGCAACGACGCTTTAACAACGGTGCTTGATGTGACGCGACGATGACACAAATGCTGGTGCGATGGCGTGATCGTCACGGTGCTAGCGCTAGGTTCGGACAACTGTACAACGTCGACAACATGACGAGGCTAAGCAGTAGAGTCGCCGAACTTCGGCGAGCATGGGCAAGGCTCCGGCGAGCAGCGTCGATGGCGAATAACGCAGACGAGCACGGCAGCACGACGCGAGCGTGGGCGTACAGGATGGCGCAGCAGCAGGGGCTCAGCAGGGGGCGAGTTCGATGCAGACAGGAAATCGGCGGCGAGCACTGAGGTGCGCGGCGAACAGCACTAGCAGAGAACTATGGGGCCTTGAGCAGCAGGGCGAGTGGAGGTTTGGCGTCTGGAAATTTTTGGGACGACGACATCGAAGGGGAGAGTAGGAGAGGAGGCTCCGTCATGGGCTCCATTTATAGGCGGGGGAGGGAATCAAGGCCATTACAGCATGTAATTGACAGAAACGGAAGCTTGAATGCGCCATTAATGGAGGAAGAGGATGAGATCGGCTTGAGGCGGCTCTCAACCAATTCGAAAGGCAAGGGGTCGGGCTGGAGTGGAGGAGGCGAGGATCTGCGCATCGGTTGGCGGGGAGGCGAAGGGCGCTGAGGAGGCGGCTACGGATGATTGAACGACGGACGACTGTTCAATCCCTTCGTGTGTTTCCTGATTTAGTGAGGAAGAGAGAGCTTACATGTGAGCCCCACATGTCATAGAGAAGGGAAGAGAAAAGAATATTGGTCCACATACATAGAAATGAAAAGGGGAGGGAGGAGAACGTGCATGTGCCTGTGGAAGTTGGGTTGATCGGCTAGCCTCCACGAGCGACCGTTCCTTTCCAAAAAATAATGTTTTTCTTTTTTTTATTCCGAAAATTCATTCTCTTTTCTTTTCTTTAGATTAGGTTATTCATAAATAACTATATTTAAATATTTTAAAAAGTATAATAAATCTAATAACAATATTTTAGTAAAAAAACATTATAAATAAGCTTTAGACAATTTCTATTATTTAAATAAACTGGGCTTCACAAAGAGGATAAATTAAAATAAAGGTGTTGCAATTTATTATCAAACAAAGAAATTGTGCACCGATAATGAATGCATCAAACACTTGGCAAAATTTTATCTATTCAAAAATTATTCGATTTATTTGTATCACCTTTTTCTTATTTGAAATCATAAATATTTTTTATTTCTATTGAGAATTAATAATATAAACTAGGTTGTTTTTTTTACCGGTGAATTTAGGGTGTTACAAAATCTACCCTCCTAAAAAGAATCTCGTCCTCGAGATTAGGGAAGGCTAGCAAGGAAGCAAAGGTGATACATGGTTATTCGTAGGTTCTTGGTTCACACTAAACTCTTTCAAATTTAAGGAACTTATTGTTTCTTCGCTCCGCAATGAATGCTAATCACGCGATCTTCATCATCGTACTTATAAATTGGTTGGTCTTCTGGATTATTGCTTGGGTCATGCTTTGCAACCTTCTTCTTTAGTTGGTCTAGACGCTTCTTGGGGCATTCGCGAATAATATGTTCTTCATTTTTGCAGTAGTAGCAAGCACCTCTTGCTTTGAGTTCTTTGCGAGTCAACTTTGCTTGACCAACCGGGAAAGAGGGATGAATGGGTGTCTGTATCTCACATAGGTGAGTCTGGCTTGATTCTTCTGTTTGGGTATCCATGTTTTTCAGGGCTTTTGCTTGTGGTTGAGGTAGAGTACTCATGTATCCAAACATTTTCCTATTCCTTTTGTTGTTCTTCACGATGTTGATAGAAGTTTCTGTGCAATTTTGTTCATATTTCATGTCTGAAGACTGAGATAGCTTTATCTCGGGGGTGTTTGGTAGTGAACGCTTCTCAGGACAGTTACGGAAGTAATGACCTTCACGTCCACATTGATAACAAGCTTTTCTTGGAGTTATTTCTTGACTTTTTCCATGTTTCCATTTTTGTTTCTTGGAACTGATGCGGCGACGAGGCTGAAGCTGTGTGCAGGTGATAGTCCATCCATCAATGTAACACTCATTTGCTTCTTTTTGGAGCTGAGCATCCTTGTGATGTTTCCTTTTTGGAAAACCTAGCAATTCATCGTCTGACAGTGCATCTGCTATTAGTTGTTCTTGGGAAGACCATTGACTTTTTATACCCGAAAATAAAATCTGGTTCTTCTGTTTTGTAGTTTCACTTTCGTTTGTACTGATCTGGCGATAAGGAATTCCATAGTACTCACAACAACAACATGTTCCAAGATCATTTGTTTGTTGGTGTGCATCCTTTTGTGTCTGTTCATCAGTTGTTTCATTTCTAGTGACGTTTCGACTTGCCAACACTTGCTGGTATGAGGAGGTGAGTTGCGATACATTCTATATTACAAGAGCTTGTGCATGTAACAGCTTTTCTAAGTCAACTATCGAGGGTGATGTTGTGGTTGATGTCATATGGGTGTCGGTAGTCTGCTCATGTGCTATAAATTCTGCTAAATCAACTTGTTGGAGTCCAGCTATCACTTGAGATGTTGCTTGTAGAAACTGAGCATGCGCCTTCTTGAACTGTTCCATCTGATCCTTAGCTGGAGGAGTTGTCAACACAATGTATTCTTTGCACTTAATGACATCACTTCCAGTTGACATTCCAAGTTCTGACATCTGTATGGATATAGCAAGGAAGGAAGGGACGAAGAGATTGAGCTAAGACAGACTATAAAGAGTAGAGAGAACCCAACTATCTAAGGTTTAACCTAGCTAACTGTTGTCATTGTGGACAAAAGTCACACAATACAACAACAATCATTACAAAGAAACAAATCAATCATAGTCACAAAGATAACTATCATGAACTCAAGCATACCAACACAACACAATCCAATTCTACTCATTCAACCAAAACAAAAGGTGAGACAAGGTTTGGAATAAGAAAGATATTATAAAGTCATGGAATCAGGTAATAATTATCAAGGAGTTAGACAAGACATATTTGTTGGTGGCCAATAGTGAAATAAGATAATCATGAACTATTAAAGTTAGGATAAATGATACAACCAAGGATATAAAGTGAGTTAGGGAGAAAGCATTATCAAGGAGTAGAGAGCCAAAGGTTTCATACATCAAGGTAGATATTGCGCAAGGGTGGCAATACAATGGCACAGAAGCAAAAGTGTAAGAATTCAATAGGGAGAAAGCATTATCAAGGAGAGAAGTAGAGTGACAAAGGGTTCAATATATCAAGGTAGATATTGTCCAAGGATGACAATACAATGGCAAGAAAATAAGAGTAGAAGAAATCAAGGGTTATATAACAATATTATAGATTAGAAAACAACTACAATATAACATCGTCCTTACCGATCTAGTCGAAAACTTAGCACTATAGAACTATCCTATCAACCTAACCAAGAAGAATGGTAATAGATCCAAGAGATCTATAACGAAACTTCTTGCGGGGCGGGGATAAGATAGAGAATGGGGCATCTTCCATAGATTCTAAAGGGTTCCTTCCGGTAGACTTCACTTCAAGTTCCACAATCCTAACTTGATCATCTTGTAGTGCTTCCGAGTAGAGTCTTCTGATAGACCAAAATCAGACTAGAAGAGTTGAAAATAAAAGAGACGAGTTTTAATATAAAGTAAATTTTAATGGAGGAAAATATATCATGCTTTGAAAGACTGACTGGGCTTTCCATTTCTAACTAATCTAGCGACCTACGGTCACATTGCTTTGATACCACTTCTGTCACACCCGTTTCCAAGGGGCAGAGCCGAATGCATAGCATATGTGTGCCAGGATCTATTTCCACACATATGTTGACGTCACAAGTGTAATATATCAAAAGAACAATGCATAAAAGCGTAAATAACAACTTTATTAACATATTACACTTCGACTAGACATAATGTCTTAACCTTTATTCATCAAAGTATAGCGAAACATGGACATCCATCCACAGGAAGATGACCGGGGGTATCACTAGACTAGCATCCATGGAGTTCAGCATCGTTTCTTCATCTGCAACTTCTGATCAAAATTAAGCAAGGGTGAGCTCACTTATGGTCGGGGCTCAGCAAGTGGGGGAAAAACTAATGCAAGGTAACAAGGTGAGGCTAAAGTTGAGTAGTAAGCATTTTAGTTGGTCAACATTTTATTAACAACACCTGTCTTACTAATAAGTGTGAATCCCAAGTATTCCCATTAAGCAAAGGTACAAGAGCATTTCAAAAACACTTAAGTGAAACCACTTAAGCAAACCATTGGTAGATCATCGGATCTCGATTTATTTCCATCTTCAAGTTCAATTATCATGTGAGGAGTCCAGGCTGCTCATAACCGTGAGCACGGCTGATATATCAGTTTTACACTCTGCAGAGGTGGTACAACTTTACCCACAAGCCGTGTATCCCCTCTAGCCTGGGTCGGCCAAAACCCGTAAACACTTCCGAGGTGAGTGGCTAGGGATCCACTATGAGGCTTTCACAAAATACACTTAATACGAAGCAACCCGCTAAGGTTTCTAAAGACGATGGTGGTGGCCCCCTGGGTGAGGTACCTTAGCCAAGAATACGTCCCCATGTTAGCGTGGGCTGCCAACACCTACCGCTCCCCCTCTTGCCCATATTTCAGGTAAGGTTGCCAGGCACTAAGCATATAAAGCTAATTACCAAAGCCAGAGCCATGATAGCACTCGTGGATGCACTGTTTTCCCGGGTGGTCACTCCATGTTCCAATTATCACAATATGATCTTGCTTAATCGTCGGATTAACAACAATAATGTAACTTACCATTTGGAACATTGATATCATCAGTTGGAGTAACATCATAAAGTTAAAGTTGTAGCAATAGCATAGCTACTTGCTTAGATCAAAACCCAGGTTAACAAGGAATAAGGTTAGAAAGGTTATCTAAATAGGTAACCCATCAAATTATGCATATATATCCAAAAGAATAAACTTTATTAAATGTATTGTTTGGGATCAAACAGAGTATGCAGAGGGAGAAGTCCACTTGCCTTGCTTATTGAAAATTTGAGGTTCTTCCACCAAATAGCACTTGATTCTCAACTATTAGATCAACCACTGAATATCACACAAACAAACAAGAAGAAACAAACACCACTCAATAACATACAACATTCACCATACGTAAAGCTAAAAGAAAGCCTAACGAAAAAAGCGTTCGCTTTTCAAGAACGTCGCACGTAATGGTTATAATAAGAAGGTATTCTTTTCAAAAATGTGTGATCTATACTTTATAAAACAAGACATGAGCTTAAAATATCTTAATTAAAATATTCAAAAATTAGGTTCACCAAATTAATCTTTTATAAAACGGTATATGTGATATGTCTAAGATTAAGAGTTTATAAGACGATAAAACGCGTTATAACAATATTAAATTTTTTAACCTTTTATAAAAGATATATATTATATATCTAAGGTTAATAAGTTATGAAACATATTAAACATTGATTTATGAAACATTACAAAACATATTGTAAAACAACTATTGATGAAAAGTTATTATATAAGCCTAATCGAGTTTTATGTGGAAGGGTGATTAAAATGATAATTATATTTATTTTCATTAAGAAAATACATGCCCTAGATAGGTTTTTATGCAACAGATAATTAAACAATTAATTATATTCACTTTTGCTTAAGAAAACACTAGACTCTATTTTTATTAAGAAAGTCATATACTAAACAACATATAAACTAACATTTTAATTATATAAAGAACATGAGCACTAATTCCTTTATTTTATCCTTTAGAAAAAACTAAGTAGTATATACAAATATTATGGATTCAATTTGATGAACGGATTAATCACGCCTATATTACTAGTAATGGACAAATTGAAATATAGGTCCAATTAATAAATTATGAGAAAAGATAATTAATCTATTGATTATATTTAGTTTTAATTTAGGAACATATGATCTAAATCATTTGAAATGAAACTGTATAAACTATCATTTTTATAAAATTCTAGGCAATGTACTTTTATATATCAAAATAGAACATGAAACTAAATTATATTTTATGAACAAAGATATTTAACTAAATAAATGACTATATTATATTTTTGCTGATAAAAACATATGTGGTACCTTTTAAATTTCTTGTTAACAAAACCATAACTCCAATTTAAATTACGAAAAATATGAAAACCAGTGTAGATATCAATTGAAATTGTTAATCACATAATTATGAAATTAATCGAACTATTTCTAAATTGTTTAGATTCCAAATAATCAAAATTACGTAATTAAATCCAGCGTAGAGGCTAGCTTCTATTTATCTATTACCAGCTAGGCGTAGCTGATACATTTACATTTTTGTGAATAGATAACACTATAAATAACAATCTCTTATTTTTGGTACAAGAAGTATAAAGGTATAATTCTTTTAAATTTTTTATTTAGAAAACTACATATTACAACAAACATAATACAAATTAATTTACAAAAACAAGTAGATCGTTGCAACTATAATTCAAACTGATCAGCACACTAACACATAGCTCTAAATACTATTTAATTTATTTGGATATTGAATACACAGAAATCGATTACAGCAAACGTAATTCAAATTTATTTGTGAAAATATAGAAATTATTAGAAACGCTGATTTCAAATGTTTAACATAAATTTACGAAGTTAACAAATTAATTTTTAATTTATTTGAGTCTCGCAAGTGCATTTAAAAATGGGAAAAATTATCGTAGTGGTTAGCTTAAAATTAAACGTAGACGATAGGGGGGTAGCGTGTAAAAATTAGACCTTTCTTCTACCTTCGGATATCACATGAAGAGAGCGGAACACGGGATCGACGCAGACGCAACGGCGCTTTAACAACGGTGCTTGATGTGACGCGACGATGACACAAATGCTGGTGCGATGGCATGATCGTCACGGTGCTAGCGCTGGGTTCGGACAACTGTACAACGTCGACAACATGACGAGGCTAAGCAGTAGAGTCGCCGAACTTCGGCGAGCATGGGCAAGGCTCCGGCGAGCAGCGTCGATGGCGAATAACGCAGACGAGCACGGCAGCACGACGCGAGCGTGGGCGTACAGGATGGCGCAGCAGCAGGGGCTCAGCAGGGGGCGAGTTCGATGCAGACAGGAAATCGGCGGCGAGCACTGAGGTGCGCGGCGAACAGCACTAGCAGAGAACTATGGGGCCTTGAGCAGCAGGGCGAGTGGAGGTTTGGCATCTGGAAATTTTTGGGACGACGACATCGAAGGGGAGAGTAGGAGAGGAGGCTCCGTCATGGGCTCCATTTATAGGCGGGGGAGGGAATCAAGGCCATTACAACATGTAATTGATAGAAACGGAAGCTTGAATGCGCCATTAATGGAGGAAGAGGATGAGATCGGCTTGAGGTGGCTCTCAACCAATTCGAAAGGCAAGGGGTCAGGCTGGAGTGGAGGAGGCGAGGATCTGCGCATCGGTTGGCGGGGAGGCTAAGGGCGCTGAGGAGGCGGCTACGGATGATTGAACGACGGACGACTGTTCAATCCCTTCGTGTGTTTCCTGATTTAGTGAGGAAGAGAGAGCTTACATGTGAGCCCCACATGTCATAGAGAAGGGAAGAGAAAAGAATATTGGTCCACATACATAGAAATGAAAAGGGGAGGGAGGAGAACGTGCATGTGCCTGTGGAAGTTGGGTTGATCGGCTAGCCTCCACGAGCGACCGTTCCTTTCCAAAAAATAATGTTTTTCTTTTTTTTTATTCCGAAAATTCATTCTCTTTTCTTTTCTTTAGATTAGGTTATTCATAAATAACTATATTTAAATATTTTAAAAAGTATAATAAATCTAATAACAATATTTTAGTAAAAAAACATTATAAATAAGCTTTAGACAATTTCTATTATTTAAATAAACTGGGCTTCACAAAGAGGATAAATTAAAATAAAGGTGTTGCAATTTATTATCAAACAAAGAAATTGTGCACCGATAATGAATGCATCAAACACTTGGCAAAATTTTATCTATTCAAAAATTATTCGATTTATTTGTATCACCTTTTTCTTATTTGAAATCATAAATATTTTTTATTTCTATTGAGAATTAATAATATAAACTAGGTTGTTTTTTTTACCGGTGAATTTAGGGTGTTACATGTATCATGATCTAAAGCAGCACTACTGGTGGACGAAGATGAAAATTGAAATTGCACGCTATGTGGCTAAGTGTGACACTTGCAGACGTGTCAAAGCCATACACATGAGAACTGCTGGTCCATTACAATCTTTGCCGATCCCAACATGGAAATGGGAAGATATAAGTATGGACTTTATCGTGGGATTGCCCAGGACTGCAAAAGGGTATGATTCTATCTGGGTTATAATTGATCGGCTTACGAAGATTGCTCACTTTTTGCCGGTCAAGAAGGATTCCCCAGTTACTGTCTACACCCAATTGTACATTGCTCGTATTCTTAGTCTGCATGGTGTTCCGAAGACCATTGTGTCGGATCGTGGACCCCAATTTGTAGCCAAGTTTTGGGAAGCACTTCACAAATCCTTGGGTACTAAGTTGCTCCATAGTTCGGCATATCATCCACAAACCAGTGGACAGACTGAGAGGATTAATCAAGTACTCGAAGATATGTTGCGAGCATGTGTCCTAGATTTCTCACCAAAATGGGATGAATGTTTACCTTTGGCGGAGTTTTCATACAATAATAGTTATCAAGAAAGTATCAAGATGGCACCTTTTGAAGCTTTACCCTACGGCTGGGCAGATAAGAACGCCGGTGATAGCCGCCGTCCGACCGTGCGCCGCGTGTCCTAACCGCACCACCGCATCGCCGTGACCCTCTCTAACTGTCTATCGATCACCGGAGTTACTACCACGCCATAGGACACGTAACCAAGCGCGCCAAGGTTCTTCCTCCTCTCCGGCCGCCTCCGCTATCCGCTCGAATTGAGCGCCACCGCCCCGGGGATCTATAAATTAACCCCGCAGTAAGCTTCACCACATCCTCACGCACTCAGCCATCGCCAATTGCTAGCAGTCCCTCACCGGAGCTCGAGAATTTCCAATTCTCCCCAAATCGGGTCTCCGCCACCGTAAACTCGCCTCCCCGCGGCCAGCCGTCCCCAGGTCTGCTCATTCCTTTTTCATCCCTGTTCTAGCATCCTTACGTATTGGTGATGCGCTCCGACCCCTTCAATCGAACCAAACCGCCTCTGATCACTGGGAACCCGACGATCTTGCCGCTTGCTTCTCGGTCACCGTGGCTAGAGGGTTTTAGTGCGCCATTAGTGAAATTGATGGAGGGGAAATGATCGGGGTGAACCTAATTGTGTTCCCGTCGCTTGAGAGCACCAGCCATGGCGTCATCTGGCCGGGCTAAGCTCGCCGGAGCACGGCGAGGGCTGATTCCTCGTCGTGGACTTTGCTCTGCGAAAGTATAGAATGTGGAGGGCCTTAGTGCAAACCGTCAGTGACTCTATTAAATAGTGAAAGGACTCGTTCACAGTTAAACAAAACCGCGGGGGTCTCTGTGCAAAGTCGTCGGGCGTGGGCGCGCGCGGGCGCCTTTCTCTCTCTAAGCTGGGCCGCTGGGCTGAAATCAGCCCAGTACTATTCACTGGTTTTCCTTTTTCTTTTATTTCTAGAGCCAAAACAATTATAAAAAAATGTAGAAAAATGGTAAAATTATGAAACCAATTTTCCTAGGTTTCTTATTTTCCCTAGAATTTAATAAAAATAGTTTTGTGATTTTTAGGTTAAATAAGGAATTTTAAGGCATTTAAAATAGTTCAAAGTAGTAGTTTTGGATTTTTAAAAGATAAGTTGTAATCCCAAAAATGCTCAAAATTTTTATATGAGTTTCTCATATTATTTAGAAGCCTTGGGTAGAATTTGGGTTGATTTGGACCTTGTTTGATCACCAAACCCCAAAACACCCCCCCTGCCCTATGAACTCCTTTACTGACTCCGGAAACCCTATGTTCTCGGAGTACCGTGAAGGAAAGTTGTACTCAAGACCTAGATAATAAGTTTATATTATCTTTGCACCCTCATGAGCATCCCATGGCATCCATTCTTATACATATGTATGGTTATGATTAGAACGAGAAGAAGAAGAGGAAATCACCGAAGAAAGGACACCACCACCCTCGGATTCTCAAGCAGGCAACTGCTTCTACTTTGATATTTGCGGATCCGAGCCAGACTCACCTGTTAACAAAGGCAAGCCCCGGTGCATTTGCCACCCCCCCTTGTGTTTTAAATCTTTCTGACTTGTTTGATGCACTAGGTGATAGGTGTTGATTGCTAAAACAATTCCTGCATTACTTTCCTTGGAATTTGATTACCTTCCTTGATACCCTGTTTTACACAAGGTTTTGTTATGCTTAGTATTGCTCTGGCAAAACAAAAGAATTTGTTTTACAAAAGATGTTTGGCAAAGTGGGAGGGTTGTTTTCAAAATAAAACTTGATGGTGAATCTGTCAAAGGCCTTGATGGATTCAACATTGGAAAAGATGTACCTCTGCCAGGTACCAACCTTTGGGGTTAATGATTAAGCTGAGACCGGGCGGGTGACTTGCACGAGAAAGAGAGTCTCGGTGTAGTGTCTCCGTCTGAGTCGATTAAGGGCCGTCTCGATGTAAGCCTGCTGACCGAGGACCCTTTAACTGGTCACATGCCTCGTCATGGGTAAGCTTTGCCTCGGGTGGACTAAGGCCAGAATAAGATAACACGAAATGGGCGTGGAGTGGTGGCGAGAGTAGCGTGTACCCTCCGTAGCAAGAGGCGGGACGGTGGTGTATCTGTGCTCTCGGTTTGCGTGAACCTGATCTGGTCTTAAGAACCCCGGTGGCGGGTTGACATATGCAAGGGTTAAGTGCTACATATGTCGTGTGATCGGAGATCCTCAGCTGAGTATAATCGATTCGGATCGCCGTACCTCCGCGGTTATGGAGACTTGGCCACTGACTTACACGTAGCAATCCAATGAAGATGAAGGGTTAATAAGAAATTGGCTAGTGCAGGTAAAGTGATTGAACTAGGGTAGAAAGAACTCTAGCTGCAAGTAATTTTACTTAACCTGACAATAAAATTGGATTTTAAGGATCCACTCGTAGTAAGCTTTTCTGCAAAACAGAGTCTTTGATTCTTGATAAGCCACTCCTTGAATCCCTCTAGCCAGCATACCCTTGAGAGTCTTTCCTTAGTCGGGTAAGTCTTGCTGAGTAATTCCATACTCAGGGTTTATCCCCTTGTTGTTTTTAGGTGAGGAAGCAGTAGAGTTCTGTTGCTTCTGTACCAAGGTGGTTCCTAATGAAGATAAGCAAGAGTGAAGCGCGGGAGGAAAGGATCCTCCATTAAGACTTTTTGTGTGATAACTGTCGGGAGGAGTTTTTGCCTCCCTTGGTATGTGTAATAATAATATTCTGCACTCGTTATATAGTTCTGGTCTGTAATAAACAACGTGATCTTACTTTTTAATAAATGTAAGCTTATGTAATCGCTTCCGCATTTCCCTATCTCCGATGTTCTGTAATGTCTGCAAGACGGGTGAGACGTTCCTGGAAAGGTAAGGAAAGATACTGAGCTTGTCAAGTAGTTCAGGGGCACCTATAGGGTTGTCTGAGGTCCGTTGGACAAGGACAACTGTAGGTGGGCCTAATTACTTGGGAGGTTCCGTCACATCATCGCTTCACCATGGAAGAGTTAGACCACCAACGTTGTAAGCTGCAGGAATCCATGGATGAAGTGACCTGGCTCAAGCAGTTGATATCAGCAAAGGACGCTACTATCAAAGAGCTCCGAGTTTCCAAGAAATCCATCGTCCAAAAGTTAGAAACTGCTCAGCTAACTGCCAAGGTTGCCGAAGAAACTTCTGTTACTCTCATAGCCCAGCGTGATAGAGCCATGGACAAGGCTATTCGGGCGGGGCGAATCTTGATGAGGAGACCCGGCGTGGTTGTTCCCGAGGACATAAGGGCGGACGTGAATGCTGCCCCTGATTCCTCGAGCCGTCCTTCCTCGTCGATTGCTCCTGAGAAAAATATCACGAAATAGAGAAAAACTTTGCGTGCTTTGAACGCACGGTTAGCAGGATCAGGCACTTGTTAGAGGATGTCATCTCAGTACTTGGACGATATTGTTATTTTTATATTGTTTCAGAATTCATCAGTTTATAAATTTGTAGTAGTAAAATGATGTGCGATGGTTTTGAAATTTGTTTGCGGGATATAGAAGCCATCCTTATATGAGTAATTGTGATCTTGTCAAATCGCCTTAAGTTGCCGCTGACTTAAGTCGATTGCTTCTGCTAATAGGGCGTAGTGGTCACCCTGAATTGCGTAGGTGCGAGCATGTTGCACCACCTTAAGTCATTGCCGACTTAAGCCAATTGCTCCGTTAGCATGGCATAGTGGTCACCCCGAGTCAAGTAAGCGTGAGCATGTTGCACCGCCTTAAGTCGTTGCCGACTTAAGCCGATTGCTCCGTTAGCAGGGCATAGTGGTCACCCCTGAGTCAAGTAAGCGTGAGCATGTTGCACCGCCTTAAGTCGTTGCTGACTTAAGCCGATTGCTCCGTTAGCAGGGCATAGTGGTCACCCCGAGTCAAGTAAGCGTGAGCATGTTGCACCGCCTTAAGTCGTTGCTGACTTAAGCCGATTGCTCCGTTAGCAGGGCATAGTGGTCACCCCGAGTTAAGTGAGCATGAGCATGTGGTACCGCCTTAAGTTGTTGCCAACTTAAGCCGATTGCTCCGTTAGCAGGGCATAGTGGTCACCCCGAGTCAAGTAAGCATGAGCATGTTGCACCGCCTTAAGTTGTTGCCAACTTAAGCCGATTGCTCCGTTAGCGGGGCATAGTGGTCACCCCGAGTTGAGTAAGAATGCAAGTCAACCGTGAACAAACTGAGTATCTTTCAAGCCCTTCTTTATTGATGACATATTTCCATTTTACAGAATACATCGTCGTCCCGATAGCTTTTGAAATACAGCTAGGGATAAAACTTCCTGAGGTGTTCTATGTTCCAGGAGTTCCCGACTTCTGTGCCATCCATTTGAGTGAGACGATATGATCCTGGCCGAGTGACTTCTGCTACCACGAAGGGGCCTTCCCATAAAGGTGACAACTTGTGCCGTCCCTCCCCTGTTAGAATTCGGTGGAGGACAAGATCTCCTACTGAGAAGGATTGCTGTCGCACGGCCTTGTCATGATAGCGCCTTAGAGTCTGCTGGTACCGTGCTGATTGGATTACCGCATTCAGCCGTTCTTCCTCGAGTATATCAATGTCTTCTAGTCTAGTGGCTTCGACTTCTGCTATGTTTTCGAAGATCAACCTTGGCGCCCTGAATTTGAGATCAGCGGGTAACACTGCCTCTGACCCATAGACCATGAAGAAAGGAGTATTTCCCTGCAGAGCTCGGCTAGGTTGGGTTCTTAGGCTCCAGACGACATAGGGCAATTCCCTTATCCATTTTCCTGCGAATTTTTCATTCTTATCGAAGACCTTTTTCTTGAGTGCCTCCAGTATCATCCTGTTGGCTCGCTAAACTTGCCCGTTGGCTCTCGGGTGTGCTACAGAAGCATACTTGATCTGAATGCCTTTTTGCTCGCAGAAGTCGAAGAACTCTGAACTTGTGAAATTGGATCCTAGGTCAGTTATGATGCTGTTTGGTGTCCCGAATCTGAATATTATGTCTTGTATGAATTCCACGGCCTTAGCTGAGGTCAAAGAGGCAATGGGTTTAAACTCTATCCATTTGGTGAATTTATCGATTGCCACCAATACATGAGTGTATCCTCCTTGAGCTTTCTCGAAAGGTCCAATCATATCCAGTCCCCAGCATGCGAAGGGCCAAGTCACTGGTATGATCTGCAGTTGCTATGCTGGTAGATGCTGTTGTTTTGACAAGTATTGGCAAGCTTCGCACCTCCGAACTAACTCGGCTGCATCATTCTTCGCTGTTGGCCAATAGAATCCTGACCTGAAAACTTTCCCGACTAGTGTTCTGGATGCTGCATGTATTCCACATTGCCCAGCATGGACCTCCTCCAGAAGTTGCTTCCCAGTAGATGGGAGAATGCACTTCATGAAGACGCCTGACGCACCCCTTCTGTATAATGTTTCTCCAATGAGGGTGTAGTGGGCTGACTGTCTGGTGATGCGTTCGGCTGCATTTTTGTCATCTGGTTCCTCTTCATTCTTTATATATCTGATGATTGGCCTTCTCCAGTCATCCGGGTCTGACTCGGGTTGATCCACAGCATTACATTCTTCTGCTTGATCTGCTGAGATGCTCGGTCGTGGTATTTCTTGCACGAAGACTCCGGGTGGAACCTGAGTTCGGCTGGATCCTAACTTTGACAATACATCAGCCGCCGTGTTTTGATCTCTCTCCACATGATGAAATTCTAGACCTTCAAATTTCTCTTCTAGTTTCTGGACGGCAGTGCAGTATTTTCCCATTGAATCCTTTAAACAGTCCCATTCCTTATTTATCTGACTTATGACCACCAGAGAATCTCCGTATACCATTCTCTCTTGATGCCCAATGATATGGCGATGTTTAGTCCATGGATCAGAGCTTCATACTCGGCTGCATTGTTAGAGGCTGGAAATAACAGTTGGAGGGCATATTTGAGGTGTTCGCCTCCAGGCGCGATGAAGAGAATTCCTGCGCCTGCTCCCTGCAGCTTCAGCGAGCCATCAAAATACATCCTCCATACTTCTGCAGTTTCCGGGTTCTATGGTATTTGTTGTTCGGTCCATTCTGATACGAAGTCAACCAATGCTTGGGACTTAATGGCAGTACGAGGTCGAAATTCAATGTCATGAGATCCCAGTTCACAGGCCCACTTGGCTATTCGGCCAATGGCTTCCTTATTGTGGAGAATATCTCCTATCGGAAAACCGGTGACTACTATGACTTTGTGGTCATCAAAGTAGTGACGCAGCTTGCGAGCAGTTAAAAGTACCGCGTATAATAGCTTCTGCACTTGAGGATACTTTTTCTTCGAGGGACCCAGAACTTCACTGATGAAATAAACGGGGTGTTGCACAGGGTAGGCGTGTCCTTCTTCTGCTCGCTCGACTACCAACGCGGTGCTTACCACGTGAGTCGTGCAAGAGATATATAGCAGCAGGTCTTCAGCTAGTTGAATTGACGTGGCTCGCCGTGGTGGTTTCAGTACTGGTGGGGTTGTCAAGAATTTTTTCAGTGCATCCAAGGCTTCCGGCGCTTCTGAGGTCCACTGAAACTTGTCCACCTTCTTGAGTAGCTTGTAAAACGGTAAACCTTTTTCTCCCAGCCTGGATATAAATCTGCTCAGAGCTGCCATGCATCCGGTAAGTCGTTGAACCTTCTTTTGTGATCGTGGAGCCTCCATTTTCATGATAGCTTCAATCTTTTCCGGATTAGCTTCAATTCCCCGGTGGCTGACAATAAATCCGAGTAGCTTCCCTGCTGGTACCCCAAAAACACATTTTTTGGGATTAAGCTTCCACTGATACCGCCGTAGACTGTTGAAAACCAGCTGCAAGTCTTCGATGAAGTTTTCTGAGTTCTCTGTTTTGATTACCACATCGTCTACGTAGGCTTCCACACGCTTGCCCAGTGATCGGCTAAGCATGTTTGGATGGCTCTCTGATGAGTCGCTCCAGCGTTTTTGAGGCTGAACGGCATGGAGGTATAATAGAAAGCACCAAACGGAGTGATGAACGTTGTTTTTTCCTCGTCTTCTTTTGCCAGGCTGATCTGATGGTATCCCGAATAGCAATCCAAGAAAGACAACACAGAACATCCTGCGGTGGAGTCTACCACCTGATCTATCCTCGGGAGCCCAAAGGGATCCTTCGGACAATGTTTGTTGAGATCAGTATAATCAACACACATGCGCCAATCCACTTTATTCTTTTTGAGTACAAGAACAGGGTTGGCTAACCACTCGGGATGTAACAGTTCTCTAATGAACCCAGCCAGCGACCAAGCAGGGCCAGCTCAGCGCGAATGGCCTCTCTCTTGTCGGGCGTGAAACGACGTAGTTTCTGCCGGATCGGCCTTGCTTGTGGATAGACCTTTAGTTTGTGCTCGGCCAGCTCTCTCGGGACTCCCGGCATATCCGCAGGTTGCCATGCGAATACATCTCGGTTGTCTTGCAGAAACTGGACGAGCACGCTTTCCTATTTATCATCCAGGCTAGAGCTGATGATAGCAGTTTTGCGTTCATCAGCAAACCCCAGATTGATCCTTTTAGTTTCTTCAGTCGGCCGCATAGAGGTCGCGGCTTGAGCTTCCTTCGCCGGTGCTGTGTGGTCTTCCTCAGGCTTAGAGTTTGCCTGGGTCGAAGAAGTCGCCGACGGTTTGGCAGTGAGGGCCGCCTGGATGGCCACTCGGAAACATTCTGCGGCGCCTTGGAGGTCAGCACGCACAGTTATGATCCCTTGCGGTACCGGCATCTTCAATATCATGTACGTGTAATGCGGAATGGCCATGAATTTTGCCAGTCCCGGCCTCCCGATGATTGTGTTGTACCCGCAGTCGAAGTTCGCCACTTCGAACCTCAGGAACTCGGTTTTGTAGTTTTCCGGAGTCCCGAAGGTGACAGGCATGTAGATGTGGCCCAACGGGTATTCTCCCTTAGTTGGCACGATGCCAAAGAAGGGAGTGTTTGACTCATGGAGTTCTTTGAGGTGAACTCCCAAGCCTCGGAGTGTCCGGGGGAAGGTGACGTTGATGCTGCTCCCCCCGTCCACTAACACCTTCTTCACCCGGCTCTCTCGGATCACCGGATCGACGAGGAGCGGGTATTTGCCCGGATGGTCGAAGTTGAGCCATTGATCCGCCTGAGTGAAGGTGATCGGGTGCTCCGACCACCGGTATGGGGCGGGAGGGCCGGTGGTCGCCACCAGTATCTGGCGATCGTTGAGCTTTTGCTGTCTTTTGTTCTCCTGCGATCCGTGTCCGCCGAAGATGACGTTGACCTCCCTGTCAACACGCGGGAAGGCTCCTCCTCCTCCCTCCTTCTGCTGCTGGGGTTGTCGTGGTTCTTCTGGTCCTCCTCACGGCGAAGGAGGGGGTAGAGGTTGGAAGGGTCGGCCGTGCCCAACGGAATGCTTAAAGTCCCGGCAGTTCCGAAGAGTGTGGCGCATGTCCTTGTGGTACGGGCACTAGGCGTCGAGGATGTCGTCCAGCGTGCGCTCACCTCCGCGAGGTCCTCCCCGGGCGCGAGAGGCAGGTGGTCCGGCGGCGTGCACCTCTTCGCGCGGTCTCTTCTCCCAGCGTTTGTCAGGTTGCTGGTTCGTGTCGCGCCATGGTGCTGCCGGTGCGGGCTTTGCTCCTCCGATGAGGTTCTGGGCTCGCTCGTCGGCAGTGATGTAGAGGTCGGCTTCCCGGAACAGCTCCTCGGAGGTAGTTGGTGCCTTCTGTAGTATGGCTCGGACGAAGGCCGAGTCATTGGATCCTCTGTAGAAGTCCTCGATCACGGCCGCCTCCGTGACCTCAGGGATACGATTTCTCATGGTCTGGAACCTTTTGAGGTACGATCGGAGAGTTTCATCCCCCCGGCGCTTGATGGATTTGAGGTCCCATGGTTGCGCCGGTTTGTCGGAGAGGGACTGAAAATTGGCAGTGAAGCGCCGACTGAAGTCGCTCTAGTCGTCGATGCAGTGTCGGGGTAGATGTCGCAGCCATTGCAGCGCATCTTGCCCAAGGACAATGGGTAAGTACACGGTCATCACGTCTTCGGATGCTCCGGCGGCTCGAGCGGCGGTAGTGTAGACGGCCAGCCAGCCTCCTGGGTCCTGCTTAGGTTCATATCTATCGACATTGGATACCTTGAAGTTTGGGGGCCATTGAATGGCCCTAAGGCGTGGAGTGAGGGCTGACACTCCACATGTGTCCTCCTATCGTCGGGGATGATGTCTGTCTTGGGGAGGGGAGTAGTTGTTGTGGTTCCTCGACCGTCCCCGGGCAGTTCCACCAGTCGAGGCCGTCGTTGATTCGGTTCTGGTAGCTTGACTCCGAGTGGGGATGCCATGATCCCTGTCGTATTCCTCCCGGCGGCGTATCTCGTTCTCATGCCGTCGTTCGCGCGAAGCGTTGATAGAACTCCGCGCGTCCCGGCGACTGTTGATGGCGTGCCGCAAGTCGTTCGGCGGGTGAGCGAGAGGTAGATGATGGTTGGCTGCCTGGGTGAGCAGGCGTCGATAGCCCTCGGCGTCTGGAGTCCGAGGGAGTCCGTCAGCTATCCGAGCTAGCACTCCTCTGACTTCACTCGGCGTGTTCATGGCTCAGGCGAAGTCGGGGTTCAGGTTATGACCGAGTAGTGGATTTTCTCGGCGTTGGCTCGCGTCTTGCTCGGCTTGTTCCTGAGCTCGTTGACGATCACGTCGTCGGGAGTTCCTTCGTTCCCTGAAGACGCGTTCTTCCGGAGTTTCTCCCATCTCCGAGACCTCGTCTCGCGAGACGGGCTGCTCTGGATCCCGTTCTCCGGCTTGGTGATGTCTTCGGATGTTTCGGCGCCGATTTCTTCGTCGCCGGGATTCCCGCTGAGGTGGTTCCTCCCTAGGCGCGGTCGGTTCGTCGTCAGAGACGGGAGGTGATTCTGCTCTTCCGATGAAGAGAACGTCGGGGTAGAATGGCGTAGCTGTCATGGCGATCTTTTTTCGGAAAGCAGAGGATAATGCTTCCTCGGTATTTTCGGAGTTCGTTGGAGGAGGCTTCCTTCCTGGCGGATCTGCAACGCGGTGTAGAATTCCCTTTTCGTCGGCTAGGGATAAGACCGTTCCAAAGCAGAACATGGATCCAGGACGGAAGGTGATCCTGCTGTTGATGGTGACGGCCATTGAGCTAGCTTAGATCGTTGACACCCCCCCTACCTGGCGCGCCAGCTGTCGGTGTTTTGGGTCCGACCGCACACCCGGGGTTGCCCCTCAAGGTGTTTTTAGGAGTAGGGCGGTATCAACGACTGTAGCAGTATGGTTCGTGCCAGTTGCACGAGGGACAGTGGACGGTGTT
The DNA here is from genome assembly GCA_029449295.1 of Zea luxurians. Lineage (NCBI taxonomy): Eukaryota > Viridiplantae > Streptophyta > Magnoliopsida > Poales > Poaceae > Zea > Zea luxurians. Next base: position 20,436,113 of record JAOPSE010000006.1, on the reverse strand, counting down.
TACAGGTTCGGGCCGCTTAGAGATGCGTAACACCCTACGTCCTGGTGAGTATGCTTGGTGAATGAGGTTACAAGAGAGCTCTCTGAATCGAGAATGCAGAGAGTTGAAGTGGGTGGCTCAGTAATAGGGTCGATCGATCTGAAGGGGTGCCCCCTAGGCCTTATATATTCAACCGTGGGGCAATACACGTGGATATGATAACAATGCGTAGCTAAAGGATCGGTACTCGCTTGAGTTTATCTCCCCATAGTTCCGCCGACCTATCCTCGCGTGGCTCCGTTGCATGGGGGCTCCAGCGCGGGAAAGTCGGATCTCTGTTGTGGTCGCTCGCTCGACGTTGTGGATCGTCCAGGTTTGCACCGATCCAGCCTCGTGTCAACCTGCTCTGCTGATTATTCCTCCCTAGGCCCACGAAAGGATGGCCTCACGATTTATTGGGCCCTTGGGCCTTTCGTGAGGTCTTTTACTCTTTTAGTGGACCTGGGGGATGTGTGTCCCCCACACATGTCTAGTAAATAGTAGTTGGACTAGTGCCTACTTTTCTAGGTACATGAGAAACAGTAAGATTATGCCTAGGCCTACTTCTACCATGACCATATGTGGAACTAGAAGCAAACATAGCATGTGAATCATGATAAGTAGCTAAAGCAGCATGATTATAACATTTATCATGATGAGCAACATGGGAAACTTTCTTGACATGAGCATATAGGTAAGCATGGTTCTTTTGATCATGCGAAGAATATGAGCTACTAGCCATAGGAGCCTTCCCTTTCTCCTTGTTGAGATTGGAGGTCCTTTGACTTGTTAAGTTCTTGGTTTCTTTACGAAAACCAAGTCCATTCTTAATTATGGGGTGTCTACCAACAGTGTAGGCATCTCTAGCAAATTTTAGTTTCTCATAACTTTCTTTGCAAGTCTTAAGTTGAGCGTTAAGACTTGCAACATCATTGTTCAACTTAACAATAATAGAAGCATGTTCATTACAAGCATCAACGTCAATATCTTTACATCTATTACAAATTACAACATGCTCTACACAAGATTTAACTTTCTCTAGCTTAGCATTCAAATCATCGTTTAAATTCTTTAGGCTAGAGATAGATTCATGATAGGTAGACAATTCAGAGGATAGTATTTCATTTTTCTTGATTTCTAGAGCAAGAGATTTTTGAACACTAATGAATTTATCATGTTCCTCATACAAAATATCTTCTTGTCTTTCTAGCAATCTATCCTTTTCATTAAGAGCATCAATTAATTCATTTATTTTGTCTAACTTAGATCTATCTAATCCTCTAAACAAATCAGTATAATCTATCTCATCATCAGAAGATTCCTCATCGCTAGAAGAAGAGTATTTAGGAGTATCTCGAATACGTACCTTCTTATCCTTAGCCATAAGGCACGTGTGCCGTTCGTTGGGAAAGAGAGAAGACTTGTCGAAGGCCAAGGCAGCTAGTCCTTCATCATCGGAGTCGGAGGAAGAACAGTTGGAGTCCCATTCCTTTCCAATGTGCGCCTCGCCCTTCGCCTTCCTATAGTTCTTCTTTTTCTCCTTCTTCCCTTTCTTCTCTTGTGCCTGGTCATCATCATTATCAGAACATTGTGCAATAAAATGACCAGACTTACTGCACTTGAAGCAGGAGCGCTTTCCCCTTGATTTATTCTTGTTGGGAAACTCCTTGCGTCCCTTCAAGGCGGTCTTGAATCACTTGATGATGAGTTCCATCTCATCCTCATTGAGCCCGATAGCTTCCACTTATGCTACCTTGCTGGGTAGTGCCTCCTTGCTGCTTGTTGCTGAGAGCAACAGGCTACGACTCGTGGAGAGGAAGCGGTCCGTTTAGAGCATCGTCCACATATCTTGCCTCCTTCACCATCATGCGCCTGCTTACGAATTTTCTGAGGATTTCCTCGGGTGTCATCTTGGTATACCTAGGGTTTTCACGAATAAGATTTACAAGATGGGGGCCAATAACAGTAAATGACCTGAGCATGAGTCAGACAACATTATGATCCGTCCATCTTGTACTCCCGTAGCTTCAGATTTTGTTGACAAGGGTCTTGAGCTTGTTGTAGGTCTATGTTGGCTCTTCTCCCCTTATCATCACGAATCTCCCCACTTCGCTTTCCACCAGTTCCATCTTGGTGATCATGGTGGCTGTTGGGGACTTGTTCTCAAATGCTTCGGATTAAGAACAAGGCAACATAGAAGGTGTTAAATGATAAAGTCCTTCGTCCTCTGAAACATTATTTCCCTTCGGGATATAATGAATTTCGGACGAAGGTCCTGGCAAGCATACCTTCGTAAACACAAGAGATAATGATGAAGAATTCATACGGAATATGAAATTTAACATAAACATTATTATTAAATCATTTCTATTTTATTGATATAGAAAAATAGAAATGATTGCAGATTACAAATGTACCTTCGGCTTGAAGGACAGCAAAAGTACAAGCGTGACGCCAAAAGCAAATGTCCAGTCAGCGTGAACAGTACGGGGGTACTGTTCACCTATTTATAGGCACGGGACACAACCCATATAAAATTACATTCATGCCCATTACATTTGCTAATGACTTATGGGAATCTATCAAGGCCTAAGTAGTCTTTTCATCTTTAAGTCGGTTCCCTTTTCTGCTATTGCGACGAAGCTTTTCTGCGCATAGCTTCGGCTATGCACCATCCTTCGTACAGCTTGGTAATCAGCCCGTCCTTCATCTCAATTCCCCTTCGTCTAGCTTAGGCTTCGTCCTGACCGTACTCCATGTTCATAATCTGAGTCCGAAGATACCTGTTCATATATTTCACTTGGAAAACATTGTCAAATCATGTTTTTGAGGACCTTCGGAGGACGAAGGCCCCCAACAGTAGCCCCTCGCAATATTAATTTGTTAGTGATAAATTCAGATTGCGATATGGACTGAAGGCCTTAAGCCGAAGGTCCGAAAAAACACCTTCCCTTTGCTAGAATAGCAACTGTCATTGACACGCGGGACCACACAGTTTCCGTCATATCGAGTGTATAAATAGGAGCCCGCCACAATTTATTTGGCACGCTCTCTTTGCCATTTGTTTTGCCTGCTTGTAAAGCTTTGTGCCCAAAAATATTTGTTTTTTTTCCTAGTTTTAAGCTTCGGAAGAGAAAAGTAAGATTTCCGAAGGGATGTCTGAGGAGAAGAAGGCTGTTGCCGAAATGAAGCTAAGTCTCTCTGAAGAGAAAAACCCGGGCTTTCTTGAAGCATTGTCGAAGACCAATACAGAAAAGATCACCAAAGAGATTTTAGAAGGTTTATCTGAAGATACTGATGACAGCGACAGTTATGATGTAGAAAGCGGCGGGGGAGAGTCCGAAGATCGACCATGGCGGCCAAGTCACTCGGTTTTCGGAAAAACCACTATTAAGCAGAGTCATATTGACAATATGAGGGGGAGATACTTTCGAGATGTATCTATTGTGAGGGCTGATGCTGGAGAAAAAACTTCTCCCTCTCCCGAAGAAAATGAGGTCGTGATCTTCCGAAGCTTTCTCAAGGCTGGGCTTCGGTTCCCCCTAAGCAGCTTTGTTGTTGAAGTCTTGAAGACATTTCAAATCTACCTCCACCAAATTACTCCCGAAGCTATCATAAGAATGGGAATCTTTGTTTGGGCTGTGAAAAGCCAAGGTTTAGAACCAAATGCTAAGAGCTTTTGCAATATTCATGAGTTGGTATATGAGACGAAGCCCTGGGGAAAAGAACAATATCACAACAACTTTGGTTGTTATAGCTTCGGTGCCCGCTCCGGGTCAAGCTGCCCCGTGCCAACCTTTCGGAAGAGGTGGCCCGGTGCCTGGATGACAGAATGGTTCTATGTGAAGAATGACTTGTTAGCGCAGGAAGATGTTAAGGATATCATTATGCGCCCTATCTGGCAACGCTTCGGACTTCGAAAGCCGAAGGTTGAAATGGATGAAGCAGCCGAAGAATGCCAAAGAGCCTTCGGCGTGATCTGCTCTTTTATTGGGACAAGGGATTTGGTCCAAGAACATATTGCCTTCAGAATTTGGCCACTTGTAGGAAAGTGGGAAATGCCGAAGGAGACCATCAAAGAATCTGACGAAGGTGGACTGGTTAGACTAAAATACACATTCAAATATGGAGATAAGTTTGTTGAACTAGATGACGACTGGTTAAAAAGTATTGAAACCGTAAGTGACGAACTGCTTGGGGTATACTCGAAGGCCAAGAATACTGCATTATCAGCGACCTTCGGAGGCCGAAAGAAGAGGCTTAACCGGGTATTTGATGCAATCGGGTTTGTCTACCCTGACTATCATTACCCGGTGTCAGGCCGCAAAAGAAAAAATACTTCTCCTGTAAAAGAAGTCGCCCCTAGGTGCTCCTAGTGAGCCAGCGCCGCAAAGAAAAAAGGAAAAGGTGCTCACACACCGGGCACGTTTTATTGAACCGGCCATAGTGCCTGAGTTTATTGGTGAAGTCTCTTCGGCTACTGAAACTACAGAACCAACTCCAGTGCCGAAGATCGAAGAAAAAACTGAAGCACCTTCAGCAGAGAAAGCAGAAAAACCGAGAACTGAAGGAACAAAAATATTGGAAATCTTAAGTGCTTCATCAAGTGTTGAGACAATAAAAAATCAAAAGGGCCCATCGGTGACCCCGAAAAGAAAAAGAATGGTCAATGTGCTAGATGTTTTGGAGACAATTAAGTCTTCAAGCACAACTCCGAAGAAGACTGTTGAAACTTCCAAAGCGAAAGCTGAAAATCTTTGCTGCTGAAGCTCCAAAGCAACAATTAGAGACCGAAGCTGGGCCTTCAGAGCCCATGAAGGTAAAATCCTTGGAAATCGAAGAGGAGAAAATGACAGAGCCAATTCTAGTTGAAGAAATCAGTACTGCTGCCCCCGAAGCTTCCCCCAAAGTCCTTGATTATATTGTTCGACATGCTTCAGGGAAAAAGTTATCAGAAGAAGAAGTTTTTGAAGCTAATCACTATGCCAAAGAATTGAAATATCCGAAGGGGGCACTAGTGTTTAATGGGACAGATGAAGAAGATTTCCTATACTGCCTCCCAGATAACAAAGAATTGCTCGTCTGCCGGGAAATGGCCCGAAGCATGGGGTTTCCGAAGCTGGAGGCTGGCCTCTGCGCGATGACAAAGGACGATCTTCCGAATAGCCTTGCATACAATAGCCTGAAGGTACGAGAACTTCTTGTTTGAAAATTTTATGATTTGAAATCTATTCTTTTCTTATACCAACTTTTTTACATATAGGGTTTAATACTAAGCAATGCGCTGAGAGCGCAAAAGAATGCCGAAGACGAGAGCTACGAAATTGCTTTCAACAACCTTCGAACAGAGGTTATCAAACTAAGAAACGAAGCCCTGGAAAAGGACAAAATTCTAGTTACATCCGTGGATAAAATAAAGGAGGACGAAGCTGCCTCTAAAGCACAGGCTGCGGCTCAAAAACTCGAGATTGAGGATCTTCGGAAGCAGTTAGCCTGAGCTAAGGAAGAACGTATACTTGAAGAAACGAAGCGAGAACTTAGCGATCAATGGGCAAATCATTTAAAAGGAACTGTTGAAGAGCTCCGCTCATCCAAGAAAAAATGCTATGGCAAATCTATGGAGTGCGTTAAGAAAATAAAAACTAGCTTCGCCAGCATTGGCGCATTCTCGAGCGAGGAAAACTTTACAAGAGGCAACTCCGAAGGTCCCATCGAGTGGATTAATCACGAAGCTGAGGCCTTTGAAGAAATTTTGAATAGCCGCGGAGACATATGCGCTTTTTCGGGTGCCAGGGGGATTGCCACCATTTTGGAAAGGAAAGGCTGCGAGCATGTAAAAATTTTAGCACAATCCGAAACTGCCTTGTCCTTCGAAGATGCAAGAGACCCTTCGGCCGAAGCTAGCATGGTTGGTGGAAAATTTTTCACCGATATCTGGGACAATGGTGGCTGAGAAATGGCCCGAGAAATTATCCAGAAAAGTGAAAAAGGCATCCATGATGCTAGAAAAGTAGCAGAGGCTGCTGAGAAAGGCGCAGAGCCCGAAGGGCAAATAGGTATTAACTAGTGGTTTTTATTGTTTTGTAATTTTTTAATTTCAAACTTTGTTCGCAATTTGTAATAGCAATGTAGCCGTATCCTGTCCTCCCTCAGATCCTGCTAAAGCGTCTGCGGTCCCTCACCCGAAGGAAGACGATGAAATCAAAAAGATGGCCGAAGCTATCATGGATCAAGTTGTCAATCAACTTCTGAACGAAGCTGCTGAAGTAGTACATAGGGAAGACTAGGTGTTATTGTGAAAACATTTGAAATGTAATATGTGTGGTATCTTGTAACCCTGAATGTAATATATTTGCTTTTTATGGTTCAATTCTTTACGATGCATGAAACTTTACATACATACCGTTTTTGAGCCTTCGGCGAAAAAACACCTTCCCTTCTTTTCATGCTTCGTGAAGAAAAAAACTTTTATGCATCACAACAATGTCCATAGAGCTCTGATGAAGAATATCCAAGCTTCGTGAAAACATTCTCCGAAGCTATACTCCGAAGATCAATATTGTATCTCCTTGTGACTTAGCACGATTTTCACTTTTTCAAAGCATTCTTCCGAAGATCAATATTGTGTCCCCTTCTTGTGCCATATGCAACATGATGTATGATGCTTATGCTATGCGAAATGATGTGATGATGTTATGTTATGCAGAATGATATTTGTCCCGAAGATACACACACATCCCCGCAATAAAACACAATCTTTTTATATCAGCGCTGACTTTTCGCTGTAAGCCTCCCTTAGGAGCTTCTTCGCCTTTTACTTTAGCGGTATCAGCGTTTATTTTTCGCTGTAAGCCTCCCTTAGGAGCTTCTTCGCCTTTTACTTTCGGCGGTATTCGCGTTGACTTTTCACGCTTCGCCTTTTACTTAGGCGGTATCAGCGTTGACTTTTCGCTGTAAGCCTCCCTTAGGAGCTTCTTCGCCTTTTACTTCAGCGGTATCAGCGTTTATTTTTCGCTGTAAGCCTCCCTTAGGAGCTTCTTCGCCTTTTACTTTCGGCGGTATTCGCGTTGACTTTTCGCGCTTCGCCTTTTACTTAGGCGGTATCAGCGTTGACTTTTCGCTGTATGCTCTGCATTCCCTTTGGAACGACTTTGGAGCAGAAAACTTACACTGTGCTCCCTTTGGAACGGCTTTTTGTGACTTCAGCAAACTTACTCTGCGTTCCTTAGAACGACTTTTTGTTGCTTCGAAGGATTTTTGATAATTCGAAGGTCCTCCTTGTTATCGCAAATCTTTAAGCTTCAGCAACTTAAGCCTGTGGAGAAAATACATTTTCCTTGTGGCAAACAACGAAACTATTACATGAAAACTAAAAAATGTCCTTTATTACACAGAAAATAAAACTGAATGAAAAAGACTGCTATCAAGGTAGGATATTTGTCAATAGATGTGCTTCGACTCTGGCACAGTGCTATTGACTGTGCGAGCTTCGAACTGTTCTCTGAAGTCCCTTTGGTGTGGAGCATATTGGCTCCCTTCTGGCTGTTGGCCTTGTTGCAGCGGTGGTGGAGGCGGAGGCTGTTGCCAGGAAGCTTGAGGTTGAGTCGCCGAAGCAACAGAAACTGCAGGGTGGTTGCCTACATATTCTGGGATGTAAGGCGAATGATACGAAGCAGTGTGCATGACCTGCTTCGGCTGAGCCTGTTGTGCTGCAGCTTCGGCTATTTCCTTTTGCTTCTGGATGGTAACATGGCACATCCTGGTGGTATGGCCTTTGTTCTCACCACAAAACAAGCAAAAAATTCTTCTTGGTTGATCTCCAAATCTTCCGCCGAAGCCCCTGGCGCCTCTGCCTCTTGGAGCTGGTGGTCGGAAGGAGCCTTGCTGTTGCCCCGAAACCTGTGAGGAGCACTGTGGCCTTTGCTGCTGGCTCCCCCTATCATCATTTTGAGTAGGGTTGTGAATTGACCTAACGTGCCTCGGATAGAACCTCCCTCCGAAGCCCCTGGTCATTTCAGAAAACCTGAAAGCCTCCTCCCTTCTTTGACGAAAATCATTATCGGCCCGAATATACTCGTCCATCTTCTGGAGCAGCTTCTCCAAAGTTTGAGGAGGCTTCCTAGCAAAGTACTGAGCTGAAGGTCCTGGCCGAAGCCCCTTGATCATGGCCTCAATGACAATTTCGTTGGGCACTGTTGATGCCTGTGCCCTCAAACGCAAGAACCTCCGGACATACGCCTGAAGGTATTCTTCGTGATCCTGGGTACACTGGAATAGAGCTTGAGCAGTGACTGGCTTCGTCTGAAACCCTTGGAAGCTGGTTAACAACAAATCCTTCAGCTTTTGCCATGAAGTGATCGTTCCTGGTCGAAGGGAGGAATACCAGGTTTGAGCAACACTTCTGACAGCCATAACAAAAGATTTGGCCATGACTGCAGCATTGCCACCATACGAAGATACTGTTGCTTCATAGCTCATCAAAAACTGCTTCGGGTCTGAGTGGCCGTCGAATATGGGAAGCTGAGGCGACTTGTAGGACGGAGGCCAAGGTGTAGCCTGCAGCTCAGCGGACAGAGGAGAAGCATCATCAAAAGCAAAATTCCCATGGTGGAAATTGTCATACCAGTCATCTTCGTTGAAGAAACCCTCCTGATGAAGGTCTTTTTGTTGAGGCCTTCGGTTCTGCTCATCTTGAGTAAGATGACGAACTTCTTCGGAGGCTTCGTCTATTTGCCTTTGTAGTTCAGCTAGCCTGGCCATCTTTTCCTTCTTCTTTTGTACCTGTTGATGAAGCATCTCCATATCTCTGATTTCTTGGTCTAGCTCATCCTCTTGAGGCGTCGGGCTGGCAACCTTCCTCTTCTGGCCTCGGGCCTCCCGAAGAGAGAGAGTTTCCTGATTAGGGTCCAGCGGTTGCAGAGCTGCAGCCCCTGTTGCTGAAGCTTTCTTTGGCGCCATAACGAAGGTTTATGGTTGCCGAAGGTATTCAAAACTCAAAGAGTGGAAGTGGGTTCACCGGAGGTGGGCGCCAATGTTGGGGACTTGTTCTCAAATGCTTCGGATTAAGAACAAGGCAACATAGAAGGTGTTAAATGATAAAGTCCTTCGTCCTCTGAAACATTATTTCCCTTCGGGATATAATGAATTTCGGACGAAGGTCCTGGCAAGCATACCTTCGTAAACACAAGAGATAATGATGAAGAATTCATACGGAATATGAAATTTAACATAAACATTATTATTAAATCATTTCTATTTTATTGATATAGAAAAATAGAAATGATTGCAAATTACAAATGTACCTTCGGCTTGAAGGACAGCAAAAGTACAAGCGTGACGCCAAAAGCAAATGTCCAGTCAGCGTGAACAGTACGGGGGTACTGTTCACCTATTTATAGGCACGGGACACAACCCATATAAAATTACATTCATGCCCATTACATTTGCTAATGACTTATGGGAATCTATCAAGGCCTAAGTAGTCTTTTCATCTTTAAGTCGGTTCCCCTTTCTGCTATTGCGACGAAGCTTTTCTGTGCATAGCTTCGGCTATGCACCATCCTTCGTACAGCTTGGTAATCAGCCCGTCCTTCATCTCAATTCCCCTTCGTCTAGCTTAGGCTTCGTCCTGACCGTACTCCATGTTCATAATCTGAGTCCGAAGATACTTGTTCATATATTTCACTTGGAAAACATTGTCAAATCATGTTTTTGAGGACCTTTGGAGGACGAAGGCCCCCAACAGTGGCATCATTCCCCTCGTGGGAGATCTTGAGGGTGTCCTATATCTGTTTGGCATTGTCCAAGCCGCTGACCTTGTTATATTCATCCTTGCATAGAGATGCTAGCAAAAAAGTAGTAGCTTGGGCATTTTTATGTATTTGTTCAGTAATAAATACAGGATTATCAGTACTGTCAAAATGCATTTTATGACTAGGATGGAGAGAAAATAAGTGACTACGCATTTTATGACTCCAAAATGAGTAGTCTTCTCCATCGAAGTGTGGAAGTCTTCTAAGTGGAATAGAGAACAAATGAGCATTTGAATTGTACGTGATGCGAGAATAATCAAAGGAGTAGTTTTGATTAACCGTTTTCTTTTTGGACGAGGAGTCGTCGTTATCGTCATCCCTTGGTGAAGAAGAGGAGGCATCGCTGTCGTAGTAGATAATCTTCTTGATGCGCCTCTTCTTTCTGTCCCTCTTCTTGTGACTCGAGCCTAGGTCAGTAGGCTTGTCATCTCTTGGCTCGTTGAAGAGGGACTCCTTTTCCTTGTCGTTGATCACCATCCCCTTGCCCTTAGGATCCATCTATTCGGTTGGTTAGTCCCTTGAATGAAGAGTACGACTCTGATACCAATTGAACGCACCTAGAGGGGGGTGAATAGGTGATCCTATAAAATCAAATACTGAATATCCACAACTTGGTTATGAAATGTTAGTGTGATTGAAACCAAGTTGCTAAAGTGTGAACTTTAGAAGAAAACCAATCACAATAAAGATGGACACAAGACATAGTGATTTTTATCTCGTGGTTCAGCCAATGCCTACTCCACATTGTGGTGACCTCCTTCGATCAAGGATTGCACTCAATCCCTCTCATGTGATCCAATGATCAACTTTGAGTACCACAGTTTTCTTCCTTTGCAGTCTTTTCCCATTTGCGAGGAATCTCCACAAATTGGAGCCTCTCGTCCTTACAATGTTGATCACAAGAGAAGCACAAGAGTAAGGGAGGGAAAGCAACACACGTAAGACTCAAATCGCAGCAAACACACGCACACAAGCCAAGACGTGAGCACAAAACACGACGCAGGGAGTTTACAACTCAAATAGTGCTCAAATCTCTAACACAATGATCCGAGTGTGTGGTGGAAAAGTCTAGGCATCTTTGAATGCTTAGAGAATGCTTGGTGTACTGCTCCATGTGCCTAGGGGTCCCTTTTATAGCCCCAAGGCACCTAGGAGCTGTTGGGGATCAAATTGGAAGGCAATTCTTGCCTTTTGTCGGGTGGCACACCGAACAGTTCGGTGCACCACTGGACATGAACAGTAGCTGTCCGGTGCCCGATCTCCTTCCTTTTCTGGTGAAGCCGACCATTGGGCCTTCAGTCCCCTTGGCACACCGGACATTGTCCGATGCACACTGGACAGTCCTGGTGCGACCAAGTGACCGTTGGCTCAGCCACGTGTCGCCTGTTGATCACGCTACCGGCCGTTGGCCGCGGGTGCCGATTGGCTCACCGGACAGTCCGATGAATTTTAGCCGCGGTGCCTTTGCTTTTTCCCGAGAGCGACGAGTTCCTCACCGGGAAAGCCTGGGCACCAGACACTGTCCGGTGCACCACCGGACAGTTTGGTGCACCACAGGCTAGAGTTGGTTTGGCTAAACTTAGCCAAATCTTCTCCAATTCATTTCCTTTTTTCTTAGCAATGTCCCTAGCACTTAGAGAGATATGTTAATATCCAAAAACAATTTACTAGGGCTAGAGACATACCTTGATTCTTGATTTGCACTTCTCCACCACTAAGTACATATGAATTAAAGCAATATGTGTTGGGCACCTAATCACCAAAACATTTATAGAAATGGCCCAAGGACACATTTCCCTTTCACAATGTTCTAAGGCTGGGTGGCCATATTAACATGTCTCTTAGTAGCAAAATCATATAATGCATAAAATAACAGGCTAAGGGATGTATTTGAAAACATAGGTAATTTATGCATCAAAGAGATCTAGTGAGCTTAACATTGCTTTAACTAACGAAAGGGTGAGATCTCGCAGAACTAGCTTCTGGATCCATCGTCTCGCGTAGATTTGCAGAATTGGCCCCCTCGGGACATCACAAACGCTCCGATAACTACACAGCAAGAACAAGCAAAAGTACAAACCAGCAAGTATATCAACAAATATTCACTATAGTGGTTAGGATTGGTGGTGGATGGTTGAATATATTATCGATTAAAGCTTGTATTGATGGAGTAGAGATGCTTACCCGAAGGGTAGATTGGAGTTGAACCAACACTAGAAGTGTAGTCAGCAGAGCGGGGTAACTGAGTGGGTGGGGGTTGCCTTGGCTTAGGGTGCTGAGGGTGTAGCGAGGTAGAGGGTAACTGAGCGTATTTGTAGCTAGGTACATATGATTTAGTATGGTAGAGTTTACTATTTATGAGAATAGTGGTGAAATAATTATCTGACTTAGTTTGAACAGGGAAATTATAGGCAGAACATGTAACAAGAGTATTATTAGGAGTTTTATAGAATATGAACCATGCATATGGGATGGCATGGTTGGATACAAGATAATTTGATAAGAACTTAGAAACAAGAATTGTCTAAATCTTAGTTTGGACGGAGAAGTTTTGGATTTTACAATCATAGGAATTAGAAAAAGAAAAGCAAAAAAGAATATTCTTGAATATTCCAAAATTTGAATATTTGGGGATATTTGGAAATTCAAAAACATAGAGCGGAGTGCTAGAAAATAGTTTTGGGCTTGCTCATGAGCAGATGTTCATGTTGATGGCAGTTGTTCCTACCTAATGTATCACATGGGACAACAATTTGGTGGGACCCAGATAGCTGGAATACTTTGGTATCTAGTCCGGGTGGGCTATGGTATATTGGCCTAGAGTTTTATAGGATTGATGATGTATCTGTACAAACATGGTTCGCTTTTCTTTTTCGAAGCCTAGTTCGAAAGAACCTCAAAATTAAGCGAGCTCAACTTGGAGCAATTTTGTGATGGGTGACCAAACAGGAAATTCTCAATGGAAGTAAAATCACAGTCACTAGAGTCCGTATGACTTAGATATTGGTCTGGCGGGTCTTGGTCGAGCTAAACATCATGATGGATCAGTAGCTGAATAAATAGGCGATCAGATGTATGATGAATAGTAACTATGAACGAAGAATATTTCGTATGAACAAACGATGAGCGATGAATAGTTCGTATGAACGAACGAAGAACGATGAATAACTCATATAAACAAACTTGAATGATGAATAGTTCGTATGAACGAACGATGAATGATGAATAGTTTGTATGAATGAACGATTAATAGAGATTATGAACGAACGGTGAAGGATGAATAGTTCGTATGAACAAACGATGAACGATGAATAAGAATTATGAACAAACGAACGAACGATTGAATGATCGAACAAACAAACGGTCGAAATTTCGACAACATGACGAATGAACAATAATTTAATTTGGACGAATGAACGGACGGACGATCGAATGAACGACCGAGCGATCCTTGTGCTTGTGTGGGAGTGGGAGTGAGTGGGAGTGAGTTGCCATGAAATGGCTGGGATGGCAAGAGGGAGCTCCTTGCCCCTCTTTTTGTAGGCAAGGTGGGGGATTAGGGCGAGGAGGTGAGGATTAGTGGGAGGAGGTGAGCATTAGTGGGAGATAAGCATGTATTTGCCGTGGATTAGTGAAATTTGCTTGTAGATCTCATTGTATGACACCAGAGGCATATATATATGTATGAGCATAAGGAAAAGTATTAAGAAAATATTTGTAGGAATTTTAAAAATGATTCTGAGGGTATTTCTCAGGAGAAAAATATTTGGAGAAATATCAGTGGAATATTTGGGTAGTATTTCTAGAAATAATTTGAAGGGATCACTTATAAAATATTTGTAGGATATTTTGAGGAGAATTTTGGAGAGAATATAGACCATTATATTTTTTTGTTGAGATCAACTTGCAAACAAACATTTTGAAATGAAATTGAAAATTAATTTTGAATTTAGAACGAGTTTGAAAAAATGTCTAGATTTGAATTTTCGGGGTGCTACACTTATTAGGTCACTCCAACATCATCTTATGTCTCACTCATTCCCATCTTTCCTGAAACTTCTGTGCAAGGCCATAGAACTTGAACACAAACATGTTCAGCTAGGCGAGATGAAGAGGAAGGTTATCACCCAGGGATAAGCAGGCAGGAGCATTCGCCCTGGCTACAATCGGCCTCAAAGCACACCAGTTTGCACATGAGGACATATTGTTGGACAATAGTCATATCAACGCCCTGTTCAGCAGTCACCACAATCCACACCCTAGACACCACACCCTCACCAAGCAGCCCCATTAAGTACTCCAACAAAACCTACTAGCCAGAACACTATCCCAGGCAATGCTTGTTTCAAGTGTGGTGTGATTGGGCATTATACCAATGTATGCCCTAAAAGGAATGCAAATGCCACCCTAGCTTGAGGCAGTAATCCCAACAAGCAAAATTAGACTCCATCCAGTACCTGCGGCCAACGAGAATATAATATTGGCAGGGCTAATCAGATCAATGTTGAAGCTACCGTTGATGGCTCTAACATTATTATTGGTATGTTCCTTATTAACTCCATACCAACATCTATATTGTTTGATTCTAGGGCTTTGCTATGGTTGATCTCTACTCGTAATGTTAATTCACATAGTCTACTGCTCATCACACCTAAGGGACCTTTTGAAGCACATTTTATGAGCCATAAGATAGACATAACAATCATGGGGGAGAAATTTGGGCCATGCTATAGTATTGGAGGAAAGTAGCATATACTTGATCCTTGGTATGAAATGGTTAAAAATAGTGGAATGCAGTCATACATTGTGCTAGGGGAACTATAGAACTTACCAGTCTAGATGGTGATAGATTTGAGGTCATAATTGTCCTAACCTCATCCACTAAACCCGCTATCTATCAGCTTGAGGGAGAATTTTCGAGCAAACATATCCGAGTGGTTAGGGATTACCTAGATGTCTTAATAGAAGAGTTATTCGGGATGCTACCAAACTAGGATGTGGAGTTCACTATTGATCTCTTACCTAGAACTGCCCCTATATCCAAAAGACCCTATAGAATGTTCGTGGAAGAATTAAAATAACTTAAGAAATAGTTGAAAGAGTTGCAGGATATGGGGTGTTGGTCACTTGTTCTTGAATGCTATAAATCAGGAATAAGGCAACACAATTGTTAATAGTTAAAGACCTTCGTCCTTCGAAGCATTATACCCTCTCGAATATAATGATCTTCAGACGAAGGTCATGAAGGACATACCTTCATCATCATGACATATAAACATGAATGATGAAGCAAGGAAATATAAATTAATATAGGTAATAATTGTATATTAGTAATTTATTTATATTTGTATGCCATAAACATGAACAGATATCAACAATGTTTATGTTACATTGATACCTTCGGTTTGCCAAAATGTGAAGGCACATGAATGGTGCGAGAGTGATTACAATACCGCGTGAACAGTACGGTGCTACTGTTCATCTAATTATAGGCACGGGACACAGCCCGGATAAAATTACATTCATGTCCTTGACATTCACTCGTAATCACAATACAAATTATCAAGGACTAAGTAGTCTTTTCCCCCTTTAAGTCGGTATCGTCCTTGTTCTTCGTCACCATATTAAGCTGAAGCTCTCCGACAATAGCTTCAGCGCTTGTTCCTATCACCTTCGAGTTGCTCCTTTACACCGCGTATACTTTCGCCATTAGAGAAGATCTTAATCTAGGAGCCGAAGCCTTCTATAATAATCCATGTCATACTAAAAACATATGATTAGTCACGTTTTTTGAGGACCTTCGAAAGAGGAAGGCCCCCAATAGTAGCCCCTCACAGTATTGACTTGTTTCTTTGTAACAAGTTTAGACTGCGACGTGAACGAAGGCCTTTAGTCAAAGGTCCGAAAAAACACCTTCCCTTCGCTAGAATAGCGAATGACACTGGCATGCAGGGCCCACCATACCATGGGACGCTAGGCATATAAATAGGAGCCCACATTAGAGGCATTTTTGCGCCATTCCAGTTGCTTGCACTTGTGCTCATCATTTTAAACTTGCTTATTTCGCCGAGTTTTGATTGAGATTGAAGCTTCAGCATTCCAAGATCCTTTGTTTTTAATGACTGACGGAAAGAAGATTGCTGACCCAGCACTTTCCAAGTTTTATGAAGCTATGGAGAGGAAAAATGATGAGAAAATTGCTCATGAGACGCTGGCTGGGATATCTGAGGATTCCAGTGGTAGTGAAAGTTTCGATGGAGAAAGCGGAAATGAAGATGCCGAAGATCGGCCCTAGTGACCTAGCCATGTTGTCTTCGGGGAGTCAACCATTAAGCAAGGACAAATTGATGTTGTTGGGGGTCTGCTTCATCGCCGAAGGTCCTATGAGAAGAAATACCTTTGGAAGGCCAGAACAGGAACGATGCCGAAGCTACCAGTCAGGGAGCTTCGTAGTATATTTCAAAATGCACTGACTTAAAGATGAGATGACCAATTGGCCCATGATAACCTGTGTAATAATTGTAATCATTTGTAGAGGACATGAATGTAAATTCACACAGGCTGCGCCCTGTGTCTATAAATAGGTGAACAGTACCCTCGTACTGTTCACGCTTCCGCATCTTATTTTGTATCTTCGTCTTCTGTCAAGCTCAAGGTACAAATGTAGTTTGATATTACTTTCATGTATTCATGATTATTTAACAATAAATGTTCATATTTCGATACCATGTAATTATTTATATTGTTGTTTTGTGTTTCATAAGCTTCATCCTTTGATTATATATGTCGTGCTTATGAAGGTATGTCGTTCATAACCTTCGTCCGAAGATCATTATATCCTAAGGGAAATAATGCTTCGAAGGACGAAGGACATTAACATTTAACATTTTTGTGTTGCCTTGTTCTTAATTCAAAGCATTTGAGAACAAGTCCCCAACGTTGGCGCCCACCGTGGGTATCGAACCTACGACTAGCGCTCACCTCCGGTGAACTCACTTCCACTGTTGAGCTGATGGCTTCATTCAACAACCAAGCTGAAGCACCTTCGGCTATGAAGCTAGTGCTCCTGATAATAGGCGGCTCAAGTTCAGAGCCGGCTAACAAGAAGTAGAAGAAGGAAGCATAGAGAAGGGGCAGCATGTTGGGGTGCAGGGACCTTTCATCAAGTCAAATGGTCTCACATCCCAATCACCTTCTCCTAGGAGGACCTTCAGATCAAGGATTACTCTCACAATGATGCTATGGTCATATCTTGCGTCATCAAGGGATTTCTGGTCCATAATGTTCTGGTTGATACAGGCAGTGCCACGGATATCATATTTGCTAAGGCCTTCAGACAGATGCAAAAGTCAGAGGACAAGATTCATGATGCTATACACCCTCTTTGTGGCTTCGGAGGCAGGCATATTGCAGCGCTCGGCAAAATCACGATGCTAGTGACCTTCGACTTTGTCCACAATACAAGGACTGAACAGGTTGTTTTTGACATTGTTGATATGGAATACCCCTACAATGAAATCATTGGTCGTGGGACGCTTAATGCTTTCGAAGCAATACTCCATCCATCATATCTATGCATGAAGATACCGTCGGAACAAGGGCCCATTGCTATTCATGGCAGTCAAGAAGCTGCCAGGAAGGCCGAAGGAAACTGGACAGATTCAAAAGCAATTCACAATATAGATGAAGCCGAAGCTTGTGAATAGTACAAGTACAGAAGAGAGAAGGCTGCTTTGGCTGATCAGCCAAAGCCCATGCTTCCATGTGAAGACATAGCAGAGTAGAAGGTACTACTGGGGTCTCAACTATCTGAAGAATAGGAGAAAACTTTGATAAGGTTTTTATTCAACAACAAAGATGTTTTTTCTTGGTCGGCCAATGACCTCTGTGGTGTCAACAGAGACGTCATTGAATATTCACTCAATGTCGACCCATCCTTCAGGCCAAGAAAATAAAGGCTTCGGAAAGTGTCTGATGATAAAGCCGAAGGTGCTTGGAATGAAGTAAAAAGGCTTCTCAGTGCTGGGGTCATCAGAGAAGTAAAATATCCAGAGTGGCTAGCCAATACTGTTACGGTGAAGAAGTCCAACGGCAAATGGAGAATGTGTATTGACTTCACAGATCTTAACAAGGCCTGTCCAAAGGACGAATTTCCATTACCAAGAATAGACTCTCTTGTAGATGCAGTAGCTTCTTCAGAGCTTATGAGTCTGCTGGACTGCTACCCAGGATATCATCAAATATGGATGAAGAAGGAGGATGAGCCAAAGACTAGCTTCATAACTCCCAGTGGCACCTATTGCTATCTTCGGATGCCTGAGGGGCTCAACAATGCTGGAGGAAGCTTCAGCAGAATGACAGCCAAGGTCCTTCATTCCCAGATAGGAAGAAATGTGCTAACATACGTTGATGACATCATAGTAAAAAGTACGAAGCAAGAAAATCACATTACTGATCTGCAAGAAACATTTGCTAATTTCAGGCAAGCTGGCCTGAAATTAAATCCAAAAAAATATGTCTTTGGAGTGAAGAAGGGTAAGTTCCTTGGTTGTCTAGTTTCAACGAAGGGGATTGAAGCTAACCCAAAGAAGATCGAAGCTATTCTTCGGATGGAGCCACCAAGCACAAAGAAGGGGGGCCCAACTGCTGATAGGAAGACTGGCATCATTAAATAGATTCATATCTAGATCAGTAGAAAGAAATTTGCCATTCTTTGAAATACTAAAGTCAGCCGAAGTTTTTCAATGGGGCCCAGCTCAACAGAAGGCCTTCGAAGAGCTGAAGCAATACTTGATTGATCTAACAACATTAACTCCACCTACGCCAGGGGCTCCGTTACTATTGTATGTGGCAGCTTCGTACTCTGTAGTGAGTGCAATGCTTGTACAGGAGAAGCTTGAAGGACAAATTAAAAAGCAAGCCCCAGTATACTTTGTCTCCGAAGTTCTAAGTTTATCAAAGAAAAACTATACAGAGTTGGAGAAGGTGTTGTATGCTGCGTTAATGGCCTCCAGGAAACTTCGGCACTATTTTCAAGCATACCACATAATTATTCCTTCATCATAGCCTCTGAAGGATATTATGAGGAACAGAGAAGCTACTGGAAGGATTGGAAAGTGGGCTGCGGAGCTTAACAAATTCACTATTGACTATGTCCATAGATCCTCAATTCAGTCCCAAGCGTTAGCAGACTTCATTGCTGATTGGACGCCAGGGGCTCAGGAAGAAGAAGCAAATAAAGATGACGAAGCCTGGATAGTGTTCTGTGATGGTTCCTGGGGAACCTTCGGTGCAGGTGCGGCTGCTGTCTTAGTTGCACCTTCCAAAGTCAGAACATGCTATGCAGCAAGGCTTGATTTCAGCTGTACAAATAATATTGCTGAATACGAAGCATTACTTTTGGGACTTCGAAAGTTAAAGGCAATGGGAATAAGAAGGGCAGTCCTCAAAACCGACTCTCAAGTTATTTCTGGTCATGTTGACAAGAGTTGCAAGGCAAGAGATCCGAAGCTTGAGAGATACCTGGACATAGTTCGAAGGCTTGAAGCTTCTTTCGAAGGATTTTCTGTTAAGAATATTCCAGGAGGGGAAAATGAGCATGCTGATCTGCTAGCCAAGTCAGCGGCACAGGGGCTTCCTCTACCTTCGGAAGTATTTTTCGAGACAATAAGAGCACCTTCTGTGGAACTCCTCGAAAGAGCAGTGCTCACAATATCTCCTGTCCATAGTGAAGATTGGAGGACTGAGATTATATATTTCCTCCAAGGTAACTACCTCTCGGATGATGAGGTCTATAACAAAAGAATGGAAGCAAGAACAAGACCATATATCATAATAGAAGGTGAATTATATAAACATGGAGTTTGTTCTCCACTTCTCAAGTGCTTCTCCAGAACTGAAGGTATAGAATTAATGAAGGAGATACATGCAGGATTGTGTGGATCTCATATTGGGTCCAGACCTCTTCTAGGAAAGGTTTTCCGACAAGGATTCTATTGGCCGAAGGCAGCTTCGGACGTAGCAGATTTGGTCCAAAAGTATGAACATTGCCAAAAATGTGCAAGAGATCAGAAACAACCTTTGTCATTGACTCGGCTAATACAACCAACCTGGCCATTGCAAAGATGGGGCCGGATCTACTAGGTCCACTTCCACCAGCGCAGGGCAACCTGAGATATGTTGTGGTGGTGGTAGAATATTTTTCTAAGTTGATCAAAACAAAGCCTTTGGCTACAATAACTTGGGCTACAGTCCAAATTTTTTTTGGTAGAATATAGTTTGTCTCTTCGGTGTGCCGAAGGCTATAACTGTGGACAATGGAACGCAGTTTGATGCTGAAACTTTCAAAGATTTCTGCGATTAGATCAGCACAAAAATTCATTTTGCACAGTCAGGCACCCAGAATCAAACAGACTATTTGAAAGCGCAAATGGTATTATAATGACAGGAATAATGAAGTTAATCTTCAATCAGCCTAGAGGAAAGTGGCCAGATGAGTTGGTTAAAGTGGTGTGGAGCCACAATACAACTATATCAAGGTCAATAGGTTTTACACCATTTAAGTTATTGTTCGGTGACGAAGCCATAACCCCCGAAGAGGCTAAAGCGGGGTCAATAAGAACAGTAGCTTCGGCCGAAGACGAAGCTAATTATTCTGTGACAAAAGATACTATAGAACGGACCAGACTTCAGGCTGTGGAAAATATCAACAAATATCAAGTCGAAACAATAAAATGGTGCGATAGAAAAGTTCGATTGAAAGACATTAAGCCAGGACACTTGTGCTTTGGAGATTAGCCAACCCTGACACAGTAGGCAAGCTTCAGCTGAAGTGGGAAGGACCCTTTCTAGTAGTATCTTCGTCAAGACCCGGTTCTTACAGGTTAAAGGACATGGACGGCAATGACATTCCTAGATCCTAGAATGCGGATGAGCTTCGATGATATTATGTATAAATTGATGTAATCTTTTTCATTTTTTCTTATGGCACCCTTTTCCTTTCCAAAGGGAGAGAAAGGTTTTTAATGGGGCCATAGTTTGTAATTTTTCCTTTCTTATTCAGCTCTACGAGAGCAAAATCCCCCAAAAATATGTAAAATGTAAAATCTGAGCATGCACCATCGAGTGTAGAGAGAGAAAAAAAAGAACAAGGAGAAGCTCAAAAGTCGTCCTTAAGGGGATGCACAGTACGACGAAGCTACAAGAAGTCGTTCCTAAGGGAGCGCAGCATAAGCTTTCTGCTCAAAAGTCGTTCCTAAGGGAATGTAGAGCCAAATACCGCCGAAATATAAGGCGAAGCGTGAAAAGTCAACACGAATACCGCCGAAATAGAAGGCGAAGAAGTTCAAAAGACATTCCTAAGGGGATGCAGAACTTACACCGAAAAATAAGCGGTGCAGCCGAAAAATAAATGGCAAAAATATTTCAGTCATTCCTAAGGGAATGAAGATTATGGATGTGGCTTCGTATGTGTGTGTCTGGGCGTTCATTTGCACGATACATTACATCATACATTGCATTCATAAACATTCATTTAGACATACATAGGATCATCATATCATACAGATACCGACAGTTGCTTCGGCTCTATGGACACAGCTTCGAAAGCAGTGTTATGCTTCGTTGTGTACGAAAAGAAGGGAAGGTGTTTTTCGCCTTCGGCTCAAAAATACAGGTTTCGTCCACATCAAAGCAGTTCGTACATGGACAAAAAGGTAATAATATATTACAAGGTATGAACAAATTTACAGAGTAGTATCTGATTACAATATTTTTTTACAAGGATAGTACAAGAGTTTTTCTAGAGCTTTTTCGCAGCAAGGTTTTCGGCTTCATCATCATC
The DNA here is from genome assembly GCA_029449295.1 of Zea luxurians. NCBI lineage: Eukaryota > Viridiplantae > Streptophyta > Magnoliopsida > Poales > Poaceae > Zea > Zea luxurians. The sequence goes on along the minus strand of JAOPSE010000006.1, from coordinate 20,414,441 downwards.
TGCTAAGCTTCGGACCATCTGCTAAGTTTCGACTCAATGCTCCTCGGCTTCGTCATCCAGTACATAACAAAGCATTATAAGGTATTCAACTTTCAAGGAAAAGGTAAGCACAAGGTATGAGTTTATTACTGGTTTAAGGTGACTTCGAGCTTCATCACCAGCCAAGCTTCGCTCGCCCTTTGCCTAGATTTGAGTAACGAATCTATTGCCAATGCTTCGAGCCAGGCCGGGAATGTTATTCAAGTCTGCTAGTGACAGGCTGAAGTTTGGTCTATTTACAATATTTCCATGTGTACAACCAGCCTTCATGAAAGCGACAGCCATGCCTCGAGAAGCTAGCAGAGCACAAAAGTCACCATGTCCAGCTATAACTTCGTTGAGGGCATCAACTTCACCTTCAATATGATCAAACGTGCCTAGCAGGTCTTCAACCGAAGGTTTAAACTTTTCGGAACTATCTCCAACTGAGTTGAAGACCTGCTTCAGCCGTTGAATGCACCGGGTGCCAAAGCCTAAGCATTTTTCTTGAAGTTCTTTGAGCGATTTCTGCAGATTTGAACTTTTTTCAATTTCAGCTTCGATTTTTGTTTCGTAATCTTTCTTCTCTTGCTCAAAGTTTTTTGATTTAAAGTTCACTGTTCAATCTGGCGATCTCAGCTTGAGCTTCTACCAGTGAAGCTTCCATCGTTTGAAGTATGAAGTCTTTCTTTTCGAGGACAGCTTCATGATCTTTAATCTTGCTTTCTAAGCCCTCGATTATAACTTCGTTTTTCTTGTCCTCAAGGTCTTGTTGCATCCTCAAGGCTTTGCTTAATAGTAGGCTCTGACAAAATAACCTTCATCAGAAAACATTCTCATATCAAAATAATAAAAAGTTAAGGGAAGAATTTTACCTTAAAGTTAGAATAAAACAAGCTACCTGCAATATGTTGCCGCCGGTATCTGCTGAGTTCAGCCTCAAGCTTCGGAAAGCCAACACAATTTGATAAAGTGCTGACAACTTTCGCCCCAGTCCGGTCCCAAAGGCAACCTAAACTCTCTTCGTCTATACCGCCGAAAAGCATCGCCCCTGGCTGGTATCTGCAAGATATAGCATAGTCCCTCAGCTCTTCTTTTTCAGCCTTAGACAATTCTTGCCCAATTATGTTTTGAAAGTTGAAATTTCCTTCTTCCGAAGCATCTTCGGCAAGCTCTTTCTCTTTTTCAAATACTGCAGCCGGGGTTTCCTCAGCAGCCGCAGCAGTTTCTTCCTCAGCCATATTCAAAATCATTTCATCAATATTAGTAAGTGTGTTTTCCAAATTTGTGGCTTCGGCTACTGCTGCTTCAGAAGTAGAAGCTTCGGCAAGAGCAGCTTCGGCTGCTGCTGCTGTTTTCGGTGCTGAGGCCGATGGCGGTGTTTCTTCAATAGCCTCAATGACAGTAATAATCCTCTGCTTTTTTGGTTCAGCTGGCTTCTCGGCAACCGAAGGCTCCTTCTTCTTATGTAAAAGCTTCATTAGTTTTGGTCCCAGCGGACTTAGCTTATTAGGTAGAGATTCAGTCATTACCTTTAAAATTTCTTCTATGTCAGTGGCAGAAGGTGTTGAGGGGATTTATTCTTCTAAATCAGCTTTTGGCTTCGGAGCTGTAACTTTTCTCTTCTTCGAAACGACCATCTTCGACTCAGGGCTGGATTTTTTCTTTTTTGCTAAATTTTCATCTTCTTTTATTATTCTGACACCTTGTCTTTGGATAACACTAACAGCTCTTTTTCGTTTTGGTCCTTCGGCACCTTTGTTCAACCGTTCATAGTCTGGATATTCAAACTTCAGAGCATCCATTACTCGGTTCAGCCTTCGTTTCGGCTGGGTAGCGAAGGCTGATGTCATTAATTGATCTTCTTTCTTCGTATAATTGCCCAAGATTTCATTGCACATAACTTCAATTGTGTCCAACCATTCTTGGCAGGGTTCTTTGAAGTGCTTCTTGAACATAAAATGATAAGGCAGTCGAACAAGTTCATTCTTTTTCTTCTCTCCTTTAAGCTTCGGCATACTCCATTCCTTTAATGTCGGGAATACTCTATTGGCCAAGTATTCCTGAACCAAATCCCTAGTACCAATATGCTTAGACACAATTCTAAATTCGCCCACAGCAACTGGGCATGGTGTCCCCGGCGTCATGCAGCACTGAGGCCTAGTTAACCCGAAAGTTAGCTCCAGCGGGCTCTGAACTAGCTTCTCCTTTTTTCATCAACCTTAACATAAAACCATTCAGTTTTCCAGCCGGTTGGGCATTTGGTGCAATAGCTAACCATCGGTGTCTTCATGTCTTTGCGGTAGGCAAAATTATAGCAGCCGAAATTCTTGTGCAGTCCATCTTCTCTAGCCTTCGTCTGATAGTGAAGTTAGTGCACCCGACAGAAGGCTTCAGCAAGCGGCTCCACCCCTTGGCTTCAAAGAGCCCAAATAAAAACGCTGAGTCTAACGATAGCGTTAGGAGTCAGCTGATGAAGATAAACTTTGAAATTTTCCAAAACATCCACAATCATTCCATGCAGAGGAAACCTCAACCCTGCTTTGAAGAAGCTCTTAAAAACCACCACCTCATCATTTTCTGGCCTCGGAGTGATCTCTTCTCCGCCAAAACGAATCAGCTTCTTCTCGGCTTCGCCGAAGTAACCTAGCTTTGTCATCATGGGCATATCGGCCTCAGAAACAATAGACTTTTCAAACCCCAGGTGGCTGGGTTTAGATGGCACGACGGAATAATCTACCTCTTCTTCTTCTTCAGCATCACCCTCTTCAATATCTGCTTCTTCAGTTTCGGCAGCAGGTGCACCTTTGTCAGAGGCGCCCTCTATCACAACCAGTCCCGACTGCCTCATTACTTCGGAGATCGGGGCAGTTTCAGCTGCTTCGGCCTCCTCTTCGTCGCGTGTAACCCTAGCTGTTGAACGGACCCTAGCCATTTGATGCTGAATTTCTTGCATTTTGACGAAGTTGAATACTTTTTATCTTTACTAAAGCACCCCCTTGTGATGAAGCTTTGATTTGGAATACGGTGAATAAGCTTCGGTTGTGGTCAAATTTTTCGGCAGCACAACAGTGCAATAGTAGTAAATGTTGTGGTAACTTCACACCTACCCGTCTGTATATATAGTGCTGCAGGTGGGAAGGTAAATCGATAAGACGATCGCACCCGCTGAACAGTTGCCCGCACCCACTGAACGGTGGACCATACTGCACGAGGAGACGAATCACCAGATCGAGTGTACCCGTCGTATGGTGGGACCACCCTACACTCAGAGTATTTAAATCATTTCTCGACAACGAGCTCAGGGAAGGTGTTTTTTGGACCGTTGGCATTCTGAAGCCTAAAAGAATTTTTCACGGGTCGAGCTCGTTACGAAAAACGATCTGGCACCGTGAAGGGACTACTGTTGGGGGTCTGCTTCGTCGCTGAAGGTCCTGTGAGAACAAATACCTTCGAAAGGCCAGAACAGGAACAATGCCGAAGCTACCACTTCGGAAGGCCAGAACAGGAACAATGCCGAAGCTACCAGTCAGGGAGCTTCGTAGTATATTTCAAAATGCACCGACTTAAAGATGAGATGACCAATTGGCCCATGATAACCTATGTAATAATTGTAATCATTTGTAGAGGACATGAGTGTAAATTCACATAGGCTGCGCCCTGTGTCTATAAATAGGTGAACAGTACCCCCGTACTGTTCACGCTTCCGCATCTCATTTTGTATCTTCGCCTTCTGTCAAGCTCAAGGTACAAATGTAGTTTGATATTACTTTCATGTATTCATGATTATTTAACAATAAATATTCATATTTCAATACCATGTAATTATTTATATTGTTGTTTTGTGTTTCATAAGCTTCATCCTTTGATTATATATGTCGTGCTTATGAAGGTATGTCCTTCATAACCTTCGTCCGAAGATCATTATATCCTAAGGGAAATAATGCTTCGAAGGGTGAAGGACATTAACATTTAACATTTTTGTGTTGCCTTGTTCTTAATTCAAAGCATTTGAGAACAAGTCCCCAACAGATGCAATGAGAGGAAGGTACTTCCGTGATATTTCAGTTGTGAGAGCTGGTGGGGAAAATAATGTCCCTCTGCCCGAAGCCAATGAGGTGGTGGTTTATATGAGCTTTTTGAAGGCAGGGCTTTGATTCCCCCTGTATAAATTGCTGGTTGAAGTTCTGAAGACTGTTGAAATTTATCTTCATCAGCTTACCCCTGAAGCTATCATCAAAATAGGAATCTTTATTTGGGCCATGAAGAGCAAGGGGGTGGAGCCAGATGCATGATGCTTCTGCAATATTCACGAACTATCCTATGAGACGAAGGCTACCGGCAAGGAGCAATATCACAACAACTTTGGTTGCTACAGCTTCGTGCCTCGCTCTGAGATGAGCTACCCAGTTCCAACATTTTGGAAAATATGGCTAGGAGCCTGGATGCAAGAGTGGTTTTATGTAAAAAGTGATCTGGTTGAGAGAGAGGATATTAAGGGGATTATTCAATGCCCTATCTGGTCTCGCTTCGGCATTAGAAGACCAGCTACTACCCTTGGAAATGATGTACAGGCATGCTAAGTTGCCTTTTACACTGTATGAACCTACATAAGCACAAGGGATTTGGTGCAGGAGCATATTTCTTATAGGGTGTGGCCAATCACAAGTGGGTGGGAAATGCCGAAGGAGGTGCTGCCGGGTCAAGCCAGAGTGGCTTAGTGTATTTGAAGTACACATTCAAATACAGGAATTAATTTGATGAGCCTAATGATGTCTGGTTAGATGCCATTGAAGCAACTAGTGATAAGATGCCTGGTGCATACTCGAAGGCTGAGGATGATGCCATGACGATGGCCTTCAGGGGTCAAGGCAAAAAGAGACTAAACAGAGTATTTGACGTCATCAGATTCATGTATCCGGACTATTGTTATACTATGCGGAAGCAAGGGAAGAAGAGGAAGACTGCTTCTTCGGCGACTTCCAGTACCCTGAAATTGAAGAAGATAAAAGTTCTGACGCCACGGCCCAGGCATATTGAAATGGTCTAAGTGTCGAAGCTAATACCCTACTCCTGCCGAAGCTAAGACAGGAATGACCGAAGGGGCAGGACCGAAGATAGCAGTGGAGCAGCTGAAAGATTTAAGTCCATTGCAAGAAACAGAAGTACCAAAGGTACCAAAGATTGCTTTAGTAACTCCAAAGAGAAGAAGGATGGCCAGCGTATTAGACGCTGTTATAGAATCTGTAAATGTGTCGACTCCAGCACCTGCTGGCGAGGGCGAAACCCTAAAGAAATCAAGTGAGGCTATCATAGCACTGACTATTGCCAAAGCTGGACCATCAGTCCCTACCAAAGCAAAATCTTCGGAGGCCGCTAAAGAAGGTACCGAAATAAGACCTTCGGAGGGTGCTAGAGCACCATTAATATTGGAAAATGAAGGTGCTAAAGAATCTGAATCTCCCACCCCTGGAGCGTCTATCGAAGAATTAGAGTCCATTGTGCGACATGCTTCACGGAAACAACTATCGAAGGAATAGCTTGCCGAAGCTAGGCAGTATGCCAAGGATCTGAAGTATCCCCCAGGATCCTTAGTATACAGTGGCACTAACAAAGATGATTTTCTATATTGCCTGCCGGACAACAAGGAGATATCTGTTTGTCGAGAAATGGCAAGGAACGTGGGATTTTCGAAGCTGGAGCTCGGCCTATCTGCGATGTCGAAAGATGAACTTGCAGATAGCCTTGCTTATAATAGCTTGAAGGTATATAAACTTTTGCTCGCACAATAAGCTGTATTTTGTTGGTTTTCTTACTATCTTCATGTTCTCACACATGTATTTTTGTTATTAGGGCTTAATTCTTAGTAAAGCTTTAAGGGCTCAAAAGGAAGCCGATGATGAAAGCTGTTAGATGGCACATGAAAATCTTCGATCAGAGGTCGTCACACTAAGGAATGAAGCCCTTGAAAAAGATAAAATACTGCTCTCCTTAGTGGATAGGCTGAAGATCAGCGAAGCGAGGCTTAATGCACAAGCTGAAGCTCACAAAGCCAAAGTTGAAGGTCTAAAGAAAAAGCTTGTCGAAATGAATGAAAATTTTGAAGATGTGAAAGCAAAGCAAGAAATAAGTGAATGGACAAGTTCAAGACTACAAAAGAATGTTGAAGAGCTTCGTGATTCTAGGGAGAGGTGCTATGAAAGATCCTTGGATTGTGCGAAGAAGCGAAAAGATTGCTTCGCGAAGGTGGGGGCATATTCCTCAAAACAAAAATTTATTTACGGCGATCCCGAAGGAGTTATCTAATGGATAGGTGAAGAACTCGAAGCTTTCGATGAGATCCTTAGCGATCGCGGAGATTTTTTGTGCTTTTGCCGGTGCCCGAGGGGTCGTGGCAATTCTAGAAAAAACTGGGTGTGAACATGTTAAGGTCGTGGCCCAGCTAGACTCTATTCTCTCAGCTGACAACACTAGGGACCCTTCAACTGAGGCTTCTACATTGGGCGGCAAATTCTACTCTGATGTGTGGATGAAGGGTGGTTGTGAGATGGCTAACAAAGCCATTAGAAAGAATGAGAAAGAATCTCACGACGCCCGAGAGGAGGCTAAGCAAGCTGAGGAAGCTGCCGAATGCGCCATGATTATAGGTCCTTTTTATTTGAAACTTTTTGCCTTGTTGTCCATTTTTATCTTTGGAACTCACCATAATATATTTTATTACAGCTGGCCTCTCTCCCCCACAGGAGCCATAAAATCCCGAAGCTGTTCCGGTTATGAAAGAAGCTTTAGATGTTGTGTAGATTGCTAACGAAGTTGTTGACGAAGTCGTCGACAGACTTTTACATGAAGCCGCTGAAAGAATTTTGAAGGAAGACTAGATTCTTGTATAATAGGAAATGTAATATTTGTGTATGGGTCAAACATCAAATGTTTATATGTATATTAATGTAATTATGTTTCTTTGTGATGCATGAAATTTGTGTACATACCATTTTTGAGCCTTCGGCGAAAAAGCACCTTCCCTTCTTTTCATGCTTCTCAAAGAAAAATTGCCCCCTCTATTGTTTGAATACCTCATACTTTGCAAGGGCTATTGTATAATAACATTGCTGACGAAGATTTCCCTATTGTGTAAAATTATGACTGTCGAAGGTGTACTTTGTGCTTCAGGACACTGTTTCATATTCCATCAAATATCTTTAGAAAAGCATTTTTCCTTCTCCACAATTTTCTTGCCGACGCAATATGATGTATGATGTAATGCTATGGAAAATGATGTGACGGTATGATGCAATATGATGTTTATGCCAAATATGAGCACCCACACGAAAACACGCCTAGACTCTACATTCCCTTAGGAACGACTTTGGAGTCTCTTCACCTTTTACTTAGGTGGTATTTTAGCTCTACATCCCCTTAGGAACGAATTTGGAGCTAAGCCCTACATCCCCTTAGGAACGACTTTGGAGCTTCTTCACCTTTGATTTAGGTGGTATTTAAGCTTTGCATCCCCTTAGGGACGACTTTGGAGCTTCTTCACCTTTGATTTAGGTGGCATTTTGGCTCTGCATTCCCTTAGGAACGACTTCTGAGCTTCAGAACTTACTCTGCGCTCCCTTAGGAACGACTTTGTAGCTTCGAAGTTTGGCTTTTGTCACACTTGATGGTGCAATCACAGTATTATTACATCAAATTGAAGGTTAATCCTTCCTGTATTGTTTTTCTTGCAAGAAAATATAAAGGACAAAATAGTAAAGGTATATTAGATCATAATGTTCTTTGGCGAAAGCATCGTGGCCTCTTTAGTAGATATGCTTTGACCCAGGCATAGTGTTGTTGACTGTTTGAGCTTCGGACTCCTCCCGAAGGTCACACTGTTGTTGAGTACGATGGTGCCCTTCTGGCCGTTGATCGGGAGCCAGCAGTGGTGGTGGTGGCAACTGAGGCCAGGGAGCTCGAGAATGACTTGCCGAAGAGACAGATGCCTTAGGCTGCTGGTTGCCTATGTACTCTAGGATGTACGGAGAATAGCACGAAGAAGTATGTAGGACCTGCTTCGGCTTCAGCAATTTCCTTTTGCTTCTGAATTGTGACTTGGCACATCCTTGTCATGTGACCCTTGTCATCACCACAAAAGAGGCAGTACAACTTTCTGGGTTGATTACCAAACCTTCCTGTACCAAAGCTTCTTCCTCCTCTGCCTCTCGGAGCTGGTGGTCTGAAGGAGCTTTGTTGCGCTGCTGATGGTTGGTAGCTGTGCTACTGCTCTTGGGTATGATTCTTGTGACGGAACCTCCCAAGTCATTAGGCCCACCTACAGTTGTCCTTGTCCAATGGACCTTGGACAACCCTGTAAGTGCACATAACTACTTGACAAGTTCGGTATCTGTGTCCTTTTCCTTTCCCAAGAGCGTGTAATACTCAAAAGTGCAATAATGAGAACAGAGATAATCTCAGTAATTTGTATCCTCTACTTATCATCACATGTGGTCAACCCTAGTTATAATTGGATAATTACAACAAAGAACACATAAATAACTTGTGCATCATGCCGGAGTTTATTTGATTGTGCATTTTGTGACAATATATAAAAAAAAATAATGAGACAAGAAATATATTCATTCAAAAAGGAAATCTAGAATCTAAAAGAAATTTTTAGAATTTAGGAAAGAAAAGAAAATAAATATTATGTGGATAAAATAAGTGGATAAAAATATATTATTCTACACTAAAGTGTGAATTTGTATAATTTACTCAGGAGTGAAACTCATGAGAGGATTCAAATTCAAATTTGGGATTCAAAATAAAAAGGAGCAATAATAGGAAAATAAAAATATAAAAAGAAAAAGGAGAAATTCCACTGTTGGGCCCCAACCCATCAATTTGGCCCATTTGGCCAACTCCTCCGTGCAGCCCAGGAAAGGATTACTGCATGCGCTGTGAGCCACTTCCGTGCGGGCCCCACCGGCCAGTCGCCGCGCGCGCTCGATCTCCTCCCCTCCACTGGCGCGTGGGCCAGGCGCGTCAGCCCTCGCCCGTCAACGAACTCACCGCGCATGGCGGCAGGCGCAGCCTCCGCGCAACCCGCCGTGACGACCGGGCCACATCGCGTGCATATAGGGGGGGCTCGTCGGGATTCGCCTACCTCTCCTCAGTTTCCCATCTTCTCTCCACCGAATAACCGAACCAATCACCGCCCCGCCGTGGAGCACTCGGTCGCCGTAGAGTCAAGCGTGGGCGCCGCCGTCGTCGACCGCGATTCACTTCACCGACGGTAAATCCCCAGCCCAAGAACCCTAATTAGCATTCTCCGCTATGGGTAGAAGCAGTCCGTGCCAGTAATCGGTCGTCTAGGTGTGTGTAATTGGACGGCGCCGTGTCAGCTCCGCCGTGAAGCCGCTGCGTGCCGTGGTCCTGCTCACCCCTACTTCAATCGTGGGTGAGTACATCCTTCCCAGATTCGCTAGCGTATAGGCTTCATGTAGCACCCTGCGTTCGGAGGAATTGTGCACCGAGGGCCGGTTTGGGATTTCCGGCCATGGCGCTCCGCCGTGGGGGCATCGCTCCGCCGCCGGAGTTCGGTTGGCTGGGGCAAACGGATCTCGGCCGTTGATTCTAGAGTAAACGGCTTGGATTAGACTCTGAGCGTACCCCTTCGCTTCAATAGATCGTGGCCGCTGGATCGTTTCTGGATGGATATGATCGCGACGGGCGTAAATAAAATCCTGGTCGTCGATCTATCGGTGGACGAATCCGGTGGCATCTCAGTGTGGGTGGTCCAGAACCGTTAGATGGAGATCTGGCGTACCACAGCGTGTACCGGTTCGAGATGGGGGAAATCTAATCCTGACCTCTGGATTTAGATCCAACGGCCAGAAACCAGGAATACCCCTTCGGCCGCAAGATTTGCTAAAGAGTCCCTGGGTTTCTTAGGAATAAACCCGCACTCCAAGCGTAGCAGTAATCTGTGTCTGGGAAACTTTTACAGGTTAGACCCCGAACTCTTTATTATTTGGCGCGCTGTCCAGAGATCCGAGGAAATCAGTTAAATAATTATAGAAATGAATTTTTAACATAAAAACAATTCCTATAACTTGATTAATTCATAGAAAATTCATATGGAGTCCAAATTAATTAATTCCAATTCCTATAATTTTGTAGTATTATTGTTTATCAATTAGTACCTCTGTTTTGACATGAATGTCACCCCAAAATTCATTTCCTAATTAATCTTATATCAAATACATAAAACCTTAGGAAATTCGTAACTCCTCCGTTTTAACTCCGATTTGATCCGTTCAAGTTGCGTTAGTCTCGTAGCAACGTGTAGATCATTATTATGCAGTATATTCTTATGTTTGGTGTGATGATAATTTTGTATATACCATGTTTGCTTGTATTGCTACGTCTAGCGCGAGGACACGTGTCATCTGAAAAGCAAGTTGGTACCTGGAATCTCAAGTGCCAGGCAAGTTGTGCCCTTGATCACTTCTTTTACCCATTCATGTTCTTATTATTCATAATGATCTGCATAGGATAATTTTGCTGGGACCCAATAGGATACCCTAGATTTTGACTATCTTTATACCTTGCTTCACCACTGGTTTTACTACTAAAGTTTTGGGTAGTACATGCTATTGCTTTATGTGGATTTGGGTATAGAGATATTCATCACTCATTGTTATACTATTTATTGTTATCTGTTTTATTATTCCTTGTTCATGATAAGATCATTATGTTAATGGGAACATGGAGCGACCACCCGGGAAAACAGTGCTACCACAAGGGTTTAATGGGACGCCCTTGGCTGATTAACTAGGAAAGCTAGGGGAGGGCTACCTTACCCGAAAGGGGCAAGGGTAGTAGGGGAGTGGTCAGTGTAGGGAGGTCCCTGGTTGATTTTGCTGCGATGGCGGTCAGCCAGGAACCCTGCACTGGAACTTCCTATAAACTGTAGCGGGTAGTCTGAAGCTAGTGGAACTTTGTAAAGGCCTCGTAGTGTTACCCTGCCTCGCCTCCTCGGTAGAGGTGTATGGGATTGGCCATCTCTTGGCAGATGGGTAACATGACTTGTGGGTAAAGATGCACAACCTCTGCAGAGTGTAAAACTAGTATACTAGCCGTGCTCACGGTCAAGAGCGGCTCGGACCCTCACATGATTAACTATGGAACTTAAGTTTAATTTGACATTTGCATCGCATTTGGGATTATTTCACTATTACTGTTCTTTATTATTATTAAGGTTTGGTATTTACTTACACTTAGTAATTGCTAATAAAATTTTGACCAACTTATAAAAGCAACGCTCAGCTTCAGCCTTTATTTCATTGATCAGCCTTACACTACATGAACTCCCACCTTTGGTGAGTTCGTGCCACATTATTCCCCACGACTTGTTGAGCTATGAACGTATGTGAGCTCACTCTTGCTGTCTCACACCCCCCAGGAGGAGAGCAGGTGGTTGAAGAGGAGCCGCCTAATACTGAGGAGTTCGATCTGATCTAGGTGGCGTTTCTCAGTCGACATTGGCGCCGACGATCCTTAGTTCGTTTTATATCTATCTTTATTTTGTAATAAGTCTTCCGCTATGTAATGAGTACTCTGATGTTTTATGACATTTATCTCTATACACTCTGTTATTATATATGTTGTCTTCTTGGCGCATGTATGAGATGCACCTGGCTTTGTTCCTTAAAGCCGGGTGTTACAGAAGTGGTATCAGAGGAAATGTTGACTGTAGGACGAAACCTAGATAGAAATGGACAAAACCCTTACCTACTTACCTTATTTTGATTCATTCTATACTCGTCTCATCTTGGTCTTAGTCTCACCTTCTGCTTTTCTACTCTGATTAATCTTATCCTTTCTACTCTAAGACAAGATGGATTTCACACCTTGGAATCCTACCATTATGATCTTTTTAAGAGATAGGGAACCTAAGACAAAAATTAAAACTATTTTCTCTATTAAAAATGTTGATTGATTGTTCTGATGATGAATGCTTGATTTGCTTCTTTGATTGATTGAAACATTATAGTTGGGCATCCTAGCATGTACCACTATAAGGTAATGTAATAGCTTTAGTGGGTGACACACTAATCAACTTAGCTAACAAATCCCCCGCAGTAACATTCCTCGTAATTACCTGCCTTGTCTACTGCTCTCTCTTACCATATGTATCTAACTCAGATGGTCAATACCAGGAAAGGAAAGATTATCACGCAACAGCAAACAGAAATGAATCCTCCAAATCCCCCACCTGTTGAAACCGAGCAAGTGATCGCAACCCAAAGGCTGGTAATACAGCAATTGACAGACATGATGACCGAAATGCAAAACCAGATAAGACAAGAACGCGAGGAAATACGTCAGGCCCGTCTGGAGATACATCAAGAAATAAGGCAATCACGGTTGGAGAGACAACGACATCAACCACCATCTCCACCACCACCAGCTCCACCAAGCTACATAAACATATATGTAAATTACTACTATTTGTAGGATCTACAGGTTCCTTTAGTTAGTATTCGGTATGATACTATTTTAGGAGGAATAAAAAGGTCTATCTGTCCCCATGTGTTGCTAATAAAATTATGCGTCATGCTGAGATTTTGGTTTGTGCAAATGTGTTGGACAATATGAGAAAACCCATGAGAGTAATTACACCTAAAGGACCTGTTGAGGCGAATCAAATGACACGTAGATTGACATTGACCATTATGGATAGAGAATTTGGAGCTACTGCTATAACATTAGAGTCAAGCAGTATAGATCTGATCCTTGGTATGTCACGGTTAAGAAAGGTAAAGACAGTTTATACACTCTGCTAGAGGAACCGTAGAACTCACCAGTTCCAAAGGACAAAGCTTTGAAGTTGAAGTTGCAGTAACTACCACCATCAGACTAGTGGCATTCTTAGTAGATGGGAGGTTTGTTGGTGAATGCATCCGTGCGGTTTGAGATTTTTTTCGGATGTCTTTTCAGAAGAGTTACCAGGGATGCCACCGGATAGGGAAGTTGACTGGTCACTGATCTCTTACCTGGGACTGCTCTTATTTCTAAATGGCCATACAAGATGTCCATAGAAGAACTAAAGGAATGTAAGAAGCAATTAATGGAATTACAAGAGGCTGGATATATTCGTCTGGATTCTTCACCTTGTGGAGCACCAGTTCTATTTGTACAGAAGAAAGATGGATCGCAAGGGATGTGCGTGGATTATAGGTCCCTTAATGATGTTACTGTGAAGAACAAGTAGCCGTTACCCCGTATTAAGGATTTATTTAATCAGATGAGAGATGCTAGGATATTCTCGAAGATTGATCTCTGAATGGGTTATCACCAAGTGAAGATTAGGCCATCGGATATTCCCAAGACAGCTTTCTCGACTCGATATGGATTATATGAGTTCACTGTTATGTCGTTTGGATTAACCAATGCACCAGCTTATTTTATGAACTTGATGAATAAGGTGTTTATGGAGTATTTGGACAGATTCGTCGTGGTATTCATCGACGATATTCTTATTTATTCTCAGAGTGATAGCGATCATGAGGAACATCTGAGATTGGTGCTACAGAAGCTACGAGATAACGAGCGATATGCCAAGTTCAGCAAGTGCGAGTTTTGGATTGGCGAGGTGTCATTTCTTGGTCATATTATTTCTAATGGAGGAATTTCAGTGGATCCTGCTCAGGTTAAGGAGATAATGGAGTGGAGAGTACCCACTACAGTTACTGAGGTTCGAAGTTTCCTAGGACTAGGAGGATATTATCGGAGATTTATTGAAGGATTTTCTAAGATTGCTAAGCCTATGACTTTGCTTTTGGAGAAAGGAAGAGAATTTAAGTGGGACGATAAGTGCCAGGATAGTTTTGATCAATTGAAGAAAAGATTGATGTCGCCACCAGTGTTGGTTATGCCAGATCTACAGAAAGGATTTGATATCTATCGTGATGCATGTGGCCAAGGCTTAGGATGCATGCTCATGCAAGAAGGACATGTGATTGCTTATGCTTCTCGTCAGTTACGGAAACATGAATTGAACTACCCCGCTCATGACTTGGAATTGGCAGCCGTTGTGCATGCGCTTAAGATTTGGAGACATTATATCATGGGGACCAAGTGTCAAGCATACACGGATCATAAGAGTTGGAAGTACATATTCACTCAAAAGGATCTCAACCTTAGGCAACGCCAGTTGGTTGGAGCTTATTAAGGATTGTAATTTGGAGATTCACTATCACCCGGGCAAGGCAAATTTGGTTGCAGATGCCTTGAGTCGAAAGGAGCATGTCCATTCAGCTGTTGTTGCCCAGCTACCCGATGAGATTGTTGAGGATTTCAGGAGACTTAACCTGGGGATAGTTGATCATACTGAAGGAGTTATTATTGATGCGGAACCTACCTTGGAGCAAGAAATCCGCAAAGGATAAATTGGTGATGCTAAGATACAAGAGATTAAGGATCCGATTACTGAAGATCGAGTTCCGGAATTTACGGAAGATGAGCAAGGTGCCATATTGTTCAAGGACAAGATATGTGTCCCCGAGATCGAAAGCCTTCGTGAGACTATTTTAAATGAAGCCCATGACTTGGATTATTCTACTCATCCTGGTAGTACCAAGATGTATCAGGATTTGAAGCGGAAATATTGGTGGTATGGATAGAAGAGAGATGTGGCTGCACATGTGGCTATGTGCGATGTGTGTCAAAGAGTTAAGGCTGAACACCAGAGGCCAGCCGGACTACTGCATCCACTGAAGATACCTGAGTGGAAATGGGAAGAGATTGGCATGGACTTCATTACTGGATTGCCTCGCACCTCGAAAGGATATGGTTCTATATGAGTTATTGTGGACAGACCGACCAAAGTGGCTCATTTCATCCCGGTTAAGACTACTTATAAGGGATCTCAATTGGTAGAGATTTATGTGGCCCGGATTGTGTCCCTACATGGTGTACTGAAGAAGATCATTTTGGATTGAGGATCACAATTTACCTCCAGATTTTGGAAAAGTTTTCATGAGAATATGTATACAAAGTTGAAATTTAGTGCAGCCTATCACCCTCAGACTGATGGACAGACTAAAAGGACTAATCAAGTATTGGAGGATAGGTTGAGAGCTTGTGCCCTTCAGCATGGTAGTAGTTGGGATAAGAGTTTGCCTTATGCTGGGTTCTCATGTAATAATAATTACCAGGCCAGTCTGAAGATGTTACCGTTTGAGACTCTATATGGCAAGAAATGCAGGACTCCTCTATATTGGATCAGACTAGAGGAAGACAGTTCTTTGGACCTAGAATTATTCAAGAGGTAGAAGAACAAGTCCGTATAATTCGGGAGAATTTGAGGGTAGCTCAGACCAGATAAAGGAGCTACGCTGATAACAGAAGAAGATCACTGGAATTTGAGGAAGGAGATCATGTGTACCTCAAGGTGTCACCACTTCGTGGAATGAGGAGATTCAAAGTCAAGGGCAAATTGTTCCCCTCACTTTATTGGACCATCCAGAGTTTTTAGGCAAGTTGGAGAGATGGCCTACCAACTCGAGCTACCTGCTACTCTATCTGATGTGCATAATGTGTTCCACGTGTCTCAACTTAAGAAGTGTCTCCGTGTCCCTGAGGAACAGTTACCGATGGAAGAGCTCAGTGTTCAGGGTGATTTGACTTACACGGAGTACCCGATCAAGATTTTGGATACATTGACTCGGGTGACAAGAAATAAGGTGATAAAGATGTGCAAAGTCCAATAGAGTCACCACGGTGAAGATGAAGCAACATGGGAAAGAGAAGAAGAGCTTCGTATAGATTTTCCCCATCTTTTCCCTCGTTCTTCCTAAATCTCGAGGACGAGATTATTTTTAAGGGGGGTAGGATTTGTAATACTCAAAAGTGCAATAATGAGAACAGAGATAATCTCAGTAATTTGTATCCTCTACTTATCATCACATGTGGTCAACCCTAGTTATAATTGGATAATTACAACAAAGAACACATAAATAACTTGTGCATCATGCCGGAGTTTATTTGATTGTGCATTTTGTGACAATATATAAAAAAAATAATAATGAGACAAGAAATATATTCATTCAAAAAGGAAATCTAGAATCTAAAAGAAATTTTTAGAATTTAGGAAAGAAAAGAAAATAAATATTATGTGGATAAAATAAGTGGATAAAAATATATTATTCTACACTAAAGTGTGAATTTGTATAATTTACTCAGGAGTGAAACTCATGAGAGGATTCAAATTCAAATTTTGGATTCAAAATAAAAAGGAGACATAATAGGAAAATAAAAATATAAAAAGAAAAAGGAGAAATTCCACTGTTGGGCCCCAACCCATCAATTTGGCCCATTTGGCCAACTCCTCCGTGCAGCCCAGGAAAGGATTACTGCATGCGCTGTGAGCCACTTCCGTGCGGGCCCCACCGGCCAGTCGCCGCGCGCGCTCGATCTCCTCCCCTCCACTGGCGCGTGGGCCAGGCGCGTCAGCCCTCGCCCGTCAACGAACTCACCGCGCATGGCGGCAGGCGCAGCCTCCGCGCAACCCGCCGTGACGACCGGGCCACATCGCGTGCATATAGGGGGGGCTCGTCGGGATTCGCCTACCTCTCCTCAGTTTCCCATCTTCTCTCCACCGAATAACCGAACCAATCACCGCCCCGCCGTGGAGCACTCGGTCGCCGTAGAGTCAAGCGTGGGCGCCGCCGTCGTCGACCGCGATTCACTTCACCGACGGTAAATCCCCAGCCCAAGAACCCTAATTAGCATTCTCCGCTATGGGTAGAAGCAGTCCGTGCCAGTAATCGGTCGTCTAGGTGTGTGTAATTGGACGGCGCCGTGTCAGCTCCGCCGTGAAGCCGCTGCGTGCCGTGGTCCTGCTCACCCCTACTTCAATCGCGGGTGAGTACATCCTTCCCAGATTCGCCAGCGTATAGGCTTCATGTAGCACCCTGCGTTCGGAGGAATTGTGCACCGAGGGCCGGTTTGGGATTTCCGGCCATGGCGCTCCGCCGTGGGGGCATCGCTCCGCCACCTGGAGTTCGGTTGGCTGGGGCAAACGGATCTCGGCCGTTGATTCTAGAGTAAACAGGCTTGGATTAGACTCTGAGCGTACCCCTTCGCTTCAATAGATCGTGGCCGCTGGATCGTTTCTGGATGGATATGATCGCGACGGGCATAAATAAAATCCTGGTCGTCGATCTATCGGTGGACGAATCCGGTGGCATCTCAGTGTGGGTGGTCCAGAACCGTTAGATGGAGATCTGGCGTACCACAGCGTGTACCGGTTCGAGATGGGGGAAATCTAATCCTGGCCTCTGGATTTAGATCCAACGGCCAGAAACCAGGAATACCCCTTCGGCCGCAAGATTTGCTAAAGAGTCCCTGGGTTTCTTAGGAATAAACCCGCACTCCAAGCGTAGCAGTAATCTGTGTCTGGGAAACTTTTACAGGTTAGACCCCGAACTCTTTATTATTTGGCGCGCTGTCCAGAGATCCGAGGAAATCAGTTAAATAATTATAGAAATGAATTTTTAACATAAAAACAATTCCTATAACTTGATTAATTCATAGAAAATTCATATGGAGTCCAAATTAATTAATTCCAATTCCTATAATTTTGTAGTATTATTGTTTATCAATTAGTACCTCTGTTTTGACATGAATGTCACCCCAAAATTCATTTCCTAATTAATCTTATATCAAATACATAAAACCTTAGGAAATTCGTAACTCCTCCGTTTTAACTCCGATTTGATCCGTTCAAGTTGCGTTAGTCTCGTAGCAACGTGTAGATCATTATTATGCAGTATATTCTTATGTTTGGTGTGATGATAATTTTGTATATACCATGTTTGCTTGTATTGCTACGTCTAGCGCGAGGACACGTGTCATCTGAAAAGCAAGTTGGTACCTGGAATCTCAAGTGCCAGGCAAGTTGTGCCCTTGATCACTTCTTTTACCCATTCATGTTCTTATTATTCATAATGATCTGCATAGGATAATTTTGCTGGGACCCAATAGGATACCCTAGATTTTGACTATCTTTATACCTTGCTTCACCACTGGTTTTACTACTAAAGTTTTGGGTAGTACATGCTATTGCTTTATGTGGATTTGGGTATAGAGATATTCATCACTCATTGTTATACTATTTATTGTTATCTGTTTTATTATTCCTTGTTCATGATAAGATCATTATGTTAATGGGAACATGGAGCGACCACCCGGGAAAACAGTGCTACCACAAGGGTTTAATGGGACGCCCTTGGCTGATTAACTAGGAAAGCTAGGGGAGGGCTACCTTACCCGAAAGGGGCAAGGGCAGTAGGGGAGTGGTCAGTGTAGGGAGGTCCCTGGTTGATTTTGCTGCGATGGCGGTCAGCCAGAAACCCTGCACTGGAACTTCCTATAAACTGTAGCGGGTAGTCTGAAGCTAGTGGAACTTTGTAAAGGCCTCGTAGTGTTACCCTGCCTCGCCTCCTCGGTAGAGGTGTATGGGATTGGCCATCCCTTGGCAGATGGGTAACATGACTTGTGGGTAAAGATGCGCAACCTCTGCAGAGTGTAAAACTAGTATACTAGCCGTGCTCACGGTCAAGAGCGGCTCGGACCCTCACATGATTAACTATGGAACTTAAGTTTAATTTGACATTTGCATCGCATTTGGGATTATTTTACTATTACTGTTCTTTATTATTATTAAGGTTTGGTATTTACTTACACTTAGTAATTGCTAATAAAATTTTGACCAACTTATAAAAGCAACGCTCAGCTTCAGCCTTTATTTCATTGATCAGCCTTACACTACATGAACTCCCACCTTTGGTGAGTTCGTGCCACATTATTCCCCACGACTTGTTGAGCTATGAACGTATGTGAGCTCACTCTTGCTGTCTCACACCCCCCCCAGGAGGAGAGCAGGTGGCTGAAGAGGAGCCGCCTAATACTGAGGAGTTCGATCTGATCTAGGTGGCGTTTCTCAGTCGACATTGGCGCCGACGATCCTTAGTTCGTTTTATATCTATCTTTATTTTGTAATAAGTCTTCCGCTATGTAATAAGTACTCTGATGTTTTATGACAGTTTATCTCTATACACTCTGTTATTATATATGTTGTCTTCTTGGCGCATGTATGAGATGCACCTGGCTTTGTTCCTTAAAGCCGGGTGTTACAGAGCGTTTCACCCGTCACGCAGATATTACAACACATCGGAGGAACGAATAAGCGGAAGCAAATTACAATAACTTAATTTACATTCATTAAAATATAGAGAAAGAGTATTAAGGTTATTACAAACTAGGGTGTATGAGTGCATAAGTATTATTATTACAAACCTGGGAGGCAAAAACCCCTCCCGCATAATAGTATATTATTTTTCAAAAGGAAGGACCCCGTCCTCCCGCAACCACGTTACTGTTGAGGTTCGTCCTTGGGCACCACATCCTTGGGCACCACTCTAGAGCAAAAACAGCAAAAGTTTGCTGTTTCATCACCTACAACAACATGGATTCAAAAACCCTGAGTACAGAGTGTACTTTCGCAAGTCTTACCCATCAACATAAAAGAATCTCAAGGATATGCTGGTTTTAGGGAATCAAGGTAAGGTTGGTCAAGTAGCAAAGACTTTGTTTGTAGAAATGCTTACTAAAAGGGGATCCTTAAAAATCCAATTTTATTAGCATGTTAAGTTATTACCTGTAACTAGAGTTTTTTCTACCCTAGTTCAAGCACTTGGCCTATACTAGCCATCCTTTTATCAACCTTTTTTTTCACTTTACTGGAATGGTACATGTAAGTCAGTGACCAAGTCTTCATGTCCAAGAAGTAACGGCGATCCGAATCGATTAATACTCAGCTGAGGATCTCCAATCACATGACATATGTAGCACTTAACCCTTGCATATGTCAACTCACCACCGGGTTTCTTAAAACCAGACCGGGTTCATGCCAACTGAGAGAACAGATACACCACCGTCCAGCCTCTTGCCACGGAGGGTACACGCTACTCTCGCCATCTCTCCACTCCCATTGCGTGTTGTCCTTTTCTAGTATTAGTCTGCCCGAGGCAAAGCTTACCCATGATGAGGCATGTGACCAGTTAAAGGGTCCTCGGTCAGCAGGCCTACATCGATAAGGTCTTTAATCGACTCAGACAGAGACACTACACCGAGACTCTCATCTCGTGCAAGTCACCCGCCCGGTCTTAGCATTATCATTTCAAACCCAAAGTTTGGTACCTGACAGAGGTACATCTTTTCCGATGTTGAACCCATCATGGTCATGATGGATTCACCATCCGGTTTTATTTTTGAAACATCCCATCAACTGTGAAGCATCATCTTTTGTTTAAAAACAAAACATTTGTTTTCTAAAGTAGGACTAAGCATCAAAAAACCTTTTTAATAAAACAGGTGATCAAGGAATGGTAACCAGTTCCAAGGAAGAAAATGCAGCAATTGGTTTAACATCCAACTCCTATCACCTAATGCATCAGTCAAGTGACAAAAAGTTTAAAACAAGAAGGAGGTGGCAAATGCATCGAGGCTTGCCTTGTGTTGTAGGAGAGTCAGGCTCTGTTCCACAAATATCAAAATAAAAGCAGTTCCCGGCAGGTGGGTCTTCAGGTGGTGGTGTAGCTTCTTTTTCTTCAACCACTACTTCTTCCTCGTTTTCTATACATAACCATATATATCCATGAATGCTCATGTGATGCTTATGAAAAATGCAATGATAATAAAGATATATCAAGTTATGTCTCGAATACAATTTTCCTTCATGGTGCACGAATGAAACTATGGTCTTCTAGGTTAGTACCCTAGTGGGGTTGGATAGTTTTACCCTAAGGAGCTAGGGTTTTGGGTTTAGGAAACAAACAAGGTCCAAAGCAAGTCAAACTTTACTCATAGGATCTAAATATCATATTAGGCTTAACTAAAAAGTTTGGTGATTTTTGGAGTCATTAAATAATTCCTAAAATTCCAAGAAACTAGGTTTTGGCCATTTTAAATACTACATAATTCCTATTTCAGGATAAAAATCTTGGAACTAATTTTATTAAATACTAGAGAAATTTAGGAGTCCAACAAAATTGGTCTCATATTTTTATCATTTTTCTACAATTTTCTATGGATTTCCTAAGTCTGATAGAAAAAGAAACAGGGAAAAGCATGAATAGTATCAAGCAAAAACCGGCCCAATACCGCCCATGTCCAGACGAAATGCGGGCGCCTACGCTCACGATGTCAGCTTTGCGCATAGACCCTCGGTTGTTCAAATAATCGGTGAAGAACCCCGGCTACTATTTGCTGTCTCACTGACTTTTGCGTAAAACCCCTCCCCTTTCTGTTTCTTTACCACACCGAGCCCATGACGGTAAACGGCGACAAGCCGAGCTTCGGCGAGCACGTACTAGCCAGAATACACAACGGCTAGTCCTTCCCTTTGCTTGACACCAAATTCAACCCCTTACGGTCATTTCCCCTCACTCAATTGCAAGGTTCGAGCTTACAATCACTCTGTCCACGGTGATGGCGCAAACCGAGGACAATCCTGGTGTTCCCGGTGATCTAGCATAATCTAGTTCAATTGATTGGGTTGCTAAGCATCTACAACACATATAGATGTTGAAACGAGAGCGAGAAAGACATGAACGGACCTGTAACGAGCTAGTCACGGTGAGCTCACTCACGGCGGAGTTTTGACTGATTTGGGGGAAATCCCAAATTGGAGCGCTCTGGTGGATAATCAGAGGCGCGGGCTAGTGTGTTGGGTGCTTGAATACCTAGCGGAGCTTATGGCACACTCAATTTATAGGATTTGAGGGCGGTGGCTCATGAATTTCGATTGGCGCACTGGCGGCCAGAGAGGGGGAAGAGCACTAGCGCGGTGATTCGTGGCGATTGCAGGGTAATAAGCCACGACGGTTGCTTGGGGAATGATCACGACTCACGACGATGTGGTAAGATAACCAAAGGCGTGGCGCGACCGAGGAGAATGGCGATAGCCGCGGCAATGGCTGTGCGGCCACGTCGCCGGCGCAAGGGGGCGAGTGACTAGAGCGACCACAGTGTCTCGTGTTCATCCACGACGAGATCTTTTTAACGTCGAGCATAATCCACTTATCCGAGGCACGAATCACAACGGCCGGCGTGAATCTGGGTGTGGAATCGCCGGCGGCGAGGTTTAGTGCACTAGGGATATTTTCAGTGTACTGTACCATGGGAATCCTCATTCAGAGCGCTTGACAGGGAGAATTGTAGTGCCCAGATCTCAGATTTTTGTGTGAGAACTTGTCAATCCACCTGTAACAAACTTGTAGCTCTATAAACCAGCTACAATTCTGCTATAGGGACTTTGCTCGTTTACTCATTCCCTTGAGCAAGAATCGAGTCCAAAGTTCATCAGAACTCACTGTCAGTCAGTATTCAGTTTTAGGGTGGTCTGACAGCCAAACTTCAAACCTATTTAGCCCCTATTTTTGTACAACACCAAGGCTTAATCACTTAAGCGAAGTTGTACTCCTATAGTAGCTCTATAATCTTGATGTGTTGACCTAGGGAAAATTCCTTATGAATTGTTAGATATAAAGCTCCAAAGTTGGCCCATTTCAACCAAATTCAGACTTAACCCTAGGATGCTTATGGAGTACTTTTTGCAAATAAGTCCAAATCCCATAATTTGATTTGCAAATCCTCAAATGTGTGAAACATATGATTTGTGGTGCTCTAATACTTTGGTTTTTGCACTTGGGGTCCAAAAGTGCACAAAATTTACACTTAGCCCCCTAGGGTTCCAATTTAGGGTTTCTAGGGTTTGTTTTTAGGGTTTTAGGCACATTTATGGTTTTGATGTCACTAAAGTCCTTCAAATATGATATCTTATAATCATGTTTCATGTCTTTTGAGGTTTTCACATATTTGGGCTTCACTTATATCCATAAGCCCTTATTTGAGGTTAAGCACTTTACCCTAGGGTTAACCACACATCAAGTCATATAAGTACAACTTATTTGAAATTTTTACCTGGTGAATGCACTCTAGGTGTAACAAACACATGATATGCCAATGCTTATGATGTTATGTTCATGTTTTAGTGACAGTAACACCAGGGGTGTTACGATTCCCCCTATCATTGCTTGAGCATGGATGATGGATGGACCTAACATGCCTAGGGTGGAGTCTTCCTGCGAAGCCCCTAGTCATTTCAGAGTACCTGTAGGCTTCTTCCCTTCTTTGGCAAAAATCATTGTCAGCTTGTTTATATTCGTCCATCTTCTGGAGGAGCTTTTCCAAGGTCTGTGGTGGCTTTCTTGCAAAGTATTGTGCCGTTGGTCCTGGTCTAAGCCCCTTGATCATGGCCTCAATGACAATCTCATTGGGCAATGTAGGTGCCTGAGCTCTCAACCACAAGAACCTTCGAACGTACGCCTACAGGTACTCTTCATGGTCCTGTGTACACTAAAATAGAGCTTGGGTGGTGACTGGCTTCATCTGAAAGCCTTGGATGCTGGTAACTAGCATATCCTTTAGCTTCTACCATGACGTAATTGTCCCTGGCGAAAGGGAGGAATACCATGTTTGAGCAACACTTCTAACTGCCATGATAAAGGACTTTGCCATGACCACAGTGTTTCCCCAATATGTGGATATGGTTGCTTCGTAGCTCATCAGGAAATTGCTTCGGGTCTGAATACCCATCATACATGGGAAGCTGAGGTGGCTTGTATGATGGTGGCCATGGGGTGGCCTGTAGCTCTACAGCTAGACGAGAAGCATCATCAAAAGAAAAGTTACCATGATGAAAGTTGTGACACCCCAGTGTCACCTAGGGTTTCTCTCAAGTGCTAACCCAAGAACCCTCATCTTATGTGAACCAAAATGGAGCATGAACATCAAATTGACTTAAGAATAAAAGATCCACTAAGCTTATACTTAAAAGTATCATGTTCAAAACAAATGGGTTTTTCAAAAAGGCAAAATGTGCAACCCCAATAAAAACCCTAATTGAACCCTATAAACAAATTTCAAGAGAAAAGGGAAAAGAGTATGAAAAATATAAAATCTTGACTTGGGCCAATTATAAACATTAAAGTAAACTAAATAAGCAACAACAAAGGTTATGGAAGCTTGGCAAAAACAATTCAAATAAAACCCTAAACAAGCCTCTCAAGTGGGAGTTCATTAGTGAATTCTGAAATTCAGAATTCTGAATTTCAGACCTTGAGCCAAAGATCAAGCGTGTTCACCTTGATCCCTAACTCAAATCCTAATGGCCCCATTGACAAAAACGTGCATAACTAACCTCTCTGTCTTGTGCCAGAAGATGGCATTGGGACGCGTGCCTCGGACACGTCAAACCAGTGATCTTCTCCCTGTGTGTGGCAGTGAGACAAACCAGATTTCTTCCCTCTCTATCTCCTAATCCAGTCAACCAAACCTGCTAGCCTCCACACACAAACGACAAAGAGGACCTAAGAGGAAGAGATCTCTCAACGGGATTATGGCCAAAATCTCAAAGATTTGGGGCCAATCCGCGCTTGAACTCGACCTCTCTCTGCGCTGCCTCGTGCTCAACGCTGTGCCAGGCGCCAGAGCGCGCACTGGCGTTCGCCGCGCACGCCCCGAGCGCTTGTCAGAGCCCCGCCCTCGGCCATACTCGCCCGCGCCTATAAAGCCTCCCCGGGCGCGCCTCACTTCACCTCGTGCTCACCATCGCCGGCCAGACGCTCCTCCTTAGCTCCGGCGAGCTCCTTTCCGCCCGCCATTACCGCCAGAGCTTCAACCACCATGGCCAGCCCACTCCAGTCACCCCCAAGTCGCGCCAGCGCTTCGGTTAGCCCCGCCATTGGCCCGTGAAGCTTTCCAAGCCCTCGGACCTGGCAGAACTTCACCGGAAGGCGAAGATCGACCTCACCGGACTTCGGCCGCCCGCCTGCACGCGTGGACCGAGCTCTTTGGTGAGCCATTCTTCAATTCCTCACGCACACACCTTCCTTAATCCCTGGTGAAGCTCTCTGACCCGTTTGATTGGTCAATTGTGCCCTGGATAGGCCGGACTCCTCGCCACCGACGAGCTCCCCTGCCTGCGCACGCGGACCGGCCAACTCCGACCATCCCCGACGGTGACCCGCACATCGCCGTGATCCTCAGGACCTCCCCTACACCCTCGGCCATCTCACCGGAGCAATCTTGCCGCTGGTAAGCCCCTCCGCCCTTTCTTCCGCCGCAGGTACTGTTTAATTTGGGGGAAGGACCTCGGGTTAGGATTAGAAGAATCCAGGGGGTTTTCTGAGATGTCAGTGACTCAATTGAATAGTAGCCCAGGGACTAGTCTGTACGGAAAACTTAAAACACCCGCCAAGGGACCCCGTTGCAAAGTAGTTTTCCATTTAATCATTTCTGTTTAATCTTTTTAATAAACAGAGAACTTAGAAAATTCATAACTTGATGAATACTTAACCAAAAGTTATCAAACCAATTTTGCTAAATTCTAAATATTATGAGCAATCAATTAAAAATACTGAACCCTATGCTTTCTTCTAATTTTTAGAGTTAAAAATTAAATACAGAAACTGACCAAACCTTGTTTAATTAAGGAAAATTAGTTATATTTCTGTGCTGAACCTAAGAAAATTTGTAGATGTTCAAACCCCACTTAAACACTGTTTAAAAATAGTGAGGACCCCAGTATTAAAAAATTTAGTGTAGATATCCATTAAAAGCCATTTCTGCCCAAACCTTAGGAAAATCAGAAAGGCCTTAGAAATTAATGACCATGTGAATGAAATTATTTTTCCTAGTTTGCTTAAGTAACAAAAAACCTAGGAAAAATAAAGGAACCTCTAGTCTAGATCAGATTCAAAGAGAAATGTTTTATTTAGCACTATTCCAACTAGAAATCAATTATTAAAATTACAAAACCAGACCCAAAATTGATAATAAAAATCCAGTGAACTTGTAACCACCAAAACCCCACTGCAAAAATAATAAACACCCCAGCCCATCATTGTATGTAAGGTAAATAAATAGAACATGATAATGAGCCATAGTTCAATTAAATTATGAGTAATCCACAATAATGCAATAATGGGTAAATAAAATTTTGCTAGACCAATAATGAGATAGGCCACCAGAGAAAAATATAAACCCATTGGAAAGGTGCAAAATAATACCTATTGCCAATATTTTGTAAGAAGGGCCATTTAATCCAATTAATGCACACTCCCCCTTCCCTTAAGCAAAAAGATGCCAAACTTCAGAATGATTGCTCTTGCGCAAAGAAGAAGCTAGGAAAAATCAGAAATCTGTTGTTTGATATTTTTCAAATATAGTGGTAGTAGAAAACACCCCTTTGTTTAGAAACTTTAGAAAATCCTAGTAAAATAACTAGTAAGTATTAATGGCTGGAAATTTGTACCAAGTCATGTTATAGCCTCTAAATGCCTAGCAAAAATAAGTCTTAGAGGATTACCTACTATTAAATGATAGTTGTAGTTCAAATCACCCCTTCTGCCCTAAAATTTGGTAATTTTGTCCAGACAAAAATATTCACTTTTTGGACCCCAAATTTTGAGACAGAGAATTACACACCAGTGACAAGCCACTGTAATATTTGCAGAATTTTTGGAAATTTATTAAGGTGACTTGTAGTTCAAACCCACTCCCAAAAACTTAAAGAGAATAAAGAAAAAGAAAGGAGAAATAAACCTCACTCCCATAAGTCCAACTTGAGTTCTTGACAAGTCTCGCTAAAGGCCTTAAAAGGAATTCAGTGGAACCCCAAGAATAAACCTACCACGTAACTTAGCTAAGTTTGATCCAATTTACCAAATATACCACCCAAAAATCTCGTGTAAGCAAGATGTAGCTCTATCTAACTCAAGTAGATCATACACCATCAAAAGTTTAAATTACTAAAGCACATACCATATCATGCATATATCTTACGCATAGCATTCATTAGATTGTAATCTAGCTGACGGAGAGTACGTGCTCATCCCCGAGCAAGGATCTGTCCAAGAGGAGGACCAGGAGCAAGCTCCCGAGGCTGCTATCGAGGATCTCCCCGCAGCCCCAGCTATTGAAGGCAAGCCCCGGTTTTATGCATAACCGTTTATATATGCTATTTTACTACACTTAATGTTTGTAGGTTTGTAATGTGCACTTAGGTGTAGGAGTTGCTTGAAACCTCTAGATGCATGAACTTAGGATTCCTTTTTGAGATGAATACTAGTATGCTAGGTCGAGTAGCTGCTTGCTAATCAGGATCTCGGTAGAAGTCGAGTGATTTTTCTAGCACTCGTGCGAGGTCAGGAATTGATTGTATTCATCTTGATAACCGGATCTATGTTAGTCTATGGACTTGGATCCAGGGAGGATGTCTTGTCCATTAGACGGGAAAAAGGAATTAAGGATTAATGTGTGGATACCTGAGTCAAGCTTTTGAACGTACTAAGCACATGTCGGGAAATATGGTAACCGGTAAACCTAGTACCTGAGTGAAGCCGGGCGCGGACTTTATCCCTCATGCGACCTGAGACTGGGTCTCCCATGCTAGCTATGGTGGGTACAAGTGCGGTCACTGCACGGCGGCAGCCGGGGTCAGTGGAGCATTGTATGCCAAGGCGGTGAGGCCTGGACGCGAACGGGGAATCGATGGGGACGGTTGACATGTGTGGGGACGGAGTGCCCTGACATGTCGTGTGTTTAGGTTTACCTTGCAAGGATAAAAACTCGATTCGAATCATCTGCTTCTCGCAGCTAATGAGACTGCTTGACCCCTTGTACTACATCGAGTAAGAAGTGAAATGAGGTTACATGAGACAATTTGTTGATTGAACTAAATGTTTGTTACCATATATGCTTAGAAGGAGCAAATGTAGCTAAGATAATAATACTAGAATTTGAAAAGCTAAGAATTGAATTTTAGAAACAGCTAGTGCTTTTGGCAAACCAAACCCCTCAGCCAAACAGCTGCATAGTCTAGAGGTAGAGGAGTAGATTCCTCACACCGGGTAAGTCTAGCTGAGTATTAGTATACTCAGCCTTGCTTGTGGAAAAATTTTTGCAGGTACGATTCAGGATATGGTCGATGGTGTGACTTGGCCTACCACCCTGCCACCGGGTTGGACGGTCGAGTGGGATGTTGCTCCGGCAGGAGAGGAGCACGAGGAGTAGTGGGCTAGGCCTTGCCCATTTCCTCGATACTGACGACATCGATTATCCGCTGCAGTTTACTTCGTGAACTCTTTTTTTGCTACTCGAAAAACTCCGATCTATGTAATAATTCAGCACTTAATTTGAGATTTCCTGTTTTATTGTATTTCTTCTGTGACTCACCTTCGAGTGAGATTGTGGAATTTGATCCTGGTTAAGTGGCTCTATCAGACTAGATCTGAGGGATTGACGGGTTATTCCGATTTAAGTGTGTTGCGGCCCCCGAGGCGTGACTTAGGCACTTAAGCTGGAATAATTCGGGTGGTTCCGCCACAAAAGTCATCATACCATTCATCATCATTGATTGGGCTCTCCTGACGAAGCTCCCTACGGTGAGGTCATCGGTCCTGGTCATCTTGAGTAAGATGACGCATTTCCTCAGTAGCTTTGTCGATCTTCTTCTAAAGATCGGCAAGCCGAAGCATCTTTTTCTTCTTCCTCTGCACCTGCTGATGAATGGCTTCCAGGTCTTTGATCTCCTGGTCCAACTCCTCCTCCTGAGGTGTTGGGCTGGTAGCCTTTCTCTTCTGGCTTCTAGCTTCTTGCAGGGAGAGCATCTCTTGATTTGTGTCTAGTGGCTGTAGGGCAGCCCCTGGCGCCGTTGTCCTCTTCGGTGGCATGACGAAGGTGAATGCTTTTCCGAATGTTGTGGAAGTGAGTTCACTAGAGGTGGGCGCCAATGTTGGTCACTTGTTCTTGAATGCTATAAATCAGGAACAAGGCAACACAATTGTTAATAGTTAAAGACCTTCGTCCTTCGAAGCATTATACCCTCTCAAATATAATGATCTTCAGACGATGGTCCTAAAGGACATACCTTCATCATCACGACATATAAACATGAATGATGAAGCAAGGAAATATAAAGTAATACAGGTAATAATTGTATATCAGTAATTTATCTATACTTGTATGCCATAAACATGAACATATATCAACAATGTTTATGTTACATTGATACCTTCGGTTCGCCGAAAGGTGAAGGCACGTGAATGGTGTGAGAGTGATTACAATACCGCGTGAACAGTACGGTGCTACTGTTTATCTATTTATAGGCATGGGACACAACCCAGATAAAATTACATTCATGTCCTTGACATTCACTCGTAATCATAATACAAATTATCAAGGACTAAGTAGTCTTTTCCCCCTTTAAGTCGGTATCGTCCTTGGTCTTCGTCACCATATTAAGCCGAAGCTCTCCTGCAATAGCTTTAGCGCTTGTTCCTATCACCTTCGGGTTGCTCCTTTACACCGCGTATACTTTCGCCATGAGAGAAGATCTTTATCCAGGAGTCGAAGCCTTCTGTAATAATCCATGTTGTACTGAAAACATATGATTAGTCACGTTTTTTTAGGACCTTCAGAAGAGGAAGGCCCCCAACATGGGATATATTTGCCCTCGTTCCTCGCCTTGGGGAGCACCTGCTTTGTTTGCTAAGAAGAAGGATGTTTCACAGAGGATGTGCGTGGACTTTTGGTCTCTCAATTATGCAACCATCAAAAATAAATACCCCTTACCACCTTTTGAGGATCTATTCAATCATATGAGAGGTGCCAAAGTTTTTTTTCCAAGATTGATCTAAGGTCTGCTTATCATCAGATGAAGATTAGGCCCTCTGATATTTCCAAGACAGCTTTCGCTACCCGATATAGACTATATGAGTTCACAGTCATGTTATTTGGCTTGACTAATGCAACCTACTTCTTAAATCTAATGAATAAGGTGTTCATAGAATATCTTGAAATGTTTATCGTGGTATTCATCGATGACATTCTGATTTATTCCAAGGATGATGGAGAACATGAGTAACATCTAAGACTAGTATTGCAAAAGTTGAGGGATAACTAGCTCTACGCCAAGTTTAGCAAGTGCGAGTTCTAGTTGGCTAGAATACCTTTCCTTGGGCATATTATCATCAATGGAGGAATTGCAGAAGATCTAGCCAAGGTGTCAGAAATAAGGAAGTGGAAGATACCTCAATCGGTTATAGAAATCTGGAGTTTCTTTGGACTCACCGGATATTCTTGGCACTTTATTAAGGGATTCTCTAAATATTGAAACCTATGACCTGGCTACTAGAAAAGGGGAAGGCGTTTAATCAACTGAAATTGAAATTGACATCAACACCACTGCTAGTCATGTCAGATCGGCAGAAGGGTTTCAATATATATTGTGATGCATCTCATTTCGGATTGGGATGTGTTCTTATGCAAGAAGGACACGTCATTGCCTAAGCCTCTTACCAGTTGAGGAAGCACGAGCTGAACTACCCCGCTCATGACCTAGAACTTGTCATTGTAGTGCATGCCCTTAACATTTGGAGACATTATGTGGTAGGAACCAAATGGTAGATCTACACAGACCATAACAGCCTAACATATAAATTTACCCAGAAGGACTAAACCATAGGAAGCACCATTGGTTGGAACTCATCAATGATTATGACTTGGAGCTTCATTATCACCCTGGCAAGGCGAATCTGGATGTAGATGCCTTGACTCAGAAAGGCCAAGCTCGTACGGCTAAAGTTACCCAGATGCGTGATGAGTTGGCAAAGGAGTTTGACAAACTCAACCTAGGGATAGTTGCTCATATAGAAGGAGTTACCATAGAAGTGGAACCTACCTCGGAGCAAGATAAACGGAAAGGTCAGGTTGGTGATGCCAAGACTCAAGAAATTAGAGATCTAATGACTGGAATTGTAATGCCCTGAATTTGGGGTATAAAATTTCATCTCCAATATTCACCAAATTCAAGCGGTACTCTCTTTTTCTCTTTCTATTTCGCTCCTTCCTCCTATTTTCAAAGTAATATAGAGATTGGTGTCCGTATCGCGTGTGACCAAAACCTAAGTTCATATTGTTGTTGCATCATGTCGGAGCATATTTATTTTGTCTAATGTAGTGCCTAGGCGTGCATTTGTCTAGTTTTGGTTTTCGATTCACGGTTTGATTTTGATTAGAAGCAAGCGAGATCGAGTAGAGGGTAGTCGGCCCGGCCTGCAGCCCAACCCGACCCTAGTGCGCGCCCAAGCGCCCCACCCCTCCCCTATGTGTGCCCCTCTCCCTCATTTTCTCTTTCCTGCGCAAAATAACCTCCCTCTCCCTCCCATCCACCTCTCTCCACCTCTCCATGCCCTAGGGTGGATCCCAGTGAGCAGTTGCTGCCATCCGTCGAGCCTGTGGTGAGCTCCCCTATCCTCCCTCCCCTCCCTCTCCTTCTCCTAGCCGATCCCCTCTCCCCGACGTGCGTGCACATACCTGACGCGGCCTACGCGCGGCTCGACGCTGCCCTGGTGCGCGACCCTGCCCCATGCATGTAGCCCTAGCACATAGTAAGGTTTTAAATTCAGTTTAATTCATATGTTGTGTCGCGCGCTTCATCGCACGACAATTTATTTTAAATTCAGTTTAGATTGCATGTGGCATCACGAGCTTCGTTGCACGACAATCCATTTTAATTTCAGTTTAGATCGTGTGTGGCATCGCGCGCTTCGTCGCGTGACAATCTGTTTTTAAATTCCATTTAAATTACGTGTTGTGTCGCGCACTTTGCCGCAATAATCCTTTTTGATTCCATTCAAGTAGTGTGTTGTGTCGCGTGCTTCGTCGCGCAACGATCCTTTTAAATTTACCTAGGATCGTGTTTAATAATTAAGGTGCATAGTGTAATGACGACTAATCAAATACTAAACTAATTAGGATCTAGTGCTGATATTATTTATGCATTGCCTGATGGTTAATTAATATGATTATGTTTAGATAAGTATTTTTAATCCATAGCTTCTTAGCGTAATTGTCTTTCAACCGTAGCCTCGAATGTTGTAGTTTCTTTTCTCGCATAGTCGTAGATGCGAGTTCTACGCCACGCGTCTATTTAGTTGTATATTTTATTGTGTGGTGTATTGTTTCTTTCTATGTAAGATTGTGGAATGTATGTTTGAACTCGTATAGATAACGGTCCATTGGCAGAGTCGGAAGGAGTTGTAGGCGAAGACCGTGAGCAGCAGCTGGTTGGTGAAGGCAAGTGTCCTCTGACCTATTTATGTCATACTCATTTTATAATTCACTCTCTGCATTTACACAATTTATACCTAAGGATTTACTAGTCTTTGTTTACCCTATCCTTGTTCACCTATTTGGGTTGGATCATTTTTGGATTAGCTCTTTGCTAGCGCTTTACTTAATCAATGAACATGATGAGATTATTTATGATATGAGGTTTACTTTTGATTATGATGATGGCATTGTGACATTTAAGGGGGCTCGAGAGGTTTCTCAAGTGCCTCTCTATAAGGACTGGTTCGTTGGATGACCACCCAGGAAAATAGTATAGCCATGAGGGTCGTATGGGACACTCTTAGCCAAATAATTAGAGGAACTGAGGTGTTGTTTGCTTCGCCGTCATGCCGTCAATGGGGCTCGGTGTATGCGGCTCGCTCTGCCGAGGGTGGTTTGCCCCTTAGGGAGGAGTGCAGTACATTTAGGAAACCTAACAGGCGGCTACAACCTTATGGAATCTTTGTAAAGGCTACATAGTGAAACCTTGCCTACTCACCTCGGTAGTGTTTAAGGGTTTGATTGGCCCGAGGCAAAAAGGAATCATGGCTCGTTGGTAAAGTGTGCAACCTCTGCAGAGTGTTATGAAACTGATATATCAGTCGTGCTCACAGTTATGAGCGTCCTTGGGAGCTCCATTCTTTAGAGATACTATGATCACAAATGATGATGAGGATAATTATGGTTTTGATGATTATGATTATGATTTTGGTTTCTGGTATTCTTTCCATTTGGAAGGAGTACTTTGGGGTAATAACTTGGGTTTAATGCTAAACTTGGCTCTCTACTTGTAATAATTACTTGACCAACTAAAAGCAACTGCTTGATCTTAACCCCACATAAAGCTAGTCCACCACAGCCAAACAAGACAATTGCTCAGTATGTAGATGTGTACTCACCCTTGCTTTACAACACCACCCTAGGTTGTCCAAAATGCAACCATTGCTCAGGACAAGATGAAGTCGTGGTGGAGGATTTCCAGGAGTTCCAAGATTATGAGGAGTTCTAGGTGTGGGTTAGCGGCAAACCCCCACTCGGCTGCCTGTGAAGGCCGTGTGCTGCTACATTTTATTGTCACACTTTGATCTATGTTAATGACTATGTGGATGTCTCGTATATCATGATGTAATCAAATTAATACTCTTTTATGTTATTATTTGAGCATTGCGTGATGAAGTCTGGTTATATAAATTGTTGTGTACGTGAATTGCTGATCCTGACACGTACATGGTTCGCATTCGGTTTGCCTTCTAAAACCGGGTGTGACATAAGTGGTATCAAAGCTATGTTGACTGTAGGACCGCTAACCTAGAGTAGAAAGGCCGTTCTAAGGATTATAGACCCATATTCTCACCTTGACCTTAGTGTCACTTCAAAAGTTGGTCATCTTGACCAATTCTATGTTCTACTATATATTATACCTTGCAAAATTTTTGTTTTATTTTACTTCCTAATATATTTTTTATGGTTTACATGCTGGTCATATTAGTTCTATTCTTACTCTTATGCTTATCGTGTCTTTTGTAGATGGCTCATCTTAGACACACCGCACGGAAGTCAGTCATTCCTTTCTTGCCCTCTCGTCTTGCAGAGCGCCTGCTTCATCACCCGGTGACTAGCTAGTCCAGCCACTTGGAGAGGTTGCACCACCGCCTGCACGAGGAGTAAGAGCATCGGCACCAAGAGCTAGAGCTACATGACTCTTGTTCCTCGCCTCAATAGGAGGTAGAGTATGTGAGGCGTTGCTCTCCTGTGCCCCCGCTAGAGGCCCCCCTGCACCACCACTGGGCACCCCGGTCGCTGGAGTAGCTACTAGAAGAGACCCTGATGACGGAGATGGCAATGATAGCAGCTCGAGCCACAACATCGACCTCTCAAAGGAGCAGGAGCCAGAGAGATGGGTCTCTCGATCCATCACTCGTGACGCCTGCTTGCGGGTGTCACTTCCACGATGCGCTCGACACCCTGCTATGCCATGCACTTGACTGACACACTTGGTTCATCGAGTATCGTTGTGTGGTCTACCAGGATAGTAGCGGGGCATACCCGGACCACTGAGAGGCGACTTGCTTGGTGCGCCGTCCAGAGGATGGGCTCTAGGGTGTAGAGGTCTGCTCGAAGCATTATTCTATCTCTGAGCGGGACTCAGCTGAGGCAGCCATGCAGGATGTTAGCACGGCATGCGCTTTCACACTACGGCTCGGTGCTCAGTGGGGTGGTCAATGGTCTTGACCTGAGGTATTAGCCCCACCGTCCATCTAGTAGTACTGGAGGTGTCGTTGTCTCACCTGTTGGTGAGGATAATCCTAGGTTGAGCAGCACAGTCAACCAGCCGCCATGCTAAACACAGATCTGAACCACACTTTAGACAAGTTGAGTAGGGCCCATGCTGAGATCGCCCAATTGTGGGCTGAGCGCTCATAGCGCCGTCACCTAGCGGATGGCTCTCCCGCCCCGTCGGGACTCAGCACCCTTACCGCTCGCCTCGGCATGGACACCATGTCTATGGCAACCCTGACTGCAGGACCCGGATAAATTTATAACCATAGATCGTCAACGTTGGATTTTGTAATTAATGCTAAAAATAGAAGTTTTAGTCCTAGCCTTAATCAGTCTTAGTTAGTCAGGATAGTTTGCTTATCCTATGTTTTTATGCTTGTCATGATGAACTATGATGGATTTGGATCTTTGTAATGACTGTTGCTAGAGTGTGGGTATCCCCTGTATTTTGGTTTAGCTATTAATGTTAATGAATTTAGTTATTTAGTTGGGAAGCCTTTTTATCTTTACTTTCCTCTTTATCTGAGAAGTTGTGTTTGCTTGTGTTGGGAGTCAATGAAGATGCTTGTTTGTTCAGTGTTGTGGAAGAACTCTAAACCCTTTTCTTATGCTAAAAGATTTGCAAGATCAGTTCTGATGTGTGATTGCCTTCCATAGATGTCAGACAACAAGCGCAGACGAGGGAGGCATGCCCATCAAGAGAAGCAGACACCGCAAGATGAGGCACCCTAGCAGCAGTTGCCACCACCACCCCCAATGCCCAGCAAGGCAGAATGTACCTCAGCAAGGAGCAGGAAATCGTGCTCAGATGCGCTACAACCATGGTAGGCTGAACCATCTAGAGGCCAAAGTAGTCTAGGAAACACCAGGCATGATAGTAGATACGTTTCCAGTCAAATCCCATCTTGCAGAAGTGTTATTTGATACCGGAGCAACACATTTATTTATTACTGTATCATGGGTAGAAGTGCATAATCTCCAAATAACCACCATGTCAACATCAATTCAAATTGATTCAGCCGGTGGAAAAGTTCGAGCCGATAGTGTATGCTTGAATTTAAGTGTGGAAATTAGGGGGATAGAGTTTCCTGCTAACCTCATAGTGATGGGTACTTAGGGAATAGATGTTATCCTAGGGATAAATTGGTTAGGTAAGTACCAAACAGTTATTAGCTGTGATAAGAGGACTGTGAAGTTGGTATCCGCACTAGGAGAGGAAGTGGTGACTGAGCTAGTCTCTCCTGAGCCAAAGAAAGGAGGTTGTCACCAGATGGCTATTGATAGCAAAGAGGTCGATCCACTCTAGGCTATCAAGGTTGTGTCAGAATTTCCGGATGTGTTCCCTAAAGATCTACCAGGTATGCCACCTGAGCGGAAAGTTGAGTTTGCCATAGAGCTCATTCCTGGCACCGCCCCTATTTCTAAAAGAGCTTACAGGGTATCTACACCAGAATTGGTGGAGCACAAGAAGCAAATAGATGAGCTGTCAGAGAAAGGTTACATCAGACCAAGTACCTCACCTTGGGGTGCTCATGTCCTGTTCATGGAAAAGAAAGATGGCACCAGGAGGATGTGCATCGATTACAGAGCTCTGAATGAAGTCACAATCAAGAACAGGTACCCCCTGCCTAGAATAGAAGATCTGTTCGACTAGCTGAGAGGAGACAACGTGTTTTCGAAGATAGATCTGAGGTCAGATTATCATCAGCTCAAGATCCTACTTTCAGATATCCCGATGATGATATTTATTACCAAGTATGGGTTAGTAGGTGTACACAATTATGTATTTTGGCCTGACAAAGTGCCAGCCTTCATCATGAATATTATGAACTGTGTGTTCATGATTATCTCGACAAGTTTGTGGTGGTATTCATTAATGACATTCTCATATATTCTCAAAGTGAGGAAGAGCATGTGGATCATTTGAAGATGGTATTACAGAGGTTGCAAGAGCACCAGCTGTATGCAAAGTTACGCAAGTGTGAGTTCTAGATTGATGGAGTCCTATTCTTGGGTCACATTATAAACAGAGATGGATTGGTTGTGGATTCGAAGAAAGTGGTAGACATTCTGAACTGGAAAGTGCCAACAGATGTTTGGGGAATCAAGAGCTTGATTGGAATGGACAGATATTATCAGCGATTCATGAAGAGATTTCGAAGATTGCAAGACCAATGACAACCCTATTAGCAAATAAAGTTGAGTTCATGTGGACCCAGAAGTGCCAAGAGGCCTTCGAAGCGCTGAAAGAGAAGTTGACTACAGCGCCTGTCTTAATTCTTCCTGATGTGCACAAACCTTTTTCGGTGTATTGTGTACACTGGCTTGGGATGTGTATTGATTCAAAAGGGAAGAGTTGTGTCATACTCGTCCCGATAGCTGAAGCTTCATGAGAAGAATTATCCAATCCATGACCTGGAGTTAGCAGAAGTGGTTCATGCACTGAAGACTTGGAGGCATTATCTGTACAGGTAGAATTGTGATGTTTATACAGACCACAAGAGTCTGAAGCACATTTTCACCTAGTCGGAGCTGAATATGAGGCAGCGAAGATGGTTAGAGCTGATCAAAGACTATGAATTGGAGATTCACTACCATCGAGGCAAAGTGAACATGGTGGTAGATGCTTTAAGCAGAAAAATCAAGTCAACATGATGGTCCTTCACCCAATGCCTTATGAGTTGGCCAAAGAATTTGATAGATTGAGCCTCAAATTTTTGAATAACACGCGAGGAGTAACAGTTGAATTAGAGCCCACCTTAGAGCGAGAAATCAAAGAAGCACAAAAGAACGATGAAAAGTGTAAGGCTTACCAAAGAAGATGGTTAAAGCTGAGCATTGCTTTTAAAGTTGGACAAAATTTTATTAGCAATTACTAAGTATAAGTAGATACCAAACCAATTAAGTAAGAGATCAAAATTGATAATAACACCTGCGATGCAATGCATATGACATATTAAGTTTAGTTCCATAAATTAATCATGCGATAGTCTTGAGCTGCTCATGACCGCGAGCACGACTGATAGACCAGTTTTACACTATGTAGAGGTTGCCCCCTTTACCCACAAGTCATGTATCCCATCTAGCCAGGGTTAGCTAGACCCTTAGACACTTCCAAGGTGAATGGCTAGGGATCCACTGCGTGGCCTTTACAAAGTTCCACTAGCTTCAGAAAACCCACTACGGTTTCTGAGAAGGGAAATATAGGAATCCCTCGTCCGAAAAGCCATCGCAGTATGATCAGCCCAAGAACTTCCCTATACGTAGCTCCTCTACCGCCATTGCCCCTTTCAGGTAAGGTAGTCCTCCACTAGCTTTCCTAATTAGTCAGCTAAGGGCGTCCCGTTCCACCCTTGTGGTAGCACGGATATCTCAAGTTAAGGTCCATGTTCCAATTAACACAATGATCTTGTCGTGAGCAATAATTAAAAGAACAGTATAACTGGAACATGGTCATAATGTAATATTAATCCCCAAACCAGGTAGAGCAATAGCAAAACTACCCAAAAGTTCAGTGGTAAACAAGGTGTGGGGTAAACAAGTCTAGGGGAACCTATTAGGTCCCATCAGATTAACCTGAGCATGTCACAGTGATTAACAGGAATATTATTGGGTAAAGTAAAGTGATCATGGGCAAAACTTGCCTTATATTTCAGATCCCAAGTACCAAGTTGGTCTTCAGATTATCGTGACCTCACTGCTAATTGAAAGGGAAATCGGGATTAACTGTTTCCTATAATTAATTTTGGTGATTGATGACCAATGCAAACACGACGACTAACTAGTTTGTCTAGAATTCATGTATTACAGGTGCATAAGGTTCAACACAAACCAATAACAAGAATCAAGTTAGGGACTCAATTTGGGAAGGAGCAAAAGGACTTGAGTGTGCTGAAGTATGGCGCACCGGACTGTCCGATGCACCAGGACCGTACAAGGATGAACCAGCCACTCTCGGGAAAACAAAGCCACCCTCCGCTATAATTCACCGGACTGTCCGGTGTGCCACCGGACTGTCAGGTGTGACAACGGAGCAACGGCTAACTCGCGCAATGGTCGACTCTAACAACAGGAACAGTGAGCTACAGTACCACGACAGAAGTCAGAGCCGCGAAGTAAGAGGGGCACCGGACTGTCCGGTGTGGCACCAGACTATCCGGTGCCGCAAGAAGACAAATCTCCAATGGTTGACCGAGCTCCGAACCCTAACGGTTGGGTGACGTGGTAGCGTACCGAACACTAAACAGTGTCTGTCCGGTGGCGCATCGGACTATCCGGTGCGCCCATCGCCACCAGCCTTCCCCAAAGGCTACCAAGTTGTTGAGGGCTATAAATACCCCCCAACCACCACAACTTCAAGCATCCAAGTTTTTCAGAGATCACATTCAATACAAGAGCTAGTGCATTCACTCCAAGACACAATTCACAAGATCAAAGCCTCTCCAAGTCCCAAGTTCATCTCAAACACTTAGTGACTTGTGAGAGAGAGATTTCGTGTTCTTTTGCGCTCTTGTTGCTTGGATTGCCTTCTTTCTTTCTCTTTCTTGTTCTCAAGTGACTTGTAATCAAAGAAAGAGACACCTAAGTGTGTGGTGGTCCTTGTGGGATCTAAGTGACCCGTTTGATTAAGGAGAAGGCTCATGATCGTTTGAGAGAGGGAAAGGGTTAAAAGAGACCCGGTCTTTGTGACCACCTCAATGGGGACTAGGTTCTTTGGAACCGAACCTCGGTAAAACAAATCACCGTGTTCATTCGCTTGATTCCCATTTGATTTGTTTTCCCCTCCTCCCAGACTTGAATTTAATTCTAACGCTAACCCCGGCTTGTAGTGTGTGTTTAAAGTTATAAATTTCAGGTTACACCTATTCACCCCCTCTAGACGACTTTCAATTGGTATCAAAGCCAGTACTTCATTAAGAGTCTAACCAACTCGAAGTGATGTCTGGAGATCACGCCAAGAGGGAGATCATGACCGGCGACAAGCCCACAAGCTCGGGGAGGACTCTCTCAAGAGACTCCGGCAACAAGCTTAAGGAGGAATCCTCTTCCTCCATCAAGTCACATCGGAGAGGTGACAAGAAGAAGGAAATGAAGAAGGTGGTCTACTACGAGACCGACTCTTCGTCACTCTCCACATCCAACACCGAGTCGTCGACTACTTCTAAGCGCCATGAGCGCAAGAAGTATAGTAAGATGCCCCTACGCTATCCCCGCATTTCTAAGTGTGCTCCATTAATTTCCGTACCCCTAGGAAAACCACCATATTTTGATGGTGAAGATTATTCTATGTGGAGTGATAAAATGAGGTACCATCTAACCTCACTCCATGAAAGTATTTGGGATATAGTTGAGTTTGGAGCACAGGTACCAAAGGTGGGGGACGACGACTACGACTCGGACGAAGCGGCCCAAATTAGGAACTTCAACTCCCAAGCCACGTCTATACTCCACGCCTCCTTATGTCGAGAGGAGTATAACAAGGTACAAGGGTTGAAGAACGCCAAAGAAATTTGGGACGTTCTCAAGACCACACACGAAGGAGATGAGGTGACCAAGATCACCAAGCGCGAAATAATCTAGGGCGAACTTGGTCAATTCGTCCTCAACAAAGGAGAGGAGCCGCAAGCCATGTACAACCGGCTCAAGACCATGGTGAACCAAGTGCGCAACCTCGGGAGCAACAAGTGGGATGACCATGAAATGGTCAAGGTTATTCTTAGATATCTTGTTTTTCCTAATCCCATCAAGTGTAACTAATCCGTGGAGATCCTAGATACAAGCTAATGTCTTTTGAGGAAGTGATTAGTAAGTTTGTGAGCTTTGAATTTATGATCAAAGACTCCAAATATATCATCAACTTAGATCAAGGCACCACCTTCACACCCGAGGTGCAACCCGTCGCATTCAAAGCGAAGGAAGAACAAAAGAGGGAGTCTACACCAAGTAGGTGTAACACCCCTGGTGTTACTGGCACTAAAACTTGAGCATGACATCATATGCATTGACATTCATTTTGGTTGTCACACCTAGAATGCAATCACTAGGTAAAATTTCAAAACAAGTTGTGATGTTGTGACCTGAGGTGTATTTAACCCTAGGGTAGGGTAACCAACCCTGGGATTAGGGCATATGGGTAATAGTAATCCAAATTGAGTAATACTTTAGAAGTTATTGGAAATGTTCACAGGATATCAAGTTTGGTGAATTTGAGCAGCACAAAAACCCTAGAGTGCTTAAAACCCCAAAAAGAACCCCTAGAAAGCCCTAAATTGTACCCTAGGAGGTAAATTCAAATTTATACACTTTTGGAACAAAATGCAAATATCAAAGTGATAGAACATCAAAAACTTAGTAACTTTTACATTGGAGGATTTTCAAGTTATGTGGAGTAAATTGGGCTTATTTGCAAAAGATCCAAGAAATCCTAAGTGGCTAAGCCTAAATTTCAGTGAAATTGAGCCAACTTTGGAGTCATGTATTTCTCAATTCATGAGGATTTTTCCCCTGGGTTAATACATCAAAATTGTAGAGCTATGATAGGAGTACAACTTTGCTCAAGTGACTAAGCATTGGTGACATACAAAATTTGGAGATAAATGGACCTGAAGTCTGGCTGTCAGTCAGTCCTAAGGCTGAATTTTGACTGACAGCAAAGACAGATAGACTTTGTGATCCATTTTGAGTATGATCCAGTGATTGTTTGATTGTGGATGCTATAGCAAATTCAAAGATGGATTATAGGACAACAATTTTGCTGTAGACAGATGATCATGTTGTCACACAAAAATTGAAGAATAAAGTGCTTCAATTAGCTCTGTCAGGCGCTCTTAATGGAGTTTCAATGGTACAGTGACCTGAAGAAGATCTCAGGTGCAGTGCACCTCATCGCCGGTGACCCCGCTCCCGGATTCGCGCCAGCACTGTGATTCGCGCCCAGTGATGTGGATAACAACTCTGGGTGAAAAGACCTTGGCGTGGATGTGGTCGAGGCACTGTGGTTGCTCAGATGCTGTATCCACTTGCCGGCGACGTGGCCGAGCAGCCATCTCCGAGGTGTACGCCGGTCATCGCGATTGCACCATGCTGTGACCCTTGTTTCATGTCGTTGCTAGCCGTAATAGCTCAGCAATGGCCGTCATAGCCCCTTATCCAGTGACCGCCACGATAGCTCGTGTCAGTAAACTTCCCCTCTCTCCAGCCGCTAGCACGCCTTCTCCAAATTGGATGCCACCGCTGTTGGCTTCTATAAATTGAGTGATCAACCAGGTCCGCTAGGTTATTACACACCCAGTGCACCAGCTCTCGCCCCTGATCATCCACCATAACATCCTAATTTCCTGTTTCCCCAATTCTGTTTTCTGGGCCGTCGTGAATGCTTCACCGTGGCTAGCTCTCTGCAGGTTAGTTCAAGCTTCTCTGCTTGATGTTCTAGCCTCCCTTAAGTCCCCGACTACTTTTAGACCCGTTTAATTGAACTAGACTACCCAGAATCACCAAGAACACATCGGGTTGTTCTCGGTTTTCGTCATCATCGTGGACAGAGAGATTCAAGGCTACAATCGTGAAATTGGTAGAGGGATTAGGGTCGCTAGGATTGGAATTAGGTGTCAAACAAAGAATAAGCCTAGCCATTGCGTTTTCCTTCTAGTACAAGTTCACCAGAGGTGTGCTCGTCGCCATTCACCGTCGTGGACTTGGCGCGGTAAAGAAATAGAACTCCGAGGGCCTAAATGTGAATGTCAGAGAGACAATGAATAGTGCACAAGGGTTCTTAACCGGTTATTCAAATAACTAGGGTCCTCTGTGCAAAGTTGACATCGCGGGCGTGAGCGTGCGCGCGTTTCCCTGTCCGTGGGCTGTGTTGGGCTGGTTTGAGCCCATCACTGTTCATCCTTTTCCCTTTTCTTTTTTCTACCAGGCTTATGAAATTTATAGGAAATTCTAGAAAAATGATAAAACCATGGGACTAGTTTTCCTGGACTTCTAAACTCCCCTAGTATTTAATAAAAATAGTTCCAAGATTTTTAGACCCAACCATGAATTATTTAGCATTTAAAGAGGCCTAAACCTAGTCTTTTGGAATTTTAGAAATTACTTGATAAATCCAAAAATCATAAAACTTTTTGGGTAAGCTTTGTTTGATAATTAGAGCCCTTGGATAAAGTTTGATATGTTTTGGACATTGTTTGATCCCAAACCAAAAACCCTAGCTTCCTAAAATAAGATTGGTTTAACCCTAATATAGTACTAGCTCCGGAAACCCTAATGGCTTAGATGTACCATGAAGGAAAGTTGTACTCGTGATACAACTTGATGTGTCCTATTGTATTGGCATGTTCATAGCATCACATGATCATTCATGTATATGTATTGTTATGTATAGAAAACAAAGAAGAAGTGAGTGTTGAAGAAGAAGTTGCACCTCAAACTGATAATCCACCAGCTGAAATTCCACCTGCCGGGAACAGTTTCTATTTTGATATCTGTGGAACAAAACTCGAATCCCTACATCACAAGGCAAGCCCCGGTGCATTTACCCTTTCCTTGAATTTTAATTTTTTATCACTTGAATGATGCATTAGATGATAGGAGTTGTGTGCCAAACACTTGATGCATTTCCTTCCTTGGAATTGTTTGCCATCCCTTGACACCTATTTTATTTAAAAGGTTTTATGATGCTCAGCTATGTTCTAGAAATCAAAATGTTTTGTTTTTAAATAAAGATGATGCTTTAAATGGGATGGGAAGTTTTTTTCAAAAGAAAAGATTTGATGGTGGATCCATCATGGCCGTGATGGGTTCAACATCGGAAAAGATGTATCTCTGCCAGGTACCAAACTTTGCGTTGAAAATGATAAAGCTGAGACCGGGCGGGTGACTTGCACGAGAAGGAAGTCTCGGTGTAGTGTCTCCGTCTGAGTCGCTTAAGGACCGTGTTGACGTGGGCCTGCTGACCGAGGACCCTTTAACTGGCCACCACTAGTACACAGAAGCTCTATAGTGGCGGTTCTAAACCTATTTACACAGGCGTTTTTCAGTACCGCCAGTGCTAGGGGTCAGTGGAAATCAGCATTTCCACTGGCGGTTATTTTGGAACCGCCAGTGAAAAGTGCATTTTCACTGGCGGTTTTCTTAAGGAACCGCCAGTGAAAAGTGCATTTCCACTGGCGGCTGAATAAAGAAAACCGCCAGTGGAAATGCATTTCCACTGGCGGTTTTATAAAGCAAACCGCCAGTGGAAATGCACTTTTCACTAGCGGTTTTCTTTATTTAGC
This sequence comes from Zea luxurians, assembly GCA_029449295.1. NCBI lineage: Eukaryota > Viridiplantae > Streptophyta > Magnoliopsida > Poales > Poaceae > Zea > Zea luxurians. The sequence goes on along the minus strand of JAOPSE010000006.1, from coordinate 20,370,579 downwards.
CGCCAGTGGAAGTTTTCCCGCCTTTTTTCAAAATTTCAAACAATACTGAATTATATATATATTTATTTACACACACACAAACATATATATATATAGATCTATATTGATATTGAAAGCAACATGAAATTAAATTCTATCATACATTTATATACATCAAAGTATTCTGTTTACAACCATATATGCTTCATGCATTCTATACATCATAAGTTTTCACCTAAGCTCTAATAACTGTCTCGGCTAAGAGATAATCTACTAATTTCTGTTAGTATTCTGAACTCTGGCAAAGCTAATGTCCCGGAAGCATCGTGATATTTTCCTTCTGCGGGTATGACCTCTTTCAATATGAATGTGCAGAGGTCCTCGATTATGCCATACAATGCAGCTTCGGTCAAGTTCTCCGGGTTTCCTCGTTGAAATTGCTGTAAAGGAATTTTATAAACATCATCTATTTATACTCAATAATAACACATTTGCATCTTTAATGACATAAATACATACTTGACTATTACTAATAATACCTTGTCAGGGTTCGTGATGTATCGTCCGTTCACTCTCATGAACTCGCACGCATAGAATCCACATAGGACCGATCCTTGTGGTTGCTTGTGGCACTACATAACGGGAGATTGGTTATTTAGTTGCAACATTGTGTATGATATGTATTCATAAAATCACATACTTACCGGCCAGTGATGATGGATGTCTAGTGGCACGCCTTTTTTCGACAGGTCGTACTTTCCACCTCTCATCTTATAAAATCTATAAGCCCTGTGATCTCAAATAGAATCACCATGTTATTCTCAAATTTTAATCGATAAAAGTATGCATGCATAGAAAAGGCTTACAGCTCTAAGGTGCTGAGGAATTCTGCATATGTCGAAGGGTCGAAGTTCAAGGAGTCGAGCACCAGCACCTTTCCAACCTTAGGATAAATGAGGAAGCATATCCAGTGGTCCCTGTACGAATCAAATTTGTGATGCATGTGTATTGAAATTATTAATTTTATTTATGCAAAATCACACTTACTTAAAGTTGTACGGGGCCATTATGGCTTCCCTGTCTTGAAATTGAAGCATTGCATGTCCTATATAGGTGGCGTATCGAGCTTCAAAATCCTTCTTCATATCCTTTATACGCTTCTCAACTTCTTCGTCCGTCTTTCCCCGTAATTCATCGTTGTCTTTCCCGATTCTAAAAGTGTGGCTTTCCTCGGATATAAGTATTGGGTTGAGATACCCAACCCTTTTACTGGCACTAGCATTGGGCTTGGTACCGTAAAGAATCTCCTGCTGATCATGTTGCATTCTGCAAGTCACACGTGCATGTCAGATATTGAAATTTTATACAACTCACTAATAATAACACACATATGTGGAAGTATGAGCGACACTTACAATGCAAACATCGTTACAAGTTGCACGTCGAGTCTCTGAAGGTTCATCATTAACCACATGTCCTCGAATGTAACATAGGCCTTTTGGTCCGAACCAATAAAAGCATGGTCTGGTATATGCACACTGATGGTGTCTATGCCAACCGATGATGCCCGCATGTACCAGTCATGCAACCTTTTAACACCAGCCGGGACCTTTCTTAGTTTCTCAAGAGGTAGCAGAGGTCTGCCCGGCACATATTTTTTAGGCACGTTTTTGTAATCTGCCTTAGTTGGCTTCTTTATCTTTGCGGCCATTGCCTCAGCCTTTTTTGCAGACTCCTCGTGCTTGGCCAAATCAACAGTTTATGACGTGAGGCTCCGTCCAATCCCTTTCAAAAACCGAGCTGTGCCAGCAGTAGTAGCTTTACTCTTCTTTTTCTGATACGGGGACACCAATTTTGGAATAGGAAGTTTAGATTTCTTTGATGGCCTTGAATCCTTTGATGGTTGTGGAGAAGGTGGATCCCTTGATGGTGGCGTAGACAGTGGGTCACCAAGAGGATGGGGAGGAGAAGGTGGTGGAGCCCTGAATGGTGATGCTTGTGGCGGAGACGGTGGGTCAGAAAAAGGATGAGGAGCAGCATGTGAAGTTTGAGGAGGTGAGGATGATGGATGTACAATAGGAACAAAAATTTGAGAAGGCGGAGACGGTTGGGCCTGCGACGCCTGCGACGAACTCGACCAATCAAGCAAATCGACATCCCTTCGAGGCCAAAGGATAAAATTATTGATAGCTTGTCCAAGTTTCTCGATACCTTCAGGCCCAGGGATGTCTAGCATGTCGTCCTCGGATCCTTGGAGGACCGACGTCACTTCTACTTTGCAATAATCATCTGGAATATCGTTTCCATGGAACTTACGTCCTGGGATCGCAAGGCCTGTGGCTACTTTCTTTGTACGTTTATTGTTAATACCATATCTTATAACCAGTGTGCACGCCACAGGCCTTGTGATGTCATCAACTGGATAACGGTCCTTATTTCCCGTTGAAGCAACAGAGCTTGGTAATGTCGTACAATCTGTGGAAGCCGGCGGTTGAGCTGCTGGAATTATTTGTATTTGTGGAGTGGTCATCTGTTGAACAGACATCACACTCGCCAACTGTTGCATCAATTCTGGAGGAGGATTCGATAGCATTTGAGACATCATGGCTTTGAACTCTTTCTTGGCCTCCTCCTTAAAATAATCCGCCATCTCTTCCTTGTATCGATCACGTTTCCTGTACAGACCTTCCCACTGTTGTCCGAATCCTTCCTTCCATCCTTCCTTAGACGAGATTCCTCGTACACGGCCAGGATGCTCAGGGTTACCGAGACCAGCCGTTAGGATGTCTCTTTCCCTTTGTGGCTTAAAAGTTCCTTCGCTCTGCTTAGCTGCCATTGTATATATGTTTTTTGCCGCTTCTTCGACAATGGGATCATCAAAAGATACACCGGTCTCGGTTTCCCTTGGTTTTCTAGCACGGAGCCAATTTGCCGCCCTTTCACCAAGTTGCTCGGACAGCGTCGGCAACCCTGCGGCCTTCTTCTCGGCGTCTTCTTGTCTCCATTTAGGAACCTGACGCTTGTAACCACCTGTGCCTAGGTGGTGGCGGTACTTGTTCTTCTTTGATAGTTCCGAATTTGCCTCACTTAGAGATATGAAATCAGGGCTGCTCCTCTGCTCTAGAAATACTGCCCACTGACCTGCTGAGATTTTATATTTTTTGGTCGGGTCCAGACCTTTCTTTGCAAACTTTGTGTTCATCTCAGACCTCCAGTTTCGGAAATTGATTGCAAGCTGCTTCATCGTGTATTCCTTCACGAGTTCTTCTGAACCCCGAGGCAGAACGAACCTCATTAATAGCTTATTCCATATTTGATTCTTGACATCATCTGACACATCTCTCCACTGTCGTATTGTTATGTCAAGATTATCTCTAACTAAAAACCCAAGTGCATTCCGGAACTTAGGTAGTGCCTCTTCTGGAGCTAGGGGCTGACCTTTCGGGCTCACGTCTGAGATTTTGTATGTTTTGTCGGGAAACTTGTTCAGCCCCCTGTCACCTCTTTTTCGATCGCTCTGCTTCCTTTTCCTTGACGTCTCGGTTGTTGTCTTGGTCTGTTCCGGTGCGTCTTGGGTCGGCTCCGGTACGTCTTCGTTTCGTGCCACGGCTTCTTCGAGTATCGCACGAAATTCAGACATGACCTCCTATTCATGTAATAAAATGCACAAGAGATCATGCATGTGAAATCAGTAGGGTACACATACGAAGCTAAAGATGTGTACTTTTACCTCAGCTTCTTGTGGATCATAAGTAGGGTCACGCTGCAACTCACGGAGAGCGGCCCTATCTATGCTAGTGGTAGGAAAAGGGTCGCTAGGCGTTTCATATCCTTCACTGCTGGATTGTTCTTGAGCAACACTCTTGTCCATGTGCTCGGGCACTAAATCTTGGTCCTTGATCGGAGAACTCATTGAGCTATATATATACAAATACATAAGCAATAATTAAATACATATTAACACATATTAACGTAAGCAATAATTAAATTCATATTAACAAATAGTATAATTAAATACATCCTCAGGCACTAAACCCTTAACCCAAACCCTAACCCTAAACCCTAACCCTAAACCCCTAACCCTAACCCTAACCCAAAACCCGAACCCTTAACCCAAAACCCGAACCCTTAACCCAAAACCCGAACCCTTAACCCTAAACCCTAACCCTAACCCTAACTATAACCCTTAACCCTAAACCTAACCCAAAACCCGAACCCTTAACCCAAAACCCGAACCCTTAACCCTAACCCTAACCCTAACCCTAAACCCTAACCCTTAACCCTAACCCTAACCCTAACTATAACCCTTAACCCTAACCCTAAACCCTTAACCCTAACCCTTAACCCAAAACCCGAACCCTTAACCCAAAACCCGAACCCTTAACCCAAAACCCGAACCCTTAACCCTAAACCCTAACCCTAACTATAACCCTTAACCCTAACCCTAACCCTAACCCAAAACCCGAACCCTTAACCCAAAACCCTAACCCTAACCCTAAACCCTAACCCTTAACCCTAACCCTAACTATAACCCTTAACCCTAACCCTAAACCCTTAACCCTAACCCTAACCCAAAACCCGAACCCTTAACCCAAAACCCGAACCCTTAACCCAAAACCCGAACCCTTAACCCTAAACCCTAACCCTAACTATAACCCTTAACCCTAACCCTAACCCTAACCCAAAACCCGAACCCTTAACCCAAAACCCGAACCCTTAACCCTAACCCTAACCCTAACCCTAACCCTAAACCCTAACCCTTAACCCTAACCCTAACCCTAACCCTAACCCTTAACCATAACCCTAACCCTAAACCGTAACCATATAGTATCGTATAGTCGTATAGTATCGTGTAGGACGGGGAGAGAGTCGCATAGGACGTATAAAGAGGGAGAGAGGGAGAATCGTATGGATATTATCGAGTTACGTATAGAGAGGGAGAGAGGGAGAGTCGTATAGGACGAGGAGAGGGAGAGAGGGAGAGTCGCATAGGACGTATAGAGAGGGAGAGAGGGAGAGTCGTACGGAAATTATCGAGTTCAGATCGAATTCGGATCGGATCGGATACGTATATTATCGAGTTGTGACGGATAAAATTACAATGTATATATTCAACATACATTTGAACATATATGAACACACATATATATATTGAACACATACATTTGAACACATATGAACACACATATATATTGAACACATACATTTGAACACATATGAACACATATATATATTGAACACATACATTTGAACACATATGAACACACATATGAATAAAAATAAGTATTGTATGAATACTCTCATCTCCTCTCCTCTCTCTATCTCTCTCCTCTCCCTCCTCTCTCTCTCTCTCACCCTCCTCTCCCTCCCTCTATCTATCTCCTCTCCCTCTCTCTATCTCTCTCCTCTCCCTCCTCTCTCTCTCTCTCACCCTCCTCTCCCTCCCTCTATCTCTCTCCTCTCCCTCTATCTCTCTCCCTCTCTCTATCTCTCTCCCTCTCTCTATCTCTCTCTCTCACCCTCCTCTCCCTCCCTCTATCTCTCTCCTCTCCCTCTATCTCTCTCCCTCTCTCTATCTCTCTCCTCTCCCTCCTCTCTCTCTCTCTCACCCTCCTCTCCCTCCCTCTATCTCTCTCCCTCTCCCTCCTCTCTCTTCCCTCTCCCTCCTCTCTCTTCTCTCCCTCTCTCTCGATCACTCTCTGCAGAGACGCGCACAGGGGGTTTACACCCTAAACCCTCTCCCTCTCTTCCCTCTTCTTCCTCTCTCTTCCCTCTCACTCTCTCACTCTTCCTAGGCTTAGGGTTTACACGCGCGGCGGCGGCGGCGGCGGCGCGTGCACGGCGGCGGCGGCGCGTGCATGCCCGAGCAATCATAGTCGAAGAAAGGGAGAGAGAGAGAACTTACCTACGGCGCGGGGACGACGGCGTGGACGGCGGCGTGGACGACGGCGGCGCACGGCGGAGAAAATCGTTGGGCGAAATTTTGGCAGCCTGACGGCGGGAAGTGTGAAAGACAGGGCGCCAATGACTTAGCGAATTTTCGCCCCCGCGCGCGCTCCTTTATATAGGAGATATTTCTACTGGCGGTTGACAATGAAAACCGCCAGTAGAAATCATTTCTACTGGCGGTTGTCATAGAGAACCGCCAGTAGAAATGCCATCCACAGACTGTGGGGGCCATTTCTACTGGCGGTTTTCATCGACAACCGCCAGTAAAAATTAATTTCTACTGGCGGTTTTCATTGTCAACCGCCAGTAGAAATGTTTTTAGTATATTATTTTTTATTGTATATTCATACATTAAGTATATAAATTTTTGTACATATTAAATATATAAATATATATATTTAGTATACATAATATATATATTTATATATTACTTCTCTCTCTCTCCCCTCTCTCTCCCCTCTCTCTCTCCTCTCTCTCCTCTCTCTCCCTCCTCTCTCTCCCCTCTCCCTCCTCTCTCTTCCCTCTCTCTCCCTCCTCTATCTCTCCCTCTCTCTCTCCTCTCTCTCCTCTCCCTAGCTCCTCTCTCTCTCTATCCTCTCTCTCCTCTCTCTCCTCTCCCTAGCTCCTCTCTCTCCCCTCTCCCTCTCTCTCTCCTCTCTCTCTCTATCCTCTCTCTCTCTCCTCTCTCTCTCCTCTCTCTCCTCTCTCTCTCTCCTCTCTCTCCTCTTTCCCTCCTCTCTCTTCCCTCTCTCTCCCTCCTCTGTCACTAGAATGCCCGTTCTTGTAGTGTTTAAATACTACGTCGTCTCATGGCTTCGCGTCTCTCATCACCATTGGTGTGAAGTTCTTTCACAAGTATCAGATCTGGTAAACATCTTTCCAAGTTCTTTTACAACATGTTCTTTGAAGATGCTTGTTTCTTACTGCCTGATATGTATATATTAGTCGAATAGTCCTCCCTGCTTTTATTTTACCTCGTTCTAGGTGATAAACCATGACGGCGGCACTCCAAAGAAAGCCAAGGTGGTGGTGGAGGATGAGGAAGAGGCGGGGTTGGAGGATGAGGAAGAGGCGACTGTGACACTATCCATGGAGAAGGACGCGCTGGAGTGTGACATCTGCTGCCTACCCTTCCAGTGCGAAGTTTTCATGGCAAGTCAGATTACCATGCATGTATATATACAGTACATATTGATCGGTAGGCTCCAGCATGATGCTCTGCTCTGTGTAAAATTAGTGCAAGAACGGGCATTCTCGATGTGCAAAGTGCTGCATCCGCACAGACGGTAAGTGCTGGACCTGCTCCGAGCGCATTGGCAACAATAGCTCTCTCTCCCTCTCCCTCTCCTCTCTAGAAAGTCGTGTAAAATTACATGCTTCGGTTTGTCGCTAACAATAATCAATTACATGACATGTCCTAACAATAATCAATTACATGACAACTATATAATCTAGGGAGCTATTGTTCTGCCTTGTCCATCGTGGCGTACCCAGGGCATCGAATTGCGTGGGATGCTTCGCTCAACGTTCCTTTATCTTGGTTGGATGGTCTATGAAAAGAGACATGTCATTGAACTGGTTAAAATCCTCTAAATCAGATACACCATCAACTCCTATAGCTTGTTGTTTTCCAGGAAAAACTACATGCTTCGGTTTGTCGGTGCTTTTCTTCTCATTGTTAGAAATGATCTGTTCAGCATAGAAGACCTGTGCAGCACGATTAGCAAGGATCCATGGGTCATCTTTGTAACCTACCTTACTTAGATCAAGAACTCTGACCCCATAGTTGTCTACCGTGACATGTTTGTCTTCAACCCATTGACATCGGAAAACCGAGATCTGAAATGTACCATAGTCTAGTTCCCATATGTCCTCAATAAAGCCAAAATATGTAATAATCTCACCAGTTTCATCATCTATGGCTTCGCATCGAACACCACTGTTTTGTGACATGCTCTTTTTGTCCTTGGACTTGGTACAAAATGTGAATCCACTAATGTCATAGGTTTGCCATGTTGTGACCTGGCATGATGGTCCAGATGCCAAGCCTTTGATGGTTTGTTCTTCTATTGTTTCTCCACGTGGAATGTCCTTCACCATTAGCCATGTGTTGAACCGCTGCTTATGTTGCTTCATTACCCAATCATCCGTATGCCCAGGATTTTGCTCGCGAAGCTCATTGATGTGTTGTTGGATAAATGGCTCCATTATCGTTAGCTGATGTAGGATGCTCTGATGTGCCTCAAGTACTATATCGTAATCCGGTGGGATGAAAGATTTCCGTCCCATCCTCCCGCTTCCATACAGTCTACCCTCGTGTCGTGACGGAGGCAGACCTATTGCAACCTGGTCTTTTAGGATACTATTGCAGAATGGACCTCCGGACTCAATGGCCTCTTCGGTACAGTACCCCTCTATCATGGATGCCTCGGGACGAGCACGGGTTGATACATAGCCATTCAGTATTGACATGAAACGCTCATACGTCCACATTTCATGCAAGTACATAGGACCCAATGCTTCTATTTGTGGCACCAAGTGCACCACAAGGTGCACCATAATATCAAAGAACGATGGAGGGAAACACATCTCAAACTGTGATATTGTCTCCACTGCGAATTCCTGAAGAGATGCCAACTCATCACGGCCAATTACCTTTTGTGAAATCCTGTTGAAAAAGTAGCACAACCGTGTGATTGCCATCTTTAAAAACAAAGGATTTATAGCCCTGATGGCAATAGGTAGGAATGTAGTCAGCATGACATGGCAATCATGTGAGTTGTAGTTGGTGATTGTCAGGTCTTTCATTGACACAATACTCCGTATGCTAGAGCAGAATCCGGATGGGACTTTCAAATTCTTGAGCCAAACACACATCGCATGTTTCTCATCTACATTGAGATTGTAGCTTGCTGCTGGGAGATGGTACTTCCCATTTTCTTGAAGAACGGGATGTAGTTCCTTTTTTATGCCTAAATCTACCAAGTCCATGCGTGAATTGAGCCCTTCTTTTGTTTTGCCCTTTATGTCTAGCAAGGTGCCCATTATGCTTTCAAACACGTTCTTCTGAATGTGCATACCATCGATCGCATGCCGCACATCTAACTCTTTCCAGTAAGGCAAGTACTCGAAGAAAATAGACTTCTTCTTGAATATAGCCCCCGAAGATGGTTTAGCATCCTTCCTTGTTTTTCCGTCTTTTGTCTTCTTCCCGAAAACAAACTTGATATTCCTGACTATTTCAAAAACTCTATGACCTCTATTGTTACCCGATGGAGCAGTAGAATGTAGTTCACCATTATTGTCGAAGTACTTATCCATTTTTCGCATGCGGTACCTGTGTCCTTCCAATAAAAAGCGTCTGTGCCTCATGTAAACTATCTTCCTAGATGCAGCAAGGGATACGTAAGCAGTTCCATCAATGCATACTGTGCAACCAACCTTTCCCTTAAACTGGCCTGATAATGTGAAGAGAGCAGGGTAATCGTTGATCGTAACAAAAAGAATTGCTCTCAGCGTGAATGAACCTTTACGATACTCATCCAACATTTGAACACCCGTTTCCCACAATATTTTCATATCCTCCATTAAGGGCTCCAAAAATACATCCATGTCAACTCCAGGTTGTGTAGGTCCAGAAATAAGGATGGTTAGCAAAATGTACTTCCGTTTCTGCATCAACCATGGAGGAAGGTTGTATATGGTGAGGATCACCGGCCATGTGCTATGCTTGCTGCTCCTCTCAGCAAATGGGTTCATTCCATCAGTACTCAGTGCGAACCTAACATTTCTCGGTTCATCGGCAAAGTCTCGGTGGTTGTCATTGAAATCTTGCCACTGCTTCCCATCGGCTGGATGTCGAAGCTTCCCATCGTTTTTGTGCTCATCAGAAGCATGCCAGCTCATAAGTCTGGCATCCTCAGGATTAGCGAACAAACACCTCAATCGATCGACGACGGGGAGGTACCACATCACCAAAGCAGGAATCTTTTTGAGCGCATAATAGTCTACTTCTTCTTTTTCTTTGCTCGTGGATTTTGAAGTCTTTTTTTGGCTTTCTTTCGCTTCTTCCCTTTAGACACGGATGCAACACACTCTTCGTCCTCTCGATAGTCTTTATTCGTCTTGTACCTACTTGCACCGCACTTTGGGCAGCTCTCCAAGTCTTTATAATCATCACCTCGATAAAGGATACAGTGATTTCTACACGCGTGGATCTTCTCCACACCCATAGTGAGCGGACTGATTAGTTTCTTTGCATAGTACGTGTTAGCAGGCACATTGTTCTCCTTTGGAAGCATGTCTGCGATAATACTCAAGAACGCATCGAAGCCAGCATCAGACACACCATATTTAGCTTTTAACATCAACAGCTTTAGCACAGACCGGAGCGTCGTGAACTCTTTGGTACAACCCTTAGACTCGTCGTACAAAGGCTCTTCTGCTGCCTTCTTCAGGGACTCCATACCTTTCATTAAGAACATCGATTGATCTGTATGACGACGCAACATTGCCTCTAGCAACTCTGCATCTTCCTCATCCATAACACTTGGCAGAACATGAGGTCTATCATGTTCATTTCCTCCAGCGTAACCATGATCAGTAACATTTTTCACTACATGTTCGCTCTGTGGAAGAGGTTGGTGTGTCTCGTGAACGAACTGAAATCTGTCGTCGATGTTCTCAGGGTTTCCAGTCGTATAAGGCGAAGAGCTACCCTCTCCATGCTTTGTCCAAATTGTGTAATCCTTCATAAATCCTCGACATACCAGATGAGATATGATTTGTTCTGTGTCATTAAATACAGCAGCATTTTTGCAGTCCATGCATGGACAATATATGTGTTTTGTCTTTGTTCTCCAAGCATGGTTCATAGCGACATCAATAAACCTATGGACCTCGGATATGTATGATGGATCTAGCCTTGATAAGTTATACATCCAGGATGTCCTCTCCATCACCACCTGTAAAAAAGTAACATAAAACACATGGTGAAACCCTATATCCAAAAATGTGGCTAAAATGTGAAACCCTCTCTCTCTCTCTCCTCTCTCTCTCTATCCTCTCTCTCTCTCCTCTCTCTCTCCTCTATCTCTCTCTCTCCTCTATCTCTCTCTCTATGGAGGATGAGGAAGAGGCGGGGTTGGAGGATGAGGAAGAGGCGACTGTGACACTATCCATGGAGAAGCACGGACGGTAAGTGCTGCACCTGCTCCGAGCGCATTGGCAACAATAGCTCTCTCTCCCTCTCCCTCTCCTCTCTAGAAAGTCGTGTAAAATTACATGCTTCGGTTTGTCGCTAACAAAATGTAGTTAGACTACTTTATCTCTTCCAATAAAAGTAGTTAGACTACTCTCTAACACATGGTGAAACCCTATATCCAAAATGTGGCTAAAATGGAGGAAAAATGAACAAAATTTGGCAAAAGAAACATAAGCCAAACTTTCCTAGCAACTAATAAACAAAAAAAATTAATACCCAAACCTATCTTTAACACATGGTGAAAGCCTAGTTTCAAAATATAGTTAAAATTGAGCAAAAATAAACAATAACTGACAATTGAAACATAATTAAACCAACCTTCCATACAACACATTCACCATTCATAAAGCAACTAAATATGTGTTATGGATAAACTTATTTGATAACTAAACATGAAAAAGGAGAGGGAATAGACAAAAACTAACCATCTTAAGCAACCTCATTTGAGGAAATAGAGAAAATTACCTAGCTATACTCTTCTCTCTCACATGTAAAACCCTAGATCCAAAATGTGGCTAAAATTGAGCAAGAATGAACAAAAATTGACAAAGAAACATAAACCAACCTTTCTTATCCACCTTCTTCGAAGAAATGAAGAGCAAAACCTCCCCCCTTATATTTTTTGAAATCTGGACCTCCAAAATCGCCTCCAATGGAAGCTGGCTGCGAGCATACAGTTCACTGTCGGGGGAAGAAGAGAGCTATTTATAACAGACAGTTCACTGGCGGTTGGCTTGAAAAACCGCCAGTGGAAACCAATTTCCACTGGCGGTTATCTTAAAACAACCGCCAGTGGAAATAGGGTGTTTCCACTGGCGGTTCGGTTACACCAACCGCCAGTGGAAATTGGTTTTCCACTGGCGGTTATGTTACACTAACCGCCAGTGGAAACATCCTATTTCCACTGGCGGTTGTGTTAAGATAACCGCCAGTGGAAATGTGTTTCCACTGGCGGTTCCAAAGCCGGGCCCGCCTCGTTTTTTTTACTGGCGCGCGATAACTGAAACCGCCAGTGATAATTTATGGGTGCCGCAGGCTATGAGCTCTTTTCTACTAGTGCACATACCTTATCATGGGTAAGCTTTGCCTCGGGCAGACCAATACCAGAAAGGCCAACACGCAATGGCAGTGGAGAGATGGTGAGAGTAGCGTGTACCCTCCGTGGCAAAAGGCTGGACGGTGGTGTAGTTATGCTTTTGGTTGGCATGAACTTGGTCTGGTCTTGAGAAACTCGGTGGCGAGTTGACATATGCAAGGGTTAAGTGCTACATATGTCGTGTGGTTGGAGATCCCTAGTTGGGTATTAATCGATTCGGATCACCATTACTTCTCGGACATGAAGACTTGGTCACTGACTTACACGTAGCATTCCAGTGAACACCAAGAGGTGATAAAAGATGGCTAGTGCAGGCCAAGTTCTTGAACTTGGATAGAAAGAACTCTAGATACAGGTAATGACTTAACCTGATAATAAAACTAAATTTTTAAGGTTCCACGATTAGTAAGCATTTATGCAAACAGAGTCATTGATTCTTGATTAGCCTTTCCTTGACTCCCTCAAGCCAGCATATCCTTGAGAGTCTTTTACTTTGTCGGGTAAGACTTACGAAAGTACACTCTGTACTCAGGGTTTTTGAACCCATGTAGTTGTAGGTGAGGAAACAGTAGAGTTTTGCTGTTTCTATTCAAAGGTGGTACCCAAGGAGGAGCCGAAGCAGTGAAGTTAGTCGCTGGAGGATGTTTGCCTCCCACCTTGAAAAAACATTAAACTTTTGTGCGGGAGGGTGTTTTGCCTCCCTGGTATGTAATAATAATACTTTACGCACTCTTAATACCTGTTGGGGACTTATTCTCATGTGCTATGAATTAAGAACAAGGCAACACAAAATATTAAATGTTAATGCCCTTCGTCCTTCGAAGCATTATTTCCCTTAGGATATAATGATCTTCAGACGAAGGTCATAAATGACATACCTTCATCATCGTGGTATAAATTAATAAAAGGAGAAGCATATGAAATGTAGGAGACGACATGAATAATTATATAACATTATCAATTCGTTCTCATTATATTATCATGAAAGAATAGAAATAAAATTAGATTACATATGTACCTTCAGTTTTGACAGAAGGTAAAAGTACAAGTGTGACGCACGAGCAAGTATCAGTCAGCGTGAACAGTACGGGGGAACTGTTCATCTATTTATAGGCGTAGAACACAGCCAGTGAGAAATTACATTCATGCCCTTTACATTTATTGTTAACTAATAGACAATTCTATGAGGACTAGATAGCCTTTTCCCCTTTTAAGTTGGTTCCTTTCTCCACCATTTAGCCGAAGCTCCCCTGCATGTAGCTTCGGAGCAACTCCAACCTTCGTCACGATCATGCTTTTACATCGTACATCCTTTTAGTCCGAGTCCAAAGGTACCTGTTCACATGTCACACTTGAAGATTTTGTTAAATCATGTTTTTGAGGACCTTCGGAGGATGAAGGCCCCCAATAGTAGCCCTTCGCAATATTAATTTGTTTAAGATAACACATTCAGACTGCGACATGGACGAAGGCCTTAAGCCAAAGGTCCGAAAAAACACCTTCTCTTTGCTAGAATAGCAACAGTCAATGACAAACGGGCCCCCCCAATTTGGAGCATGCCGAGTGTATAAATAAGAACTCGTATCAACCTCATTTGGTACGCTGCTTGAGCCACTTGCTTTATTTTATCAATTTTCATAGCTCTTGCTCACTAACACTTGCTGGTTTTTCAAGCTTTCTGAGCTTCGGTTAGAAAGACATTTTCGTCATCTCTGAAGGAAAAGATTACTCAAGACAAGAAGGTTGCTGCTGAGACGAAGCCTGCTGAAGAGGAGAAGCTTTTTGAGCATAAGAAGGCTGTGAATCCTTACATTGCTGGATTTATTGAGTCAATGGCAAAATCAAATACAGAGAAGATTACTAAGGAGGTATTAGAGGGCCTGTCTGAAGATACAGGTGACAGTGATAGTTATGATGAGGAAAGTGGGGGCGAAGATTCTGAAGATCGACCCTAGAGACCAAGCCATACAATTTTCAGAAAATCTTCCATCATGCAAAGTCATCTTGAAAACATGAGGGGAAGGTACTTTCAGGATATGTCTATTGTGAGGGCTGGCCGAGACAACAACGTCCCGGCCCCTGAGGGGAACGGAGTTGTGATTTTTCGAAGCTTCTTCAAAGCTAGGCTTCGGTTTCCGCTGAGCAAGTTTGTAGTTGAAGTGTTGAAAACCTACCAAGTTTTTCTTCACCAGTTGACCACCGAAGCTATATTGAGGATGGGAGTCTTCGTCTGGGCAACAAGAAGCCAAGGGATAGAACCAAATGCGAAGTGCTTCTGTAGCATGCACGAACTTTTGTATGAGATGAAGGCCATGGGGAAAGAACAGTGTCATAACAACTTTGGTTGTTATGGGTTTATCGCCCGTCCCAACGCCAGTCACCCTGTGCCGACATTTCGGAAGAGATGGCCCGGAAATTGGATGGAAGAATGGTTTTATGTGAAGAACGACTTGTCAGCGAGAGAGGACATCAAAGATGTTATCATGTGCCCCATATGGTCCCGCTGAGGCCTCCGAAGGTCGAAGGTTGAAATTGATGAAGCCACCGAAGCGTGCCAGAAAGCGTATGGTATTGTCTGCTTCTTCATTGCTACTAGGGATTTAATTTAAGAGCATATAGCATTCAGAGCATGGCTGCTTGCAGAGAGCTGGGAAATGCCTAAAGAAACTATTACCAAGTCTAGCGAAGGTGAACTGGTCCGTCTGAAATATACATTCAGATGTGGAGATAAATTCGATGAGCCAAACGATGATTGGTTGAAATGCATCGAAGTTTCAAGTGATGAACTACTTGGATCATACTCCAAGGCAGAAGATAATGCACTGTCTACAGCCTTCGGAGGTCGGGGAAAAAAGAGAATAAATAGAGTTATTGACGCCATTGGCTTTGTCTACCCTGAATACCACTACCTGGCGCGTGGGCAAGGGAAGAAGAGGAAAGCTACTGCTCTGGCCACCCCGGCTGAACCTGTGCCAAAGGCTGCGGGCAAAAAGATGAAGGTACTTACCCACCGGCCACGTTATATTGAACCAGCTGTGGTGCCTGAGTTTGGCGGGGAGGCATCTTCGGCTGCTGAATCAAGAGAATCTGCTCCGATGCAGAAGGCTGAAGAACCGGCTACAATGCCGAAGGCCCCTTCGGTTGAGCTAGTTGAAACAAAGGTTGACGAAGATAAGGCTGATAGGCCAACAACCGAAGAAGTGAAAAAGATGCCAAGGATTTTAAGTCCTTCGACAGAAGCCATAGCGCTGAAGGCACAAAAGAGTTCTGTCATAACTCCTAGGAGAAGGAGGATGGTAAATGTATTAGATGTTTTGGAAACAACCGACTCCATAGGCCCTGCTTCAACAGGGAAGGTTGGTGAAGCTATCAGAACACAATCCAAGGTTGAAACTAAGCACATAGAAGTCGAGACTACACTAACCTAGGCTGAAGCCGAGGCAGAGCCCACGGTGCCTACTAAGACGAAGCTTGCCGCCACCGGGCAGAAGGCCGAAGAAATAACTCCAGATATTAATATAGCTTTTGAGAAGAGTGCGGCCAAAGAGGCCGAATCCCTTGCCCCCGAAGCATTCTCCGAAGATCTTGATTATATCATTCGACATGCTTCGGGAAAGAAATTATCCGAAGGAGAAATTTTTGAAGCTAAACACTATGCCAGAGAACTAAAGTATCCGAAGGGGTCTTTGGTGTTTAATGGTACGGATGAAGATGATTTCCTGTACTGCCTCCCAGACAACAAAGAATTATCTGTCTGTCGAGAGATGGCCAGAAGTATGGGTTTTCTGAAACTTGAAGCTAGCCTCTATGCCCTGACGAAGGATGATCTAGCAGATAGTCTTGCGTACAATAGTCTGAAGGTACTTAAGTTGTGAATTTTAAAGCTTTTGAACTCTGGAATGGAGTCTTTTTATTCTTATGTTAATCCTTTTAACCTTTCTTGCAGGGCATAATACTTAGCAACGCCTTAGGAGCGCAAAAGAATGCTGAAGACGAGAGCTGCACTATAGCTCTCAACAACCTTCGAACAGAGGTTATCAAACTAAGGAATGAAGCCACGGAAAAAGACAAGATTCTACTTTCATTGGTGGATAAGGTAAAAGAAGATGAAGCTAGTTTTAAGGCTCAAGCTGAAATTCAAAAAAATGAGATTGAAGACCTTCAGAAGCAGCTGGCCGAGGCCAAAGAAAAATGTGGTCTCTTTGAGGCCAACCGAGATATTAGTGAATATTAGAGAAATTATTTAGAAAAAACAGTCGAAGAACTCCGCGCATCCAAAGAAAGATGCTTCGAAAAATCCCTGGGCTATGTAGAGAAGATAAAGGCTAGCTTCGCCAACGTGGGTGCCTACTCCAATGAAGATAACTTTATTCAAGGCAACCCTGAAGGTGTTATAGAATGGATAAGCGGAGAGGCTGAAGCTTTTGAAGAAATTTTGAGTGATCGCGGGGATGTCTGTGCGTTTTCTGGTGCGAGAGGAATTTCAGCCATCTTGGAGAAGGCGGGTTGCGAACATGTCAAAACCCTGGCCCAGGCCGAAGCTGCCTTCTCCGTGGATGTCACGAAGGATCCCTCAGCCGAAGCAAGCTTAATGGGCGGAAAATTTTATATTGACATCTGGTCAAATGGCGGCCGAGAAATGGCTCATGAAATAATGAAGAAAAGCGAAAAAGATATCCATGAGGCCCGAATTCAAGCTAAGCAAGTTGAAGAAGCTGCAGAGCACGAGAGGCGCATAGGTATTGTTTTACGGCTTTTAGCTTTGTCGTTTGTTTTCGTGACTTCGAATTGATTAATTTTTCCTACTGCAGCTGAACTATCTCCTCCGCCAGAACCGTTCGACCCCCTGGCCGACCCAGAAATTAAGAAAGCAATAGAAATCATCAATATAGCGGAATCTATCGTTGATGAAGTTGTTAACAAGTTGTTGAATGAAATTGCAGAAAAGGTCCTGAAAGAGGACTAATATTGTAAAAACATTTTTAGATGATCAATGTAGCTTTGCTGCATCAAAATTGTAATATTCGATGTGCATATTTTTGAATCTAATATGTGAATTATTTGTAATTCAGTTCTTTGTAATGCATGAAACTTTATATACATACCGTTTTTGAGCCTTCGACGAAAAAACACATTCCCTTCTTTTCATGCTTTACAAAGAAGAAGATCCTTGCTTCGTGAAAATATCCAAGCTTCGTAAAAACCTCCTAGCTTTACAAACAAATGATCCCTTCTTTTGCAATAGAGCTGACAAAATTATATTTTCTCAGCTAACTTTGTGCCTTAGCACCTTTCCATTTTTATAAAGCAGTCTCCAAAGGTCAACTTCGTATTCAATTCGTGCCATCAGTGCAATAAGATGTATGATGTAATGCTATGCGGGATGATATGATGCGAATGATGCTAATACCGAAGATGCACACCCATGCGCCCATACTAGAACACATCATCTTTGCGTCCCCTTAGGAACGATCAAAGTCTCTTTGCTGTTTATTTTTCGGCTTCACCGCTTATTTTTTGGTGTAATTTCTGCATCCCCTTAGGAACGTCTTTTGAACTTCTTCGCCTTCTATTTCGGCGGTTTTTTTGTGTTGACTTTTCGCGCTTTGCCTTATATTTTGGCGGTATTTTTCGCGTTGACTTTTTGCGCTTCGCCTTATATTTCGGCGGTATTTGGCTCTGCATTCCCTTAGGAACGACTTTTGAGCAGAAAACTTACACTGCGCTCCCTTGGGAACGACTTTTTTGTGGCTTCGGCAAGACTTATGGTGCGCTCCCTTAGGAACGACTTTTTTGTGGCTTCAGCAAGACTTATGGTGCGCTCCCTTAGGAACGAGTTTTTGAGCTTCGTAAATCTGTGAAGAAGATATATTTCATTTTAATGGAATAGAAACTATTACAAAGAACTAAAACTAGATTTGCATTTCTTGTCCCTTACTAAAAAAACAAACTGGCATAGAATAAAAAAGTGTTTCAGAAGGTAGGATATCTCTCAATAGATGTGCTTTGACTCCGGCATAGTACTGTTGACTCCTCCCTAAAATCCCGCTGCTGTTGGGTGTGTTGGTGCCCTTCTGGCTGCTGACCCCGTGAATAGGTAGGTTGTAGTGGTGGCGGAGGTGGAAGCTGTGGCCAAGAATCCTGTGGCTGACTAGCCGAAGCAACAGAAGCTGCAGAATGATTACCCACATATTCTGGTATGTAGGGTGAGTTGCATGAAGCAGTGTGCAAGACCTGCTTTGGTTGACTCTACCGAGCTTCGGCTTCTGCAATCTCCTTCTGCTTTTGGATGGTAATTTGACACATTCTTGTAGTATGATGTAACACCCGGATTTTAGGGGTCCAAAACCCGGGGTTAACATAAACACCAGGTATGCTGGGACCAAGTCTCAAACATATGATGTATAGTGGCACAGGATCGAATGTCACAACTTTATATATAACAGGAGTTCTATACAAAATAAATAATTACATTATAAGGAGACAACGGTCCAGCAACCCAAAGTTGACTGGGAGACGACGACCTAGACCTCTCACGAACTCAACGCAGCATCCACCATGAGCATCATCCTGCAGTACCTGGTCTTGACCTGTGGTGTATGTGAGACAGCAAGAGTGAGCTCACATACGTTCATCGCTCAACAAGTTGTGGGGAATAATGTGCATGAACTCGCCAAAGGTGGGAGCTCACGTGAA
Source organism: Zea luxurians (assembly GCA_029449295.1). Taxonomy (NCBI): domain Eukaryota; kingdom Viridiplantae; phylum Streptophyta; class Magnoliopsida; order Poales; family Poaceae; genus Zea; species Zea luxurians. Next base: position 20,351,596 of record JAOPSE010000006.1, on the reverse strand, counting down.
GTGTAAGGCTTACCAAAGAAGATGGTTAGAGCTGAGCATTGCTTTTAAAGTTGGTCAAAATTTTATTAGCAGTTACTAAGTATAAGTAAATACCAAACCCAATTAAGTGATAGATCAAAAGTAACAACACCACCTGCAATGCAATGCATATGACAAATTGAATTTAGTTCCATAAATTAATCATGTGAGGGTCCGAGCTGCTCATGACCGTGAGCACGGCTAGTATACCAGTTTTACACTCTACAGAGGTTGCGCATCTTTACCCACAAGTCGTGTATCCCATGTCGCCAGGGTTTGCAAAGCCCTTAGACACTTCCGAGGTGAATGGCTAGGGATCCACTACGAGGCCTTTACAAAGTTCCACTAGCTTCCGAAAACCCGCTACAGTTTATAGGAAGATCCAGTGCAGGAATCCCTTGCAGGACCGCCATCGCAGCAAAATCCTCCCGAGGGCCTCCCTACACTGACCTCTCCCCTACTGCCCTTGCCCCTTTCGGGATAAGGTAGTCTTCCACTAGCTTTCCTAATTAATCAGCCAAGGGCGTCCCATTCCACCCTCGTGGTAGCACTGTTTTCCCGGGTGGTTCTCCATGTTCCAATTAACATAATGATCTCATCATGAACAATAAATAACAACTGATAACAAAAGTGTAACCATGAACAGTGTATCTCCATACCCTAAACCACATATAGCACTAGCAAGTACTACCCAGAAAGTTCAGTGGTAAACAAGGTATAAAGATAGACAAACTAGGGTAACCTATTGGGTCCCTTCAAAATTAACCTATGCAGATCATTATGATTAATTAGAACATGAGTAGGTGAAAAGAAGTGATCAAGGGCACAACTTGCCTGGGCCTTGAGATTCCAGGTACCAGGATGATCTTCAGATGACTCGTGACCTCACTGCTAGTCGTAGCAATTCAAACAAACACGGTATAGGCAAAATTAACATTACACCAAACATAAGAACAAATTACACATTAATAATATACATATTAAAATAAGATCATAGGAACAGGAATCATTAATTTTGGAGTTATAGATTTTAAGTTATGAATTTCTGAAGTTATCAAGTACTTGGAATAGCATAACTCATGTGAATAATTTTAGTTCAAGTTTTATGACTAGACAAATTTACTAAGTGATAAACAATATTAAAACAAAATTATTGCCACAGGAATGACTCAATTTGGAGTTAGAATGAATTAAATATGATTTATACAAGTTTCTAGAATTATTTTGTATTAAAATTCAATTTCTAATATTAATTATCTGGTTTTCTCTGTTGTCTGGACTAGGCGTCAATAGCAGAGAAACCTAGGGGCTAACGCACAATTTCTCCCTAGACTCAGACTTCCCACGCACCGGACGGAGGGTTTTATTTTTAAGAAAGTCAGGGGCTCTTATGCAAAATGCACCGGCCGAAGGGGTATCGACCAACGAGCACCGCGCGATTAGGATTCTACGGTCAAGATTAGGCCGAAGCTCCCGCTGGTACCTGAGTCGTAGGTTTAAGGATCTACGGCGAGGATTCACATGATCGGAGTAATTATTTGAGGATCCAATCCCGCACGCTCGATTTAGATCGAACGGACAGCATCAGTCCCAGCCGAAAGGTTTTCGCCGATCAAATCTTCGCCGTCCACAACGATTCAATGGCTGACTTCATAATGATTTAATCTATACCGTCAACTACCAGATCACTGACACTAATCCCTAGATCGAGCTGCCAGGACTGAGATCAGATCTTAGCCGTTCAAACTGAGATCGACTATCTCCCCCTGTCTTCTTCACACGACTAGCCAGGACGGCGGCGCCGCCACCCTCACCCGACGGAGCATCACCGGCGAGACCCCCTTATGCGCCCCGATGCCCGATTCTTAATACCGATGGGTCCCAAACGAAGATTAGGCTACCGTCAATTGTTTTAATGAGTTGCTTACCTGTTACAGCAACACGAGGAGGGCAGCCCGCGCGACCCAACGGCTTCACCATAGATCCGTGACGTAGAGGCCGCCTGGATGCCACCAGTGTCCTCCTCCAAGGCATCAGTGGCCGCGACGGTGCTAGGGGCGGTGGGATTTCGTCTACTTCCTGGGTGGGGTAGAATTGTGCCATGAGGTCGAGGATGGAGGCGGCGCTGATGCCCATGATGGCCTTGTGCTTTACCAGCATCCCGCCAACACCGTCCGCCGCCCCAGCGATGTGCCTCATCTCCCTGCGCGAACACGACACGGTGGGACGAGCGGCGCAGAAAGTCCGGCCCAGGCGGCGGTAGAGCCGGGGCTGATGCCTGCGACGTTCGTGACCCACACCGACCGCAGACCGACCGTGTGGCATAGGCAGGAAGCTTACCCCGAACGGCGCCAAAGCACCAAGACCTGGCGCAGAGACCCCGACTGGGCAAATCCGCGAAATCCCCCTGGCAGCTTGAATCTTCACCCCAGGTTCGTGGCAGTTTGAGCTGTTCAGGGAAGAATACCAAGGCCTGCTATATATCCTAAGGACACGAGGATCCAGGCGGGTTCAACGCAAGACCAGCGGAGTCCGTTTGGTTGGGCAGTCCCTCACTTTTCGCTCAGCCGTTTGCTAACGCAATCCAACGAGGAAGAAGACCGACCACATGGGCCCACACGGCTGTGAGAGAAAGGACAGGAGCTGGTCGGCCAGGGCGCGGTCGCCGCGGACTGTGTTGGGCTGCCAGCGCTGTTGGCCCAATACGGGGAGGGGGTTTCTTTTCTTTTTTTTTGTATTCCTTTTTTTTTCTATTTTCTTTTGCATTTACAAACTCAAATTCAAGTCGAAGCTCAAATTTTAAAATGAAATGCAGAGGCGAAAATTCCAGCATGAGATGCATCAACATTTTGTTCATCTATTTATTTATCTATTAATGCTTTCAAATATAAAATTCATACACACATAGAATGGGTATTTTAAGAAATGTAATCTCTAATATAAAATTTTTTAGAGAATAATTATAAATATTCATTTCCACCAAGGGGTGACAAATTCCTATAGAGATTCTTTTATTAGGAACGTGTTTGTTTTAGATTATGTTGTTTTAAATGTAACAAAATTTTATTGGAAGGCATTCTAATATCAAAATCTTTGGAGAACTTTTACTAAACTTTCAAAGTAAGATTTTGGGTGTTACAAATCCTACCCCCCTTAACAGAAATCTCGTCCTCGAGATTTGTAAGAGGATGTAGTAAAAATTGTTTGTAGGTTATGGGTTAGTTTCTAATTGATTTTAATACCAAAACTCTTCTTTTTTTTATATATCGCAAATTATCAGGTGATTAGGAAAGCATGGGTATATATGGGTATAGCCACTTTATTATGCAGGATAAAAGATATCTTTAAAGCATATATAGTTTTGGGTAAGAAGGAGTGGGGTAAGAAAGGACTCCATCTAAGATTGTGGATCTTGACTCATCTTGGTGACCTCACTTGATCCTTGAAGACTTGAGTTGGTGCTCATCCTTTCTTGATGAAGTTGATCATCTTCTTCTCCAGTCTTGGTCTCATTGATTCGAGGTTAATGTATATCGGTAGGGTTGGGGAGTATGGTTAAGATGGATATGGATGAAATAGATTACATGATGTAGGTAAATGTTTGTTTGATGTTTAGGTGGTGGTTGATAGATTATGCAACCCATTAAGACTCTATTGACTGGGTAAGTTATGTAACTTGTTATATAGGTCGAGTTGTTGTGTATGGCCAAGTTGATATAAGTCTCCAAATTAGGCTTAAGTGATTTAGGAGTATGGCCTTATCTTGTGTACCAGCATTAAGTAACTTACTCTAGATTAGATCATAATAGATTAGATAAAATCTAGATTAGGTTGGATATGACTAGGTTAGACTAGTTTAGGTTAGATAGATCTACTAGGGTAGGATACATGTTAGAATCTTTTGGGATAGGATGGATTATATGATGTAGGTAGGTTAGAATCTCTTCAAGATAAGGTGAATTTATTAAGGTAAGAAGAATCTTTTAAGATGAGGTGGATCTAGTAAGACAAGAGAGAATCTTTTAAGATACGATGAATCTATTAAGGTATGGGAGAGTCTTTTAAGATTAGAGGGATCTCTATGAGATAGATACATTTTAATGGAGGATAATCTAAGTGGCTTAGTTTTCTTATGAATTCTATTTATGCCTATACGTATATGCAGATGTAATTGTGGATATTACTCCACAACTCACACACCCAATCAAAGATCCCAAATCAAACAAGCATCATAAGAACAAACATTCAAATACATAGACACTTATAAAAATAGTTTTGTTTTTGTTCCTATGATTAGGTCTCCTATTCCTGAAGGTCACTTTAGGCACGAATTTCAAAGTATGAAATCCACATTTGTCTTTAGAATAAAAAGGTAAGAATAATCAGAGTAAAGCGGAAATAGATGAGGAGAGATTAAGAAAAGTTTAGAAAAGAATCAGAGTAAGGTAAGTAAAGAATGGTTGTCCAGTTCTATCTAGGTTTCGTCCTACAGTCAACATTCCTCTGATACCACTTCTGTAACACCCGGATTTTAGGGGTCCAAAACCCGGGGTTAACATAAACACCAGGTATGCTGGGACCAAGTCTCAAACATATGATGTATAGTGGCACAGGATCGAATGTCACAACTTTATATATAACAGGAGTTCTATACAAAATAAATAATTACATTATAAGGAGACAACGGTCCAGCAACCCAAAGTTGACTGGGAGACGACGACCTAGACCTCTCACGAACTCAACGCAGCATCCACCATGAGCATCATCCTGCAGTACCTGGTCTTGACCTGTGGTGTATGTGAGACAGCAAGAGTGAGCTCACATACGTTCATCGCTCAACAAGTTGTGGGGAATAATGTGCATGAACTCGCCAAAGGTGGGAGCTCACGTGAAGTGTAAGGCTTACCAAAGAAGATGGTTAGAGCTGAGCATTGCTTTTAAAGTTGGTCAAAATTTTATTAGCAGTTACTAAGTATAAGTAAATACCAAACCCAATTAAGTGATAGATCAAAAGTAACAACACCACCTGCAATGCAATGCATATGACAAATTGAATTTAGTTCCATAAATTAATCATGTGAGGGTCCGAGCTGCTCATGACCGTGAGCACGGCTAGTATACCAGTTTTACACTCTGCAGAGGTTGCGCATCTTTACCCACAAGTCGTGTATCCCATGTCGCCAGGGTTTGCAAAGCCCTTAGACACTTCCGAGGTGAATGGCTAGGGATCCACTACGAGGCCTTTACAAAGTTCCACTAGCTTCCGAAAACCCGCTACAGTTTATAGGAAGATCCAGTGCAGGAATCCCTTGCAGGACCGCCATCGCAGCAAAATCCTCCCGAGGGCCTCCCTACACTGACCTCTCCCCTACTGCCCTTGCCCCTTTCGGATAAGGTAGTCTTCCACTAGCTTTCCTAATTAATCAGCCAAGGGCGTCCCATTCCACCCTCGTGGTAGCACTGTTTTCCCGGGTGGTTCTCCATGTTCCAATTAACATAATGATCTCATCATGAACAATAAATAACAACTGATAACAAAAGTGTAACCATGAACAGTGTATCTCCATACCCTAAACCACATATAGCACTAGCAAGTACTACCCAGAAAGTTCAGTGGTAAACAAGGTATAAAGATAGACAAACTAGGGTAACCTATTGGGTCCCTTCAAAATTAACCTATGCAGATCATTATGATTAATTAGAACATGAGTAGGTGAAAAGAAGTGATCAAGGGCACAACTTGCCTGGGCCTTGAGATTCCAGGTACCAGGATGATCTTCAGATGACTCGTGACCTCACTGCTAGTCGTAGCAATTCAAACAAACACGGTATAGGCAAAATTAACATTACACCAAACATAAGAACAAATTACACATTAATAATATACATATTAAAATAAGATCATAGGAACAGGAATCATTAATTTTGGAGTTATAGATTTTAAGTTATGAATTTCTGAAGTTATCAAGTACTTGGAATAGCATAACTCATGTGAATAATTTTAGTTCAAGTTTTATGACTAGACAAATTTACTAAGTGATAAACAATATTAAAACAAAATTATTGCCACAGGAATGACTCAATTTGGAGTTAGAATGAATTAAATATGATTTATACAAGTTTCTAGAATTATTTTGTATTAAAATTCAATTTCTAATATTAATTATCTGGTTTTCTCTGTTGTCTGGACTAGGCGTCAATAGCAGAGAAACCTAGGGGCTAACGCACAATTTCTCCCTAGACTCAGACTTCCCACGCACCGGACGGAGGGTTTTATTTTTAAGAAAGTCAGGGGCTCTTATGCAAAATGCACCGGCCGAAGGGGTATCGACCAACGAGCACCGCGCGATTAGGATTCTACGGTCAAGATTAGGCCGAAGCTCCCGCTGGTACCTGAGTCGTAGGTTTAAGGATCTACGGCGAGGATTCACATGATCGGAGTAATTATTTGAGGATCCAATCCCGCACGCTCGATTTAGATCGAACAGACAGCATCAGTCCCAGCCGAAAGGTTTTCGCCGATCAAATCTGCGCCGTCCACAACGATTCAATGGCTGACTTCATAATGATTTAATCTATACCGTCAACTACCAGATCACTGACACTAATCCCTAGATCGAGCTGCTAGGACTGAGATCAGATCTTAGCCGTTCAAACTGAGATCGACTATCTCCCCCTGTCTTCTTCACACGACTAGCCAGGACGGCGGCGCCGCCACCCTCACCCGACGGAGCATCACCGGCGAGACCCCCTTATGCGCCCCGATGCCCGATTCTTAATACCGATGGGTCCCAAACGAAGATTAGGCTACCGTCAATTGTTTTAATGAGTTGCTTACCTGTTACAGCAACACGAGGAGGGCAGCCCGCGCGACCCAACGGCTTCACCACAGATCCGTGACGTAGAGGCCGCCTGGATGCCACCAGTGTCCTCCTCCAAGGCATCAGTGGCCACGACGGTGCTAGGGGCGGTGGGATTTCGTCTACTTCCTGGGTGGGGTTAGAATTGTGCCATGAGGTCGAGGATGGAGGCGACGCTGATGCCCATGATGGCCTTGTGCTTTACCAGCATCCCGCCAACACCGTCCGCCGCCCCAGCGATGTGCCTCATCTCCCTGCGCGAACACTGACACGGTGGGACGAGCGGCGCAGAAAGTCCGGCCCAGGCGGCGGTAGAGCCGGGGCTGATGCCTGCGACGTTCGTGACCCACACCGACCGCAGACCGACCGTGTGGCATAGGCAGGAAGCTTACCCCGAACGGCGCCAAAGCACCAAGACCTGGCGCAGAGACCCCGACTGGGCAAATCCGCGAAATCCCCCTGGCAGCTTGAATCTTCACCCCAGGTTCGTGGCAGTTTGAGCTGTTCAGGGAAGAATACCAAGGCCTGCTATATATCCTAAGGACACGAGGATCCAGGCGGGTTCAACGCAAGACCAGCGGAGTCCGTTTGGTTGGGCAGTCCCTCACTTTTCGCTCAGCCGTTTGCTAACGCAATCCAACGAGGAAGAAGACCGACCACATGGGCCCACACGGCTGTGAGAGAAAGGACAGGAGCTGGTCGGCCAGGGCGCGGTCGCCGCGGACTGTGTTGGGCTGCCAGCGCTGTTGGCCCAATACGGGGAGGGGGTTTCTTTTCTTTTTTTTGTATTCCTTTTTTTTTCTATTTTCTTTTGCATTTACAAACTCAAATTCAAGTCGAAGCTCAAATTTTAAAATGAAATGCAGAGGCGAAAATTCCAGCATGAGATGCATCAACATTTTGTTCATCTATTTATTTATCTATTAATGCTTTCAAATATAAAATTCATACACACATAGAATGGGTATTTTAAGAAATGTAATCTCTAATATAAAATTTTTTAGAGAATAATTATAAATATTCATTTCCACCAAGGGGTGACAAATTCCTATAGAGATTCTTTTATTAGGAACGTGTTTGTTTTAGATTATGTTGTTTTAAATGTAACAAAATTTTATTGGAAGGCATTCTAATATCAAAATCTTTGGAGAACTTTTACTAAACTTTCAAAGTAAGATTTTGGGTGTTACATATGACCCTTGTCTTCACCACAAAATAAGCATTAGATCTTCCCGGGCTGGTCCCCATATCTTCCTCCGAAGCCCCTGGCGCCTCTGCCTCTTGGAGCTGGCAGTCAGAAAGAGCTTTGTTGCTGCCCCGAAGATTGTGAGGTATACTATGGCCTCTGCAGCTGACTTCCTTTGTCATCATTCTGAGTGGAGTTATGAATTGACCTGACATGTCTCGGGTGGATTCTTCCTCCGAAGCCCCTGGTCATCTCAGAGAATCTGTAAGCTTCCTCCCTTCTTTGGCGTAAGTCATTGTCAACCCGGATGTACTCATCCATCTTTTGAAGCAGCTTCTCTAGAGTTTGTGGGGGCTTCCTGGCGAAATGTTGGGCGGTAGGTCCTGGGCGAAGACCTTTGATCATGGCCTCAATGACAATCTCATTGGGGCATGGTAGGCGCTTGTGCCCTCAATCGCAAGAACCTTTGTACATATGCCTGAAGGTATTCTTCGTGGTCTTGCGTGCATTGGAACAGAGCCTGAGTTGTGACCGGCTTCGTCTGAAAGCCTTGGAAGCTGGTAACCAACATGTCCTTAAGCTTCTATCACGACGTGATAGTCCCTGACCGAAGAGAAGAATACCATGTTTGGGCTACATTCCGTACTGCCATGACGAAGGACTTCACCATAACTGTAGTATTGCCTCCATACGAAGATATAGTTGCTTCGTAGCTCATCAAAAACTGCTTTGGATCTGAATGCCCATCATACATGGGAAGCTGAGGTGGCTTGTATGACGGGGGCCACGGGGTAGCCTGCAGTTCTACTGCCAAGAGAGAAGCATCATCAAAAGTAAAGGTATCATGATTAAAATCATCATACCATCCATCCTCATTGAATAGGCCTTCTTGACGAAGTTCCCTGTGTTTGGGCCTTTGATCTTGTTCTTCTTGAACAAGATGACACACTTCTTCAGTAGCTTCGTCGATCTTCCTTTGAAGATCAGCCAGCCAGCGCCATCTTGTCCTTCTTCCTTTGTACTTGTTGATGAATAATTTCCATGTCCCTGATCTCTTGGTCCAACTCCTCCTCCTGGAGTGTTGGACTGGTGGCTTTCCTCTTCTGGCTCTGTGCCTCTCGGAGAGAGATGGTCTCCTGGTTTGGGTCCAGCGGCTGCAGTGCAGCAGTCCATGGTGCTAAAGCTTTCTTCAGTGGCATGACGAAGGTCAGTGCTTGCCGAAGGTGGTCGAAAAAGTTCACAGGAGGTGGGCACCAATGTTGGGGACTTGTTCTCAAGTGCTATGAATTAAGAACAAGGCAACACAAAATATTAAATGTTAATGCCCTTCGTCCTTCGAAGCATTATTTCCCTTAGGATATAATGATCTTCAGACGAAGGTCATGAAGGACATACCTTCATCATCGTGGTATAAATTAATAAAAGGAGAAGCATACGAAATGTAGGAGACGACATGAACAATTATATTACATTATCAATTCGTTCTCATTATATTATCATGAAAGAATAGAAACAAAATTAGATTACATATGTACCTTCGGTTTTGACAGAAGGTAAAAGTACAAGTGTGACGCACGAGCAAGTATCAGTCAGTGTGAACAGTACGGGGGAACTGTTCATCTATTTATAGGCACAGAATGCAGCCTATGAGAAATTACATTCATGCCCTTTACATTTATTGTTAACTAATAGACAATTCTATGAGGACTAGATAGCCTTTCCCCTTTTAAGTCGGTTCCTTTCTCTGCCATTTAGCCAAAGCTCCCCTGCACGTAGCTTCGGAGCAACTCCAACCTTCGTCACGATCATGCTTTTTACGTCGTACATGCTTTTAGTCCGAGTCCAAAGGTACCTGTTCACATGTCACACTTGAAGATTTTGTTAAATCATGTTTTTGAGGACCTTCGAATGACGAAGGCCCCCAACAATACCCTAGTATTGTAATAATAATACTCTCTCTATATATTTTATGATTGTAAATTAAGTTATTGTAATTTGCTTCTGCTTATTCTTCTCTTCGACGTGGTGTAATATCTGCGTGATGGGTGAAGCGCTCTTAGGCGAAATGATGAGGATACAGGTTACCAAACTTGTCGAGTGATTATGTGCATCTACAGGGTTGTCCGAGGTCCTTAGGACAAGGACAACTATAGGTTGGCCTAATACCTTGAGAGGTTCTATCACAGCTGGTATCGGAGCGAAGCCCATCTCTTTAGATATTACGTAGTACTTCAAAAGAATTTTCAAACACTTACATTGAAATATTCTTTCATTCTTACCTTACCACTTTCTGGTAGCCTCCTATCTTGTAAAGTCAGGGTAATAGAGTGCAATATATGTAGGAAGTGGAGGGATCAACGAAGATTGATTCCATGATTGTTAGATCATGCATGCATCATGTTTAAAACTATACTAATAAATCTTCCCCTCTTATGGAGATATGGTGCGCACTAAGAAAACAGCGCGCAAAACAAATGGACCTCGGGGTGTGCCTCTCCATCAGCTAGCCTCTAGGCATGAAGGAAGTAGTAGTGGTAGTAATGAACCGATTGGAGACCTGGAAGCCCGGGTGGAGCAGCTCAGGTCAGAACTACACCACAGGAATAGGGCACGTGAGCAGGACAGCTACCGTATAGCGGAATTGTCAGTCGAAGTTAGTCGCCTGCAGTATGAAATCTCAGAACGGGATACGACCATTGACTGAGCCATTAACTCGCGCTCTTTCACTTGGGATTGCGAAGCGAAAGCTCTTGCTCGTGTGGTAGAACTTAGCGCATCCCTTGAAAACCTACAAGAATACTGTAATACTTTACATGAAGAAGTGCATGTACTGTATGAACGGCTGCGCCCAAACGTGCCACCTGATGTTGCTACAATGGGAGATGGACCATTGGGGACAGCTAATGAAGGACCTGATGGGGAGCTGGACCTTTTTAGGCCTCCTCCTTCTATGAACCTAGCTGATGAACGGTCTCTTGCATCTGGCAATGGAGTAACGAAGGATGAAGAAGACTAGAGTAGTATAGTCTAAGTATTGTACTTATGTAAGATAAGTAATAAAGTTGAGTTGTATCATGGAGTCTGTATAATTATTACATTTTAGTATTGTAATATGATGGTGTATGTTGGCATGTTATATTTTTTTCCAAATGTTTCTTTGCCTCAGATGCCATCTCGGACTCATGCACATGATGGTGCGGGGACATCCCGCGGTGGGCAGGACACTCCTAATCCACCACACGTACCTCCTTGTAGGTTTCTACACATGTGGGCTGTCGCTGCCTTGGTCAATGCCACCATCGACAATACGCGCTTTCTACGCGAAATGACGGGTAACCAGTTTCAACAACACGGAGGAAGAGCTCCTCCTCAAGGACCACGAGAGACTACTTACCTGGAATTCTCCGAGACTCACCCACCGCTCTTCGTTAAGGAGGAGGAACCCTTAGAAGCAGATGAATGGGTGCGCGTAATGGAGCAGAAGTTTGGGTTAATTCGATGCACAGAGACGCAAAAGCCATTGTTCGCCGCACAACAGCTAAGATGGCCTGCCAGCATTTGGTGGGCGAATTTTTCCGCAATCCAGCTTGCGGGGCATTAGATCACTTGGGAGGAATTCAAGCTGGCATTCCGAGAATATTATGTTCCCGAGGGAGTACTCCAGATGAAACTAGAAGAGTTTATTCGGTTGAAGCAAGGAGGAGATACGGTGATGCAATATCTCAACAAATTCAATCACCTCTCTTAGTATGCCATTGATCAGGTGGATACCAACTTAAAGAAAAAGAACTGTTTTATGAGGGGACTAAATGACAGGCTTCAACGGAAAATGGCAACATGTCTAGACCTCACTTACACAAGGGCTGTCACTACGACACTAGTAGTGGAAGCTAAAACTACGGAACATGAAAAATCAAAGGGGTTTGGAGGTGAAAGGTCAAATCAAGGGCCTAAAAAGATAACCAGGTTGGTGATCCGACCTATTAATCAAAATCGTTCTTTGCCTCGCCCACCTTCATATCCATTCAAGCAGCCCATCTTTATTCATTCCACTACTGCCCCCACTTCTAACAATCAGCCGAGTGCCCCTGGTACTACTTTCCCTGCCTTTCCTAGTTCCTCCACTGGTTGCTTCAATTGTGGGAAGTCCGAACACTTCATCAAGGACTGCCCATACCCGAAGCAAAATAAATCCAATGCTCAGCAGACCTCTGGGAACTTAGGACAAGGAAAGGGGAATACAGCCAATTCTTCAATGGGCAAGAACTTCAAGGAAACTAGACGGGTCTATTATACCCAGGTGGCTACTACACCGGAGGGCGAACCGGTGACGATGGGTACGTTCCTTGTTGCCAATCACCCAGCAATTATTTTCTTCGATTCTGGTGCATCTCATACCTTCATAAGCAAGAGATTTGTGGAGAAATATTGCATACATTGCACTGAATCAAGGGAGGGATTTGTTATCCACTCACCTGGGGGTTGGATATTTACTAAGGAAGTAGCCTTCCACATACTAGTAACGTTGGTCGGACGGGAATTTCTTACAAACATGATTGGTTTGAAGGGGCAAAACATAGATGTAATTCTGGGCATGAATTGGTTAGCCCAGCATAAGGCCATCATCAATACAGACTTAAGGATCATTAAATTAAGTTATGGTCATGAAGAAGTCCAATTGTCCATCCCTGTAGCTGTTCTAGCCGAAGCATCTGGACAAGTCTATGAGGCTGTAGTACTGGAACTCCAGGATATTCCGGTAGTATGTGAATTTCTGGATGTCTTTCCCGAAGACTTGCCTGGGTTGCCTCCAGAAAGGGATGTGGAATTTGTGATAGAACTGAAGCCTGATACGGCTCCTATTTCTAGACGGTCGTACCGAATGCCACCAAATGAAGTGGCAGAACTCAAGACTCAACTACAAGATTTGCTTGAGAAAGGGTTCATCAGACCAAGTTCATCACCATGGGGATGTCCAGCAATTTTCATCAAAAAGAAGGACCAGACGCTTCAGATATGCATGGACTATAGGCCCCTCAATGAGGTTACCATCAAGAACAAGTACCTTCTTCCTCGGATTGATATCTTATTCGATCAACTTACTGGAGCCCGGGTATTCTCCAAGATTGATCTTAGATCGGGCTATCATCAAATCCGTATTCGACCCGAGGATATACCCAAGACCGCATTCACTATGCGATATGGATTATTTGAGTATTTGGTCATGTCTTTCAGATTAACAAATGCTCCAGCCCACTTCACATACTTAATGAACTCAGTATTTATGCCCGAGTTGGATAAATTTGTGGTGGTCTTCATTGACGATATCCTGATCTATTCCAAAAATGAAGAGGGGCATGTAAAGCACCTGCGAATTGTGCTAACGCGCTTAAGGGAACATCAACTATATGCTAAGTTCAGCAAATACATGTTTTGGTTGGAGGAAATCCAATTCCTCGGGCATGTATTGTATACAAAAGGGATTGTGGTCGATCCGAACAAAGTCAAGGATATTTTAGAGTGGAAACCGCCTACTACAGTACATCAAGTTTGAAGTTTCCTTGGACTAGCTAGATATTACCGCAGATTAATTCTGGATTTCTCGAAGATTGTTAAACCTATTACAGGTTTATTGAAAAATGATACAAGGTTCGATTGGTCCTCAAAATGCAATGAAGCCTTCGAGCAGCTGAAGGTGTTATTAACCACTGCACCGATGTTGGCTCAACCGGATATTGAAAAGCCCTTTGATGTGTATTGTGACGCATCAGGTAGTGGACTTGGATGTGTTCTAATGCAAGAGGGCCAAGTCATTGCTTATGCTTCACGACAACTATGCCAGCATGAGGAGCACTGTCCAACTAATGACTTAGAACTAGCTGCAGTCGTTCATGCCCTCAAGATATGGGTCATTATCTGCTGGGAAATACTTGTCATTTATATACAGATCACAAAAGTCTGAAATATATCTTTTCCTAGTCAGAACTGAATATGAGACAACTGAAGATGGCTTGATCTAATTAAAGATTATGATTTGGAAATCCATTATCACCTAGGAAAAGCCAATGTGGTGGCAGATGCATTGAGTCACAAAGCTTCCTGTCATTGTCTTAGAGTAAGGACACCTGACACCACCCTATGTCAAGAAATGGAAAAGTTGAACCTGGGTATGATACAACATGGAACTTTGACACAGTTGAAGCTTTAGTCAGTTCTTCTATAGAAAATTATTGTGCCCAAAGAACCGACAAGGGTATGAGGTACATTCATGAGAAAATAGAAGCCAGCAAAACAAGTTGCTTCAGGAAACATGACCAAGGCGTAGTATGGTTGTTGGAACTGTCTCTCGACAGCAAGGAGATCCAACACGAGTAGACGGAGATGGCAACAGGGCACTCGCGGTGATGGCAAAAGCTCTGTTAATCTGGCCTCTCACGGGCACTGTGCGGGGGTATTTATAGGTATCCGAGTGCACGGCGCCTTGCGTTAAGGACGCATGTGCCCTCAGGTGCCTAGTTTATCCCCAGAATATTCCCATAAAGCGGGGTTACAAGCTGTAATTACAAGTACACCTTTACAAATTAGGCCCGTAACACAAACGCGGCCACGCAGGGCCCGTTACAATGGGCCTGATCTCATGTGGGCCTCGGAGCTGACCGAGGCCGCGCCGTGGAGAGGCGGTGCCGCAGGCCTTCGTCTGGTGCCGAATCGAGCGAAGGGTCTCCATGTTGTCTCTGGTGCCGATGAAGTGAAGGGTGTCCCTGCCTGCTTTGTCTCAGGGCAGGGGCTAAGCGGTGGAGACTTCGGGCGAAGGGTGGCGTTTCTGCCTTCGCTCCAACAATGGTTTAATGATCGCATAGTCGTGCCAAAAGATGCTGAAGTTCGCCAACAAATTCTAGATGAAGCTCATCTTAGTTGATATTCCATTCACCCTAGAAGTACTAAGATGTATCAAGACTTAAAGCAGCATTGGTGGACAAAAATGAAGATTGAAATTGCACGCTATGTGGCCAGATGTGATACCTGTAGATGTGTCAAAACAGTGCACATGAAAACAGTTGGACCATTGCAATTCTTGTCCATCCCTACTTGGAAATGGGAAGATATTAGTATGGATTTTATTATGGGATTACCCAGGACGGCTAAAGGATTTGACTCTATCTGGGTCATAGTTGACCGGCTCACAAAGATAGCACATTTTCTTCCGGTTAAAATGGATCATCCAGTTGCTGTCTACGCCCAGTTATATATTGCTTGTATTCTCAGTTTGCATGGAGTTACAAAGACAATAGTATCGGACCAGGGACCCAATTTGTATCCAAGTTCTGGTGTGAATTGCACAAATCCTTGGGTACTAAATTACTCCACAGTTCGGCTTATCATCCCCAAACATGTGGACAAACTGAGAGAGTAAATCAGATACTTGAAGAAACGCTACGGGCATGTGTTCTGGAGTTCCCATAGAAATGGGATGAATGTCTGCCTTTGGCAGAATTTTCTTATAATAATAGTTATCAAGAAAGCATTAAGATGGCACCGTTTAAAGCACTATACGGACGGTGATGCCAGACACCCTTAAATTGGTCTGAACCAGGAGAACGGTGGTTCTTCAGACCCAACATGGTTAAGGAAACATAAGCGAAAGTTCAACGAATAAGGCACCACTTGAAAGGAGCTCAAGCTCGGCAGAAAAGCTATGTGGACAAATGACGTCGACCCTTGTTTTTTCAAGTTAAGGATCATGTGTACCTAAAAGTATCACCAATGAAGGGTGTTAATCGATTGGGGTAAAAGGCAAGTTGGCACCCCGATACATTGGCC
Source organism: Zea luxurians (assembly GCA_029449295.1). Classification (NCBI taxonomy): domain Eukaryota; kingdom Viridiplantae; phylum Streptophyta; class Magnoliopsida; order Poales; family Poaceae; genus Zea; species Zea luxurians. The sequence continues at coordinate 20,335,711 of JAOPSE010000006.1, read as the reverse complement.
CATTTTCCATTCTTGAACAATGTGGACCAGTGGCGTATAGACTTCAACTGCCTGACTCCTTGTTTGCAGTACACAATGTGTTCCATGTATCCCAGTTAAAGAAGTGTCTTCGGATTCCTGACCAAACCATCGATGTGATGGATGTTGCCTTGGAACTAGACCTGACTTATTCCGAACATCCCATTCGAGTCTTGGATCAGAAGGACAGGATTACTCGAAAAAGGACCCTCAAATTCTACAAGGTACAATGGAACCAACATACTGAAAATGAAGCTACCTGGGAGACTCAAGATTTCTTGGAAAATAATTTTCCTAGGTTTTTAGCTTCATGTAACCTGTAAAATATGGATATCAGATTGTAAAGTTGGAATAACCCCATACCACCCCCTGCTTTGTAAGACAAATAAGGAAATAAAGATGTGACGTGTTTCCTTTCCCATTACTTACCTTAGGACCTTAAATCTTGGGATGAGATTCTTTTATGGGGGAAGGATGTAACACCCACGGTGTTACTGGCACTAAAACTTGAGCATGACATCATATGCATTGACATTTCATTTTGGTTGTCACACCTAGAATGCATTCACTAGGTAAAATTTCAAAATAAGTTGTGATGTTGTGAATTGAGGTGTATTTAACCCTAGGGTAGGGTAACCAACCCTGGGATTAGGGCATATGGGTAATAGTAAGCCAAATTGAGTAATACTTTAAAAGTTATTGGAAATGTTCACAAGATATCAAGTTTGGTGAATTTGAGTAGCACAAAAACCCTAGAGTGCTTAAAAAACCAAAAAGAAACCCTAGAAAACCCTAAATTGTACCCTAGGGGGTAAATTCAAGTTTTATACACTTTTGGACCAAAATGCAAATATCAAAGTGATAGAACATAAAACACTTAGTAACTTTTACATTGGAGGATTTTCAAGTTATGTGGAGTAAATTGGGCTTATTTGCAAAAGATCCAAGAAATCCTAATGGCTAAGTCTGAATTTCAGTGAAATTGAGCCAACTTTGGAGTTCTGTATTTCTCAATTCATGAGGATTTTGCCATGGGTTAATACATCAAAATTGTAGAGCTATGATAGGATACAACTTTGCTTAAGTGACTAAGCATTGGTGACATACAAAATTTAGAGATAAATGGACCTGAAGTCTAGCTGTCAGTCAGTCCTAAGGCTGAATTTTGACTGACAGCGAAGATAGATAGACTTTGTGATCCATTTTGAGTATGATCCAGTGATTGTTTGATTGTGGATGCTATAGCAAAATCAAAGATGGATTATAGGACAACAATTTCTCTGCACATAGATGATCATGTTGTCACACAAAAATTGAAGAATAAAGCGCTTCAATTAGCTCTGTCACGCGCTCTGAATGGAGTTTCAATGGTACAATGACCTGAAGAAGATCTCAGGTGCAGTGCACCTCACCGCCGGTGACCCCACGCCCGGATTCGTGCTGGCGTTGTGATTCACACCCAGTGACGCGCGGATAACAACTCCAGGTGAAAAGATCTCACCGTGGATGTGGTCGGGGCACTATGGTTGCTCAGACGCCGTACCCACTTGCCGGTGACGTGGCCAAGCGGCCATCATCGAGGTGTACGCCAGTTGTCACGATTGCGCCACATCGTGACCCTTGTTTCACGTCGTTGCTAGCCGTAATAGCTCAGCAATGACCATCATAGCCCCTCAACCAGTGACCGCCACGATAGCTCGCGTTAGTAAACTTCCCCTCTCTCCGGCCGCCAACACGCCTTCTCCAAATTGGATGCCACTGCTGTTGGCTTCTATAAATTGAGTGAACAACCAGGTCTGCTAGGTTATTATGCACCTAGTGCACCAGCTCTAGCCCCTGATCATGCACCATTGCATCCTAATTTCCTTGTTTCCCCAATTCTGTTTTCCGGGCCGCCAGTGAACTCTTCACCGTGGCCAGCTCTCTGCAGGTTAGTTCAAGCTTCTCTGCTTGATGTTCTAGCCTCCCTTAAGTCCCCGGCTACTTGTAGACACATTTAATTGAACTAGACTGCCCTGAATCACCAAGAACACATCGGGTTGTTCTCGATTTTTGTCATCATTGTGGACAGAGAGATTATAGGCTAGAATCATGCAATTGGTAGAGGGATTAGGGTCGCCAAGATTGGAATCAGGTGTCAAACAAAGAAGAAGCCTAGCCATTGCATTTTCTAGCCAGTACATGTTCACAGGAGGTGTGCTCGTCGCCATTCACCGTCGTGGGCTTGGCGCAGTAAAGAAATAGAACTCCGAGGGCCTAACTATGAGTGTCAGAGAGACAATGAATAGTGCGCAAGGGTTCTTAACCGGTTATTCAAACAGCCGGGATCCTCTGTGCAAAGTTGACATCGCAGGCGCGAGCGCGCGCGCATTTCCCTGTCCGTGGGCTGTGTTGGGCTGGTTTGAGACCATCACTATTCATCCTTTTCCCTTTTCGTTTTCTACCAGGTTAAGAAATGTATAGGAAATTCTAGAAAAATGTTAAAAATCATGGGACCAATTTTCCTGGACTTCTAAATTCCCCTAGTATTTAATAAAAATAGTTTCAAGATTTTTAGTCCCAACCATGAATTATTTAGTATTTAAAGAGGCATAAACCTAGTCTATTGGAATTTTAGAAATTACTTGATAAATCCAAAAATCATAAAACTTTTTGGGTAAGCTTCATTTGATAATTAGAGCCCTTGGGCAAAGTTTGATATGTTTTGGATATTGTTTGATCCCAAACTTAAAACCCTAGCTTCCTAAAATAAGATTGGTTTAATCCTAATATAGTACTAGCCCCAAAAACCCTAATGGCTTAGATGTACCATGAAGGAAAGTTGTACTTGTGATACAACTTGATGTGTGTCCTATTGTATTTGCATGTTCATAGCATCACATGAGCATTCATGTATATGTATTGTTATGTATAGAAAATGAAGAAGTGAGTGTTGAAGAAGAAGTTGCACCTCAAACTGAGAATCCACCAGATGAAATTCCACCTATCGGGAACAGTTTCTATTTTGATATCTGTGGAACAGAACCCGAATCCCCTACAACACAAGGCAAGCCCCGGTGCATTTACCCTTTCCCTAAATTTTAAATTTTTATCACTTGAATGATGCATTAGGTGATAGGAGTTGTGTGCCAAACACTTGATGCATTAGTCATGGGAGGATGTTTGCCTCCCACCTTGAAAAAACATTAAACTTTTGTGCGGGAGGGTGTTTTGCCTCCCTGGTATGTAATAATAATACATTACGCACTCTTAATACCCTGGTATTGTAATAATAATACTCTCTCTATATATATATATTTCATCATGCATTTATGTATAAAAATGAGGTTTCTAGCTCTAGGCATTCCACTCACGTTAAAATGCCTAAAAAGAAAACTCCTGCCGCATCAAATGATCATAACATTTCATTTAAGACTTTTGATGCATCATATGTTTTAACTAACAAATAGGCAAAGTAGTTTGCCAAATATGTTGGGGGCAAACACAAGAGTCCCAAGACTTGTGTTTGGGTACCCAAGGTGCTTGTTTCTAACGTCAAAGGACCCAAGACTGTTTGGGTACCTAAGAACAAGGCCTAAACTTGTTTTGTAGGTTTATGCATCTGGTGGTTCAAGTTGGATAATCGATAGTGGGTGCACAAACCACAAGACTGGGGAGAAGAGAATGTTCTCCTCCTATGAGAAAAATGAAGATCCCCAACGAGCTATCACATTCGGGGATGAAAATCAAGGTTTGGTCAAAGGTTTGGGTAAAATTGTTATATCACCTGACCATTCTATTTCCAATGTTTTTCTTGTAGATTCTTTAGATTACAACTTGCTTTCTGTTTCTCAATTATGTGAAATAGGTTACAACTGTCTTTTTACTGAGTTAGGTGTTACTGTCTTTAGAAGATGTGATTATTCAATAGAATTTAAGGGAGTGTTAGTGTGGTGGAACCGCCCGAATTATTCCAGCTTAAGTGCCCAAGTCATGCCTTAGAGGCCGCAACACACTTAAATCAGAATAATCCATCAGTCCCTCAGATTTAATCTGACGAAGCCACTTATCTAGGATCAAATACCACTAACTCACTCGATGGTGAGTCACAGAGAAAATACAATAAAACTAGGAAACCTCAAATTTAAGTATTGAAGTTATTACATGGATCAGAGTTTTTCAAATAAGCTAAAACAAGTTCATAATTAAATTGCAGCGGATAATCGATAGCGTCGAATGATGAGGAATAGGGCAAGGCCTAGCCCACTACTACTCCTGCTGCTCCTCTCCTGCTAGAGCAACATCCCACTCGACCGTCCAACCCGGTGGCAGGGTAGAAGGCCAAATCACACCATCAACCATGTCCTGCATCGTACCTACAAAAATTATGCCACAAGCAAGGCTGAGTATACTAATACTTAGCTAGACTTACCTGGTGTGAGGAATCTACTCCTCTACGTCTAGACCATGCAGCTGTTTGGCTGAGGGGTTTGGTTTGCCAAAAGCACTAGCTGAGTCTAAAATCAATTTTAGCATTTCCAATTCTAGCATCCTTAATTTAGCTAAGTTTGCTCCTTTCTAAGCATACATGGTAGCAGTCATTTAGTGCAACCAACATGTTATCTCAAGTAAAACCTCATTTCACTTCTTACTCATAGCAGTACAAGGGGTCAAGCAGTCTCATTAGCTGCGAGAAGCAGACAATTCGAATCTAGTTTTTAACCTTGCTAGGTAAACCTAAACCCACGACATGTAGGGGCACTCCGTCCCCACACATATCAATCGTCCCCATCAATTCCCTGTTCGTGGCCAGGGCCCACCGCCTTGGCATACAATGCTCCACTGACCCTGGCTGCCAGTCGTGCAGTGACCACACTTGTACCCACCATAGCTAGCATGGGAGACCCAGTCTTAGGACAAGTGAGGAGGAAAGTCCGTGCTCGACTTCACTCAGGTACTAGGTTTACCGGTTACCATATTTCTCGACATGTGTTTAGTACGTTCAAACGCTTGACTCAGGTATCCACACATTAATCCTTAGTTCCTTTTTCGCGTCTCATGGACAAGGCATCCACCCTGGATCCAAGTCCATAGACCATCATAGGTCCCGTTATCAAGATGAGTACAACCAATGCCTGACCTCGCGCGAGTGCTTGAAAAATCACTCGACTTATACCGAGATCCCTAATTAGCAAAGCAGCTACTTCGACCTAGCGTACTAGTATCCATCTCAAAAAGGAATCCTGAGTTCATGCAACTAAGGGTTTCAAGCAACTCCTACACGTAAGTGTACATTACAAGCCTACAAACATTAAGTGTAGTAAATTAGCATACATAAATTGGTAATGCATAAAACCGGGGCTTGCCTTCAAATGCTGGGGCTGTGGGGAGATATATGTATGCCATGATATGCACTATGGTAGTAACAGAAATGATTACTATTGATAAGTAGAATTAAATCTTACTACGTGGATTTTAGTGGTATACTTAGACAAATTAGGGTCATGTTTGGTTAGGTTAAATTGTCAGATTATCTTAGTGTTCGAATGATTTCCTTTTAGTGTCTTAGTGAAAGTTTATTATGATTCCTGGCTGAATTCTTTGGGGTGAGATTCATTAGTCTTCCCAATTTCTCTCTTCTTCTCCTTTTCTTTTATGCTTTTAAGGTGGGCTTGAACTACAACCTAGTTTTATAAATTTTAAAAAATTCTGTAAAAAATTACAGTAGCTTCTTACTGGTGTATAACTTCCTGTCTCAAAAATTGGGGCTAAAAAAGTTAAAGGTTCTCTCTGTACAAAATCATCAAGTCTTAGGGTAGAGGGGGTGCTTTGAACTACAACTCTCCTCTAACAGTGGGTTATTCCCTAAGGTTTATTTTTGCTGGCATTTACGTGTAATAATATGACCTTGTACCAAATTTTAGCCACTAATACCCACTGGTCATTTTACTATGATTTTCTAAAGTTATTAGCCATATGGATGCTTTCTACTATCACTATACTTGAAAAAATATCAACAACAGATTTCTAAATTTTTCCTATCTTCTTCTTTGCGCAAGAGAAATCATTCTAGAATTTGGCAACTTTTTGGTTAAGGGAGAGGGAGGGATAAATTCTTGGATTTTATGGCCTTTTCATGGGGTAGGGGGTAATGTGTTTTTCCTTGCCCTTTTAAATAGGTTTCATATTTTTCTCTGCTGGTCTACTTCATCAATAGTTGGCTAAAAATTCATTTGCCTACTATTGCACAATTTTAGACTCTCTTATGACTTAATTTAGAACATGGGCCAAAATCATATTTGAATTGTTTAGCTCACTTATGGTGAGGGGTTGGGGTGTCTATTATTTTGTAGTGATATTCTAGTAGCTAGAAGGCTACTGAAATTTTCTTACCATTTTTACAGTGGCCCTTGTATTTTTAATCATGGTTTTCCTTGATTTCTTAGTGCCTCAAAAATATTTAACCTTGAATTAGCTTTGGACTAGGGTTCTATGTATTTTCCTATGTTCCTTATAACTTAAGTATACTAGGAAAAATATGCTTCTTCTCTGCTTATTATTTTCCACTACCTTTCTTAATTTTCTAAGTTTTGGATAGATGTAGTTTTTAATAGCAAATTTTGAGTTAATCTTGTATACTGGGGTGTACAGTATTTTTAAACAGTGTCCAAGTTGGGTATGCATCTCCACAAATTATCTTAAGCCTAGCACAGAAGTATTTCTATTTTTCTTTATATTTATAAGGTTTGGGCAGTTTCTTTGTTTAATTCATAACTCTAAAAATTAATACAGAAAACATGGGGTTCAATATTTTTGTTTGATGGTTCATATTATTTTGAATCCAGCAAAATTGGTTTGACTAATTTTGGATATATATTTCTTAAGTTATGAATTTTCGAAGTTCTCTGTACATTAAAAAGAATAATCAGAAATAGTTAAATGGAAACTGACTTTGCATCGGGGTCCCTAGCGAATGTTTTTAGGTTTCCTTACAGACTAGCCCTCGAGTCACTATTCAAACATGCCACTGACAGTTCAGAAAACCCCCTAGGGTTTTGCTAAACCTAACCCGAGGTCCTTTCCCCAACTAAATAGTACCAGCGGCGGAGGAAAGGTCGGAGTGGCTTACCGGTGGCGAGATTGCTCTGGTGTTGTGGTCGAGGGTTTAGGGGAGGTCATGACGGTCACGTTGACGTGCGGATCACCTCCCCTGGTGTTTATATTCTACTCGACAACGAGTATGGATTTAAGCACGTAATATTAGTGGATAAAACGGATGCTATTTTTAATCATCTTCGCCTATCGCGATTTTAATATCGCATCTATTTCTGTCTATTTAGACTCTTCCTAAGTCTTCGCGAAATGCGGAACGTAATTGTTCTAAAAATTTGTGAGTCCTGTGCCTAATTAAAATTCATCTCTCGCGCAATGATGAATTTGAAAATTTAGTCTAGTCCTCCGATTTCATCCCAAACAGATTAAATAGAACTCGACGACTAAAGTTTTCAGTGCTAAATAATTTAGTCCCCTCTCGTCAAGCGAGACATCGTGTCTGCAGGTTTATAATCATGGTCGGTTTCCAACAAATTGTCCTCGACAGAGAAATCAAATAGGTTCAAATGGCAGATAAATATTTGTCCAATTTCAGCTACATCAAATATCATCTGAAGTATTGAAGCCGGTATTATTTTGGATCTGTCTGTATATGTGTTGTCCAAGAGAAGCAATGCGCCAGCTCATTAGTCGAATTGTTCTCTAATCGAATATTTGAATAGCGGGTAAAAATTCATCTGAATTCCAGAGTATTCACTAAATCAAATTCTATCCAAATTTTGTATCGAATACAGTCTACAATATCGAAGCCGATCTCGTTTAGTTCGGTTCGTGTGTTCCTTGCCGCGATATAAATCTTCAAATATAAATAACTGGTATAAATTTATCTGATTCCAGGAACCGTCACCAAATTAAATCCGGTCCAAATATTGTTGTCGATCTTATTTTGTTCGACCCTTTTATATATCTTTTAGATCCTCATTTCATACCCCATTTAAACTCTAATTCTAAATTTGGATTTTTTATTCTGCGTAGAAGAAAATATCTCTCTACCCTTATCCTTAAAGTGTCTCCTCCATTCTTCTTATCCTGAGGTGTATGATTTTTTAGAGACCTCTCTCATCACACGTCGTTCTTCTTCTAGATTCTCCACGCTTCTAATTGCCCTTGGATTTTTAACTATCCACCCCTCCTTTCTTATCCTTTCTCTTGCCGCTCAACCTGGGAGCAATTCCTTATCTTCTATGGTCCTACTGCACGCACATATGCCTCTCTACTCTCTTCCGTTCAGCGTCCTTTCACTGTGCTTGGAGCACTACTCGAACTCCATCTGCGACCGATGTCGCTCTAGCCCACGCAGCGCGCTCACCTTGGCTCCCTCATCACCGTCGTGCCCACAGCCCAGCTCCTGCTCCTCCCAGCCATGGAACTCTCTAGCCGGCGCTCCTCTAGTCGCCCAGCCCAGCCGGAGCTTCTCCCATGACCGTGGCCACGGTACTCCAGCTCATCTGTGCGTGCCGCTGTCAAGTTCCGCGCACCTGGGTCTTCTTCCCCCTACGCATATCCGGCCGGAGCTCCGCTCATCCCCTTGGCGCCTGCTCGGACCACGCCCAACGCCATGCGCGTCTTCCTCGCTGCTTGCCCAGCTTTCTGCTCATCTGTGTCCTCTGCTCCTCTAGTTTGCCGAGGCCCCTCACAGTCGCCGTCCTGCTCAGCCACAGCAAGCCAGCGACCTCCCTGTTCGTGTCCTCCCCATCACACCCAGGTTCCCTGCCCCAACGTCGCGCGCCCTGGAATTCGGTATGGACGCTGGATGCCGTTGTCCTTCTCTGGCGCATGCTTGTCTGTGCTCGTTCAGAGCCGCGTCACGCCGATCTACTCGTCCTGGCGACCGAGCTCCTCCCCTACTCGTCGTGCTATCCATCTACATCATCGCCGGACTTGGCTCCCCGACCATTGTGGTGTTGTTATTTCCTGTTGTGCCGTGACATCGTCGAGCTCCGGTGCTTAGCGTCGTGGTCGCTGCGCTGTTATCGCTCTGACTTCCTTGTCCTCGTGCGGTGTGTGGCGGTCGTGTTCGCATCCGCGGCATCAATGTTCCCATCGCCATTAAACTCCTAGACATGTTCCTCTCTGTTCGCTTGTCCTCGGTTCTGACCAGGTCTCGCGCGCGTGATTTTGAAGCTCTACGCGTTCGTCGTGTCGCGATGTGTGCCGATATTCTCTACCGGCAGACCTCGCCGTCGACCATGTTCAAGTGATTGCTCGACTCCTCACCTCCCTTGCATCTTCCCCAGTAGACAGCTCGCTCTGCTTCACCTCGCGTCCTAGGATGTCGTAGTGTGCTATCATCACCTCCTATCGTAAACTCAATTCCTGTTGTCGTCACTTCACCGTACTCGTTGACCGTACGCCCTTGGAGCTCCCTGTTCAGTAAAATAAATGAACCGGAGATCATCGTCGTCTCTCATCTGCCAAGCCGATTCGGTCATGGTAAGCCGATTTGTTTTTACGGTTAATTGGATTGGTTAGTTATATTGTGGTGATGCTCTGGGAAGAATACCTTTCTCATTTCTTTTGTATGTTATATGTTGCCATAAGGTATTGTAGAAATATTTCCTATGCAGTAGTCATGTCATGTGCTGTTGGACTTGTATGCAAGGCACGATTAAATTAATAATGTAAGAAGTGGGATTAGCAATTTTAAAATTGTCTAGCCGGTAGTGCTTTTAGTGTTGCTTGTGAGAATCCTTACTGCATGAAGGTGCTGACCCCTTACTTTATAGTAGTTATTACATTCTATGTGATTTGCTTGGGTTATTAGTTTCGAGTGAATTTAAAATTAGCACGGTAAACGTGTAATCGACGAAAAACCTGGATTCGTATTCGTTAATCAATGTAGTGAATCTGAGCTAAATTTATTGTTGGCACGCAAGTTGTTAGCCGAATTGTTAGATAGATTAAATAAATATGTGTGATGCGAAATAAAATTAAATTAGTTCTTGGGAAGCAAAGTGGTATAATTTATAAAGCGGGGGATAAATTTAGGCATTTAACTAATTAGCTGATGAGTTGTGTTTAGGCTAATTATGTTTAATGTGTATGGTTTGTTGTTCGTGATGTTTGTGTTAGGTTCGTTTAATTTAGAGAATCGTAATTATTGCGCTTAGTCGTATGTCGATAACTAGTGTTTTCGTAGAAAATGGTACGACGCTTCGCTGCTAGGTGTTTAATTCGCTATCGCGTAGCACTATTTAGGTTTGTAATATTCTGGTCTATATGCATTCATGTGCATAATGCATTCCATTCAGGTACGTCAATTAACCGCGTGATGCGGAAGAAAGCCAAGTCGACCCCAAGCGCGGGCTACTCCACATGATGATGCTGATGGACGAACTTGCTGGATCAAGTGCTAGGACAAGGATGATCGTCAAGTGGTCGTCGGCTAACAAACACTAACGTAGTGTTTATTCTAGGCAAGCCCCGGTGCATGCAACCCCTTCCTTGTGTTTTTAAATAATTTTTACACACTTTAAGTCTAGCAAAATGTGCATTAGGTTTATAGGAGTTGCTTGGAAACCCTTTGATGCATTGCCTACCTTGATATCTATACCTTTATAGATACTTCTGATGAAGTATCAAAATATGATTTACAAAAATGCTTATCCCTGCTTGGACCTTGTGGATAGAGGTTGTCCTTTGCGTTAATGCCTAGCTCAGGGGTTATCCTGAGGAAGGATGGCTTCTGCCTGCAAGAATATTTTCATTGAGAGCAATGGTGGATCTTACTGCAAAGTTCCCTATAATGCTCTTTTCATCCTAAGGAATACAAAGAATCCTAAGGATGGAAGTACTTAAATCGGGACATGGGTTGGGAACAGGTGATGCTCCACCTAGGTTAATTAAGGATTGGATGCGTATGTAGGCCTGTATGATCAAGGACTATCTTAACTGGCCACATGCCCTGGATATGGGACAGAGTAAGCTTGAACCCGGCTATTCCATACGTGAAAAGACAACCGCGCACTGGGAGTGGGAGATGGTGGGAGTAGCATGTACCCTCCTGGCTAGAGGCTGGATGGAGGAGTACTGTGCTCCTGGGTAGCACGGACCGGTTCACGTTGTGGAGGATCTGTGGGAACTATTGACATATGCAAGGGTTAAGTGCTACATATGTCGTGTGGTTAGAGATCCTTAGCTGAGTAAATCGATTCATATCGTCGTTATATCCCCGGACAGTGGAGACTTGGTCACTGACCTGCAACCTAAGTCAGGATGTAAACATTATGAGTAAAAATGATGTTGTATTTATGAGATGGTGAAATTAGACTAGGTGCAACTAGAGTCTATTAATATTTAATCTGGCGTTAAAATATTGAAAGTAAGGATTCACTTTAGTAAGCTATTTCTGCAAAAATATCTAAGTTGATTCTTGCTAAAGCCTTTCCTTGATTCTTAAATCTAGCATACCCTTGAGTGTCTTTTCTTTAGTCGGGTAAGTCTTGCTGAGTAATTCCGTACTCAGGGTTTTATTCCCTATTGTTTTTTAGGATATAACTTTGTGCTGCTGATGATGGTGTTAAGTGCCAGTGGGCTCGGCCTTCTTATAAGTTTAAGTAACTCTTCTATACTTCTTATTGAGGATGGTCACTTGAGCTAGCATATATTTCAAAACTACAAATAATTTATAACAATTCAAAATTATTTCTTTGAATCACTTTTGTAATCACTCTGATGATGTACATTGTAAAACTTGATGTAACATGTAAAATTTGGTAAAAAGATTTCCGCTGCAAAACTGTTGGTGTGTGATTTGTGTTTACTTAATCCTGCGGTCCTGGATGTAAGTGGTTTATCCGGTGTCCTTGGGGCAATCGGATAGATCCTATTAAGTTATCTGGTGCACATGCATAGCCGTCTGAGGTCTTTGAGACAAGGACAGGTGCATGTGGGCCCGATACCTTGGGAGGTTCTGCCACAGTCCGAGTAGGCCGGTCCACGTGCACTGGCGGGGGAGCTCGTCGGTGGCGAGGGCTCTGGCCTATCTAGGATGGTAGAGTTCGATTAAACAGGTCATTGAGCTTCACTAGGTGTTAGGGGAGGCGTGGGCGCGAGTAATTGAACTACGGCTTACTGGTCAGTTGTGGCCACGCGCACCGGTGGGGAAGACAACTCGGGCAAGGGTGGGACGGCTTCTCCGGTGAAGTAGTGCCCGGTTTCTTTCTTTAGGGAGCTCTACGGGGCTCTAGGGCAGTTAACCGAGGCACAAAATCGAGTGGAGATGGCTGGGAATGGTCTGGCCACGGTGGTCGAGTGTTCGGGTGGCTTGGCGGGCGACTTAGAGTGCACCGGAGTTAAGTGCTAGGTCAGGGGAGTCAGGTGAGGCGCGGAGGAAGTATGGCCGAGGCTTCCCTGCTCTTATAAGCACGGGCGTGGTACACGGGCGGGTGTGGACCAGCGCGGGCACGCGTTTGTGCACGGCTCGGCGCGGGTGCGCAGGCTGGCGTGCACCGGGCATGTCAGCCGTGGTCGAGCTCGTGGCACCATTGTTTCTGCCTGTGTTCTAACGCCGATAGGGCACAAATCTTTGTGAATTTGGGTAGGATCGCTGTGAAGGATTTGTTCCCCCGACTGAGCTCTGTCGTTTGTGTGTGGACGTTGCACGGTTTTAGGCAGGGACAGGGAGTTGTAATTTTGCCAAATTCGCCAATGTCACAGAGCCGAGTCCCGAGGACAATCTACGCCAAGATCGTGTCAAACGGTTTTTGATTGATTTCAAACTTTGCCATAGTATGTTCAAGGTAATTTGGCGCCACCTTTATATTTGGACCAAATGGACTTGTGTTTTGAATTAAGAGAATGCAGCTATTCTTTATGAAAAGATCAGATTTCAGAAATCTGAATTTCTGAATTTTTCAAGGAGGCTTTAATTCAAGGGCTATTTTGGGGATTTTGGAAAATTCAAATGACCAATCTTCCTTACTACATTTTGTAGGTTATTTAGTGCACTTTAACTTTGTTATTTGGTTCTCATCATGATTTTATGTTTTTCATAATCTTTTTACAAGGTTCCCCTTTTTGCACTTAAATGGCTTACTTAGGGTTATTCAGGGTTTTGTGCATTTTTCTCCTTTTAAGGTGCATGATATGATTAAGGCATAACCATTAAGATGAAAAGACTTAACTTAACCTTGTTCCTAAATTTTGGTGTCTTTTGTTCAATTTGATTCACATGTGATAATGGCTCTTGAGTTAGCACTGAGAAGAATTCTAGGTAACACTGGGGTGTTACAGCCTTCCCCCCTTAAAGGAATCTCGTCTCGAGATTCGGGTCAGAGTCCTTCAGGGTGAAGCGAAGGTTAAGGCTTGCTTGAATTTGGTGGTTTGTTCATTAAGGTTCTTCCTTGTAAACTGCTCTTCGAATGTCATCTTCTTTGCAACTTCAGAAGGAAGTCCTCTTAGTTTTAGTCTCACAACTAACTCATTTTATGTTAAGGTCATCTTTCTTATATTTAGGTTCAAAGGGCAGGGGGAGGGGTTGGGCATGGTTACGTACCAATTCCTTTAGGTAGACAATCGGGGAATTTTGAATGTAGGAACTCCTCAGTCTCCCAAGTAGCCTCTTCTTCTGAGTGATTACTCCATTGGATCTTATACATTCTGATCGATTTTGCCCGAGTTGATCTTTCTTTGCAATCCAGAACCTTGGAAGGGTGCTCTTGGTATGATAGATCTGGCTCTATCTCCACTTCTGGTTCTGCTATGATCTCGGTCAACAATCGAACACATTTCTTCAGTTGGGATACATGGAACACATTGTGGATGGCGGACATTTTTGGAGGTAACTTCAATTTGTATGCCACGGGTTCACACGTTTCCATGATTTCATAAGGTCCAATGTAGCGAGGGGCTAACTTGCCTTTGATCCCAAACCTTTGCACTCCTTTGGTGGGTGATACCTTCAGATATACGAAATCTCCCACTTTAAACTGGAGGGGTGTTCTTCTCTTATCATGGTAACTCTTTTTCCTGGCTTGAGCAGCTTCTAGATTTTTCCTGATTACTTTGACCTTCCTTTTGGCTTCAGTCACTAAGTCAGGTCCAAACATTTCTCTCTCTCTCCAGGCTGAGACTAGTTGAGGGGTGTTCGACACCTTCTCCCATATAGGGCTTCGAAAGGTGCCATCTTTAGGCTAGATTGGTAACTGTTGTTATAAGCAAACTCTACCAAAGAGAGGTACTTATCCCAGTTCTTACCGCAATCGATCGCACAAGCCCTTAGCATAAATTTAAGAATTTGTTTGACCCTTTCAGTCTGACCATCAGTCTATGGGTGGTAAGCTGAACTCCTTATTAGCTTGGTTCCCAAAGACTCTTGCAACTGTTCCCAAAATCTGGCAACGAATTGAGCTCCTTGGTTAGAGACAATGGTTCGGGGTAACCCGTGCAAACACACGATTCAGTCAATGTATAGCTCTGCATATTTCGGAGCCTTATCGGTGGTGTGCACTGGAAGAAAATGTACCACTTTTGTCAATCGGTCCACGATGACCCAAATCGAATCATGATGCCGAGAGGTGTTGGGCAGACCCACTATGAAATCCATGCTGATGTCATCCCATTTCCATGAAGGTATTGATAGGGGTTGCAAGGCACCAGCTGATTTCAAGTGGCTTGCCTTTATCCTCTTACATGTGTCACATTCTGATACATATTGGGCTACTTCCCTCTTCATTCTGGTCCACCAGTACAAGGGCTTTAGATCATGATACATCTTGGTGCTACCTTGATGCATGGAGAATTTGGAGAGATGAGCCTCATCCATGATTTTCTTCTTGAGATCCTTATTTTTAGGAACCACCAATCTGCTTCTGAACCACAATATACCCTTCCCATCTTGGCGGAAACACTTATACTTCTCTGTCTTCTGATGGAGGTTCTCCTTAATGATTTGCACTCCCTTATCATTGAGTTGGGCCATGATTGTCTGGTCTCGCAAAGTTGGCTCAACGGAAATGTGAGACAAAGCACCAGAAGGAATCACTTCAATCTTCATTTTGCTCAACTCAACACAAAGGGTATTAATGCGAGAATCCATCATAACACAGGTGCATTGTGACTTCCGACTCAAGGCATCGGCTACCACATTGGCTTTCTATGGGTGGTAGTGTACCTCCAGGTCGTAATCCTTGATTAGCTCTAGCCATCTTCTCTGCCTCATGCTAAGATCAGCCTGAGTAAAGATATACTTGAGGCTCTTATGATCTATGTAGATGTTGCAGTGGGTTCCCATCAAATAGTGTCTCCACATCTTCAATGCATGAGCCACGGCTGCTAACTCCAAGTCATGCGTGGGATAATTTTGCTCATGAGGCCTAAGTGCCCTTGATGCGTAGGCAATGACTCAGTTGTCTTGCATCAAAACACAACCCAGTCTAGTGCTAGAGGCATCACAGTACACATCAAATGGCTTGCTGTTGTCGGGTTGCGCTAACACTGGTGTTGTGGTCAGATGCTGCCTCATGGTGTGGAAGGCATCTTCGCACTTCTGACCCAAATCAAACTTGGCTCCCTTCTTCAACAATTCAGTCATGGGCTTCGCAATTCGAGAGAAGTCTGGAATGAATCTTCGATAATAACCGGCCAATCCCAGAAAACTTTGAATCTAACGGACAGTTGTTGGCTGCTTCCAGTTCATCACTTCTTGCACTTTATCTGGATCAACAGCTATGCCAGCCTGAGAGATAGTGTGACCCAAGAATCAAAATTTCTTTTAGCCAAAAATCACATTTAGACAGTTTGGCATAAAGACGATGCTCTTGCAGATGTTGGAGCACTACATGCAGATGACCGGTATACTCTTCTTCATTCTTTGAGTACACCAAGATATCGTCGATGAAAACTACCACAAACTTGTCCAGTTCAGGCATGAAGATAGAATTCATCAAATACATGAAGTATGTTGCACATTTGTCAGCCCAAACGACATCACCAAATACTCATACAACCAATATCTGGTTGAGAAGGCAGTCTTTGGAATATCACATGCTCGTATCTTGATCTGATGATAGCTGGAGCGAAGGTCTATCTTGGAAAACACATTGGCTTCGACCAATTGATCGAAAAGAACATCAATACGGGGCAAAGGATACTTGTTCTTGTTAGTCACCGCATTGAGTGGGCGGTAATCTATGCATAGCCTCAAGCTTTCATCCTTCTTTTTCACGAACAAGGCTGGACATTCCCAAGGCGAAGTTCTTGGGCAGATGAAACCCTTGTCCAACAATTCTTGCAATTGTTTCTTTAATTCTGCCAAATCAGTGGGTGGCATCTGGTAAGGTCTCTTGGAAATATGTGTCGTTCCTGGTTGCAACTCGATAGCGAATTCCAAAATTAGGAGTGTGGTTTTGAAGATTTTACTTCCCAAGGGAGACAGGTACATTTCGATTTAGTTGGTTCATTGCAAATTTACCCCTAGGCGTTGCTATCATGAAAGAGCCTTTTGTATGATAGAAAGGTAGTTGACATTTAGCACTGAACTTCTGGCTAATGAAGCTATGAGATGCACCAGAATCAAACAGAATTAATGCAGGTTTATTAAAATCTATACCAGTCATGATGGGGGCTCCTTCAGGTAATTCCTCCAGAGTAGTGAAGTTGAGCTTCCCTTGCCTGACTTGCACCTTCTGCTTTCTTCTTTTATCTTGATTTGGTGTTGGTATCTGCCTCTGCTGATTCCTTGGGCAATTCTTGGCATAGTGGCCCACATTGCCACAAGTGAAGCACTTGTTTCCATTTCCCTGGCGAAATTGCTGCTGCTGCGGAGGTTGATTGTTCCTTGGGGCGGGAGTTGGAAAGCTGTTGGGTGCTTGCTGCTGCTGAGGTGGCCTGATCACCCATCTGCCTGCCTGCTGCTGAAAGCCTCTGCTTTGATTGTGAGAGACAATCCTGAACCTCGGGGGCGGAGCGGAGGGTCCTGACATTGCTGCCTTCCTCTTCTTCTCTACCCGGTGAGCTACAATACAGTCTTCTTGTGATATGGCCAGATTGACCAACTCATTGAAGCTATCAGCCCGAATAGTGTTGAGACGCTCACGCAGCTTGGTGTTGAGACCCCTGTGGAAGCGGTCTCTCTTCTTTTCATCAGAGTCAGCATGATACCCCGCGTACTGGCACAGGTCATTGAAGGCCTAGGCATACTGCAACACAGTGCGGGTCCCCTGATTAAGTGCCAGAAACTCATTCAGCTTATGATCCAAAACTCCTGAGGGAATGTGGTGTTCCCCTGAAGGCAGTCTTGAACTCCTCCATGTCACCTCATGACTAGCATGTAGCATGGCACAGAAATGGTCCCACCATGTACGAGCAGGTCCGTGAAGCTGCTGCGCGGCGAATCGAGCCTTGGTGTCATCAGGGCAAGCTCCCGTAAGGAGGGGAAACTTGGACTCCATGACACGTAGCCATACGTCGGCGTCCAACGGGTCCTCTGCCTTGGTGAACAAGGGTGGCTGTGTGCTCAGGAACTCCTGATAAGTTGCCGCGTCTGGAGGTTGCTGCGGCTGGCCTCCACCATGCTACTGAGGGTGGGGCTGGCGCTGCAAGAGCTGTCGCAGAATTTCGTTCTGCTGAGCCATCAGCTCCTGCAACGTGGGAGCTAGGAGGAGGTGGCGGGGGAACTTGCTCGTTCTGCCCGTGATGCTGCCTAGCTGCCATCTGAAAACAGAGATTGCCGCCATTGTTATCCCAATTCAAAATTCTGAACAATATGCTTTATATCATATGGAAAGAAAATGCCATAACAGTAACATCAACTCGAATGAGGATAACATGGTTACAATCACTTTATTGTTCGTAAAAGTTCTCATGGGTTACATCAATTTAGGAGAAAGTACACATAAGCCTAGTCCAAAATCTGATGCCAACTAAGCTCGCGTGGGTTCCTATCTTCCTAATGTGTCAAAATCACCCATCAGCCCTGAGTAGCGGAAGCGACACTGGATACGAGCGAAGGAGGCATCTCGGAGGCAGTCGCATTGGTACGAGGGGTTGGTCCTAACTCCTCGGGAGCCTCCTCTCCCTCGCTTCCGGCCTCGTTGGCCTCCATCTCTAGGTGGTGCATGTCCAGGTGGTCGTTAGCTTCCTCAAGCTCCTGCTGCACATCATGGAGCTAGTTTTCTAGGACATCAATGGTGTTGTCCTAGATCTCCACCTGCTGCTCCAGGGTGGCGATGCGCTGGCTCAACCGTTCCATCTGTAGGTCCTTTTCCACCAACTATGAGGACAAGTCGACCATGAAGTCTTCTCGGCTATCGAGGGTGGGTTTAGTGGTCTGAGCAAGGTTAGCAAGGTGTGCCATAGCGTCGCCCTGCAGGGCCTGAAGATGGTACAGTGCGCTCATGCGCTGAACAGTGATCCTCCCAACTAAGTCGAGATACATAGCCCACACGTCCTTCACATGGCTCACCCGATTGCACCACATGGGGTTATCCCTCTTCTCAGCGGGGAAGAGTCCCAGTGGGTGCATCACCATCTCTAGGGGATGGTAGCCACAGAAAGTCATCAGGGTCTTCAAAGTTGCCGCCTCGGTGGTGTCGTCCGTCCTGAATCCAATAGTCTCATAGTCAAGGGAATGCCAACCTGGCTGAAGGGGTGTGCCTCCAAAGTCAGTTAGACTTGGCAACGTGGCACCCGATGCTCCTCATACAGCTGCACCATGTACAAAGGGGGCGTAGGGTAACCGGTGGAGTTGAGCACCTCCCACAAGATGGAAGGGAAATCCTTGTGAGAAAGGAAATCAGAATTGAAACGAGTGTCTCCTC
Organism: Zea luxurians; assembly: GCA_029449295.1. NCBI lineage: Eukaryota > Viridiplantae > Streptophyta > Magnoliopsida > Poales > Poaceae > Zea > Zea luxurians. Next base: position 20,316,842 of record JAOPSE010000006.1, on the reverse strand, counting down.
CATTGGCAGGGGTGGGTGAAGTCATCTGCGGAACAGGATCAGATGTAAAGGTCACGGTAGAAGAAAAATGAAAGAGCCTAGGTTGTCAAAAGGAAGTGGGCTAGATCAAATTTTTACCCCTTTTATTTCTAATACTTTTGTGTTTTATAATGCATGCATGCTGGAAGAACATCTCCTCACCGATCAGAAGGGTGCTTTTAGGGCATCCTTGAAATTCTAAGGCTGGCCCATAGGGCCTACTTAATTAGCCACTTGTTTTACCCACTATTTCTAAGGCCTTTCATCCTAGGTCTAGCGTTCTAGTCCTGACGATTCCAATACTGGTTTCTAGGCAAGTTTTAGATTTGTGGATGGTTAGTGTTCACGATTTATTGCTTTCTCTGTGGTGTTATTTGCTCTGATACCAGCTGTGGCAGAACCGCCCAAATTATTCCAACTTAAGTGCCCAAGTCACGCCTTAGAGGCCGCAACACACTTAAATCGGAATAACCTGTCAGTCCCTCAGATCTAGTCTGACGAAGCCACTTATCCAGGATCAAATACCACTATCTCACTCGATGGTGTGTCACAGAGAAAATACAATAAAACAGGAAACCTCAAATTTAAGTATTGGAGTTATTACATGGATCGAAGTTTTTCAAATAAGCTGAAACAAGTTCATAATTAAATTGCAGCGGATAATCGATAATGTCGAATGATGAGGAATAGGGCAAGGCCTAGCCCACTACTCCTATTGCTCCTCTCCTGTTGGAGCAACATCCCACTCGACAGTCCAACCCGGTGGTAGGGTAGAAGGCCAAGTCACACCATCAACCATGTCCTACATCGTACCTGCAAAAATTATGCCACAAGCAAGGCTGAGTATACTAATACTCAGCTAGACTTACCCGGTGTGAGGAATCTACTCCTCTACCTCTAGACCATGCAGCTGTTGGGTTGAGGGATTTGGTTTGCCACAAGCACTAGCTGAGTCTAAAATCAATTTTAGCTTTTCCAATTCTAGCATCCTTAATTTAGCTAAGTTTTCTCCTTTCTAAGCATACATGGTAGCAGTCATTTAGTGCAACCAACATGTTATCTCAAGTAAAACCTCATTTCTCTTCTTACTCAATGCAGTACAAGGGGTCAAGCAGTCTCATTAGCTGTGAGAAGCAGACTGATTCGAATCCAGTTTTTAACCTTCCAAGGTAAACCTAAACCCACGACATGTAGGGACACTCCGTCCCCAAACATATCAACCATCCCCATCGATTACCCGTTCGCGGCCAGGGCTCACCTCCTTGGCATACAATGCTCCACTGACCGCAGCTGCTGCCATGCAGTGACCGCACTTGTACCCACCATAGCTAGCATGGGAGACCCAGTCTCAAGACAAGTGAGGAGGAAAGTCCGCGCCCGGCTTCACTCAGGTACTAGGTTTACCGGTTACCATATTTCTCGGCATGTGTTTAGTATGTTCAAACGCTTGACTCAGGTATCCACACATTAATCCTTAGTTCCTTTTTCCCGTCTCATGGACAAGGCATCCACCCTGGATCCAAGTCCATAGACCATCATAGGTCCCGTTATCAAGAAGAGTACAATCAATACCTGACCTCGCGCGAGTGCTTGAAAAATCACTCGACTTCTACCGAGATCCCTAATTAGCAAAGCAGCTACTTCGACCTAGCTTACTAATATTCATCTCAAAAAGGAATCCTGAGTTCATGCAACTAAGGGTTTCAAGCAACTCCTACACGTAAGTGCACATTACAAGGCTACAAACATTAAGTGTAGTAAAGTAGCATATATAAATTGGTTATGCATAAAACCGGGGCTTGCCTTCAAATGCTGGGGCTGCGGGGAGATCCTTTGTGGCAGGCTCGGGAGCTGGCTCCTAGTCTTCCTCGTGGACAGCTCCTTGCTCGGGAATGAGCACGTACTCTCTGTCAGCGAGGTTGCAATCTAAAGAATGCAATGCGTAAGATATATGTATGCCATGATATGCACTATGGTAGTAACAGAAATGATTACTATTGATAAGTAGAATTAAACCTTACTACGAGGATTTTAGTGGTATACTTAGCCAAATTAGGGTCAAGTTTGGTTAGATTAAATTGTTAGATTATCTTAGTGTTCCACTGATTTCCTTTTAGTGTCTTAGTGAAAGTTTATTATGATTCCTGGCTGAATTCATTGGGGTGAGATTCATTAGTCTTCTCAATTTCTCTCTTCTTCTCCTTTTCTTTTATGCTTTTAAGGTGGGCTTGAACTACAACCTAGTTTTATAATTTCCAAAAATTCTATAAAAAATTACAGTAGCAGTCTTTGTTGGGGGCCTTCGGCTTCCGAAGGTCCTCAAAAATATGATTTAACAGTGTTTCTGGAGTATAATGTGTGAACAGGTATCTTCGGACTCGAATCAGCATCACAGTGGGAGAAGAATACGAAGGTTGATACAGCGCCGAAGCTGTGGGCAGGAAAGCTTCGGCATGATAGCAGAAAAGGAAACCGACTTAAAGATGAAAATGCTATTTAGGCCTCGGTGGATTACTATAAATCACTACCAAATGTAAAGGGCATGGATGTAATTTTACATGGGCTGTGTCCCGTGCCTATAAATAGGTGAACAGTGCCCCCGTACTGTTCACGCTGACTTGGCATTTTACTTTTGCGTCACGCTTGTACTTACATCTTCCTTCAAGCCGAAGGTACATTTGTTATTGGATATCATTTCTATTTTTCCATAATAATAATATAAAAAATGAGTTGATGATTATACATAATTGTTTACGTTAATTCTTTATATTTTATATGATTCTTTCTTCATTATTATATGTTGTGTTGATGAAGGTATGTCCTTCATAACCTTCGTCCAAGAATCATTATATCCTAAGGGAAATAATGCTTCGAAGGACGAAGGATTTTATCACTTAGCATTTTTTTGTGTTGCCTTGTTCTTAACTCATAGCATTTGAGAACAAGTCCCCAACATTGGCGCCCACCTCCGGTGAACTCACTTCCACTCTGAGTTTTGAACATCTTCGGCAACCATAAACCTTCGCTATGGCGCCGAAGAAAGCTTCAGCAACTGGGGCTGCAGTTCTGCAACCGCTGGACCCCAATCAGGAGACTCTCTCTCTTCGGGAGGCCCGAAGCCAGAAGAGGAAGGCTGTCAGCCCGACACCGCAAGAGGATGAGCTAGACCAAGAAATCAGAGACATGGAGGTGCTTCATCAGCAGGTGCAGAGGAAGAAAGAAAAGATGGCCAGGCTAGCAGAACTGCAAAGGCAGATAGACGAAGCTTCTGAAGAAGTTCGTCATCTTACTCAGGATGAGCAGAACCGAAGGCCTCAGCACAAGGATCTTCATCAGGAGGGTTTCTTCAATGAAGATGACTGGTATGAGAATTTCCACCATGGAAATTTTGCTTTTGATGATGCTTCTCCTCTGTCCGCTGAGCTGCAGGCTACACCTTTGCCTTCGTCCTACAAGCCGCCCCAGCTTCCCATGTTCGACGGCCATTCAGACCCGAAGCAGTTTTTGATGAGTTACGAAGCAACAGTATCTTCGTATGGTGGCAATACTGCAGTCATGGCAAAATCTTTTGTTATGGCTGTCAGGAGTGTTGCTCAAACCTGGTATTCCTCCCTTCGACCAGGAACGATCACTTCATGGCAAAAGCTGAAGGACATGTTGTTAACCAGCTTCCAAGGGTTTCAGACGAAGCCGGTCACTGCTCAAGCTCTATTCCAGTGCACCCAGGATCACGAAGAATACCTTCAGGCGTATGTCCGGAGGTTCTTACGTTTGAGGGCGCAGGCGCCAACAGTGCCCAACGAAATTGTAATTGAGGCCATGATCAAGGGACTTCGGCCAGGACCTTCAGCTCAGTACTTTGCTAGGAAGCCTCCTCAAACTTTGGAGAAGCTGCTCCAGAAGATGGACGAGTATATTCGGGCCGACAATGATTTTCGTCAAAGAAGAGAGGAAGCTTTCAGGTTTTCCGAAATGACCAGGGGCTTCGGAGGAAGATTTTATCCGAGGCACGTCAGGTCAACTTCACAATACTCAAAATGATGATAAGGGGAGTCAGCAGCAAAGGCCTCAGTGCTCCTCACAGGCTTCGGGGCAACAGCAAAGCTTCCTTCCGGCCACCAGCTCCAAGAGGCAGAGGAGCCAGGGGCTTCGGCGGAAGATTTGGAGATCAACCAAGGAGAACTTTTTGCTTGTTCTGTGGTGAAAACAAGGGCCATACCACCAGGATGTGCCATGTTACCATCCAGAAGCAAAAGGAGATAGCCGAAGCTACAGCCCAACAGGGTCAGCCGAAGCAGATCATGCACACTGCTTCGTACCATTCGCCTTACATCCCAGAATATGTAGGTAATCACCCTGCAGTTTCTGTTGCTTCGGCGAGTCAACCTCAAGCTTCCTGGCAACAGCCTCCGCCTCCACCACCGCTGCAACAAGGCCAGCAGCCAGAAGGGGGCCAATACGCTCAACATCAAAGGGACTTCAGAGAACAGTCCGAAGCTCGCACAGTCAATAGTACTGTGCCAGAGTCGAAGCACATTTATTGACAAATATCCTACCTTGATAGTACTCTTTTCCATTCAGTTTTATTTTCTGTGTAATAAAGGATACTTTTTAAATCTCATGTAATAGTTTCGTTGTCTGCCACAAGGAAAATATATCTTCTTCACAGACTTAAGTTGTTGAAGCTTAAAGATTTGCGATAGCAAGTAGGACCTTCGAATTATCAAAACTTTATTTTAAAAGGCACAGTATGAATTTTCCGAAGCAACAAAAAGTCGTTCTAAGGAACGCAGAGTAAGTTTGCTGAAGTTACAAAAAGCCGTTCCAAAGGGGGCGCAGTGTAAGTTTTCTGCTCAGAAGTCGTTCCAAAGGGAATGCAGAGCTTACAGCGAAAAATAAACGCTGATACCGCCTAAGTAAAAGGCGAAGCGCGAAAAGTCAACGCGAATACCGCCGAAAGTAAAAGGCGAAGAAGCTCCTAAGGGAGGCTTACAGCGAAAAATAAACGCTGATTCCGCTGAAGTAAAAGGCGAAGAAGCTCCTAAGGGAGGCTTACAGCGAAAAGTCAACGCTGATTTAAAAAGATTATGTGTTTTATTGCAGGGATGCGAGTGTATCTTCGGAATAAATACCATTTTACATAACATAACATCATCACATCATTTCGCATAGCATAAGCATCATACACCATGCTGCATATGGCACAAGAAGGGGGCACAATATCGATCTTCGGAAAAATGCTTTGAAAAAGGGAAAATTATGCAAAGTCCCAAGGAGATGCAATATTGATCTTCGGAGTGTAGCTTCGGAAAATATTTTCACGAAGCTTGAAAATTCTTCATCAGAGCACTATGGATATCGTTGTGATAAATGAAAATTCTTCTTCACGAAGCATGAAAAGAAGGGAAGGTGTTTTTTCGTCAAAGACTCAAAAACGGTATGTATGTAAAATTTCATGCATCGTAAAGAATTGAACCATAAAAAACAAGTATATTACATTCAGGGTTACAAGATATTACACATATTACATTTCAGATGTTTTTACAATAGTACCTAGTGTTCCCTAAGTACTACTTCCGCAGCTTCGTTCAGGAGTTGATTGACAACTTGATCCATGATAGCTTCAGCCATCTTTTTGATTTCATCGTCGTCCTTCGGGTGAGGGCCCGGAGGCGTTTTAGCAGGATCTGAAGGAGGACAGGATACAGCTACATTGCTATTACAATTGGCGAACGGAGTTTGAAATCAAAAATTACAACACAATAAAAACCATTAGTTAATACCTATTTGCCCTTCGGGCTCTGCGCTTTTCTCAGCAGCCTCGGCCACTTTTCTAGCATCATGGATGCCTTTTTCGCTTTTTTGAATAATTTCTCGGGCCATTTCTCGGCCACCATTATCCTAGATATCGGTGAAAAATTTTCCACCAACTATGCTAGCTTCAGCCGAAGGGTCTTTAGCGTCTTCGAAGGACAACGCAGTTTCGGATTGTGCTAGAATTTTTATATGTTCGCAGCCTTTCCTTTCTAAAATGGTGGCAATCCCCCTGGCACCCGAAAAAGCGCATATGTCTCCGCGACTATTTAAAATTTCTTCAAAGGCCTCAGCTTCATGATTAATCCATTCAATGGGACCTTCGGGGTTGCCTCTTGTAAAGTTTTCTTCACTTGAAAATGCGCCTACGCTGGCGAAGCTAGCCTTCATTTTCTTAACGCACTCTATAGATTTGTCATAGCATCTTTTCTTGGACGAACGAAGCTCTTCGACAGTTCCTTCTAAATGATTTGCCCATTGGTCGCTAAGTTCTCGCTTCGTTTCTTCAAGTATGCGTTCTTCTTTAGCCCGGGCTAATTGCTTCCGAAGGTCGTCAATCTCGTGCTTTTGAGCTGCAACTTGTGCTTTAGACGCAGCTTCGTTCTCCTTTATTTTATCTACCAATGTAACTAGAATTTTGTCCTTTTCCAAGGCTTCATTTCTTAGTTTGATTACCTCTGTCCGAAGGTTGTTAAAAGCAATTTCATAGCTCTCGTCTTTGGCGTTCTTTTGTGCTCTCAGCGCGTTGCTTAGAATTAAACCCTATATATAACAAAAAGAGTTAGTATAAAAATAAAAGAATAAATTTCAAATCATAAAATTTCTAAATACGCAGATCTCGTACCTTCAGGCTATTATACGCAAGGCTGTCCGCAAGGTCGTCCTTTGTCATTGCGCAGAGGCCAGCCTCCAGCTTCGGAAACCCCATGCTTCGGGCCATTTCCCGGCAGACGAGTAATTCTTTGTTATCCGGGAGGCAGTATAGGAAATCTTCTTCATTTGTACCATTGAACACTAGTGCCCCCTTCGGATATTTCAATTCTTTGGCATAGTGATTAGCTTCAAAAACTTCTTCTTCTGATAATTTTTTCCCCGAAGCATGTCAAACAATATAATCAAGGACTTTGGGGGATGCTTCGGGGGCGGCAAGCACTGATTTCCTCAACAAAAATTGGCTCCGTTATTTTTTCTTCCTCGGTTTCCAAGGGTTTTACCTTTGTGGGCTCTGAAGGCCCAGCTTCAGTCTCAGTTTGTTGTGGAGCCTTAATATCAAAGATTTCAGTCTCCGCTTCGGAAGTTTCAACAGTCTTTTTCAGAGTCGTGCTTGAGGACTTAATTGTCTCTAGAACATCTAGCACATTGACCATTCTTTTTCTTTTTGGGGTCACCGCTGGGCCTTTTTGGTTCTTTATTGTCTCAACACTTGCTGAAGGACTTAAAATTTCCAATATTTTCGTTCCTTCAGTTCTCGGTTTTTCTGCTTCCGTTGCTGAGGATGCTTTAGCTTTTTCTTCGATCTTCGGCGCTGAAGTTGGTTCCTCAATTTCGGTGGCCGAAGAAGTTTCGCCGGCGAACTCAGGCACTATAGCTGGTTCAATGTAGCGTGGCCGGTGTGTGAGAACCTTTACCCTTTGTCTCTTCGGCGCTGGCTCGCTGGGAGCGGCTGAAGCTGTTTCCTGTGCAGAAGCTGCATTCTTTCTTTTTTGGCCCCACGCTGGATAGTGGTAGTCGGGGTAAATGAACCCAATTGCGTCAAACACTCGGTTCAGTCTTTTCTTTTTTCGACCTCCAAAGGCTGCTGACAATGCAGTATCTTCGGCCTTTGAGTAAACCCCAAGTAGTTCATCACTTAAATTTTCAATACTTTTTAGCCAGTCATCATCTGGCTCAATGAATTTATCTCCAAATTTGAAAGTATACTTCAGCCTAATAAGTCCACCTTCGTCAGCCTCCTTTATGGTCTCTTGCGGCATTTCCCACTTTTCCGCGAGAGGCCATACTCTGAAGGCAATATGCTCTTGGACCAAGTCCCTCGTTCCAATGAAAGAGCAAATAACTCCGAAGGCTCTCTGGCATTCTTCGGCAGCTTCATTCATTTCAACCTTCGGCTTCCGCAGGCCGAAGCGTTGCCAAATAGGGTGCATAATTATACCTTTAATATCGTCCCGTGTTTTCAGGTCATTCTTCACATAAAACCATTCTGTCATCCAGTCGCCGGGCCATTTCTTCCGAAAGGTTGGCACGGGGCAGCTTGACCCAGATCAAGCGACGAAGCTGTAGCAGCCGAAATTATTGTGATACTGTTCCTTACCCCAGGGCTTTGTCTCGTATAACAATTCGTGTATGTTGCAGAAACTTTTCGCATCCGGTTCTAGACCTTGGCTTCTCACCGCCCACACGAAGATATTCATCCTTATGATTGCTTCGGGGGTAAGTTGGTGAAGATAAATTTCAAATATTTTCAGCACCTCTACGACAAACCTGCTCAGGGGAAATCGTAGTCCAGCTTTCAAAAAGCTTCGAAACACTACGACTTCATTTTCCTCAGGAGTCGGACAAGTCTTCTCTCCTTCGTCGGCCCTCACAATGGACAAGTCCCGGAAATATCTTCCCCTCATGTTGACAAGATGATTTTCTTTGATACTTGATTTGCCGAAAACCGCATGGCTTGGTCGCCAAGGGCGATCTTCGGAGTCTTCACCACCACTATCCACATCATAACTGTCGCTGTCATCAGTATCTTCAGATAAACCTTCTAAAATCTCTTTGGTGATTTTTTCTGTATTGGTCTTCGACATTGCTTCAAGAAACCCCAGGTTTTTCTCTTCAGAAAGATTCAGCTTCATCTCGGCAGCAGCCTTTTTACCTTCAGACATCTTCAAAAATGCTAAAAAATGTTTTTAGAGCCGAAGCTTAAAAACTTAAAAAGTCAAGCAGTTGGTGCGCAAGAGCTAAAAGTTGAGTAAGCAAGAGCAGACGGCAAGAAAGCGTACCAAATAAGTTTGTGGTATGCTCTTATTTATATGCCCAGCGCATTGAAAATTGGAGGGCCCTGCTTGTCAGTGAATGTTGCTATTCTAGCAAAGGGAAGGTGTTTTTTCGGACCTTCGGCTTTAAGCCTTCGTCCATGTCGCAATCTAAATTTATTGTTCTAACAAATTAATATTGCGAGGGGCTACTGTTGGGGGCCTTCGGCTTCCGAAGGTCCTCAAAAATATGATTTAACAGTGTTTCTGGAGTATAATGTGTGAACAGATATCTTCGAACTCGAATCAGCATCACAGTGGGAGAAGAATACGAAGGTTGATACAGCGCCGAAGCTGTGGGCAGGAAAGCTTCGGCATGATAGCAGAAAAGGAAACCGACTTAAAGATGAAAATGCTATTTAGGCCTCGGTGGATTACTATAAATCACTACCAAATGTAAAGGGCATGGATGTAATTTTACATGGGCTGTGTCCTGTGCCTATAAATAGGTGAACAGTGCCCCCATACTGTTCACGCTGACTTGGCATTTTACTTTTGCGTCACGCTTGTACTTACATCTTCCTTCAAGCCGAAGGTACATTTGTTATTGGATATCATTTCTATTTTTCCATAATAATAATATAAAAAATGAGTTGATGATTATACATAATTGTTTACGTTAATTCTTTATATTTTATATGATTCTTTCTTCATTATTATATGTTGTGTTGATGAAGGTATGTCCTTCATAACCTTCGTCCAAGAATCATTATATCCTAAGGGAAATAATGCTTCGAAGGACGAAGGATTTTATCACTTAGCATTTTTTGTGTTGCCTTGTTCTTAACTCATAGCATTTGAGAACAAGTCCCCAACAGTCTTACTGGTGCATAACTTTCTGTCTCAAAAATTGGGACTTAAAAAGTTAAAGGTTCTCTCTGTACAAAATCATCAAGTCTTAGGGTAGAGGGGGTGCTTTGAACTACAACTCTCCTCTAATAGTGGATTATTCCCTAAGGCTTATTTTTGCTTTCATTTAGGTGTAATAATATGACCTTGTACCAAATTTTAGCCACTAATACCTAATGGTCATTTTACTATGATTTTCTAAAGTTCTTGGCCATAGGGATGCTTTCTACTACCACTATACTTGAAAAAATATCAACCATAGATTTCTAATTTTTTCTATCTTCTTCTTTGCCTAAGAGCAATCATTCTAGAATTTGGCAACCTTTTGCTTAAGGGAGAGGGAGGTATAAATTCTTGGATTTTATGGCCTTTTCATTGGGTAGGGGGGTAATGTGTTTTTCCTTGCACTTTTAAATAGATTTCATATTTTTCTCTGGAGGTCTACTTCATCAATAGTTGGGTAAAAATTCATTTGCCTATTGTTGCACACTTTTAGACTTTCTTATGATTTAATTTATAACATGAGCCAAAACCATATTTGAATTGTTTAGCTCGCTTATGGTGAGGGGTTGGGGTGTTTATTATTTTTGTAGTGATATTATAGTAGCTAGGAGTCTACTGAATTTTTCTTACCATTTTTACAGTGGTCCTTGTATTTTTAATCATGGTTTTCCTTGATTTCTTAGTGCCTAATAAATATTTATCCTTGGATTAGCTTTGGACTAGGGTTCTCTGTATTTTTCCTATGTTCCTTATCACTTAAGTATACTAGGAAAAATATGCTTCTTCTCTACTTATTATTTTCCACTATCTTTCTTAATTTTCTAAGTTTTGGACAGATGAAGTTTTTAATAGCAAATTTGAGTTAATCTTGTATACTGGGTTTGCATCTCTACAAATTTTCTTAAGCCTAGCACAGAAGTATTTCTATTTTTATTTGTATTTCCAAGGTTTGGGTAGTTTCCTTGTTTAATTCAAAACTCTAAAAAATAATACAGAAAACCTGGGGTTCACTATTTTTGTTTGATGGTTCATATTATTTTGAATCTAGCAAAATTTGTTTGACTAACTTTGGATATATATTTCTTAAGTTATGAATTTCCAAAGTTCTCTATACATTAAAAAGAACAATCAGAAATGGTTAAATGGAAACTGACTTCGCATTGGGGTCCCTGGCGAATTTTTTTAGGTTTCCTTACAGACTAGCCCTCGGGTCACTATTCAAACGTGCCACAAATAGTTCAGAAAACCCCTTGGGGTTTTGTTAAACCTAACCCGAGGTCCTTCCCCCAACTAAATAGTACCCGCGGCGGAGGAAAGGGTGGAGTGGCTTACCGACGGTGAGATTGCTCCGGTGAGGTGGTTGAGGTTGTGGGGGAGGTCGTGATGGTCACGTTGATGTGCGGATCGCCTCCGGTGATGGTCGGAGTAGGTCGGTCCACGTGCGCAAGCGGGGGAGCTCGTCGGCGGTGAGGGCTCCGGCCTATCCAGGATGGTAGAGTTCGATTAAACTAGCCAGTGAGCTTCACTAGGTGTTAGGAGGGTGTGGTCACGAGTAATTGAACTACGGCTTACCGGTCAGTCGTGACCACGCGCGCCATCGGGGAAGACAACTCCGGCGAGGGTGGGACGGCTTCTTCGGTGAAGTAGTGCCCAGTTTCTTGCTTTAGGGAGCTCTATGGGGCTCTGGGGCAGTTAATCGAGGAATGAAATCGAGTGGAGATGGCCGGGAATGGTCTGGCCATGGTGGTCGAGTGTTCGGGTGGCTCGGCGGGCAGCTTAGAGCTCGCCGGAGCTAAGTGCTAGATCAGGGGAGTCAGGTGAGGCGCGGAGGAATTATGGCCGAGGCTTCCTTGCTCGTATAGGCACGGGCACGGTGCACCGGCGGGCGTGGACCAGCGCGGGCGCGTGGTTGCGCACGGCTCGGCGCGGGTGCGCGGGCTGTCGTGCACCGGGCATGTCAGCCACGGTCGAGCACGTGGCACCATTGTTTCTGCCCATGTTCTAACGCCGATAGGGCGCAAATCTTTGCGAATTTGGGCAAGATCGCTAGTGAAGGATTTGTTCCCCCGACTGAGCTCTGTCGTTTGTGTGTGAATGTTGCATGGTTTTAGGCTAGGGACAGGGAGTTGTAACATCGCCAAATCTCCAGTGTCACAGAGCCGAGTCCTGAGGAGAATCTGCGCCAAGATCATGTCAATGGTTTTTGATTGATTTCAAACTTTGCCAGAGTATGTTCAAGGTAATTTGGCGCCACTTTTATATTTGGACCAAATGGACTTGTGTTTTGAATTAAGAGAACGTAGCTGTTCTTTATCAAAAGGTCAGATTTCAGAAATCTGAATTTCTGAATTCCTCAAGGGGGCTTTAATTCAAGGTCTGTTTTGGGGATTTTGGAAAATTCAAATGACCAATCTTCCTTACTACATTTTGTAGGTTATTTAGTGCACTTTAACTTTGTTATTTGGTTCTCATCATGATTTTATGTTTTTCATAATCTTTTTACAAGTTTTCCCCTTTTTGCACTTAAATGGCTTACTTAGGGTTATTCAGGGTTTTGTGCATTTTTCTCCTTTTAAGGTGCATGATATGATTAAGGCATAATCATTAAGATGAAAAGACTTAACTTAACCTTGTTCCTAAATTTTGGTGTCTTTTGTTCAATTTGATTCACATGTGATAATGGCTCTTGAGTTAGCACTGATAAGAATTCTAGGTAACACTAGGGTGTTACAGCTAGAGGGTTAGCTATATTTAGTTGATTTTAATGATAACAAAGCTCAACATGACACTTGCTTAATTGCTAAGACTAATATGGGTTGGCTCTGGCATCGCAGACTTGCCCATGTTGGGATGAAGAATCTTCACAAGCTTCTAAAGGGAGAGCACATTTTAAGACTAACCAATGTTTATTTTGAGAAAGACAGGGTTTGTAGCGCATGTCAAGCAGGAAAGCATGTTGGCACTCATCATCCACATAAAAACATAATGACGACGGACAGGCCGCTCGAGCTACTCCACATGGATTTATTCGGCCCGCTCGAGTTGTACTATCTAGTTATTGTAGATGATTATTCTCGCTTCACTTGGGTGTTCTTTTTACAGGAAAAATCACAAACCCAAGAGACCTTAAAGGGATTCTTGAGACGGGCTCAAAATGAGTTCGGATTAAGGATCAAAAAGATAAGAAGCGACAATGGGATGGAGTTCAACAATTCACAAATTGAAGGATTTCTTGAGGAAGGGGGAATCAAGCATGAGTTCTCTTCTCCCTACACACCTCAACAAAATGGTGTAGTGGAGAGGAAAAATAGAACTCTACTGGACATGGCTAGGACCATTCTTGATGAATACAAGACTCCAGACCGGTTTTGGGCCGAGGCGATTAACACCGCCTGCTACTCCATCAACTGGCTCTACCTTCACCGAATCCTCAAGAAAACATCGTATGAACTCCTAACTGGTAAAAATCCCTATGTTTCATATTTTGGAGTCTTTGGGAGTAAATGCTTTATTCTTATTAAAAGAGGTAGAAAATCTAAATTTGCTCCTAAGGCAGTAGAAGGCTTTTTACTTGGTTATGACTCAAACACAAGGGCATATAGAGTCTTTAACAAATCCACTGGATTGGTTGAGGTCTCTTGTGACATTGTGTTTGATGAGACTAATGGCTTCCAAGTGGAGCAAGTTGATCTTGATGAGCTAGATGATGAAGAGGCTCCATGCGTCGCGCTAAGGAACATGTCCATTAGGGATGTGTATCCTAAGGAATCCAAAAAGTCCACACAAGCACAAGATCAACCGTCATCTTCCATACAAGCATCTCCACCAACTCAAGACGAGGATCAGGCTCATAATGATGAAGATGAAGATTAAGAGGAGGACAATGATCAAGGGGAAGATGAAGAAAATGAAGAAAAGGAAGGTGATCAAGAAATAAGGGACACCGTCTGCCACACCCAAGAGTCCACGAAGCAATTCAACGAGATCACCCCATCAACTCCATCCTTGGTGACATTCATAAGGGGGTAACCACTAGATCTCGGGTTGCACATTTTTGTGAACATTACTCTTTGTGCCCTCTATTGAGCCATACAGGGTGGAGGATGCACTAAGAGATCTGGATTGGGTGCTGGCTATGCAAGAGAAGCTCAACAACTTCATGAGGAATGAGGTATGGCATTTAGTTCCACATTCTAATCAAAATGTTGTAGGTACCAAGTGGGTATTCCGCAACAAGCGAGATGAGGATGGTGTGGTGACAAGAAACAAAGCCAGACTTGTGGCCAAAGGTTATTCACAAGTTGAAGGTTTGGACTTTGATGAAACTTATGCACCCATAGCTAGGCTTGAGTCAATTCGTATATTACTTGCCTATGCTACTTACCATGGCTTTAAGCTTTGTTTGATGCTAAAGGGGGAGAAGTTTAGGGACCAAAGCAATGAAAAATGTATCAAACACCAAACACCACCAATTTAAAAATTTTAATCTGCAAGTGGCTTTTTCAAGTGGTTTTGGTTCTTTGGTCCAAAATAGAAAGTAAGTGAATTATGGAGTTAGGGGGAGGCTTAAGTCCATAATATCACATTGAGGGGACAAACATGCATCCTAGCAAGTAGACTGCACATTTTCATTCAAATATTTGTATTATTTGCTTGCTTTGGTTGTGTTGTCATCAATCACCAAAAAGGGGGAGATTGTAAGGAAAATGGACCCCGGGCCATTTGGCTAATTGAGTTTTGGTGTTTGATGATTAACACAATCTGTGAATTAATAAGTTTCCTAGTGTTTATGTTTGTAGTTCACAGGATGCTAGAAGTACTTGGACTAAGGAATTGAGGAAAGCAACACCTCAAAAGAAGACATTAAGAAGATCCAAGAAAAGTCCAAGAATGAAGATGTGTGTTGCCTGCGGACTGTCTATGCGTAGAGCACCGAACTGTCCAGTGGCACACCGGACTGTCCGGTGCCGACACGCCGGACTGTCCGGTGCACCAGGAACCTCAGCCCCAACAGCTAGTTCCAGGTGGCACCCGGAGGGAAGACCACCAGACTGTCTGGTGTGAAGTCTGGACTGTCCGGTGTAAAAGGTCTGCTGCACCAACAGTCACCTACTCTAACAGACCAATGGCTAGGCGCATCGGACAAGGAACAGTGCGCTGTCCGGTGTGACCGCAGAAAGCAGCAGCTTTCCTCCAACAGCTACAATTGTGTTGGGGGCTATAAATACACCCCAACCAGCCATTTCCAAGTGTGGGAGCCCAAGAGACATACCAAGGCATATAGTAGACATTCCCAAGTGCTTAATAGAATCACTCGGTGATTATTTGCGTAGGTGCTTTGAGAAGTGCTTAGGTTAGTTAGACCGCTTTAGCACTTGCTCTAGGTGAACCCTAGTCAATTGAGTGAGTTTTGTAAAACCACACAACCCCTCGGTTCTTGCGCGAGCCGTTGTAATTGTACCGAGTGGGGCGAGAGTCTTGCGAGACTGTGACAACCGCGTTTGTTTCACGGCCGCCACCGTGTACCGGAGGGAACGAGGACCGCACCACCAAAAATTTCAAAAATTTCTCAAATGTTCGTTTTTAAAATTAGTATCTAAGTTTACAATTGATCCTTCAATTGGTATCTTTAAAAGTCAATTTTTCAAATTGGTGTTTGATTTCAAAATTGGTATCTATTGCAAAACCCTCTTGAAAATTAAGAGGAGAATTTCATTCAGGGGGAGCTTTTAGTTAGTCAAAGGAAAAGCATTTGAAACAGGGGGGAAATGTCAAATCTTGAAAATGCTTCTTGCAATCTTATTCATATACCTTTGACTATTTGCAAAAGATTTTGAAAAGATTTTCCAAAATGATTTGCAAAAACAAAACATGTGGTGCAAATGTGGTCCAAAATGTTAAATAGAAGAAAGCCAATCCAATCTCTCATATTTATTCTTAGTGATGCTTTCAATTGGTTTAACTCCAAGTAACCTATGCAGACTTCAAATTGCAAACTAGTTACATTTCTGCACTTATTATTTTCTTTGGTTTGTGTTGGCATCAATCACCAAAAAAGGGGAGATTGAAAGGGAAATCAGGATTAACCGTTTCCTATAATTAATTTTGGTGATTGATGACCAATACAAACACGTACGTGGACTAACTAGTTTGTCTAGAATTCATGTATTACAGGTTCATAAGGTTCAACACAAACCAATAAAAATAATCAAGTTAGGGACTCAATTTGAGAAGGAGCAAAAGGACTTGAGTGTACTGAAGTATGGTGCACCGGACTATCCGGTGGTGTCCGGTGCACCAGGACCGTACAGGGATGAACCAGCCACTCTTGGGAAAACGAAGCTGCACTCTGCTATAATTCACCAGACAGTCCGGTGTGACAACAGAGCAACGACTAACTCGCGCAACGATCGACTCTGACAGCAAGAATAGTGAGCTACAGTACCACGCAGAAGTCAGAGCAGCAAAGTCAGAGTGGCACCGGACTATCCGGTGTGGCATAGGACTGTCCGGTGCCGCAAGAAGACAAAGCTCCATCGATCGACCGAGCTCCGAATCCTAACGGTTGGGTGACATGGTAGCGCACTGAACACTAAACAGTGTCTATCTTGTGGCGCACCGAACTGTCCGGTGTGCCCATCGCCAGCAGCCTTCCCCAACGGCTACCAAGTGGTTGGAGGGCTATAAATACCCCCAACCACCACAACTTCAAGCATCCAAGTTTTTCAGAGATCACATTCAATACAAGAGCTAGTGCATTCACTCCAAGACACAATTCACAAGATCAAAGCCTCTCCAAGTCCCAAATTCATCTCAAACACTTAGTGACTTGTGAGAGAGAGATTTCGTGTTCTTTTGCGCTCTTGTTGCTTGGATTGCATTCTTTCTTTCTTCTCTTTCTTGTTCTCCAGTGACTTTTAATCAAAGCAAGAGACACCTAAGTGTGTGATGGTCCTTGCGGGGTCTAAGTAACCCGTTTGATTAAGGAGAAGGCTCACTCGGTCTAAGTGACTGTTTAAGGGAGGAAAAGGGTTGAAAGAGACCCGGTGTTTGTGACCACCTCAACGGGGACTAGGTTCTTTGGAACCAAACCTCGGTAAAACAAATCACCGTGTTCATTTGCTTGATTCCCATTTGATTTGTTTTCTCCTCTCTTCCGGACTTGAATTTAATTCTAACGCTAACCCCAGCTTGTAGTATGTGTTTAAAGTTATAAATTTCAGGTTACGCCTATTCACCCCCCTCTAGGCGACTTTCACTAATCGTAGGAATACAAACAAACATGGTATAGGCAAAATTAACATCACACCAAACATAAGCACAAACTAAATAATAATATTCTACGCGATGCTACGAGATCGTGGGTTTGAGAATTACTAAATTCGGAGTTACAGTAAAAGAGTTATGGTTTTCCGAAGATTTAAGTGTTGGTTATAGAAGAAACTAAGTGCATAATTTTAACTTAGGTTTCATAATATAATAAGGGTACCAGAAGATAAACAATATTAATATCAATTTAATGCAACTAGAATGGATCAAAAAGGAGTTAAAATGAATTAAGTATGAAATAATCAAGTTTCTGGAATTATTTTTATACTAAAAATCATTTTCTGTATTAATTTTACCCATTCTATTAACCTTTGGGCTGCGGCCACAATTTTCTAGAAGCTCAGGGGGTCACATGCAAATTTTAGGACCTAGTTGTGATAGTTTTAAGACTAGGTGGGACCACGGGTTGAATCCCTGATTCTGCACTGACTCATTAACAAAACAACCAGTCAGCCGAACGCACGTCTCACCAGATTCGTCCCATCCTCGATATGCGACACAGATTAGAACCACGAAAGGGTATGTTCTATTCTAATCCGGTCCATTCACCTGAGATCCGATGGTCGAGATTTCTATGGTGCTCGATCTAATCCTGGCCTTGCGATCACGATCCAAGGGCAGAGATCAATTTGTTGAACCGGTATCGGCTATCTAATCCCATCCGCCTGCTAGGAAATCAATGGCCAATGGCCCCCTCTTCTTCCCAACATCCACCCAAGGCAGCGCCGCCCGAATCAGCGACCACGACCCCAGCCGGAGCAGACCCATCAGTCCCCATAGAGCCTAGACTCGTGAATGGTTGCTAGATACTCGAAGAGCGGTCCACGGCGATCATCATGGGAAGTTACGTACCCTATATTTGGGACGAAGACGGGGCTATCCACACGATACGGTGGATCTACGTTGGCATTGTGATTCCGGTGAGGAATTACCGGCAACCGAGTGGTTCTCCCCTTCCGCGAAGGCGACTGACAGCCTCAAGAAGACGTAGCAAAGCTCCCTGCCCCGTCCCAAGGAACCTGACGCAGGTGCCTACGCGAATCAACAGCGGCTGCGGAATCCCTCCCCTTGACCCGCCACTGCTTCCTTCCAGCAAGCCGATGGTGCTTGTGAATTAGCTATAGGGCTCAGTACTTATATGACGTGTCAAGGGGGTCCGCACGGATGACGAGATTCCCGCCTAGGTGCAACAACCGCGACTGAATTGGCTGGGAGGTTGATGGTGGTCGGACTTGTGACGAGTTGAAACGAGAGCAAGCTGGAGGCTATCGAGGAGGGCTGACATGTCTACCTAAGGTGGTTTCACGCACGTGCGACGGTTTACTGCCAGGCGGGACCCACTTTCCAGAGGGCACCAGGTCACGCGCGCGGCTGGGAGTCTGATCTGCGGGACCCACACGTCGGTGCATATCAGCAGAGGGACAATGGTTGAGTGGTCGACCGAGCGGTGTTTGGGCCCAAACAACAATTTTGTCTTTTCTTTTTTTCTTCTCTTTTCTTTTCTAGTTTCTACCTCAATTCCAAATATTCAAACTAAATTCAAATCCTAGTATTTTCAATATTTTATTCTCCTTCCATTATTCAATTCTAGCAATAATAGATGATGATTACAATTTCCTTTCTCACTGTCTATTTTATATTTTCATTTATAATTTGAGGTCGAATTTAAGATACGTTTTCAATAAAATGCATCACAACAAAGTTATCAGCAAGGGATATACCTTCCTTTATTTATTTATTGGTTACTTAATTAATTTAATACCATTGATTGATTATGAAAAGGAAGGGTCCCAATAATTTTTCAAAGGATTCATCAATTCCCAAAACACTATCATAAATCTATTTATTTATTTTTATTATTTTTCTCTTCTACCAATTTTGGGCTTTACACAGTATCACCCTAAAAAATGACAAAGGCAAGGGTATTGAGGAATGTAATAAGGAAAATATAAAATAAAGGTATAAAAGTAAAGAGATTTTCTATACTTTTTAAGTAGGTTTCGAGCTTTGTCTCTAGCCATCTCTCGAGGCCCTTTGCCCAGATTTGAGTGCTGAATCTGTTGCCTATGCTTCGAGGTTCGGCTAGAATATCAACTAGGCGAGACGGTGAGAGGCTGAAGTTTAGCCTATTAACGGCTCTTATATGATTACACCCAGCTTTGATGAAAGCAGCAGTCGTGCCACGAGAAGCCACTAGCGCACAGAAATCACCATGGCTAGTTATAACTTCGTCGAGAACGTCAACCTCTTTCTCAACACATCCAAGAGCCCTAGGAATATCTTCAGCAGAAAGATTAACTTATTTAGATATGACTCCAACAGAATTGGAGATACCCTTCAGCCGAGCGATGCATTGAGTAGCAAAGCTAAAGCATTTATTCCAAAGAGTTTTGATCATTTCGTTCAGTTTAAGATTCTTTTCAACTTCGGCCTTGATTATCGTGTTTAGCGCTTCGGACTCATGATTGAAGCGATCCAAGTTCCTTTCCAAAAGTGTTCGTGCTTCTTCTAGCTCTTTGCTCAATTTTCATTTTGAGATCGAACTTCAACGAGAGAACCTTCGGCCGAATGTAGCAGGCTGTCTTTTTCCTTCAATGAAGTTTCAAGTTTATTAATCCTCTTTTCCAAACCTTCGATAACAAACTCATTTTTCCTGTCTTCGTCGTCTTGCAGTATTTTTGGGGCCTTGCTCAGCAACAGACTCTGAAAGACGAATTAAAGTTAGATCCCCATTACTGAAATATTTAAATCGGCATGATGAAAGAAAAAAATAGTAAAGGAACTTTACTTTAAATTTTGAGTAAAATAAGCTGCCAATAATGTGTTGTCTTTTGTAGCAGCTGATGTCCTTCTCTAGTTTCAGGACTTTGATACTCTTTGATAATGTGCATATAATTTTAGCTCCGGCTCGGTCGCGAATATATCCTAAAATCTCTTCGTCGACACCACCAAGGAGCATGGATCCGGGCTGATAGCCGCAAGATATGGAAAATTTCTTCAGTTCCGATATATCTTCTTCGGAAAGTTGTTGGCAACCCAGGTGCCGAAGATCAAAATTTTTATCTTACAAAGAGGTCTCCTCAGTTCTCTTTCCCTTATCAGTAGACGTTTCGGCTGCGTTTTTCTTAGGAACCACATCAGATATTAGTCTGTATATTTCTGATGTTGTGGTAGCGAGATTAACAATTTCAGGTGTAGCTTCATTGGCTTTGGCTTCGGTAGTATCTACAACATCAGCAGGCATTACGTTCATCATTTGTCGTTTCTTCTGATCTCTGGCATTTCGCCCGGTAGTCGAAGCAGGTCTCCTTTGACTGCAATAGGCTAGTTAGATCTGACCCTAGAGGACTTAGCATTGCAAACGGGAAGGGTTCAGTCATTATGTTTAGAATTTCTGAAACATCAAAAGAGGAAGGCGAAGAAGGGTCTATAGTGTTTTCTGGCACATCTTGTACCTTCGTCTCTGCAGGAGATATTCTGACAAGCTTTCGTTTCTCGGGAGTCGAATCCTTTGGCTCCGCTAGAACTTTTTGCTTCTTGACAGCCCTCTGATCTTCCTTGACGGACCGGATTGCCTGCCTGTTCAGAATACTAACAATCCTCTTTCTTTTCACTCCTCCGGCCCCTTCATCAAGTCTGTCATAATCTGGATACTCAAAGTTAAGAGAGTCCATCACCCGATTCAACCTTCGTTTTTCACGGGTGCCGAAGGCAGCCGTCATCAGCTGATCTTCTTTCTTCGTATAGTTCCCGAGAATTTCATTGCACATTGTTTCTATCAGCTCTAGCCATTCAGTGCAGGGTTTGCTAAATCTTTTTTGGAACTTAAACCGATAAGTCGAACAACTTCATACTTTTTCCCTTCCTCCTTTTTCTTCGGCATTCCCCACCCACCAGAAGACGGAAACGTCCTGTTTGCCAAGTATCCTTGCACCAAGCCCTAGTGCTGATATGCTCTGCCACAACTCTAAATTCCACCTTGGCCATTTGGCAGGGAGACCCCAACTACATGTTACATAGGGGTTGAGTCATGCTGAAGCTCAGTCTTAAGGGACTCATTACCATGCTCATGAGCTTCTCCCTCTTCTTTTCGTCAGCCTTCACATAAAACCACTCATTTGTCCACCCGATCAGCCACTTAGTACGGTAACCAATCACGGGGGCCTTGGCATCCTTTCGATATGCAAAATTGTAGCACCCAATATTCGTGCAGACCATCGGTTCTAGCCTTTGTCTGATAATGAAGTTCGTGCACTCAACAAAACCCTTTTGCATTGGCACTTTTTCCTTGGCTTCGAATAGCCCAAATGTACACGCTAAGTCTAACAATGGCATTGGGGTTCAGTTGATGTAGGTAAATTTCGAACTTCTTCAAAACTTCACTGGTCATCTGATAAAGGGGGAACTAAAGTCCTGCCCTAAAGAGGCTTTTGACGACTATGACTTCATCCTCTTTTGGTTCTAGAATCACCTCCTCTCTAGCAAAACGAACCAGTTCGTCATCATTCTCTCCAAAGTATCCTAGTTTCTTCATTAAAACTAGATCCTCTACGTTAACTATGGATCTCCCGTATTCGATATGGCTGGGTTTGCGCGGGCTTAGAATGTTGTCATTATCCTCATCTTCATTTTTGCTATCAGCTTCGGCAACGGTCTATTCAGCTTCGGCATCAGCAGCACCTTCAGTGATAGTCTCTTCTTGCACAACCAACCCGAAACGCTTCATCACCTCCGAAATTGGGGTTGTCTCAGAAGTCCCAACTTCATATCCTTCACGCGCCACCATAGCAGTAGATCTTAATCTGGTCACTTTAGTGTCCAGTCTTTAGCAGACGAAATGCACTTAAGTGTGGAACGTTTGTCCGATGCGTAAAGCAGTAAGCTTCAGCTTCAGTAAAAAATTTCAGCAGCACAACGGTGCAATAGCAATGAATGCTGTGGTAACTTCTTACCAACTCGTCTGTTTATATAGCCCTGCAGGAGAAGAAGGTGAACCGCCAATATGCGCATACTGGCTGATCAAGGAAGGTGTTTTTCGAACCTTCGACAATCCGAAGCCTTCGTACTTTTCGCGGGTCAAGCTCGTTATGAAAAAACAATCTAGCACCGCGAAGGGGCTAATGTTGGGGGTCTTGTTCTCTGTCGAAGGTCCTCAAGCCAGAGGTATCACTAGAAAAGTGATGTTGAGGATCCTCTCTGCCGAAGGTCCTCGAGACAAAGATACATCTAAGAACTATAATGACGAATAGGTGGTGATGAAGGTCAAGCATGACGCTGAACCGAAGAGGAAAAGACTAGTTAATCCCTGATGACTTATGTTACGATTGTGTATACTAATTGCGGTCACAAATGTATTTTCACCTGGTCTGCGTCCCGTGCCTATAAATAGGTAAACATTACCCTCATACTGTTCATGCTGCATTGTAATGGCTCTCGCTTCAACAGCTTCAAACAAGCCGAAGGTATCAATGTAATATAAATTATGTTAGTGTACATGTGTATATAATGAAATACATATGTGAAGGAATGGATAACATTCATTATCTCTATGTATTCTTATTTTCATAAATAATGACTGGTGTTCCTTTCATGACCGTCGTCTGAAGTGCATTATATCCAAAAGGAGATAATGCTTCAGAGGATGAAGGTCCTTAATCTTCAACAAATGTGTTGCCTTGTTCTTGATCCATAGTATTTAAGAACAAGTGACCAACAAATAGTTCGCTTTATTGTTATCACTTATTTTTGTATGAATCTTCCGCTATGTAATAATGATTGTGACATTTATCTCTATACACTTGGTCATTATATGTGTTTTTCTTCTTTGGCGCACATATGAGACACACCCGGCTTTATCCCTTAAATCCAAGTGTGACAGAAGTGGTATCAGAGGAAATGTTGACTGTTGGACGAAACCTAGATAGAACTGGACAAAACCCTTACCTACTCACCTTTACTCTAATTCTTTCTATACTTTTCTTGATCATGTCTCACCTTTGGCTGTTCTACTCTAACTACTCTTATCATTGCTACTCTAGAAAGATAAGAGGGATTTCACACCTTGGAATCCTACATCTAAGACTCCCTAAAGAGATAGGAGACCTATGACAAAAAATATATTTTTTTCTCTATCTAAAGTGTTTGGATGTTTGTGCTGATGATAAATGCTTGATTTGCTTCTTTGATTGATTGAAATAGTGTAGTAGGGCATTCTAGGATGTACCATCATAGGGTAATGAATTAGTATTAAGTAGATGACACTCTAATCTGCTGAGCTATTAAGACCCCAAAAGATCGTTACCTAAAAGTTGGATGTCTCGTAATTACTCGTATTATCTGCAATTCTATCTTACCATGTGTTTCTAACCCAGATGGTCAATACTAGGAAGGGAGGCGGTATCAATCTACCAGCTCACATCCATCGCAGGAGAATTGTTAACCAACCACAACCAGAGTTGAATCCTCCGTCGAACCCTCCACCAGCTGGAACTGATCCTGTAGCTACCGCACAGATGCAGCTGCTACATCAAATGGCGAATACCATGATGGAAATGCAAGCGCAGATCTGCTATGAATGTCAGGAGATGCACTAGGAGTGACAAGAAATCTAGCAGAAATGGCTGGAACGGCAGCAACTACCACATCCACCACCACCACCAGCTCTACCCCGGGACAAGCACCGGGAATTTATGAGTCACAAGCCACCTACATTCTTCGTGTCGGGGACCATAATTAGGGGTACCCTCAAGGCTCCTAATTCTTAGCTGGTAACCCCCATCAGCACAAAGCTGCAAAGGCCTGATGGGTGCGAATAAGTCAGGGATCAGTCCATTCGAGGGAATCGATCACGCCTCGCCCGAGCCTAGCCTCGGACAAGGGCAGCCGACCCCGGAGGATTTCCGTCTCGCCCGAGGCCCCCCTTCAGCGGTGAACATATTTCCGGCTCGCCCGAGGCCCTGTCTTTGCTAAGAAGCAACCCTGACCAAATCGCCGCACCGACCGACCAAGTCGCAGGAGCATTTAATGCAAAGGTGGCCTAACACCATTATCCTGACGCGCGCCCCCCAGCCGGCAGAGCCGAAGTGACTGCCATCACTTCGCCGCTCCACTGACCGGCCTGACAGAAGGACAGCGCCGCCTGCGCCACTCCGACTGCGGAGCCACTTGACAGAATGAGACTGACAGGCAGTCAGGCCCGGCCAAAGGTACCATAGGAAGCTCCGCTCCGCCCGACCCAGGGCTCGGACTCGGGCTAAGTCCCGGAAGACGGCGAACTCCGCCCGACCCAGGGCTCGGACTCGGGCTAAGTCCCGGAAGACGGCGAACTCCGCCCGACCCAGGGCTCGGACTCGGGCTATGTCCCGGAAGACGACGAACTCCGCTCCACCCGACCTAGGGCTCGGACTCGGGCTAAGTCCCGGAAGACGGCGAACTCCGCTCCGCCCGACCCAGGGCTCGGACTCGGGCTCAGCCCCGGAAGACGGCGAACTCCGCCCGACCCAGGGCTCGGACTCGGGCTAAGTCCCTGAAGACGACGATCTCCGCCTCGCCCGACCTAGGGCTCGGACTTGGGCTCGGCCCCAGAAGACGACGAACTCCGCTTCGCCCGACCCCAGGGCTCGGACTCCGCCCGGCACCAGCCGGCGATCTCCGCCTCGCCCGAACCTGGGGCTCGGACCCGACCTCGGCCACGGAAGACAGACTCGACCTCGGCTTCGGAGGAGCTTCCACATCGCCCAACCTAGGGCGCAGACCAGCCACGTCAACAGGAGGCGCCATCATCACCCTACCCCGAGCTGACTCGGGCCGCAGGGAACAAGACCGGCGTCCCATCTGGCTCGCCCCGCCAGATAGGCAATGATGGCACCCTGCATACTCTGTGACGACGGCGGCTCTCAGCCCCCTTACGGAAGCAAGAGGACGTCAGCAAGGATTCAACCGCTCCGACAGCTGTCCCTCCGCCAGGCTCCAACGCTCCTCCGATGGCCACGACATCACACCAGCTGGGTGTCAAAATCTCTCCGGCTGCCACAACGGCATGTACTTAGGGTGCTAGCTCTCCTCCGCTAGGCACGTAGCACTCTGCTACACCCCCCATTGTACACCTGGATCCTCTCCTTACGCCTATAAAAGGAAGGACCAGGGCCCTCTTAGGGAAGGTTGGCCGCGCGGGGACGAGGACGAGTCAGGCGCTCGCTTGAGGCCGCTCGCTCCCTCTCCCACGTGGACGCTTGTAACCCCTACTGCAAGCGCACCCGACCTGGGCGCGGGACGAACACGAAGGCCGCGGGATTCCCACCTCTCTCACGCCGGTCTCCGGCCGCCTCGCTCTCCCCCCTTCGCGCTCGCCCTCGCGCTCGACTCATCTGGGCTGGGGCACGCGGCGACATTCACTCGTCGGCTCAGGGATCCCCCGGTCTCGAAACGCCGACAGTTGGCGCGCCTGGTAGGGGCCTGCTGCGTGTTGACGAACAGCTTCCCGTCAAGCTCCAGATGGGCAGTCTCCAGCAACCTCTCCAACCCGGGACAGTGCTCCGTTTCGGGAGTCTTGAGTTCATGTCCCTCGACGGCAGCTACGACATGATACTCCTCCCACCGCCGTGCGACAACGACAGTGGCGGCCAACAACCCGCCCGCCGGTAGCGGAATCGGCGACGTCTTCCCCGCATGGTGGAAGAACAACCTTCGAGCTCACCCCGTCCTCTCCCCCGCCGACGGAGGAGAAGGCGGGGCAACCAAGGCCAAGCAGGAGACAGCGCCTCGTCGGCTGTCGAGCGAGTCGACGGCCCCAGCGCCCCCGCGCCTCGTCAGCTGTCGAGCGAGTCGACGGCCCCAGCGCCCCGACGGGGGGCGCACCGGGCGTCGACCTCGCGTTTGAGACGAAGGCGAGGGCCGCCTCCCCGTGACACGCCAATCCCGAGCAAGTGGACGACGCCAGCACGCTCGCGAAAAGCTTGCTGGACGTCACCCTCGTACCTGAGACGACGGCGCAGTCAGTCCCCGACGTGACCTTATCGCCGCTCGTCGACCAAAAGGTACCGACCGATCCCCATCCCACGTCTTTCGGATTCAACCTCGACCCGCCTAGCGGCCCCGCTTTGGTGGGCGCTCTTGTAGAGGCGAGTCCAAACCCTCTGGGGTTTCGTATGCGGTCACCTTGGGACCGGCTGACGGACGTCTCGACCTACGGGCCCACTGGGTCCGAGGAAGACGACGAGCCCAGCATCTGTTGGGATTTCTCTGGACTTGGCAACCCCAGTGCCATGCGGGACTTCATGACCGCATGCGACTACTGCCTTTCCAGCTGTTTCGACGGTAGTCGCAGCCCCGGCGACGAGGACTGCGGCCCAAGTCGCGAATGCTTCCACGTCGATCTAGGGGGTCCCTCCGAAGGCAACCATCTCGGTATGACGGAGGACGGTGACCTCCCTAGGCCGGTGCCTCGCGTTGACATCCCACGGGAGCTAGCTGTGGTCCCCGTTCAGGCGGGGGGCCATGACCCACAACTCGAGCAAATCCGTGGGGTGCAGGCCAGGCTCGATGAGGGAGCAGGAGCGCTTGAGCCGATCCGTCGGGACGTCAGGCAGGCATGGGCGGGCCAACCTCCGGCCTGAGAGATATGTCATCTACCCCAGGGCTTCCAGCACCGCATCACCGACGACGTCAGGGTCAGGCCACCACCCGCATCCAGTGGGGTTGGCCAGAACCTGGCGGAAGCAGCAATGCTTCTTCGCGCGATGTCGGAGCCATCAACCACCGAGGGGCAGCGAATCCAGGGAGAGCTGAAGAATCTCCTGGAAGGCGCCGCGGTCCGACGGGCCAAGAGCTCCGCCTCCCGAAGGCAGGGGTACCCCTCGGAACCTCATGCCGCGACTTCCCCGATTCATGCGGGAAGCCTCGGTCTACACCGGGCGCACGTGCAACACCGCGCCTGCGGCCCCGGGTCGCCTCGGCAACGAGCACCATCACCGCGACCGTCGGGCCCACCCCGATGAGAGGGTGCGCCGAGGCTACCACCCCAGGCGTAGGGGACGCTACGACAGCGGGGAGGATCGGAGTCCCTCGCCCGAACCACCCGGTCCGCAAGCCTTCAGCCGAGCCATCCGGCGGGCGCCGTTCCCGACCCGGTTCCGACCCCCGGCTACTATCGCAAAGTACTCGGGGGAGACGAGACCGGAACTGCGGCTCGCGGACTACCATTTGGCCTGCCAACTGGGTGGAACGGACGATGACAACCTCATCATCCGCAACCTCCCCCTGTTCCTCTCCGGCACCGCTCGCGCCTGGTTGGAGCACCTGCCTCCGGGGCAGATCTCCAACTGGGACGACCTAGTCCAAGCTTTCGCCGGCAATTTCTAGGGCACATACGTGCGCCCCGGAAATTCCTGGGACCTCCAAAGCTGCCGACAGCAGCCGGGAGAGTCTCTCCGGGACTACATCCGGCGATTCTCGAAGCAGCGCACCGAGCTGCCCAACATCACCGACTCGGATGTCATCGGCGCGTTCCTCGCTGGCACCACCTGCCGTGACCTGGTGAGCAAGCTGGGTCGTAAGACCCCCACCAGGGCGACCGAGCTGATGGACATCGCCACCAAGTTCGCCTCTGGCCAGGAGGCGGTCGAGGCTATCTTCCGAAAGGACAAGCAGCCCCAGGGCCGCCCATCGGAAGATACTCCCGAGGCGTCAACTCAGCACGGCGCCAAGAAGAAGGGCAAGAAGAAGTCGCAAGCGAAACGCGACGCCGTCGACGCGGACCTTGTCGCCGCCGCCGAGTACAAGAACCCTCGGAAGCCCCCCCGGAGGTGCCAACCTCTTCGACAAGATGCTCAAGGAGCCAGTGCCCCTATCACCAGGGGCCCGTCAGGCACACCCTTGAGGAGTGCGTCATGCTTCGGCGCCACTTCCACAGGGCCGGGCCACACGCGGAGGGTGGCAAGGCCCGTGATGACGACAAGAAGGAAGATCACCAGGCAGGAGAGTTCCCCGAGGTCCGCGACTGCTTCATGATCTATGGTGGGCAAGCGGCGAACGCCTCGGCTCAGCACCGCAAGCAAGAGTGCCGGGAGGTCTGCTCGGTGAAGGTGGCGGCGCTAGTCTATCTAGACTGGTCCGACAAGCCCATCACCTTCGACCGAGACGATCACCCCGACCATGTGCCGATCCCGGGGAAATACCCGCTCGTCGTCGACCCCGTCATCGGCGACGTCAGGCTCACCAAGGTCCTCATGGACGGAGGCAGCCTCCTCAACATCATCTACGCCGAGACCCTCGGGCTCCTGCGTGTTGATCTGTCCTCTGTCTGGGCAGGCGCTGCGCCCTTCCATGGGATCATTCCCGGGAAGCGCGTCCAACCCCTCGGACAGCTTGACCTTCCCGTCTGCTTCGGAACACCCTCCAACTTCTGAAGGGAGACCCTGACGTTCGAGGTGGTCGGGTTCCGAGGAACCCACCACGCGGTACTGGGGAGGCCGTGCTACGCGAAGTTCATGGCCATCCCCAACTACACCTACCTGAAGCTCAAGATGCCGGGCCCCAACGGGGTCATCACCGTCGGCCCCACGTACAAACATGCGTTCGACTGCGACGTGGAGTGCGTGGAGTACGCCGAGGCCCTCGCCGAGTCCGAGGCCCTCATCGCCGACCTGGAGAGCCTCTCTAAGGAGGTGCCAGACGTGAAGCGTCATGCCAGGCAACTTTGAGCCAGCGGAGACGGTTAAGTCCGTCCCCCTCGACCCCAGCGGCGAT
This sequence comes from Zea luxurians, assembly GCA_029449295.1. Lineage (NCBI taxonomy): Eukaryota > Viridiplantae > Streptophyta > Magnoliopsida > Poales > Poaceae > Zea > Zea luxurians. The sequence goes on along the minus strand of JAOPSE010000006.1, from coordinate 20,288,058 downwards.
GCCTCCAAGCAGATCCGGATCGGCTCCGGGCTCGATCCCAAATAGGAAGCAGTGCTCGTCGACTTTCTCCGCGCGAATGCCGACGTCTTCGCGTGGAGTCCCTCGGACATGCCCGGCATACCAAGGGATGTCGCCGAGCACTCGCTGGACATCCGAGCCGGAGCCCGACCCGTCAAGCAGCCACTGCGCCGATTCGACGAGGAGAAGCGCAGAGCCATAGGCGAGGAGATCCACAAGCTAATGGCGGCAGGGTTCATCAAAGAGGTATTCCATCCCGAATGGCTTGCCAACCCTGTGCTTGTGAGAAAGAAAGGGGGGAAATGGCGGATGTGTGTAGACTACACTGGTCTCAACAAAGCATGTCCGAAGGTTCCCTACCCTCTGCCTCGCATCGACCAAATCGTGGATTCCACTGCTGGGTGCGAAACCCTGTCTTTCCTCGATGCCTACTTAGGGTATCATCAAATCAGGATGAAAGAGTCCGACTAGCTCCCGACTTCTTTCATCACACCCTTCGGCATGTACTGCTATGTCACCATGCCGTTCGGCTTGAGGAATGCGGGCGCGACGTACCAGCGGTGCATGAACCATGTGTTCGGCGAACACATTGGCCGCACGGTCGAGGCCTACATCGATGACATCATAGTCAAGACGAGGAAAGCCTTCGACCTCTTTCCCGACCTTGAAGCGACATTTGGATGTCTCAAGGCGAAAGGCGTCAAGCTCAATCCCGAAAAGTGTGTTTTCGGAGTACCCGAGGCATGCTCTTGGAGTTCATCGTCTCCGAGCGGGGCATCGAAGCCAACCCGGAGAAGGTCGCAGCTATCACCAGCATGGGGCCCATCAAGGACTTGAAAGGCGTACCGAGGGTCATGGGATGCCTCGCGGCTTTGAGCCGCTTCATCTCACGCCTCGGCGAAAGAGGTCTACCTCTGTACCGCCTCTTAAGGAAGGCCGAGTGCTTCACTTGGACCCCTGAGGCCGAGGAAGCCCTCGGGAACCTAAAGGCGCTCCTCACAAAGGCGCCTATCTTGGTGCCCCCAGCTGCCAGAGAAGCCCTCCTGGTCTACGTCGCCGCGACCACTCAGGTGGTTAGCGCCGCGATTGTGGTCGAGGGGCAAGAAGAGGGGCATACATTGCCCGTTCAGAGGCCAGTCTACTTCGTCAGCGAGGTACTGTCCGAAACCAAGATTCGCTACCCACAAGTTCAGAAGCTGCTGTACTCGGTGATCTTAACGCGGTGGAAGCTGCGACACTACTTCTAGTCTCATCCGGTAACTATGGTGTCATCCTTCCCCCTGGGGGAGATCATCTAGTGCCGAGAGGCCTCGGGTAGGATTGTAAAGTGGGCGGTGGAAATCATGGGCGAGACAATCTCGTTCGCTCCGCGGAAGGCCATCAAGTCCCAGGTCTTGGCGGACTTCGTAGCTGAATGGGTCGACACCCAGCTACCGACGGCTCCGATCCAACCGGAGCTCTAGACCATGTTCTTCGACTGGGTCGCTGATGAAGACAGGAGCCGGCGCAGGCCTACTCTTCATCTCGCCCCTCGGGAAGCACCTACGCTACGTGCTACACCTCCATTTCCCGGCATCCAACAACGTGGTTGAGTATGAAGCTCTGGTCAACGGGTTGCGGATCGCCATCGAGCTAGGGGTCCGACGCCTCGACGCTCGTGGTGACTCGCAGCTCGTCATCGACCAAGTCATGAAGAACTCCCACTACCGCGACCCGAAGATGGAGGCCTACTGCGATGAGGTTCAGCGCCTGGAAGACAAGTTCTACGGGCTCGAGCTCAACCACATCGCTCGGCGCTACAACGAGACTGCGGACGAGCTGGCTAAAATAGCCTCGGGGCGAACGACGGTTCCCCCGGACGTCTTCTCCCGGGATCTGCATCAACCCTCCGTCAAGATCGACGACACGCCCGAGCCCGAGGCACCCTCGGCCCAGCCCGAGGCACCCTCAGCCCAGCCCGAGGCACCCTCGGCCCAGCCCGAGGTACCCTCGGATCATTCCGAGGCACCGTCGGCTCGGCCCGAGGTATCCTCGATTCAACCCGAGGTACCCTGGGCCCCCGAGGGCGAGACGCTGCACGTCGAATGGGAGCAAAGTGGGGTCACGCCTGATCAAAACTGGCAGACCACGTACCTGCAATATCTCCACCGAGGAGAGCTACCCCTCGACCGAGCCGAGGCTCGGCGGGTGGCGCGGCACGCCAAGTCGTTCGTCTTGCTGGGTGATGAGAAGGAGCTCTACCACCGCAGCCCCTCTGGCATCCTCCAGCGATGCATCTCCATCGCCGAAGGTCAGGAACTACCACGAGAGATACACTCGGGGGCTTGCGGCCATCACGCAGCGTCTCGAGCCCTTGTCGGGAATGCTTTCCGGCAAGGCTTCTACTTGGCCGACGGCGGTGGCCGACGCCACTAGAATTGTCCGCACCTGCGAAGGGTGTCAGTTCTACGCAAGGCAGACCCACCTGCCCGCTCAGGCTCTGCAGACGATACCCATCACCTAGCCTTTTGCTGTGTGGGGTCTGGACCTCGTCAGCCCCTTGCAGAAGGCACTCGGGGGCTACACGCACCTGTTGGTCGCCATCGACAAATTCTCCAAGTGAATCGAGGTCCGACCCCTAAACAGCATCAGGTCCGAGCAGGCGGTGGCGTTCTTCACAAACATCATCCATCGCTTTGGGGTCCCGAACTCCATCATCACCGACAACGGCACCCAGTTCACTGGCAGAAAGTTCCTGGACTTCTGAGAGGATCATCACATCCGGGTGGACTGGGCCGCCGTGGCTCACCCCATGTCAAATGGGCAAGTAGAGCGTGCCAACGGCATGATTCTACAAGGGCTCAAGCCTCGGATCTACAACGACCTCAACAAGTTCGGCAAGCGATGGATGAAGGAACTCCCCTCGGTGGTCTGGAGGCTAAGGACAACGCCAAGCCGAGCCACGGGCTTCACGCCGTTCTTCCTAGTCTATGGGGCCGAGGCCGTCTTGCCCACAGACCTGGAATACGGCTCCCCGAGGGCGAGGGCCTACACCGACCAAAGCCACCAAGCTAGCCGAGAAGACTCGCTGGATCAGATGGAGGAGGCTCGGGATAAGGCCTTACTACACTCGGTGCGGTACCAGCAGTCCCTGCGACGCTACCACGCCCGAGGGGTCCGGTCCCGAGACCTCCAGGTGGGTGACCTGGTGCTTCGGCTGCGACAAGACGCCCGAGGGCGGAACAAGCTCACGCCCCCCTGGGAGGGGCCGTTCGTCATCGCCAAAGTTCTGAAGCCCGGAACGTACAAGCTGGCCAACAGTCAAGGCGAGGTCTACAGCAACGCTTGGAGCATCCAACAGCTACGTCGCTTCTACCGTTAAGATGTTTTCAAGTTGTTCATATACCTCGCGCCCAGCAAAAGTTTAGTCGTCAAGGAAGGGTCGGCCTCGCCTCGGCAAAGCCCGACCCTCCCTCGGGGGCTAAAAGGGGGGGAACCCCCTCTGCGTCAAAATTTTCCTCGAAAAAAGATCTTTTCTGCCAGAAGGTCTTTCGGGCTGATTGACTACTTCGAAAGTGGATCCTGAAAACGACGGAGTACACTGGCATCCAAGGTGCCATTACAAACGGAACTCCGGTTCCACCTCCGCAGGTACGAACAACCCCACTCGACGGGGGAGAGGCCTGCGGAGCAACAGAAGATCGACAAACGGCTTGTCGTCGCCCACCCCAGCAGCGGCGACGACGACGACTTCTGCTCCGGGGGTCCGAACAGCAGCAGCGATGACGTCAGGGCGGGATGCTGCTGTCAGGAGGCCCCCGCCCGTTCCCAAACTCGAGAGGCAAGGATGGGCAGAAGGCCGTAGATTTGGAGGTCGGTCCTCGGGTGGCACCGGCAAACTCGTCGGCGGCGGAACCTCTTCCAGCTGTAGTGGTGGGAGGCGGCATCGGGAGCGGCTCCGAAGTCGCTCGGCTCAGAGAGCCAGGCACGGTGCAGCTGTCAGCGCCACGGACGACTCCCGCCCTTCCCCCCCGATCACTGAGGGAAGGAGCGGACCACCGCCCACGCAGGGGCCGACCCCAACTCGGCACACTCCCCTCCCCAGCACTAGTAATGAAAATCCTTGAGGCTGAGGGAGGGGCAGAGGCCGCAGCCCGGCTCGCTTTCTCCCACCATCAAACTGGAGGTCACCATCTTGGGTGACCGCCGGTGGAGGGGTGCAGCCGGGCTGCATGATGAAAATCCTTGAAGCCGAACGATGGCTGAAAGGTACCCACTCCCACGGAGTTGTGTTCCTCCAACGACGAGGCGGAAAGACGGCGGATATCCCCCATCAGGGGGCTTGGAAGGTGGAAAGACACGATGCATAAGGGAGCGCGAAGACATGGTCGCCTCCCAAGGGGGTCACCCTCCTTTTAAAGGCGGCTCTCCCTACTTGTGTCCCCAGCCGTCACGGGCTAAGTCTTCTCCAACACACTCCAAGGTCCTCCCCTACGGCGCGGGGGCTGGGTCCCACACGTCATGCAAGCCGACTCAGAGCAGAAGAAGCCAAACCGCCGCGCGCGGTGCGTACAACCGCCCAGCGGTTACAAGTGACCCTCCACTTTTTGCCCAGACCAGCGGGTGAAAGGGTGGGCAGCCATGCAGGCAGGCATGCAACCGCGCCAAGTGGGCGCACTTCTCCGACTCCCAACACGCCCGGCATGGAGGCCCAGGCCCACGCGTCATGCAACCGGCGCGCCGAATGCTTCGTGCATGCAACTGCACCGCCACTTGCGCCACCACCGCGCCTCCTCGACTGCGGAATCAATGCCGCGACTCGAGGCGACCCAGTGCACGACCCAGCGGCACCAGCCTGGCGCGACGGTCAATGCGGCCAAGATTGGGCTGGCAGTAATGGCGGTGGCAGGCAGGCAGGAGCAGCGGTCACGTCATCAACCATGCTCACGTCCCGTCCGGGGGCAGCGAGAGAACCCTCTCTCACGGCGTGAAGACAACGCGCCCGTGATCCGTTCCTCGAACGGCTCGCGCACGCACAACGGCCGCCCCGCCAACCACTCGCCCCGTCGCATTAACTCCGCGGCGGGACAGGCGGCGCCTCTGGCAGGAGAAGCGGGCGACGCTTCGCCTTCGCCATGATGACTGCGTCAAAAAAAAAGGTACGCCGCGTCGTTCGATTTCGTATCCTTTTCCTTTTTTCCTCTTTCTCTCTCTTGCAACAGGGACCGGGAAAGGGGGATACACCGAAAAGGATCCTTCCCCGAGAAGGAACCAGGCTCCGAGCCCCCCTACTGATCAGAGGTTCGAAGGCTGGCCCCCGGAAGGGTTTGACAGCCGCCTCAGATCGCGTGGGCCCTACACCCCCTACTGGTCAGAGGTTCGAAGGCCGGCCCCTCGAAAGGGTTCCACGGCCACCTCAGGCTACTCGGGCTCCGCGCCCATTACTGATCAGGGGTTCGAAGGCTGGCCCCTGAAGGGTTCACAGCCGCCTCAGACGCCGAGTGAGGGATGACCATGGGTACGTTCGATACATATCCAAGGCTCGGGCTGCGCTCCCGAGGTACCCTAGGACATTTCCGAGACCAGCGGGAATGATCTTGTAACGGAATCCCATCAGAGGGAGGCATCGAGCCCTCGGACCCTGTCGCCAGGGGACCGGGTCCGGCAGATCACCCGCAGGTACTTTTGGGCGTGCCTCTAGGCCCCTAGCCGACCCCTATCGAATGGGGCACGGACGTCCACTCAGATTACCTGCTTGCAGCTCATCGGAGACACCATGTTCGGCGCCCATCGAGGGCAACATGGCGCTTTCCCCCCCTCCTCCTTGTGGAAAGGCGACACAGGGGCGTATGTAAAAAAGCTGAGTCTGCCCCTGACCTCCCTCTCGCTCTGTGCAGAGGCTCGAGGGCTGCTCTCGCAAACCCGGCTCCGGCCGAACCGTTGACAGCGTCAACATACCAGCCCGAGAACTTGGGACCCGACCGTACACCCGGGCTACGGCCAGCTCGCATGAGGTAACGACCAGACCAGCCGAAGCACTACGCAAGGCATTAAGACCTCGAAGGAGTGAAACCACTCCTCCGAGGCCTCGGGGGCTACACCCGGCGGGTGCGCTCGCGCGCACCCACCGGAACAAAACGCAACCGAGAAAGGCTGGTCCCCTTGCAAAAAAGTGCGACGAAAGCCTCCAAGCGAGTGCAAACACTCCCTTCGAGGCTTGGGGGCTACTGTCGGGGACCATAATTAGGGGTACCCTTAAGGCTCCTAATTCTCAGCTGGTAACCCCCATCAGCATAAAGCTGCAAAGGCCTGATGGGTGCGAATAAGACAGGGATCAGTCCATTCGAGGGACTCGATCACGCCTCGCCCGAGCCTAGCCTCGGACAAGGGCAGCCGACCCCGGAGGATTTCTGTCTCGCCCGAGGCCCCCCTTCAGCGGCGAACATATTTCCGGCTCGCCCGAGGCCCTGTCCTTCGCTAAGAAGCAACCCTGACCAAATCGCCGCACCGACCGACCAAGTCGCAGGAGCATTTAATGCAAAGGTGGCCTGACACCTTTATCCTGACGCGCGCCCCCCAGCCGGCAGAGCCGAAGTGACTGCCGTCACTTCGCCGCTCCACTGACCGACCTGACAGAAGGACAGCGCCGCCTGCGCCACTCCGACTGCGGAGCCACTTGACAGAGTGAGACTGACAGGCAGTCAGGCCCGACCAAAGGCACCATAGGAAGCTCCGCTCCGCCCGACCCAGGGCTCGGACTCGGGCTAAGTCCCGGAATTCGGCGAACTCCGCTCCGCCCGACCCAGGGCTCGGACTCGGGCTAAGTCCCGGAAGACGGCGAACTCCGCCCGACCCAGGGCTCGGACTCGGGCTAAGTCCCGGAAGACGGCGAACTCCGCCTGACCCAGGGCTCGGACTCGGGCTAAGTCCCGGAAGACGACGAACTCCGCTCCACCCGACCCAGGGCTCGGACTCGGGCTAAGTCCCGGAAGACGACGAACTCCGCTCCGCCCGACCCAGGGCTCCGACTCGGGCTCAGCCCCGGAAGACGGCGAACTCCACCCGACCCAGGGCTCGGACTCGGGCTAAGTCCCAGAAGACGACGATCTCCGCCTCGCCCGACCCAGGGCTCGGACTTGGGCTCGGCCCCAGAAGACGAAGAACTCTGCTTCGCCCGACCCCAGGGCTCGGACTCCGCCCCAGCACCAGCCGGCGATCTCCGCCTCGCCCGAACCTGGGGCTCGGACCCGACCTCGGCCACGGAAGACAGACTCGACCTCTGCTTCGGAGGAGCTTCCACATCGCCCAACCTAGGGCGCAGACCAGCCATGTCAACAGGAGGCGCCATCATCACCCTACTCCGAGCTGACTCGGGCCGCAGGGAACAAGACCGGCGTCCCATCTGGCTCGCCCCGCCAGATAGGCAATGATGGCGCCCTGCATACTCTATGACGACGGCGGCTCTCAGCCCCCTTACGGAAGCAAGAGGACGTCAGCAAGGATTCAACCGCTCCGACAGCTGTCCCTCCGCCAGGCTCCAACGCTCCTCCAACGGCCACGACATCACACCAGCTGGGTGCCAAAATCTCTCCGGCTGCCACAACGGCATGTACTTAGGGCGCTAGCTCTCCTCCGCTAGGCACGTAGCACTCTGCTACACCCCCCATTGTACACCTGGATCCTCTCCTTACGCCTATAAAAGGAAGGACCAGGGCCCTCTTAGGGAAGGTTGGCCGCGCGGGGATGAGGACGAGTCAGGCGCTCGCTGGAGGCCGCTCGCTCCCTCTCCCGCGTGGACGCTTGTAACCCCCTACTGCAAGCGCACCCGACCTGGGCGCGGGACGAACACGAAGGCCGCGGGATTCCCACCTCTCTCACACCGGTCTTCGGCCGCCTCGCTCTCCCCCCTTCGCGCTCGCCCTCGCGCTCGACTCATCTGGGCTGGGGCACGCGGCGACATTCACTCGTCGGCTCAGGGACCCCCCGGTCTCGAAACGCCGACACTTTGGCTTTCTAGTTCCTATCTAGGCAGATGATTGGCTGAAGACAGTGGATAAAATGCTCAACATTGCTCAATGTACTAAATGGGACAAGGTTCTCTATGCATCGGGTAGCCTCACTGGCCCCGCTGCTGATTGGTGGGACTCCTACTGTGCTGCTCATGCTGCTGCTAACATTATTACCTAGGTAGAATTCTCTACACATTTCAGGAACTATCATATTCCTGGTAGCCTAATGAAAATTAAGAAGAAGGAATTCTTGTCATTCAAGCAAGGCAATATGACATTTAGTGAGTACCGTGATAAATTCATTCAGCTGTCAAGGTATGCTCCAGAGAAGGTTGCTGACGACGAGAGGAAACAGGAGCAGTTCATGGAGGGACTCATTGGGCCACTCTAGTATCCCACACCTTCCCATCTTTCCAGTCGCTTCTGGACAAGGCCATCGCACTTGAACACAAACATGTTTAGCTTGGTGAGATGAAAAGGAAGGCTATGACCCAGGGTCAGGAGAGCAGTAGCATCCGTCCTCACTATGCTCCACCCTAGGGTACACCAGCTCGTCCTGGAGGAGGGCAATAGTCTCACCAGTGACCTGCTCAACAGACACCACAGGCGACACCGTAGACTCTGTGCCCTCGTCAGGCTGCCCCCATTAGCACCCCAGCGAGACCTACTGGCCAGGGCACTACTATAGTCACCACTTGCTTTAAGTGTGGTGAGGTTGGTCATTACGCCAATGCTTGTCCTAAGAGGAACCCCAACACACCTGCTCGAAGCAATGTTCAGGGCAAGCAACAGACTCCAACTACCAAAAAGGGGTTCGGTATTGCTAGAGTCAACCAAGTCAGTGCTAAGGCTACTGCAGATGGTGCTGATATTGCTATTGGTACATTCTTTATTAATTCAGTCCCTGCAACTATATTACTTGATTCTGGAGCTACGCATTTGTTCATTTCTGCTCGCTATGTCAAAAGAAATGAGTTTCCTCTTCAAACTATGCAAAAACCCATGACAGTAATCACCCCTAAAGGGCCTATTGAAGCAAATTTTATGACCAACAGATTAACACTGACAATCATGGGGAGGAATTCTGGTCTATGCCAATAGTATTAGAAGAGAGTAGTATAGATCTGATTTTTGGTATGTCATGGTTAAGGAAAGCAAGGGTAGTTATACATTGTGCTAAGGAATGTCACACCCAGATTTAAGGGGGTAAAGCCGGGTGATTCTCATACATGCGCCAAAGAAGACAATACATATAATAACATAGTGTATAGAGATAAATGTCACAATATCATCAGAGTACTTATTACATAGCGGAAGTCTTACAAAATAAAAGATAAATATAAAACGAACTAAAGTCCATCCTTGGTGCCCTAAAGTCGACTGGGAGACGCCACCTAGATCAAGTTGAACTCCTCGCTGTGCGGCTCCTCCTGGGCCACCTGTTCTTCTCCTATGGGGGGGTTGTGAGGCAGCAAGGGTGAGCTCACATAAGTTCATCGCTCAACAAGTTGTGGGGAATAATGTGCATGAACTCACCAAAGGTGGGAGTTCACGTGAAGTGTAAGGCTGATCAATAATAGGGGTTAAAGCTGAGCGTTGCTTTTAATAAGTTGGTCAAATTTTATTAGCAATTACTAGATGTAAGTAAATACCAAACCATAAGAATAATAGAACAAAATTAATAATAAATCCCATGCAATTCAAATGACAAATTGAATTTAGTTTCATAATTTAATCAAGCGAGAGTCCTGAGCTGCTCATGACCGTGAGCTCGGCCAGTATACTAGTTTTACACTCTGTAGAGGTGGTACCCTTTACCCACAAGTCATGTTACCCATCTACCAAGGGGTCATGAATCCCATACACCTCTACCAAGGAAGCGAGGTAGGGTAACACTACGAGGCCTTTACCTAGTTCCACTAGCTTCAAAAAACCCGCTACAGTTTCTAGGAAGAAGCAATGAAGGAATCCCCTGTCTGACCGCCATCACAGCAAAATCAACCCAGGAACCTCCCTACCCGCCTACTCCCCTACTGCCCTTGCCCCTATCGGGTAAGGTAGTCCTCCACTAGTACTTTTGCTTCAAATCCTGATAAATCTTAGTGCTACCAGGATGAATAGAATAATCAGAGTCATGGGCTTCCTTCAATATAGTCTCACGAAGGCAGTCAATCTTAGAAACACATATCCGGTCCTTGAACCATATTGTGCCTTGCTCATCCTCCGTGAATTCTGGACCTCTACCTTCAGTAATAAGATCCTTGATCTCTTGGATTTTAGCATCACCAATTTAACCCTTACGGATTTCTTGGTCCAAGGTAGGTTTCACATCAATAGTGACTTCTTCAGTGTGTGTAACTATTCCCAAATTAAGTCTTCTAAAATCCTCAACAATCTCATCAGGTAGCTAGGCAACAATAGCTGCATGAACATGTTCCTTCCTACTTAAGGCATCCGCAACCCGATTCGCCTTGCCTGGATGATAATGAATCTCCAAATCATAATCCTTTATGAGCTCCAACCATTGGTGTTGCCTAAAGTTGAGATCCTTCTGAGTGAATATGTACTTCAGATTCTTGTGATCGGTGTACACTTGGCACTTGGTTCCCATAATATAATGTCTCCATATCTTGAGTGCGTGCACAACGGCTGCCAGTTCTAAGTCATGAGTGGGATATTTCAACTCATGTTTTCGCAACTGACGAGACGCGTAGGCAATCACGTGTCCTTCTTGCATACGCACACATCCCAAGCCTTGGCCACATGCATCACAATAGATATCAAATCCCTTTTGCAGATCCGGCATAACCAATACTAGGGGTGACATCATCCTCAACTTCAGTTGATTAAATCTATCTTGGCACTTCCAGTCCCACTTAAACTCTCTCGCCTTCTCTAGGAGTGAGGTCATAGGCTTAGCAATCTTAGAGAACCCTTCAATAAATCATCGGTAGTAACCTGCAAGTCCCAAGAAACTCTGGACATCGGTAACTGTACTGGGTATACTCCACTCCACTATCTCCTTGACTTTAGCAGGATCCACTGATATCCCACCATTAGAAATGATATGTCCAAGGAATGGCACTTCGTCAATCCAGAACTCACATTTGCTATACTTGGCATAGAGTTGATTATCCCATAGCTTTTGTAGCACCAATCTCAGATGTTCCTCATGATCACTATCATTCTTGGAATAAATAAGAATATCGTCGATGAAAACCACGACGAATCTATCAAGATACTCCATGAACACCTTATTCATCAGATTCATAAAATAGGCTGGGCATTAATTAGTCCAAATAACATAACTATGAATTCATATAAACCATATCAGGTCGAGAAAGCTGTCTTGGGAATATCAGATGGCCTAATCTTCATTTGGTGATAACCCGATCGGAGATTAATCTTGGAGAATACTCTTGCACCTCTCATCTGATCAAATAAGTCATCAATGCGGGGTAATGGATACTTGTTCTTCACAGTAACATTATTAAGGGATCTATAATCCACACACATCCTTTGCGATCCATCCTTCTTCTGTACAAACAGAACCGGTGCTCCCCAAGGTGAGGAACTCGGACGAATGTACCCAGCCTCCTATAATTCCGTTAACTACTTCTTAAGTTCTTTTAGTTCTTCTACAGACATCCTATATGGCCGTTTAGAAATAGGAGCGGTCCTAGGTAAGAGATCAATGACAAACTCAACTTCCCTATCTGGTGGCATCCCTGGTAACTCCTCTAGAAAGAGATCTGGAAAATCTCCAACCACACGGATGTTGTCACCAACAAACTTCCCATCTACTAAGAATATCGCAAGTCTGGTAGAGGTAGTTACTGGAATTTCAACTTCAAATCTTTTTCCTTTAGGGATAGTGAGTTCTACAGTACCCCTACCACATTGTATAATGTCCTTTGCCTTTCTTAACCATGACATACCAAGGATCAGATCTATACTGCTTTCCTCTAATATTATAGGGGTAGCCCAGAATTCTCTTCCCATAATTGTCAATGTCAGTCTATGTGTCATATAATTTGCCTCAACAGGCCCTTTAGGTGTAATTACTACCATTGGTGTTTTCATATTTTGCAGTGGTAACTCATTTGTGTTGTCATATTGAGCAGACATAAATGAATGTGTAGCACCAGAATCAAATAATATTGTTGCAGGAATTGCATTAATATAAAACATACCCAGTGCGATGTCAGCTCCTTCAGCAGTAGCATCAGCGCTAACTTGATTAACCCTGGCAATAGTGAATCCCTTGCCAGATCCTGGAGTCTACTGCTTGTTCTGAATGGGTGTAGTAGCAATCCTCTATGGACAAACATTAGCACAATTCCCTATATTACCACACTTGTAGCATGTGGTACCAGCACTCTATCCTAAGAATTTCGCCGGGGTGCTAGTCGGGGCAGCCTGACGAGTCGGTGTAGTCCCCTGAGGTGTGAACTATGCTGGGCGCTGGCCTCCTCCAGTGCGAACCGGTGTACACTCGGGCGGAATATAGCGAGGACGAACGCTGCTGCTTCCCTGACCCTAGGATATCGCCTTGCTCTTCAAATCTCCCAGCTGAACACGCTTGTGTTCAATAGCTAGGGCCTTATCAAGTAGCCTCTAGAATGACAGAAAGGTGTGAGCCACTAGAGCATACTGTAGAGGCCCATTAAGTCCTTCTATGAAGTGTTCCTGCTTTCTCTCATCTTCAGCCACTTCATCTGGTGCATATCTTGAGAGCTGAATGAATCTGTCATGGTACTCGCTGACTGACATGCTTCCCTACTTCAGTGTCAGAAACTCTTTCTTCTTTATCTTCATCCGTCCAGCTGGTATGTGATAGTTCTTGAACTGCGTAGCAAACTCTACCCAAGTGACAGTATCAGCATCATCGTGGGCAGCAGTGTAAGAATCCCACCAATCAGCAGCAGGACAAGTAAGTTGACCAGAAGCATAGAGAACCTTCTCCCGTTCGGAGCACTGTGTAATATTCAACATCTTCTCCACAGACTTCAGCCAATCATCAGCGTGTAGAGGATCTAGAGAGCTGGCGAACGTCGGTGGCTTGTGGCTCATGAACTCCCGGTGCTTGTCCTGGGGTGGAATTGGTGGTGGTGGTGGTGGCAGTGGTGCTTGCTGCTGTTGCACCCTTCGCTCCTAGCGCATCTCCTCCCTCTCTTGGCGCATCTTTTGGCGTTCCTGCCGCATCTGCGCGTGCATATCCGCCATAGTATCAGCCATCTATTGCATTATCCGTATCTGGGCTGCAACAGCTGGGTCAGTTCCGGCTGGTGGAGGATTTGGAGGATTCATCTCTTCTCCTTCTTGTTGTTGTCTAAGTACCCTCTGATTGAATGGGTTGGCAGGTAGGTCAATTCCTCCTCCCTTCCTAGTATTAACCATCTGAGTTAGAAACACAAGGTAAGAAAGGAAGAATTGTAGACATGGCGAGTAATTACGAGGCATGTTACTTTGAAGGATTTATTAGCTAAGTAGATTAGTGTGTTACCTACTAAAGCTAATACATTACCTTATGGTGGTACATGCTAAGATGTCTGGCTATACTATTTCAATCAGTCCAAGAAGCAAATCAGACATTTATCATCAGAATAATCAACCAACATTTTTAAATAGAGAAAATAGTTATAATTTTGTTTTAGGCCTCCTATCTCTTAAAAAGGTCATAAATGTAGGATTCCAAGGTGTGAAATCCATCTTGTCTTAGGGTAGAAAAGATAAGAGTAATCAGAGTAGAACAGCAAAAGGTGAGATAGGATCAATATACTATAGAAAGAATCAGAGTAAGGTAAGTAGGTAAGGGTTTTGTCCATTTTTATCTAGGTTTCGTCTTACAGTCAACATTGCCTCTAATACCACTTCTGTCACACCCGGATTTAAGGGGGTAAAGTCGGGTGAGTCTCATACATGCACCAAAGAAGACAACACATATAATAACAGAGTGTATAGAGATAAATGTCAAAATATCATCAAAGTACTTATTACATAGCAGAAGTCTTACAAAATAAAAGATAAATATAAAATGAACTAAATTCCATCCTTGGTGCCCAAAAGTCGACTGGGAGACGCCACCTAGATCAAGTCGAACTCCTCGCTGTGCGGCTCCTCCTGGGCCACCTGTTCTTCTCCTGTGGGGAGAGGGGTTTTGAGGCAGCAAGGGTGAGCTCACATATGTTCATCGCTCAACAAGTTGTGGGGAATAATGTGCATGAACTCACGAAAGGTGGGAGTTCACGTGAAGTGTAAGGCTGATCAATAATAGGGGTTAAAGTTGAGCGTTACTTTTAATAAGTTGGTCAAATTTTATTAGCAATTACTAAATGTAAGTAAATACCAAACCATAATAAGAATAATAGAACAAAATTAATAATAAATCCCATGCAATGCAAATGACAAATTAAATTTAGTTTCATAATTTAATCATGCGAGTCATGAGCTACCCATGATCGTGAGCTCTGCTAGTATACCAGTTTTACACTCTGTAGAGGTGATACCCTTTACCCACAAGTCATGTCTGGTGGTATGGGCCGAAAAGAGATGTGGCTGCACACGTGGCTATGTGTGATGTGTGTCAAAGAGTCTAGGCCGAACATCAAAGACCAGCTAGACTATTGCACCCGTTAAAGATACCCGAATGGAAGTGGGAAGAGATTGATATGGATTTCATTACTGGATTGCCTTGCACCTCGAAAGGATATGATTCTATATGGGTGATTGTGGATAGACTGACCAAAGTGGCTCACTTCATTCCGGTTAATACTACTTATAAAGGCTCTCAGCTGGCAGAATTATATATGGCTTGGATTGTGTGCTTACACGATGTACCAAAGAAGATCATGTCTGACGAGGTTCACAGTTTACCTCCAGATTTTGGAAAAGTTTTCATGAGAATCTGGATACGAAGTTGAATTTCAGTTCGGCCTATCATCCGCAGACTGTTGGCCTTGAAGATATGTTGAGAGCTTGTGCCCTTCAGCATGGAGGCAGTTGGGACAAGAGTCTACCATATGCTGAGTTTTCATATAATAATAGTTACCAGGCCAGTCTGAAGATGTCACCATTTGAAGCTTTATATGGCAGGAAGTGTAGGACTCCTCTATATTGGGATCAGACTGGAGAAAGACAGTTCTTTGGGCCTAAACTTATTCAGGAGGCAGAAGAACAAATCCGTATAATCCGGGAGAACTTGAGAGTAGCTCAGACCAGGCAAAAGAGCTATGCTGATAATAGAAGAAGACTACTAGAGTTTGAGGAAGGTGATCATGTGTACCTCAAGGTGTCACCACTTCATGGTATGAAGAGATTTAAAGTCAAATTAAAGGCAAATTATTCCCTCGCTTTATTGGACCATTCAAAAACTTTAGGCGAGTTGGGGAGATGGCCTACCAACTCGAGCTACCTGATCATCTATCTGATGTACACGATGTATTCCACGTGTCACAACTTAAGAAGTGTCTCTGTCCCTGAGGAACAATTACCAATGGAGGAACTCAGTGTTCAGGGCGATTTGACTTATACAGAATATCCTATCAAGATTCTTGATACTTTGACTTGAGTTACAAGAAATAAAGTCATAAAGATGTGCAAAGTATAATGGAGTCACCATGGAGAAGATGAAACTACTTGGGAGAGAGAAGAAGAGCTTCAGATAGAATTTCCCCATCTTTTCCCTTGTCCTACCTAAATCTCGAGGGCGAGATTCTTGTTAAGGAGGGTAGGATTTGTAATACCCAAAAATGTAAAAATGAAAACATAGTTGATTTATATACATGTTTTTGCCTCTGATTATTATAACATGTGAACCAACACTTCAAAAGTCATTAATTAACTAATGACACCTAAAACAATATGTGCATCATGATGGGTTTTTATTGTGTGTGCATTTTGTGACGATATAAAAATAATGTAAAAAGAAATATGTTAATACCCAAATTGGAATTAATTTCCCTTCCATTAATATTTGAATTGGTACATTTTGATCAAGGGTGAATCTCATAACAAAACATAAATTCAAATTTGAATTCTAAAAATAAAGAGGAAAAATAAATCAGAAAAAGGGAAATGAAAAAGGAAAGGGAAAAGAAAATATAAAAGGAAAAGGAAAAGGATTCGGTTGGGCCGCCAGATCAATTTAGCCCACTATCACCTCCTCCTCTCTACGTGTTCCACTTGACTTCTCTCTGCACGTGCTGACACATCCACATAGCGCTGACCTGCAGGCCTCGATACCTGACTCGTCGCACGTGCATGGTTCTGTGGCTCTGTTGTCACGGACGCGCGTGGCCACCGGGCAGTAGCCCACCTCCCCTCACCGTGCGCGCATGGCCGGCGATCGTAACCTCCGCGCCGAAGGCCGCGGAGCTGGTTGTAACACCCCAGGTGTTACCATGGCTAGAGCACACCTTGGTACTAAGGACTATGATCACTTGTGGTAGAAGCTTAAGGAGAACATAAGAACCTTGGAGACCTTGTGTTAATCAAGATTTGTTAATGACCTAAGAGCCTCACTCAAGCCTTTGTGCACTTGCTACCTTGGGCAAGAGGAGGGAGAACCCTAGACCCCTCTTGAACCCTCCCTTCCAAAGCCATGGTTGAAAGGGGGAGAGAATGAGCATTTGTGCAAACCATGAGTTAAAATTTTGGCACAAAGTTAAGTAACTTATTAACCTACAATTATAGGGAGGAAATATTGCAAAAAGACCCCTGGAGAAACCCCAAATCAAATCTCCTAAGTAGAGTGAGAGCTAGAGCTCTCTAATTCCCTCTAAGTCAAAAATTACACCTACACTAAAGATCAACCGTGTTCACCTTGAAGATGGAACCAAAACCACCTATGTTCTATACCAAAAATGTGGCATACCACCTAGGGCACCCACTGGAAAAAGTTGAGCCCAAGACCTTGACGTTTGACATGCCTTGGCATGGTTTTTGTCGCGAGGTGGGCAGAGTGACATACCTAATTTGGCGACCGAAGATCTCCCTACCTAGGCCATATCTGCCATGGCAACTCACGGATGAGAGACAGCCCTAGGTGCCAGGAAAAGACTCGCGCCGGATTTTTGCCAAGATTCGCACGTTTGTGACTTGGGTGAGCTGTGGAACAAGGGCAGAAGAAAACTTACACGTGTTCGATGCGCTCTACGCACGCCAGAGCACGCCCGCGCCGTGCCGAGCCGCGCCCGTGTCCCCTGTGTGCACCGCGCCTATAAAGCCCACACAAGCGTCGACCACACTTCTCCGCGCACGCTCGAACCTCACCAGAGCTCAACTCACCGCCGTTTGCCCGTGCATGGTGTGTCCACGGCCACCCGAGCCCCTGCCGTCGTAGACCGGCCAGTCCAGCCTTTCCCAACCCTGTCCAACCCTCGGAAACGAGTGAGCACACCTCGGTGAAGCTCCCCAAGCGAGGAATCGAAGCCTGCTTCGCTGGATAGGCTAGTCCACTGTCGCCGGAGTTCATAACCCCGCCGGAGTGCATAGACCGGGTAATCCACTGAACCATTTTCTGATTCCTTGTGCACACAGGCCCCTACGTCACCCCGTCAAGCTCACCGTGCCATTGGATTGCATTAGATCGCCGTGGTTTGGCCGGCACACCCGCCGCCGACGAGAGCACCCGCCTGCGCACATGGACCGGGCGATTCCGGCCATCCCCGCCGTCGAGCCGTACATCGCTGTGACCGCCAGAGCCTCCCCGAGCCAGCCCCGCCCCTCGCCGGACCTATCTCGCCGCCGGTAAGCCGCGTCGCCCTTTTCTTTCCCGCGGGTACTGTTTACATTGGGGGAAGGACTTCGGGGAAGAGGAAGGAAAGGTCAGGGGGCTTTTTGAACTGTGAGTGACTCGAATAAATAGTAACGCGGGGCATAACTGAGAGAGTTAGTTTGTAAATACACCAGGGTCCTCGGTGTAAACTGCTTTTCCAGAAAAACTTTATTAAATCTGATTTTAAATTTGAGCAGAAACTTTAAAAATTCATAACTTCTGTTTAGTTCATCCAAATTTGGTCAAACCAATTTTGTCAGACTCGAAATAATGTAAACTACTTAGGAAAAATATAGAACCCCTATGTACTACAGAAAAACTTTAGGGTTCTGATTTAATTATTGTTTTGACCAAAAGCTAAATAATAGGGATAAAAATAGTTGCACTGTTTGACTAGAGTTAGAAAAATTTGGAGAAGTTTATGTCCACCTACTGACCTGTTTAAAAATGCTAAAACTCTCTGTCCAACCCATTAAGTTAGTTTTTGCCATTTATTTTACAATATGCTTAAGATTAAGAAAAATAGAAAAGATGATTTAAATAATGAACCAGAGGGCACCCCTATTTTTGTTAGAATACTTATTCAATGTAGTTTACTAGAAAAATCTATTATACCCTGGTTTAGTATGAAATAAGTAGTATCCCTTTTATTTTTAGAAAACAAGGAAAACTTAGAAAAACCATACAAAAATAACCCCAAGGTGACAACACCCCAAACCTTGGGATAACTAATGTTTTGTTACCATGAACATAAGAAAAATACAAAATCTGTTGTTTGATATTTTTCAAATGGCAAGTTAGTTATAAGCACCTTTTTGGCATAAAACTTTAAGAAATCACAACTAAATAACCCCCAATTAACCTTCTGTGATTTTTGGCACAAAAGCTTATTATTACTGATAGATGCCAACAAAAATAACCCTTAGGACATAACCCAACCCTAATTAATAGAGGTAGTGCAAAGTGGCCCATTTTGCACAACTTTTGTCATTTTTGTCTAAAGCATAGCCTTTTTATTTTAAGCCCCAAATTCCTAGAACAGGCTATAATGACCAATGGCAACCCTCTGTAATTTTTATAGAATTTTTGGAAAACATTAAACCACTGTCATAGATCAAACCTACACTAGAAACCATAAGTAGAAAATAAAGAAAGGAAAAGATGAATAAAAGGAAATGAGTGTCATCCTAAAACCCTTTATAACTTGTCCACTGAAATATATAAAGGCAATACTAATTCCCTATGCCTATCCCTACCAAAACCTAAACCTAGAAATGATAAGCATAAACCATTAAAAGCCACGTCTGACCCAGAAACCCTAAATTACTCATTAACTTAGTTTTTCTTCCCTTAGCATAATGTTATTAAATCCTGCAAAATCATGACAAACATATTCATTGCATTTCGATAGACTGTAACCTCGCTGACGGAGAGTACGTCCTCGTGCCGGAGCAAGGAGCTGCTCAGGAGGTAGCCCCGGATCCAGCACCAGAGCCTGTACCAGAGGATCTGCCTGCCCCAGCTTTAGAAGGCAAGCCCCGGTTTTATGCATAACCTGTTATTTATGCTATTTTACTGTACTTAATGATTGTAGGATTGATTGTGCACTTAAGTGTAGGAGTTGTTTGAAACCCTAGTTGCATGATCTCAGGAACCCCATTGAGATGAATACTAGTATGCTAAGACGAGTAGCTGCTTTATTAAGTAGGATCCCGGTAGAAGTCGAGTGATTTTTCTAGCACTCGCGCGAGGTCAGGAATTGGCTGTATTCACTTTATTATCATATTGATGTTGGTTTGTGGGCAACAATCCATGGGGATTGGTTGTCTACGGGATAGAAATTGGAATAAGGATTAAGGTGTGGTACCGTGTGTCAAGCGTTTGAACGTACTAAGCACATGCCGAGAAATATGGTAAATCGGTAAGCCTAGTACCTGAGTGAACCTGGTAGTGGACTTTACCCCTCACGCGACCTGAGACGTAGTCTCCCATTCCGGTTATGGTGGGCACATGTGCGGTCACTGCACGACGGTAGTCGGGGTCAGTGAGGCATTGTACGCCAAGGCGGTGAGCCCTGATCTGCTGACGGGGAATCGATGGGGACGGTTGATGTGTGTGGGGATGGAGTGCCTCACCACGTCATGTGTTTAGGTTTACCTTGCAAGGATAAAACTCGATTCGGATCGTCTGCTTCTCGCAGCTAATGAGACTGCTTGATCCATGCTTCTACATTGAGTAACAAGTGGAAATATGATGAGTTGACACAAGTTGTTGATTGCAAATATGTTTGATACCATGTATGAGTAAATAGTACACATTTAGCCTTAAGAGAGTCACACTTAAATTTGACAAAGTTAAAACTTGATTTAGAAACTTAGCTAGTGCTTTTGGCAACCAAACCCCACAGCCAAACAGCTGCATGTCTAGAGGTAGAGGAGTAGACTCCTCACACCGGGTAAGTCTAGCTAAGTATTAGTATACTCAGCCTTGCTTGTGGCATAATTTTACAGGTTCTCTAGGGGACATGGTTGCTGGAGTGACTTGGCCGTCCATCTTGCCACCGGGTTGGACTGTCGAGTGGGACCCCGCCTTGGCTGAGGAGGAGCATGAGGAGTGATGGGACAGGCTTCCCCATCTCTCTGTTTATTTATCGTTAGTTTCATTCCGCTGCACTTCGAACAATGATGACTACTTTTGCAAAACTCCGATGGTGATGTAATAATTTTAATACTCTTACCTGCATGGTTTTATGCTTTATTGTATTTGCTCTGTGACTGTCACACCCGGATTTCGGGGCACCAAGACCCGGGTGCGAACATAAACACCAGGTATGCTGGGACCAAGTCTCACACATATGATGTATAGTGGCACAGGATCGAATGTCACAACTTTACTACATAACAGGAATTCTATACAAAATAAATAATTACATTATAAGGAGACAACGGTCCAGCAACCCAAAATTGACTGGGAGACGACGGCCTAGACCTCTCACGAACACATCACGGCATCCTCCATGCGCCTCATCCGGTGGTACCTGTTCTTGACCTGTGGGGGGGGGGTGTGAGACAGCAAGAGTGAGCTCACATACGTTCATCGCTCAACAAGTTGTGGGGAATAATGTGCATGAACTCGCCAAAGGTGGGAGCTCACGTGAAGTGTAAGGCTTACCAAAGAGGATGGTTAGAGCTGAGCATTGCTTTTAAAGTTAGTCAAAATTTTATTAGCAGTTACTAAGTATAAGTAAATACCAAACCCAATTAAGTAGTAGAACAAAAGTAACAACTTCACCTGCGATGCAATGCATATGACAAATTGAATTTAGTTCCATAATTTAATCATGTGAGTGTGCGAGCTGCTCATGACCGTGAGCACGGCTAGTATACCAGTTTTACACTCTGCAGAGGTTGCGCATCTTTACCCACAAGTCGTGTTACCCATCTGCCAAGAGACGGCCAATCCCATACACCTCTACCGAGGAGGCGAGGCAGGGTAACACTACGAGGCCTTTACAAAGTTCCACTAGCTTCAGAAAACCCGCTACAGTTTATAGGAAGTTCCAATGCAGGAATCCCTTGCAGGACCGCCATCGCAGCAAAATCCTCCCGAGGGCCTCCCTAGCAGGAATCCCTTGCAGGACTGCCAACGCAGCAAAATCCTCCCGAGGGCCTCCCTACACTGACCACTCCCCTACTGCCCTTGCCCCTTTCGGGTAAGGTAGTCTTCCACTAGCTTTCCTAATTAATCGGCCAAGGGCGTCCCATTAAACCCTTGTGGTAGCACTGTTTTCCCGGGTGGTTCTCCATGTTCCAATTAACATAATGATCTTAACATGAACAGTAATAATAAACAGATAATAAAAGTGTGATCATGAATAATGTATCTTCATACCCAAAACCACATAAAGCACTAGCAAGTACTACCCAAAAAGGTTCAGTGGTAAACAAGGTATAAAGATAATCAAACTAGGGTAACCTATTGGGACCCATCAAAATTAACCTATGCAGATCATTATGATTAATTAGAACATGAGTAGGTAAAAAGAAGTGATCAAGGGCACAACTTGCCTGGGACTTGAGATTCCAGGTACCAACTTGCTCTTCAGATGACACGTGACCTCACGCTAGTCGTAGCATTACAAAGAAACAGTGTATAGGCAAAATTAACATTACACCAAACATAAAAATAAACTGCGTAATAATAATCTACGCGCTTGTACGAGACCAACGCAATTTGAACGGATCAAATCGGAGTTAAAACGAAGGAGTTATGATTTTTCTAAGGTTTTATGTATTTGATATAAGATTAATTAGAATATACATTTTAATGTGACTTAATGTCAAAACCAGAGGCACTAAGTGATAGAGAACAATATTACTAAATTTTAGAAACTGGAATGGAGTGATTTGGACTAAAAATGGATTTTCTATGGATTAAATAAGTTCTAGGAATTGTTTTTTTATATTAAAAATCCATTTCTGAATTTATTTATTTGATTTTCATGAGCTCTGGACTGGGTGCCAATATCTGGAAAGTCCAGGGACCCGCGCGTAAGTCTCCAGTGACACAACGAATAGCATCCAGAGGACCGCGGGTTGTTTTGAGAAGAACCGAGGGGGTCTTTAGAATAATCGCCAAGGCGAAGGGGTATGATCAAACCTGAGCCGCTCGGATTAGATCCAACGGCCCGGATCAGACTTAACTATTAACTGCACCGGTAAACATTACTGACCGTTGATCTAGAGATCTACGGTCAGGGTTTTCACAGCCGTACGATTGCTAAGCTATGGCATGGATTCAAAGTTCTCACGCATCTCATCGCGGCCGACCAATCAGACATCGATGGTCAACAACGCTCTGCACCCTGATCCAATCTGTGATCGCTGATCACACTATGGACGACCCAGAATGGATCTGGCCACCTACCCCATATCCAACGGTCAGGCACGATCCCCCCTCGCTCATCTCCCCAGTCAGGAAACGCGGCGGCACGGATAGCCCCCATGGCGGAGCCATGGCCGGCGATGAGCTGGCCGACCAACCAAAGCCCAAACCGCACACACTAGATGCCCTACGCGAGGAGGAGAACTAGGCGAACCCTATGGTTAGCGGCTCACCTCCAATCGGTGGTCAAGGCGAGCTGCCCACGGTACGCGGCGGCGCCATTGCTCCATCGAGCAATTAAGTGAGTCCCGGTGGTCCATCCCTTGCGCTGGAGTCACGGACACCCACACCGAACCACGGTGAAGCTCACAGGTCCAAATCCAAGACCACGACGGTGGTGAATTTGCAAGGCCACGCTGGCGACAATCCTCTCTCTCTCACCGCCGTTTCTTTGTTCATTTGGGCGCTCTGTTCTTCGGTGCTAAGTTAGGATGGGGACGGTAGGGTAGCGACGCGTATTTATGCACCAGAGTGTAGCTATCTTGCACGATTACCGGGAGTTTGTTGAGGAGGAGATCCCGGCGTACGCACGGGTTTGTTACGAAGTCTCAGGGATGAAGGAGATTCCGACAAATGGGCCCCACCTAACGGTGAACCAGTGGTCACAAGCACGGAGCGATGACGCTGGCGATGAGGGCCCACGCGACGACGAGGGCGCTCGATGCGCGTGGCGGCGGAAGGAGCTGGTGGCGTGGGTCCCGCATGTAAGTAGCTGCGACCAGATTGGGCCGCGCAAGAGGGGACGAGATGGGCCGAGAACTTGGAAATTCGGCCCATCACGAGGTCTGTTGTTTTTCTCCTTTTATTTTTTTTCACTTCCATTTCCTATTTAAACTTCAAATTTATTTCTAGTTCCAATTTGAAATTTCTAAACCAAATTCAAATTCCTATTTTGCATTTCAGATCCCCAATCACAAATATATATAATCCAAATCCTACTATTTCCACTATTATTATCTATTCACCTTCCCAATATTTAATTCTAACAACAATTTACTTTATTACAACTCCCCTTTCTCATGTTATATTTTAATTTATAAGTTGGGATCAAATGTAAGTTATGACTCCTCATTTCACTAAAATGCACCCCCAACAAATTCATAAGCATGGAATGCCCATTCCTTTATTTATTTGTTGGTTACTTGATTAATTTAATATTATTATCTAACTATGAAAAGGTAGGGAACTAATAAATCTCCAAAAAGGCTTCAAAAATTCCCCAAATACTAACATAATTATATCTATTTATTTATATCATTTTTTTGGGCTTTACAAATCCTACCCCCCTTAATAGAAATCTCGTCCTCGAGATTTGTAAGAAAAGGAATGCAGAAGGATTGGTTTGCAATTCAGCTTTCAATTTCTAATTGGTTCCAAAATTAAGATTTTTTTTAGGCATGGGTATATATATATCTGTAGCTATCGAATGTGTAAGAAAAAAATGTCTTTAAAGCATGGATAGGCTTGGGTAGAACATAGTAGGGTGAGGAAACTCCATCCAAGACTTGTGGATCCTGATTCCTTTGAAGATCTGGCTTAAATCCTATCCTTCCTTGATTTGATGAGGTCGATCATCTTCGATTTCGTTCTTGAAGTTGTTCTCCGAATTAGGGACATGTAGTTAAGATAAAGTAGTAGGTGGAGCAGCTAGTTTAGTTGGTGGCTATGAGATTAGTAAGAATCTGGTTGGGTTGTTTAGCTTCTGAATGGTTTGGATAGGTTATGTAACCTATGATGTATGTCAAGTTGTTGGGTATGGCCTGAGTTAATCCCAGTCACCAATTTAGGCTTAAGTGGAGTATGCCTTATCTTCTATACTCGCATTAAGTAACTCACTCTAGATTAGATCATATTAGATTAAATAGGATCTAGATTAGATTGGATATGACTAGATTAGACTAGTTTAGGTTAGATAGATCTACTAGGGTAGGACATATATTATGAGGATATGTTAGGATCTTTTGAGATAGAATGGATCTATGAGTGTAGGATAGAATCTTTTAAGATGAGATGGATATTGTTAGGCTAGATACTTTAATGATTGATAATCTAGTTTACCTAGTTACTTTTATAAGCTTTTTTTTATTATATGCATATGCAGATGTAATTATGGACATTACTCCACAATTCATCACACTCAATCAAAGATCCAAATCATACAAGTATCATAAGAACAAACATTCAAGTACATAGATATTTATAAAAATAGTTTTGTTTTTATTCATAGGAGTAGGTCTCCTATTCCTAAAAGTCACTTCAGGCACAGGATTTCAAAGTGTAAAATCCACATTTGTCTTTTAGAAAGAAAAGATAAGAATAATCAGAGTAAGCGGAAATAGATGAGAAAAAGATTAAGATAAGTTTAGAAAAGAATCAGAGTAAGGTAAGTAAGTATTGGTTGTCCAGTTCTATCTAGGTTTCGTCCTACAGTCAACATTCCTCTGATACCACTTCTGTCACACCCGGATTTCGGGGCACCAAGACCCGGGCGCGAACATAAACACCAGGTATGCTGGGACCAAGTCTCACACATATGATGTATAGTGGCACAGGATCGAATGTCACAACTTTACTACATAACAGGAATTCTATACAAAATAAATAATTACATTATAAGGAGACAACGGTCCAGCAACCCAAAGTTGACTGGGAGACGACGGCCTAGACCTATCACGAACATATCACGGCATCCTCCATGCGCCTCATCCGGTGGTACCTGTTCTTGACCTGTGGGGGGGTGTGAGACAGCAAGAGTGAGCTCACATACGTTCATCGCTCAACAAGTTGTGGGGAATAATGTGCATGAACTCACCAAAGGTGGGAGCTCACGTGAAGTGTAAGGCTTACCAAAGAGGATGGTTAGAGCTGAGCATTGCTTTTAAAGTTAGTCAAAATTTTATTAGCAGTTACTAAGTATAAGTAAATACCAAACCCAATTAAGTAGTAGAACAAAAGTAACAACTTCACCTGCGATGCAATGCATATGACAAATTGAATTTAGTTCCATAATTTAATCATGTGAGTGTCCGAGCTGCTCATGACCGTGAGCACGGCTAGTATACCAGTTTTACACTCTGCAGAGGTTGCGCATCTTTACCCACAAGTCGTGTTACCCATCTACCAAGAGACGGCCAATCCCATACACCTCTACCGAGGAGGCGAGGCAGGGTAACACTACGAGGCCTTTACAAAGTTCCACTAGCTTCAGAAAACCCGCTACAGTTTATAGGAAGTTCCAATGCAGGAATCCCTTGCGGGACCGCCATCGCAGCAAAATCCTCCCGAGGGCCTCCCTAGCAGGAATCCCTTGCAGGACTGCCAACGCAGCAAAATCCTCCCGAGGGCCTCCCTACACTGACCCACTCCCCTACTGCCCTTGCCCCTTTCGGGTAATGTAGTCTTCCACTAGCTTTCCTAATTAATCGGCCAAGGGCGTCCCATTAAACCCTTGTGGTAGCACTGTTTTCCCGGGTGGTTCTCCATGTTCCAATTAACATAATGATCTTAACATGAACAGTAATAATAAACAGATAATAAAAGTGTGATCATGAATAATGTATCTTCATACCCAAAACCACATAAAGCACTAGCAAGTACTACCCAAAAAGGTTCAGTGGTAAACAAGGTATAAAGATAATCAAACTAGGGTAACCTATTGGGACCCATCAAAATTAACCTATGCAGATCATTATGATTAATTAGAACATGAGTAGGTAAAAAGAAGTGATCAAGGGCACAACTTGCCTGGGACTTGAGATTCCAGGTACCAACTTGCTCTTCAGATGACACGTGACCTCACGCTAGTCGTAGCATTACAAACAAACAGTGTATAGGCAAAATTAACATTACACCAAACATAAAAATAAACTGCGTAATAATAATCTACGCGCTTGTACGAGACCAACGCAACTTGAACGGATCAAATCGGAGTTAAAACGAAGGAGTTATGATTTTTCTAAGGTTTTATGTATTTGATATAAGATTAATTAGAATATACATTTTAATGTGACTTAATGTCAAAACCAGAGGCACTAAGTGATAGAGAACAATATTACTAAATTTTAGAAACTGGAATGGAGTGATTTGGACTAAAAATGGATTTTCTATGGATTAAATAAGTTCTAGGAATTGTTTTTTATATTAAAAATCCATTTCTGAATTTATTTATTTGATTTTCATGAGCTCTGGACTGGGCGCCAATATCTGGAAAGTCCAGGGACCCGCGCGTAAGTCTCCAGTGACACAACGAATAGCATCCAGAGGACCGCGGGTTGTTTTGAGAAGAACCGAGGGGGTCTTTAGAATAATCGCCAAGGCGAAGGGGTATGATCAAACCTGAGCCGCTCGGATTAGATCCAACGGCCCGGATCAGACTTAACTATTAACTGCACCAGGTAAACATTACTGACCGTTGATCTAGAGATCTACGGTCAAGGTTTTCACAGCCGTCCGATTGCTAAGCTATGGCATAGATTCAAAGTTCTCACGCATCTCATCGCGGCCGACCAATCAGACATCGATGGTCAACAACGCTCTGCACCCTGATCCAATCTGTGATCGCTGATCACACTATGGACGGCCCAGAATGGATCTGGCCAAAGCAGTACTCCACCTTTAATCTCTCCCACCTACCCCATATCCAACGGTCAGGCACGATCCCCCCTCGCTCATCTCCCCAGTCAGGAAACGCGGCGGCACGGATAGCCCCCATGGCGGAGCCATGGCCGGCGATGAGCTGGCCGACCAACCAAAGCCCAAACCGCACACACTAGATGCCCTACGCGAGGAGGAGAACTAGGCGAACGCTATGGTTAGCGGCTCACCTCCAATCGGTGGTCAAGGCGAGCTGCCCACGGTACGCGGCGGCGCCATTGCTCCATCGAGCAATTAAGTGAGTCCCGGTGGTCCATCCCTTGCGCTGGAGTCACGGACACCCACACCGAACCACGGTGAAGCTCACAGGTCCAAATCCAAGACCACGACGGTGGTGAATTTGCAAGGCCACACTAGCGACAATCCTCTCTCTGTCACCGCCGTTTCTTTGTTCATTTGGGCGCTCTGTTCTTCGGTGCTAAGTTAGGATGGGGACGGTAGGGTAGCGACGCGTATTTATGCACCAGAGTGTAGCTATCTTGCACGATTACCGGGAGTTCGTTGAGGAGGAGATCCCGGCATACGCACGGGTTTGTTACGAAGTCTCAGGGATGAAGGAGATTCCGACAAACGGGACCCACCTAACGGTGAACCAGTGGTCACAAGCACGGAGCGATGACGCTGGCGATGAGGGCCCACGCGACGACGAGGGCGCTCGATGCGCGTGGCGGCGGAAGGAGCTGGTGGCGTGGGTCCCGCATGTAAGTAGCTGCGACCAGATTGGGCCGCGCAAGAGGGGACTGAGATGGGCCGAGAACTTGGAAATTCGGCCCATCACGAGGTCTGTTGTTTTTCTCCTTTTATTTTTTTTCACTTCCATTTCCTATTTAAACTTCAAATTTATTTCTAGTTCCAATTTGAAATTTCTAAACCAAATTCAAATTCCTATTTTGCATTTCAGATCCCCAATCACAAATATATATAATCCAAATCCTACTATTTCCACTATTATTATCTATTCACCTTCCCAATATTTAATTCTAACAACAATTTACTTTATTACAACTCCCCTTTCTCATGTTATATTTTAATTTATAAGTTGGGATCAAATGTAAGTTATGACTCCTCATTTCACTAAAATGCACCCCCAACAAATTCATAAGCATGGAATGCCCATTCCTTTATTTATTTGTTGGTTACTTGATTAATTTAATATTATTATCTAACTATGAAAAGGTAGGGAACTAATAAATCTCCAAAAAGGCTTCAAAAATTCCCCAAATACTAACATAATTATATCTATTTATTTATATCATTTTTTTTGGGCTTTACAGTGACTCACCATCGAGTGAGATTGTGGTACTTGATCCTGTCAGTGGCCAAGTCGGACTAGATCCGAGAGATTAACGGGTTATTCCCATTTAAGTGTGGTCTAGCCTCTAAGGCAGGGCTTAGGCACTTAAGTTGGAATAATTCGGGCAGTTCCGCCATAGCTGGTATCGGAGCTTGTACCACCACAGAGGAATCAATAAAATATGAATACCATCCCTTTCCAAAATAAAATTTGATAGAAACAATGTTGGATAGATCGTAGGACGAGCAGGATAGACCTAGGACGTGAAGCCTTAGGATGATAGAAGGGTAGCTAGGTGGCTAAGTATTTAGGCCCCACAGGCCACTTTAGGGGATGGGAGTTCTTCCCTAATCCCTTTTCATTGCTGTGAGGTCGTTCAGGACGACCATGCATGCATTCTTGAATTCAACAAATGGAAAAATTTAGTAAGAACTTAAATTAGAACCAATTAAGTTTCCCAGTACCATTCTGTTTTAGTTAGAGAGGAACTGAGTCTTATTTTTCTTGTTCTTTTTATAATTCTTTTCCTTTACTTACGCCTAACCGTCCACAGATGGCTTCCCATGGATCCTCAGACAACGGGAATGCACTGTCCCACACTGACGGGCTTGCACGAGAGGGCTTTCCCCGCATTTTGTGGGAGGTACTTCAGGGGGCCGGATACATGACACCCCCTCAGTACGCGGTGCAGCAGTTCGAGAAGCACCGGGTGCCCCGCTGTAGGGTGAGGATGACCTTGGAGCCTCATCCCCTTGCAGCCAGGCTGGCGTTCACTGGACTCTGAGTCTTTTGGATACCGGGCTGAGGACACGATCGAGGCGATCGCTCTGCACGGGTTGACTACTTTCTGCGGATTTCACCCCTTGGAGCTTTCCACCCACCCCATTGGCTTGTTCCGCGCTGAGAAGGAGGACGACCCGATGTGGAAGGATCGAGTGGAGCATGCCAAGGATATCTGGGCTATCTACCCGGGACAGACTGCTCATTTGACAGTGCGATGCATGAATGCCTTGTACCGTCTGCAAGTGATGCGTGGCGAGGCAATGTCCCATCTGATGGCATTGTTAGAGGCAACCAAGATCACCCTGGAAAACAGGGAGGAGCTTGTGGTTGACTTGTCCCAGGAAATGGTGGAAAAGGACTTACAAGTTGAACAGTTGTCCGATGAGATCCAAGAGTTGGAGGAATTGGTGGGGACCAGGGAGAACACCATCGAGGTTCTCGAAGATCAGCTCATTAACACCCAGCAGCAGCTTGCCGAGGCTAATGAGCACCTGGATATGCATCACCAGGAGATCCAGGATGTGGAGGCTAATGAGGACGTCGACATTGAGGGAGGGGAGGAGCCTGCCTCCAGCGTGGACACTGCTGGCTCAGGGAGGCCACCTTCCCCCGAGTCAAGTGTTGCCTCGTTCGCTCATTAGATATCAAGGATAGAGTTGGAAGTTGGTAATGTTAGGACTCCTCGCAGCTAGCTTAGCTTTTGCACCCTTGGGGTACTAGGCTAGAGAGAGTTGAGTCTTTTTGGGCCATTAATGTAATCGTGATAAACTCTTTTGGAAACACGGTTGATGGATGCTGTTAATTTTAATTTAGGAAGGAAAGTTTATGCCTTTTTAAATCCTTTTTGGTTTATGATTGGAATCTATCAGTTCGCCTTTGACTCTTTCACCACGATTAAACTTTGAACTTGAAGATGTGTTATTGAGGAAATATTTGATTTTTCAGATGGCCAGGGAGAGCGCGTCGTGGTCAGAATGAGCGCATTCCTCCACCGCCACCACCGCCTCCCACCCTGCAGGAGCTAATGGCTCAGCAGAATGAGATCTTGAGGCAGCTAGCTCAGCGTCAGCCACCACCTCAGCACTATGGTGGTGGAGATCATCAGCGTCACCCCTGCAGTGGCCACTTACCAGGAGTTCCTCAGTACTCAGCCGCCTTTGTTCACCAGGGCAGAGGATCCACTTGATGCTGATGTATGGCTGAGGGTAGTGGAATCTAAATTCCCACTACTCAATGGAGTTTGTTCCGAGGTGACTAAGGTCAGGTTCGCCACCCAGCAGCTTCGCGGACCTACGCGGACATGGTGGGACCACTATCTTGCTATGCAACCAGTTGACCATGAAGTGGATTGGAGGGAGTTCAAGGCAGCTTTCAGGGGACATCATATCCCAGCTGGCATTATGGACCGTAAGCTCAACGAGTTTCTGGCACTTACTCAAGGCAACAGGACAGTGTTGTAGTATGCTCAGGCTTTTAATGATCTGTGCCATTATGCCGGGTATCATGCAGATACGGACGAGAAGAAGAGAGACAGGTTCAGAAGGGGGCACAGCACTAAGCTCCGTGACCGTCTCAACACCGTCAGGGCCAACAGCTACAATGAGTTGGTCAACATGGCCATCTCCCAGGAGGACTGTATCACAGCTCGTCAGGCAGAGAAGAAGAGGAAGACCCCTGTGGCAGGACCTTCAGCTCAGCCACAGCGTTTCAGGATTGTGTCTGACACTCAGAACAGGGGACCTCAGCAGCAGCAAGGGCGTTGGGTGATCCGACCACAGCAGCAGCAACAGGCACCCAACCGCACCCAGTTTCTAGCTCAGAGGAACAATCAGCAGCAGCAGTATCGCCAGGCAAATGACAACAGGTGTTTCACCTGTGGCAACACCGGGCATTATGCCAAGAATTGCCCGAGAAACCAGCAGAGGCAGGGGCAGAATGTCAATCAAAACCAGGGCAAGAGGCAGAAGGTGCAAGTGAGGCAGGGCAAGCTAAACTTTACCACCATGGCTGATATTCCAGAGGGAGCACCCGTCATGACTGGTATCTTTACCGTTTTGAATTGTCCTGCTATTATTCTTTTTGATTCTGGTGCATCACATAGCTTTATTAGTGCCAAATTTAGTGCCAAGTGTCAATTGCCCTTTCATCACACCAATGGGGGTATCACAATTTCAACACCCGGAGGCAGGATTGCCACCAATCAAATCAGCAGGCATGTGCCCATAAAGTTTGGTAGTCTTGTAATTAAAACCACCCTCCTCATTTTGGGTTTGGATAGAGTGGATATTATATTGGGAACTGACTGGTTAACCAGGCACCAAGTAGTTATTGATATTGCAGCTAGGGCCATTGAAGTGCACTCACCAACTTGTGGTGAAACTACACTATATCTGCCCGACCAGGGATGCACCCGTTCTTGTGCCTTCGTTATGATAGAATCCCTAGTGGAAAAGATCCCAGTAGTCTGTGACTACCCAGATGTTTTTCCAGATGAATTGCCAGGAATGCCACCTGACAGAGACATTGTGTTTGCAATTGAATTGCAACCTGGGACTGCTCCTATCTCCAAGAGACCTTATAGGATGCCTCCCGCGGAACTGGCAGAACTAAAGAAGCAACTGCAAGAATTGTTGGACAAGGGGTTCCATTTGCCCAAGTACATCACCTTGGGGTTGTCCTGCATTATTTGTGAAGAAAAAGGATGAGAGTTTGAGAATGTGTGTTGATTACCGCCCTCTCAATGCGGTGACCATCAAGAACAAATACCCACTACCCCGTATTGATGTCTTGTTTGATCAATTGGTGGGAGCCAAGGTATTCTCCAAGATAGACCTTCGCTCGGGCTACCATCATATCAAGATCCGTGCCAGTGATATTCCAAAGACTGCTTTCTCTACCAGATATGGGCTTTATGAGTTTTTGGTGTTGGCTTTTGGGCTAACCAATGCCCCGGCTTATTTTATGTACCTAATGAACTCAATATTCATGCCAGAGTTGGACAAGTTCGTGGTCGTTTTCATTGATGATATTCTGGTCTATTCCAAGAATGAAGACGAACATACTAAGCACCTGCACATCAGTGCTTCAGCAACTGCGCGATCATCGTATTTATGCTAAGTTGTCAAAATGTGAATTCTGGCTGAAGGAGATTAAATTCTTGGGTCACACAATTTCTTAGGATGGGATATCAGTTGATCTTGAGAAGGTACAAGAAGTAATGGACTGGAAACCCCCGACTACAGTGAGGCAGATCCGGAGCTTTCTGGGATTGGCAGGGTATTATCGACGATTTATTCCAGGATTTCTCCAGAATTGCCAAGCCAATGACTGAGTTATTGAAGAAGGGAGCCAAATATGATTGGAGCTAGAAGTGCAAAGATGCTTTTCATACACTGAGGCAGCATTTGACAACAGCCCCAGTGCTGGCTCAACTTGATAACACCAAGCCCTTCGAAGTATATTGTGATGCTTCTGGTACGGGATTGGGCTGTGTCTTGATGCAAGATAACAGAGTAATTGCTTATGCTTCCCGAGCACTCAGACCCCATGAGCAGAACTACCCAACACATGATCTGGAGTTGGCAGCTGTGGTTCATCCTCTTAAGATTTGGAGACCCTACTTGATGGGAACTCACTGTAACATCTACACGGATCACAAGAGTCTCAAATACATTTTCACTCAGGTAGATCTGAACATGAGGCAGAGGAGATGGTTAGAACTAATCAAGGACTATGATTTGGAGGTGCATTACCATCCCGGCAAGGCCAATGTTGTGGCAGATGCCTTGAGCAGAAAGGCCCAGTGCAATTGTATGAGCATGGATGCGAGAGTTACCACCCTGTGTGATGAGTTGTGTAAGCTGAACCTGGAAGTTGTTCCTTCTGGTGAATTAAGTTATATCTTGGTGGAGCCCACATTGCAAGAGCAAATAGTCCAGGCACAGATTGGGGATAAAGGTGTTCAGGTTATCAAAGACATGATCAAGCAGAAGGCAGAAAAATACAAGTGCTTCCTTCAGGACAGTAAGGGAATTTTATGGTTTGGAGATCGATTGGTTGTTCCCAAGGACCCTGAGCTCAGGAAGAAGATACTAGATGAAGCTCACCTTTCAAAATTCTCCATGCACCCTAGGAGCAACAAGATGTACCATGATCTCAGATCCTTATACTGGTGGACCAGGATTAAGAGGGAAATTGCCAAGTACATATCCGAGTGTGAAACCTGCCAAAGGATTAAAGCCAGTCATTTGAAGGCAGCAGGCCCTTTGCAACCCCTTCCCACACCCTCTTGGAAATGGGAGGACATTTGCATGGACTTTATCATGGGACTGCCCAACACCTCTAGGCACCATGATTCAATTTGGGTTATTGTGGACAGATTGACCAAGACCGCTCATTTCTTGCCAGTACATATCACCCACAGGACGGAGAAGTATGCGGAAATCTACATTGACCAGATAGTTCGTTTGCATGGGATACCAAGGACTATAGTGTCAGACAGAGGAGAACCATTTGTGGCATGATTTTGGGAACAATTGCAGGAATCACTTGGGACCCATGTAGTACGAAGCTCAGCATACCATCCTCAAACAGATGGCCAGACAGAAAGGGTAAACCAGATTTTGGAAGACATGTTGAGGGCATGTGTGCTACACTATGAAAAGGATTGGGACAAGTTTCTTTTTTAGCAGAATTTTCTTACAATAACAGCTACCAGTCCAGTTTGAAGATGGCACCTTTTGAGGCCTTATATAGGAGAAGGTGTAGGACCCCGCTGAATTGGTCTCAAGCAGGAGAAAGGGAAATATTTGGGCCAGATTTGGTACTTGAAGCAGAGGAAAAGGTCAGAGTCATCAAGAAGAACTTAGAAGCTGCTCAGGCCAGGCAAAAGAGCTACCATGATAAGAGGCGGAAACCTCTACAGTTTACAGTGGGAGACCATGTTTATCTTAAGGTGTCACCCACCAAGGGTGTCCAAAGATTCGGGATCAAGGGCAAGTTAGCTCCTCGTTACATTGGACCCTACGAGATCAAGGAGACTTGTGGACCTGTAGCATATCAATTGAAGTTGCCACCCAGCATGTTAGCTGTTCATGATGTGTTCCATGTATCTCAGCTGCGGAAATGTGTTCGCCTACCCACTGAAGTGCTACCTAAACCGGAGATTGAGATAGAGCCCGACCTATCCTATCAAGAGTACCCCGTCAAGGTAACGGATCAGAAAGAAAGGTCAATGTGGGCAAGGTCAATCAGAATGTATAAAGTTCAGTGGAGTCACCATTCAGCAGAAGAAGCTACATGGGAGCCTGAGGATTTTCTACACTCTCGCTTCCCCGACTTTCTGCCCAAAGGAGTCGGTACGTAACCCAAAACCCCACCCCCCCACCTGCCCTTTGAATGCAATTGTAAGAAAAACTTGGATAGTAAGGGTAGTCTAAGTTGTGGTTTTAACTTAAAAAGGACTTCCTTCTGAAGTTGCAAAGAGGATGACATTCGAAGAACAGTTAACTAGAGAGACTCAAGGAAAAGCAGGAACCACACACCAGTACACCTTCATAGCACCCCTCTAGAGGACTCTGCCTGAAAATCTCGGTACGAGATTCCTTTAAGGGGGGAGGGTTGTAACACCCCAGGTGTTACCATGGCTAGAGCACACCTTGGTACTAAGGACTACGATCACTTGTGGTAGAAGCTTAAGGAGAACATAAGAACCTTGGAGACCCTTGTGTTAATCAAGATTTGTTAATGACCTAAGAGCCTCACTCAAGCCTTTGTGCACTTGCTACCTTGGGCAAGAGGAGGGAGAACCCTAGACCCCTCTTGAACCCTCCCTTCCAAAGCCATGGTTGAAAGGGGGAGAGAATGAGCATTTGTGCAAACCATGAGTTAAAATTTTGGCACAAAGTTAAGTAACTTATTAACCTACAATTATAGGGAAGAAATATTGCAAAAAGACCCCTGGAGAAACCCCAAATCAAATCTCCAAGTAGAGTGAGAGCTAGAGCTCTCTAATTCCCTCTAAGTCAAAAATTACACCTACACTAAAGATCAACCGTGTTCACCTTGAAGATGGCACCAAAACCACCTATGTTCTATACCAAAAATGTGGCATACCACCTAGGGCACCCACTGGAAAAAGTTGAGCCCGAGACCTTGACGTTTGACATGCCTTGGCATGGTTTTTGTCGCGAGGTGGGTAGAGTGACATACCTGATTTGGCGACCGAAGATCTCCCTACCTAGGCCATATCTGCCATGGCAACTCATGGATGAGAGACAACCCTAGGTGCCAGGAAAAGACTCGCGCCGGATTTTTGCCAAGATTCGCACGTTTACGACTTGGGTGAGCTGTGGAACAAGGGCATGAAGAAAACTTACACGTGTTCGACGCGCTCTGCGCACGCCAGAGCACGCCCGCGCTGCACCGAGCCGCGCCCGTGTCCCCCGCGCCTATAAAGCCCACTCAAGCGTCGACCACACTTCTCCGCGCACGCTCGAACCTCACCAGAGCTCAACTCACCGCCGTTTGCCCGTGCATGGTGTGTCCACGGCCACCCGAGCCCCTGCCGTTGTGGACCGGCCAGTCCAGCCTTTCCCAACCCCGTCCAACCCTCGGAAACTGAGTGAGAACACCTCGGTGAAGCTCCCCAAGCGAGGAATCGAAGCCTGCTTCACCGGATAGGCCAGTCCACGGTCGCAGGAGTTCACAACCCCGCAGGAGTGCGTGGACCGGGTAATCCACTGAACCATTTTCCGATTCCTTGTGCACACAGCCCCTACATCACCCCGTGAAGCTCACCGTGCCATTGGATTGCATTAGATCGCCGTGGTTTGGCCGGCACACCCGCCGCCGACGAGAGCACCCGCCTGCGCACGTGGACAGGGCGATTCCTGGCCATCGCCGCCGTCGAGCCGTACATCGCTGTGACCGCGAGAGCCTCCCCGAGCCAACCCCGCCCCTCGCCGGACCTATCTCGCCGCCGGTAAGCCGCGCCGCCCTTTTCTTTCCCGCGGGTACTGTTTACATTGGGGGAAGGACTTCGGGGAAGAAGAAGGAAAGGTCAGGGGGCTTTTTGAACTGTCAGTGACTCGAATAAATAGTAACGCGGGGGCAAAACTGAGAGAGTTAGTTTGGAAATACCCCAGGGTCCTCGGTGTAAACTGCTTTTCCAGAAAACCTTTATTAAATCTGATTTTAAATTTGAGCAGAAACTTTAAAAATTCGTAACTTCTGTTTAGTTCATCCAAATTTGGTCAAACCAATTTTGTCAGACTCGAAATAATGTAAACTACTTAGGAAAAATATAAAACCCCTATGTACTACAGAAAACTTTAGGGTTCTGATTTAATTATTGTTTTGACCAAAAGCTAAATAATAGGGATAAAAATAGTTGCACTGTTTGACTAGAGTTAGAAAAATTTGGAGAGGTTTATGTCCACCTACTGACCTGTTTAAAATTGCTAAAACTCTCTGTCCAACCCATTAAGTTAGTTTTTGCCATTTATTTTACAATATGCTTAAGATTAAGAAAAATAGAAAAGATGATTTAAATAATGAACCAGAGGGCACCCCTATTTTTGTTAGAATACTTATTCAATGTAGTTTACTAGAAAAATCTATCATACCCTGGTTTAGTATGAAATAAGTAGGATCCCTTTTATTTTTAGAAAACAAGGAAAACTTAGAAAAACCCTACAAAAATAACCCCAAGGTGACAACACCCCAAACCTTGGGATAACTAATGTTTTGTTACTATGAACATAAGAAAAATACAAAATCTGTTGTTTGATATTTTTCAAATGGCAAGTTAGTTATAAGCACCTTTTTGGCATAAAACTTTAAGAAATCACAACTAAATAACCCCCAATTAACCTTGTGTGATTTTTGGCACAAAAGCTTATTATTACTGATAGATGCCAACAAAAATAACCCTTAGGACATAACCCAACCCTAATTAAGAGAGGTAGTGCAAAGTGGCCCATTTTGCACAACTTTTGTCATTTTTGTCTAAAGCATAGCTTTTTATTTTAAGCCCCAAATTCCTAGAACAAGCTATAATTACCAATGGCAACCCACTGTAATTTTTATAGAATTTTTGGAAAACATTAAACCACTGTCATAGATCAAACCTACACTAGAAACCATTAAGTAGAAAATAAAGAAAGGAAAAGATGAATAAAAGGAAATGAGTGTCATCCTAAAACCCTTTATAACTTGTCCACTGAAATATATAAAGGCAATACTAATTCCCTATGCCTATCCCTACCAAAACCTAAACCTAGAAATGATAAGCATAAACCATTAAAAGCCACGGCTGACCCAGAAACCCTAAATTACTCATTAACTTAGTTTTTCTTCCCTTAGCATAATGTTATTAAATCCTGCAAAATCATGACATACATATTCATTGCATTTCGATAGACTGTAACCTCGCTGACGGAGAGTACGTCCTCGTGCCGGAGCAAGGAGCTGCTCAGGAGGTAGCCCCGGATCCAGCACCAGAGCCTGTACCAGAGGATCTGCCTGCCCCAGCTATGGAAGGCAAGCCCCGGTTTTATGCATAACCTGTTATTTATGCTATTTTACTATACTTAATGATTGTAGGATTGATTGTGCACTTAAGTGTAGGAGTTGTTTGAAACCCTAGTTGCATGATCTTAGGAACCCCATTGAGATGAATACTAGTATGCTAAGACGAGTAGCTGCTTTATTAAGTAGGATCTCGGTAGAAGTCGAGTGATTTTTCTAGCACTCGCGCGAGGTCAGGAATTGGCTGTATCCACTTTCTTATCATATTGATGTTGGTTTGTGGGCAACAATCCATGGGGATTGGTTGTCTACGGGATAGAAATTGGAATAAGGATTAAGGTGTGGTACCGTGTGTCAAGCGTTTGAACGTACTAAGCGACCTGAGACGTAGTCTCCCATTTCGGTTATGGTGGGCACAAGTGCGGTCACTGCACGACGGCAGTCGGGGTCAGTGAGGCATTGTACACCAAGGCGGTGAGCCCTGATCTGCTGACGGGGAATCGATGGGGACGGTTGATGTGTGTGGGGACGGAGTGCCTCGCCACGTCGTGTGTTTAGGTTTACCTTGCAAGGATAAAACTCGATTCGGATCGTCTGCTTCTCGCAGCTAATGAGACTGCTTGATCCATGCTTCTACATTGAGTAACAAGTGCAAATATGATGAGTTGACACAAGTTGTTGATTGCAAATACTGTTTGATACCATGTATGAGTAAATAGTACACATTTAGCCTTAAGAGAGTCACACTTAAATTTGACAAAGTTAAAACTTGATTTAGAAACTTAGCTAGTGCTTTTGGCAACCAAACCCCACAGCCAAACAGCTGCATGTCTAGAGGTAGAGGAGTAGACTCCTCACACCGGGTAAGTCTAGCTAAGTATTAGTATACTCAGCCTTGCTTGTGGCATAATTTTACAGGTTCTCTAGAGGACATGGTTGCTGGAGTGACTTGGCCGTCCATCTTGCCACCGGGTTGGACTGTCGAGTGGGACCCCGCCTCGGCTGAGGAGGAGCATGAGGAGTGATGGGACAGGCTTCCCCATCTCTCTGTTTATTTATCGTTAGTTTCATTCCGCTGCACTTCGAACAATGATGACTACTTTTGCAAAACTCCGATGGTGATGTAATAATTTTAATACTCTTACCTGCATGGTTTTATGCTTTATTGTATTTGCTCTGTGACTCACCATCAAGTGAGATTGTGGTACTTGATCCTGTCAGTGGCCGAGTCGGACTAGATCCGAGGGATTGACGGGTTATTCCCATTTAAGTGTGGTCTAGCCTCTAAGGCAGGGCTTAGGCACTTAAGTTGGAATAATCCGGGCAGTTCCGCCACACTGGTGGGCCCAAGACCGGCCGGGGATCGTGCCCATAAGAATCCCCTTGACCACGCCCCCCTCGTATCCCAATTTTCCGCTTCCGCTACGCCACCCTTCACAGTTGTGCCATCGTGTTCCGCACAAAGATGACCCACCTGCCGTTGATTGTCGCCGGTAGTGCAACTCGGGCCCTAATTCGGTCATCCGAGTCTTGGGCAGCCCACGAAGGAGCCGTACATGGATGCAATCAGGAAGTCGTGCACTAGGAGTCCGGGAATTCTTCACCGGAATCGGTGAAGCCGCCATGCTCGGGCGCAGCCGTGGCCAGGGATTGCGGCGCTTCGATTCAAGGTACAAGCACTATTGTGGCATTCGTTTAATCATTGGGATCGTGTGGGTAGTCTCGGGTGCGACTTTGGAGCTGTTAATCGCCAAATGGCGCTCGCTGATGGTCGGCGGTCGTGGAGGAACTGCGTTGCCGCGCGGCCCTACCGGAGAAGAGGTGGACGATGGCCGGATGCCATTGATCCCAGTATTAACGTCTTCGATTAGATCATAGTAATACCCCTTCGCGAGATGTAACCAAGGGCGTCGATCTAGCGATAAGCGGCTCAGATTAGATGGGGGTAGGCGGGATCAGAACCGTTGATCACATGATGCACGGTCTAGATTTAATGGCAGATATCGTTTCGTCCGAAGTATCGTGGCCATTCGATTCTGATCAGGCAGGCGAGGATCAATTTAGAGATTTTAAATCTGGGGCGTCGAAATTAGATCGAATGGTGCATAACGCATACCGGTTCGTGAGATTTGTGAGTTAATCTGGGCGCTTAGTGTTGGGGACTTGTTCTCAAGTGCTATGAATTAAGAACAAGGCAACACAGAAAAGGTTAATGATTAATGCCCTTCGTCCTTCAGAGCATTATCTCCCTTGGGATATAATGATCTTCAGACGAAGGTCATGAAGGACGTACCTTCGGCATTACAAAATATCTCAGTGGAAAGAGAAATATATGAAGCATGAGAAATAACATGAATAATCTCGTGTCATCACTAATATCATTTAATCATATGATCATGAATGTACTTGAATAATATTGAATTACATTTTTACCTTCAGCTCGACAGAAGGCAAAAGACCAAGCGTGACGCGCGAGTGAATACAAGTCAATGTGTACAGTACGGGGTACTGTTCATCTATTTATAGACACAGGACACAGCCTGTGACAAATTACAATTATGCCCCTCATAAAAGTTTACAATCATTGACTCAGACCTTTATGGATTAAAAGGTCATTCTATCTCTATGTCGGTTTGTAATGCCGAAGCTTCACGAAAAGGAACCTTCGGCCATCTTCTGGGGACAACTTCAAGCCGAAGCTGCTTCTTCGCGTAAGACCTTCGGCGCAACGAAGCACGGCCCCAACAGTAGCCCCTTTCGCGGTGCTAGATCGTTTTTCGTAACGAGCTTGATCCGTGAAAAAAAAACCTCTCAAGCTTCGAGAAGCTGAAGGTCCAAAAACACCTTCCCTGAGCTCGTTGCCGAGAAACGATCCAGTTTCCGAGCGCGTGCCAGGCCCACCTTGTAGAGTTACTGTTTGATCTTTGCGGTCCACCGCGCAGCGAGTGCAAGTGACTGCCCGCCTGGTGTAAAAATCCTGGCGCTTCACCTTCTTACCTGCAGCACTATATAAACAGACGGGTAGGTGTGAAGTTACCACAGCATTCATTGCTATTTGCACTGTTTTGCTGCCAAAATTTTTAACTGTAGCCGAAGCTTGATTCTCAGAATCGAACGAAGGTCTATCTCGAAGTCTGCTTCGTCAGAGAGAAAGGCTTCGGGAGAAAAAGAAAAAGAAAAAAGTATTCAATTTCCCCAAACTCAGAATCAAATGGCCAGAGTGCGATCCACTGCCAGGGTTGAGCGTGAAGGGAACGAAGCTGAAGGTTCGGAGACTGTTCCCATCTCCGAAGCAATGCAACGATCCGGACTAGTAACCGCAGAAGAAACCCCCGCCGCTGAAGCAGACCCGACAACTACCGAAGGAGAAGAAGAGAACATTGAAGGAACTGATCCCGAAGATGACTATCGCATTGCCATGCCCAGCAAGCCCAGCCACTTAGACTTCGGAAAGTCGACCATTTCAAAGGCTGATCTCTCGAAGATGGTAAAATCTGGTTATTTCAGTGAAAATCAGATGAAACTACTTCGCTTCGGAGGAGAAGAGACTACCCCGAAGCCAGAGAAGGACGAGATAGTTATTTTCAAGAGCTTTTTAAAGGCTGGGCTGAGATTCCCCCTTCACGGAATTATTGCAGATGTATTGAAGAAGTTTGGTATTTACTTTCATCAATTGACTCCTAACGCTATCGTTAGGCTTAATGTTTACATCTGGGCCCTCCGAAGCCAGGCTGTGGAACCGTTTGCCGACAGTTTTTGTCGAGTTCATGAGTTACATTACCAAACGAAGGCCAGAAAAGATGGGTTACATGATAACTTTGGTTGCTACAATTTTGCCTACCGGAAGACAACAAAGTTTCCTGTTATCAGCTACCGAAGCAAATGGCCAGCAGGCTGGAAATCTGAGTGGTTTTATGTGAAGGTTGACGAAGATGAAGAGAAGTTGGTACAAAGCCCACTTGAATTAATCTTCGGAGAGACAAGGCCGCGATGCCACATGACATTAGAAGGTCCCACCTGGGCTGCACTGGGTGAGTTTGAAATTATTTCAGATCATATCGGTACCAGGGAACTGGTTCAAGAATTCTTGGCGTTCAGGGTTTTCCCTACTCTAAAAGAATGGGAAATGCCAAAGCTAGAGGGGGAGAAGAAGAAGGGGGAACTTGTCCGGCTTCCTTACCATTTCAAATTCAAGAAATACTTTAAAAAACCTTGCAAAGAGTGGCTGGACACAGTTGAGGTAATGTGCAATGAAATTCTTGGGAATTATTCCAAAAAAGAAGATCAACTGATGACGGCAGCCTTCGGCACCCGACCGAAGCGAAGGCTGAACCGAGTGTTTG
This sequence comes from Zea luxurians, assembly GCA_029449295.1. NCBI lineage: Eukaryota > Viridiplantae > Streptophyta > Magnoliopsida > Poales > Poaceae > Zea > Zea luxurians. The sequence goes on along the minus strand of JAOPSE010000006.1, from coordinate 20,245,728 downwards.
ATGCCCTGGGTTTCGAATACCCTGATTATGAACGGTTGAACAAGGGTGCCGAGGGCCAAAAAAGAAAAAGAGTGGCCTGAAAGTTTGAACAAAGATGAAGAAGGACCAGCAAAAGAGAAGAAAATTCCAAAGAAGAGAAAAATATCAACTCCAAAGCGAAAATTATCCGATGAAGAGGGGACTCCTGCACCACCTTCTACTAGCGACGTGGAGGAAATCTTAAAGGTAATGACTGAACCTCTGCCCGCGAAGCTAAGTCCATTAGGGCCCCAACTGACGAAGCTTTTTCGAAAGGTGGAGGAGCCGGAAAAAAACGAAGATAACCAAAACAAAGAGGCAAAGGATTATTGCAGTGACCGAAGTTATCGACAAGACGCCGCCGAGGGCGTCAATTTGGAAAACACCAGCTGTTGAGGGCACAACAAATGCCGAAGTCGCACCTTCGGAGGTCGCGGCTACCGAAGCTGCTTCAGCCGAAGATTTGAACTTAGAAACTACCATTGAAGACATCGACAAAATTTTACTAGACATGGCCGCAGAAGAAGCTGCCACTGCTGCTGAAGAAACCACGGCCACAGTGCCTAGAAAGGGAAAAGAAATAGCCGAAGATACTTCGGAAGACGAAGCCTACACATTTCAAAATTTAGTTGGACAAAAACTGTCGAAGGCCGAAATAGAAGAGCTTAAAGACTATGCCAAATCTTGCGGATATAGGCCAGGAGCTCTTCTTTTCGGAGGTGTCGACGATGAAAAATTAGGCTGCATCCGAGACCAAACTGGAGCTAAGGTCATCGGTACTCTATCAAAGAGTATCGGTTTTTCCGAAGCTAGAAACAGATATCAGCCGCTACCGACGACAACATATCGTCGGCAGCTTATTTTATTCCAATTTCAAGGTAAACAACTTTCTCTCTGACTTCTATTGTTTTTTAATAATGGAAATAATCCTAACGAAGGTTGTTTATTTGCAGAGCATGCTACTAAGCAAAGCTTTAAAGATGCAGCAAGATTTAGAGGATAAAAAACACGAAGCTATAATTGAAAATTTAGAGAGCAAAATAAAAGAACAATCAGCTATTATTGAAAAGAAAGACTTCGAACTCCAATCGACCGAAGGCTTGCTGGCAGAGACTGAAGCTAAAGTAGCAGAATTGAATTCGAAGCTTCTCTGCCAATCAAAACAATTTGAACAAGAGAAGCTAGAGCTTAATTCGAAACTTGAAGCCGAAGTCCAAACCAACTCAGACTTGAAGAAATCATTAACAAGCCTTCAAGACAAGTGCTTGAAATTTAGTAACAACTGTATCCAACAATTAAAGAAGATCTTTCACTCAGTTGGAGCCAGTAGTGGAAAGTTCAACCCTGCAGCTGAAAATTTGCCAAGAGCCTTCGAACATATTGAAGCTGAAATTGATGAGCTGGACGAAGTTATAGCCGGGCACTGTGACTTCTGTGCCTGGGTAGCTTCTCGGGGCACAGCTGCAGCGTTCCTGAAGGCCGGCTGTGATCATGGAAAAATCGTCAACAGGCCAAATTTCACTCTGTCTACATCAATTTTAGACGATATTCCTGACCTCGCCCGAAGCATATCAAACAGATTTATAAAAATGATATGGACAAAAGGCGGGCGAGAGAAGGCTGGGGACGAAGCTCGAAGTCATCTTGAACCGGTAAGAAATCATACCTTGCGCTTACCTTCTCCTTCACACTTGATTTTTACTCGCAATGCCTTGATTCATGTAGGATGACGAAGCTGAAGGTGATACTTGAAGAATATGCCGCCGAAGCGGAAGCCTGACGAAGATTAGTAGGAGTAGACTAGAAAAACTCAAGAGACTTTTGTAACAACTTTTGTAAATACAGCTAAACTGTTCTTAATGAACTTTGTTCATACCTTGTAATATATCCTTACCCTTCCATTGAGGTGCTTTGATGTGGACGAAAGTAATATTTTGAGCTGAAAGCGAAAAAACACCTTCCCTTCTTTTCGTACACAACGAAGCATAAAAGATTGCTTCTTCTTTTTTGCCGAAACCTCTCTTTTTTATACACAACGAAGCATAAAAGACCGCTTCTTCTTTTTTGCCGAAACAACCACGTATGCCATGAATGAATGTTTATGAATGCGAATGCTATGATGCCATGTGATGTGCGAATGAATGTCCAAACACATGTCCAAAGCCATACCCTCAGCCATTATTTCCTTAGAAACAACCACACATTAGCTCTGCATTCCCTTAGGAACGTCTTTTGAGCTTCTTCGCCTTTTACTTTCGGCGGAATCAGCGTTGACTTTTCGCTGTAAGCTCTGCATTCCCTTAGGAACGTCTTTTGAGCTTCTTCGCCTTTTACTTTCGGCGGAATCAGCGTTGACTTTTCGCTGTAAGCTCTGCATTCCCTTAGGAACGTCTTTTGAGCTTCTTCGCCTTTTCAGTTTCGGCATTCGATGGTGCGTTCTCAGCTTTTACATTTACATTCGTTGGGGGATTTTGCTCTTATAAAACTAAAAAGGAAATTACATATGATGGCCCCATTAAAAACCTTTCTCCCCCTTTAGAAAGGAAAAGGGTGCCATGAAAAAGAAAAGAAAAACATAAAAAGTTACATCAAGTTATACATAATATCGCTGAAGCTCATCCGCATTCCAAGATCTTGGAATTTCGTTGCCGTCCATGTCCTTTAATCTGTACGAACCAGGCCTTGACGAAGATACTACCAAGAAAGGTCCTTCCCATTTCAACTGTAACTTGCCCACTGTGTCTGGGTTGGCCACTCTCCGAAGCACCAAGTGTCCCGGCTCAATATTTTTTAGCCGGACCTTTCTATCTCGCCATTTGACTGTTTCAGCCTGGTATTTATTGATATTCTCCACAGCCTGAAGCCTGATCCCTTCTAAAGCATCTTTTTCCACAAGACAGGCATCTTCAGGACCTGGTTCTGCCGAAGCTACTACTCTTATTGATCCAGCTTTAGCTTCTTCCGGAGTTATTGCTTCGTCACCGAACAATAACTTGAATGGAGTAAAGCCTGTAGACCTTGATGTTGTTGTATTGTGGCTCCACACCACTTTGGTTAACTGATCTGGCCACTTTCCCCTGGGTTGATTGAAGATTAACTTCATTATTCCTGTCATTATAATGCCGTTGGCCCTTTCAACGAGCCCATTCGACTCCGGATGCCTAACTGATGCAAAATGGATCTTCGTTCCAATTTGATCACAGAAATTTCTGAAAGCTTCGGAGTCGAACTGCGTTCCATTATCTACAGTGATGGCCTTCGGTACTCCGAAGCGACAGACAATATTCTGCCAGAAAAACTTTTGGACAGTGGCCGAAGTTATTGTGGCTAATGGCTTCGCCTCAATCCATTTAGAAAAATACTCCACAGCCACTATAACATATTTTAGATTCCCTTGAGCCGGTGGTAATGGACCTAACAAGTCAAGGCCCCACCTTTGCAATGGCCAGATGGGTTGTATCAGCTGTGTCAAAGACGAAGGTTGCTTTTGATCTCTTTCACATTTCTGACAACCTTCACACTTTTGAACTAACTCCGCTGCATCCGAAGCCGCCTTCGGCCAATAAAATCCTTGGCGGAAAACTTTTCCAAGTAACGGCCTAGATCCGATGTGGGATCCACACAGGCCTGCATGTATTTCTTTCATCAACTCTATACCTTCGGTTCTAGATAAGCACTTGAGCAGCGGAGCGCAAACTCCATGTTTATATAACTCCCCTTCTATCATGACATACGGACGAGCTCTTGCCTCTATCCTTTTATTATAAGCTTCGTCATCTGAAAGGAACTTACCCTGAAGGTAAGAAATGATTTCAGTTCTCCAATCTTCGCTGAAAACAGGAGATATGTTGAGGACTGCTCTTTCAAGGAGCTCCACTGAAGGTGCCTTTATTGTTTCGAAGAACACATCCGAAGGTAACGGCAGCCCCTGTGCCGCAGACTTGGCTAGCAAATCAGCATGCTCATTTTGTCCTCGAGGGATATTCTTGACAGAAAATCCTTCGAAGGAGGCTTCGATCCTTCGGACCGTGTCTAGATATTTTTCAAGCTTCGGATCTTTAGCCTTGCAACTTTTGTCAATATGACCCGAAACAACCTGGGAATCAGTTTTAAGAATCGCCCTTCTGATTCCCATTGCCTTTAATTTCCGAAGGCCCAGGAGCAGGGCTTCGTACTCAGTAATATTGTTTGTACAGCTGAAGTCAAGTCTTGCTGCATAACCAGTTTTAACCTTGGACGGTGAGACCAACACAGCAGCTGCCCCTGCTCCGAAGGTTCCCCAAGAGCCATCACAAAACACTATCCACACTTCGGCATCTTTATTTGCTTCTTCATCCTGAGCCCCTGGCGTCCAGTCGGCAATGAAATCTGCCAATGCTTGAGACTGGATCGAGGATCTATGCACATAATCAATGTAAAATTCATTGAGCTCTGCAGCCCATTTTCCAATCCGTCCAGTAGCTTCTCTATTTCTCATGATATCCTTCAACGGCTGCGAAGAAAGAACAATAATATTGTATGCCTGAAAATAATGCCGAAGCTTCCTGGATGCCATTAAAACGGCATATAATACCTTCTCCAGCTCCGTATAATTTTTCTTTGATACACTAAGGACTTCAGATACAAAATATACTGGAACCTGCTTCTTGATTTGTCCATCAAGCTTCTCCTGGACAAGTGCTGCACTTACTGCCGAGTGTGAAGCTGCCACATATAACAACAAAGGAGCCCCTGGCGTTGGTGGAGTTAATGTTGTTAGATTTATCAAGTATTGCTTCAGCTCTTCGAAGGCTTTTTGTTGACTTGGGCCCCATTGAAAGACTTCAGCTGACTTCAGCACCTCGAAGAATGGTAAATTTCTTTCTGCTGATCTGGATATGAATCTGTTGAGGGATGCCAGCCTTCCTGTCAATCTTTGGGCCCCCTTTCTTGTAGTTGGTGGCTCCATTCGAAGTATAGCTTCGATTTTATTTGGATTAGCTTCAATTCCCTTTGTTGAAACCAAGCATCCGAGAAATTTCCCCTTCTTCACTCCGAAGACACATTTTTCTGGATTCAGCTTCAAACCAGCTTGTCTGAAACTGGCGAAGGTCTCCTGCAAATCAGCAATATGATTTTCCTGCTTCGTGCTTTTTACAATAATGTCATCAACATAGTTCAACACATTTCTGCCTATCTGAGACTGGAGAACCTTCGCAGTCATTCTGCTGAAACTCCCTCCAGCATTTTTGAGCCCCTCAGGCATCCGAAGATAGCAATATGTGCCACTTGGGGTTATGAAGCTAGTCTTCGGCTCATCTTCCTTCTTCATCCAGATTTGATGATAACCTGAGTAGCAGTCTAGGAGACTCATGAGCTCTGAAGAAGCTGCTGCATCGACTAAAGAGTCTATCCTTGGCAGCGGGAATTCGTCCTTCGGACAAGCCTTGTTGAGATCTGTGAAATCGATACACATTCTCCACTTGCCATTGGCCTTCTTCACCATAACAGTGTTAGCTAGCCACTCTGGATACTTTACTTCTCTGATAACTCCTGCACTGAGGAGTCTTTTTACTTCATTGCGAGCCCCTTCGGCCTTGTCATCAGACATTTTCCGAAGCCTCTGCTTTCGGGGTCTGAAGGATGGGTCAACATTGAGCGAATGTTCAATAACATCCCGATTTACTCCACAGAGATCATTAGCTGACCATGCAAAAACATCTTTGTTGTTGAACAAAAACCTTATCAAGGTTTTCTCCTGGTCTTCAGATAATTGCGAGCCCAACAGCACTTTCTGCTCTGCTATATCTTCACACAATAGCATGGGCTTCGGCTGATCTGCTGAAGCTGCTTTCTCCATTCTGAATTTGTACTGTTCACAAGCTTCAGCTCCATCTATGTTATGGATTGCTTTGGAGTCAGTCCAGCTTCCTTCGGCCCTTCTAGCAGCTTCCTGGCTTCCATGAATAGCAATAGGCCCTTGGTCCGAAGGTATCTTCATGCAGAGGTAAGCTGGGTGAAGAATTGCTTCGAAGGCATTGAGAGTACCGCGACCAATGATAGCATTGTAAGGATACTCCATGTCAACAATATCAAATACAATTTGCTCAGTCCTTGTGTTATTAACAAATCCGAAGGTTACTGGCATGGTAATCTTCCCAAGTGCTGCAATCTGCCGTCCTCCGAAGCCACAAAGAGGGTGTGTAGCATCATGGACCTTGTCTTCGGGCTCTTGCATTTGTCTGAAGGCCTTAGCAAATATAATATCAGCTGCACTGCCTGTATCAACTAAGACATTGTGGACCAGAAATCCTTTGATCACGCAAGAGATAACCATGGCATCATTGTGGGGATAATCCTTAAGCTGAAGGTCTTCCTGAGAGAAAGTGATTGGAATGTGGGACCATTTTGACTTGATGAAGGGTCCCTGTACTCCAACATGCTGCACCCTTCTCTGAGCCTCCTTCTTTTGCTTCTTGTTAGCCGGCTCTGAGCAAGAACCGCCTGTTATCGGGAGCACCAGCTTCGAAGCCGAAGCAGCTTCAGCTTGATTGTTGAACGAAGCCATCAGCTCAGAAGAGTGGAAGTGAGTTCACCGGAGGTGGGCGCCAATGTTGGGGACTTGTTCTCAAGTGCTATGAATTAAGAACAAGGCAACACAGAAAAGGTTAATGATTAATGCCCTTCGTCCTTCAGAGCATTATCTCCCTTGGGATATAATGATCTTCAGACGAAGGTCATGAAGGACGTACCTTCGGCATTACAAAATATCTCAGTGGAAAGAGAAATATATGAAGCATGAGAAATAACATGAATAATCTCGTGTCATCACTAATATCATTTAATCATATGATCATGAATGTACTTGAATAATATTGAATTACATTTTTACCTTCAGCTCGACAGAAGGCAAAAGACCAAGCGTGACGCGCGAGTGAATACAAGTCAATGTGTACAGTACGGGGTACTGTTCATCTATTTATAGACACAGGACACAGCCTGTGACAAATTACAATTATGCCCCTCATAAAAGATAACAATCATTGACTCAGACCTTTATGGATTAAAAGGTCATTCTATCTCTATGTCGGTTTGTAATGCCGAAGCTTCACGAAAAGGAACCTTCGGCCATCTTCTGGGGACAACTTCAGCCGAAGCTGCTTCTTCCCGTAAGACCTTCGGCGCAACGAAGCACGGCCCCAACACTTAGCTTCTAATCTGACGGTCCTAATCGACTAGTACCCCTTCGCTGCATCAGTTTTACAAAAGAATCCCCGAGAAAATCACTAAACAACTCGCGGTCCACTACAGGATAGAACCGAGTTTTAGGAAATTTTGCCCCAGATACCCTGAACTTTCCTGTAATTGACGCGCAGTCCAGAAAACTTATAAATTGGATAAGTAAATATGGAAATGGATTTTTAATTAAAAAAATGCTAGAACTTATTTAATTCCTAGAAAATTCATACTTAGTCCAAATTAATCCATTCCAGTTCCTATAATTTTTGTAATAATGTTGTTCATCACATAGTGTCACTGTTTTGACATGAAAACTATATTAAAATTTATATCTTAATTAATGTTATACCAAGCACATAAAAACCTTTGGAAATTCATAACTTAAAATCTATAACTCCAAAATTAATGATTCCTGTTCCTATGGTCAGATTATTAATATGTATTTTGTATACATGTTTGGTGTGATGTTAATTTTCTCTTTATACTATGCTTGTTTGTATTGTGGCGAGTAGAAGTGCCATTGGCTGAGGATCCCGGTGTTCAGCAGGTAGAAGTTGCTAAGCAGGAGCTCATTGAAGGCAAGTTGTGCCCTTGACCACTTTTATTACCCAATAATGTTCTTTATAATCATTTATTCCTGCATAGGTTTAATTTTGCTGGGACCTAATAGGTTGCCCTAGTCTGCTTATCTTTTTCCTTGTTCACCCCTGAATCATTTGGGTAGTTTTGCTATTGCTCTATGGTTTTGGGTTTAATATTACATTATATCCATGTTCCAATTATACTTTTATTTATTTATGTTCATGTCAAGATCATTGATTTTAATTGGAACATGGTGCTTAACTTGAGAAACATGTGCCACCACAAGGGTGGAATGGGACGCCCTTGGCTGACTAACTAGGAAAGCAAGTGGTGGACTACCTTACCCGATAGGGGCAAGGGCAATAGGGGAGTAGGCGTGTAAGGAGGTTCCCGGGTTGATTTTGCTGCGATGGCAGTCAGACAGGGATTCCTGCATTGCTCTTCCTAGAAACTGTAGCGGGTTTTCTGAAGCTAGTGGAACTAGGTAAAGGCTTCGTAGTGTTACCCTACCTCGCTTTCTTGGTAGAGGTGTATGGGGTTCATGACCCCTTGGCAGATCGGTAACATGACTTGTGGGTAAAGGGTACCACCTCTGCACAGTGTAAAACTGGTATACTAGCCGAGCTTACAGTCATGAGCAGCTCAGGACTTTCGCACGACGAAATTATGAAACTAAATTCAATTTGTCATTTGCATTGCATGGGATTTATTATTAATTTTGTTCTATTATTCTTATTATGGTTTGGTATTTACTTACATATAGTAATTGCTAATAAAATTTGACCAACTTATTAAAAGTAACGCTCAACTTTAACCCATATTATTGATCAGCCTTACACTTCACGTGAACTCCCACATTTGGTGAGCTCATGCACATTATTCCCCACAACTTGTTGAGCGATGAACATATGTGAGCTCACCCTTGCTGCCTCACAACCCTCCCATAGGAGAAGAACAGGTGGCCCAGGAGGAGCCGCACAATGAGGAGTTTGACTTGATCTAGGTGGCGTCTCCTAGTCGACTTTAGGGCGCCAAGGATGGACTTTAGTTCGTTTTATATTTATCTTTTATTTTGTAAGACTTCTGCTATGTAATAAGTACTCTAATGATATTGTGACATTTATCTCTATACAATCTATTATTATATGTGTTGTCTTCTTTGGCGCATGTATGAGACTCACCCGGCTTTAACCCCTTAAATCCGAGTGTGACAGGGAACCGTAGAACTCACTAGTCCAAAAGGAGAAAGATTCGAAGTCATGATTACCTTAACCCCCTCTACCAGACATGCCATTTATCTAGAAGATGGTAAATTTGTGGGCAGACACATCCAAGTGGTTAGAGAGTTCCCAGATGTCTTCATAGAGGAGTTACCTGGAATTCCACCAGATAGGGAAGTTGAATTTGTTATTGATCTCTTACCTGGAACAGCTCCTATTTCAAAAAGGCCATACATAATGTTCATTGAAGAATTAAAAGAACTTAAGAAACAACTAACAGAGTTGCAGGAGGCGTGGTACATTCATCCAAGTTCCTCACCTTGGGGAGCACCAGTTCTGTTTATACAGAAGAAGGATGGTTCATAGAGGATGTGTGTTGATTATAGATCACTTAATGACGTCACAATTAATAATAAGTATCATTTACCTTATATTGAATATTTGTTTGATCAGATGAGAGGTGTCAGGGTATTCTCTAAGATTGATATCAGATCCGGTTATAATCAAATGAAAATTAGACCTTCTAATATTCCCAAGACGGCCTTTTCTACCCGGTATGGTCTATATGAGTTCACTATCATGTCGTTTGGCTTGACTAATGCACCAGCCTACTTCATGAATTTGATGAACAAGGTGTTTATGGAGTTATTTGATAAGTTTGTCGTGGTATTTCATGGACAACATCCTGGTCTATTCCAAGAATGATGGTGATCATCAGGAACATCTGTGATTGGTACTACAGAATTTAAGGGATAATCAACTCTATGCCAAGTTTAGCAAGTGTGAGTTCTAGGTTCATGAAGTACCATTTCTTAAGCACATCATCTTCAATGGAGGAATATCAGTGGATCTAGCTAATTGAGGGAGATAGTAGGATGGAAGATACCAAGCTCGGTCACTGAAATCCGGAGTTTCCTGGGACTTGCGGGTCATTACCGGCGTTTTATGTAATACCCCTGGTGTTACTGGCACTAAAACTTGAGCATGGCATCATATGCATTGACATTTCATTTTGTTTGTTACACCTAGAATGCATCCACTAGGTAAAACTTCAAAACAAGTGAGATGTGGTGGCTTTAAGTATTCTTAACTTTAGGGTAAGTACTTAACCCTGGAATTAGGGCATGTGGGTAATGGGAAACCAAAATGAGTAATACCTCATAAGTCATTGGAAATATTCGTAAGAGATTATGTTTGATGGATTTGAGTGGCACAAAAACCCTAGAGTGCTCAAAACCCTAAAAGGAACCCTAGAAAACCCTAATTTGTGCCCTAGGGGGTGATTTCAAATTCTATACACTTTTGGACCAAAGTGTATATATCAAAGTGGTAGAACACAACCAAACAACTTTTACATTGGAGGATTTTCAAGTAATGTGGAGCAAATTGGACTTAAGTGCAAAAAGCCTCAAGGGCATCTATGTGACTAAATCTGAAATTTTAGTGTAATTTGGCCAAGTTTGAGGCCTTATATTTCTTAATCTATGAGGATTTTGCCCAAGGTCAATACATCAAACTTGTAGAGCTATGATAGGAGTACAACTTTGATTAATGGACATGAAGTTGGACTGTCAGTCACTATTGAAGACTGAATTTTGACTGACAGTGAGACCAGATGAACTTTGTGATCGAATTGTGGGGGATTTAGTGGATGTTTGTGCAAGACCATTGTAACAAAGTTATAGTTGGTACATTGGACAACATCTTTGCTGCAGATGAATGAGTGAGTTGCCACACAAAGATTTGAGAACAAAGCCCTGCAAGTTGTGCCGTCAGACAGCCTGAAGAAGATTGGTACAGTGACTGAATCAGATGCCAAATTCAGTGAACCTCATTGCCTGTGACCTCCACGCCTCGATTCACGCTGGTGCCATGATTCGTGCCAGTAAAGAGAGGATAACCGTGGTGGTTAAATGATCTTGGGGAAGGAGGGCTTGGCCAGAGCTGAGTCACCATCGTACCCACTTGCCCGCGTGGTCGGTAAAATATCGCTGCCGGTGCTCGCCAGGATCATAGCAAGGGACACGTAGTCGCCTAATACACCGCATTGCCGTGATCGTGGCATCCCCTAGATAGTGACTATCGCACGATAAACGCATGCGCTCCACGGTGAGCCTCGGTAATTGCCTCACCAGGGAGATAAGCTCCACTCTCCTCCCAAATTCAGAGCCGCCGCTTAAAGCTTCTATAAATTGATACCCCAGTGTGCTTCGCCAAGTTGTTATGAACCCAAGACACCAACTCTCATCTCCGATTAGCCATCGTAGCCAGAGAATTTGGGTTTTCCCCCAAATTGGTCGTCTGCGCCGCCGTGAGTCACCCCACCGTGGTCAGCCACCTCCAGGTCCGCTCTCGCCCTCCTTACCCTCGTTTCAGCACCCTTGCACGCTAGGGATGCATGTCGGTTCAACCAATTGAGCTAGACCACGCTTAATCGTCGGGAATGCCTCGGTTTGTCCTTGGTGTTCGCCATTGTCGTGGGTAGGAGAATCTAGGGCCGGATTAGTTCAATTAGGGCATGGACTGGACTCGCCTAGGCTCGGGGATGGTGATCTAATGCTTAGTTCCAGCAGTCGTCGTCGTTTTGGACAGATTCCATTGAAGAGATGGCCGGCGGGCGAACGCGCCATCAATAGGGCCTGAGTTGGAGAAGAAATAGAAACCCAGGGGTGTTTGTGAAATCGTTAGTGAGACGTGTGAATAGTAAGTAGGGATTCATTACTGTTTCTTCGAATAGCCGGGGACCTCTGTGCAAAACCACCAGCGCGGGCGCGCGCGCGGGCGCATTTCGCCTAGACTTGGGCCGAGTCAGGTTAGTATCAGCCCAATACTGTTCCTTGTTTTACTTTTTCTTTTTTCTGCCAAGTTTGGAAATTTATAGGAAATTCCAGAAAAATGATAAAATCATGGGACCAATTTTGCTGGACTCCTAAATTCATCTAGTATTTAATAAAAATAGTTCCAAGATTTTTAGTTCAATCCAGGATTTATTTAGTATTTAAAGATGCCTAAACCTAGCCTTTTAGAATTTTAGAATTATATTGATAGCTCCAAAAATAGTAAAACTTTTTGGGTGAGCTTGATATGATGATTAAAACCCTTGGGTAAAGTTTGGCATGCTTTGGACATCGTTTGAACCCAAACCCAAGAAACTAGCTTTCTAGGATTTAAATACCTAACCCTAATAGAGCACTAAACTTGGAAACTCTAGTGACTAGTGGGCACCGTAAAGGAAAGTTGTATTCAAGATACAACTTAGTGTGTTTCTATTGTAACTGCATATTCATTGCATCACATAAGCACTCATGTATAGGTATTGTTATGTATACAAAATGAAGAAGAAGTGGTAGTCGAAGAAGAAACTGCCCCACAAGCTGAAATTCCACCTGTCGAGGACAACTTCTACTTTGATATTTGTGGAATTGATCCTGAGCCTCCTACAACACAAGGCAAGCCCCGATGCATTTGCCCCTTCCTTGTTATTTTAAACTCTTTATCACTTGAAATGATGCATTAGGTTATAGGAGTTCAGTGATAAACAATTGCTTCATTTCCTTCCTTGGAACTCTTTACCATTCCTTGATACCTGTTTTACTTAAAAAAATTTTGATGCTTAGTCCTACCATAGAAAACAAAATGTTTTGTATTAAACAAAGATGATGCTTCATATGGGGTGGGAAGTTTTCAAAGAAAAGACTTGATGGTGAATCCATCATGGCCATGATGGGTTCAACATCGAAAAAGATGTACCTCTGACATATACCAAACTTTGGGTTTTAAATGATAAAGACGATACCAGTCGGGTGACTTGCACGAGAATGAAGTCTCGGTGTAGTATCTCTGTCTGAGTCGATTAAGGACCGTGTCGATGTAGGCTTGCTGATTGAGGACCCTTTTACTGGCCACATGTCTCGTCATGGGTAATTTTTTCCTCGGTCGGACCAATACTAGAAAGGCCAGCATGTAATGGGAGTGGAGAGATGGCGAGAGTAGCGTGTACCCTCCGTGGCAAGAGGCTGGACGGTGGTGTATCTGTGCTCTCGGTTGGTGTGAACTCGGTCTGGTCTTGAGAAACCCGGTGGTGAGTTGACATATGCAAGGGTTAAGTGCTACATATGTCGTGTGGTTGGAGATCCCCAGATGGGTATTAATCGATTCGGATTACCATTACTTCTTGGATATGAAGACTTGGTCACTGCCCTACATGTAGCAATCCAGTAATGTGAAGGGTTGATAAAAGATGGCTAGTGTAGGCCAAGTGCTTGAACTAGGATAGAAAGAACTCTAGATACAGGTAATGACTTAACCTGATAATAAAACTGGATTTTTAAGGATCCACTATTAGTAAGCATTTCAGCAAACATAGTTTTTAGTTCTTGATCAGCCTTACCTTGAATCCCACAAGCCAGCATATCCTTGAGAGTATTTTCCTTTGTTGGGTAAGACTTGCGAAAGTACACTCCATACTCAGGGTTTTCGAACCCATGTTGTAGGTGATGAAATAGTGGAGTTTTACTGTTTCTGCTCGAAGGTGGTGCCAAAGGAGGAGCCAAATCAGTAAACTGTTGGGGGGGGATGTGTTGCCTCCTAGTTTAAAACACTAAGCTTTTGTGTGGGAGGATGTTTTACCTCTGTGTTTTGTAATAATAAGTTATGCACTCATAACACCCGGTACTGTAATAATACTCTCTTTATACTTTAGTAATGATTATGTTATTGTAATCCGCTTCCGCTTATTCTTTTCTTCGATTATGTGTGTAATGTCTGCATGATGGGTGAAGCGCTCTTGGGCGATATGATGATGATACAGATGACCGAACTTTGTCGAGTGATTATGTGCATCTACATGGTTGTCCGAAGTCCTTAGGACAAGGAGATATGTTGGTGGGCCTAATACCTTGGGAGGTTCCATGACAGCTGGTATCAGAGCGAAGCCCATCTCTTCAGACATTACGTAGTATTTCAAAAGAATTTTTAAATACTTACCCTAAAATATTCTTTGATTCATATCTTACCACTTTCTGGTAGTTGCTTATCTTGTAAAGTCGTATATGAGGATGTAGGGGATCGACGAAAGATTGATCCCATAATTATTAGGTTATGCATGCATCATGTTTACACTATACTAATAAATCTTCCCCTCTTAAGGAGATATGGCGCGCACTAAAACTACCCAGCGCAAATCCACTAGACCTCAGGGTGTGCCTTGACATCAGCTGGCCTCCAGGCATGAAGCAAGCAGCAGTGGAAGCAACGACCCTATCGGGGATTTGGAGGCCAGAGTGGATTGCCTCAGGTCTGAACTACGCCACGGGTGTAGGGAGCGTGTGCGCGATAGTCGCCGCATTGCTGAACTATCAGCCAAAGTTAATCACCTGCAGTACGAAATTTTGGAATGCGATACGACCATTGACTGGGTCGTAAACTCGTGCTCTTTTGCTTGGGACTGTGAAGCCAAAGCTCTAGCTCGAGTAACAGAACTTAGTGCATCCCTCAAAAACCTGCAAGCGTACTGCAATACCTTGCATGAAGAAGTGCATGTATTGTATGATCGGCTGCACCCGAACATGCCACCCGATGTGGCAGCAATGGGAGCCCGACCATCTGGAACAACAAATGCAGGATTTGATGGGGTAATTGATCTTTTTGGAGCCCCTCCTTCCATGAATCTTGTATATGAACGGTCTCCTGAACCAAGCAGTGGAACAACTAAGGATGAAGAAGATTAGAGTAGTATAGTCTAAGTAATGTACTTATGTAAAATAAGTAAGGCAGTTGAGTTGTATGATGGAGTATGTATAATTACTACTGTTCTGCAATGAAATAAAGATGGTGTATGTTTGGCATGTTATATTTCCAAATGTTTCATTGCCTCAGATGCCATCCTGGACCTGTGCTCATGACAGGGCAGGTACATCCTGCGGCGGGGAGGACACTCCCAATCCGCCACAGGTACCTCCTACCCTGGCCGAGGCTATCGCTGCCTTGGTCAATGCCACCACCGACAACACGCGCTTTCTGCGCAAAATGGTGGGCAACCAATTTCAACAACACGGAGGAAGAGTTCCCCCTCAATGACCACAAGATACTACCTACCTAGGGTTCTCCAAAACCCGACCACCGCTCTTCGTCAAGGCAGAGGAACCCTTGGAAGCCGATGAGTGGGTGCGAGTAATGGAACAGAAATTTGGGCTAATTCGATGCACCGAGGTTCAGAAGCCCCTATTTGCCGCTCAGCAGTTAAGTGGCCCTGCCAGTACCTGGTGGGCAAACTTTTCCGCCATCCAACCTGCGGTACATCAAGTCACGGGAAGAGTTCAAGTTGGCATTTAGGGAACATTATGTCCCGGAGGGAGTGCTACAAATGAAACTGGAAGAGTTCATCCAACTGAAGCAAGGGGGAGATTCTGTGATGCAGTATCTCAATAAATTCAATCACCTCTCCTAGTACACCATTGATCACGTAGATATAGACCTAAAAAAGAAGAATTGTTTTATGAGGGGACTAAATGACAGACTCCATTATAAGATGGCAACATGTTTGGACCTCACATACAGCAGGACTATCAGTATAGCACTGGTAGTTGAAGCCAAAAATGCGGGACATGAAAAGTCAAAGGGATATGCGGGTGAAGGATCGACTCAAGGACCTAAAAAGAGAACAAGGTTGGTAATCTGACCTTTCAATCCAAATTGTTCTTCACCCCGCTCACCTTCATATCCTTCAAATAGCCCGTATTTATTCGTCCCACTCCTGCCCCCGCTTCGACCAATCAGCCAAATGCCCCTGGTACTTGTTTCCCTGCCCTTCCCAGTTCCTTCAATGGTTGCTTCAATTGTGGAAAGTCCGGACATTTCATCAAGGACTGCCCATATCCAAAGCAAAGCAAATCCAACTTTTAGCAGACTTCTGGGAACTCAAATCAAGGAAAGGGGAACACGGCCAAATCTTCAACGGGCAAAAATTTGAAGAAAACTGGACGGGTCTATTATACCTAGGTGGCTACTACACCGGAGGGCGAACCGGTGATGATGGGTACGTTCCTTGTTGCCAACCACCCAGTAGTTATCCTTTTCGATTCTGGTGCATCACATACCTTCATAAGCAAGACTTTTATGGAGAAATATTGCATACATTGCACAAAATCAAGGGAGGGATTTGTTATCCACTCACCTGGGGCCCAAATATTTACTAAGTAGCCTTCCACATACCCGTAACTCTAGCCGGATGGGAATTCCTCACAAACATGATTGTTATAAAAGGGCAAGATATAGATGTGATTCTGGGAATGAATTGGTTAGCCCAGAATAAAGCCATCATCAATACGGACCAAAGGACCATTAAGTTAAGTTATGGTCATGAAGAATTCCAATTGTCCATCCCTATAGCTGTCCCAGTCAAAGCATCTGGACAAGTTTTTGAGACCATAGTACAAGAAATTCGGGATATTCTAGTAGTATGTGAATTTCTGGATGTCTTTCCCAAGACTTGCATGGATTGCCTCCTAAAAGGGACGTGGAATTTGTAATTGAATTAAAGACTAGTACGACTCCTATTTCTAGAAGGTCGTACCGCATGCCACCTAATGAACTGGTAGAACTCAAGACTCAACTACAAGATTTGTTGGAGAAAGGGTTCATTAGACCAAGTTCATCGCCGTGGGATGTCCAGCAAATTTTGTCAAGAAGAAGGATCAGACACAACGAATGTGTGTGGACTATAGACCCCTCAATGAGGTTACCATCAAGAACAAGTATCCTCTTCCTCGGATCAATATTATATTCTATCAACTTACTGGAGCCTTGTCACACCCGACTTTAAGGAACAAAGCCGGGTGCATCTCATACATGCGCCAAAGAAGACAACATATATAATAACAGAGTGTATAGAGATAAATGTCACAATATAATCAGAGTATTTAATACATAGCGGAAGTCTTACAAAATAAAAGATAAATATAACACAAATTAAGGATCGCCGGCGCCAATGTCAACTGAGAAACGCCACCTAGATCAGATCAAACTCCTCGATACTTGACTCCACTTGAAACCACCTGTTCTTCTCCTGTGGGGGGGGGGTGTGAGACAGCAAGGATGAGCTCACACATGTTCATCGCTCAACAAGTTGTGGGGAATAATGTGACATGAACTCACAAAGGTGGGAAGTTCATGAAGTGTAAGGCTTGTCAACAATAGGGGTTAAAGCTGAGCATTGCTTTTAAGTAGTTAGTCAAAATTTTATTAGCAGTTACTAAGTGTAAGTGAATACCAAACCATAATAAAATAATAGAACAAATTTAATAACAAATCCCATGCATATGCAAATGACAAATTGAGTTTAGGTTCCATAATTTAATCATCGGAGAGTCCTGAGCCGCTCATGACCGTGAGCTCGGCTAGTATACCAGTTTTACACTCTGCAGAGGTTGTACCCTTTACCCACAAGTCGTGTTTCCCATGTCGCCAGGGTTAGCTAGGCCCTTAGACACTACCAAGGTGAATGGCTAGGGATCCACTACGAGGCCTTTACAAAGTTCCACTAGCTTCCGAAAACCCGCTACAGTTTATAGGAAGTTCCAATGCAGGGTTCTCGTCTGACCGCCATCGCAGCAAAATCAAACAAGGACCTCCCTACACTGACCACTCCCCTACTGCCCTTGCCCCTTTCGGGTAAGGTAGTCTTCCACTAGCTTTCCTAATTAGTCAGCCAAGGGGTCCCATTCCTCCCTTGTGGTGGCACGTGGTTCTCAAGTTAAGCTCCATGTTCCAATTAACAATAACATAATGATCTTGACATGAACATAAATAGAATAACAAAATAACTGGAACATGGATATAATGAAATATTAACCCAAAAACCACGTAAAGCAACAGCATAAACTACCCAAGTGATTCAGGGGTAATCAAGGTAATGAGATAAACAATCTAGGGTGACCTATTGGGTCCCATCAAAATTAAACCTATGCATGGTAAATGATTATAAAGAACATTATTGGGTAACAAAAGTGAATCAAGGGCACAACTTGCCTGGCACTTGAGATTCCTAGTTACCAGCTTGCTTTTCAGATGACACGTGTCCTCGCGCTAGTCGTAGCAATACAAACAAACATGGTATAGATAAAATTAACATCACACCAAACATAATAACAAACTGAATGATAATGATCTACGTGAAGCTACGAGACTAACGCAACTTGAACGGATCAAATCAGAGTTAAAACGGAGGAGTTACGAATTTCCTAAGGTTTCATGTGTTTGGTATAGGATTAATTAGGAAATAAGTTTTAATATGATTTTCATGTCAAACCAGATGTACTATGTGATAAACAATAATATTACAAAATTATAGGAATTGGAATGGATTAAAAAGGAGTTCATATGAAGTTTCTATGAATTATACAAGTTTCTAGTATTGTTTTTGTATTAAAATCATTTTCTAAAATAAATCCTGAATTTCCTCAGGATTCTGGACTGCGGAAACTATTTTAACCAAGCTCAGGGGGTTCTGTAATAAATTCCAGGACCTGTTTGTAGTGCTCCTACCACTAACGTGGATTGCGGGTTAATAACAGAAATGCCTGGGGTCTCTTAAAGAAAAATACCAAGGCTAGTCAGCGCATCATAACCGCAGCCCTCCATTCACAGATCCATGGCTCAGATCAAACCACGAAGCGATACGCGATGATTCTAATCTCAGCCATGGGCTAAAGATCTAACGGCCGAGGTTTCATCAAGCGAGGATGCGATCCTATTCGTCCAGACACGATCCAACGGTGCCAGGGTTCCTTCCCCAATCCAACCGAGAAGCGGCGGCGCACAACGTCCACCCCAGCGGCGCCATAGCCGGCGCGAAGTGACCCAGGGATCCATTGCCCTAACTCCCCTCCCAAACGATAATACACAGAGCGCCGGTGACCGCAAACTTCAGGGAGGGCACGTTACCTTCAGCAGTGAAGAAGGGAATTCCGTCGTCGAGTTCTTGCGGACCGGAGATAGTCGCTACCCCTGACGAGCCATGCAGGCTCCCAAACGACGAGGGCGCCGTCGAGCAGAGAGTGGCGCAAGGTCACGGCGGAGCAGCTTGGGCGCTGCAGGGAGCTCGCCAAGGAAGACTGGCCGAGCGGACCTGGCAGGGAGCCATCCGCCGTAGGATGCTCGCCATGGAAGGCCATCTCGGTGAGCGCGCAAGGGTCAGAGGGCATGGCGCCCAAGCCTTCATTTATACGGAGGAGAGAAAGTCGATGGCGCTTGGATTTCGGATCGCGCGCATACTTATCCATCCCATCGCAAGGAACGGCGAGTTTTCAGGAGGCCGTTGCAACAAACTCTAGTTCGATTTGAGCTCCCGTCGAAGGCGAGGCAGTGGGTCCCGCAGAATAGGGGGAGGACGTTGTTCCAGCCGAGACGATGAATACCTGGGGCCGAGCGCTTTGTACGGCGGACGGAGGTGGGGATCGCGGCGAGGATTCAGTAGCAATGACCCAACGATTTTCTCGGCAGCAGACCAGAGCGATACATCGAGCTTTGGTCATTAGTTAGGAGATGAACCTGACAGGTGAGGGCGGATCGTCATTGAGTGATGGTGCTGCGCAAAGCTGACGAGTGGCTGACATGTAGGCCACCACGGCAGTGCCCCCGCGCGGTGAAGAGCAAAGCGCGCGCGGCAAGGGACACTGGCGGCTAGGGTTTTAGGGCAGGCGCGGGATAGGTTTAAATGGGCCGGCCTAGGGGGGAATTTGGCCCAGGTAGCTTTTATTTCTTTTTATTTCCTGCTCCTTTCCTCTTCAATTTATTTCCAAATCCAATTTCAATTCCATTTTAAATTCCAAGTGTGTGACAAATTCCTCTTCACATTAAATGTTCAATTTGAACATAGTATGGTAATTATTTATTTATTTATAGCTTTTATTTTGTTTTGTATAGTATTTCTCTCTTTCTATATTATTTCCAATTTCCCCAATTTGCACTTTTGGGATTAAATTCAATTCTCTTCTCGTTATTATATTTCCATGTTATTTCTCTTTTTTTTTGACTTACAAAATTCAAATTTCAATCTGAAATAAAGTTTAAGAATTCAACTTTAATGCCCACTAAAATTCAATCATGATGCAGTAGACATCCATTTATTCTAATTAATTCTTTTGTTTGCTAAATGTTTGAAATATGAGACACACTCATATTGTTTATTTCTTTTTAGGAGAATAATATTTTGAATGTGGAATAAGAATTAAAAGTTACTTCAAAATTAAATATTCATGTAAATAATTGTTTATGATGCATCATTTAATGATATGCATAATCATTTGGTTGAATAGAAAACCTTTCTTTTACTTCTTTTTCTAAATAATTGTGGGTTTTCATAATTCAGTCCTCCATTTCGCACTTAAGTATAATTTGAGATATCTGAATTTACGATTTTATCTCTTCATATTTTTGTTTTATTATTATTACATTCTTATACACATTTTGGGCATTACAAATCCTACCCCCCTTAACAGAAATCTCGTCCTCGAGATTTGTAAGGAATGGGTGTATAACTATGTCATCACAGAACATATGCACACACAAAAATCTTGGCATGATGCATAATTTATTAGTAGCACATGCGGTCAATTAGACCTTATTATTCCTCCTAAAATAGTATCATACTAAATACTAACTAAAGTAACATTTAGGTCTTACAAATAATAGTAACGTATATATACGTTTATGTAACTTGGTGGAGCTGGTGGTTAGGAAAGCATGGGTGTATATATGTATGTCCACTTTATTATGTAGGATAGAAGATGCCTTTAATGCATAGATAGGTTTGGGCAAGAAAGGATAGGGTAAGGAAATACTCCATCCAAGATTGTGGATCTTGATTCCTTTGAAGGTCTGGCTTGAATCTTATCCTTCCTTGATTTGATGAGGTCGATCACCTTCAATCTTCGCTCTCGAAGTTGTTATCCGAATTTGGGGACATGTAGTGAAGGTAGATTCTTAAGTAAACAAAATAGGTTAATAGGTGGTTATGAGTTAAATAAGTTTAAACAAAGTCTGTTTCATTGTTTTGCTTTTAGATTGGTCGGATAAGTTGTGTAACCTGTTATATCGGTCAAGTTTGGTGTTAGATGCCATTCTCCAATTTGGGGAAACAATTGCGGGTACATGGGGTAGGTAGGTTGAACCGAGTTTTTTTTTGCTTGTAAGATAAATGGGTTGGGCAACCTATAATATAGGCTGGGTCGTGATTTCATGAACGAGTGGGTTTAAGACACCAATTTAGGTTTAGTGCATGAGAGGAGAACAAGGTTTATAGGAGTAGGATCCAATCTTATTTTACCAGTATTATCTAACATGTTTGTCCATTATATTAGACTAGATAAGATCTACTTAATTTATTTTAGAATAGATCATGTTCGTTCCACTATTATGAGATAAGCAAGGTGGTGGGGATCTCTATGCTTATTAGAACAAGAGGGGTCTCTAAGAATAAGATAGAAATTTTTTTTAGATAGATTAGTTAGATCTATTAGGATATGATAAAATCTTTTGAGATAAGATGAACCTATTAAGGTAAGAAAGAGTCTTTCCAGATAAGATGATTCGGTTGAGATAAGAAAGAATCTTTTAAGATAAGATGGATCTAGTAGGATAAGATAGATTCCTTTAGGTTAAGAGGGATCCATTATAGTAAGAGAGAGTCTTTTGAGATAGGAGGGATCTATATAAATTAGATACACTTTAATGGAGGATAATCTAAGTTGTTTAGTTATCTTATGAATTCTATTATGCCTATACGTATATGCAGATGGAGTTGTGGACATGACTCCACGACTCATCACACTCAATCAAAGATCCAAATCAAACAAGTATCATAAGAACAAGCACTCAAGCGTATAAATACCTATAAAAATAGTTTTTGTTTTTGTTCCTAGGAGTAGGTCTCCTATTCCTAAAGGTCACTTTAGGTACGAGATTTCAAAGTGTGAAATCCACCTTTGTCTTTAGAAAGAAAAGGTAAGGATAATCAGAGTAGAACAGTAGAAGGTGAGACGGGCTCAAGATAAGTATAGAGAGATCCAGAGTAAGGTAAGTATAGAATGAATCAGAATAAGATAAGTAGGTAAGGGTTTTGTCCATTTCTATCTAGGTTTCGTCCTACAGTCAACATTTCCTCTAATACCACTTCTGTCACACCCGACTTTAAGGAACAAAGCCGGGTGCATCTCATACATGCGCCAAAGAAGACAACATATATAATAACAGAGTGTATAGAGATAAATGTCACAATATAATCAGAGTATTTAATACATAGCGGAAGTCTTACAAAATAAAAGATAAATATAACACAAATTAAGGATCGCCGGCGCCAATGTCAACTGAGAAACGCCACCTAGATCAGATCAAACTCCTCGATACTTGACTCCACTTGAAACCACCTGTTCTTCTCCTGTGGGGGGGGGGTGTGAGACAGCAAGGGTGAGCTCACACATGTTCATCGCTCAACAAGTTGTGGGGAATAATGTGACATGAACTCACAAAGGTGGGAAGTTCATGAAGTGTAAGGCTTGTCAACAATAGGGGTTAAAGCTGAGCATTGCTTTTAAGTAGTTGGTCAAAATTTTATTAGCAGTTACTAAGTGTAAGTGAATACCAAACCATAATAAAATAATAGAACAAATTTAATAACAAATACCATGCATATGCAAATGACAAATTGAGTTTAGGTTCCATAATTTAATCATCGGAGAGTCCTGAGCCGCTCATGACCGTGAGCTCGGCTAGTATACCAGTTTTACACTCTGCAGAGGTTGTACCCTTTACCCACAAGTCGTGTTTCCCATGTCGCCAGGGTTAGCTAGGCCCTTAGACACTACCAAGGTGAATGGCTAGGGATCCACTACGAGGCCTTTACAAAGTTCCACTAGCTTCCGAAAACCCGCTACAGTTTATAGGAAGTTCCAATGCAGGGTTCTCGTCTGACCGCCATCGCAGCAAAATCAAACAAGGACCTCCCTACACTGACCACTCCCCTACTGCCCTTGCCCCTTTCGGGTAAGGTAGTCTTCCACTAGCTTTCCTAATTAGTCAGCCAAGGGGTCCCATTCCTCCCTTGTGGTGGCACGTGCTTCTCAAGTTAAGCTCCATGTTCCAATTAACAATAACATAATGATCTTGACATGAACATAAATAGAATAACAAAATAACTGGAACATGGATATAATGAAATATTAACCCAAAAACCACGTAAAGCAATAGCATAAACTACCCAAGTGATTCAGGGGTAATCAAGGTAATGAGATAAACAATCTAGGGTGACCTATTGGGTCCCATCAAAATTAAACCTATGCATGGTAAATGATTATAAAGAACATTATTGGGTAACAAAAGTGAATCAAGGGCACAACTTGCCTGGCACTTGAGATTCCAGTTACCAGCTTGCTTTTCAGATGACACGTGTCCTCGCGCTAGTCGTAGCAATACAAACAAACATGGTATAGATAAAATTAACATCACACCAAACATAATAACAAACTGAATGATAATGATCTACGTGAAGCTACGAGACTAACGCAACTTGAACGGATCAAATCAGAGTTAAAACGGAGGAGTTACGAATTTCCTAAGGTTTCATGTGTTTGGTATAGGATTAATTAGGAAATAAGTTTTAATATGATTTTCATGTCAAACCAGATGTACTATGTGATAAACAATAATATTACAAAATTATAGGAATTGGAATGGATTAAAAAGGAGTTCATATGAAGTTTCTATGAATTATACAAGTTTCTAGTATTGTTTTTGTATTAAAATCATTTTCTAAAATAAATCCTGAATTTCCTCAGGATTCTGGACTGCGGAAACTATTTTAACCAAGCTCAGGGGGTTCTGTAATAAATTCCAGGACCTGTTTGTAGTGCTCCTACCACTAACGTGGATTGCGGGTTAATAACAGAAATGCCTGGGGTCTCTTAAAGAAAAATACCAAGGCTAGTCAGCGCATCATAACCGCAGCCCTCCATTCACAGATCCATGGCTCAGATCAAACCACGAAGCGATACGCGATGATTCTAATCTCAGCCATGGGCTAAAGATCTAACGACCGAGGTTTCATCAAGCGAGGATGTGATCCTATTCGTCCAGACACGATCCAACGGTGCCAGGGTTCCTTCCCCAATCCAACCGAGAAGCGGCGGCGCACAACGTCCACCCCAGCGGCGCCATAGCCGGCGCGAAGTGACCCAAGGATCCATTGCCCTAACTCCCCTCCCAAACGATAATAGACAGAGCGCCGGTGACCGCAAACTTCAGGGAGGGCACGTTACCTTCAGCAGTGAAGAAGGGAATTCCGTCGTCGAGTTCTTGCGGACCGGAGATAGTCGCTACCCCTGACGAGCCATGCAGGCTCCCAAACGACGAGGGCGCCGTCGAGCAGAGGGTGGCGCAAGGTCACGGCGGAGCAGCTTGGGCGCTGCAGGGAGCTCGCCAAGGAAGACTGGCCGAGCGGACCTGGCAGGGAGCCATCCGCCGTAGGATGCTCGCCATGGAAGGCCATCTCGGTGAGCGCGCAAGGGTCAGAGGGCATGGCGCCCAAGCCTTCATTTATACGGAGGAGAGAAAGTCGATGGCGCTTGGATTTCGGATCGCGCGCATACTTATCCATCCCATCGCAAGGAACGGCGAGTTTTCAGGAGGCCGTTGCAACAAACTCTAGTTCGATTTGAGCTCCCGTCGAAGGCGAGGCAGTGGGTCCCGCAGAATAGGGGGAGGACGTTGTTCCAGCCGAGACGATGAATACCTGGGGCCGAGCGCTTTGTACGGCGGACGGAGGTGGGGATCGCGGCGAGGATTCAGTAGCAATGACCCAACGATTTTCTCGGCAGCAGACCAGAGCGATACATCGAGCTTTGGTCATTGGTTAGGAGATGAACCTGACAGGTGAGGGCGGATCGTCATTGAGTGATGGTGCTGCGCAAAGCTGACGAGTGGCTGACATGTAGGCCACCACGGCAGTGCCCCCGCGCGGTGAAGAGCAAAGCGCGCGCGGCAAGGGACACTGGCGGCTAGGGTTTTAGGGCAGGCGCGGGATAGGTTTAAATGGGCCGGCCTAGGGGGGAATTTGGCCCAGGTAGCTTTTATTTCTTTTTATTTCCTGCTCCTTTCCTCTTCAATTTATTTCCAAATCCAATTTCAATTCCATTTTAAATTCCAAGTGTGTGACAAATTCCTCTTCACATTAAATGTTCAATTTGAACATAGTATGGTAATTATTTATTTATTTATAGCTTTTATTTTGTTTTGTATAGTATTTCTCTCTTTCTATATTATTTCCAATTTCCCCAATTTGCACTTTTGGGATTAAATTCAATTCTCTTCTCGTTATTATATTTCCATGTTATTTCTCTTTTTTTTTGACTTACAAAATTCAAATTTCAATCTGAAATAAAGTTTAAGAATTCAACTTTAATGCCCACTAAAATTCAATCATGATGCAGTAGACATCCATTTATTCTAATTAATTCTTTTGTTTGCTAAATGTTTGAAATATGAGACACACTCATATTGTTTATTTCTTTTTAGGAGAATAATATTTTGAATGTGGAATAAGAATTAAAAGTTACATTCAAAATTAAATATTCATGTAAATAATTGTTTATGATGCATCATTTAATGATATGCATAATCATTTGGTTGAATAGAAAACCTTTCTTTTACTTCTTTTTCTAAATAATTGTGGCTTTTCATAATTCAGTCCTCCATTTCGCACTTAAGTATAATTTGAGATATCTGAATTTACGATTTTATCTCTTCATATTTTTGTTTTATTATTATTACATTCTTATACACATTTTCGGCATTACAAGCCTAGGTATTCTCCAAGATTGATCTCAGATCAGGCTATCCTCAGATCCGTATTCGACCCGAGGATATACCCAAGACTGCATTCACTACGCGGTATGGATTATTTGAATATCTAGTCATGTCTTTCGGCTTAACAAATGCTCCAGCCCACTTCACGTACTTAATGAACTCGGTCTTCATTCCCGAGTTAGACAAGTTTATAGTGGTCTTCATTGATGACATTCTGATC
Organism: Zea luxurians; assembly: GCA_029449295.1. Taxonomy (NCBI): domain Eukaryota; kingdom Viridiplantae; phylum Streptophyta; class Magnoliopsida; order Poales; family Poaceae; genus Zea; species Zea luxurians. The sequence continues at coordinate 20,219,613 of JAOPSE010000006.1, read as the reverse complement.
TATTCTAAAAATGAAGAGGAGCATGCAAAGCACTTGTGGATCGTGCTAACGCGCTTAAGAGAGCATCAGTTGTATGCTAAATTCAGAAAATGTGCGTTTTGGATTGGAGGAAATCCAGTTTCTAGGACATGTGTTGTCTTCCAAAGGGATTGCGGTTGATCCCAGCAAAGTCAAGGATATTCTATAATAGAGCTCACCTACTACAGTGCATCAAGTTTGGAGTTTCCTTGGGCTGGCTGGATATTACCACAGATCCATTCCTGATTTCTCCAAGATTGTGAAACCCATTATGGGTTTATTGAAGAATGATACAAAGTTTGATTGGTCCTCAAAATGCAATGAAGCCTTTGAGCAGCTGAAGGTGTTGTTAACCACTGCCCCGGTGTTGGCCCAACTGGATATTAAAAATCCTTTTGATGTGTATAGTGATGCGTCAGGCAGTGGACTCGGGTGTGTCTTGATGCCAGAAGGGTGAGCCATAGCGTATGCTCCAAGGCAGCTGCGCCGGCATGAAGAACACTTCCCAATTCATGATCTGGAACTAGCTGCGGTCGTTCATGCCCTCAAGATTTGGCGTCATTATCTACTAGGAAATACCTGCCATTTGTATATGGATCACAAACGTTTGAAATATATATTTACCTAGTTAGAACTGAACATGAGGCAGAAGAAGATGGCTTGAGCTAATCAAATATTATGACTTGGAGATCCATTGTCACCCAGGAAAAGCCAATGTGGTGGCAGATGCTTTAAGTCGCAAGACTTTTTGTCATTGTCTTACAGTAAGAGCACCTAACACCACCATATGTCAAGAAATGGAGAAGTTGAATCTATGGATAGTGTAGCAAGGAATTTTGACAAATGTGAAGCTCGAGTCAGTTCTTCTTCAAAGAATTATTGACGCCCAAAGAAAAAATAAGGGTATGAAGTACATTCATGAGAAAATGGAAGCCAGCAAGGCAAATTGCTTCAGAAAAGATAATTAGGGGATAATCTGGTTTAAAGATCGCATAGTAGTGCCAAAAGATGTTGAAGTCCGCCAACAAATCCTGGATGAAGCTCATCTTAGTCGATATTCCATTCATCTGGGGAGCACTAAGATCTATCAAGACTTAAAGCAACATTATTGGTGGACTAAAATTAAGATTGAAATCGCACACTATGTGGCCATGTGTGACACTTGCAGACGGGTCAAAGCGATCCATATGAAGGCTGCTGGGCCATTACAATCTTTACCCATCCCAACCTGGAAATGGGAAGATATTAGTATGGATTTCATTGTGGGGTTACCCAGGACAACTAAAGGATTTGATTCTATCTAGGTTATAATTGATAGACTTATAAAGACTGCCCACTTTCTTCCCGTCAAGTTAAAGTATACAGTGGCCACGTACGTAGAACTTTATATTGCTCATATCCTTAGTTTGCACGGAGTTCCAAAAACAATAGTGTCGGACTGGGGACCGCAATTTGTATCCAAGTTTTGGGAAGAACTGCACAAATCCTTGGGTACTAAATTACTCCACAGTTCAGCCTATCATCCTTAGACAAGTGGACAAACTGAGAGAGTAAATCAGATACTTGATGATATGCTGCGGGCATGTGTCCTGGAGTTCCCGCAGAAATGGGATGATTGTCTGCCATTGGTAGAATTTTCTTATAATAACAGCTACCAAGAAAGCATGAATATGGCACCGTTTGAAGCACTGTACGGACGATGATGCCGAACATCCTTAAATTGGTCTGAACCGGGAGAACGGTGGTTTTTTAGGTCTGACTTGGTCAAAGAAACAGAGGAAAAAGTTCAACGGATAAGACACCACTTGAAAGAAGCTCAAGCTCGGCATAAAAGTTATGCGGATAAACTACACCGACCTTTGGTCTTTCAAGTCAAGGATTATGTATACCTGAAAGTATCACCGATGAAGGGTGTTAATCAGTTCGGGGTAAAAGGAAAGTTGGCACCCTGATATATTGGCTCGTTTCCTATTCTTGAATAGTGCGGACCAGTGGCGTACAGACTTCAACTGCCCGAATAATTATCTGCGGTACATAATGTGTTCCATGTATCCCAGTTAAAGAAATGCCTTCGGATTCCAGATCGAACCATCGAAGTGGTGGATGTTACTTTGGAACCAGACTTAACTTATTTGGAACATCCTACTCGAGTTCTAGATCAAAAGGATAGAATCACTCAAAAAATGACCCTCAAGTTTTATAAGATACAATGGAACCGACACACTGAAGACGAAGCTACCTGGGAGACTCAAGATTTCCTGGAGAAAAATTTTCCTAGTCTTTTTAGCTTCATGTAACTTGTAAGATTTGTATATCTGGTTGTAAAGTTGGAATAAACCCCTTACCACCCCTGCCCTGTAAGATAAATAAGGAAATAAAGATGTGACATGTTTCCTTTTCCACTACTTACCCTAGGACCTTAAATCTCAGGACGAGATTCTTTTATGGGGGGAAGGATGTAACACCCCTGGTGTTACTGGCACTAAAACTTGAGCATGGCATCATATGCATTGACATTTCATTTTGTTTGTTACACCTAGAATGCAATCCACTAGGTAAAACTTCAAACAAGTGAGATGAGGTTGGTTGAAGTATTCTTAACTATAGGGTAGGGTACTTAACCCTGGGATTAGGGCATGTGGGTAATGGGAAGCCAAAATCAGTAATACCTCATAAGTCATTGGACATTTTCATAAGAGATTAAGTTTGATCTATTTGAGTGGCACAAAAACCCTAGAATGCTCAAAACCCTAAAAGGAACCCTAGAAAACCCTAATTTGTGCCATAGGGGGTGATTTCAAATTCTATACACTTGTGGACCAAAGTGTATATATCAAAGTGGTAGAACATCACGAACCAAACAACTTTTACATTAGAGGATTTTCAAGTAATTTGGAGCAAATTGGACTTAAGTGCAAAAATCCTCAAGGGCATCTAATGTGACTAACTCTGAAATTTTAGTGTAATTTGGCCAAGTTTGAGGCCTTATATTTCTTAATCTATGAGGATTTTGCCCTAGGTCAATACATCAAACTTGTATAGCTATGATAGGAGTACAACTTTGATTAAGTGATTAAGCATTGGTGCTGTACAAAAATTGGAGATAAATGGACATGAATTTGGACTGTCAGTCACTATTGAAGACTGAATTTTGACCGACAGTGAGACCGGATGAACTTTGTGATCGAATTGTGGGGGATTTATTGGATGTTTGCACAAGACCTTTGTAACAAAGTTATAGTTGGTACATTGGAGAACAACTTTGCAGCAGATGAATGAGTGAGTTGCCACACAAAGATTTGAGAACAAAGCCCTTCAAGTTGATCCGTCAGATAGCCTGAAGAAGATAGCGATGGTACGGTGATTGAATCAGATGCTAGATTCAGTGAACCTCATCGCTGGTGACCTCCGCGCCGTGATTCACACCAGTGCCATGATTCATGCCGGTAAAGAGTGGATAACCGTGGTGGTTAAAAGATCTTGGGGGAGGAGGGCTTGGCCAGAGCTGAGTCACCACTGTACCCACTTGCCCTCGCGATCTGTAAAATATCGCCACCGGTGCTCGCCAGGATCGCAGCAAGGGACACATATTTGCCTGATACACCGCATTGTCGTGATCATGGCATCCCCTAGATAGTGACTGTCGCACGGTGAACGCATGCGCTCCACGGCGAGCCTCGGTAATTGCCTCACCAGGGAGATAAGCTCCACTCACCTCCCAAATTCGGAGCCACCGCTTAAAGCTTCTATAAATTGATGCCCCAGTCTGCTTCGCTAAGTTGTTACGAACCCAAGACACCAACTCTCATCTCTGATTAGCCACTATAGCCGGAGAATTTGGGTTTTCCCCCAAATTGGTCGTCTATGCTGCCGTGAGTCACCCCGTCGTGGTCAGCCACCTCCAGGTCCGCTCTCGCCCTCCTTACCCTCGTTTCATCACCCTTGCACGCTAGGGATGCTTGTCAGTTCAACCAATTGAGGTAGACCACGCTTAATCATCGGGAACGCCTCGGTTTGTCCTCAGTGTTAACCGTCGTCATGCGTAGGAGAATCCAGGGCCAGATTAGTTCAATTAGGGCATGGACTGGACTCGCCTAGGCATGGGGATGGTGATCTGATGCTTAGTTCCGGCGGTCGTCGTCGTTTCGGATGATTCTAGTGAAGAGATGGCCGGCGGGCGAACGCGGGCCTGAGTTGGAGAAGAAATAGAAACCCAGGGGTGTTTGCGAAATCGTCAGTGAGACGTGTGCAATTGTATGTAGGGATTCTTTACTGTTTCTTCGAATAGCCAGAGACCTCTGCGCAAAACCACCAGCGCCGGCGTGTGCGGGCACATTTCGCCTGGAGTTGGGCCAAGTCAAGCTAGTCTCAGCCCAATATTGTTCCTTCTTTTCCTTTTTCTTTTTTCTACCAAGCTTGGAAATTTATAGGAAATTCCAAAAAATGATAAAATCATGGGACCAATTTTGCTAGACTCCTAAATTCATCAAGTACTTAATAAAAATAGTTCGAAGATTTTTACTTCAATCCTGGATTTATTTAGTGTTTAAAGATGCCTAAACCTAGCCTTTTAAAATTTTAGAATTATATTGATAGATCCAAAAATAGTAAAACTTGTTGGGTGAGCTTGATATGATGATTAAAACCCTTGGGTAAAGTTTGGCATGCTTTGGACATTGTTTGAACCCAAACCCAAGAAACTAGCGTTCTAGGATTTAAATACCTAACCCTAATATAGCACTAAACTAGGAAACTCTAGTGACTAGTGGGCACCATGAAGGAAAGTTGTATTCAAGATACAACTTAGTGTGTTTCTATTGTAACTGCATATTCATAGCATCACATAAGCATTCATGTATATGTATTGTTATGTATAGAAAACGAATAAGAAGTGGAAGTCGAAGAAGAAACTGCCCCACAAGCTGAAATTCCACCTGTCGAGAACAACTTCTACTTTGATATTTGTGGAACTGATCCTGAGCCTCCTGCAACACAAGGCAAGCCCCGGTGCATTTGCCCCTTCCTTGTTATTTCAAACTCTTTATCACTTGAAATGATGCATTAGGTAATAGGAGTTGAGTGATAAACAATTTCTACATTTCCTTCCTTGGAACTGTTTACCATTCCTTGATACCTGTTTTACTTAAAAGTTTTCTGATGCTTAGCCCTACCTTAGAAAACAAAATGTTTTGTGTTAAACAAAGATGATGCTTCATATGGGGTGGGAACTTTTCAAAGAAAAGACATGATGGTGAATCCATCATGGCCATGATGGGTTCAACATTGGAAAAGATGTACCTCTGACAGGTACCAAACTTTGGGTTTCAAATGATAAAGACGAGACCGGGCGGGTGACTTGCACGAGAAGGAAGTCTCGATGTAGTGTCTCCATCTGAGTCGATTATGGACCGTGTCGATGTAGGCTTGCTGATTGAGGACCCTTTAACTGCCCACATGCCTCATCATGGGTAAGCTTTGCCTCGGTCGGACCAATACTAGAAAGGCCAACACACAATGAGAGTGGAGAGATGGAGAGAGTAGCGTGTACCCTCCGTGGCAAGAGGCTAGACGGTGGTGTATCTGTGCTCTCGGTTGGCGTGAACCCGGTCTAGTCTTGAGAAACTCGATGGCAAGTTGACATATGCAAGGGTTAAGTGCTACATATGTCGTGTGGTTGGAGATCCCCGGCTTGGTATTAAGCTATTCAGATCGCTGTTACATCTCGAATATGAAGACTTGGTCACTGCTCTACACGTAGCAATCTAGTAAAGTGAAGGGTTGATAAAAGATGGCTAGTGTAGGCCAAGTGCTTGAAATAGGATAGAAAGAACTCTAGATACAGGTAATGACTTTACTTGATAATAAAACTAGATTTTTAAGCATTTCTGCAAACAGAGTTTTTGATTCTTGATCAGCGTTACCTTGAATCCCATAAGCTAGCATATCCTTGAAGTCTTTTCCTTTGTCGGGTAAGACTTGTGAAAGTACACTCCGTACTCAGGGTTTTCGAACCCATGTTGTTGTAGGTGATGAAACAGTGGAGTTTTCGTGTTTCTGCTCGAAGGTGGTGCCAAAGAAGGAGCCAAATCAGTAAACTATTTGGGGGGGGGATGTGTTGCCTCCCAGTTTAAAACACTAAGCTTTTGTGTGGGAGGATGTTTTACCTCCCTGTTTTGTAATAATAAGTTATGCACTCATAACACCCTGTACTGTAATAATACTCTCTCTATACTATAGTAATGTAAATTATGTTATTGTAATCTGCTTCCACTTATTCTTTTCTCTGATTATGTGTGTAATGTCTTCGTGATGGGTGAAGCGCTCTTGGGCGATATGATGATGATACAGATGATCGAACTTGTCGAGTGATTATGTGCATCTACATGGTTGTCTGAAGTCCTCAGGACAAGGACATCAGTATGTGGGCCTAATACCTTGGGAGGTTTCGTGTGACATTTTATTGAAGGATTCTCCAAGATAACGAAGCCTATGACCTCACTACTAAAAAAAGGAAGAGAGTTTAAGTGGACTCATGAATGCCTAGAGAGTTTCAATCAACTGAAGTTTAGATTGATGTCACCCCTAGTGTTAGTTATGCTAGATCTATAGAAGGGATTTGATTTATATTGTGATGCGTGCCCTAGGGCTTTGGATGTGTTCTTATGCAAGAAGGACATGTCATTGCCTACGTGTCTCATGAGTTGCAGAAACATGAGTTGAACTACCCCACTCATGACTTAGAACTGGCAGTCGTAGTGCATGCTCTCAAGATTTGGAGGCATTATATAATGGGAACCAAGTGCCATGTCTATACTAATCATAAGAGCTTAAAATATATCTTCACTCAAAAAGATCTCAACCTTAGGCAACACCATTGATTGGAGCTCATCAAAGATTATGACATGGAAATCCACTATCATCCGGGCAAGGCAAATCTAGTTGAGGATGCCTTGAGTCGGAAGGAGCATGTTCATGTAGCTATTGTTACCCAGTTACCTGATGTGTTATGTTGGGGCCATGCTTCGTTGTGCCGAAGGTCTTACACGAAGAAGCAGCTTCGGCTGAAGTTGTCCCCAGGAGATGGCCGAAGGTTCCTTTTCATGGAGCTTCGGCGTTACAAACCGACATAGAGATAGAATGACCTTTTTATCCATAAAGGTCTGAGTCAATGTTGTAAACTTTTGTAAGGGGCATAATTGTAATTTGTCACAGGCTGCGTCCTGTGTCTATAAATAGATGAACAGTACCCCCGTACTGTTCACGCGAACCTGTCATTTGCCTTCACATCACACTTGTATTTTCGCCTTCCTCAGGACCGAAGGTACATTTGTAATTTGAAATCATTTATATTCGTTCATGTTAATAAAAATGGAAATGATTCTATGATAACATTTAAATGTTTATTTTATACCTCATGATTTATATGAATACTTCGTCCCTTGTTATTATGCTTACGAAGGTACGTCCTTCGTAACCTTCGTCCGAAATTCTTTATATCCCAAAAGGATATAATGTGGTGGAGGACGAAGGACTTTAACACTTAACATTTTCTGTGTTGCCTTGTTCTTAACTCTTAGCATTTGAGAACAAGCCCCCAACATTGGCGCCCACCTCCGGTGAACTCACTTCCACTTTTCTGAGCTGATGGCTTCGTTCAACAATCAAGCTGGAGCTGCTTCGGCTTCGAAGCTGGTGCTCCCGATAACAGGCGGTTCTTGCTCGGAGCCGGCTAACAAGAAGCAGAAGAAGGAGGCTCAGAGAAGGGTGCAGCATGTTGGAGTGCAGGGACCCTTCATCAAGTCAAAATGGTCCCACATTCCAATTACTTTCTCTCAGGAAGATCTTCAGCTTAAGGATTATCCTCACAATGATGCCATGGTTATCTCTTGTGTGATCAAAGGATTTCTGGTCCACAATGTCTTAGTTGATACAGGTAGTGCAGCTGATATTATATTTGCTAAAGCCTTCAGACAAATGCAAGAGCCCGAAGACAAGATTCATGATGCTACGCACCCTCTTTGTGGCTTCGGAGGGCGGCAGATTGTAGCACTTGGGAAGATTACCATGCCGGTAACCTTCGGATTTGTTAACAACACAAGGACTGAGCAAATTGTGTTTGATATTGTTGACATGGAGTATCCTTACAATGCTATCATTGGTCGTGGTACTCTTAATGCCTTCGAAGCAATTCTTCACCCAGCTTATCTCTGCATGAAGATACCTTCGGACCAAGGGCCTATTGCTATTCATGGAAGCCAGGAAGCTGCTAGAAGGGCCGAAGGAAGCTGGACTGACTCCAAGGCAATCCATAACATAGATGGAGCTGAAGCTTGTGAACAGTACAAATTCAGGAGGGAGAAGGCAGCTTCAGCGGATCAGCCGAAGCCCATGTTATTGTGTGAAGACATAGTAGAGCAGAAGGTGCTGTTGGGCTCGCAACTATCTGAAGACCAGGAGAAAACCTTGATAAGGTTTTTATTCAACAACAAAGATGTTTTCGCATGGTCAGCTAATGATCTCTGTGGAGTAAATCGGGATGTTATTGAACATTCGCTCAATGTTGACCCATCCTTCAGACCCCGAAAGCAGAGGCTTCGGAAAATGTCTGATGACAAGGCCGAAGGGGCTCGCAATGAAGTAAAAAGACTCCTCAGTGCAGGAGTTATCAGAGAAGTGAAGTATCTAGAGTGGCTAGCTAACACTGTTATGGTGAAGAAGGCCAATGGCAAGTGGAGAATGTGTATCGATTTCACAGATCTCAACAAGGCTTGTCCAAAGGACGAATTCCCGCTGCCAAGGATAGACTCTTTAGTCGATGCAGCAGCTTCTTCAGAGCTCATGAGTCTCCTAGACTGCTACTCAGGCTATCATCAAATTTGGATGAAGAAGGAAGATGAGCCGAAGACTAGCTTCATAACCCCAAGTGGCACATATTGCTATCTTCGGATGCCTGAGGGGCTCAAGAATGCTGGAGGGAGTTTCAGCAGAATGACTGCGAAGGTTCTCCAGTCTCAGATAGGCAGAAATGTGTTGACCTATGTTGATGACATTATTGTAAAAAGCACGAAGCAGGAAAATCATATTGCTGATCTGCAGGAAACCTTCGCCAGCTTCAGACAAGCTGGTCTGAAGCTGAATCCAGAAAAATGTGTCTTCGGAGTGAAGAAGGGTAAATTTCTTGGATGCTTGGTTTCAACAAAGGGAATCGAAGCTAATCCAAATAAAATCGAAGCTATACTTCGAATGGAGCCACCAACCACAAGAAAGGGGGCCCAAAGATTGACAGGAAGGCTGGCATCTCTCAACAGATTTATATCCAGATCAGCAGAAAGAAACTTACCATTCTTCGAGGTGCTGAAGTCAGCCGAAGTCTTTCAATGGGGCCCAAGTCAACAAAAAGCCTTCGAAGAGCTGAAGCAATACTTGATAGATCTAACAACATTAACTCCACCAACGCCAGGGGCTCCTCTGTTGTTATATGTGGCAGCTTCGCACTCAGCAGTAAGTGCGGCACTTGTCCAGGAGAAGCTTGATGGACAAGTCAAGAAGCAGGTTCCAGTATATTTTGTATCTGAAGTCCTTAGTGCATCAAAGAAAAATTATACAGAGCTGGAGAAGGTATTATATGCCGTTTTAATGGCATCCAGGAAGCTTCGGCATTATTTTCAGGCATACAATATTATTGTTCCTTCTTCACAGCCGTTGAAGGATATCATGAGAAATAGAGAAGCTACTGGACAGATTGGAAAATGGGCTGCAGAGCTCAATGAATTTTACATTGATTATGTGCACAGATCCTCGATCCAGTCTCAAGCATTGGCAGATTTCATTGCCGATTGGACGCCAGGGGCTCAGGATGAAGAAGCAAATAAAGATGCCGAAGTGTGGACAGTGTTTTGTGATGGCTCTTGGGGAACCTTCGGAGCAGGTGCAGCTGCTGTGTTGGTCTCACCATCCAAGGTTAAAACTTGTTATGCAGCAAGACTTGACTTCAGCTGTACAAATAATATTACTGAGTACGAAGCCTTGCTCCTGGGCCTTCGGAAATTAAAGGAAATGGGAATCAGAAGGGCGATTCTTAAAACTGATTCCTAGGTCGTTTCGGGTCATATTGACAAAAGTTGCAAGGTTAAAGATCCGAAGCTTGAAAAATATCTAGACACGGTCCGAAGGATCGAAGCCTCCTTCGAAGGATTTTCTGTCAAGAATATCCCTCGAGGACAAAATGAGCATGCTGATTTACTAGCCAAGTCTGCAGCACAGGGGCTGCCGTTACCTTCGGATGTCTTCTTCGAAACAATAAAGGCCCCTTCAGTGGAGCTCCTTGAAAGAGCAGTCCTCAACATTTCTCCTGTTTACAGCGAAGATTGGAGAACTGAAATAATCTCTTACCTTCAGGGTAACTTCCTATCAGATGACGAAGCTTATAATAAAAGGATAGAGGCAAGAGCTCGTCCGTATGTCATGATAGAAGGGGAGTTATACAAGCATGGAGTTTGTGCCCTGCTGCTCAAGTGCTTGTCTAGAACCGAAGGTATAGAGTTAATGAAAGAAATACATGCAGGCCTGTGCGGATCCCACATCGGATCTAGGCCGTTACTTGGAAAAGTTTTTCGCCAAGGGTTTTATTGGCCGAAGGCAGCTTCGGATGCAGCGGAGTTAGTTCAAAAGTGCGAAGGTTGTCAGAAATGTGCAAGAGATCAAAAGCAACCTTCGTCTTTGACACAGCTGATACAACCCATCTGGCCATTGCAAAGGTGGGGCCTTGACTTGTTGGGTCCATTACCACCGGCCCAAGGGAATCTAAAATATGTTATAGTAGCTGTGGAGTATTTTTCCAAGTGGATTGAGGCGAAGCCATTAGCCACAATAACTTCGGCCACTGTCCAAAAGTTTTTCTGGCAGAATATTGTCTGTCGCTTCGGGGTACCGAAGGCCATCACTGTAGATAACGGAACGCAGTTCGACTCCGAAGCTTTCAGAAATTTCTGTGATCAAATTGGAACGAAGATCCATTTTGCATCAGTCAGGCATCCGGAGTCGAATGGGCTCGTTGAAAGGGCTAACGGCGTTATAATGACAGGAATAATGAAGTTAATCTTCAATCAACCCAGGGGAAAGTGGCCAGATCAGTTAACCAAAGTGGTGTGGAGCCACAATACAACAACATCAAGGTCTACAGGCTTTACCCCATTCAAGTTATTATTCGGTGACGAAGCAATAACTCCGGAAGAAGCTAAAGCTGGATCAATAAGAGTGGTAGCTTCGGCAGAATCAGGTCCCGAAGATGCTTGTCTTGTGGAAAAAGATGCCTTAGAAGGGATCAGGCTTCAAGCCGTGGAGAATATCAATAAATACCAGGCTGAAACAGTCAAATGGCGAGATAGAAAGGTCCGACTAAAAAATATTGAGCCGGGACACTTGGTGCTTCGGAGAGTGGCCAACCCAGATACAGTGGGCAAGTTACAATTGAAATGGGAAGGGCCTTTCTTAGTAGCATCTTCGTCAAGGCTTGGTTCGTACAGACTGCAGGACATGGATGGCAACGAAATTCCAAGGTCTTGGAATGCGGATGAGCTTCGGCGATATTATGTATAACTCGATGTAACTTTTTATGTTTTTTCTTTTCTTTTTCATGGCACCCTTTTCCTTTCTAAAGGGGGAGAAAGGTTTTTAATGGGGCCATCATATGTAATTTCCTTTTTTAGTTTTATAAGAGCAAAATCCCCCAAAGAATGTAAATGTAAAAGCTGAGAGCGCACCATCGAGTGCCGAAACTGAAAAAGAGAAGAAGCTCCAAAGACGTCCCTAAGGGGATGCAGAGCTCACAGCAAAAAGTCAGCGCTGATTCCGCCGAAAGTAAAAGGCGAAGAAGCTCCAAAGACGTTCCTAAGGGAATGCAGAGCTTATACCGCCTAAGTAAAAGGCGAAGAAGCTCCAAAGACGTTCCTAAGGGAATGCAGAGCTTATATCGTCTAAGTAAAAGGCGAAGAAGCTCCAAAGTCGTTCCTAAGGGAATGCAGAGCTGATGTGTGGTTGTTTCTAAGGAAATAATGGCTGAGAGTGCGGCTTCGGACATATGCTTTGGACATTCATTCGCACATTACATTACATCATAGCATATGCATTCATAAGCATTCATTCATAGCATTTGTGTTCCTAAGTGGTTGCTTCGGCAAAAAGAAGAAGTGGTCTTTTATGGTTTGTTATGTACAAAAAAGAAAAGCTTCGGCAAAAAGAAGAAGTGGTCTTTTATGGTTTGTTATGTACAAAAAAGAAAAGCTTCGGCAAAAAGAAGAAGTGGTCTTTTATGGTTTGTTATGTACAAAAAAGAAAAGCTTCGGCAAAAAGAAGAAGTGGTCTTCTATGCTTCGTTGTGTACGAAAAGAAGGGAAGGTGTTTTTTCGCCTTCGGCTCAAAATACTGATTTCGTCCACATCAAAGCGCCTCAGTAGAAGGGTAAGAATATATTACAAGGTATGTACAAAGTTCCTTGAGAACAGTTTGATTGTATTTACAAAAGTTGTTACAAAAGTATCCTGAGTTTTTTTTCTATAGTATACTTCTACTGATCTTCACTAAGCTTCAGCTTCGGCGACGGCTTCGGCGACATATTTTAAGCATCATCTTCACCTTCGTCATCCTACATGAATCAAGGTATCGCGAGTAAAAATCAAGCGTGAAGGAGAAGGTAAGTACAAAGTATGATTTCTTACTGGATCAAGATGACTTCGAGCTTCGTCTCCAGCCTTCTCTCGCCCGCCTTTTGTCCATATCATTTTTATAAATCTATTTGAGATGCTTCGGGCGAGGTCAGGAATATCGTCCAGGATTGATGGAGACAAGGTGAAGTTGGGCCTGTTGACGATTTTTCCATGCTCGCAGCCGGCCTTCAGGAACGCTACAGCGGTACCCCGAGAAGCTACCCAGGCACAGAAGTCACCGTGCCCGGCTATAACTTCGTCAAGTTCTTCGATTTCAGCTTCAATATGATCGAAGGCTTGTGGTAAATTTTCCGCTGAAGGGTTAAACTTCCCGCTGCTGGCTCCAACAGAGTAAAATATCTTTTTTAATCGTTCAATACAATTATTGCTAAATTTCAAGCATTTGTCTTGAAGGCTTGTTAATGATTGCTTCAAGTCTGAGTTGGCCTGGACTTCGGCTTCAAGTTTCGAATTAAGCTCTAGCCTCTCCTGTTCAAATTGTTTTGATTGGCCGATAAGCTTCGAACTCAATTCTGATACTTTAGCTTCAGTCTCTGCCAGCAAGCCTTCGGTTGATTGGAGCTCGAAGTCTTTCTTTTCAATAATAGCTGATTGTTCTTTTATCTTGCTCTCTAAATTTTCAATTATAGCTTCGTGTTTTTTGTCCTCCAAGTCTTGCTGCATCTTCAGAGCTTTGCTCAGAAGCATGCTCTGCAAATAAACAACCTTTGTTAGGAATATTTCCATTATTAAAAACAATAGAAGTCAGAGAAAAGTTGTTTACCTTGAAATTGGAATAAAATAAGCTGCCGACGATATGTTGTCGTCGGTAGCGGCTGATATCTGTTTCTAGCTTCGGAAAACCGATACTTTTTGATAAAGTACCGATGACCTTAGCTCCAGTTTGGTCTCGAATGCAGCCCAATTTTTCGTCATCAATGCCTCCAAATAGAAGAGCTCCTGGCTTGTAGCCGCAAGATTTGGCATAGTCCTTAAGTTCTTCCATTTCGGCCTTCGACAGTTTTTGCCCAATTAAATTTTGAAATGTGTAGGCTTCGTCGTCCGAAGTGTCTTCGACTATTTCTTTCCCCTTCCCAGGCACTGTGGCCATGGTTTCTTCAGCAGCTTCTTCTGCAGCCATGTCTTGCAAAATTTTGTTGATGTCCTCAATGGTAGTTTCTAAGTTCACATCTTCGGCTGTAGCCGGCTTCGGTAGCCGCGACCTCCGAAGGTGCGACTTCGACGTTTGTTGTTCCCTCAACAGCTGGTGTTTTCTAAATTGACGCCCTCGGCGGCGTCTTGTCGATAACTTCGGTCACTGCAATAATTCTTTGCCGCTTTGGTTTGGTTATCTTCGTTTGTTCCGGCTCTTCCACCTTTCGAAAAAGCTTCGTCAGTTGAAGCCCTAATGGACTTAGCTTCGTGGGCACGGGTTCAGTCATTACCTTTAAAATTTCCTCCACGTCGCTGGTAGAAGGTGGTGTGGGGGTCCCCTCTTCATCGGATAATTTTCGCTTTGGAGTTGGTATTTTTCTCTTCTTGGGAATTTTCTTCTCTTTTGCTGGTTTTTCTTCATCCTTGTTCAAAGCTTCAGCCACTCTTTTTCTTTTTTGGCCCTCAGCACCCTTGTTCAGCCGTTCATAGTCAGGGTACTCGAAGCCCAGGGCATCAAGCACTCGGTTCAGCCTTCGCTTCGGACGGGTGCCGAAGGCTGCTGTCATCAGTTGATCTTCTTTTTTGGAATAATTCCCAAGGATTTCATTACACATCACCTCAACTGTGTCCAACCACTCTTGGCAGGGCTTCTTAAAGTATTTCTTGAATTTAAAATGATAAGGAAGCCGGACAAGTTCCCCCTCCTTCTTCTCCCCCTTTAACTTTGGCATTTCCCATTCTTTCAGAGTAGGGAAGACTCTGAATGCCAAGAATTCTTGAACCAGATCCCTGGTACTGATATGCTCTGCAATAATTCTGAATTCATCCATTGCCTGTTGTGTTTGACCTTCTGGTGTCATGTTGCAGCGGGGTCGGGTTTCTCCGAAGATCAGCTCGAGTGGACTTTGCACAAGCTTCTCCTTGTCGTCATCAACCTTGACATAGAACCATTCTGATTTCCAGCCTGCCGGCCATTTGCTTCGGTAGCTGATTACAGGAAACTTTGCAGTTTTCCGATAAGCAAAATTATAGCAACCAAAATTGTCATGCAATCCATCTTTTCTAGCCTTCGTCTGATAGTGCAGTTCGTGAACTCGACAGAAACTGTCGGCAAATGGCTCCACTGCTTGGCTTCGGAGGGCCCAAATATAAACGCTAAGCCTAACGATAGCGTTAGGAGTTAACTGGTGAAAGTAGATACCAAACCTCTTCAGTACCTCCGCAATAATCTCGTGTAGAGGGAATCTTAATCCGGCCTTTAGAAAGCTCTTGAAAATGACAATTTCATCCTTCGCCGGCTTTGGGGTAGTCTCTTCTCCCCAGAAGCGAAGTAGCTTCTTCTGGTTTTCACTGAAATAACCTGCTTTCACCATCTTGGAAAGATCAGCCTTTGAAACAGTCGACTTTCCGAAATCTAGGTGACTGGGCTTGCTGGGCATGGCAATACGGTAGTCATCTTCGGGATCAGTCCCTTCAATGTTTTCTTCTTCTCCTTCGGCAGTTGTCGGGTTTGCTTCAGCAGCAGGCATTTCTCCCGCAGTCACCAGTCCGGAACGCTGCATCGCTTCGGAGATGGGCACAGTATTCGAACCTTCGGCTTCGTCTCCTTCACGTGCAACTCTGGCAGTAGATCGCACTCTGGCCATTTGATTCTGAGTTTGGGGAAGTTAGATACTTTTTTCTTTTTCCTTTTCTCCCGAAGCTTTTCTTTCTGACGAAGCAGACTTCGAGATGGACCTTCGTTCGATTCTGAGAATCAAGCTTCGGCTATAGTTAAAAATTTTGGCAGCAAAACAGTGCAAATAGCAATGAATGCTGTGGTAACTTCACACCTACTCGTCTGTTTATATAGTGCTGCAGGTAAGAAGGCGAAGCGGCAGGATTTTTACACCAGGCGGGCAGTCACTTGTACTCGCTGTGCAGTGGACCGCAAAGATCAAACAGTAACTCTGCAAGGTGGGCCTGGCACGCGCTCGGAAACCGGATCGTTTCTCAGCAACGAGCTCAGGGAAGGTGTTTTTTGGACCTTCGGCTTCCCGAAGCTGAAGAGGCTTTTTTCACGGATCAAGCTCGTTACGAAAAACGATCTAGCACCGCGAAAAGGGGCTACTGTTGGGCCATGCTTCGTTGCGCCGAAGGTCTTACACGAAGAAGCAGCTTCGGCTGAAGTTGTCCCCAGGAGATGGCCGAAGGTTCCTTTTCATGGAGCTTCGGCGTTACAAACCGACATAGAGATAGAATGACCTTTTTATCCATAAAGGTCTGAGTCAATGTTGTAAACTTTTGTAAGGGGCATAATTGTAATTTGTCACAGGCTGCGTCCTGTGTCTATAAATAGATGAACAGTACCCCCGTACTGTTCACGCGAACCTGTCATTTGCCTTCACATCACACTTGTATTTTCGCCTTCCTCAGGACCGAAGGTACATTTGTAATTTGAAATCATTTATATTCGTTCATGTTAATAAAAATGGAAATGATTCTATGATAACATTTAAATGTTTATTTTATACCTCATGATTTATATGAATACTTCGTCCCTTGTTATTATGCTTACGAAGGTACGTCCTTCGTAACCTTCGTCCGAAATTCTTTATATCCCGAAAGGATATAATGTGGTGGAGGACGAAGGACTTTAACACTTAACATTTTCTGTGTTGCCTTGTTCTTAACTCTTAGCATTTGAGAACAAGCCCCCAACATGTTAGCAGAAGACTTTGAGAAGCTCAACCTGGGTATAGTTGCTCACATAGAAGGAGTTACCATAGAGGTGGAACCTACCTTGGAGCAAGAGATACGAAAGGGTCAGATCGTTGATGTCAAAATTCAAGAGTTCAAAGACCTGATGGCAGAAGATAGAGGTCCAGACTTCATGGATAATGAGCAGGGCACAATCTGGTTCAAGAACAGGATATGTGTCCCTGAGATTGATAGTATTCATAAAACCTTATTGAAGGAAGCACATAACTTGGCCTACTCCATTCATCCTGGCAGTACCAAGATGTATCAAGATATGAAACAAAAGTATTGGTGGTATGGTTTGAAAAGGGATGTAGCTTCACATGTGGCAGTGTGTGATGTTTTCAAGAGGGTAAAAGCTGAACATCCGAGACCCGCTAGACAACTTCACATGTTAAAGGTACCCGAGTGGAAGTGGGAAGAAATTGGTATGGACTTCATCGTTGGTCTACCCCACACTTCCGTTGGGCATGACTCTATTTGGGTGATCGTGGATAGACTGACAAAAGTAGCTCACTTCTTCCTATGAGGACTAACTACACGGGGATCAAGCTAGCAGAGTTGTATATGGCCCAGATAGTTTGTCTACATGGAGTACTTAAGAAGATTGTGTTAGACCGGGGATCACAGTTCACTTCTCGGTTTTGGTAGAAGTTGCATGAGTGCATGGACACGAAATTGAACTTCAGCTCGGCCTACCATCCCCAAACTGATGAGCAGACCGAGAGAACCAACCAAGTACTAGAGGATACGTTAAGAGCTTGTGTTCTTAAACATGATGGCAGTTGGGACAAGAACTTACCCTATGTGAAGTTCTCTTACAATAATAGTTACCAGGCCAGTTTGAAGATGTCCCTGTTTGAGGCTTTATATGGCAGAAAATGCAGAACTCCTCTATATTGGGATCAAACTGGTGAAAGGCAGTTCTTTGGCCAGAAATTATACAACAGGCAGAAGAACAAGTCCCGTCGATACGGGAGAACTTGAGAACTGAGCAGTCAAGGCAGAAAAGTTATGCAAGAACCTCAAGAAGGCAGTTGGAGTTTAAGGAGGGTGATCACGTGTATCTAAAGGTGTCAATGATCCGGGGTATGCAGAGATTTAAAGTTCAAGGGAAGTTGTCCCCTCACTTTATCAGACCCTTCAAAATCCTAAAGCGAGTGGGGGAACTTACCTACCAACTAGAACTACCCGACCAATTTTGTAACACCCTGATTTTTGGGGGTATAAAATTTCTTTCTAATTATTACCCAAAATCATGTGTTACTCTTCCTTTTCTCACTCAAGACATTCTCTCTCTCTAGATTCTTTCTCCCTTTTTCCTTTTGATTAGAAATAGCTTAAACTAGTGGGGATTAGTTATTTATTTTTGCCAAAACCCTATGAGTCATGACATGTTGCATCATGCTGAGCTTAAAATATTCTTTGAAGTGTTGCACAAGTTTGAATTTATTTGAATTTGAAACCTAGTTTGAATTTGGATTTGAAAAGTCTATAGAAAAAGTAATGGAAAAGAAATTAGAAAATCTAGAGAAAAAGGAAAAGAGAAAGCTGCCCAGCCAGCCCACTAAGCCCAGCCAGGCCGCGCGCCCGTGCCTCCTGAGAGGCGGACCCCGCCTGTCAGCGGCAGTTCTCCCTCACGCGCGCCCTCCCTCTCTCGCTCGCTGCCCAGTGGGGCCGATCTGTCGGTGCCTGTTTTTCTCAACTTCGCACGCTCTCTTTCTCTCTCTGCCTCGCGGGCCCAGACCCCCAGTCATCAAGCCGTTGCCCCGAGCGTCCCTCTTTTCTCTCTCTATGCCGTGGGACAGCCCTGTCAGCTCCACCCTCTCCTGCGCTCGTCGTGGACCGGCACATGCGCACTCGCGCACGTCACCGGAATTCTCGGCCACGACACTCGCCCACACGTTCAGCTCCCTTTTTAGAGCCCTGCCAGTGCCCCGCGCACACCCCTCGCCTCATTTCGCACACCCTCACCCTCTCTCGCGCTCTGTCCTCGCCGTCGGCCGCCACTGGAGACTCGCGCCTATATTCCCAGCCATCCAGCTCGCCGGAGACCGCGCCAAGCCTCCTCGAGCTTCGCCTTGATGTGAGACACCTGTCCCCGTGCCCAATTTCCCCTATTGCGCCCTGTGTTCGGCCAATTTTGCCTTCACTAGTGCTCGGCCGTGGTGGTCCGGCGTGCTTTCGTAGTGGCCGGGCGATTTAACCCGGTTTAGCTCCCCGGAGTAGGTCCCTGTGTCACCCCTGCCTCTACCGAAGCTAGCCCAGGCCTTAGCGCGCATTAAGGGCCTGTTTGGTTTGATGACTAACTTGCCACACTTTGCCTAACTTTTCTGCCTAAGGTTAGTTATTCAATTCGAACGACTAACCTTAGGCAAAGTGTGGCAGGTTTAGCCACGAACCAAACAACCTCTAAGTCCCCTCCCCGTGGCCGGAATGGCTCACCGGAGTTTCTCCGGCCCGCCCGAGACCTTCTCACCGCCGTTCTTCCCTCTCTGCCCGTGGATTCATGGCCCTTTCCCCGCCATTGGGTTCGCCGTGGCGCCCTCTTCCTCTCTGCCCAACTCCGGTGACCCCGGAGCCACCTTAGCTCGCGCCTGCCTCAACTCCTGCGACCTCACCGCCGCGGAGAGGAGCGGCGCCACCTGCAGCCGTCTGTTTCCCCCTGGTTCGATCCACTCTGTCCAATTCAGATCGAACGGCCCGGACCCCGGGTACCGCTTCGCGCACGCGCGCCTGACGCCCTGGCCCGGTTGTCAGTGTCACTCACAGCCGCTCATCCTTCCCAGTCTGATTTCCCCCGTCCGATCCTGATCGAACGACTCAGACCCCCTCGGACCCCCCTCGGATCCCCTCCGTCCGATCTTGATCGAACGGCCCAGAACCTAGGATAACGCTCCGCGCCCGCGCGACCGCGCGCCCTGACTCCCTAGCCCGCCTGTCGGCGCCCAAGCCCTCTGGCGCTGGACCTGCTCGGTCAGCGTGCTCTCTCCCTTTGTCGCTGACACTCCCTAGCCCGTTTGTCAGCGCTTGCCCGCTCGCGCGTGCATGCCCTCGGCCGCAGATCTAATCTCTGCTGTTGGTTTTAGATCTGACGGTTAGTTTCACCCGATACTCCTTCGCGCGGTAGTTTTCTTAAAGAGACCCTCAGTTTACTGGAAATCAACCCGCCATCCCTAGTTTTCACGCGCAGGCCCCTGTAATCTTGCAGATTTAGCCCTGGACTTTTAAATATTCTCAGAATTGGCCCTAATTTCATATTTTGAATTCCCAAACTTGTTTATTTCATAACTTTTGCATATGAACTCCAAATTTAGTGATTCGAATTGCAAAATGTTCATAGAATTATGCTCTATTTAAATAAAATGGTTTCACTTACTGTCTGCACATTTTAATTTTTATGACTGAATATGAACTAATATAGACGTAGTTTTACTCATTTAATAAAATAAATAAAAGGAGAACCCTAGAGATTTAATCATGTTTAAACTTGTGAGATTAATGATAGGTATTGCATGAGTTCATCTCTGTTCTAAATATAGGTCACAATAAAATAAATTGATCCATGATTATGTACTTGTAAATAGCACTTAGGGAAATAACGATCTATTTTCAAATAAAGTTAATTTATGTTATAGTTCATGTTATACATTGAATTCATTATTCCTTATGTAGTATTATGTCTTTTAAGGATGTGTTCCAATGTTTGTACATGTTTGGTGTGATGTTCATTTGTACTTACCAAATGTATTGAATGCATGCTCGCTTTATTTAGACAACGAGCAACTCGTGGTTCCTGATGTGTTATTGGAGACCTCCCTAAGCAGCAACCTGGTGAAGGCAAGTGTCCTCTGACCTATTATGTCTTACATACTTTATAATTCACTGTCCCGCATTACTTTATAAAATCTAAGGATTGACTAGCTTTCTATTTACCCTAACCTTGTTTACCATTTGGGTTGTCATGGTTATCATGTTGCTGTTGCTCTAACTTAATCAATGAACATGATGTGAACATTTATGATACGATACTGTTATCCTGATAGTGGATGATCTTATGATACCTTAGGGGGCTCAGGCCTTTTTCCTGAGTACCTCTCCATAAGGACCTGTTCGTGGAGTGACCACCTGGGATAACAGTACAACCATGAGGGTGGAATGAGACGCCCTTAGCTGATTAATTAGATGAACCTAGGGGTGTAGTTGGCTTTGCCGGAGGGCCATTAATGGGGGTCGGAGCATAGTGCTCGCTCTACCAAGGTTGGGGTGCAGAGATTCTTTTGATTTGGTTTTGTTAGTCACCCACCTTGTGGAGGTGTACTGCGTTTGTACGACTGGAGAAACCTAACGAGCAGCTATGCACCAGGGGAGTCTTTGTAAAGGCTACGTAGTGTATCCCTGCCTCCCTGGCCATTCACCTTGGTAGTGAAGATTGGGTCTGTACAACCCAGGCTAGAAAGGGATCACGACTTGTGGGTAAAGTGTACAACCTCTGCAGAGTGTTAAAAACTGGTATATCAGCCGAGCTCACAGTTAAGAGCAGCCTTGGGATCCTCTTTGATTAGAAGAACTTTGGATACTTTTATGATGATAGTTAGTAATGATGTTATAAAAATCTAATCTCCGGTATTTCCTCGTTTGAGGTGGTACTTTTGGGTAATAACTGGGTTTATTACTAAAACTTGGCTCTACTAATAATAATAAATACTTTACTAACCTAAAAGCAACTGCTTAACCTCAACTCCACATACAGCTAGTCCACTTTAGCCAAATGGGACATTTGCTGAGTACGTTGATGTGTACTCACCCTTGCTTTACACACCACCCCCACCCAGGTTGTCCCCAGTGTACTCAGTGCTCAGAAGCTGATGCTGGCAACATGGATGACTTCGAGGAGTTTCAGGAATACAATGAGTTCTAGTTCTTTCTTAGTGGCAAACCCCCAGTCAGCTACTTGTGTAGGCTTAGCATCTATGTTTCGTATTTCTGCACTTTGATATTTATGTTGAACAATGGTTATGTATTAGACTCTGTGGATTTCTTCGACATCTTGATGTAATTAAGTACCTTTCCGCTATTTAATTCAAGCATTGTGTGATGATGTCCAATTATGTAATCGTTTTGTACGTGAGTTTCTGATACTGGCACGTACATGGTTTGCATTCGGTTTGCCTTCCAAAATCGGGTGTGACATAAGTGGTATCAAAGCCTTGCTGACTGTAGGACTGCTGACCTTGACTAGAATGGTCGACCTAAGCACTATGGACCCCTACTCTTACCATGACCTTAATGTCCTTTTCAAAGGTTGGTCATCTTGACCAACTCTATGTCCCCTACTTATCTCAAAAAATTTTGTCTCACTTTTCTATCTGTTTACTTTCTGGTCTCATTGTTCTACTCTTACTCTTGTGCTTACGATGTCTTTTATAGATGGCCCGTATCAAGTGCACTGCACGTAAGTCTGTGATCCCCTTTTTGCCTTCTCGCCTAGCGGAGCGTCCACTGCGTCGCATGGTGCCAGGTCAGTCCAGTCACCTGGAGAGACTGCATTGTCGCCTGCACGAGGAGCAGGAGCGCCGACGCCACGAGCAGGAGCAGGACCAGGAGCAGCAGGACTCTTCCCCCTCGCCTTAGCAGGAGGTGGAGTCTGAGAGGCTGCCTTCCCCTGTGCCTCAGCCAGAGATACCCCCTACACCACCTCAGGGCATCCCGGCTGCTGGAGGAGACCCTGGCAGAGACGGAAATGACGACGACGCCGGTGGCAGTTTGAGCCACGACATAGAGCTTTCGGAGGAGCCGGAGCCGGAGGCATGGATCGCTAGACCCATCACTCGTGACGCTCCTCACGGGTGCCACTTCCACGACGCTCTTGATACCCTGTTGTGTCGAGCCTTCGACCGACACACATGGTCTATCGAGTACCGTTGTGTAGTCTACCAGCATCGTCGTGGGCTATACCCAGACCAGTGAGAGGCTACTTGCTTGGTGCGCCGTCCGGACGATGATTTTCGGGGTGCAGAAGCCTTCTCAGAGCACTATTCTATCACTGAGAGAGATACTACCAAGGCAGCCATGCAAGATGCAGCATGACAGGCACTTTCTCAGTATTGCTCGTTGTTCAGTGGGGTAGCTGATGGCCTTGACCTGAAGTATTACCCTCGCCATTCGACCGGCAGTGCTGGAGGTGTGATTGTCTAGCCAGTTGGTGAGGGCAATCCAAGGCTGAACAGCATGGTCAACTTGGTCGTCGTGCTCAACATAGAGTTGGACCACGCCCTTGACAAGCTGGGCAAGGTTCGGGCGGTGGTTGCGGAATTGCGTGCTGAATCCGTGGCACGCCACTATCTGGATGGTGGTTCTCCCGCCCTTGTCCGGATTCAGCACCCTTACCATTCACCGCCTCGTGGTCGCTTCGACTATGGTACCCCAGACTGCAGGACCCGGATAGATTTAGACCCCTAGATTGACAGAGTCAAAGTTTGTAATAATTCTTAGTTCAGTGTCTCAGTCTAGTCAGTCTAGTTAGAGTTAGTTTGCTTATTTTATGTTGGATGCTTGTTATGATGGACATGTACTGAAGTTGGATCTTTGTAATGATTGTCACCAAGGTGTGGGTATCCCCTGCAACTTGGTGTAGTTATTAATAAAGTTAGTTATTTAGTTGGGTAACCCATTTGCTTCCACTTTCCTCTTTATCTGAGAAGTTGTCAGTGAAGTTAGTCAATTGTTCAATTTTATGAAGATCTTCTATACATCTTTTCTTATGCTGAAAGACTGCAGAGTCAGATTTGATGGGTATGTGTGATTTCTACAGATGTTTGAGAACAGGCGCAGAGGTGCGAGGCATGCTCAGCCAAAACAGTAGGCACCACAAGAGGAGGCAGCCCCGCAGCAGCAATTGCCACTGCCACCCTCGATGACTATCGAGCAGATGTTCTTGATGCAGACCCAAGCAGTTCAAGCAATTGGTCAGACATTAGTAGTCATGCAGCAGGCGCAGCAGCAGCCACCACCGCCTCAGCCTCCAGTGCAAGTCCAGATGCCTCAAGTGCCCAGAGACAAGCGGGCAGAGTTCAGGAGGGGCCATCCCCCAGTCTTTCTCCACTCTACTGATCCCATGGAAGCTAAAGATTGGCTGCATACCATGGAGCGTGAGTTGCACACTACCTAGTGCAACGATCGTGAGAAGGTGTTGTACGGTCCCCGACAGCTGAGCGGAGCAGCCCAGTCTTGGTGGGAGTCCTATCTCGCCACCCATGCCAACCCTGAAGCCATCACTTGGGAAGAATTCAGGGATAACTTTCGTCGCTACCATGTGCCCGAGGGACTGATGATAGTGAGGAAGGAGGAGTTTCTCGCCTTGAAGCAAGGTCCCCTGTCCATCAGCGAGTATAGAGACAAGTTTCTGTAGCTATCGCGTTATGCCCACACGGATGCCAAGAGACAGTACCGCTTCTTGAGAGGATTGGTTGATCCTCTCCACTATCAGCTGATGAACCACACCTTCCCTACCTTCCAGCATCTGATAGACAAAGCAATTATGACAGAAAGGAAGCGTCAGGAGATGGAGGATAGGAAACGCAAGATTGGTGGATCTCAGGTTGGGAGTAGCAGCCGTCCTCGCTACTCAGGCAACCCACCTCAGCCATTCAAGCAAGGTCACCAGCACCAGCATCAGCGTCAGAACCAACTGTAGCAGTACCAGAGGCAGTTTCCTCAGTAGCAGCAGCAGTACCGTTAGAATAACCAGCAAAGAGGAAACTAATACCAGCGTCAGAGCAACCAGGTAGCCTGTCTTCCTGCCTCAGCAACCAACCAGGGCAATCAAGCAGCGCCAGCGCAAGGGGGAAGTCGTGCATGTTTCCACTTTGGGGAACAAGGCGATTGGGCGAATCATTGCCCAAAGAAAGCAGCTCAGCAGCAGCCAGCTCCCAATGCCCTAGTCAGACAAAATGCAATGCAGCAAGGAGGCAACAACCATGGGCAACCTCGTGCCCAGTATGGAAAGGTGAACCATTTGAAGACCGACATAGTCCAGGAGAATCCAGGAGTGGCACTAGGTACGTTTTCAGTCAAGTACCATTCCGCAAATGTCTTATTTGATACTGGAGCAACGCATTCTTTTGTGACTGCATCATGGGTAGAATCAATAATAAACCAGTAGCACCCATGTATCCACTTATGGGAGTTAGTTCAGTTGGTGGAAGGACCCAAACTAATAGATTTTGCCCTAGTGCAAAGGTTCAAATAAGGGGGATAGAGTTCCCCGCTGATTTAATAGTTATGAGTAACCAGGATACAACTATAGATGTCATCCTAGGGATGAATTGGCTAACCAAGAATCAAGCCGGTCTTAGCTGTGATAAGAGAACAGTGAAGCTAGTGTCCTTATCAGGAGAAGAAGTGTTAGTAGAGTTGGTCTTGTCAGGACCAAGAAAAGGAAGTTGTCACCAAGTCACCGCCCTTATTGAGGAGATTAAACTATCAGATGCTATTAGTGTAGTATCAGAATTCCCAGATGTGTTTCCCGAGGAGTTACCAGGTATGCCACCTGAAAGGAAGGTTGAATTCACCATAGAGCTTATTCCAGGCACCGCCCCTATTTCCAAGAGGGCCTATCGAGTGTCTGGACCAGAGTTGGTGGAACTCAAGAAGCAGATTGATGAGTTGTTAGAAAAAGGCTACATTAGACCGAGTACCTCGCCTTGGGCAGCCCTAGTGTTATTTATGCAGAAGAAGGATGGAACGAAGAGGATGTGCATCGATTACAGATCCTTGAATGAAGTTACTATCAAGAATAAGTACCCCTTGCCCAGAATTGAAGATTTATTCGATCAGTTGAGAGGAGCCAGTGTGTTCTCGAAGATAGATCTGAGGTCAGGCTACCATCAGCTCAGAATCCGAGCCTCAGATATACCGAAGACAGCATTCATCACCAAGTATAGGTTGTATGAGTTCACGGTTATGTCATTCGGATTGACGAATGCGCTAGCCTACTTCATGTACTTGATGAACAGTGTGTTCATGGACTACCTCGACAAGTTTGTAGTAGTGTTCATTGATGACATTCTTATATATTCCTAGAATGAGCAAGAGCATGAGGAGCATTTGAGGAAAGTACTTCAGAGGCTACGAGATTGTCAGCTATATGCCAAGCTTAGCAAGTGCGAGTTCTGGATCAGTGAAGTCCTATTCTTGGGTCACATTATAAGCTGGGAAGGATTTGCTATAGATCCAAAGAAGGTAGCAGCTATCTTGGACTGGAAAGCACCAAAAGATGTTCAAGGAATCAAGAGCTTCATTGGAATGGCCGGTTATTATCGATGTTTCATTGAAGGTTTCTCCAAGCTTGCTAGGCCAATGACAGCCTTGTTGGCAAAGAAGGTTGAATTCAAGTGGACCCCAGCATGCCAGAAGTCCTTTGAGACATTGAAAGAGAAATTGACAACGACACCAGTGCAGATTCTGCCAGATGTTCACAAGCCATTTTCTGTGTATTGTGATGCTTCGTATACCAGGCTGGGATGTGTGTTGATGCAGGAAGGGAGAGTAGTGGCATACTCGTCCCAACAGTTGAAGATTCATGAGAAGAATTATCCTACTTATGATTTGGAATTAGCAGTCGTGGTTCATGCATTAAAGACCTGGAGACATTATCTTGATGGGCAGAAGTGTGATATCTATACGGATCACAAGAGTCTCAAATATATTTTCACTCAGTCAGAGTTAAACATGAGACAGCGAAGATGGCTAGAGTTGGTCAAAGATTATGAGCTGGAGATTCATTATTACCCAGGCAAAGCAAACGTGGTTGCGGATGCTCTGAGTAGAAAGAGTCAAGTCAATATGTTGGCCGCTCACCCTGATGCCATATGAGCTAGCGAAGGAATTCGACAGAATGAGCCTCGGATTTCTGAACAACACTCAAGGAGTGACAATTGAGTTGGAACCCACTCTAGAGCAAGACATCAGGAAAGGTCAGAAGGATGATAAGAAGATCAACGAGATCCGGCAGCTGATCATTGATGGAAAAGGCAAGGATTTCCGTGAAGATGCAGAAGAAGTGGTATGGTTCAAGGACAGACTGTGTGTTCCCGACATCAAATTGATCCGGGAACTGATTCTCAAGGAAGCCCATGAGACAGCATACTCTATACACCCTAGTAGTGAGAAGATGTACCAAGACCTGAAGAAAAGATTTTGGTGGTATGGTATGAAAAGGGAGATAGCAGAGTATGTGGTTGTATATGACAGTTGTCAGAGGATTAAAGCAGAACATCAAAGACCTGCAAGTTTGTTGCAACCGTTGTAGATTCCTTAGTGGAAATGGGATGAGATCGGAATGGATTTCATAGTCGGTTTGCCTCGCACTCGTACTGGTTATGACTCTATCTGGGTAGTAGTGGACTGTTTGACAAAGGCGACCCATTTCATACCATTCAAGACCACCTACAACAGTGCGGTGTTAGCCAAACTATACATGGCTCGGATTGTGTGCTTGCATGGTGTTCCGAAGAAGATAGTATCAGATAGAGGCACCCAGTTCACCTCACATTTTTGGCAACAGTTGCATGAAGCCTTGGGCACACACTTAAAGTTCAGTTCAGCTTATCACCCGCAGACAGATCGTCAAACAGAGAGAACCAATCAGATTCTGGAGGATATGTTGAGGGCTTGTGCTTTGCAAGACAAGATGGGTTGGGACAAGAGATTACCATATGCAGAATTCTCTTACAATAACAGCTACCAAGCCAGCTTAAAGATGTCACCATTTGAAGTGCTTTATGGAAGGAATTGCAGAACTCCATTGCATTGGGACCAACCTGGTGAAAGACAGGTGTTTGGTCCAGATATTTTGCTTGAAGCCAAAGAGAACATCCGAATGGTCCGAGAGAATTTAAAGGCAGCGCAGTCCAGACAGCGAAGCTATGCCGACACCAGAAGAAGGGAACTCAGTTTTGAAGTGGGAGACTATGTCTACTTAAAGGTCTCACCCATTAGAGGAACCAAAAGGTTTGGAGTCAAAGGCAAGCTAGCACCCCGATATATTGGGCCATATCAGATTCAAGCAATACGTGGAGAAGTGGCTTATCAACTCAGCTTACCAGAGAATCTGTCCGCTGTGCACAATGTGTTCCATGTGTCTCAGTTGAAGAAAAGCTTGAGAATGCTAGAAGAGTAGTTGCCAGTAGAGGACCTTGAAGTTCAAGAAGATCTGACTTATATTGAAAAGCCAACTCAAATTCTAGAGACAGCAGATCGGGTCACCCGGAGAAGTACCATCAGGACGTGCAAAGTCAAATGAGGCCACCACTCAAAAGAAGAAGCAACCTAGGAAAGAGAAGATGAATTGAAAGCCAAGTACCCTGAGCTCTTTTCTAGCCAACCCTGAATCTCGAGGGTGAGAATCTTTTAAGGGGATAGGTCTGTAACACCCTGATTTTGGGGGCATAAAATTTCTTTCTAATTATCACCCAAAATCATGTGTTACTCTTCCTTTTCTCACTCTAGACTTTCTCTCTCTCTAGATTCTTTCTCCCTTTTTCCTTTTGATTAGAAATAGCTTAAACTAGTGGGGATTAATTATTTATTTTTGGCAAAAAACTATGAGTCATGACATGTTGCATCATGCTGAGCTTAAAATATTCTTTGAAGTGTTGCACAAGTTTGAATTTATTTATATTTCAAACCTAGTTTGAATTTGGATTTGAAAACTCTATAGAAAAAGAAATGGAAAAGGATTTAGAAAATCCAGAGAAAAAGGAAAAGAGAAAGCAGCCCAGCCAACCCACCAAGCTCAGCTAGGCCGCGCGCCCGCGCCGCCTGACAGGCGGACCCCGCCTGTCAGCGGCAATTCTCCCTTGCGCACGCCCTCCCTCTCTCGCTCGCTGTCCAGTGGGGCCGATCTATCGGCGCCAGTTTTTCTCAACCGCGCACGCTCTCTCTCTCTCTCTGCCTCGTGGGCCCGAACCGCCAGTCACCGAGCCGTTGCCCCGAGCGTCCCTCTTTTCTCTCTCTGCGTCGTGGGCTAGCCTTGTCAGCTCCGCCCTCTCCACGCTCGCCGTGGACCGGCGTGTGCGCACTCGCGCACGTCGCCGGAATTCTCGGCCACGACGCCCGCCCACGCGTCCAGCTCCCTTTTTAGAGCCTCGCCAGTGCCCCGCGCACACCCCTTGCCTCATTTCGCACACCCTCACCCTCTCTCGCGCTCTGTCCTTGCCGCCGGCCACCGCTGGAGACCCGCGCCCGTGTTCCCGGCCATCCATCTCACCGGAGACCGCGCCAAGCCTCCCCGAGCTTCGCCCCAAGGTGAGACACCCGTCCTCATGCCCAATTTCCCATATTGCGCCCTGTGTTCGGCCAATTTTGCCTTCGCCAGTGCTCGGTCATGGTGGTCCGCCATGCTTGAGCAATGGCCGGCCGATTTAACCCGGTTTAGTTCCCCGGAGTAGGTCTCTGTGTCACCCCTGCCTCTGCCAAAGCTAGCCTAGGCCTTAGCGTGCCTTAAGTCCCCTCCCCGTGGCCAGAATGGCTCACCGAAGTTTCTCCAGCCCACCCGAGACCTTCTCACCGCGGTTCTCCCCTCTCTGCCCGTGGATTCATGGCCCTTTCCCCGCCATTGATTTCGCCGTGGCACCCTCTTCCTCTCTGCCCAACTCCGGTGACCCCGGAGCCACCCTAGCTCGTGCCTGCCTCAACTCCGGCGACCTCACCGCCGCGGAGAGGAGCGATGCCGCCTGCAGCCGTATGTTTCCCCTAGTTCGATCCCCTCCATCCGATTCAGATCGAACGGCCCGGACCCCGGGTACCGCTTTGCGCACGTGCGCCTGACGCCCTGGCCCGCCTGTCAGCGCCACCCGCAGCCGCTCATCCTTCCTGGTCTGATTTCCCCCATCCGATCCTAATCAAACGGCTCGGACCCCCTCGGACCCCCTTAGACCCCCCTTGGATCCCCTTCGTCCGATCTTGATCGAACGGCCCGGACCCTAGGATACCGCTCCGCGCCCGCGCGCCCTGACTCCCTGGCCTGCCTGTCGGCGCCCAAGCCCTCTGGCGTTGGACCTGCTCGGTCAGTGCGCTCTCCCCCTCTGTCGCTGACACTCTCTGGCCCGCTTGTCGGCGCTCGCCCGCTCGCGCGTGCGGCCTCGGCCGTAGATCTAATCTCCGCCGTTGGTTTTAGATCTGACGGTTAGTTTCACCCGATACTCCTTCGCCCGGTAGTTTTCTCAAAGAGACCCTCATTTTACTGGAAATCAACCCGCCGTCCCTAGTTTTCATGCGCAGGCCCCTGTAATCTTGCAGATTTAGCCCTGGACTTTTAAATATTCTCAGAATTGGCCCTAATTTCATATTTTGAATTCCCAAACTTGTTTATTTCATAACTTTTGCATATGAACTCCAAATTTAGTGATTCAAATTGCAAAATGTTCATAGAATTATGCTCTATTTAAATAAAATGGTTTAACTTACTGTCTGCACATTCTAATTTTTATGATTGAATATGAACTAATATAGATGTAGTTTTACTCATTTAATAAAATAAATAAAAGGAGAACCCTAGAGATTTAATCATGTTTAAACTTGTGAGATTAATGATAGGTATTGCATGAGTTCATCTCTATTCTAAATATAGGTCACAATAAAATAAATTGATCCATGATTATGTACTTGTAAATAACACTTAGGGAAATAACGATCTATTTTCAAATAAAGTTAATTTATGTTATAGTTCATGTTATACTTTCAACTCATTATTCCTTATGTAGTATTATGTCTTTTAAGGATGTGTTCCAATGTTTGTACATGTTTGGTGTGATGTTCATTTGTACTTTCCAAATGTATTGAATGCATCCTTGCTTTATTTAGACAACGAGTAGCTCGTGGTTCCTTAGTGTGTTGTTGGAGACCTCCCTGAGCAGCAACCTAGTGAAGGCAAGTGTCCTCTGACCTATTATATCCTACATACTTTATAATTCACTGTCCCACATTACTTTATGACATCTAAGGATTGACTAGCTTTCTATTTACCCTAACCTTGTTTACCATTTGGGTTGTCATGGTTAGCATGTTGCTATTGCTCTAACTTAATCATTGAACATGATGTGAACATTTATGATACGATACTGTTATCCTGATTATGTGGATGATCTTGTGATACCTTAGGGGTCTTAGGTCTTTTTCTTGAGTACCTCTCCGTAAGGACCTATTCATGGAGTGACCACCCGGGATAACAGTACAGCCATGAGGGTGGAATGGGACGCCCTTAGCTGATTAATTAGATGAACCAATGGGTGTAGTTGGCTTTGCCGGAGGGCCATCAATGGGGGCCGAGACATAGTGCTCGCTCTGCCAAGGTTGGGTGTAGAGGTTCTTTTGATTTGGTTTTGTTAGTCACCCACCTTGGGGAGGTGTACTGCGTTTGTACGACTGGCAAAAACTAACGAGCAGCTATGCACCAGGGGAGTCTTTGTAAAGGCTACGTAGTGTATCCCTGGCCATTCACCTTGGTAGTGAAGATCGAGTCTGTACAACCCAGGCTGGAAAGGGATCACGACTTGTGGGTAAAGTGTACAACCTCTGCAGAGTGTTAAAAACTGGTATAATCAGCCAAGCTCACGGTTAAGAGCAGCCTTGGGATCCTCTTTGATTAGAACTTTGGATACTTTTATGATGATAGTTAGTAATGATGTTATAAAAATCTAATCTCCGTTATTTCCTCGTTTGAGGAGGTACTTTTGGGTAATAACTAGGTTTATAACTAAAACTTGGCTCTACTAATAATAATAAATACTTGACTAACCTAAAAGCAACTTCTTAACCTCAACTCCACATGCAGCTAGTCCACATTAGCCAAATGGGACATTTGCTGAGTACGTTGATGTGTACTTACCGTTGCTTTACACACCACCCCCACCCCAGGTTGTCCCCAGTGTACTCAGTGCTCAGGAGGTGATGCTGGCAACATGGATGACTTCGAGGAGTTTCAGGAATACGACGAGTTCAAGTTCCTTCTTAGTGGCAAACCCCCAGTTAGCTGCCTGTGTAGGCTTAGCATCTACCTTTCGTATTTCCGCACTTTGATATTTATGCTGAACAATGGTTATGTATTAGACTCTATGGATGTCTTGGACATCTTGATGTAATTAAGTACCTTTCCGCTATTTAATTCAAGCATTGTGTGATGATGTCCAATTATGTAATCGCTCTGTACGTGAGTTTCTGATCCTGGCACATATATGGTTCGCATTTGGTTTGCCATCCAAAACCGGTTGTGACATAAGTGGTATCAAAGCCTTGCTGACTGTAGGACCGCTAACCTAGACTAGAATGGTCAACCTAAGGACTATAGACCTATGGCGGAACCGCCCGAATTATTCCAACTTAAGTGCCTAAGTCCCACCTTAGAGGCTAGACCACACTTAAATAGGAATAAAACGTCAGTCCCTCGGATCTAGTCCGATAAAGCCACTTATCCAGGATCGAATACCACTAGCTCACACGAAGGTGAGGCACAGAGAAATACAATAAAGCATAATACCACATATTTAATAAGTATCAATAGTGATTACATTATCGGAGTTTCAGAAATAATAACCATAAATTTTAATGCAGTGGAAATAACTAACGAAGAAGAACCAGGTAACATGGCGAAGCCTGGCCACGCTACTCCTCCTGGTCCTCTTATGCGGAAGCAGTAACCCACTCGACCATCTATCCCGGTGGCAGGGATGAAGGCCAAGTCACACCAACAACCAATCATCCTAAGGAGTACCTGCAAAAAATTGTGTCACAAGCAAGGCTGAGTATACTAATACTCAGCTAGACTTACACGGTGTAAGGAGTCTACTCCTCTACCTCTAGACATGCAGCTGTTTGGCTGAGGGGTTTGGTTTGCTAAAAGCACTAGCTGAGTCTAAAAATCAAGTTTTAGATTTTCAAGTTTTAGTAGAATCCTTTAGACTAGATGTGTATCTAGCTAATCATACATGGTATCAAACATTTTATCAATCAACATCTTTTGCCAGTCACCTCATCTCCACTTTGTTGGAACTTGCTCTCAGTTGCAAGGGGATCCAACAAGGGAGAATAGTGACGTCCGCGCTAGATGCCAATAGCTCTGTTAATCTGCCCGCTCACGGGCACTGTGCGGGGGTATTTATAAGTGTCTGAGCGCCCATCGCCCTGTGTTAAGGACGCATGTGCCCTCGGATACCTAGATTATCCCCAGAATATTCCCATAAAGCAGGGTTACATACTGTAATTACAGGAATGCCTTTACAAATTAGGCCCGTAACACGCAGCGGCCACGTGGGGCCCGTTACAATGGGCCGGATCACACGCGGGCTTCTGAGCTGGACGAGGCCGCTTGGCGGAGTGACGACGTCGCAGGTCTTCGTCTGGCGCCGTATCGAGCGAAGGCCTGCTTTGTCTCCGTCGGACCGGCGACTACAGCGAAGGCCTGCTTTGTCTCCGTCGGACCAGCGACTGCAGCGAAGGGTGGCGTCTTTGCCTTCGCCCCAACATTTGCCCTCCAAGGGACTAGTTCGACAAAGTCACCTGGTGCCGAAGACGTCGCTAGATGGCGGAGACGCTGCCCTCGCTCGAAGTGGTACCGCAGGGGTTTTTGACATGACCGTTGATTGACAGCGTACTGTTGGATTGCGGGTTTCCCGAAGCGCCGCGCCCTGTCGGGTTGCGGGTTTCCCGAAGAGCCGCGCCCTGTCTATAAAAGGGGGCGGGGGTCGGCGCCTTTTGAATCTTCACTTTCCGTGCTCGGTGCAAACCCTAGCCGCTTTTTTCCACCGTCTTATTGCTCGTCTGCCCTGCCTTGCTTTTGTTTGCCGG
The DNA here is from genome assembly GCA_029449295.1 of Zea luxurians. Classification (NCBI taxonomy): domain Eukaryota; kingdom Viridiplantae; phylum Streptophyta; class Magnoliopsida; order Poales; family Poaceae; genus Zea; species Zea luxurians. The sequence goes on along the minus strand of JAOPSE010000006.1, from coordinate 20,186,152 downwards.
AGGTCTGGCTCGAGTGAAGCAGACCGCCCGCCACCGCCGACGGTACGTAGCGATGCCGACCTCCTCTTCCTCTGCTGCCGCTACACCGCCGGCCGACGCCTCGCCGCCGACCGTCGCTTCGCCGCCGGTCTAAGCCTCGTCTGAGGAGACGCAGAGTAGTTTGGTGGCGGAGGAGTTGCGCGCCGGCGATTCTGTGAATTTTGGCGTGTCGCGGATGTCGTTGGTCCGCGTGCAAGATATGCAGCGGCTGGGTTACTTTGGCGGCGGAGTCGCTCGTGTCCCGGGGACGGAGGAAGTCCCCGAGCCGGAGGGCGAGTTGGTTGTGTTCGAGGCGTTCTTCGCCGCCGGTCTCCGTCTGCCTGCACATCGATTTGTTGGAGAAGTCCTGCGGAGGTTCAACGTTCAGATACATCAGTTGACTCTGAATGTCGTAGTGGCTCTGTCGAAGTATGTCTGGGCGACGACTTCGTACGGCGGACAGCCATCAGTCGAAGTCTTTGCGAAGTATTACTGCCTGCACTGGCAGAAGAGGATGATTGGGGATGAAGTTGCCCAGTTTGGGTCCTGCACGTTTACGCCGAAGACCGGCAAGACCACGATGCAGGTAGTCGAGTTGGTTCCTTGCGCCCGCAACAAATGGGGCAACTGGAATGAGTTTTGGTTTTACGTCGCTGAGGGTACCGTCGAAGACCATGAGGGGCTCCCCGTGTCCGAGATGTGTTCACATTTTTACTCAGCGTACCCGTCCTTTGAGGTGGCGGAGGGGGATGCGGACGAAGGGGCCCTTCAGTGCGCCGCCCGCCTGAGCAGTGGGTGTGATTTGGTTGAAGAATTTATGGCGTACGGGGTATGGCCCTTGGCGCATGGCTTGGCGTTGGGCGAAGTGTGCCCTCGCCAGATGCCTTCCCATGGTGGGAAGATGGTGCGAAGTCCTGCCTTCGCACTGGATCTGCAAAACCGTGATCTGGCCGCCTTTTTGCGTGAGGCGGAGGATGGGGCAGTGCGGCTCGTTGGTCGGTACGTGCCGAGGACAGAGGGCCAGCGTAGCTGGGATATCCGCGGGTCGAACGACTGTTTGAACAGGGTGTTTGAATTGAATCAACTGCCTGTATGGCGGCTACCCCGGCCAAGACGATGTGGACCGCCGTGGAAAGAAGCCGGTGGTGGAGGCCGGAAACGACCCTGCGCCGGCGGCCGCCCCATCTTCTAAAAAGAGGAAATTAGGTACTGCTATGGGAGGACTTGGGGTTTCCGATGGTTTTGCTAGAGAGCTGATGAGGACTTGCACGGCCCAGGGGGGAAGGATGTCTTCGCCCGAGCTCCGGGAGTCTTCGGCGCAGATGCTGAGGGTTACCGGGGGTTGGTGGCCTAGGAATGTTCCTATCCCCCGCGCGGCCGGCGAAGACTTTTTTACATCTCGCATGGTTCGTGAATGGAAAGTGTTTCCTTACGGGCGGAATATTGCTGCTATTGTGTCGGCAGTGATGGACAAGGATCGCCAGGGAGCTGCACAAAAGCGCCAGGCGGTTGTCAGGCTTCATGAAGCCCGGCCGAAGAGGCAGCGGGGGGCTGCAAAGGCTGCTGCCCCTGGCGGAGGCAAGCCGCCGCTGATGGGGAAGCCGGGCGGCCCTGTATCTAGCAAGGCGCCGGAGGTGGCGGCAGGCGCCGGTGGTTCCAAAGCGACGAAGGTTGTGCCGCCGCCCGGCAGGGTGTCGGAGGTCGCGAAGGCGGCCCGAGAGTTGCCGTCGTCGGGCAAGCGCGTCGCCGACTTCGCCACCGATATCAGTGTGGAGGACTATCTTGGTGGTAAGCCCTTGGCTCGTTTCTTTTTACTTTTTCTCTTTTTTTAATTATTCGTTGAAACGTTGCAGGGTTGAAGGAGGGCCAGCTTGCTATTGTTGCGCCTGCCAGTGGCGACCGTGGCGGCTGCCGTAGTGCCGAAGGCGAAGGGCGGTGCTCTTAGTGCCTGGAGGCGAGGTGTCGGCACTGGCGGCCGTCAGGGATGAGGCGGGCGCTGCGTCCCGCCGGCTGAGGGAGGTGACGGAGGCACTAAGTCAGGTCCGCTGAGTTGGACTCCGTTTTTTTCGCGGTCTTACGTGTGTTCTGCAGGTGGCTGACTTCGCCAACCGCACGGCGTCGGGGGCCCTCACGGCAGTTGTGTCTGCCGAAGTCGAGAGACTTCGGACGCAACATGCGGACGCTGTCCGTGAAAAATCGGCCGCCGACATCAAGTGCCGCAAGCTAGCAGGACAAGGTGGCCGTGCTGGAGGGGGAGAAGGCTGACCTCCGGCGCCAATTGGCGGGAGAGAGGAGGGAGACCAACGAGGCCCTCGCCAAGGCGCAGGCTACGCAGGTGGAGGCCAATCTGGCGCGGGTGGAGGGCAATCTTGCCAGGGAGCGCGCCGAGCAGCTGCAGGAGCGGCTCATCGCCCTGGAGAGCCGCGTGGAGAGGGCCGAGGCCGCGACGCGCGCGGAGGCCGAACGGACGCGCAAGCAGCTTATGGACTCGTACCATAAGCTGGGCGCGCGGACTGGTGACTTCGAAGTGCCGGACCGAGAGTCCGGACTTCGCTGCCTGGAGTGGGTACAGGAGGAGTTGCAGGCGCTCCCCACTATCGTGGAGGGGTTCATGTCGTATGCCTCCCTGGTCACCTGTGAGGGGGCGATGAACGCGCTCTCCCGCGAAGGGTGCCGGCACTTCGAGGTCTTCGACCAGGCAGATGAAGACTTTGAGCGAGATATCTACAAGGTCGAAGACCCCGTGGTGAAGGAATCCGCTGGTGCCCTCTATGACCGGATGTGGGGTCCGCACGGTTGCGAGGTGGTCAGGGACCGGGCCGTGACGGCGAGGGCTCAGGTAACGTTTAGCGTTTGTTTGGCGTTTGCTGGATGTGGGCTATGTGTGGGTTCGCTGAATTTGTGTGCTGTGTCTTAGGCGGCGCGTGGCGAGAGAGTGGATGACTTTGGGGCGTTGAACAGCGTGCTGCCTGACCCGGAGCCGATCCCGGCGGAAGCCGTGTCCGGGGCCGCCCTGGAGGCACTCCCGGAGCCTGTGGAAGGCGCTCCGGATGCCCCCGCATCTGCTGCGGCCAGCGGGGACCTGCCCCCAGAGACCGCCGAAGGCGCGCCTGATGCCCCCGCAGCCGCTGCGCCGAGGGCTGAAGATCCTGCGACGGCGGCGGCGGAGGCGGCAGCGGAGGCAACGGCGGAGGCTCCCGCGGCGGCTGGGTCCTGGCAGGTGGCGTAATGGGTGTAGATAGTTAGGGAATTTTGTATATGTTGCTGAATTTTGGTTGCTGCGCAGGTTCAAGATTTTGGGCCTGCGCACGCAACCGTCACTACTAATTTTTGGGCGGCTTCGACCGTGGATGGTGATAATGAATGTGATGGGTCTGCAACTGAGTTTTCTGATTTTGCTGACTCTGGGAGCTCGGTTGAGTGGACTGAGGAGTCGACGGAGGAGGACTTGGATTATTTTGCGGCCTTGGATGTGGCAGCGGTGGAGGCTTCGCCGCGCGCTGCCGACACGGGTGGTGTGCCTGGTCCGAGCACCGGGCGCCGGCGGTGAAGGGCGGTTGCGAAACGTAGAGTGAGTGGGGCGGAGGGAGACCGGCTTCGTGTGAGTAGGGCTGGCCGGCAAGAACTGTTGTCTTTGCCGGCCACCGTGAGTATGGGTGAGGGGGAATTGCGAAGTCTCTTTGCGGGTGAGGAGCTTAGGATAATGTTATTTAATTATAGGGAGATGGGAATTATTCCTAAAGTTGAGCCGATGTAGAGTGTAGTGCCCTCGCTTGTGCATGTGTAAAGGCTTGTGTGATGAGGTTGTGTGCTCCCGCACACTTGGCTATGCTTGCGAAGGCGTTATGTACTTGGTCTGGTGTGTTTTGTTGTGCCGGTCCGGCTGCACCCTTGGGCGACTTCTGCACGGATAGTCTTCGCGGTAGACTTCGGTTTTTTCGCACTTGTTGTGCTAGTCCGGCTGCACCCTTAGGCGACTTCTGCACGGATAGTCTTCGCGGTAGACTTAAGTTTTTTCGCACTTGTTGTGCTAGTCCGGCTGCACCCTTAGGCGACTTCTGCACGGATAGTCTTCGCGGTAGACTTAAGTTTTTTCGCACTTGTTGTGCTAGTCCGGCTGCACCCTTAGGCGACTTCTGCACGGATAGTCTTCGCGGTAGACTTAAGTTTTTCGCACTTGTTTTGCTAGTCCGGCTGCACCCTTAGGCGACTTCTGCACGGATTTGTCGCACGCGAGGGTGGCTAGCGCTGAGCCTCGCGGTGACCTCGTATTGGTCGAATGTCGAAGGCCATCGTCGCGGTCTTTTTTCGACGCATGTTTTTGCGGGGGATTTTTCAGTCATATATTACATGGCTCCGCCTCGTTAAAAACCTCACCCCCGGGAGGAAAAGAGTGCGGACTAGAATAAGATTGTTTTTGCGAATTACAAGGGCGAATCAGCCCTGAAGAGTCAAACAAAAAATTTGCGGAGGTTGTCGATGTTCCAGGAGTGCTCCAGGTCTTCGCCGTTTGGCGTTGTGAGCCTGTAAGCGCTGGGGGAAGCCTTCGTCTTGACTATTAAGGGGCCCTCCCACTTGGGCTCCAGCTTGCCCCTGGACTCGGTCCGAGCTGTTCGGACGAGTACGAGGTCCCCTTCGCTAAATTCCCTCGGGATGACTGTGTGGTCGCGCCATGCTTTTGTCTGGGCTTGGTATCTGTTTAGGGCTTGTAGAGCGAAGACTCGGTCTCCGTCAATGAGATCCTTTGAAGTTGGCTCATCCACGTCGGGGACGGCTGACGGAACTGTCCGCGGGGACCCATGTTTTATTTCTTGTGGGGTCATGGCCTCCGATCCGTATAGAAGGCGGAAAGGAGTAAACCCAGTCGCCCTGCACTCAGTCGTGTTTAGTGCCCATACTGCCTCAGGTAACAAATCGGTCCATCTGCCCTTTTTTTCATCGAGGAGCATCTTTTTGACAGCTGTGAAGATTTTTCCATTGGCGCGTTCCACAACTCCGTTGGACTGTGGATGATAGACTGAGGCGAAGGCAAGCTTGGTGCCAATGGAGAAACAAAAATTCTTGAAGTCTTGGTTGTCAAACTGCTTGCCGTTGTCAACTATTAGTTCGGACGATACTCCGAAGCGGCAAACAATGTTTTGCCAAAAGAACTTTTGGGCAGTTTTTGATGTTATTGTGGAAACAGCGCTTGCCTCGATCCATTTGGTGAAGTACTCGACAGCGACGAAGGCGAACTTAAGGTTCCCCTGAGCGGTGGGCAGGGGCCCGACGATGTCCAGGCCCCAGCGTTGGAGAGGCCACGTGTGGGCGATCAGCTTTGTATACTGCGAGGGGCTGCCTGACCGAGGAGAAAATTTCTGGCAGGCTTCGCAGGACCTTGTGACCCGATTTGCGGCACAGATTATTGCGGGCCAGTAAAAGCGTTGGCGGATCACCTTAGCAGCCAGGGCCCTTGGCCCTGCGTGTGAGCCGCACGTGCCGCTGTGGACTTCGCGTAGAATCTGGATGCCTTCGGCTTCGGTGACGCACTTAAGCATTGGCTGACTGACCCCTATTTTGTAGAGTTGGCCTTCAATCAGTGTGAAGTCTTGGCTTCGATGTCTGAGGCGCTTTGCCTCACTGATGTCGGCTGGATGATAGTACCCCTGTAGGAACAGGGTTATTGGTCCCCGCCAGTCTTCGGTCATGATAAGGTTGACTATGCGGTGGCCCTCGCTGTCATTGGTTATTTGGAGCCCTTCGGGGCTCCGGACGGCTGGCGTGCCGATGACATGAAAGAACACGTCGGAGGGCAGAGATTCGCCCCTGGCGGCAGCCTTGGCCAATGCGTCGGCCTCTTCATTCTTGGCCCGATCCACATGCTGCAAGGTGAACCCCTTGAATTGCCTCTCGAGACTCCGGATGGCCGCGAGGTACTGCATGAGCGCGGGGTCCTTTGCTGCATAGTCTTTCTCGACTTGGCCGGCAACTACCTTGGAGTCTGTTTTGATGATACAGGTGGTGACTCTGAGGGCCCTTAGCTTGCGGAGGCCGAGGATGACTGCTTCGTATTCTGCTATATTATTTGTGCATCTGTCGGATTCCAGATTGAAGCTGAGGCGTGCTGCATATCTGTGCTTGACCCCGACTGGTGAGGTTATGACTGCAGCGACGCCTGCCCCCGCATGGCACCATGCGCCGTCACAATGGATCGTCCAAATCTTCTCTGCGGACGGGTCTGGCTGTGTTGTTGGCCCGGTCCAGTCGACGTCGAAGTCTGCCAGGACTTGAGACTTGATGGCTGTCCTGGGCTCGAAGCAGATGTGGTAGCCGGAGAGTTCGGCCGCCCACTTGGCAATCCTCACCGATGCCTCCGGGTTTCTGAATAATTCACCGAGTCCCCTGTTTGAGGTGACCCGGACCTTGAATGCCTCGAAGTAATGGCGCAGTTTGCGCGAAGACATGACGACTGCGTAGGCAATCTTCTCCAGCTCTGTCATGTTGCACTTGGACGGTGTCAGCACTTCGGAGACATAGTACACGGGGCACTGCCGGACCACGCCCTCGACAGTCTGCTCCTGCACTAGTGCCGCGCTGACCGCATGTGGCGAAGCCGCGACGTAGAGCAGCAGGGGGAGTGAGGGGTCGGGGCTGGTAAGGACGGTCAACTCTATCAGGTACTGTTTTAATGAGGCGAAGGCCGCCGCCTGCTCTGGTCCCCAGGCAAAGTCTTTTGCACCACGGAGTGTCTTGAGGAAGGGGAGACTTCGCTCGGCGGACCTAGAGATGAATCTGTTGAGAGCGGCCAATCTGCCGTCAGGCGCTGGACGTCCCTGACAGACTGCGGAGGCGTCATGTCTATGATGGCCTGAATCTTGGTTGGGTTGGCCTCGATGCCACGGTGTGATACCAGGTAGCCCAATATTTTGCCTTGGCGAACACCGAAGACGCACTTTTCCGGGTTTAGGCGGAGTTGTGCGTCTCGCATGTTCGCGAATGTTTCGGCGAGGTCGGCGAGGTGGTCCTCCTTGCTCTTGCTGGCGACAACAATGTCGTCCACATATGTGAATATGTTTCTGCCAACCTGCCCTTCGAGCACTGTTTTGGTAAGCCTGGAGAAGGTGGACCCGGCGTTCTTGAGTCCCTCCGGCATTCTGATGAAGCAATATGTGCCGAAGGGTGTTATAAAGCTGGTGCTAGCCTTGTCTTCTTCCTTCATGTATATCTGGTGGTAACCGGAGAAGCAGTCGAGGAGGGACATGACTTCGCATCCGACCGCGCTATCGACTATTTTGTCGATCCGCGGCAACGGGAAATTGTCCTTTGGGCAGGCTTTATTGAGACTGGTGAAGTCGATGCACATTCGCCACTTCCCGCTCTTTTTCTGCACCATCACGACATTGGAGAGCCATGTGGGGTAAGCCACCGGCTCGATGAATTTGGCTTCCAGGAGGCGGTGTACTTCTGCCTTGGCGGCCTCCGTCTTCTCGTCCGACATCTTGCGAAGCCGCTGCTTTTTCGGCCTTACCGAAGGGTCGATTCCCAGACTGTGTTCAATTATTGAACAGCTAACCCCGACCAGATCGAGGGCCGACCAGGCGAAGACATCTTTGTTCTTGGACAGGCAGCAGAGGAGCTTCTCTTCTTCATGCGAAGTAAGGTCTTCGCTGATAATAACTGTCTGCCTGGGCGTGGCCTGGTCGAGGGGGACAGTCTTGGTCCCGTCGTTGCTCTGCAGCTGTGCCTTGTCGCGCTGCTTATTGGTTGGGCTGGCGGGCGCGGGGACCTCGCGCTGGGCCGTGAGGCAGTGCACGTTTCTTTGACCGGGCACGAAGTCCCGCTCTATGTTACGCGCAGTCTATTGATTGCCGAAGACTGTGATGACGCCTAACGGACCTGGTATCTTCATACATAGGTACAGTCCGTGAATGGCTGCTTCGAACTTATTGATGGAGCCCCGGCCCATGATGGCATTGTAAGGATATACCATGTCCACGATATCAAAGGTTATTTGCTCACTTCGGGCATTGGGTGCTACACCGAAGGAGAGAGGCAGCTCTATTTTGCCGACGGGGAAGGTGCCCTTGCCGCCGAAGTCATACAACGGGTTGTCCGAAGGCTTAAGCAGGCTGTGGCTTATGCCCATGCGATCGAAGGCGTGGAGGAAGATGATGTCCGCCTGACTGCCGTTGTCAACTAGGACTTTGTGCAGGTCCCAGCCTGCCACGCTGCAATTGATAACCATGGCGTCGCAGTGGGGGGTGCTGCGCAGGTCGACGTCTCGTGCGTCGAAGGTTAGCGGTATGTGGGACCACTTTGTCTGCATGACAGGTCCGGTGACGGCAACGTGGTTGATGCTGAGGTAATGGTCCCGCTTCTGCCGCTTTGTGTCAAAGTCGGTGCTGGACCCCCTAGTTATCATGTGAATGACTCCGCGATATGGTTGATCGGCGAAGTCTTCCTGCTTTGGAGCGTGGGGGATGTTTTGATGCTGCTGGTGTGGTGGTGGGGGTGGGGGAGGTACGATTTGTACTTCTTGATGGTGTTGGTAAGCGTGGTGTGGTGGATGCGGGGCGGGGCGTGGATATATGGTGGAGCGGGTTGCTGGTAAGTGTGTGCGACAACCCGGGGGTTGTCGACTGGTTGCGCCCGTGCCATCCTTTCTCTGGTGGCCTTCGTCTCTGGGCAGTCTTTGGTTTGGTGGGCGCAGTCTTCGCCATGGAAGAGGCAGTAGAATCGGCGCGGCGGCTGCGCACGCCCCCGACCCCTACCGAGAGTTCCGTTTCCGCGGCCCTGGGGGGGATACTCCTGGCGACGAGGGGCGTCAGCAGCGGGGACCTGGTTGGTGATGTTGTGCACTTGCTGTTGACTGCGACCGTCGCGACCGGAATCCGGCTGCGGGGTCCTTGTCCATGTGCGGCTGGACTGTGGAGCATCTTTTGGCTTCCTTTGGGACTCAATCTTGCGCTGGTGGAGCTCTTCGGATTTGGCGTACTTTTCAAACAGCTGATATAACTCCTGGAGGTTCTTTGGCGGATCTCTGATGCAGTGGCTGCAAAGGACGCCGGCGCGAAGGCCACTGATAGCGTAGTGGATGGCGATCTGGTCATCGACTGAGGGCAGCTGTGACTTGAGTGTTAAAAATTTGCGGTAAAACTCCCTCAGAGTCTCCTTTTCCAGCTGCTTGCAGAGCGAGAGTTCGGCCAGGGCGTCGGTGTCTGGGCGGTACCCTTGGAAGTTGAGCAGGAACTTGTCCCGGAGACTTCTCCAGGAATCAATGGACAGCGGAGGCAACCTGGTGAACCAGGTGAGTGCTGGACCCTCGAGGGCGATGATGAAAGACTTCGCCATTGTGGCGTCGTCCCCTCCGGAAGATGCGACGGCGACCTGATAACTCATTATGTATTGTGCCGGGTCGGTGCTGCCGTTGTACTTGGGGTAGGTCCCTGCCCGGAAGTTGGCTGGCCAAGGCGTCACTTGCAGGTGTGGCGCCAGGGGACTTCGCTCGTCGAGATAGTTGACCCCTTGGAATGGCGCGGCATGCGGGAAGGTGTGGTCGCGCTGGGGGAAACGCGGGTCTTCCGGTTGCGCGCGGTGTTGCAGGGGTGGCCCATGCTGCAGGCCGGGGTGGCCTTCGCGCATGTCTTCGAGTTGAGCGCGCTGCTGGAGGGGTGGCTCGTGCTGTAGGCCAAGGTGGCCTTCGTGCTGCATCAGCGCAATCTCCCGCTCGAGTTCCTAGGCCTTCTGCTCTTCGTCGCGTATCATTTGCCGCACTTTGGCTAGTGCGGACACGCGCTGGCGCTTGGCCTCCAGTATCTCCTTCTGCCTCTGGAGATTGCGGTTCTTGAGGCGTAGGGCGCGCAGCTGTAGCTGTTCTTCTGCTGAGACGCCGAGGACTTCACCGTCCTCGGTGAGGTCCGCGCCCTCCAGTGGTGCGAAGCCTGAGGGTGGCTGCGGTTGTCCTTCAGGGCCGCAGGTGCGGAGAGTGTCGTCTTCGCAGGTGCGGGGAACATCGTCTTCGGTGGCCTCTTGGTGGGTGGATTGGGTGAGGGCGAGGGCCTTGCCCTTTCTTGCGGCGAGCAGTGCTGCCTTCGCAGCCTCGTCAGCCTTCGGGTTAGCTCTCTTGGGTGCCATCGCGGGTGGTTTTCTCGTAGCACGAACGGTGGGCGCCAAATGTTGGAACTTGCTCTCAGTTGCAAGGGGATCCAACAAGGGAGAATAGTGACGTCAACAGGGTTCTCGCGCTAGATGGCAATAGCTCTGTTAATCTGCCCGCTCACGGGCACTGTGCGGGGGTATTTATAGGTGTCTGAGCGCCCAACGCCCTGTGTTAAGGACGCATGTGCCCTCGGATACCTAGATTATCCCCAGAATATTCCCATAAAGCAGGGTTACATACTGTAATTACAGGAATGCCTTTACAAATTAGGCCCGTAACACGCAGCGGCCACGCGGGGCCCGTTACAATGGGCCGGATCACACGCAGGCTTCTGAGCTGGACGAGGCCGCTTGGCGGAGTGACGACGTCGCAGGTCTTCGTCTGGCGTCGTATCGAGCGAAGGCCTGCTTTGTCTCCGTCGGACCGGCGACTACAGCGAAGGCCTGCTTTGTCTCCGTCAGACCAGCGACTGCAGCGAAGGGTGGCGTCTTTGCCTTCGCCCCAACACACTTATTACTCAATGCAGTACAATGGATCAAGCAGTCTCATTAGCTGCGAGAAGCAGATGATTAGAATCGAGTTTTTATCCTTGCAAGGTAAACCTAAACACACGACGTGGCGAGGCACTCCATCCCCACACACATCAATCGTCCCCATCGATTCCCCGTCAGCAGATCAGGGCTCACCACCTTGGCGTATAATGCCTCACTGACCCCGACTGCCGTCGTGCAGTGACCGCACTTGTACCTACCATAACCGGAATGAGAGACCACATCTCAGGTCACGTGAGGGGCAAAGTCTGCTGCCAGGTTCACTCAGGTACTAGGCTTACCGATTTACCATATTTCTTGGTATGTGTTTAGTACGTTCAAACGCTTGACACAGGTATCCGCACGTTAATCCTTATTCCAATTTCGTCTCATAGACCACGCATCCCCATGGATCCGTGTCCACAGACCATCATCATTCCGATATAAAAAATGGATATAATCAATTCCTGACCTCGCGCGAGTGCTAAAAAAATCACTCGACTTCTACCGAGATCCCTACTTAGCAAAGCAGCTACTCGACCTAGCATACTTGTATCCATCTCAAAAGGAATCCTGAGTTCATGCAACTAGGGTTTCAGGCAACTCCTACACTTAAGTGTAAAGTACAGGCCTACAAACATTAAGTGTAGTAAAATAGCATATATAAAAGGTTATGCATAAAACCGGGGCATGCCTTTAATTTAATACTTAGGTAGTGTTTGCTGGGGGAGGTACTGGCTTGGAGAGCATCCACTGCTTATGTCCATCCTTCCTTGGGTCGTCCACCAACTGCATCTTGTGGGTGGCACCACATCACTGGCTCGATCATCATCTCTCGGTCCTAAATGAGATGCAGATGCATATGTATGAATATAATGAAACAGCACAAGATACTTTAAGTACACGCTAGTGAATTAAACACTAAGTAGCGAGACATCACAAGTAACCACACACACTAGCGTTAGCTCACTACATATCGTCGAGCGCACAACATTAACACCACTAAAAAGACGACAAACATTTTGGATATCTACGCAACACAACACTATATCACAATTAACTAGAGAAAGAAACATATAAAAATATGACACATATGTTATATCAAGCTTAGTCATGGAAATTCTATATGAATTTAGTGATAACCAACCATTTTTAGTCAAAAGGGTGAACTAACAATTAATTGAGCACATGCAGATTTTTAGGACAGCAGCACAGCAGCTACTTGTTTTAATCATAACGTTTCGAATATTAATCCAAAAATAGCAAACTAGGACTTTCTGGAAATCTTAAAAAGTGTTCTACAATTTTGGTATTTTCACCTCAACATGACTCAACACTTAACAAGGGCAAAACGTGCTAATACAACAGCTCTGTCCAGATTTGGACAGATTCTAACTTGCAACTTCAAAAATTCACAACTAAAGATTCAGACATCCAAACAAAGTGATCTTAGACTTTCTGGAAAGGTAATAAAATTGTCTACATATCATTTATAAACATCTCAAGGTGATTCAATATTTAACTAAGGATAAAAGACATTAGAAGGCTTTGCTGTCCAGAATTGGACAGATTCAGTCTTCAGACATTAAGCATCCATAACTTAATCTTCAGATCACCAAAGAGAGTGATCCAAGACTTTTTAGAAAGCTTGGCAAAAGCACTACATAACTTTTATAATCACCAAGAATTGATTCTATGTTGAACTGAATCAAATAATTCAGTATTCGAAATCTGTTCTGTCAGTGGACAGAACACAGTAACCAAGTTTGTAAAATTCAGAACTCTTAAACTGTCAGGCCTATGGTTGTGAAATTTTAACACAAGCAAGATAAGAAAAGAACCTACAACCTTCTTATAATGACAATGAACAGATTGTAACATTAACTTAAGCAAACAGTGCAGTTTCTTAAATCTATATAGAAAATGGACAGATTCAGTTACTGAATTTGTAAAAAGCATAACTCCTAAATTGTCAGACTTATGGCTGTCAAATTTTAACACAAGTAAGATAATAGAGTTATCTACAACTTTATTGTGACCACCAATAACTTATTCCAACATTAACTTAAGCAACCATTGCAATTTCTGAAATCTGTTCAGAAATTCGACAGATTCAGGTACTGGGCTTGTGAAAAGCACAACTCCTAAACGATCAGGTTTATGGCTGTCAAATTTTAGTACAAGCAAGATAATAATGTTATCTACAACTCTTCTATATGTCTTTTCTACAGAAACATGATTTGGTTTATCAAACAAACAGCACAACTAAAACAGTGCGTGCAGCCCAAAACAGCAATCAATAAATTTCAGCTCACATATAATTCAAGAATCACCGCGTTCGAGAGACTTGAATTACTCTAACTGTTGAGGGCTTGTTCTCAAATGCTATGAATTAAGAACAAGGCAACACAGAAAGAAGTTAATGATAAATTCCCTTCGTCCCTCGAAGCGTTATTTCCCTTAGGATATAACGATCTTCAGACGAAGGTCACGAAGGACATACCTCCATCATTGCAGTTTATATTGACAATAAGGAGAAGCATATGAAACATGAGGGAATGATATGAATAATCACATAACATTATTACGTGCCCTTACCAAATAATCATGGAAGAATAAAAACAATGTTGAATTACATTTGTACCTTCGGCTTGACAGAAGGCAAAGGTACAAGCGTGACGCACGAGCGAGTACAAGTTAGCGTGAACAGTACGGGGGTACTGTTCATCTATTTATAGACACAGGACACAGCCTGTGACGAATTACAATTATGCCCCTCATAAAAGTTTACAACATTGACTCAGACCTTCATGGATTAAAAGGTCATTCTATCTCTATGTCGGTTTGTAATGCCGAAACTTCATGAAAAGGAACCTTCGGCCATCTCCTGGGGACAACTTCAGCCGAAGCTGCTTCTTCCCGTAAGACCTTCGGCGCAACGAAGCATGGCCCCAACAGTAGCCCCTTTCGCGGCGCTAGATCGTTTTTCGTAACGAGCTTGATCCGTGAAAAAAGCCTCTTAAGCTTCGAGAAGCCGAAGGTCCAAAAAACACCTTCCCTGAGCTCGTTGTCGAGAAACGATCCAGTTTCCGAGCGCGTGCCAGGCCCACCCTGCAGAGTTACTGTTTGGTCTCTGCGGTCCACCGCGCAGCGAGGGCTAGTGACTGTCCGCCTGGTGTAAAAATCCTGGCGCTTCGCCTTCTTACCTGCAGCACTTCGGAGGTCGCGGCTGCCGAAGCCGCTTCAGCCGAAGATGTGAACTTGGAAACTACAATTGAAGACATCGACAAAATTTTGCTAGACATGGCCGCAGAAGAAGCTGCCACTGCTGCTGAAGAAACCATGGCCACAGTGCCTGGAAAGGGAAAGGAAATAGCCGAAGATACTTCGGAAGACGAAGCCTACATATTTCAAAATTTAATTGGGCAAGAACTGTCGAAGGCCGAAATAGAAGAGCTTAAGGAATATGCCAAATCTTGCGGATACAAGCCAGGAGCTCTTCTATTCGGAGGCATTGACGATGAGAAATTGGGCTGCATCCGGGATCAAACTGGGGCTAAGGTCATCGGTACTCTATCAAAGAGTATCGGTTTTCCGAAGCTAGAAACAGATATCAGCCGCTACCGACGACAACATATCGTCGGTAGCTTATTTTATTCCAATTTCAAGGTAAACAACTTTTCTCTGACTTCTATTGTTTTTAATAATGGAAATATTCCTAACGAAGGTTGTTTATGTGCAGAGCATGCTACTAAGCAAAGCTTTGAAGATGCAGCAAGATCTAGAGGATAAAAAACACGAAGCTATAATTGAAAATTTGGAGAGCACAATAAAAGAGCAATCAGCTATTATTGAAAAGAAAGACTTCGAACTCCAAACAACTGAAGGCTTGTTGGCAGAAACTGAAGCTAAAGTAGCAGAATTGAATTCGAAGCTTATCTGCCAATCAAAACAATTTGAACAAGAGAAGCTAGAGCTTAATTCAAAACTTGAGGCCGAAGTCCAAACCAACTCAGATTTGAAGAAATCATTAACAAGCCTTCAAGACAAATGTTTGAAATTTAGTAACAACTGTATTCAACAATTAAAGAAGATCTTTTACTCAGTTGGAGCCAGCAGTGGAAAGTTCACCCCTGCAGCTGAAAATTTGCCAAGAGCCTTCGAACATATTGAAGCTGAAATCGATGAGCTTGACGAAGTTATAGCCGGGCACGGTGACTTCTGTGCCTGGGTAGCTTCTCGGGGCACTGCTGCAGCGTTCCTGAAGGCCGGCTGTGATCATGGAAAAATCGTCAACAGGCCTAATTTCACTCTGTCTCCATCAATTCTAGACGATATTCCTGACCTCGCCCGAAGCATTTCAAATAGATTTATAAAAATGATATGGACAAAAGGCGGGCAAGAGAAGGCTGGAGACGAAGCTCGAAGTCATCTTGATCCAGTAAGAAATCATACCTTGTGCTTACCTTCTCCTTCACACTTGATTTTTACTCGCAATACCTTGATTCATGTAGGATGACGAAGCTGAAGGTGATGCTTAAAAAATATGCCGCCGAAGCTGAAGCTCGGTGAAGATCAGTAGGAGTACACTGTAGAAAAAACTCAAGAGACTTTTGTAACAACTTTTGTAAATACAGCTAAACTGTTCTTAATGAACTTTGTCCATACCTTGTAATATATCCTTACCCTTCCATTGAGGTGCTTTGATGTGGACGAAATTAGTATTTTGAGCTGAAGGCGAAAAAAACACCTTCCCTTCTTTTCGTACACAACGAAGCATAAAAGACCGCTTCTTCTTTTTTGCCGAAACCTCTCTTTTTTATACACAACGAAGCATAAAAGACCGCTTCTTCTTTTTTGCCGAAACCTCTCTTATACACAACGAAGCATAAAAGACCGCTTCTTCTTTTTTGCCGAAACAACCACTTATGCCATGAATGAATGTTTATGAATGCAAATGCTATGATGCAATGTGATGTGCGAATGAATGTCCGAACACATATCCGAAGCCATACCCTCAGCCATTATTTCCTTAGAAACAATCACACATTAGCTCTGCATTCCCTTAGGAACGACTTTGGAGCTTCTTCGCCTTTTACTTTTGGCGGAATCAGCGTTGACTTTTCGCTGTAAGCTCTGCATTCCCTTAGGAACGTCTTTGGAGCTTCTTCGCCTTTTACTTTCGGCGGAATCAGCGTTGACTTTTCGCTGTAAGCTCTGCATTCCCTTAGGAACGTCTTTGGAGCTTCTTCGCTTTTTCAGTTTCGGCACTCGATGGTGCGTTCTCAGCTTTTACATTTACATTCTTTGGTGGATTTTGCTCTTATAAAACTAAAAAGAAAATTACATATGATGGCCCCATTAAAAACCTTTCTCCCCCTTTAGAAAGGAAAAGGGTACCATGAAAAAGAAAAGAAAAAACATCAAAAGTTACATCAAGTTATACATAATATCGCCGAAGCTCATCCGCGTTCCAAGATCTTGGAATGTCGTTGCCGTCCATGTCCTTCAATCTGTACGAACCAGGTCTTGACGAAGATACTACTAAGAAAGGTCCTTCCCATTTCAACTGTAACTTGCCCACTGTGTCTGGGTTGGCCACTCTCCGAAGCACCAAGTGTCCCGGCTCAATATTCTTGAGTCGAACTTTTCTATCTCGCCATTTGACTGTTTCGGCCTGGTATTTATTGATATTCTCCACAACTTGAAGCCTGATCCCTTCTAAAGCATCTTTTTCCACAAAACAAGCATCTTCAGGGCTTGATTCTGTCGAAGCTGCTACTCTTATTGATCCAGTTTTAGCTTCTTCCGGAGTTATTGCTTCGTCACCGAATAATAACTTGAATGGAGTAAAGCCTGTAGACCTTGATGTTGTTGTATTGTGGCTCCACACCACTTTGGTTAACTGATCTGGCCACTTTCCCCTGGGTTGATTGAAGATTAACTTCATTATTCCTGTCATTATAATGCCGTTGGCCCTTTCAACGAGCCCATTTGACTCCGGATGCCTAACTGATGCAAAATGGATCTTCGTACCAATTTGATCACAGAAATTTCTGAAAGCTTCGGAGTCGAACTGCGTTCCATTATCCACAGTGATGGCCTTCGGTACCCCGAAACGACAAACAATATTCTGCCAGAAAAACTTTTGGACAGTGGCCGAAGTTATTGTGGCTAATGGCTTCGCCTCAATCCATTTAGAAAAATACTCCACAACCACTATAACATATTTTAGATTCCCTTGAGCCGGTGGTAATGGACCTAACAAGTCAAGGCCCCACCTTTGCAATGGCCAGATGGGTTGTATCAGCTGTGTCAAAGACGAAGGTTGCTTTTGATCTCTTGCACATTTCTGGCAACCTTCGCACTTTTGAACTAACTCCGCTGCATCCGAAGCTGCCTTCGGCCAATAAAACCCTTGGCGGAAAACTTTTCCAAGTAATGGCCTAGATCCAATGTGGGATCCACACAGGCCTGCATGTATTTCTTTCATCAACTCTATACCTTCGGTTCTAGATAAACACTTGAGCAGCGGAGCGCAAACTCCATGTTTGTATAACTCCCCTTCTATCATGACATATGGACGAGCTCTTGCCTCTATCCTTTTATTATAAGCTTCGTCATCTGAAAGGAACTTACCCTGAAGGTAAGAGATGATCTCAGTTCTCCAATCTTCGCTATAAACAGGAGATATGTTGAGGACTGCTCTTTCAAGAAGCTCCACTGAAGGTGCCTTTATTGTTTCGAAGAATACATCCGAAGGTAACGGCAGCCCCTGTGCTGCTGACTTAGCTAACAAATCAGCATGCTCATTTTGTCCTCGAGGGATATTTTTGACAGAAAATCCTTCGAAGGAAGCTTCGATTCTTCGGACCGTGTCTAGATATTTTTCAAGCTTCGGATCTTTAGCCTTGCAACTTTTGTCGACATGGCCCGAAACAACCTGGGAATCAGTTTTAAGAATCGCCCTTCTGATCCCCATTGCCTTTAATTTCCGAAGGCCCAGGAGCAAGGCTTCGTACTCAGTAATATTGTTTGTACAGCTGAAATCAAGTCTTGCCGCATAACAAGTTTTAACCTTGGAAGGTGAGATCAACACAGCAGCCGCTCCTGCTCCGAAGGTTCCCCAAGAGCCATCATAGAATACTATCCACACTTCGGCATCTTTATTTGCTTCTTCATCCTGAGCCCCTGGCGTCCAATCGGCAATGAAATCTGCCAACGCTTGAGACTGGATCGAGGATCTATGCACATAATCAATGCAAAATTCATTGAGCTCTGCAGCCCATTTTCCAATCCGTCCAGTAGCTTCTCTATTCCTCATAATATCCTTCAACGGCTGCGAAGAAGGAACAACAATATTGTATGCTTGAAAATAATGCCAAAGCTTCCTGGATGCCATCAAAACGGCATATAATACCTTCTCCAGTTCTGTATAGTTTTTCTTTGATACACTAAGGACCTCAGATACAAAATACACTGGAACCTGCTTCTTGACTTGGCCAACAAGCTTCTCCTGGACAAGTGCTGCACTTACTGCCGAGTGCGAAGCTGCCACATATAACAACAAAGGAGCCCCTGGCGTTGGTGGAGTTAATGTTGTTAGATCTATCAAATATTGCTTCAGCTCTTCGAAGGCTTTTTGTTGGCTTGGTCCCCATTGAAAGACTTCAGCTGACTTCAGCACCTCGAAGAATGGTAAATTTCTTTCTGCTGATCTGGATATGAATCTATTGAGAGATGCCAGCCTTCCTGTCAATCTTTGGGCCCCCTTTCTTGTAGTTGGTGGCTCCATTCGAAGTATAGCTTCAATTTTATTTGGATTAGCTTCAATTCCCTTTGTTGAAACCAAGCATCCAAGAAATTTCCCCTTCTTTACTCCGAAGACACATTTTTCTGGATTCAGCTTCAAACCAGCTTGTCTGAAACTGGCGAAGGTCTCCTGCAAATCAGCAATATGATTTTCCTGCTTCGTGCTTTTTACAATGATGTCATCGACATAAGTTAGCACATTTCTGCCTATTTGAGACTGGAGGACCTTCGCAGTCATTCTGCTGAAACTTCCTCCAGCGTTTTTGAGCCCCTCAGGCATCCGAAGATAGCAATATGTGCCACTTGGGGTTATGAAGCTAGTCTTCGGCTCATCTTCCTTCTTCATCTAGATTTGGTGATAGCCTGAGTAACAATCTAACAGACTCATGAGCTCTGAAGAAGCTGCTGCATCAACTAAAGAGTCTATTCTTAGCAATGGGAATTCGTCCTTCGGACAAGCCTTGTTGAGATCTGTGAAATCGATACACATTCTCCACTTGCCATTGGCTTTCTTTACCATAACAGTGTTAGCTAGCCATTCTGGATACTTTACTTCTCTGATAACTCCTGCACTGAGGAGTCTTTTTACTTCATTGCGAGCCCCTTCGGCCTTGTCATCAGACATTTTCCGAAGCCTCTGCTTTCGGGGTCTGAAGGATGGGTCAACATTGAGCGAGTGTTCAATAACATCCCGATTTACTCCACAGAGATCATTAGCTGACCATGCAAAAACATCTTTGTTGTTGAACAAAAACCTTATCAAGGTTTTCTCCTGGTCTTCGGATAATTGCGAGCCCAACAACACCTTCTGCTCTGCTATGTCTTCACACAAGAGCATGGGCTTCGGCTGATCTGCTGAAGCTGCTTTCTCCCTTCTGAATTTGTACTGTTCACAAGCTTCAGCTCCATCTATGTTATGGACTGCTTTGGAGTCAGTCCAGCTTCCTTCGGCCCTTCTAGCAGCTTCCTGGCTTCCATGAATAGCAATAGGCCCTTGGTCCGAAGGTATCTTCATGCAGAGGTAAGCTGGGTGAAGAATTGCTTCGAAGGCATTGAGAGTACCGCGACCAATGATAACATTGTAAGGATACTCCATGTCAACAATATCAAACACAATTTGCTCAGTCCTTGTGTTGTTAACAAATCCGAAGGTTACTGGCATGGTAATCTTCCTAAGTGCTGCAATCTGCCGTCCTCCGAAGCCACAAAGAGGGTGCGTAGCATCATGGACCTTGTCTTCGGGCTCTTGCATTTGTCTGAAGGCCTTAGCAAATATGATATCAGCTGCACTGCCTGTATCAACTAAGACATTGTGGACCAGAAATCCTTTGATCACACAAGAGATAACCATGGCATCATTGTGAGGATAATCCTTAAGCTGAAGGTCTTCCTGAGAGAAAGTGATTGGAATGTGGGACCATTTTGACTTGATGAAGGGTCCCTGTACTCCAACATGCTGCACCCTTCTCTGAGCCTCCTTCTTTTGCTTCTTGTTAGCCGGCTCTGAGCAAGAACCGCCTGTTATCGGGAGCACCAGCTTCGAAGCCGAAGCAGCTTCAGCTTGATTGTTGAACGAAGCCATCAGCTCAGAAAAGTGGAAGTGAGTTCACCGGAGGTGGGCGCCAATGTTGAGGGCTTGTTCTCAAATGCTATGAATTAAGAACAAGGCAACACAGAAAGAAGTTAATGATAAATTCCCTTCGTCCCTCGAAGCGTTATTTCCCTTAGGATATAACGATCTTCAGACGAAGGTCACGAAGGACATACCTCCATCATTGCAGTTTATATTGACAATAAGGAGAAGCATATGAAACATGAGGGAATGATATGAATAATCACATAACATTATTACGTGCCCTTACCAAATAATCATGGAAGAATAAAAACAATGTTGAATTACATTTGTACCTTCGGCTTGACAGAAGGCAAAGGTACAAGCGTGACGCACGAGCGAGTACAAGTTAGCGTGAACAGTACGGGGGTACTGTTCATCTATTTATAGACACAGGACACAGCCTGTGACGAATTACAATTATGCCCCTCATAAAAGTTTACAACATTGACTCAGACCTTCATGGATTAAAAGGTCATTCTATCTCTATGTCGGTTTGTAATGCCGAAGCTTCATGAAAAGGAACCTTCGGCCATCTCCTGGGGACAACTTCAGCCGAAGCTGCTTCTTCCCGTAAGACCTTCGGCGCAACGAAGCATGGCCCCAACACTAACGCTTTACTATTTGTTCGAGTTAAGACAATCAAATTAGAACCAATAATTCGAATTGCAAATTTTATTCAAATCATTAGTGCACTAAAATTATTACAACCAATTAACAACGCATTCTCCACGATAATCACCCAACAATTTGCGTTTTAAATTAGACATCAAATGAGCACTACTACTTTTTACCCGCCACCGTAACCATACAGATTTAGACCACAACAAGCAATTCAACGTGATTACGAGCTTAACCAAGTCATCTAACAATTTGGCTAACTAGAGCAACAATATAGGCCGCTATACATCACACACGTCGGCTAGTCTATTATTATCGAAATCCGAGACACAACATGTATGTAACAATCACTTAACGCAATCGACTCCTGCTTAACACGAGTTGGCTAATGACGTGACTATTTCCCAATTACCAACATACACCACCTTTCGCCATTTTTGGATAACCTGCGCGACACACAGCTATTGTAATACATCTCAAGTTCATTCAACCCATCAGTAGAGCACTAGCACATTTCAAAAAATTTCCTGAGACTACGACGACAAGGCATTGATCCTATCCTGCACATCAAAGCATCACAAGCGTTTTTATAGAACCTATCGGTTAACTTGATCGACACACTATCCATGTTCCTTGCCTTTCAAATTTTATCGCACAACAGGAATCATCCCCATTTGCTAATGACACCAACCATACCTACTGACCTATTGTTTATCACCCGAGCATAGTTACACGCCGCACACTGTTTCTAACATGATTCTCTCATAACTCGTAATTCAACTACTCACTAACAATAAATCACGCACGACAACTACCACATCACCTGATTTATTTATTTGGAACACCGCCTGCCTAGTGTACTAATAGTACCCCACATTTTGACTCGACTTATAAACATAGAGGAAGCGATGACTACTTTGGCATATCACCACCTCTCTATTTAAGCAAGGACAATTTCCACCTACAACGACTGAACATCCCCATCGAGCACACCTTATTTTACTATGTCTCGCATACAACCAGATTGTGGCGTGCACTCGAGATACTACCGATTAACTTAACGCAATTACCACTACAATGCACTTCGATATACACATTCGACATCACAGTGCGTCGACAAACCCCACACTTCCAATCTACTTGTCACTTCCAAACACACCACGTTTGATAACACACCATTCTAACTAAACATATCTCGTCTTCCAAATACCCATCATATGTCACCTAATTTATATCTTCGATCCATTCTATCCTACACCACGATGAATACATAAAATATTTTTAACATAGACAAACCTATTAGTCGACGGTGGAAACTACCAAGCATGCTTTACGCCTCATTAAAATTGCTGCACAAACACATTATTTTATGACGAAGCATTTTAACAATCAATTGATATATCGGCGAACTACCCTCGCGACACGTAAATGAACTATCGCAGTCACACATATTCAACAACAATATACACCATATCTATATGCATGCCATCAACCAAATCACATCAATAGTAAATTGTAAATCCATCAACCTGTCATCTCAGATTCGAGTCGCGCATGCGTCCATGGTTTAGGGGCTTCACCGAATCATGCATCGCGCGAGACGCCGTGGCAACATCTAGCTGCGATTTAAATCACTCAATGGTTCAAACATTTTTTTATCAAGCACTTGAGATCCAAAAACAATGGAATACTAGCGAGGGGCTCACCAAAGAATTTTGACGACGGCTCGCAAGCGCTGCACAGATCGACGACGAGGCACGGGGCTGTCTCAAACACCAACGTGACGGCGTGGGTCAGGATTGCGCAGATCGAGCGAAGCACGTGGTGCGGAGGGGATCCGAGGCTGCTATTTTTCTTTTTTGAACCGACACTGCTGCGCAGAAAACTTGGATGCCATGGCAGCTGACCGAGCAGGGGCTCCTCGCTGCCGCACTAGGGGAAAAAGGATGGAGGGGGCGAGCAGTAGCCGGGGAGGGAGGCCGACTAGGAGGAAGATGAATAGGGAGGGCGCTAGTGCAGAGCGCCGAGGGGCTGGAGCCGAGGATCCGAGCTGGGCTCCCTGCTGCTACGCGAAGAAGAAAATAGGGGGGAGTCCATGGAGGTCGCCGGGGGCTCGGCCATGGGAGAGTGGCCAGCGCCATGGGAGGAGTACCGCTGCACTGCTCTTATCGTGGGAAAAAAAATGAGCGGCTGAGCAGGGGAACAGGGGCTCTGGTGATCTACTGTCCTGTGAGAGCTGGAGCTTAGGAGAGGGAGAGCAGAGGTGCTGCATGAGGAAGAAGGGCGCCATGGACAAGGATGCCATGGGCTGCTAGAGAAATCAGGGTGCCATCCATGGGAAGTGGAGCTCGCGCCCATGGAGTGGGAGAGCTGGGCGGCCCTGAAGTTCCTGCGCGCTGGAGAAGACAGCAAGGGGGGAGGAGCTTGCTGCAAGGAAGGGCTAGCGGCCATGGAGCCTGGGGACGTGTTGGAGCCAAGGAAGGAAGACGACATTGGTTGTGCTCTCTGCTTGCAGCCGTGTGGGAGAAGGAGGCAGGGAGAAAGGTTGTGGCGGCTAGGAAAAATAGAGGGGTGGGAGTGCAAAAATGCCTCCACTTGCAAGGAGAGGGCTCCTATTTATAGAAGAAAACCTAGGGTTAGGGTTTCAAATGGGCCAAATGGGCTGGGTTGGGTTGGCTCAAACACTAAACTAGGCCGCGATAATTTATTTCCATTTTCTTTTATGGCATTTTGATTAAACACGGATTATCAGAACGCTAATTATTTCCCCGAATACAAATGCTGCTGCGGAATTCGTCTCTACGGAGAACAGAGCGAATTAGAGTTTCGACGAACGGACGATCGAGCGAATAATTCGGCCGAGAGTTGGATTTGATTTTGCTCGGAAATAATTTCTCGCGCACTATTTTAGAAATAAATGTTTCTCTCAGACTTCCGATCGGCTTCGGATTTTTAGTCGGAGAAATCGAATCGTGACAATTTAAAATCGCTGTCGATATGGGGTTTTGAATTCGGTTCGGACATGAGATATTTGGCCGAGTCGGATAAATTTGATTAGAGACGACATATTGAGCATTCCGTTTGAGAGTACGGAGTCGGATTAATTTTTGGACATAGATCGAATCATCGAGAAATTGGATTCGAACACAGCTCGACTAGCAACTGTCGAGCGCTTGATTAAATGAGCTTTAGACAAGATTTATAAATCGAGATTGATTAACGAGTTTGCATTCGCGCCGAGAATAAAAGTTTTAACAGGCTCCAAAATTGGCTGTTTCTCGCGATCAAATAACTCCGACTTCGGTGAGCTTCCATGAATAATCCTGATAAACTGAGATAGACACGATCGAGAAATAGGAAATTTTCACTGAGCATTCGAGATTAGGATAAATCTCCCGTCATAACATGAAACAGACACCTGGGGTGTCACAGCCTTCCCCCCTTAAAAAGAATCTCGTCCCGAGATTCGAATGAGGATATTCAAGGGTGGAGAAGCATGTAACTCGCAGGCTGAAGATAGATTCAAATTTATGGGAGGGTATCTTACAAGATACTGAAGATAGATTTGGATAGAATATCGCGACACATGGAGACAAAATGCAGCGATCATTTTGAGAGAATGTCCACAGAAGATAGCACATCAGTATAGTCTTGTAATGGATCACGACTATTAACCGCGATACCAGCGCGTGCCGAGCAGCTCAACCATGTGTGCACCATAGTAGGCTCTCGGTTTCGTCGCGGCACCATCGATCGTTAGTCATAACACCATTACCAAACGTAACCAATGAGAATTCCACATAGCATAAATAGATGGAACCCATGAGAGTATGGCTCAGAAAACAAGAATGTGACCAGAGTTGAAGCAAAGATTGTTGGCAAAAGAGCATCACATGAGAATTTTCTTCAACTCAGAGAACCATTTTATGATCATCACGGGGATTATCAGCCAAAGATTGATACGATATTTAATATGAGGAGGAACCAACCATGAGATCGAGATTGATAAGCTTTTAGAGACATGAGAGATCCAAAGATAACAGCAACATTCATTAATCCACATGGATATGCCGCTTAGAGATAAGTTGATAAAACAAGCGTCATGATCCTCGGAGAAGGGGGTGTGAGAATGACCAGAAATGAGAGATTTAGGCAAGATCAACATTTGATACTTGAGAACGGGTTATAGCAGATAACCAGATAATAGGGCAGAATCATTAAAGGATTCGGAGATTTGGATGATAAGGCCACAACATGATTCATAAAGCTAACGGTTTACTAGATCCAGGTGAAAAGAGAGGTCATCAACCTAGATGGCTTCTAGGTTGAGCAGAGGAGAATTTAATGAGGATTTTGGACAAGGTTTCCAAAAAGAATTTGAGGTTAGATATGGTTTGCATGAACAGATAGTAAACCATTTTTTCACATAACAAGTGCACAAGGAAGCTTTGGTCGATTTAGGGGTCAAGCTATGGGTGTCTATAAGTTGTGCATGTTTAACTTCACGGTTAAGACGCACATGGGTAAAAAAATACCAACACAAACAAGAAATTCTTTTTTTAGGGTTCACTTGCTAACTCAAGGTTGCTTGGAGAAGGGGGGTCTTTTATGGGCAAAACAGGCAACAATTTTTATTGGCAAAAAGGGTGGAACAATTACAATACCACCTAGATAGCAAGACAAGCAAAACACATAACACAACCTAGCAAGACTTACTAATTAAGCAAGAGATAAGGCACTTCTTATAATTCTTATCATAGCAGTACATCACATTATTCACAAGTTTTTATTATTGGAATATAGGTGAGAGAAGCATGTTGATACACAAGAGACAATTATAATGCGACAATCATGATGCATGCTCATTCTAGTCGACTTCTCAGACCTAACTAATTTTTTGGATGCTTCTACAACTTCCTTATTAATAGTAGTAGTAGCCTTTATGGCTTATATAAATAGCCACCTAGCTACCCATCTATTTCCTAAGGCTTCATGTCCTAGGTCTATCCTTATCGTCCAATTATCTATCCAACTTTGGTTTCTAAGCAAGTTTTACTTTAGAAAAGGTTGGTAATCATGACTTATTGACTTCTCGGTAAGGGTATTCGCTCCGATACCAGCTATGGCGTAACCGCCCGAATTATTTCAACTTAAGTGCCTAAGTCCCACATTAGAGGCTAGACCACACTTAAATAGGAATAAAACGTCAGTCCCTCGGATCTAGTCCGATAAAGCCACTTATCCAGGATCGAATACCACTAGCTCACACGAAGGTGAGGCACAGAGAAATACAATAAAGCATAATACCACATATTTAATAAGTATCAATAGTGATTACATTATCGGAGTTTCAGAAATAATAACCATAAATTTTAATGCAGCGGAAATAACTAACAAAGAAGAACCGGGTAACATGGCGAAGCCTGGCCACGCTACTCCTCCTGGTCCTCTCTTGCGGAAGCAGTAACCCACTCGACCATCTATCCCGGTAGCAGGGATGAAGGCCAAGTCACACCAGCAACCAATCATCTTAAGGAGTACCTGCAAAAAATTGTGCCACAAGCAAGGCTGAGTATACTAATACTCACCTAGACTTACCCGGTGTAAGGAGTCTACTCCTCTACCTCTAGACATGCAGCTGTTTGGCTGAGGGGTTTGGTTTGCCAAAAGCACTAGCTGAGTCTAAAAATCAAGTTTTAGATTTTCATGTTTTACTAGAATCCTTTAGACTAGATGTGTACCTAGCTAATCATACATGGTATCAAACATTTTATCAATCAACATCTTTTGCCAGTCACCTCATTTCCACTTATTACTCAATGCAGTACAATGGATCAAGCAGTCTCATTAGCTGCGAGAAGCAGACGATTCGAATCGAGTTTTTATCCTTGCAAGGTAAACCTAAACACACGACGTGGCGAGGCACTCCGTCCCCACACACATCAATCGTCCCCATCGATTCCCCGTCAGTAGATCAGGGCTCACCGCCTTGGCGTACAATGCCTCACTGACCCCGACTGCCGTCGTGTAGTGACCGCACTTGTACCCACCATAACCGGAATGGGAGACCGCGTCTTATGTCGCGTGCGGGGCAAAGTCTGCTACCAGGTTCACTCAGGTACTAGGCTTATCGATTTACCATATTTCTCGGTATGTGTTTAGTACGTTCAAACGCTTGACACAGGTATCCGCACGTTAATCCTTATTCCAATTTCGTCTCGTAGACCACGCATCCCCATGGATCCGTGTCCACAGACCATCATCATTCCGATATAGAAAATGGATATAATCAATTCCTGACCTCGCGCGAGTGCTAGAAAAATCACTCGACTTCTACCGAGATCCCTAATTAGCAAAGCAGGTACTCGACCTAGCATACTAGTATCCATCTCAAAAGGAATCCTGAGTTCATGCAACAAGGGTTTTAGGCAACTCCTACACTCAAGTCCACAGTACAGGCCTACAAATATTAAGTGTAGTAAAATAGCATATATAAACGGTTATGCATAAAACCGGGGCTTGCCTTTAATTTAACACTTAGGTAGTGTTTGTTGGGGGAGGTACTCGCTTGGAGAGCATCCACTGGTTATGTCCATCCTTCCTTGGGTCGTCTACTGACTGCATCTTGTGGGTGGCACCACATCACTGGCTCGATCATCATCTCTCGGTCCTAAATGAGATGCAGATGCATATGTATGAATATAATGAAACAAGCACAAGATAATTTAAGTACACGCTAGTGAATTAAACACTAAGTAGCGAGACATCACAAGTAACCACACACACTAGCGTTAGCCCACTACATATCGTCGAGCGCACAACATTAACACCACTAAAAAGACGACAAACATTTTGGATATCTACGCAACACAACACTACATCACAATTAACTAGAGAAAGAAACATATAAAAATATGACACATATGTTAACTCAAGCTTACTCATGGTAATTCTATATGAATTTAGTGCTAACCAACCATTTTTAGCCAAAAGGGTGAACTAACAATTAATTGAGCACATGCAGATTTTTAGGACAGCAGCACAGAAGCTACTTGTTTTAATCATAACTTTTCGAATATTAATCCAAAAATAGCAAACTAGGACTTTATGGAAAGCTTAAAAAAGTGTTCTACAATTTTGGTATTTTCACCTTAACCTGACTCAACACTTAACAAGGGCAAAACGTGCTAATACAACAGCTCTGTCCAGATTTGGACAGATTCTGACTTTCAACTTCAAAAATTCACAACTAAAGATTCAGACATCCAAACAAAGTGATCTTAGACTTTCTGGAAAGGTAATAAAATTTTCTACATATAATTTATAAACATCTCAAGGTGATTCAATATTTAACTAAGGATAAAAGACATTAGAAGGCTTTGCTGTCCAGAATTGGACAGATTCAGTCTTCAGACTTTAAGCATCCATAACTTAACCTTCAGATCACCAAAGAGAGTGATCCAAGACTTTTTGGAAAGCTTGGCAAAAGTGCTACATAACTTTTATAATCACCAAGAATTGATTCTATGTTGAACTGAATGAAACAATTCAGTTTTCGAAATCTGTTCTGTCAGTGGACAGAACACAGCAACCAAGTTTGTAAAATTCATAACTCTTAAACTATCAGGCCTATGGTTGTGAAATTTTAACACAAGCAAGATAAGAAAAGCACCTACAACTTTCTTATAATTACCATGAATAGATTGTAAAATTAACTTAAGCAAACAGTGCAGTTTCTAAAATCTTTACAAAAAATGGACAGATTCAGTTACTGAATTTGTAAAAAGCATAACTCCTAAATTGTCAGACCTATGGCTGTCGAATTTTAACACAAGTAAGATAATAGCGTTATCTACAACTTTCTTGTGACCACCAATAACTTATTTCAACATTAACTTAAGCAACCATTGCAATTTCTGAAATCTGTTCAGAAATTCGACAGATTCAGGTACTGGGCTTGTGAAAAGCACAACTCCTAAACGATCTGGTTTATGGCTGTCAAATTTTAGTACAAGCAAGATAATAATGTTATCTACAACTCTTATATATGACGTTTCTACAGAAAACATGATTTGGTTCATCAAACAAACAGCACAACTAAAACAGTGCGTGCAGCCCAAAACAGCAATCAATAAATTTCAGCTCACATATAATTCAAGAATCACCGCGTTCGAGAGACTTGAATTACTCTAACGCTTTACTATTTGTTCGAGTTAAGACAATCAAATTAGAACCAACAATTCGACTTGCAAATTTTATTCAAATCATTAGTGCACTAAAATTATTACAACCAATTAACAACACATTCTCCACGATAATCACCCAATAATTTGCGTTTTAAATTAGACATCACATGAGCACTACTACTTTTTACCCGCAACCGTAACCATACACTTTTAGACCACAACAAGCAATTCACCGTGATTACGAGCTTAACCAAGTCATCTAACAATTCGACTAACTAGAGCAACAATATAGGCCGCTGTACATCACACACGTCGGCTAGTCTTTTATTATCGAAATCCGAGACACAACATGTATGTAACAATCACTTAACGCAATCGACTCCTACTTAACACGAGTTGGCTAATGACGTGACTATTTCCCAATTACCAACATACACCACCTTTCGCCATTTTTGGATAACCTGCGCGACACACAGCTATTGTAATACATCTCAAGTTCATTCAACCCATCAGTAGAGCACTAGCACATTTCAAAAAATTTCCTGAGACTACGACGACAAGGCATTGATCCTATCCTGCACATCAAAGCATCACAAGCGTTTTTACGGAACCTATCGGTTAACTTGATCGACACACTACCCATGTTCCTTGCCTTTCAAATTTTATCGCACAACAGGAATCATCCCCATTTGCTAATGACACCAACCATACCTACTGACCTATTGTTTACCACCCGAGCACAGTTACACGCCGCACACTAGTTTCTAACATGCTTCTCGCATAACTCGTAATTCAACTACTCACTAACAATAAATCGCGCACGACAACTACCACATCACCTGATTTATTTATTTGGAACACCGCCTGCCTAGCGTACTAATAGTACCCCGCATTTTGACTCGACTTATAAACATAGAGGAAGCGATGACTACTTTGGCATATCACCACCTCTCTATTTAAGCAAGGACATATTCCACCTACAACGACTGAACATCCCCATCGAGCACACCTTATTTTACTATGTCTCGCATACAACCAGATTGTGGCGTGCACTCGAGATACTACCGATTAACTTAACGCAATTACCACTACAATGCACTTCGATATACACATTCGACATCACAGTGCGTCGACAAACCCCACACTTCCAATCTACTTGTCACTTCCAAACACACCACGTTTGATAACACACCTTTCTAACTAAACATATCTCGTCTTCCAAATACCCATCATATGTCACCTAATTTATATCTTCGATCCATTCTATCCTACACCACGATGAATACATAAAATATTTTTAACATAGACGAACCTATTAGTCGACGGTGGAAACTACCAAGCATGCTTTACGCCTCATTAAAATTGCCGCACAAACACATTATTTTATGACGAAGCATTTTAACAATCAATTGATATATCGGCGAACTACCCTCGCGACACGTAAATGAACTATCGCAGTCACACATATTCAACACCAATATACACCATATCTATATGCATGCCATCAACCAAATCACATCAATAGTAAATTGTAAATCCATCAACCTGTCATCTCAGATTCGAGTCGCGCATGCGTCCATGGTTTAGGGGCTTCACCGAATCATGCATCACGCGAGACGCCGTGGCAACATCTAGCTACGATTTACATCACTCAATGGTTCAAACATTTTTTATCAAGCACTTGAGATCCAAAAACAATGGAATACTAGCGAGAGGATCAACAAAGATTTTTGACGATGGCTCGCAAGCGCTGCGCAGATCGACGACGCGGCACGGGGCTGTCTCAAACACCAACGCGACGGTGTGGGTCGGGATTGCACAGATCGAGCGAAGCACGCGGTGCGGAGGGGATCCGAGGCTGCTGTTTTTCTTTTTTGAACCGGCACTGCTATGCAGAAAACTTGGACGCCATGGCAGCTGACCGAGCAGGGGCTCCTCGCTGCCGCACTAGGGGAAAAAGGATGGAGGGGGCTGAGCAGTAGCCAGGGAGGATGGCCGACTGGGAGGAAGATGAACAGGGAGGGCGTGGTGCAGAGCGCCGAGGGGCTAGAGTCGAGGAGCCGAGCTGGGCTCCCTGCTGCTGCGCGAAGAAGAAAATAGGGGGGCGTCCATGGAGGTCGCAGGGGGCTCGGCCATGGGAGAGTGGCCAGCGCCATGGGAGGAATACCGCTGCGCTGCTCTTAACGTGGGAAAAAATGAGCGGCTGAGCAGGGGAATAGGGGCGCTGGTGATCTGCTGTCCTATGAGAGCTGGAGCTTGGGAGAGGGAGAGCAGAGGTGCTGCGCGAGGAAGAAGGGCACCATGGACAGGGACGCCATGGGCTGCTAGAGAAATCAGGGCGCCATCCATGGGAAGTGGAGCTCGCGCCCATGGAGTGGGAGAGCTGGGCGGCCCTGAAGTTCCTGCGTGCTAGAGAAGACAACAAGGGGGGAGGAGCTCGCTGCAAGGAAGGGCTGGCGGCCATGGAGCCTGGGGACGTGTTGGAGCCAAGGAAGGAAGACGACATTGGTTGTGCTCTCTGCTTGCAGCCGTGTGGGGGAAGGAGGCAGGGAGAAAGGTTGTGGCGGCTAGGAAAAATAGAGGGGTGGGAGTGCAAAAATGCCTCCACTTGCAAGGAGAGGGCTCCTATTTATAGAAGAAAACCTAGGGTTAGGGTTTCAAATGGGCTAAATGGGCTGGGTTGGGCTGGCCCAAACACTAAACTAGGCCGCGATAATTTATTTCCATTTTATTTTATGGCGTTTTGATTAAACACGGATTATCAAAACGCTAATTATTTCCACGAATACAAATGCTCTTGCGGAATTCGTCTCTATGGAGAACAGAGCGAATTAGAGTTTCGACGAACGGACGATCGAGCGATTAATTCGGCCGAGAGTTGGATTTGATTTCGCTCAGAAATAATTTCTCGCGCACTATTTTAGAAATAAATGTTTCTCTCAGACTTCCGATCGGCTTCGGATTTTTAGTCGGAGAAATCGAATCGTGACAATTTAAAATCGCTGTCGATATGGGGTTTTGAATTCTATTCGGACATGAGATATTTGGCCGAGTCGGATAAATTTGATTAGAGACGACATATTGAGCATTCCGTTTGAGAGTACTGGAGTCGGATTAATTTTTGGACATAGATCGAATCATTGAGAAATTGGATTTGAACACAGCTCGACTAGCAACTGTCGAGCGCTTGATTAAATGAGCTTTAGACGAGATTTATAAATCGAGATTGATTAACAAGTTTGCATTCGCGCTGAGAATAAAAGTTTTAACTGGCTCCAAAATTGGCTGTTTCTTGCGATCAAATAACTCCGACTTCGGTGAGCTTCCTATGAATAATCCTGATAAACTGAGATAGACACGATCGAGAAATAGGAAATTTCCCACTGAGCATTCGAGATTAGGATAAATCTTCCATCATAACACGAAACAGACACCTAGGGTGTCACAAGACCCCTA
Source organism: Zea luxurians (assembly GCA_029449295.1). NCBI lineage: Eukaryota > Viridiplantae > Streptophyta > Magnoliopsida > Poales > Poaceae > Zea > Zea luxurians. Next base: position 20,153,779 of record JAOPSE010000006.1, on the reverse strand, counting down.
CTCTTAGCTTGACCTTAGTGTCCTTTTCAAAAGTTGGTCATCTTGACCAACTCTATGTCCCCTACAGATCTCAAAAAGTTTTGTCTCACTTTTCTATCTGTTTACTTTCTGGTCTCATAGTTCTACTCTTACTCTTGTGCTTACGATGTCTTTTATAGATGGCCCGTATCAGGTGCACTACACGTAAGTCTGTGATCCCCTTTTTGCCTTCTCGCCTGGCGGAGCATCCACTACGTCGCACGGTGCCAGGTCAGTCAAGTCACCTGGAGAGACTACATCGTCGCCTGCACGAGGAGCAGGAGCACCAACGCCAGGAGCAGGAGCAGGACCAGGAGCGGTAGGACTCTTCCCCCTCGCCTCAGCAGGAGGTGGAGTCTAAGAGGCTGCCTTCCCCTGTGCCTCAGCCAGAGATGCCCCCTACACCACCTCAGGGCATCCTGGCTGCTGGAGGAGACCCTGATGGAGACGGAGATGACGACGACGCTGGTGGCAGTTCGAGCCACGACACGGAGCTTTCGGAGGAGCCAGAGCCGGAGGGATGGACCGCTAGACCCATCACTCGTGACGTCGCTCGCGGGTGCCACTTCCACGATGCTCTCGATACCCTGTTGCGTCGGGCCTCCGACCGACACACATGGTCTATCGAGTACCGTTGTGTAGTCTACCATCATCGTCGCAGGCTATACCCAGACTAGTGGGAGGCTACTTGCTTGGTGCGCCATCCGGACTGTGATCTCCAGGGTGCAGAAGCCTTCTCAGAGCACTATTCTATCACTGAGAGGGATACTGTCCGAGGCAGCCATGCAAGATGCAGCACTACGAGCACTATCACTGAGAGAGAGAAGAAGGGCTACGAGTAGAATTTCCCCACCTCTTCCCTAGTTCATCTTAATCTCGAGGTCGAGATTCCTTTTAAGGGGGGTAGGATTTGTAATACCCAACTTTTATAAAGAAGTGGAGTTAGTGTTCCTATATAAATGTGTTTTCCTTTGTGATCACATGTAAAGTAAATTGAAATAAATCTTGCATATCATGCTGATAATTTTTTATGAGGTGCATCTTAATGGGACTTTGAGGATTCAAACCCTACTTGATTTCAAAATTCAAAAGGAAGAAATGGAAAAATTAAAATCTAGAAAGAATATTCTAATTAAGTTAAATATCCCTTCCATAACTAAATAATAGGAAGAAAAATAAATAATACAAACAGTAGAAGTTTTATTCACTTTAGGATTGTGTTTGATATTTGGAAAGTTCAAAATAGGATTTTAAATTTAGTTTGAAACCTTGAATTTGGAAATAGAAAAGAAACATAGAAAAGAAAAAAAAGAGAAAGTAAAAGGACATAGTCAGGCCGGGGGTTTTCGTTTTTGGCCCACCTAAGCTATCCTGGTCACGCGGCCCAGCAAAACCGCGCACCTCGGCGCTGACCACTGGGGCCCGCTGGCCTACCGCTCGCCGCGTGCGTATGTGTTTCACCCGAGGGGCTGGCAACTGGGACCACCCCGTCAGCCTCTCTTCCCATCATCTACGCGTGTGGTCTCCCCCACACCACTGCCGGGTGGGGCCAAAATCACCAGAATCTCATTTCCATGCGCAAGTCACTGAGTTCGGGGATTTTGCATCAGCCTCGTCTCGCCATCCTGTTTGTACCCTACGAATCACGTCGAGCGCCACCGTGTAGTCAAATTACCCTGAGAAGGAAGGTGCTGCCGTGAGAAATCGCTAGTATTATCCTCTCTTGGGGGAATGCGCGGTCAAGGAGTTCTGCCTGAACAACCAGATCGCATTTGAGGCGGTGATAAGGAGGGAGGATGATCAGGGCGCCACCAATTTGTCGTCGTCGCCACGAATCTGCCATGCGCCGTGGATGGGGCAAGACACCGCTCGAATCATAGTAAGAGCCTCACCAAAGCTTTCAGTATCGTGTCATTTTCTTGTAGCTATGTTTTGTTGTGGAGTTGGGGCACTGAATCCCTAGTTGGCCATGTGCGGTAATGGTCACCATTGTGGTGGCCGTGTGCGCCGCCATCGTCCAGCGACGGGAGAGGGAGGTGCGACCCTGGCCATAGATCGACCATTGGACATGCGTGATTTGTTACCGATCTGGTCGGTCGCTGTGAAGCATTGATCGAAGATCAAACGGGTGACATGGGATCGGGCAAAATTAAATCATGATCGGCCGGTCTAGATCGGGCAGCTCGGAACTAACGAGAGATTTGGCATCTGTCGATCTAATCTAAACCATGTGTCCGATCTGATGGTGCAGATTAAGTGGATGATACCGGTTCGGGTTATTAGGTTTTGACCATAGGTTGCGTATCCAACTGCTACAAGCATGTGCCGGTTTGGACGATCTAATCGGGACCATCTATATTAGATTGGGTAGATCAGACTTTAAGATACCCCTTCGGCCATGACATTTCGTAAAAGAGCCCCTAGGTTTCCAGAAAAACAACCCACCGTCATGGAGCGCGCTTAGAAATGAGTGGATAGCGTAGGGGCATCTTACTATACTTCTTGCGCTCATGGCGCTTAGAAGTAGTGGATGATGATTCAGAGTTGGAGGTGGAGGGTGACGAAGAGTCGGTCTCGTAGTAGACCACTTTCTTCATTTTCTTCTTCTTGTCACCTCTCCGATGTGACTTGATGGAGGAAGAGGATTCCTCCTTATGCTTGTTGCCGGAGTCTCTTGAGAGAGTCCTCCCCAAGCTTGCGGGCTTGTCACCGGTAACGATCTCCCTCTTGGCGTGATCTCCAGACATCACTTCGAGTTGGTTAGACTCTTAATGAAGTACTGGCTATGATACCAATTGAAAGTCGCCTAGAAGGGGGTGAATAGGCGTAACCTGAAATTTATAACATTAAACACACACTACAAGACGGGGTTAGCGTTAGAGTTAAATTCAAGTTCCGGAGAGAGGGGGAAAACAAATCAAATGGGAATCAAGTGAATGAACATGGTGATTTGCTTTACCGAGGTTCGGTTCCAAAGAACCTAGTCTCCATTGAGGTGGTCACAAAGACCGGGTCTCTTTCAACCCTTTCCCTCTCTCAAACGGTCACTTAGACCGAGTGAGCCTTCTCCTTAATCAAACGGGTCACTTAGACCCCGCAAGGACCACCACACACTTAGGTGTCTCTTGCTTTGATTACAAGTTACTTGAGAACAAGAAAGAGAAAGAAAGAAGGCAATCCAAGCAACAAGAGCGCAAAAGAACACGAACTATCTTTCTCACAAGTCACTAAGTGTTTGAGATGAATTTTGGACTTGGAGAGGCTTTGATCTTGTGAATTGTGTCTTGGAGTGAATGCACTAGCTCTTGTATTGAATGTGATCTCTAAAAAACTTAGATGCTTGAAGTTGTGGTGGTTGGGGGGTATTTATAGCCCTCAACCACTTGGTAGCCGTTGGGGAAGGCTGCTGGCGATGGGCGCACCAGACAGTCCGGTGCGCCACTGGACAGGCACTATTCCTTGTCCGGTGCACTGCCACGTCACCCAACCGTTAGGGTTTGGAGCTCTGTCGATCGTTGGAGCTTTGTCTTCTTGCGGCACCGGACAGTCTGGTGCCCTCTGACTTTACGACTCTGACTTCTGCCGCTGCACTGCAGCTCAATGTTCACTTTGCAGAGTCAACCGTTGTGTGCAGGTAGCCGTTGCCTGCTGACTCACCGGACAGTCTGGTGGCTTATAGCGGAGCGCACCTTCGTTTTCCCGAGAGTGGCTAGTTCATACTTGTATGGTCCTGGTGGACCTGACACTGTCTGGTGGTGCACCGGACACTCCGGTGCGCCATACTTCAGCGCACTCAAGTCCTTTTGCTCCTTTCAAATTGTGTTCCTAACTTGAATCTTTTTCTTGGTTTGTGTTGAACCTTATTATAGGAAACGGGTGACGCCTAAGAGGGGGTGAATTAGGACTTCTAAAACTTTCGCTAAACTAGGCCACAAACAAATCCCTAGAGCAAAACCTATGTAAATAATCAAACTAGAATGTGCAAACTAGGTTTTGTCTAAGTGTTGCTATCTCTACCGCAAAGGCTAAGTTCCAATCTACACAATATAAGTATGAATACAAGATTGAAACTTAAATGCTTAATATAAATGCGGAAAGTAAAGAGCAAGGTAGAGATGCAAACTCTCGTGGATGACGCCGATATTTTTACCAATGTATCCGGAACCACACAAGGTCCCAACTAATCCTCGTTGGTGCCCCTACACAAAGGGAAGCCCACGCGAGGGCCAAGCACCTCGGTCGAGTAACTTCGTAGAGAGCCGCGGTCCTTCTCCACGCGCAAGTGGTGCTCCGCTTCCTGGCTCCTCTCGAATGCTCCCCACCGTCTCCACTATCGAGCTTCCGGCCGAAACACCGCGAGCCTCGTTCCCTCTGGTACACGGTCGAGGCCGTGACAAAACACGGTTGTCACAGTCTCGCAAGACTCTCGACCCACTCGATACAATTACAATGGCTCATGCAAGAGCCGAGGGGTTGTGTGGTTTTACAAAACTCACTCAACTAACTAGGGTTCACCTAGAGCAAGCGCTAAAGCAGTCTAACTAACCTAAGCACTTCGCAAAGCACCTACCCTAATCACCGAGTGATTCTATTAGGCCCTTGGGTGTAAGAGCACTTGGGAATGTCTACAATATGCCTTGGTATGTATCTTGGGCTCCCACACTTGGAAAAGGCCGGTTGGCTGTGTATTTATAGCCCCCAACACAATTGTAGCCGTTGGAGGAAAGCTGCTGCTTTCTGCGATCACACCAGATAGTCCAGTGGTGCACCGGACAGCGCACTGATCCTTGTCTGGTGCGCCTAGCCGTTACCCTATTAGAGCAGATGACCGTTGGCGCCGTAGGCCTTTCACACCAAACTGTCCAGACTTCACACCAGACAGTCCGGTGGTCTTCCATCCTAATAGGAATGGGGGTGCCCGATCTTTCGTCAGGTGAAGGTAACTATCGATTTGGTGGAGATGTCACACAGACGATCCGGCGTCCAATCAACACGACTAGAACCCCACAATCGCAGCACCACTTCTCCTCTGGTTATCAACCATGCACTGTGCGATTGACCTCGCCACGAGGGCTAATTCCTACCTGAGAATCGAAGACACAAGCAAGAACAAGAAAGAACACAATCTAGAATATTGCGGATGAATGATTAAGCTCACAAGTTGGGGTCTCACAAACTGATCTACGACGGCTATCCTTGACAGATCTAACTTAAGCAAAACCCGACCCTAATGTGGTGGCGGCTACTGATTATATAAGGGTTAGGAGCATGACTCCCTCCCTGGACGTGCCCTAATGGGCCCAACAAAGATACACGGCCCAAAGGCCAATTACGGTGTCATAGCATCGAGACAGATCACGGACGTCGGTTTGGTCCTCCACCTTGATCCGAACGTCCTTGCTGGCCTTCCATACCTCCAAGTCCTTCACCATGTCCTTGCTGGTCCTTTCCTTCATTCCTAAGTACAATTAATTCATTAGGTAGCACACTATTCTCAAATGCACAAGAATAAGTACATAGGAACGAGCTCACCTACAAATTCAATTGTCTTGCGCGTGCGCGAGTAATCGGACCTTGAACATCAACTAGGGGAGTGTTGTTTGTATCCATGGTAGTGATGTCCTCATCATCCTCCCCCTCTTGAAGTGGAGTCGTCCTCGACTCAAGCTCATCTTCTTCCCCCAAATACGGTTTCAAATCTGCAATGTTAAATGTAGGACTAACCCAGAACTCGGGAGGCAACTCAAGTTTATATGCATTATCATTTATTTTCTCCAAAATCTTATATGGACCAGCAGCACGTGGCATCAATTTAGACTTTCTTAACTCTGGAAATCTATCATTTCTCAAGTGCAACCACACTAAATCACCCACTTCAAGCTTAACTGGTTTTCTACCTTGATTACCAGCAATTCTATATTTTTCAGACATCTTTTCAATGTTGGCCTTAGTTGAAGCATGAAGTTTCAAAATAAAGTTAGCACGCTCCTTAGCATCACTATGTACTTGCTCGGTAGTAGGTAGAGGCAAAAGATCAATAGGAGCACGAGGGTTAAAACCATACACTACCTGAAAAGGACTTACCTTGGTGGTGGAGTGTTCCGCCCAATTATATGCAAACTCCACATGCGGCAAACACTCTTCCCACATTTTCAAGTTTTTCTTCAATATTGCTCGCAGCATTGCAGACAATGTTCTATTCACAACTTCTGTTTGTCCATCAATTTGGGGATGACAAGTAGTAGAAAATAGCAATTTTGTCCCTAATTTGTTCCATAGAGTACACCAAAAATGACTCAAGAATTTGACATCACGATCTGAAACAATAGTAGAAGGCATACCATGCAAACGAACAATCTCTTTCAAAAAGAGGTTAGCAATATGAATGGCATCATCCATTTTGTGACAAGGTATAAAATGTGCCATCCTAGAAAAACGATCAACCACAACAAAAACACTATCGCCCCCCCTCTTCGTCCTAGGCAATCCCAAAACAAAATCCATAGAAATATCCGCCCACAGGAACTGAAGGAATAGGAAGAGGCATATACAAACCATGTGGGTTCAATCGTGACTTAGCTTTTTGACACGTCGTGCATCTTGCTACAAAGCGCTCAACATCACGCCGCATTCGAGGCCAAAAGAAGTGTGTGGACAGCACAGCCCTTGGGTGTAAGAGCACTTGGGAATATTTACAATATGCCTTGTTATGTCTCTTGGGCTCCCACACATGGAAATGGCCGGTTGGGGGTGCATTTATAGCCCCAACACAATTGTAGCCATTAGAGGAAAGCTGCTGCTTTCTGCAGTCACACCGGACAGTTCGGTGGTGCACCGGACAGCGCACTGTTCCTTGTCCGGTGCGCCTAGCCGTTACCCAGTCAGAGCAGGTGACCGGACATTGGATAGTTCGGACTTCACATCAGACAGTCTGGTGGTCTTCCCTTCGAGTGCCACCTGGAACTAGCTGTTGGGCTTCAGTTCCATGGTGCACCGGACAGTCTGGTGTGTGGGCACCGGATAGTCCGGTGCTCCTCGCACAGACAGTCCGCAGGCAACACGTCTTCATTTCTTGGACTTCTCTTAGATCTTATTAATGTCCTCTTTTGAGGTGTTGCTTTCCTCAATTCCTTTGTCCAAGTAATTCTAGCATCCTGTGAACTACAAACACAAACACAAACACTAGAAAACTCATTAGTTCACGGATTGTGTTAATCATCAAACACCAAAACTCATTTAGCCAAATGGCCCGGGGTCCATTTTCCTTACACTTATGCACCTGTAATACATGAATTCTATAGAAACTAGTTAGTCCACGTGTTTGCGTTGGTCATCAATCACCAAAATTAATTATAGGAAACGGTTAACCCGATTTCCCTTTCACCAAGTATCCTGAGCTCTTTGCTGGCCAACCCTGAATCTCGAGGGCGAGATTCTTTTAAGGGGGATAGGTTTGTAACGCCCTGAATTTAGGGGTATAAATTTTCGTCTCCAATATTCACCAATTTAAGGCATCACTATCTTTTTCTATTCCTGTTTCACTCCTTCCTCCTATTTTCAAAGCAATATAGAGACTGGTGTCTGTATCACGTGTAACCAAAACCTAAGTTGATATTGTTGTTGCATCATGCTGGAGCATATTTATTTTGTCTGATGTTGTGCCTTGGCGTGCGTTCGTCCAGTTTTGGTTTTGATTCGCGGTTTGACCTTGATTAGAAGCAAGCAAGATCGAGTAGAGGGTAGTCGGCCCAGCCCGTGGCCTAGCTCGGCCCATGGCATAGCCCAACCCGGTCTTGGGCACGTGCCTAGGCGCCCACTCCTCCCCTATGCGCGCCCCTCCCCCTCATTCTCTCTTTCCCGCGCAAAATTACCTCCCTCTCCCTCTCTTCCACCTCTCTCCACCTCTTTCCCTGCCCTAGGGTGGATCCTAGTGAGCGGTTGCTGCCATCCATCGAGCCCCTGGTGAGCTCCCTCTCCTCCCTCCTCTCCCTCTCCTTCCCCTAGCCGATCGCCTCTCCCTAGCGTGCGCGTGCAGCCCCGTTGCGGCCCTGCTCGGCACGCAGCCGCCCGGCCTCGATGCCAGTTTCTCGAGTTCCTCTCCGTAAGGGGGCTCGAGCAGAACTGAGGTGTAGTTTCTCGAGTGCCTCTCCGTAAGGACTGGTTCGTTGGATGACCACCCTGGAAAATAGTACAACCATGAGGGTGGTATGGGACGCCATTAGCCAAATAATTAGAGGAACTAAGGTGTAGTTTGCTTCGCCGTCATGCCATCAATGGGGCTCGGTGTATGCGGCTCGCTCTGCCAAGGGTGGTTTGCCCATTGGAGAGGAGTGCGCTACATTTAGAAAACTATACGGGCGACTAAAGCCTCAGAGAATCTTTGTAAAGGCTACATAGTGAAACCTTGCCTACTCACCTTGGTAGTGTTTAAGGGTTTGATTGGCCCGAGGCAAAAAGGAATCACAGCTCGTGGGTAAAGTGTGCAACCTCTGCAGAGTGTTATGATACTAATATATTAGCTGCGCTCACGGTTATGAGCGGCCTTAGGAGCTCCATGGATTAGAGATACTATGATCACAGATGATGATGAGGATAATTATGGTTTGATGATTATGATTCTAGTTTCTGGTATTCTTTCCATTTGGAAGAAGTACTTTGGGGTAATAACTTGGGTTTAATGCTAAAACCTGGCTCTCTACTAGTAATAATTACCTGACCAACTAAAAGCAACTGCTTGATCTTAACCCCACAAAAAGCTAGTCCAGCACAGCCAAACGGGACAATTGCTAAGTATGTTGATGTGTACTCACCCTTGCTTTACCACACCAAACCCCCCTAGGTTGTCCACATTGCAAACACTGCTCAGGAGAAGATGAAGTCGTGGTGGAGGATTTCCAGGAGTTCCAAGATTATGAGGAGTTCTAGGCGCGGGTTAGCAGCAACCCCGTAGTCGGCTGCCTGTGAAGGCCGTGTGTTGCTATGTTTTGTTTTCACACTTTGATCTATGTTAATGACTATGTGGATGTCTCGGGCATCATGATGTAATCAAATTAATACTCTTTTATGTTATTATTTGAGCACTATGTGATGATGCTCAGTTATGTAAATTGTTGTGTATGTGAATTGCTGGTCCTGGCACGTACATGGTTCACATTTGATTTGCCTTCTAAAACCGGGTGTGACAAGAATGGAGAGGACTGGACTTCACAGAGGATGACCGAGGCACAATTTTGTTCAAAAACAGAATATGTGTCCCCGAAATTGTCAGTGTCCGAGAAACTATACTAAAGGAAGCTCATGACTGTTCTATTCACCCTGGTAGTACCAAAATATACCAAGATCCGAAGAAGTATAGGTGGTATGGTATGAAGAAAATGTAGCCGCACAGTGGCCTATTGCAACATCTGTCAGAGGGTGAAAGCTGAACATCAGAGACCTACAGGATTGCTACAACCGCTGCAGGTACCCAATTGGAAGTGGGAAGAAATCGGCATTGATTTTATTGTCGATCTACCCCGCACTCTAGAAGGTTATGACTCAATTTGGGTGATTGTCGATAGATTGACAAAGGTAGCCCAACTTTATCCCAGTGAAGACCAATTACACGGGGGCCAAGTTGGCAGAATTGTATATCTCCCGGATAGTCTGCCTACATGGAGTGCCTAAAAAGATTGTGTCTGATAGAAGGTCATAGTTCACTTCATGGTTTTGGCAAAAGTTGCATGAGTGCATGGACACAACATTGAACTTTAGCTCAGCCTACCATGCGCAAACAGATGGCCAGACCGATAGGACTAATCAGGTACTGGAGGATATGTTGAGAGCTTGTGCACTTAAACATGGTAGCAGATGGGACAAGAGCTTGTCTTATGCTGAGTTTTTCTATAACAACAGCTACCAAGCAAGTTTGGAGATGTCCCCATTTGAGGCACTGTATGGAAGAAAATGTAGAACCCCTTATACTAGAATAAGACTGGAGAGAAACAGTTCTTTGGGCCAGAAATTTTCCAAGAAGCTGAAAGACAAGTTCAGATGATTAGGGATAATATGAGAACTGCACAATCTAGACAGAAGAGTTACTCTAACACCTGAAGGAGGTAGTTAGAACTTGAGTAGGGTGATCACGTGTACGTAAAAGTGTCACCAATTAGGGGTATGAGAAGGTTGAAGGTTAAAGGAAACTTGTTACCCTTTAAGATCTTAAAGCGAGTTGGGCAAGTGGCCTACCAACTAGAGTTACCTAGCCATCTGTCTGATGTGCATGATGTGTTTCATGTATCCTAGTTGAAGAAATGTCTTAGAGTCCTAGAAGAGCAACTACCAATGGAAGAACTCAGTGTGCAGGGTGATCTGAATTATACAGAGTACCTTACCAAGATCATCAATACCTTGACCCGAGTTACCATGAACAAAGTGATCAAGATGTGCAAGATGCAGTGGAGCCACCATGCAAAAGATGAAGCTACATGGGAACAAGAACATGAGTTGCAAGCCGAATTCGCCCAGCTTTTCTCTAGCTCGTCTTAATCTCGAGGTCAAGATTCTTTTTAGGGGTAGGATTTGTAATACCAAAAAATTGGAGAAATAAAATAGTCCTTGTGACATATTATTTATGTGATGTTGTTTATTTTAAGCATCTCAACAATTATAAGGCTCGATTAAAAAAGTAATAAATAAATAATATAAAGTAGTGTGCATCTCATGCTAGTATTTTATGTGTTGCATTTGATTGGAAATTGAGAATCAAACTTTATTTGAATTTGAAATTCTAAAGTTGAAAATAGGAAAAAAAATAGAAAAAAGACAAACCTTTGCGCTGGGACGAATTCGTTGGATGACCCATCACGACTGGCCCACGCGACTAGCGGCGCGCGATAGGCGGGTCCCACCCATTTGGCTCTCAGCCCCACGCGCAGACGCTGGCTGACATCTGGGTCTGGTCGGGCAGACTCTCCACACCGGGCGCTGATGCTTGTAGGTGGGCCCCACTTGATAGACCTCCCTCCTCTATCACTGAGTCACTTGCACGTGGGGTCTGGCGATCAGACACGTCTTCTCCATGGTGAACACCCCACGAGTGTAACCAACCGCCGAATCTCCAGCTAGACAATCATCCAATCAACTTGGACGTATCCACCGACCTTGCGTGGGTGTAAATGCGTGCCTACCTCGTGTCTTTGGCCATCTAGGCGAGTTTTTGTGCAGTTCCGTGACAGCGCGGGTGAAGCAGAGAAAGAGAGAGGGTTGAAGGGAGCCACTGTGCATCACAACCGAGCATGTACCGCCACTTGACCATTGGCGGGTAGTCGTGGAGCTTGACCGAGGTGCAATGAGGGTCTCCGTAAGCTCCTCTGGAAGGATTTGCGGCTCGGGTGCCCGGAATTCCTCACTGTCCCATGTACACTACCGCAAAGCTACCTAGTGTCGTGGCCATCCTCACCACCGCCTTCATCACCAGTGAGTTACTCCTAGGAATGCTCATCATCATGTCCTCTTCGCGTAGGAGTAGACAGATTAGTGTTTGGTCCTCGGGATCGCGATCGGTGCACCGGCCATGGTGCACCACCGCTAGGGCAACATCGCCTCCATGTTTGGCCGCTGTGGGGAAGAAGAAGGAGGGGTTGATCATTGGATCCTTGGACAATGGGTGAGATTAGATCGATGATAACTGTTCGGGTAATAAAATCTGAGTCATCAAACCTGCAGGTTGGGCGCGATAAAATGGTGGCGTGGACGGTTCTTTGACCACTGATCTGAGATCTAACGACCATCATATTATATCGGTTCGATGAATATCGCGTCTAATCTTGGCCAACGATCACAGATCGGATGGGCCATAGCAGGGCGTAACCCTTCGCCATAGCAAAAGTATAAAAGAGACCCTAGGGTTTATAGCAAATTAACCCACCATCGATAGTAGTTATAGGATCATCGTAGATAGTTCCTAAAATTTAGGATTTGAACCCTGTGCTCTCAAAATTTTGTACCCGCAATCCGAATTAGTTTGAATTTTGTGAATAAATCCTATAAAATGATTTTTAGGCATAAAAATAATTCCGAGAACTTAGAAATTCCATAGTTAATTCGTTGTAACTCAGATTTTAGTGGTTCTTGAACCTAGAGTTTCGTCCCGACGTATAGAATATTATTATGTTGTTTGTTTCCCTATTTGGTGTGATGTTAATTTCTGTTTGTATATTGTTTGCTCATATTATTGCGAGTAGACGAGCAAATGACTGATGAACCCAAAGCTTAGCAGGTTAAAGATTCTGAGCAGGAGCTCGCAGTTGAAGGCAAGTTGTGTCCTTGATCACATTCTTTGGCCTAATAATGTTTTTGATTCTTATAATCACCATGGCACTATTAGGCTTAATTTGATGGGACCTAATAGGTTACCTAGTTTGTTCACCCTACACTTTGCATACAAATGAATTATTGGGTAATATTGCTATGCTCTTCCTGGTTTTTGGGATTAATATTATATATGAATTATGATCATGTTTTAACATTATTGTTGGATTAATTATTGTTCATGATAACATTGTTTTGTTAATTAGAACATGGAGAACCACCCGATAAAACACTGCTACCTCAAGGGCGGAATGGGACGCCCTTGGCCAATTAATTAGGAAAGCTAGTGAGAGATTACCTTACCCGAAAGGGGCAAGCGGGGAGTACATCTCTACAGAGTATAGGGAGGTTCTTGGGTCGAACTATCTATGATAGCTTTTCGGGCGCGGGATTCATATGCTCCCTTTTCTTAAAACCGTAGTGGGTTTTCTCAAGCTAGTGGAACTTTGTAAAGGCCTCGTAGCGTGTCATCGCTAATTCACCTTGGAAGTATTTAAGGGTCCGTACTGATAGAGGACGAGGCCAGATCTTCCGTGAGGTATGATAACTTGATTGGGTGGAGATCTCGACGTTGATGATCCAAGGCTCCGAGCGAACGACTCCTCGCAATCACTACACCACTACTCCATTGATTATCACCCGTGACATTCGAGTGACCTTGCCACGAAGGCTTTTTCTTGCAAGCGCAATCAAGAACACAACCAAGAACAAGAAGAACACCACCAAACTGTGTTGATTACAAGATGGGGTCTCGCAAGCCGATGACGTATCACACCCGGGTTTCAGGGGTTCAAAACACGGGTATGAAATAAACACCAGGTGTGCTGGGACCAAGTCTCACACATATGATGAATAGTGGTACAGAGACGAATGTCACATCTTCACTATATAATAGGATTTCTATACAAAATAAATAAATAATTACATCATAAGGAGACAACGATCCAGCAACCCAAATTTGACTGGGAGACGACGGCCTAGACCTCGCACGAACACATCGCAGCATCCTCCATGTGCCTCATCCTGCGGTACCTGTTCTTGACCTGTGGGGGTGTGAGACAGCAAGAGTGAGCTCACATACGTTCATCGCTCAACAAGTTGTGGGGAATAATGTGCATGAACTCGCCAAAGGTGGGAGCTCATGTGAAGTGTAAGGCTTACCAAAGAGGATGGTTAGAGCTGAGCATTGCTTTTAAAGTTGGTCAAAATTTTATTAGCAATTACTAAGTATAAGTAAATAGCAACCCAATTAAGTAGTAGAACAAAAGTGATAACAACACTTGCGATGCAATGCATATGACAAATTGAATTTAGTTCCATAAATTAATCATGTGAGTGTCCGAGCTACTCATGACCGTGAGCATGGCTAGTATACCAGTTTTACACTCTGCAGAGGTTGCGCATCTTTACCCACAAGTCATGTTACCCATCTACCAAGAGACGGCCAATCCCATACACCTCTACCAAGGAGGCGAGGCAGGGTAACACTATGAGGCCTTTACAAAGTTCCACTAGCTTCAGAAAACCCGCTACAGTTTATAGGAAGCTCCAATGCAGGGATCCCTCGCCTGACCACCATCACAGCAAAATCAACCCATGGACCTCCCTACACTGACCACTCCCCTACTCCCCTTGCCCCTTTCGGGTAAGGTAGTCCTCCACTAGCTTTCCTAATTAGTTAGCCAAGGGCGTCCCATTTCACCCTTGTGGTAGCACTGTTTTCTCGGGTGGTTCTCCATGTTCCAATTAACATAATGATATTAACATGAACAGTAAATAACAACTAATAATAAAAATATAATCATGAATAGTGTGTTTCTATATACCCAAAACCACATAAAGCAATAGCAGGTACTACCCAAAAATTCAGTGGTAAACAAGGTATAAAGAGAGTCAACTAGGGTAACCTATTGGGTCCCATCAAAATTAACCTATGCAGATCATTATGATTAATCAGAACATGATTGGGTAAAAAGAAGTGATCAAGGGCACAACTTGCCCGGGACTTGAGATTCCAGGTAACAACTTGCTCTTCAGATGACACGTGTCCTCACTGCTAAATGTAGTAATACAGTAAAACATGTATAGGAAAAATTAACATCACGCCAAACATAAGAATAAACTACGTAATAATAATCTACGCGTTGCTATGAGATCGTGGGAACGAGAATCACTAAATTCAGAGTTATGGTTAAGGAGATACGATTCTCGGAATATCTTCATGTTTAATTAATAGTATCTATGTTTTATGTTGATTAGCATAAATCATATGAGAGAAGATATTAAAGTAACAATTAATTCAACTTTAATTTAGGTTATAATCTTGACTAGAGATCTTGTTTTAGTCAAACTATAGTTATAGATAGGTTGACTTGACTAGATTGATTAATCAACTAACACAAGTTAAATAAGTATCCAATTATAAAGGTATGTGATCTGATAAAAATAAAGTTTTTAAGGTGTACACAATTTTATTACAAAGTTAATGAAATTTGAACGGAGCAAAACAAAGTTAAAATGAATTAAATATGGCTTAAACAAGTTTTGAGCATTATTTTTATACCAAAATCACCTTAACCATTAATTTCCCTTATAAATAAAGGTAAATCGGCTGCAGCCACAAATCTAGAGTTCCCTAGGGTCAAACCTGCAAAATTCAGGGCCCAAGTGTAATTACTTTTATCCTAATGTGGACCACGACTTAATTGAGTAGAAGTTTAGGGTCTCTTAAGTAAAATTCCCTAGCCGAAAGTGTATCAGTAGTTCCTATTCATCCGATCATCTACAGACGGTCTAGATTAAAACCCATTCTCGCTGAACCAGTATGGAGCCCCATCCGTTGGATCCCACTCTGACGCTCCGGATTTAAATAAGCTCACTCCACCCCACGATCGCTCAATCAAAATCAAACGACACCAGATACACCGGCCAAAACGGTACAGAACATCTAATCCAGACCATTGGATTTGGATCACGCAGGCCACGGCAACCCCTGCATCCCCCGAGCCGAGGAGCGGTGGTGCTAGCAGCAGGCGCGGTGGCGCCATTGCCGGCAGCCCGCATATTCGGTCCCAGGAGCCCTCTTTTCCCACCAGAAGCGAGCTATGCGTAGGGAAGACTAAGATGGGCACAACAGTATGCTTATTACCTAGGTTTGGCATGCCAGGGTACGCAGTCGTCGGAGGGAAGCGGCTAGGCGGCGGGTTTTCATGTCCGGCGAGGAATTGCCCCAGCATTGACGTCGTAATTCTCGAATTGATGGTCGCCGTGTCTTCCATGCGCTCTCGTGAGGCTACCCAGCCACAACTGAACCCTCGGCGACGGCACAATCGGAGATGGCAAGCGGCAGCCTGCACACCTTCCTCGGCTCCCGATGACTGGCTCTCCAGTTCGTTCCATTAATGGGGCGAGGGGAGCACCAGGTTATATAGTCCACAAAGGCCAAGGTAATGCAGGCGAGGGGGCGGTTCGGTTGAGGGAGCCACGCAGAAATAGGGCTTCAGTTACGAGACGGCGGCGGCGATTTCGTTGAGCCGCGGACTGATGAGTCGAACCGGTTGGGCCCACACAAAAGTGGAACGCCCGCGATTTAGTGCGCACGGTCTGTTGCAGTGAGCCGTGGATTTGGGGAAGTGGACGAACCCGACGTCAGGGTCCCACGCTGTCAGTGAAACACATGCGAGTGAGCGCTGGAGGGGTGGGCCCGCCAGTCAGCACGCGGTGGAGGCCGAGTTGGGCCGATTGTAGCCCACACGGGTGTGAGAGGGTGCGGAATCACTGGGTCAAGGGGAAGTTTGAGCCCATGAGCGATATTCACATTTCTTTTTCTTTTTTTCTATTTTCATTTTCGTTTTGTATTTCAACTACTTTGAATTCAAATTCGAATCTAGCAGTCGTGTGGCCAGAATCTCTGCGCTCGCGCGTGCCCCTCTAGCACTAGCGAATGGGCCCATGCATCAGTGTTACAAAACTCCGCGCCCCACTCGTTTGCCGCTGACTTCTGCGCTCTCCTTGTCAGGTTCTTCCTCTAGCTCTGTTTCGATGAAGGATTGCAACATACCCTCCGATCTCGTCATAACAACCACGACCGAATCTTTTGCCATCTGGAGATCTGTCCTAGAGTATGTATGTGTGTGTGTGTATATATATATATATATATATATATATATATATATATATGCGATAAGGAGCCCCACCACGGTCCCTCTAAACAAAGCCTAACGCCACCGAACATCGTCTGAGAGGGCCGTGAAATCAGGATAGAGGTTGAGAGAGAGAGCATCGAGCTGCCGACGCCGCCTTCATCCACACTGTCGTCGAGGGTAAAACATGAGGTTGGTGGGCATCGCTAGAGCACTTGGGAGACACAACGACCACCAATTTAACGAGTATGGCATCGAAGCCGGTGCAATTTCTGGCCGGAGTGCAGGCATCACCGGCGAGCCACATGTGCCGTGGGCAGAGGGATTGTACCTATGATACCCGGTAAGATCACCCATGATGAGTTCTCTGTCTTCCCGTATATCTTTTGCACACATCCTCGTCTAGTTTGGAACACCATGGCACAGGTTCATGTGTTCGTCGGCGCAAGTGCCATAGCGAATCCGCTCATCACCGTGGAGATCCATCACACCCGACTTCACCATCGACAAGTCCACTACACACGTGCTTGTCATGTGCCTCGCATCGTGTAGCCCTGTTTTGGGTGGAGCTTGGTGCAACAGTGCGCCGAGGTGCATACACCGGTGTGCCACTGCTGTGGGCACGCGCCCCACCGTGCTCGGCCATCGAGCAAAGAGGAAGGCCTCTGACCGTTTGATCCAAGGCATGCGGCTAGGATTAGATCCCCGACATCGGCTGGCCTGAAGATAAGAAATCTGTCCGATCTGGATCGAATGGGTAAGAATGGATTGGCCTTTAGTAAATACAAATTGTCGATCTTCCATCCTATAGCTACAATCACGTACCGATTCGGTGTTATATAAGATCTAATCTGCACCCTAGACCACTAATCCAACGGCCAGAACCCGGGATACCCCTTCTACTATAAATCGTTTACTAAACAGACCCTAGACAATTATGAAATAAACCCACCGTCCCTTCACAGTAAAGAAAGATTTCATTAAGGTCCTTGGTATTTGCAGATAAGCCCTTATAAGTTATTCTAGGTATAAAATCAATAATAAAATACCTATAAAATTTAGATAATCCATAACATGTACATTTTACACTACCGGAATCAGTTCCTTTGCCGTGTGTCTCAGACACACGGCAAAGGCAAATTTACACTCGGCAAATGCTTTGCCGAGTGTTACACTCGGCAAAGAACGATCGGTAAACTGTACATCGGCAACAGCCTCTTTGCCGAGTACTATTTGTCGGGCACTCGGCAAAGACTTTGCCGAGTGCCAAACGGCACTCGGCAAACAAAAGTCACCGTCACGGTGCCAAGTAACGGTGACGGATCCTTTGCCGAGTGCCGTCTGTGGCACTCGGCAAAGAGGTCAATGTTGCCGAGTGTTTGCTCGAGAGGCCCTCGGCAAAGACTGACCCAGTGGGCCCCACTGCCAGTCCTTGTGCCGAGTGCTCTAGTAGGCACTCGGCAAAGGAGGCTTCTTTGCCGAGTGTCTGTTGGACAGGTACTCGGCAAAGAACCCTCCAGTGGGCCCCTTTGCCAGTCCCTTTGCCGAGTGCCTTGGCAATGGCACTCGGCAAAGATGTCTTTGCCGGTTCCCAGGTTTCCTTCTTTGCCGAGTGCCATTGTCAGCACTCGGCAAAGATGGCTTTACCGGTTCCCAGGTTGCCTTCTTTGCCGAGTGCCGTGGTCATAGCACTCGGCAAAGCGACCCTTTGCCGAGTGTTACACTCGGCAAAGTGACCAGAATGTCCCTTTTTTATTTGCTTTTGTTGTTCCATCCAAACAAACAAAAGATATATATGATTCACATCACATTATATATCAATCACATCACAGAATGAACACATTTATCATCAACACCATATATATCACAAAGTCTCACTAAAGTCTCACAAATATAAGTCAGGATCATCACAAAACAGATATAAGTCTGCATCATCACTGACATCACCAAGTATCTCACAAGACAAAGTCTAACTAACATCACCAACACTCATAAAGGTAAGTCTGGATCATCACAAAACAGATCATCAATGAGGTGGGCATCTGGACTGGTTCGGCGAAGGGCTGGACGAAGCATGAGGGTTGTTCGACGCCGCCGATTGACCCTGCATAGAGAACAGATTGTATGTGTGAGAACATATGAATATATATCATGCAGTACTAAAATTTTGATACTCACAGGAGTAGTGAACTCTGTAGGGTCAGCTGTAGGGAACAACGGAGGTGGTGGAGCATGACCCTGTGCGGCGCCAAGGCTCTGCATGTATGCGAACATCTCCGCCATCCTCTTCTCCAGCTCCTCACGTTGCCTCCTCTCATCATCTAGCTGAGTCTGTAATATTTCGCCCTAATGTTACGATAATGCAAAGAGAAGATATATAAAAATCAATGAACGATGAATAGATAAGGAATAACCTGGAGTTGCTGGATACGATGCTGTGAGGTGTCCTGCCGAGGTCGTATGGCTGGGCTCGCGCTCGTGCTCCTTGCTCGCACCTGAGAGAGAGTGGGAGTGGAGGACGAGTCGATTGCCCCGTCGGCAATCCAGTACCGCCCATGCCTCTTGCCTCCTCCGACCCTCATGAGGACATCTCCGTCGATGTCCTCGGTCCTCGGATCGTAATCTAGCCCATGGACCTCCTTGGCCATGGCGGTGTACTCACTGAGTCGGCTGTGGATGGCGGGGTTGGTGTACGCCTCGGGCCCGTCATCCGGGTTGTAGGTGACGTCGGACGTCGCCTTCCCCTTGTGGGCCATGGCATATGCCGAGAACGTGGAGCAAGGCGCGCCACCATGTGCCGCCGACTGCGAGAAAACCAACGATATGGTTAGAAATCATGTCTAATCGAAAGTTATATACCTAAATAAAAAAGAGCGCGTACCCATGCTTACGCGTATTTGCCCAGGCTGCGGCTGCCTTGATGGTGGGAGGGACCTTGCATCAGCAAACGCCGTTCCCGGCTAGCGTTGTGCGCCTCGTCCCACTCAGCCGAGCACCACCTCTGCACCATCTTCTCCCAGCACTCAGGATGCGCGACGCACCAATGAGGAATCATCTAAAAAAATATAAGTACACCGCATATCAGAAGATAAGAATAAGCATATTTAGTACCAATAATAAAGTTTTGTATTTACCTGCAAGTACTGGTCCGCAGTCAATGACATGGTTCGGGCGTCCTTCTTGTTCACCTTCTCCCCAAGGACGGAGCCGTGGTAAGTGACGATGGCCTGGATGCGCGCCTCGTAGTGCATGTCCACGACGAGCTTCTTACAGCACGTCGTAGACACCACATCCGCCCTGGCCTCGTATCCAGCATCGCACCTGAAGAAATCCTACATACAAAGACGATGTATCCATACATTATTTCAAGAATATGCAACAAATGCGACTTATTAAACAATATAGTGCGAGGAAGACTTACCCACAGCTCTTGCTTGACCTGCTCCGCCTTGTTGTTGAATTGTCTGTCGTCCCGATCTACTGCATCGGGGGCGACGGCGTAGTGGTCGAAGGTGTATGCTAGGCTCGTCACTCCGGCGTACTCGACAAGTCCAGGGAAGTGTTCCCGGCATAGAAGGCCGAGGATGCCATTAGGGTTGCGGCCGTGACCCCCTGCAGTCTCCAAAACCATCCAAGACCTGTCCAAGTGATTAAGATGAAGTATTAGTTTCTATTATTAATTTGAACATATAATATGAAAAAGCAGCAACAACATCTAAAGTTACCTACCTCTCTCCATCGGGTCGTATCAGCGGACGTCTGTCACGAAGTATGGGTCGCTTAGGTAGGCTCGCGGGACCTCGCAGGTAGATACTCCTCGAACCTGAGGAGCCAGAACCTGAGACGTCCTGCTGAGCGGCGTCGTCGTCGTCGTCGTCCTGCTGCGCCGCATCGTCGTCGTCCTGTTGTGCCGCATCGACAGCGGCTTGCTGCTCCACCTGCTGCTGTACGACGTCGTCCTGCTGCGCCTCCTCCTCCGTCCTACGGGTGCTCCTCCTCCCCCTCCCCCTCCCCCTCCCCCTCCTCGTCCTCGTCCCACCGCCCACCATCTTTGTCCAACAACCTGCAATTAAGAGTAAACAATTAAGCACAGATAAAAAAATATGTATTTAGAAACATATGCAAAATAAATGAAATATAGCATTACATCGATTAAAAATAATCTTCATATGTGTCCGGGTTAGCCGGATCATAAGTGTCATCATCACTATCAACCATTTCATAGTCAACATCATCTGAAGGCGCAATTTCGTCATTGGCATTGCCTTCAAGTATTTCTAAGTCATTCTCATTTTGCACCTCATCATCCTCGTCATCAACAACCATTTCAATATCTACTTCCATTCCGATCGCTTCGGTTAAGTCTATCTCAAATTGCCCTTCGAGCCCATCTTCTTGGAAGAACTCTCCGTCATATGTGTCCAGGTCTAAGTTATAATCTTCATCGTTTGGAACAGGTAATTTAGCGTGCGGTGATACCTTATACACAACATCCCAACCCTTAAGATGTTGTTTCGTTTGGCACGCATATGGAAGATAATACACTTGTGTGGCCTGTTGGGCCACAATATAGACATCGTCTCCTGTTAAGGTGGAATCCTGTCGAATTTCGACTATCCCAAGATTAGAATGTGTCCGTCTCGTAACTTCAGGGTCAAACCAATGACATTTGAATATCACTGGAGTAAGAGGTTTGGAACCATAAAAATTGAGTTCATATATTTCTTCAATTCTTCCATAATACTCGACCTCGTCAAGCCCGGGCGTAAAGACTCCAGAACACGTGGTTTTTCGATTGGGCCGACTTTGGTCGTAGCTTGTTGTGCGAAAACGGTATCCATTGACGTCATACCCAGAAAATTTCCTGACCCTATAGGCAAAGCCATTGGCTACTTGTCTCAACTCGGCACTCATAGACGGCTCTCTTTGGCCCTGCAAGTTCAAACACGCTAGATTGTTATATTATTCGCACGTAAGAGCAACTTGGAATAACAAACTAAGCACGTACCTTATGTTTAAACCAGGAAATGAAATCGGGCAATCCATTTCCCGCACCCTTTCTAAGAAGGGTATCATATTCCTGTGGAGTTGGGTCCCTTGATCGACGCCAGAATTCATGAAGAAATTGCTCCATGTATGGCGTCACCTCTTCAAGGTTGGTCAATACATATAGCATGATATGGCGCCACTCTTCATGTCTCAGGGTCTTGGTGGTCGAACCACTCGCGCTTCCGAGTTGCCCTCGAAAAATGCTGAGGTTCGATTCATTGCCGCCATCATTGTAACGAGGGGGTGGATTATGCACGCTCGGCAGTTTGTCACCATAGTAAGTTGTTGTGAAGTTTGACACCTCCTCCAGTATGTATGCCTCTGCAATGGAAGCCTCGATTTTGCATTTATTTCTACATTTCTTTCGGATACTCTTGAGACATCTCTCGATTGGATAGCACCAACGTCCCTGCACGGGCCCCCCCATTCGTGCCTCATACGGGAGATGAATAATCAAATGTTGCATCGGATTGAAGAAGCCGGGTGGAAAGATCTTCTCCAGCTTACACAGTAACACGGGTGCCATCCTTTCCAAGTCTGCAATCATGGTCCGAGCTAACTCTTTTGCACAAAGCTGGCGGAAGAAATAGCTCAACTCTGCAAGCGCTAGCCAGACATGCTCAGGGACATAGCCTCGAACCATCGCCGGAAGAATTCGTTCAATCCATATGTGGAAGTCATGACTCTTCATCCCTAAGACTCGCAGAGTAGATAAGTTCACCCCCCTACTAAGGTTAGCTGCATACCCATCAGGGAACATTAACATCTTGATCCACTGTAAAACTTCCTTCCTCTGGGCCCTGCTCAGGACGAAATCGGCCTTAGGCCTTCTCCATGTCTTACCACCACTAGGCGGCTTCATCTCTTGGTTTGGTATATCACATAACTCTGCCAGATCCACTCTTGCCTTTACGTTATCCTTTGACTTATCAGGAATCTCCATAATTGTCGCCCAAAGTGCCTCGGTGACATTCTTTTCAGTGTGCATCACGTCAATGTTGTGTGGAAGGAGCAGGTCATCATAATAGGGGAGCCGAGTCAAGCCCGACTTATGTGTCCACATATGTTGCTCACCATATCCCACAAAACCACCTTCTGGGTTGGCCACGAGACCATCTATCTGTTCGCGAACTTCGGCACCAGTCATCATTGCAGGTGGGCGGTCTGTCACCACGACACCTTTCGTAAAGTTCTTGATGTCTAGTCGGAATGCATGGTCAGGAGGGAGAAATTGTCGATGTTTATCGAATGACGAATATTTGCCACCCTTCTTCAACCAAATGAACCTAAGAGCTTCCTTGCAAACT
This sequence comes from Zea luxurians, assembly GCA_029449295.1. NCBI lineage: Eukaryota > Viridiplantae > Streptophyta > Magnoliopsida > Poales > Poaceae > Zea > Zea luxurians. The sequence goes on along the minus strand of JAOPSE010000006.1, from coordinate 20,130,912 downwards.
GGGCATGGGAACTTACCGTGAACACACCAGGCGCAAAATAGCCCATACGCCGGAAAGTCATGCATGGAGTACTGGTACCAAACATGCATTTTGAAGTTTGTCTTCGTAGCTCGGTCGTATGTCCATACCCCTTCCTCCCAAGCACGGACCAATTCATCAATCAAAGGCTCCATGTACACGCCCATTTTATTCCCCGGGTGTCCAGGAATTATCAACGACACGAATATGTTCTGTCTTTGAAAGCATACGCCGGGGGGTAGATTGATGGGGATAACGAACACGGGCCAACATGTGTATGGGGCAAGCGGTCATTCCATAGGGATTGAACCCATCTGTGGCCAGCGCAACACGAACATTACGAGCCTCTTTGGCTTTCTCATGGTGAATGGCATCAAAGTGGGTCCATGCTTCACCATCGGATGCGTGAACCATCTTGTCAGGATTGTATCGTTTGCCTTTTTTGTGCCATGTCATCTGTTTCGCGGATTCCTCTGTCATGTATAGACGCTGGATCCTCGGTATGAACGGAAGGTGGCGTAGGATTGTCACGGGGATGTCGAGCTGCCTCTTCTGTCCATCACCAGAGTCTACCTCCATGAACCTAGACGATTTACACTTCGGACAGTACTTTGCCTCAGTGTGTTCTTTCCTAAATAGGACGCAGCCCTTCGGACAAGCATGTATCTGCTCATACGTCATCTTGAGTGCACGAAGGAGTTTCTGTGCCTCGTACATGCTCTTTGGCAGAACGTGATCCTCCAGAAGCAGGCTGCCAATAACTGTCAACAAACCATCGAATGCGTCTCGACTCATGCTATACTGCGACTTGAACGCCATTATACGCCCAATGGCATCCAGTTAAGAAACCTTTGTCTTGCCGTGAAGGGGTTTCTGTGCCGCGTCAAACATGTCGTAGAATGCCTTTGCGGTCACCTCTGGCTCATCCTCCGTACGTCCTTCGGTGAACTGTGCCTCGTGATAGTCGTTCAACATGTCTCCTACCCCGGCATCAGCATCGTAATCCTCGACGCGTTGTCTCACCACCTCCTCTCTCGTGCGATGCGCTTCACCATGGAAGATCCACCGAGTATAGTCCGGCGTAAATACATTCTTCCAAATATGTTCTACCATGGCCTTCTTTGGTTTTCTTTTCCGGTTGTCACATTTGCTGCACGGACAAGGGACTAGGCTAGCTCCTTTAGCAGCTTCGCCATATGCCCGTTCCATGAAAGCATCGGTCTTCCTAATCCATTCTGGGGTGACATCATTACGTCGAACGCGGCCCGTGTACATCCACTCACGGTCCTCCATCCTCTAACATATATAACCGAGTATAGTTTAATATAGACATGTAATGCATGTACACTACGTTCCTACCTTCTAATAGGTGAGGATAGGTCCTAATCCCACCCGCGGTTGCGTAGATGGAGTTAGTTTCCATGCTCTACTCCGATCCGAGATAGAATTTCGGCAGCACCTCCCCGCTGTTCTCCGGATACACGTCCTGGCAGGGAGAGTGTACTGTCCGGAGAACAACAGGGAGGTGACGCCGAAACTCTTTCTCGGACCGGAGTAGAGCATGGAAACTAACACCATCTACGCAACCGCGGGCTGTCCAAAAAACGTGGACAATTCGAAACTGATACATTTGTAGATATGCAAAGATCTGCATATCTACACCGTATCTCTTTCGAACGGGAGACGCCTAACTGGGTTACGTGATCTACGACCATGATGCGGAAATAGAGGTTATACCTAGGGTGGCGGTGGAGTTAGGCTAGTGGGGCTGTGGCGGGTCGGTGCAGTGGCGACGCGACGCGGTGCAGGCAGACCCGCAGCGGCTAGGAAGACAAGTATCTTCTCTGTAAAAAAGAAACACAAGTCTATTAATACAAAAAAAATGGACAGCACCTCCCCTGTACGTTGAGGTTTTTAAAACCTGCAAATAACACTAACAGCACGATGGCTGACATGCACACAGTAACAAAAAATTCACCTAAAGTATACACTGCAAAGGTAATAGAGCAATCTAATTAGTGCTGAGAACAAGTGAGCAAAGGTAAAAGCAGCTCCGACTTTGCCAGAACGGGCCGCACACGGCCAAAAGAGCACGATGACGCCTATACCTTACACCTGGCACAAAAGGAGGAAGACCGAGACGCGCTATCGTTCCCGGGCCTCAACACACCCAGACTCGAGGCAGCTCCAATTTTTCGCCAGCGATCTTGATCCAACACCCACCTCTGGTTTTTACCCGACCTCCAAAACAATCCAGACCACAAGGAAAGGGTTTGCCTCATGTTATCGTTGTCGAGCACATCGATCCCCTAACGTGACAGCTTTGACTTCATGTTGCAAACCCCACCTCCACTCGCAATCTAGACACTGGGAAGCGAAAGCATCAACCGAAGGCAACGTCGAGGTCGAGATGAGTGCGCCTTCAGAAAGGGAGAGACGTCCAGGATGCCATCGTTAGCACACCTCCTCCCCTCCGTCCTCATCAATCCATCCCGCGCGCGGCCGCGTAGCAACCACAGATCCGCAATAACAATCCAAGAAATTAAACCAAGCTGAACCAAACCCTACAAATTCCCCAATTCTAAATTCTCCCGATCCGAAGCCATATATCCGCTAATACAAAAAAACAATCCCCAAAGTCGTATAACTAACTATGGTAACAGCTGCACCTCCAGTCTTCGCCATCCAGTAGCGTGCCATAAACAAAAAGTATACCAGGCGCCAGTGGTCAAAGTAAAGTCTCAACGCGGAGGCGGTAGCGGCAGCAGCGTCGATCGATCGGCCGGCGTCTACGGCCTACGTTCGACCTGCTGCCTCGACGGACGGCCGGCTCGATCTCGACCGATCGTCGGTCGTCGATCGGAGATCGATGGAGTTCACCGCTCCCCCGCCCGCGACCCGGTCGGGCGGCGGAGAGGAGAGGGCGGCTGCTAAGCACAACCAGCACCAGCAGCAGCAGCATGCAACGGTGGAGAAGGAGCACATGTTCGACAAGGTGGTGACGCCGAGCGACGTCGGGAAGCTGAACCGGCTGGTGATCCCGAAGCAGCACGCGGAGAAGTACTTCCCGCTGGACGCGGCGGCGAACGAGAAGGGCCTCCTGCTCAGCTTCGAGGACCGCACGGGGAAGCCCTGGCGCTTCCGCTACTCCTACTGGAACAGCAGCCAGAGCTACGTGATGACCAAGGACTGGAGCCGCTTCGTCAAGGAGAAGCGCCTCGACGCCGGGGACACAGTCTCCTTCGGCCGCAGCGTCGGCATACCAGGTGGCCATGGCCGGTGCTGAGATGGATCAGAATCAGAACAACATTCCGGCCATCCCCATCCCCATGCCGCTGCAGCTGCCACTGCCCGTGCCCATGCAGATGCAATTTCCCATCCTGCCAGATTTTGCCATGGACCCGGTGCCCCCCTACTACCCCAACCCAAATGCCGGCGCGGGGATGATGCCGCCTATGGCAGGTATGGGTGGCGCCGGCGGGCTCCAGATCAACGGCGCTCTGTTCGGCAATCCGATGCCCGCACCGCTGCCGATGAACTTCTACCACCACCAGATGGGCATGGGGGCAGCAGCTGGCCAGGTGGACATGGGGGCAGCGGCTGCCGATGAACCTAGTATGTTGTTTAATTTTATGAACTTGATTGCCAAATTAAACTTTAAAAATGTATGCATTTAAATTGTAATCTTTTTTCTTAAGGCTACTTACCAAATATGTATGTGATAGTTGTCACGCCTACATATTTTTTGTGGCGCCCGGATAGGAACAAAACAAATCCTGCGGCGCTGGCTCAGCCTTATATTCGCTTTCTATCAATAACAGCTTGTAACACGTTTTTCTGACCCACCCCACCCCCAATAACCCCCACGCCCGACCCGTGCACTCCATATGTAAACCATCAACTCTTCATGAGGTAGGTTGTCCTCCTTCGAACTTAAGCATGTCGGGGCTACGATTCTCATGTGTGTGTGTGTGTGTGTATGAGGCTGGTTCACCGATAGTTGAGGAGGAAGTGTGAGGGTGTGAGATTTGAAGTAGTTTGCATTGATGTCAAAAAAGAGGCTAGCGATGATTTGTCAGTAGAGTTATGCGAGATCAGCAGATGTGGTGGATACTAGCGAGCGTGTGACCTCCTTTATTAGCGGATTGGAGAGTGTTGTGAAGGATCATGCATACGGTGGGCGGTATGGTAGAGGTTGTCAGTAACACGGATTGCCAAAAATATTTATAATATTATTTATATCCTAATTATTTATTTTTTGTCTATAAGATATATGGTTGTGCATTATAGATACATCCTTCTAGGAAAGTTCAATTGTTAGCGGCTACACCGTTTCATTTGTTTGTCCTCCTTTCTTTCTCTTTTGTTTCCATTCGAAGAGATTCTGTGGACAGTGCCCATGAAGTCGCAGGCACTAACAATGACCTAGGCAATCCATAAGGTGCCCCCATTGCCCTCCCTTTCCTCCACCCAATTTTAATAGCATATTTTTCCTCCGCCCGATTCTTGATAGCATAATTTTAACATGCATCAGAGAACGGTATTGTGCTAATTAATGGAAATTGGGACAAATAGGAATATACCAGCTGGGAGGCCGGCGGCGCGACGACAGCGGCGGTGGTCGCAACGGGCGCGCGACGACGGCGGTGGGCGTGGCGGTGCTCGCCGTGCGCGACGACGGCGGTGGGCGCGACGGCGGTGGGCGCGGCGAGCGCGAGCGGCCGGCGGTGCTCGCCGCGGGCGCGACGGCGGCTGGCGGCGCGACGGCGGGCGGCGGTGCTCGCCGCGGGCGCGACAGCGGGCAGCGGTGCTCGCCGCAGGCGCGACGGCGGGCGGCTCGACGGCGGGTGGCGGCGCGACGATGGGCGGCTCGACGGCGGGGCGGCGCTACGGCGGCGAGCGAGCGAGCGTGAGAGAGAGAGTGAGAGTGAGAGTGAGAGAGAGACAGTGAGTGAGGGCGCCGTAACGCTATTAAAACGTTCTTTGCCGAGTGCCCGCGATCCGGCACTCGGCAAAGATTTTTTAAAAATTAAAAAATAAACTTTGCCGAGTGCTGGATCTCGGGCACTCGGCAAAGTCGCCTTTGCCGAGTGCTGGATCTCGAGCACTCGGCAAAGTCGCCTTTGTCGAGTGCTAGCTGTAGAGCACTCGGCAAAGATGTGTTGTACAGACTTTGCCGAGTGCCCAAGGACAGGCACTCGGCAAAGTTGTCTTTGCCGAGTGCTAACTGGACAGCACTCGGCAAAGTATATTTTATTTTTTTTATTTTTGGCAACCAAACTTTTTGTGGTGTGTTCCTATACTATGTAGACCTACAAGTACCATTTTGGTATAATTATAAAAGTGTTTTTTATAACTATTAGATTTAGTTCGTTTATTTGAATTTCTTCGGGAAATTTAGATTTGAACTGTAGGTCACTCGAAACTTGGAAAACCGTGCATGCAAAAATGATATTCATGTTACTTAGCATAAGTTACGACCGATTCCAGGAGCGGACCGGAAACTTCGAGCAACATGCTCACTAAACATGGCCGTGAACTTGCCATCCACATGTTTAAAAATTGTATAAAACACAAACAAAGTCAGAAAATCCTGAAACTTGTCCACGTGTCATGATATCATATGTACAGGCTGCGATAAAAATTTTAGAATGTTTGGAGAAAGTTGTGGGACACTATGTGTAGAAACCTAAGAGAACTACACAAGTGTCCCACAACTTTCTCCAAACATTCAAAAAATTTTATCGCAGCCTGTACATATGATATCATGACACGTGGACAAGTTTCAGGATTTTCTGACTTTGTTTGTGTTTTATACAATTTTTAAACATGTGGATGGCAAGTTCACGGCCATGTTTAGTGAGCATGTTGCTCGAAGTTTCCGGTCCTGCTCCTGGAATCGGTCGTAACTTATGCTAAGTAACATGAATATCATTTTTGAATGCACGGTTTTCCAAGTTTCGAGTGACCTACAGTTCAAATCTAAATTTTCCGAAGAAATTCAAATAAACGAACTAAATCTACTAACGATTGAAAACTCTGTTAAAATTGTCCACAAATGATACATGTAGGTCTACATAGTGTAGGAACATACCACAAAAATTTTGAGAGACAAAATAAAAAAAATAAAAATATACTTTGCCGAGTGTCTAGAGATGACACTCGGCAAAGTATGCTTTGCCGAGTTCCTACTATGTGGCGCTCGGCACAGAACCTCTTTGCCGAGTGCCAGCCGTTGACTCTCGGCAAAGACTGACGGCCGTCAGCTTTGGGACGGCCGCTGACGGCCGTTTGCCGAGAGCCCCCTTTGCCGAGAGTTTGACACTCGGCAAAGTTGTCTTTGCCGAGTGTCGCCCTGTGCCGAGTGTTCAGCACTCGGTAAAGGTCGCTTTGCCGAGTGCCTAACTTTACCGAGTGCGGCACTCGGCAAAGCCTTGTTTGCCGAGTGCCCGACAAAAGACACTCGGCAAAGAATACAACACTCGGCAAAGAATACAACACTCGGCAAAGCCTGCGATTCCGGTAGTGTTAGCTCTGTTCTAGTCCGTTCAAATTACGTTAGATTCATAACAAAATTTACTACACAATGACAAACATTATTTTGTCATATCACATATTTTTATAATTAGATATTGTTTAATCTATGTTTAGTAGATTAAGCTTGCTAATCAAAGACTAACCTATCTATAAGTATAATCTAACTAAGATATGATGTCTAATCAAGTTATAACCTATACTAAAGTTGAGTTAATTATTTATTTCTAATATGTTTCCCACATGATTTATAACATAGAAGATATTATTATCATTTAATCACCTAAAACTTTAGAAAATCATAGCGTCTGAACCATAATTCTGATTTTAGTCGTTCTTGAACCTACGATCTCGTAGTAGCGCGTAGAATATTCTTACGTTGTTTATTCTCATGTTTGGTATACTATTATTTTTAAGTACTTCTTGTCTATTTGTATGTATTTCTACGAGTAGCAGCGAGGTTACGAGTCACCGAAGACCAACTTGGTGAAGTACCTGGAAACTCAAGTCTAAGGCAAGTTATGCCCTTGGTCACTCATCTTTACCTAATAATGTTCCTGTCAATTACTGTGACATGCTCAGGTTAATTTGATGGGACCTAATAGGTTTACCTAGTATTGTTTATCCCACACTTTGCAAACAAATGAACTATTGGGTAGTATTGCTATTGCTCTACCTGGTTTTGGGATTAATGCTGTATTGAAGTATGATCATGTTCCAGTTTTGCTGTTGGTTAGTTATTGTTCATGATAAGATCATTATGTTAAATGGAACATGGTGCGATCACCCAAGAAAACTGTGCTACCACAAGGGTGGTATGGGACGTCCTTGGCTGACTAATTAGGAAAGCTAGTGTAGGACTACCTTACCCAAAAGGGGCAAGGGCGGTAGAGGAGCTGTTGTATAGGGAGGTTCTCAGGTCGATCATGCTGCGATAGCTTTTCGGACAAGGGATTCTTATATCGCCCTTCTCAGAAACCATAGGAGGTTTTCTAAAGCTAGTGGAACTTTGTAAAGGCCTCATAGTGCTACCCTATCGCGTCTCCTCGGTAGAGATGTATGGGATTCATAACCTCGTGGCAAATGGGTAACACGACTTTTGGGTAAAGATGCGCAACCTCTGCAGAGTGTAAAACTGGTATGTCAGCCGTGCTCACGGTCATGAGCTGCTCAGGCCCTCACATGAGTAATTTATGGAACTAAACTTAATTTGTCATTTGCATTGCATTGTGGGTGTTATTATTAATTGTGATCTCTTATTTATTTGGGTTGGTGTCTACTTATACTTAGTAACTGCTAATAAAAATTTGACCAACTTTAAAAGCAATGCTCAGCTTTAACCATCTCCTTTGGTAAGTCTTACACATCACATGAGCCCCACTGTAACTGAGCTCATGCACATTATTCCCCACAACTTGTTGAGCGATGAACGTATGTGAGCTCACCCTTGTTGTACTCACATCTCCCCAGGTCAAGGACAGGTACCACAAGATGCCACGATGAGTTCGTGAGAGGTCTATGCCGTCATCTCCTAGTCAACTATGTTTGCTGGATCATCGTCTTCGTAAGATGTAATTATTTAGTTATTTTGCACTGAACTCCTATTATGTAGTAAAGATGTGACATTCGTTTCTGTACCATGAGTCATCATATGTGTGAGACTTGACCCTAGCACGCATTTGATTCGCGCCTGGATTTTCCCTTAAATCCGGGTGTGACAGACGGTGTCGCAGCACCAAAACAGAATCTGAACGCTAAGTTGTTTCGATGATTCCTATTGACTTTGAATGAATTTTAAGTTGGTTCCAATTGGGCTGGAAATCTTATCTCCATATCTTTCCATCCATATAAAGCCCAGCATAATCGAAGGTTAGATGCATCTTGAGAGTTTGTTTTAGTGCAGGCTGGTCCTGGACTCCGAGGTGGAGACGAAGTTGAGTCAGACTTGACTTTCTCTTGTTGTGAACGTCCTAGCTTCCCCTCCTTGATATCTTGGCCTTTCCCTAGCCCTTGATGGTCTTCTCCAAGGTTCCTAATCATTAAAACATCTATGGCACAAAGCGTAAGATCTAAAATACAATTGACTAGGTAAGAACGAACCTATAGATTTAGTTGTCGTGCACGTGCTCACGTTGTCAGCCCATGCATTATTTGTATCGAAGTGATGTCCACGTCATCCTCCCCCACTTGAATTGGAGTCATCATTGACTGAGGTGGTGGCCGAGCAATCCTAAGATGTACAAGGCCTTTAGGCCCTAAAATAGGCGTCGATAATTTCTGGCAGATTTCGGAGGTCATCTTGTTATGACGATTGCCACCAGCTCAAAGCATATTTTGACATGGGACCAGTGGGGTTGGAAATCATATATCCTTAACTTTCCAATGGTATGTAGACATCAAAAATGGAGTCCGTATGTGGCCTAGACGTCCGTTTTCATGTGACCCACTCCTGCAGTCCAAACTGGATCCACAAATAAACTTGACTTCAACTCCACTTGATCTTGGGACTCTATGATTGATTGGGCCTTGACCATATAGTTGATATACATGTACTTATCATTCTTCCCTTCTTGGCTTTGAGTTGTCCTTGACTCAAAGTCGTTGGTGCCTGCAAAAGGTGTTGATGTAGTGCTTGATGTCATCCAACCTTGCTCCCCTTCTTGAAGTTGACCATGTTGTTGTAAAACATACAAAGAAGAACAAACTGGGCGTGATATGGTTGGCTTTAGCACATACCCTCTATTTGATCATGTTGTTTCATGACAAAAGGAGATTTCATATTTGAACAAACATATACTCAATAGTCTCCTTTACTATATTTTCCAGTAGCATGATATGTATGTTTAGATAACCAAGTGAAATCAGCAGTAAAAGAAAAGTTTCTCTACTAATTATTCAGATTACATAGAACATCAAATTCAATATAACTCAAAGTATTTAAAGAAGATAACAATTTCAGCTCATCATGCACAGTAGTTATAGGATTGAAAGTTCTAATTTCAGCATAATTAATAGGATTGGAAGAAACAATATCAAGTTTGTGCTCAAGTTATGGCATATAAGTAATAGAAGAATCATCACACAACTCTTTTTATCACAAGAATTACTAGTACAATCATCTTGTAATAAAGGTAACTCAAGTTTATTTGAATGCATGGTGTCATTGGAAGCAAATCATTCTCTCAAGCATTTTCATATTAGCCCAAGTTTGTGGTTTATTAGATGGAATTAAGGATTCCCACCAAGATAAAGCAGAATGGGTCAAAACACCAGTTGCCTTTTTTATATTCATACTAGTCTCCATCGTGTCCATCTGTTCAACAAGTCCTAAAACTCTCTTCAACCTTTTAGTGTTCATGTTGAGTGCATCACACATAGCTCTCATCATGTCACAGAGCTCCGGATGAAATGTTCCTGCCATTGTTTGTACAAAACAGAAACAACGCAACAAGCAAAAGGTATGAATCCTACATCTCAAGGATGGTGGTGGAACACAAGTTATGAAGCATCTTACCCCGCTCTTACAGCGTTCATACCACCAATGCAAGTGGCAAACGGTGCAAGGTGTGACAGCCCAAAGAGCGTTGGTGTGATTGCAAAGGAGTACCTATTCTGCTCGAGAGAAAGGTGGAGCTTTGGGAAGTCTCACTAATATATATTTGTGGCACATAAGTCAGTAACAAATAGCAATGCTGAATAAGTGTCCAATGTATTCGTCCTAGCTGCTGGCCTAGAGAATGTATTAGAACAGTTGGAGGAAGACACAAAGGAGGTAACAAGGATCTAGGTACAAGGAAACAAGATGGAAATAAGATGAATCATAGAGGTGCACAGATCAATGGTGTTCCTCATGCGCACACTTTTTTCTCTTTCTTTTGATTTTTTTTATTTTTCTTTGTTTTATGCAGCTTTTTTATGCACTTGCCTTTCATATTCTTTTTTTCACAAAAGTGCCGCAAAAACAAGATATAACTTAAGAGTATAAAAGACATTATCGTCTGTGTATTACAGATTTTCTGCTCTAACTTCAACGGACTGTTTAATAAATATTGCAACGTCAAATGCAAAAACTCAAAACACGAAAGTTGTAGATCTCTTTTTTATATTTCTTTTAGATATGAGGATCACCTGTTTTGGATAACGGAAGTGGGAGATAATGACCCCGAAAACAAACTGGTATGAAATTTTAGGATCTCAAATAGATTTAATTATAATACAAATAACACTTTGATGGTAACGTTTTCTAGACAACTCATAAATGTGAAACATGTAGATAATTTTCTAAGATTTCTAGAAAGTACAAGAACACTAAATTCCAAGTTCGTATGCGAGATTTATGCTCAAAATACTGAACTGGACAGAAACTAATCCGATAAGGACGTGATGATGAGATAAAATAGGATCGGTTAGGATTTGTTTTGTAGATGAGATCTATTTTGGAGATCAATTTTGTAGGATGAAAGCGGATGGAAAGGATAAAACTGAACCAAAACAAATCTAAACCAGCAACAAGGTCTTGACCTAGGACACAAACTCAATACAGCGAAATCTAAAACCGAATTGTGCAAAGGCTAAGGCGAAGGTTGTAGGTCAACGAAGTTTGTAGGTCAACACTGATGTTTTTTTGGCTTTTTGTGGGTTATGAGACAAACAAAACGAATCGAAATGTGGGATTATACCTCACAGGCAACCTAAATTCTGATACCACTTCATAGAAGTCGAGGCCTGATCTTCCATGAGGTACGATAACTTGATTGGGTAGGGATCTCGACGTTGATGATCCAAGGCTCCAAGAGAATGGATCCTCGCAATCACTACACCATTGTTTCATTAGTTATCACCCATGACACATGAGTGACCTCGCCACCAAGGCTTACCCATGCAAGCACAATCAAAAACACAAGCAAGAACTGGAAGAATGCAACCAAACTGTGTTGATTACGAGATGGGGTCTCACAAGCTGATGACGACGATACTGTTCGATGACAGAATAATCGAAGCAAAACTCAAACCCTAAAGTGGCGGTGGATGATGTTAAAATAGGGGTTAGGGGCGTGCATAACCCCTGGAGGTACCTCTAATAGCTCTAACACGATACATGGGTCAACAACCCAACAGACGGTGTCGCAGCACCAAAACAAAATCTGAACGCTGACTTGTTTCGACGATTCCCGTTGACTCCGAATGAATTTTAAGTTGATTCCAATTGGGCTGGAAAGCTTGTCTCCTTAGATTTCCATCTATATAAAGCCCAACCTAATCGAAGGTTAGATGCCTCCTAGGCATCCATTTTAGTGCAGACTGGTCCTGGACTCCGAGGTGGAGACGAAGTTGAGTCAGACTTGGCTTTCTCTTTTTGTGAACGTCCTACCTTCTCCTCCTTGATATCTTGGCCTTTTTCATGTCCTTGATGGTCCTCTACAAGGTTCCTAATCATCAAAACATCCATGGCACATGGTCTTCTATGAGATTTAGTTGTCGTGCACGTGCTCGTGTTGTCAGCCCATGCATTATTTGTATGGGAGTGATGTCCTCATCACGTACAACCCGAGGCAAAAAAGGGAACACGACTTCTAGGTAAAGATGTGCAACCTCTATAGAGTGTAAAACTAGTATATCACCCATGCTCATGGTCATGAGCGGCTCAGACATCCACATGATTAATTGATGGAACTAAACTTAAACTGTCATGCATTGCATTTTTGGGATTACTTTATGGTACCTTTATACTGATCAAGTATTTAATTGGGTTGGTATTCACTTATATTTAGTAATTGCTAATAAAATTTTGACCAACAAAATTAAATGCGATTCTCAGTCTTAACCATTATCCTTGGCAAGTCATACACTGCACTTTTCCTCACACTTGCTGAGCGATGACCGTATGGGAGCTTAACCTTGCTATAATCACACTAGGTGAAGAGCAGGTACCACCAGAGGACGACTACTATGTCGAGTTCGACGAGATCTAGGTGTCGTCTCCCAATCAACTATGGCGCCATGGACAAAGTAATCTTAGTTCGATTTATTTTATTATTTGTTATTTTATAAGCTATTCTCGTTATGTAATAAAGTTTGTGGCATTTGTCTCTATACGCACATATGAGATGCACTCGGATTTGTCCATAATTTCTGGTGTGACACAGAGAGAATAGAAATCCCAACTATATCTAAGGTTTTAACTAGAAAACTGATGCCATTATGGACAGAAGTCACATAATACACCAACAATCATAACAAAGAGGCAAATCAAACATGGGCACAAAGACAACTAGCAGGAACTCAAGCACACCAGTACAACACAACTTGATGTTATTCGTTCAACCAAAAAGGGACCTTTCCTAAGGAAAACGGTTTCCCATGTGTTTTTGAAAGGCGAGGCAAGGTTAAGAATAGGAAAAGGAGATTATAAAATCAACGAGCGGTCAAATTAGAAATAACAAGGAGTTAGACAAGAACAAGACATTGTTGTTAATAGCTTAGAGTGAATTAAGATAACCAAAAACTAGTGAAGTGATGTAAGAAGGATAAACAATACAAACAAGGACTATGAAGTGAGTTAGGGGTTATCAAGGAGAGTAGTAAAAAGGCAAAGAGTTCAATATATCAAGGAAGAAATTGCCCAATGATGGCAATTCAATGGCAACAAAAAAATAGTTGAAGAAGTCATGGGTTATATAGTAAGATTATGGATTAGAAAACCACTATAATATAATGTAACATCGTCCTTGCCGATCTAGTCAAAACACTTAATAATATAGAGCTATCCTATCAACCTACTCAAGGAGTCCAATAACAGATCCAGGGGATCAACAACAAATCTTCTAGCGAGGTGGGAATAAGGTAGAGAATGGGGCTTCTTCACCAGCTTCAAAAGGGTTCCATCTGGCAAACTTCGCTCCATGTTTCGCAATCATAGATTAAGCGTCTTACAGCTGCTAGGGGCTACTATTGAGGGCCTTTGTCCTTCAAAGGTACTCAAAACAATAGTTAACCATTACTTTCTAATACATTTCTAAAGTGTTACAGGTGCTTCGGCAAAGACCACCTTTGGGACGAGTCATGTTGTAACACCCCGAATTTGCGGGTATAAAATTTCTTTCCAAATATCTACCAAATTCAGGTGTTACCTCTTGTGTCTCTCTATAGTCTCTCTCACTCCTTTTTGATTAGAATTAAGTTAATTAGGAGAGGGATTAATTATTTATTTTGTCAAAACAATGTGAGTCATGAAATGTTGCATCATGATGAGCCTAAATTATTATTTTGTTTGATGCACATGTGTGAAATTGTTTGAATTTGTATTTGATTTGAAATTGGTTTGAAAACCCTAGAGTAAATAAAATAGAAAAGCAATTGGAAATTCCAGGAAAATAGAAAATCCCATTTTGGCCCAAATCAGCCCAGCCCACGCCCGCACTAGCCCTCCCTGACAGGAGGCCCCCGCCTGTCGGCGCCCTCTCGCTCCCGCTCACTCTCCCCCTCTCCCTCTTGCTGCCCAGTGGGGCCGACTTGTCGGCGCCGATCCCCTCCACGCACGCGCATCTTCTCTCGCTATCTTGCGGGCCCTGCTCGTCAGCCCGGCCACCCGTTCACTCGCCCGCTCTCACTGACCGGTGGGTCCCGTCTGTCAGACCCTTCCCCTCCGAACCGCCTGCACACAACCTGTGCATCGTCGTGGACTCCACGCCCACAACGCACGTTGAGGCCCCGCTCGTCCCCACCCTGCCTTTTTCTAGCTGCCTAGCACCTACTCACCCTCCTCTTCCCTCACTCGCGCACTCATAGCCCTCAGCACTCGCCTCGCACCGTGCGCACGCCTAGCACCCGCTCGCCCTCCTCTTCCCTCACTCACGCACTCGCAACTCTCAGCACTCGCCTCGCACCGCGCGCTTGTCGTGGTCCCTCGCTCGTTCTATGGCTGCTATGGAGTCTTTGCCTGGCCCGCTACCTCGGTGAGTTCCGCCTCTACGTCAGCAGCCCGGGACACTCCTCGATTTGCCCCCAACCCCTCTTGTTCGCCCGGCCCGCGCTCACCAGCGTCCTCTCCGTGCAGTTGAAGCCCCACCACCGTCGACCCGAGGTCTCCCTATCTCCCCACCATTGCTCAAGCACTCCTGAGTCTATACTCGAGGTGAGCGACCCTCCCATGCCCTTATTTCCCTAGCTACTGCCCTAGTATCCACGTAATTGCTCCCCGGAGCGAGTTTGCTTTGCCGTTGAGCTGCTCCGCTGTGGTCTACGCCCTCAGGTGCCCCTGCGGCAGTGTTGTGCCCACGCCTGAGTCTGCCATGCCGCACTTAGTGTGCCCGAGTTCTTCCCTGATCCCCTAGGGGCCTTGCTGTGGCTGTGCGCGCATCTCCGGCGAGACCTCGCCGCTGGAACGAGCGCCGCCGCCGCACTTAGCCCCGACCGTTGGATCTCAGACATCCATCCGAGATCTGGCGGTCTAGGTTAAATTAGGATTGATCTAATCTCAGTCGCTCATTGTAGATCTGGCCGCTCAGATCCCCCCCTCACCCGCGCCCTGCCACTAGGCCTAGCCCGTCAGTCCTACCTCAGGTCGCTGATGCCCCGAGCCCACCTGTCAGTGCTCGCTACGCATCCGCGCGCGCACGCTCGTCCACAGAATCTAATCTCGATCGTTCATTCGTGATCGTGTGGGTCGAGATGGCCCGATACCCCTTCATGTGTAAATTTACTAAAGAAACCCTCGACTTTTTAATAATCAACCCATCGTCCTGTAGTTTAGCACATAGACCCCTATTTTCTTATAAACAGACCCCGACCTTTTTAATAATCACAGAATTAGACCTGGTTTTGTATTTTAAACTTCAAAAGTTGTTTATTTCATATCTTCTTCATATGAACTCCAAATTGAGTGATTCAAATTGCAAAATGCTCATAGGAATATTCTATGTTCAAATAAATTATGTTCATCCACAGTCGGTGCATTTTAATTTTATGTCTAAGCTATAGGTTAGTGTATGTAATACTTTGTTTAGGAAATAGGAAAATAAAAAGGAAAAACCGTAAGGACATTTAGATGTTAATTTTGTGAGATTAATAAGATGTGTTGCATGAATTTATTCCTGGTATAATTTTTTGTCTCACTAAAATCAGTGGAACTAAATTATGTAATCCATAATAATCAGGGAATCACTAATCTTCTAGTGCATTAATTCACCCTAGCACCTAGGTTTATCTTTTGTGTTCATAACATCCTGTCAAAACTTGGGTTCACTTGATTGCATTTGTTTGGTGTATTGTTCCTTGTCTGTGTTCAAATGTATTGAATGCATGATCGCTTTATTTAGACAACAAGCAGCCATGGTTCCTGAGTGTGTTGCTGAAGATCTTCGTGAGCAACAACCTGGTGAAAGCAAGTGTCATCTGACCCATTATGTCCTACATACTTTATAATTCACCGTCCCACATTACATTATTGAAACCTAAGGATTGACTAGTCTGTATTTACCTTATCCTTGTTTACCTTTTGGATTATCATGGTTAGCTTATGCTATTGCTTTAACTTAATCAATGAACATGATGTGAATATTTATGATACGATGATGATCTTGTGATACTTTAGAGGACTCAAGCCATTTTCCTGAGTACCTCTCCATAAGGACCTGTTCATGGAGTGACTAACCGGGATAACAGTACAACCATGAGCGTGGAATGGGACACCCTTAGCTGATTAATTAGAGGAACCTAAGGTGTAGTTGGCTTCGCTGTAGGGCTGTTAATGGGGTGCGGGCACAATACTTGCTCAATCGAGGCTGGTTGCAGAGGTTCTTTGATTTGGTTTTGTTAGTCACCCTTCCTTTGGGGAGAGGTACTATGTTTATCAAACTGGAAAAACCTAACGGGCGGCTATGATCTCTAGGAAAGCTTTGTAAAGGCTACATAGTGAGACCCTGCTAGGTCACCTTGGTAGTGATCAATGGAGAGTCATGATCTCCGGGCAGAATGGGAATCACGACTTGTGGGTAAAGTGTGCGACCTCTACAGAGTGTTAAAAACTGGTATATCAGCCGTGCTCATGGTTAAGAGCGGCCTTGGGATCCTCTTTGACTAGAAGAACTTTAGATACTCTTATGATGATGTTTAATGATGATGGTTATAATTACCATCTCTAGTATTTCCTCTTAGAGGGAGTACAGTTGGGTAATAACGGGGTTTATTACTAAAATTTGGCTCTATTGATAGTAATAAATACTTGACCAACTAAAAGCAGTTGCTTAACCTTAACTCCACATACAGCTAGTCCACTTTAGCCAAACGGGACATTTGCTGAGTACTTTGATGTGTACTCACCCTTGCTTTAAAAACCACTCACCCTACGTTGTCCCCACTGTATTCAGTGCTCAGGAGGAGATTCTAGCAACATGGAGGACTTTGAGGAGTTTCAGGACTACGACGAGTTCTAGTTATCTTAGTGGCAAATCCCAGTCAGCTGCCTGTGAAGGCCTTATCTTCTACGTTTCGTATTCTGCACTTTGATAATGTTAATGACCATGTTATAGACTCTATGGATGTCTTGGACATCTTGATGTAATAAATTACCTTTCCACTATTTACTTTGAGCATTGTGTGATGATGTCCAATTATGTAATCGCTATGTACATGAGTTTCTAATCTTGGCACATACATGGTTCTCATTTCATTTGCCTTCCAAAACCGGGTGTGACATAAGTGCTATCAGAGCCTTGCTGTGTAAAGCCCTGAAATATGTATAAGAAAAAAATGATAAAATAAATACATATATTATAAAATAATAAAATACGGAAATAAGAGTAGATATAACAATGTTGTGAGAATTGTGAAGACCTTTGAAAATCTATTAGGCCTCTCCCTCCTCATCTTCAAACAATAATAGTAAATTAATTAAGGGACCAATAAATAGATAAGAATGGTTGATCTCTTAGTGATTTTGTGATGATGCCTTTTATTGAAAACATGTAATTGGACCTCCAATTTTAATGAAAACATAAAAATAGAAATAAGAAAGGGAAACAAGGAAAGAGAAGGAAATACATTATAAATATATATATATATAAATAAATAATTGTAATTCTTCATGCTTGTTCCTTATTCTTGCACTAAATCTGTGAAACTAACCAACAAATTTTAATTCAAAATACCAAAATTTAGAAAAATTAGGAGAAAGACAAAATTGAAATAATAAAAGAAAAGAAAAGGAGATGTATCTGCATGTGGACTGTTTCCTTCACTAGCCAGCCCATACATTCCCCAGTTCGCGCTCTCGGCCCAATCCTTGCGGTAGCTGCTCATACCTTGACTGCCTGGGCCCGCAAACCAGCTTCTGCGCTCTGTGATCACTGGATCACCAACACGCAGACCCACCGGTTAGCACGGACTAATGCCCGCACGCTTGTGAACCAGCTCCTCCACCACTAGCGATGGGCCCACGAGTCTGCGTCGTCTTTAGGCTGGGGCAACATGACGTCATATGACAGGTGGACCACCCCTATTGGGTCTGTCTCCCCCGCCCCCTACCTCATAATAGAAAAACTAATGCCTTTCTGTTGCGCACGATTCGTGGGGGATTTGCTCTCATCGCTGCTGCATGCCCCTCGGCCGGATTCCTTGGTGGGGACATAAAACGTGGACCCTAGGTTCCCCTTGGTCATTCAAGCCGAAAGCCATCGAAGCCAATACGAGCCCGATGCAACTAGAACATCACCGCATCACACATGGAGAGGAGAGAAGCCGCCTTTGTCGCTCAATGTCCACAACGGTGATGGGACCTTGATGGCTGGTCGGGGGGTCTCTGCCTCGGAGCAAGGAAGGTCACCATGGCCGCGAGATGGAGGATACTCCCAGGGGCAACCCCAATTTCTCGTCGGAAAGTCGTACAAAGAGGAAAGAGAGAAGGGCCGCCGTGGGTGAAATCCATGGTGGTTGCCATTCGGAGCCGGGGATTGGGCCGATTATCTTCGCAGTGT
The DNA here is from genome assembly GCA_029449295.1 of Zea luxurians. Classification (NCBI taxonomy): domain Eukaryota; kingdom Viridiplantae; phylum Streptophyta; class Magnoliopsida; order Poales; family Poaceae; genus Zea; species Zea luxurians. The sequence goes on along the minus strand of JAOPSE010000006.1, from coordinate 20,112,388 downwards.
CGTACGGATGCTGCACGCCTGCTCACCTGGAGAAATCGGTGGCTTGGGCGAGCTCATCTCCTCAATGTCGCGGATATTGCGCCATGGTCGACGCTTCACCGTGGCTGGGCCGCTCGGACTACGCCACCGGTAAGTGTTTGGTCACATGGTATTCGCCTTGGCCTCTGCAATGTGTAGCATAATCGGGATGGGAGTTCTTGAGTCCGTGTAGGGATGGGTCTGTCTCCGTTAATGGCGCCATCGTGCCTGTGCGCGCACCACCGCTCCTCCTCGGCCATGGGAGGAAGACGGGGAAAGGTTGGAGAGTGAGAGCGCTATGAACCGTAGATCTTTATATGGTCGGTCGCGATTAGATCGCAAAGTGACGATTCGGTTGATGCGTCCATGACCGTTGATCCCGGATCAGTGGATGTGATCAATCGTGCCTAATAAAATCCGTGTCGTTGATGTTGGATCGTGCGGTCCACGTCGCATACCGATTCATAAAGTTCTCGATCTAATCTCGAGCGTCCAAGTTCAATTGTGTGGCCCATATTAGATCATACCGTTTCGGATTGGGACATTTACAAAAGAAACCCTAGAGAGTAACAAAATTAACCCGCCGTCCACATTGAAGGTAGTATGAGTCTGTGGGGTTTTTGCGCTGAAGTCCCTACACTCTTTAGATATCTTGTGCGTAGTCCAGAGCCAGGTGAAAATGGGATAAAGGAATATAGGAAATGATTTTTGATATAAAAATAATTCCAGAACAGTGTCTAATCTCTAGAAAATTCATATTAGCTCCTTTTTAGTCCATTCTAGTTCCTATAATTTGGTAGTAATATTATATATCACTGAGTAACACTGTTCTAGCATGAAAACCATATTAAAATGTATCACACAATTATTTTTGTACCAAACACAAAAGAACTTTAGAAAATCATAACTTAATACCCGTAACTCTGAATTTAGTGGTTCTTGTTCCCACGATCTCGTAGCAAAGTGTAGATCATTATTTTGCAGTATGTTCTTATGTTTGGTGTGATGTTAATTTTCTATATACCATGTCTGTTTGTATTGCTACGACTAGCAGTGAGGTCACGAGGATCCGAAGAATCACCCTAGTAACTAGAATCTCAAGTGCCAGGCAAGTTGTGCCCTTGATCACATTTGTTTACCCAATAATGTTCTTTATTATCACTATTCAATGCATAGGTTTAATTTTGATGGGACCCAATTGGTTTCCCTAGTCTTTCTATCCTTTTTACCTTGTTTACCCCTGAATCACTTGGGTAGTTTCGCTATTGCTTTATATGGTTTTGGGTTAATATTTCATTATATCCATGTTCCAATTATTTTGTTATTCTATTTATGTTCATGTCAAGATCATCTTTAATGTTAATTGGAACATGGAGCTTAACTTGAGAAACACGTGCCACCACAAGGGAGGAATGGTACCCCTTGGCTAACTAATTAGGAAAGCTAGTGGAAGACTACCTTACCCGAAAGGGGCAAGGGAGTAGGGGAGTTGCATGCAAGGAGGTTCTCGGGTTGATTTTGCTGCGATGGCGGTCAGACGAGGGATTCTTGCAAGTGCTCTTCCCATAAACTGTAGCGGGTTTTTGGAATCTAGTGGAACTTTGTAAAGGCCTCATAGTGGATCCCTAGCCATTCACCTCGGTAGTGTCTAAGGGTCTAGCTAACTCTGGCGACATGGGAAACACGACTTGTGGGTAAAGGGTACAACCTCTGCAGAGTGTAAAACTGGTATACTAGCCGAGCTCACGATCATGAGCAGCTCAGGACTCTCTGATGATTAAATTATGGAACCTAAACTCAATCTGTCATATGCATTGCATGGGATTTGTTATTAATTTTGTTCTATTATTATTATTATGGTTTCGTATTTACTTACATCTAGTAATTGCTAATAAAATTTTGACCAACTTTAAAAGCAATGCTCAGCTTTAACCATTCTCTTTGGTAAGCCTTACACTTCACATGATCTCCCACCTTTCGTGAGTTCATGTCACATTATTCCCCACAACTTGTTGAGCGATGAACATGTGTGAGCTCACCCTTGCTGTATCACACCCCCACAGGTCAAGAACAGGTACCACTGGATGAGGCGCATGGTGGATGTTGCACTGTGTTCGTGAGAGGTCTAGGTCATCGTCTCCCAGTCGACTTTCTGGCGCCAAAGATGGATTTTAGTTCGATCCAAATTTATCTTTTACTTTGTAAGACTTCCGCTATGTAATAAGTACTATGATTATATTGTGACATTTATCTCTATACACTGTTATTATATATGTTGTCTTCTTTGGCGCATGTTTGAGATGCACCCGGCTTTGTCCCTTAAAGCCCGAGGTGTTACAGAAGTGGTATCAGAGGAATGTTGACTGTAGGATGAAACCTAGATAGAAATGGACAAAACCCTTACCTACTTAACTTACTCTGATTCACTCTATACTCATCTTATCTTGATCCTGTCTCACCTTTTGCTGCTCTACTCTGATTATTCTTACCTTTACTACTCTAAGACAAGATGGATTTCACACCTTGGAATCCTACAGCTATGACATCCTTAAGAGATAGGGAACCTAAGACGAAATTAAAACTTTTTTTATTATGTTGGTTGATTGTTCTGATGATAAATGCCTGATTTGCTTCTTTGATTGATTGAAACATTATAGTTGGCATCTTAGCATGTACAACTATAAGGTAATGTATTGGCTTTAGTGGGTGACACACTAATCTATTTAGCTAATAAATCCCCCTGTAGCAACATTCCTCGTAATTACTCGCCTTGTCTACAATTCTTCCTTTCTTACCCTGTGTTTCTAACCCAGATGGGCTACCCCTATAGTGTTAGAAGAGAGCAGTATAGACTTGATCCTTGGTATGTCATGGTTAAGAAAGGCCAAGATAGCTTATACACTATGCTAAGGGAACCGTAGAACTCACCAGCCCTAAAGGAGAAATGTTTCAAGTTGAAATTGCAGTAACTACCCTACCAGACGTGCGACATTCTTCATAGATGTGGAGTTTGTTGGAAACAACATCCGTGTGGTTAGAGATTTTTCTGGATGTCTTTCCAGAAGAGTTACCAGGGATGCCACCAGATAGGGAAGTTGAGTTTGTCATTGATCTCTTACCTGGGACTACTCCTATTTCTAAACGACCGTACAGGATGTCCATAGAAGAATTAAAAGGACTTAAGAAGACGTTAACGGAGTTACAGGAGGCTAGGGTACATTCGTCTGAGTCCCTCACCTTGGGGGAGCGCCAGTTCTATTTGTACAGAAGAAAGATGGATCGCAAGGGATGTGTGTGGATTATAGGACCCTTCATGATGTCACTATGAAGAACAAGTATCCATTACCTGTCATTGAAGATTTATTTGATCAAATGAGAAGTGCAAGGGTATTCTCGAAGATTGATCTCCGATTGGGTTATCACTAAATGAAGATTAGGCCATCGGATATTCCCAAGTCAGATTTCTCGACCCGATACGGTTTATATGAGTTCACTGTTATGTCATTTGGACTAACTAATGCACCAGCATATTTTATGGATTTGAAGAATAAGGTGTTCATGATCTGGACAGATTTGTCGTGGTTTTCATCGACGATATTTTTTATTCCAAGAGTGATAGTGATCATGAGGAACATCTGTGATTGGTGCTACAGAAGCTATGAGATAATCAACTCTACGCTAAGTACAGTAAATGCGAGTTCTAGATTGACGAGGTGCCATTCTTTGGACATATCATTTCTAATGGAGGGATATCAGTGGGTCCTGCTAAAGTCAAGGAGATAGTGGTGTGGAACATACCCACTACAGTTACGGAGGTTCGGAGTTTCTTGGGACTTGTAGGATATTATTGGAGAGTTGTTGAAGGATTTTCTAAGATTGCTAAGCCTATGACTTCACTTCTAGAGAAGGGAAGAGAGTTTAAGTGGGACGAGAAGTGCCAAATGTACACAGATCATAAGAGTTTGAAGTATATATTCACTTAGAAGGATCTCAACCTTAGGCAACGCCGTTGGTTGGAGCTTATTAAGGATTATGATTTGGAGGTTCACTATCACCCGGGCAAGGCGAATTTGGTTGCAGATGCCTTGAGTCGAAAGGAGCACGTTCATTCAGCTATTGTAGCCTAGCTACCCGATGAGATTGTTGAGGATTTCAGGAGACTTAACCTGGGGATAGTTGCTCACACTGAAGGAGTTACTATTGATGTGGAACCTACCTTGGAGCAAGAAATTCGCAAAGGACAAATTGGTGATGCTAAAATACAAGAGATTAAGGATCTAATTACTGAAGGTCGAGGTCCAGAATTCAAGGAAGATGAGCAAGGCACCATACGGTTCAAGGACATGATATGTGTTCCTGATATTGAAAGCCTTCGTGAGACTATTTTAAAAGAGGCCCATGACTCGGATTATTTTATTCACCCTGGTAGCACCAAGATGTATCAGGATTTGAAGCAGAAGTACTGGTGGTATGAACTGAAGAGAGATGTGGCTGCACATGTGGCTATGTGCGATGTGTGTCAAAGAGTTACGGCCAAACACCAAAGACCAACTGGACTATTACACCAACTGAAGATACTCGAGTGGAAGTGGGAAGAGATTGATATGAATTTCATTACTAGATTGCCCCGCACCCAGAAAGGATATGACTCTATATGGGTGATTGTGGATAGATTGACTAAAGTGGCTCACTTCATTCCGGTCAAGACTACTTATAAGGGATCTTAATTGGCAAAGTTATATGTTGCTCGGATTGTGTCTTTACAGGGGGTGCCTAAGAAGATTGTTTCGGATAGAGGATCACAATTTACCTCCAGATTTTGGAAAAGTTTTTATGAGAGTATGGATACTGTTGGTGACTTGTTCTCAAATGCGATGAATTAAGAACAAGGCAACACAAAAAATGTTAAATGTTAATGCCCTTTGTCCTTTGAAGCATTATTTCCCTTAGGATATAATGATCTTCGGACGAAGGTTATGAAGGTCATACCTTCATAAACATGACATGTGTAATCAGAGGATGAAGGTTATGAAACATAAGACAACAACATAAATAATTACATAGTACCAGAATATGAACATTTATTGTTAAATAATCATGAATACATAAAAGTTAAACTAAATTACATTTGTACCTTGAGCTCGACTGAATACAAAGATACAGATGCGATGCCCAAGCGTGAACAGTACGGGGGTACTGTTCAAATATTTATAGACACAGGGCGTAGTCTATGTGAATTTACATTCATGTCCTCTACAGATGATTACAATTATTACACAGTTTATCATGGGCTGATTGGTCATTTCATCTTTAAGTCGGTGCATTTTGAAATATACTACAAAGCTCCCTTGCTGGTAGCTTCGGCATTGTTCCTGTTCTGGCCTTTTGAAGGCTTTTCTTCTCACAGGACCTTCAGCGACGAAGCAGACCCCCAACAGTAGCCCCTTCATGGTGCCAGATCGTTTTTCGTAACGACCTCGACCCGTGAAAAATTCTTTTATGCTTCGGAATGCTGAAGGTCCGAAAAACACCTTCCCTGAGCTCGTTGCCGAGAAACGATTTAAATATTCCGAGTGTAAGGCAATTCCACCATAAGACGGGTACACTCGATCTGGTGATTCGTCTCCTCGCGCAGTATGGTTTACCGTTCAGTGGGTGCAGGCGGCTGTTCAGCGGGTGCGATCGTCTTGTCGATTTACCTTCCCACCTGCAACACTATATATACAGACGGGTAGGTGTGAAGTTACCACAGCATTTACTACTATTGCACTGTTGTGCTGCCAAAAAATTTGACCACAGCCGAAGCTTATTCACCATATTCCAAATCAAAGCTTCGTCACAAGAGGGAGCTTCGGCAAAGATAAAAAAGTATTCAACTTCGTCAAAACGCAAGAAATTCAGCATCAAATTGCTAGGGTCCGTTCAACAGCTAGGGTTACACGCGACGAAGAGGAGGCCGAAGCTGCTGAAACTGCCCTGATCTCCGAAGTAATGAGGCAGTCGGGACTGGTTATGCCAGAGGGTACTGCTGAGGAAGGTGCACCTATTGCCGAAGCCGAGCAGGCAGATATTGAAGAAGGTGAGGCTGACGAGGAAGATATGGACTATTCTGTCATGCCATCTAAGCCCAACCACTTGGATTTTGGGAAGTCGACTGTCTCCAAAGCTGATATGCCGATGATGACAAAACTAGGCTACTTCAGGGAAGCCAAGAAGAAGCTAATTCACTTTGGCAAGGAAGAAACAACTCTGAAGCCAGAAAACGATGAGGTGGTAGTCTTCAGAAGCTTCTTTAAAGCAGGATTAAGGTTTCCTCTGCATGGGATGATTGCAGATGTTTTGGAAAATTTCGAAGTTTATCTTCACCAGCTTACTCCTAACGCTATCGTTAGGCTCAGCGTCTTTATCTGGGCTCTCCGAAGCCAAGGAGCGGAGCCGCTTGCCGAAGCCTTCTGTCGGGTACACGAACTTCACTATCAGACGATGGCTAGAGAAGATGGACTGCACGAGAACTTTGGCTGCTATAACTTTGCTTATCACAAAGACATGAAGACACCGGTGGTTAGCTACTGCACCAAATGGCCGACCGGTGGGAAAACTAAATGGTTTTATGTTAAGATTGATGAGAAAAAGGAGAAGCTAGTTCATTGCCCGCTGGAGCTAACCTTCGGGTTGACTAGGCCTCAGTGCAACATGACGCCGGGGACATCATGCCCAGATGCTGTGGGCGAATTTAGAGTTGTGTCTGAGCATATTGGTACTAGGGATTTAGTTCAGGAATACTTAGCCAATAGGGTATTCCCAACGTTAAAGGAATGGGGTATGCCGAAGCTTAAAGCAGAGAAGAAAAAGAATGAACTCGTCCAGTTGCCCTATCATTTTAAGTTCAAGAAACACTTCAAAGAACCCTACCAGGAATGGTTGGATACAATTGAAGTTATGTGGAATGAAATCTTGGGCAATTATACGAAAAAATAAGATCAACTGATGACAGCAGCCTCGGCACCCGGCCGAAACGAAGGTTAAACCGAGTAATGGATGCTTTGAAATTTGAATACCCAGACTACGAAAGGTTAAGCAAAGGTGCCGAAGGGCCAAAACAAAAAAGGGTTGTCATTATTATACAAAGACAAGCTGCCACGATGATAAAAGAGGATGAACATTTGGCAAAAAAGAAAAAATCTAGTCCTGAGCCGAAGGTGACTGTGTCGAAGAAAAGAAAAGCTCCAGCTTCGAGGCCGAAAGCTGATTTAGAAGAAGAAGCTCCCTCAACACCTTCTGTTACTGACGCAGCAGAAATTTTAAAGGTAATGACTGAATCTCTACCTAATAAGCTATGTCCGCTGAGACCGGAACTGATGAAGCTTTAAAGAAGAAGAAGCCTTCGGCTGCCGAGAAGCTTGCTAAACCAAAAAAGCGAAGAATTATTACTGTCATTAAGGCTATTGAAGAAACACCGCCACCGGCCTCAATGCCAAAAACAGCAGCAGCCGAAGCTGCTCCTCCCGAAGCTTCTACTTCTGAAGCTACAGCAGCCAATGCCACAGATTTGGAAAACACACTCAATGATATTGATGAAATGATTTTGAATATGGCTGAGGAAGAAACTGTTGCAGCTGTTGAGGAAACCCTGGCCGCAGTGCCTGAAAAAGGGGAAAAGATGCCTGAAAAAGAGAAGGAGCCTCCTGAAGATACTTCGAAAGAAGAAAATTTCAACTTTCAAAACATAATTGGGCAAGAATTGTCAAAGGCTGAAAAAGAAGAGCTTAAGGACTATGCCATATCGTGCGGGTACCAGCCAGGGGCACTACTCTTCCGTGGTGTTGCCGAAGAGAGATTAGGATGCCTTCGGGACCGAGTTGGGGCGAAGGTTGTCAGCACTTTATCGAAAAGTGTTGGTTTCTCGAAGCTCGAAGCTGATCTCACCAGATACTGACGACAGCATATCGCTGGTAGCCTGTTTTATTCTAACTTTAAGGTAAAATTTTTCTTTAACTTTTTATTGTTTTGATATGAAGATGTTTTCTGATGAAGGTTATTTTGTCAGAGCTTACTGCTAAGCAAGGCCTTGAGGATGCAACAAGACCTTGAGGACAAGAAAAACGAAGTTATAATTGAGGGTTTAGAGAAAAAGATTAAAGATCATGAAGCTGCCATAGAAAAGAAAGACTTCATGCTTCAAATGATGGAAGGTTCACTGGCAGAAGCTCAAGTCGAGATCGCTAGATTAAACGGTGAACTTTCCCTACAGTCAAAAAGCTTTGAGCAAGAGAAGAAAGATTTCAAAACAAAACTCGAAGCCGAGGCTGAAAAAAGTTCAAGTCTACAGAAATCACTCAAAGATCTTTAGGAAAAATGCTTAGGCTTCGGCACCCGTTCATTCAACGGCTGAAACAGGTCTTTAACTCAGTTGGGGCCAGCTCCGAAAAGTTTAAACCTTTGGTTGAAGACCTGCCGGGGACACTTGATCATATTGAAGGTGAAGTTGATGCTCTCAACGAAATTATAGCTGGACATGGTGACTTTTGTGCCTTGCTAGCTTCTCGAGGCACAATTGTCGCTTTCATGAAGGCTGGCTGTACACATGGAAATATTGTAAACAGACCAAACTTCAGCCTGTCACCTGTAGACTTGGATGACATCCCTGGCCTGGCCGAAGCATCGGAAACAAATTCGTTACTCAAATCTGGGCAAAGGGCGGTCGAGACTTGGCTGGTGACGAAGCTCGAAGTCACCTTAAACGGGTAATAAACTCATACCTTGTGCTTACCTTTTTCTTGAAACTTGAATTTACCTTATAATGCTTTGATATGTACAGGATGATGAAGCCGAGGAGCATTGAGCCAAAGCCTAGCAGACAATTCGAAGCTTAGCAGATGATGATGAAGCTGAAAATCTAGCTGTGAAAAAACTCTAGAAGAACTCTTGTATTATCCTTTGTAAAGAATATTATAATTTGAAAATCAGATTCTACTCTGTAAATTTGTCCATACCTTGTAATATATTTTTACCTTTCCGTCAATGTGTGAACTGCTTTTATGTGGACAAAACTTGTATTTTTTGAGCCGAAGGCGAAAAACACCTTCCCTTCTTTTCGTACGCAACAAAGCATTAATCTGCTTTTGAAGCCGTATTCTTAGAGCCGAAGCAACTATCTATCTGTATGATATGATGATGATCCTATGTATGTCTAAATGAATGTTTATGAATGCAATGTATGATGTAATGTATCGTGCCAATGAATGCCCAAACACACACATTCGAAGCTTCATCCATAACCTTCATTCCCTTAGGAATGACTGAAATCTCTTTGTCGTTTATTTTTTGGCTGCACCACTTATTTTTTGGTGTAAGTTCTGCATCCCCTTAGGAACGTCTTTTGAACTTCTTCGCCTTCTATTTTGGCGGTATTCGCATTGACTTTTCACGCTTTGCCTTATATTTCGGCGGTATTCGCGTTGACTTTTCGCGCTTCGCCTTATATTTCGGCGGGGCTCTGCATTCCCTTAGGAACGACTTTTAAGCAGAAAACTTATGTTGTGCTCCCTTAGGAACGACTTTTTGTAGCTTCATCGTGCTCTGCATCCCCTTAGGGATGACTTTCGAGCTTCTCCCTGTTCTTCTTTTTTTTCTCTCTGCACTCTATGGTGCATGCTCAGATTTTACATTTACATATCTTGGGGGATTTTGCCCACGTAGGGCTGAATTAAAAAGGAGAAATTACAGACTACGACCCCATTAAAACCTTTCTCCCCCTTTGGAAAGGAAAAGGGTGCCATAGGAAAAATGAAAAAGATTACATCAATTTATACATAATATCGTCGAAGCTCATCCGCATTCTAGGATCTAGGAATGTCGTTGCCGTCCATGTCCTTTAACCTGTAAGAACCGGGTCTTGACGAAGATACTACCAGAAAGGGTCCTTCCCACTTCAACTGAAGCTTGCCTACTGTGTCAGGGTTGGCTACTCTCCGAAGCACAAAGTGTCCTGGCTTAATGTCTTTCAATCGAACTTTTCTATCGCGCCATTTTATTGTTTCGGCTTGATATTTGTTGATATTTTCCATAGCCTGAAGTCTGGTCCCTTCTATAGTTTCTTTTGTCATAGAATAATTAGCTTCGTCTTCGGCCGAAGCTACTGTTCTTATTGACCCCGCTTTAGCCTCTTCGGGGCTTATGGCTTCGTCACCGAACAATAACTTAAATGGTGTGAAACCTATTGATCTTAATACGGTCGTATTGTGGCTCCACACCACTTTAATCAACTCATCTGGCCACTTTCCTCTGGGCTGATTAAAGATTAGCTTCATTATTCCTGTCATTATAATACCATTTGCTCTTTTGACAAGTCCATTTGACTCTGGATGTCTGACTGACGCAAAATGAATCTTCATGCCAATTTGATCATAGAATTCTTTGAAAGCTTCGACATCAAACTATGTTCCGTTGTCCTGGAGTGTGACCGAAGTTATTGTGGCCAAAGGCTTTGCTTCAATCCACCTAGAAAAATATTCTACGGCCACCACAACAAATCTTAAATTGCCTTGTGCTGGTGGAAGTGGACCTAACAAATCCAGGCCCCATCTTTGCAATGGCCAGGTTGGTTGTATTAGCTGAGTCAAAGACGAAGGTTGTTTCTGATTTCTTGCACATTTTTGGCTGATTTCTTGCACATTTTTGGCAGTTTTCACACTTTTGAACCAAATCTGCTGCGTCCGAAGCTGCCTTCGGCCAATGAATCCTTGTCGGAAAACCTTTCCCAGAAGAGGTCTAGACCCAATATGAGATCCACACAATCTTGCATGTATCTCCATCAGTTCTATATCTTCAGTTCTGGATAAGCACTTGAGAAGTGGGGAACAAACTCCATTTTTATATAATTCCCCTTCTATTATGACATATGGTCTTGTTCTTGCTTCCATTCTTTTGTTATAAACCTCATCATCCGAGAGACGATTACCTTGGAGGAAAGATATAATTTTAGTCCTCCAATCTTCACTATGGACAGGAGATATTGTGAGCACTGCTCTTTCGAGAAGTTCTACCGAAGGTGCTCTTATTGTCTCGAAAAACACTTCCGAAGGTAGAGAAAGCCCCTGTGCTGCTGACTTGGCTAGCAGATCAGCATGCTCATTTTCCCCTCTTGGAATATTCTTAACAGAAAATCCTTCGGAAGAAGCTTCAAGCCTTCGAACTGTGTCCAAGTATCTCTCAAGCTTTGGATCTCTTGCCCTGCAACTCTTGTCAACATGTCCAGAAATAACTTGAGAGTCGGTTTTGAGGACTGCCCTTCTTATTCCCATTGCCTTTAACTTTCAAAGTCCCAAAAGTAATGCTTCATATTCAGCAATATTATTTGTACAGCTGAAATCAAGCCTTGCTGCATAGCATGTTCTTACTTTGGAAGGTGCAACTAAGACAACAGCCGCACCTGCACCGAAGGTTCCCCAGGAGCCGTCGCAGAAGACTGTCCAGGCTTTGGCATCTTTATTTGCTTCTTCTTCCTGAGCCCCTGGTGTCCAATCAGTAATGAAGTCTGCTAACACTTGGGACTAAATTGAGGATCTATGGACATAGTCAATAGTGAATTCATTAAGCTCCGTAGCCCACTTTCCAATCATTCCAGTAGCTTCTCTGTTCCTCATAATATCCTTCAGAGGCTGTGATGAAGGAACAATTATGTGGTATGCTTGAAAATAGTGCCGAAGTTTCCTGGATGCTATTAACACAACATACAACACCTTCTCCAACTCTGTATAGTTTTTCTTTAACAAACTTAGAACTTCGGAGACAAAGTATATTGGGGCTTGCTTTTTAATTTGTCCTTCAAGCTTCTCCTGTATAAGCGCCACACTCACTGCAGAGTATGAAGCTACCACATACAATAGTAACGGAGCCCCTGGCGCAGGTGGAGTTAATGTTGTTAGATCAATCAAGTATTGCTTCAGCTCTTCGAAGGCCTTTTGTTGAGCTGGGCCCCATTGAAAAACTTCGGCTGACTTTAGTATTTCAAAGAATGGCAAATTTCTTTCTACTGATCTAGATATGAATCTATTTAATGATGCCAGTCTTCCTGTGAGCCGTTGAGCCCCCTTCTTTGTGCTTGGTGGTTCCATCCGAAGGATAGCTTCGATCTTGCTTGGGTTAGCTTCAATCCCCTTCGTTGAAACTAGACAGCCAAGGAACTTACCCTTCTTCACTCCAAAGACACATTTTTCTAGATTTAATTTTAGGCCAGCTTGCCTGAAATTAGCAAATGTTTCTTGCAGATCAGTAATTGGATTTTCTTGCTTCGTACTTTTTACTATGATGTCATCAATGTATGTTAGCACATTTCTGCCTATTTGGGAATGAAGGACTTTGGCTGTCATTCTGCTGAAGCTTCCTCCAGCATTCTTGAGCCCCTCAGGCATCCGAAGGTAGCAATAGGTGCCACTGGGAGTTATGAAGCTAGTCTTTGGCTCATCCTCCTTCTTCATCCATATTTGATGATATCCTGAGTAGAAGTCCAACAGACTCATAAGCTCTGAAGAAGCTGCTGCATCTACAAGAGAGTGTATTCTTGGTAATGGAAATTCGTCCTTTGGATAGGCCTTGTTAAGGTCTGTGAAGTCAATACACATTCTCCATTTGCTGTTGGACTTCTTCACCATGACAGTATTGGCTAGCCACTCTGGATATTTTACTTCTCTGATGACCCCAGCACTGAGAAGTCTTTTTACTTTATTTCGAGCACCTTCGGCTTTATCATGAGACATTTTCCGAAGTCTTTGCTTTCTTGGCCTGAAGGATGGGTCGACATTGAGTGAATGTTCAATGACGTCTCTGTTGACACCGCAAAGGTCATTGGCTGACCAAGCAAAGACATCTTTGTTGTTGAATAAAAAACTTATCAAAGTTTTCTCCTGATTTCAGATAGTTGAGACCCCAGCAGTACCTTCTTCTCTGCTATGTCTTCACATAGAAGCATGGGTTTCTGCTGATCAGCCAAAGCAGCCTTCTCTCTTCTATACTTGTACTGTTCACAAGCTTCAACTTCATCTATATTGTGGACTGCTTTTGAATCTGTCCAATTTCCTTCGGCCTTTCTGGCAGCCTCTTGACTTCCATGAATAGCAATAGGCCCTTGTTCCGAAGGTATCTTCATGCATAGATATGCTGGGTGAAGTATTGTTTCAAAAGCATTAAGTGTCCCTCGACCAATGATTGCATTGTAGGGGTACCCCATGTCAACAATGTCAAAAACAACCTGTTCGGTCCTTGTATTGTGAACAAAGTCGAAGGTAACTGGCATTGTGATTTTGCCAAGTGCTACGATCTGTCTTCCTCCAAAGCCACATAGGGGATGTGTTGCATCGTGAATCTTATCTTCTGGCTCTTGCATTTGTCAGAAGGCCTTAGCAAATATGATATCCGCGGCACTGCCTGTATAAACCAGAACATTGTGAACCAAAAAACCCTTGATAACGCAAGATATGACCATAGCATCATTGTGAGGATAATGCTTGAGCTGAAGGTCCTCCTGGGAGAAGGTGATTGGGATGTGAGACCATTTTGACTTGATGAAAGGTCCCTGCACCCCAACATGCTGCACCCTTCTCTGTGCTTCCTTCTTCTGTTTCTTGTTAGCCGGCTCTGAACTTGAGCCGCCTGTTATCGGGAGCACAAGCTTCGTAGCCGAAGGTGCTTCAGCTTGATTATTGAATGAAGCCATCAGCTCAACAGTGGAAGTGAGTTCACCGGAGGTGGGCGCCAATGTTGGGGACATGTTCTCAAATGCTATGAATTAAGAACAAGGCAACACAAAAATGTTAAATGTTAATGCCCTTCGTCCTTTGAAGCATTATTTCCCTTAGGATATAATGATCTTTGGACGAAGGTTATGAAGGTCATACCTTCATAAACATGACATGTGTAATCAGAGCATGAAGGTTATGAAACATAAGACAACAACATAAATAATTACATAGTACCAGAATATGAACATTTATTGTTAAATAATCATGAATACATAAAAGTTAAACTAAATTACATTTGTACCTTGAGCTCGACTGAATACAAAGATACAGATGTGATGCCCAAGCGTGAACAGTACGGGGGTACTGTTCACCTATTTATAGACACAGGGCGCAGCCTGTGCGAATTTACATTCATGTCCTCTACAGATGATTACAATTATTACACAGTTTATCATGGGCTGATTGGTCATCTCATCTTTAAGTCGGTGCATTTTGAAATATACTATGAAGCTCCCTAACTGGTAGCTTCGGCATTGTTCCTGTTCTGGCCTTCCGAAGGTGTTTCTTCTCATAGGACCTTCGGCAACGAAGCAGACCCCCAACAGATACGAAGTTGAATTTTAGTACAACCTATCACCCTCAGACTGATGGACAGACTAAAAGGACTAATCAAGTATTGGAGGACATGTTGAGAGCTTGTGTCCTTCAGCATGGTAGTAGTTGGGACAAGAGTTACCTTATGCTGAGTTCTCATATAATAATAGTTACCAGGCCAGTCCGAAGATGTCACCGTTCGAGACTCTGTATGACAGGAAATGCAGGACTCCTCTATTTTTGACCAGACTAGAGGAAGACAGTTCTTTGGACCTGAACTTATTCAAGAGGCAGAAGAACAAGTTCGTTTAATTCGAGAGAATTTGAGGGTAGCTCAAACCAGGCAAAAGAGCTACGCAGATAATAGAAGAAGACCACTGGAATTTGAGGAAGGTGATCATGTGTACCTCAAGATGTCACCACTTCATGGAATGAGGAGATTCAAAGTCATGGGCAAATTGTCCCCTCGCTATATTGGACCATTTTGAGTTTTTAGGCAAGTGGAGAGATGGCCTATCAACTCGAGCTACCTGATAATCTATCTGATGTTTGTAATGTATTTCATGTGTCTCAACTTAAGAAGTGTCTTCGTGTCCCTAAGGAACAGTTACCAATGGATGAGCTCAGTGTTCAGGTGATTTGACTTACACGGAGTATCCCGTCAAGATTCTTGATGCTTTGACTCGAGTTACAAGAAATAAGGTAATAAAGATGTGCAAAGTGCAATGGAGCCATCGTGGAGAAGATGAAGCTACTTGGGAGCGAGAAGAAGGGCTTCACATAGATTTTCCCTATCTTTTCCCTAGGCCTTCCAAAATCTCGAGGACAAGATTTCTGTTAAGGGGGGTAGGATTTGTAAAGCCCTAAAATATGTATAAGAAAAAATGATAAAATAAATAAATACATATATTATAAAATAATAAAATACGGAAATAAGAGTAGATATAACAGTGTTGTGAGAATTGTGAAGACCTTTGAAAATCTATTAGGCCTCTCTCTCCTCATCTTCAAACAATAATAGTAAATTAATTAAGGGACCAATAAATAGATAAGAATGGTTGATCTCTTAGTGATTTTGTGATGATGCATTTTATTGAAAATATGTAATTGGACCTCCAATTTTAATGAAAACATAAAAATAGAAAATAAGAAAGGGAAACAAGGAAAGAGAAGGAAATACATTATAAAAATATATATGTAAATAAATAATTGTAATTCTTCATGCTTGTTCCTTATTCTTGCACTAAATCTGTGAAACTCACCAACAAATTTTAATTCAAAATACCAAAATTTAGAAAATTTAGAAGAAAGACAAAACTGAAATAATAAAAGAAAAGAAAAGGAGATGTATCTGCATGTGGACCGTTTCCTTCACTAGCCAGCCCATACATTCCCCACTTCGCGCTCTCGGCCCAATCCTTGCGACGGCTGCTCATACCTTGACTGCCTGGGCCCGCAAACTAGCTTCTGCAGGCTCTGTGATCACTGGATCACCAACACGCAGACCCACCGATCAGCACGGACTGATGCCCGCACGCCTGTGAACTAGCTCCTCCTCCACTAGCGATGGGCCCACGAGTCTGCATCGTCTTCAGGCTGGGGCAACATGACGTCATATGACAGGTGGACCACCCCTATTAGGTCCGTCTCCCTCGCCCCCTACCTCGTAACAGAAAAACTAATGCCTTTCTGTTGCGCACGATTCGTGGGGGATTCGCTCTCATCGCTGCTGCATGCCCCTCGGCCGGATTCCTCGGTGGGGACATAAAACGCGGACCCCAGGTTCCCCTTGTCGTCCACAACGCTGATGGGACCTCGATGGCTGGTCGGGGGGGGTCTCTGCCTCGGAGCAAGGAAGGTCACCATGGCTGCGCGATGGAGGATACTCCCCGGGGCAACCCCAATTTCTTGTCGGAAAGTCGAACAAAGAGGAAAAAGAGAAGTGCCGCCGTGGGTGAAATCCATGGTGGTTGCCATTCAGAGTCGGGGATTGGGCCGATTATCTTCGCAGTGTCGTACGGATGCTGCGCGCCCGCTCAACTGGACGAATCAGCGGCTTGGGCGAGCTCATCTCCTCGATGTCGCGGATATTACGCCATGGTCGACGCTTCACCGTGGTTGGGCCGCTCGGACTTTGTCACCGGTAAGTGTTTGGTCACATGGTGTTCGCCTTGGCCTCCACAATGTGTAGCATAATCGGGATGGGAGTTCTTGAGTCCGAGTGGGGATGGGTCTGTCTCCGTTAATGGCGCCATCGTGCCTATGCACGCGCCGCCGCTCCTCCTCGGCCGTGGGAGGAAAACGGGGGAAAGGTTGGAGAGTGAGAGCGCTATGAACCATAGATCTTTATATGGTCAGTCGCGATTAGATCACAAAGTGATGATTCGGTTGATGCATCTGTGACCGTTGATCCTAGATCAGTGGATGTGATCAATCGTGCCTAATAAAATATGTGTCGTTGATGTTGGATCGTGCGGTCCACGTCGCATACCGATTCATAAAGTTCTCGATCTAATCTCGAGCGTCCAAGTTCAATCATGCGACCCATATTAGATCATACCCCTTCGAATCGGGACATTTACAAAAGAAATCCCAGGGAGTAACAAAATTAACCCGCAGTCCACATTGAAGGTAGTCTGAGTCTGCAGGGTTTTTGCGCTGAAGTCCTGACACTCTTTAGATATCTGGTGCATAGTCTAGAGCCAGGTGAAAATGGAATAAAGGAATATAGGAAATGATTTTTGATATAAAAATAATTCCAGAACAGTGTTTAATCTCTAGAAAATTCATATTAGCTTCTTTTTAGTCCATTCTAGTTCCTATAATTTGGTAGTAATATTGTCTATCACTGAGTAATACTTTTCTAGCATGAAAACCATATTAAAATTTATCACAATTATTTTTGTACCAAACACAAAAGAACTTTAGAAAATCATAACTTAATAACCGTAACTCCGAATTTAGTGGTTCTCGTTCCCACGATCTCGTAGCAACACGTAGATCATTATTTTGCAGTATGTTCTTATGTTTGGTGTGATGTTAATTTTGTCTATACCATGTCTGTTTGTATTGCTACGACTAGTAGTGAGGTCACGAGGATCCGAAGAATCACCCTGGTAACTGGAATCTGAAGTGCCAGGCAAGTTATGCCCTTGATCACTTTTGTTTACCCTATAATGTTCTTTATTATCACTATTCAATGCATAGGTTTAATTTTGATGGGACCCAATAGGTTTCCCTAGTCTTTTTATCCTTTTTACCTTGTTTACCCCTGAATCACTTGGGTAGTTTCGCTATTCCTTTATATGGTTTTGGGTTAATATTTCATTATATCCATGTTCCAATTATTTTGTTATTCTACTTATGTTCATGTCAAGATCATATTTAATGTTAATTGGAACATGGATCTTAACTTGAGAAACATGTGCCACCACAAGGGAGGAATGGGACCCCTTGGCTAACTAATTAGGAAAGCTAGTGGAAGACTACCATACTCGAAAGGGGCAAGGGCAGTAGGGGAGTTACGTGCAAGGAGGTTCTCAGGTTGATTTTGCTGCGATGGCGGTCATACGAGGGATTCTTGCAAGTGCTCTTCCCATAAACTGTAGTGGGTTTTCGGAAGCTAGTGGAACTTTGTAAAGACCTCATAGTGGATCCCTAGCCATTCACCTCGGTAGTGTCTAAGGGTCTAGCTAACTCTGGCGACATGGGAAACACGACTTGTGGGTAAAGGGTACAACCTCTGCAGAGTGTAAAACTGGTATACTAGCCGAGCTCACGATCATGAGCAGCTCAGGACTCTCTGATGATTAAATTATGGAACCTAAACTCAATCTGTCATATGCATTGCATGGGATTTGTTATTAATTTTGTTCTATTATTATTATGGTTTGGTATTTACTTACATCTAGTAATTGCTAATAAAATTTTGACCAACTTTAAAAGTAATGCTCAGCTTTAACCATTCTCTTTGGTAAGCCTTACACTTCACATGATCTCCCACCTTTGGTGAGTTCATGTCACATTATTCCCCACAACTTGTTGAGCGATGAACATGTGTGAGCTCACCCTTGGTGTCTCACACCCCCCCACAGGTCAAGAACAGGTACCACTAAATGAGGCGCATGGTGGATGTTGCGCTGTGTTCGTGAGAGGTCTAGGTCATCGTCTCCCAGTCGACTTTCTGGCGCCAAGGATGGATTTTAGTTCGATCCAGATTTATCTTTTATTTTGTAAGACTTCCGCTATGTAATAAGTACTCTGATTATATTGTGACATTTATCTCTATACACTCTGTTATTATATATGTTGTCTTCTTTGGCGCATGTATGAGATGCACCCGGCTTTGTCCCTTAAAGCCCGGGGTGTTACATGCTGACTATAGGACCGCTAACATAGACTAGAATGGTCGCCCTAAGGACTATAGACCTCTACCCTTACCTTGACCTTTTCAAAAGTTGGTTATCTTGACCAATTCTATGTTTTATTACTATATATATTCTCACCTTACAAAATTTTTATCTCACTTCGCTTTCTGTTCACTTACTAGTCACATAGTTCTACTCTCACTCTTGTGCTTACGATGTCTTTTGTAGATGGCCCATATTAGATGCACTGCACGTAAGTTAGTGATCCCCTTTTTCCCCTCTCACCTAGCGGAGCACCCACTGCGCCGCACGGTGACAAGCCAGTCTAGCCACCTAGAGAGACTACATCGCTGCCTGCACAAGGAGCAGGAGTGCCGACGCCAGGAGCAGGAGCAGTAGGACTCGTCCCCCTCGCCTCAGCAAGAGGTAGAGTCTGGGAGGCAACCTTCCCCTACACCTCAGCCAGAGATACCCCCTTGCACCACCACAGGGCATCTCGGCTGCTAGAGGAGACCTTGACGGAGATGACAACACTGGTGGCAGTTCAAGCCACGACACGGAGCTCTCGGAGTAGCAGGAGCAGGAGCAGGAGGGATGGATCGCTAGTCCCATCACTCGCGACGCCGCTCGCGGGAGTCACTTCCACAACGCTATCGACACCTTGCTGCGTTGGGCCTTCAACTGACACACTTGGTCTATTGAGTAATGTTGTGTAGTCTACCAGCATCATCGCGGGTTATACCTGGACTAGTGGGAGGCTACTTGCTTGGTGCACCGTCCGGACGATGATCTCCGGGGTGCAGAGGCCTTCTCAGACATCATTATATCACTGAGAGGGATACTGCCGAGGCAACCATGCAAGATGCTGTAGGACATGCGCTTTCGCAGTACTGCTTGTTGTTCAGTGGGGTAGCTGACAGCCTTGACCTGAAGTACTACCCTCGCCGTTCAATCGGCAGTACTGGGGGTGTGATTGTCTCCCCATTGGTGAGGGCAATCCCTGGCTGAACAGCATGGTTAACTTGGTCGTCGTGCTCAACATCGAGCTGGACCACGCCCTTGATGAGTTGGGCAAGGTTCGGGTGGAGGTTGCAGAATTACGTGCTGAGCGTGCAGCGTGCCACTATCAGGATGGTGGTTCTCCTGCTCCTATCGGGATTCAGCACCCTTACCGCTCGCCGCCCCATGGTCGATTTGATTACGACGCCCTTGACTACAGGACCCAGATAGATTTGGAGTCATAGATCGATAGAGTCGGAGTCTGTAATAATGTCAAATTCAGTGTCTTAGTCTTAGAGTTAGTTTGCTTATCATATGTTTTGATGCTTGTCATGATGAACTCGTAATGAAGTTGGATCTTTGTACTGATTGTCATCATGGTGTGGGCATCCCCTGCATCTTGGTGTAGTTATTAATAAAGTTAGTTATTTAGTTGGGCAATCCCTTTATTTCCACTTTCCTCTTTATCTGAGAAGCTGTGTTGAGAGTCAGTGATGATGATCAATTGTTCAATGCTATGAAGATTTCCATATATCTTTCCTTATGCTGAAAGACTGCAGAGTCAGATCTGATGTGTGTGTGCTTTCTATAGATGTCTGAGAACAGGCGCAGAGGTGGAAGATGTGCTCAGTAGGAGCAACAGGCTTACAGGCACCCTTGGAGGAGGCAGCTTAGAAGCAGTTTCCACCCCCACCCCTGATGACCATTGAGCAAATGTTCCTAATGCAAACCCAAGCAGTCCACGCGATTGGTCAGACTTTAGCAGCAATGCAGCAGCAACAACCCCCACCTCAACCCCAAGTGCAAGTTCAGATGCCCAGAGACAAGCGGGCAGAATTCTTGAGGGGTCATCCCCCTGTATATGCCCATTCTTTAGATCCCATGGACGTCGAGGATTGGCTGCATAGTGTGGACCATGAGGTGCAAATTGCTTAGTGCAACAATTGCGAGAAGGTTCTGTATGGTCCCTGTCTGCTAAGGGAAGCAGCACAATCTTGGTGGGAGTCTTACCTCGCCACCCATGCTGACCCTAAAGCCATCACCTAGGAGGAGTTCAAGCAAGCCCCCTATCTGTAAGTGAGTACAGGGACAAGTTTTTGCAGCTGTCACGTTATGCGCTAGAAGATGTTAATATAGATGCTAAAAGGCAATACCACTTTCTGAGAGGCTTGGTTGACCCCCTTCGCTATCAGCTAATGAACCACACTTTCCCTACCTTCCAGCATTTGATCGACATAGCCATAATGACTGAAAGGAAGCGCCAGGAGATGGAGGACAGGAAACGCATGATTGGTGGATCTCAGGCTGGGAGTAGCAGTTGTCCCCGCTACTTAGGCAACCCAGCTCAGCAGTTCAAGCAAGGTCACCCTCAAGGTCACCAGCACCAGCATCAGCGTCAGCACTAGCAGTCGTACTAGAGGCAGTTTCCTCAGCACCACCAGCAGTACCGTTAGAACAACCAACAGGGAGGAAATCAGTACCAGCGTCAGAACAACCAAACACCTCGCCTTCCTGCCCTAGCAAACAACCAAAACAACCTAGTAGCTCCAGTGCAAGGAGGAGGCCATGCATGTTTCCGCTGTGGGGAACAAGGTCACTAGGCGGATCATTGCCCAAAGAAGGCCACTCAGTAGTCGCCAACTTTCAATACCTCAGCAAGACAAGGAGCGCCACAGCAAGCACTAGGAGGCCATGGTCAGGCCTACAACCGTGGAAAGGTGAACCACTTGGAGGCGGAAGCAATCTAGGATGCTCAGGACGTGCCAGTAGGTATGTTTCTAGTCGAATCCTATCCAGCAATAGTATTGTTTGATACTGGTGCCACACAATCTTTTTTTCTACATCATGGGTAGAAGTACATAACATCCTCGTAGAACTAATGATTCCAACTTTAAGAGTTAATTCAGTTGGGGGAAAATTCAGTCTGATAAGATGTGTTCGAATCTAAGGATTGAAATAAGGGGGATAGACTTCCCCGCTAACCTAGTAGTAATGGGTACTCAAATGTTAGATGTCATCCTACAGATGAATTGGTTGCATAGAAACCAAGCCACTATCAGTTGTGATAAGAGGACAGTCTAGTTAGTGTCCCTATCTGGAAGGGAAGTAGTAACTGAGTTGTATATGCCTGAACTAGAAGAAGGAGCCTATCACTATTTGTCTGTAGATAGCAAGGAGGCCAACTTGATTGAGGATATTAGAATTGTGTTGGAGTTCCCCAACGTGTTCCGTGAGGAGTTACCAAGCTTGCCTCCCGAGCATAAAGTTGAGTTTGCCATAGAGCTTATCCCAGGTACCGCCCCTATTTCCATGATAGCCTATCGAGTGTCCAGACCAGAATTGGTGGAACTCAAGAAGCAGATTGATGAATTGTCAGAGAAAGGCTACATCAGACCAAATACCTCGCCTTGGGCAGCCTAGTGTTATTTGTGGAGAAGAAAGATGGTACAAAGAGGATGTGCATTAATTACAGATCCTTGAATGAAGTCACTGTTAAGAACAAGTACCCTCTGCACTGAATTGAAGATCTATTCGATTAGTTGAGAGGGGCCAGTGTTTTCTCGAAGATAGATCTGAGGTCACGTTACCATCAGCTCAGGATCCGACCTTCGGATATACCGAAGACAACATGTATCACCAAGTATGGACTATATGAGTTCACTGTCATGTCATTCGGTTTGACGAATGCGCCAACTTATTTCATGTACTTGATGAACAACATGTTCATGGACTACCTCGACAAGTTCGTAGTGGTGTTCATTGATGATATCCTCATATATTCCCAGAATGAGCAAGAGCATTTGAGGAAAGTACTATAGAGGCTATGAGATTGTCAGTTGTATGCCAAGCTAAGCAAGTGCGAGTTTTGGATCAGTGAAGTCTTATTCTTGGGTCATATTATAAACAGAGAGGGATTAGTTGTAGATCCAAATAAAGTAACAGTGATTCTGGACTAGAAAGCACCAAAAGAAGTATGAGGAATCAAGATTTTCATTGGAATGGCCAATTACTATCGATGTTTCATTGAGGGTTTCTCCAAGATTGCCAAACCAATGACAGCCTTGCTGGCAAAGAATGTTGAGTTCAAGTGGACCCTAGCATGCCAAGAATCATTTGAGACGTTGAAGAAGAAATTGACAACAATGCCGGTATTGATTCTACCAGATGTTCACGAGCCCTTCTCAGTATATTGTGATGCTTCGTACACCGGACTGGGATGTGTGTTAATGCAAGAGGGGAAAGTAGTGGCATACTCGTCCCGACAGTTGAAGATTCATGAGAAGAATTACCCCACTCATGATCTAGAGTTAGCAGTAGTGGTTCATGCACTAAAGACATGGAGGCACTATTTGTATGGCCAGAAATGTGATATCTACACGGATCACAAGAGTCTCAAGTACATATTCATCCAGCCGGAATTGAACATGAGGCAGCGAAGATGGCTGGAGTTAATCAAAGACTATGAGCTAGAGATACATTATCACCCAGGCAAAGCAAATGTGGTTGTAGATGCTGTGAGCAGAAAGAGTCAAGTTAATATGTTGGCTGCTCACCCGATGCCATACGAGCTAGCAAAGGAATTTGACAGGCTGAGTCTCGAATTTCTGAATAACACTCAAGGAGTAACAGTTGAGCTAGAACCCACTCTAGAGCAAGATATCCGGAAGGGCCAGAAAGACGATGAGAAGATCAACGAGATCTGGCAGCCGATCATAGATGGGAAAGGCCCAGATTTCCGTGAAGATGGAGAAGGAGTAGTGTGATTTAAGGATAGGTTGTGCGTTCCCGACATCAAATCGATCCAGGAACTGATTCTTGAGAAACTCATGAGACAGCATATTCTATACACCCTGGTAGTGAGAAGATGTACCAAGACCTGAAGAAAAGATTCTGGTGGTACGGTATGAAAAGGGAGATAGAAGAGTATGTTGCCAGATGCGATAGTTGTCAGAGAATCAAGGCAGAACATCAGAGGCCCTCAAATTTGTTGCAGCCGTTGCAGATTCCACAGTGGAAATGGGATGAGATTGGGATAGACTTTATAGTTGTCTTGCTTCGCACTCGAGCTAGTTATGACTCCATCAGGGTAGTAGTGGACTGTTTAACAAAGGCGGCCCATTTCATAACATTCAAGACCACCTATAACAGTGCAGTGTTGGCAGAACTATATATATCTCGAATTGTATGCTTGCATGGTGTCCCAAACAAGATAGTATCAGATAGAGGTACCCAGTTCACATCTCATTTTTGGCAGTAGCTATGTCGGTGGGAAAATCCTTTGGCCGGGTGGCGCCGCCCTAATCCTAAGCGCTTGCCTGTTTGGTGAATTCTAGATGCACACAAGAACACTCGAGGGTTTATAGTGGTTCAGGCCGCTGGAGCGTAATACCCTACCTCTAGTGTCAGTAAGTTGTATTCAGCATGTCCCTTGTAATGTTGTGTCCCCTCCCTTTTATAGTTTAAGGGAGGTATATACAAGGATGCTGAGCTCCAACATGCGGGCCCAGGAACATAATGGAAGGAATACATTATGTGAATAATTAATGCTGACAGCACACAAAGATCTTTGCTGGATGCTGTGTTGCTTCTCCGCCGTGCAGATTCCCTCCGCCTTACTAACGCATGAGTAATCAGCAGGAGTCATGATGACTGCAGTCCATGCAACATTGATAGGCAGTAACCCTTTTCTTGGTAACACGTGAGTAACGGTGAGTCATTGTCCTTGCTATGGTAACATGTGAGTAACTACACGGCCCACACAACGTGTAATGGGCATGCCGCCTGTTATTAGAATGGGCAAGCGCATGTTTTATCCGTAATGAATACAAAGACGCGCGTAGCCCAGAGGATTCATGCCAAGTTCCGCCCGTTGGCTTACGCCACGCGCAGTAGGCCACATGGCAGCATCGGGTCTTCGCTTAGGCAGGGAGCAGGATCATATGTGATAAGGTCCAGATCCCACCAGATAAGGTCTAGACACGTGTCGGCACTGGACCCCCGCTTGGGTCCTGATTAAGGTCCGAGTACGTTCTATCCTGGAACCCTGGGACCCCATTGTGGGCGGCCCGAACCCCACACAGGGGGGTCCGGATCCTATTCCAGGGATCTGGTTCGCACACGTGGAGGTCCTAGACCAAACTTGGAGGCTCGGACCGTACATACAGGGGTCCGGTACCTTCCCAAGGGGGTCCGGACTCACTGGTGATGCCTCAGAGTATGTCACTTTCTCTAGACACGTGGCGGTACCGGACCCGTCCATGTGGTGGGGTCAGGCGCTGTTGCTGGCCCAGAGTAGTCGCCCGAGGCTTGGGCGAGTCATGGCCTAGTCCCACATACAGCTCTTTTACCACGCGACTAAAGATAGTCACGTGGGTACTACGTTTTTATACAGTAGTAAGGGGTACCCTAGTTTCAGGGTACCAACAAGCTACATGAAGCTTTGGGCACACACTTGAAGTTCAGTTCAGCTTATCACCCACAGACAGATGGTCAAACAGAGAGAACCAACTAGATTCTTGAAGACATGTTGACAGCTTGTGAATTACAAGACAAGTTAGGTTGGGACAAGAGGCTACCATATGTAGAATTCTCCTATAACAATAACTACCAGGCTAGTTTAAAGATGTCCCCATTTCAAGCACTTTATGGGAGGAATTGTTGAACTCCATTGCATTGGAACCAACCCGGCGAAAGGCAGGTGTTCGGTCCAGATATTCTGCTTGAGGCTTAAGAGAACATCAGAATGGTTCGAGAGAATCTGAAGATAGCACAGTCTAAACAGCGAAGCTATGCCGACACCCGAAGAAGAGAATTGAGTTTTGAAGTGGGAGATTATGTGTACCTGAAAGTGTCACCGATCAGAGGAATCAAAAGGTTCGGAGTCAAAGGCAAGCTAGCACCTCGATACATTGGACCATACCAGATTCAAGCAAGGCGTGGAGAAGTGGCATATCAACTTAGCTTGCTAGAAAGTCTATCAGCTGTGCATGACACGTTCCATGTGTCTCAGCTGAAATAAAGCTTGCGAGTACCAGAAGAGCAGTGGCCAATAGAAGACCTTGAAGTTCAAGAAGATCTGACTTATATTGAGAAGCCAACTCAGATTCTAGAGACAACAGACCGGGTCACTCGTAGAAGCACCATCAGGATGTGCGAAGTCAAATGAGGCCATCACTTAGAAGAAGAAGCAACCTAGGAAAGAGGGGATTATTTGAAAGCCAAGTACCCTAAACTCTTTGCTAGCCAACCCTGAATCTCGAGGGTGAGATTCTTTTTAAGAAGGATACGTTTGTAACACCCTGAATTTGGGGGTATAAAATTTCTTTCTAAATATCTACCAAATCTAGGTGTTACCTCTTGTCTCTCTCTCTTTAGTCTCTCTCACTCCTTTTGATTAGAATTAAGTTACTTAGGAGAGGGATTATTTATTTATTTTGTCAAAACAATGTGAGTCATGAAATGTTGCATCATGCTGAGCCTAAATTATTCTTTTGTTTGATGCACATTTGTGAAATGGTTTGAATTTGAATTTGATTTGAAAACCCTAGAGTAAATAAAATAGAAAAGCAATTGGAAATTCCAGGAAAATAGAAAATCCCATTTCGGCCCAAATCAGCCCAGCCAGCCTAGCCCGCGCGCGCCCGCGCTCGCGCACCAGCCCTCCGTGATAGGCGGCCCCCGCCTGTCGGCGCCCTCTCGTGCCCGCTCACTCTTCCCCTCTCTCGCTCGCTGCCTAGTAGGGCCGACTTGTCGGTGCTGAACCCTCTTGCTGTCCCGTGGGCCCCGCTCGTCAGCCCAGCCACCCGTTCGCTCGCCCGCTCTCGCTGAATGGTGGGTCCCGTCTGTCGGACCCTTCTCGTCCGAACCGCCCGAGCACGACCCGCGCGTCGTCGTGGACTTCGCGGCCACAACACACGCCGAGGACGCGCCCGTCCCCACTCCAGCCTTTTTCTAGCTGCCCAGCACACGCTCGCCCTCCTCTTCCCTCACTCGCGCACTCTCTACCCTCAACACTCGCCTCGCACCGCGCGCACGCACAGGGAGTTCCGCCGCAGCTCGCTGTGGTCCACCAATCGTTATGTGGCTACCATAGAGTCTTTGCCACGCCCGCTGCCTCGGTGAGTTCCGCCTCTTCGTTAGCAGCCCGGAACACCCCTCGGTTTGCCCCCAACCCCTCTTGTTCACCCGGTCCGTGCTCACCGGTGTCCTCTCCGTGCAGCCGAAGCCCCGCCATCGTCGACCCGAGGTCTCCCTACGTTCCCACTATTGCTCAAGCGCTCCTGAGTCTGTACTCGAGGTGAGCAACCCTGCCATGCCCTTATTTCCGCATTATTGCTCACCAGAGCGAGTTTGCGCCGCCGTTGAGCCACTCCGCCGCGGTCTGCGCCCTCGGGTGCCCCTGCGCCGGTGTCGTGCCCATGGCTGATTCCGCCATACCGCCCTTAGTGCGCCCGAGTTCTTCCCCAATCCCCTAGGGGCCTTGTTGTGGCCGTGCGCTCGTCTCCTGTCAGACCTCGCCGCGGGAACGAGCGGCGCCGCCAAACTTAGACCCAGCTACCCCGGCCACGCTAGCTATTGGATCCCAGACATCCATCCGAGATCTGGCGGTCTAGGTTTAATTAGGATCGATCAAATCTTAGCCGCTCGTTGTAGATCTGGCCACTCAGATCTCCCCCTCACCCGCGCCTTGCTGCTGGGCCCAGTCTGTCAGTCCTACCCTAGGTCGCTGATGCCTCGAGCCCACCTGTCAGCGCTCGCCACGCATCCGCTCGTTTAACCGCGGGATCTGATCTCGGTAGTTCGTTCGTGATTGTGCGGTCGAGATGGCCCCATACCCCTTTGCGTGTAAATTTTCTAAAGAAACCCATGGCTTTTTAGTAATCAACCAGCCGTCCTATAGTTTAGCGCGTAGACCCCTATTTTCTTATAAACAGACCCCCAACTTTTTTAATAATCATAGAATTAGACCTAGTTTTGTATTTTAAGCTTCAAAGTTATTTATTTCATATCTTCTTCATATGAATTCCAAATTGAGTGGTTCAAATTGCAAAATTCTCATAGGAATATTCTCTGTTCAAATAAATTATGTTCATCCACAGTCGGTGCATTTTAATTTTATGTCTAAGCTATAGGTTAGTGTATGTAATAGTTTGTTTATGAAATAGGAAAATAAAAAGGACAAAACCATAAGGATATTTAGATGTTTATTTTGTGAGATTAATAAGATGTCTTGCATGAATTTATCCCTAGTAAAATTTTGTGTCTCACTAAAACCAGTGGAACTAAATTATGTAATACATAGTAATCAGGGAATCACTAATCTTCTAGTGCATTAATTCAACCTAGCACCTAGGTTTATCTTTTGTGTTTATAACATCCTGTCAAAACTTGGGTTCACTTGATTGCATTTGTTTGGTGTATTGTTTCTTGTCTCTGTTCAAATGTATAGAATGCATGATCGCTTTATTTAGACAACGAGCAGCCTGTGGTTCCTGAGTGTGTTTCCGAAGATCTTCCTGAGCAACAACCTGGTGAAGGCAGGTGTCCTCTGACCCATTATGTCCTACATACTTTATAATTCACCGTCCTGCATTACATTATTAAAACCTAAGGATTGACTAGTCTATATTTACCTTATCCTTGTTTACCTTTTGGATTATCATGGTTAGCTTATGCTATTGCTTTAACTTAATCAATGAACATGATGTGAATATTTATGATACGATGATGTTATCTCGATGATGATCTTGTGATATTTTAGGGGACTCAGGCCATTTTCCTGAGTACCTCTCTGTAAGGACCTGTTCGTGGAGTGACCACCCAGGATAACAGTACAACCATGAGGGTGGAATGGGACGCCCTTAGTTGATTAATTAGAGGAACCTGACGTGTAGTTGGCTTCGTCGTAGGGCCGTCAATGGGGTCCGGGCACAATACTTGCTCTGTCGAGGCTGGTTGCAGAGGTTCTTTGATTTGGTTTTGTTAGTCACCCTTCCTTTGGGGAGAGGTACTATGTTTATCAAACTGGAGAAACCTAACGAGCGGCTTTGACCTCTAGGAAATCATTGTAAAGGCTATGTAGTGAGACCCTGCTAGGTCACCTTGGTAGTGATCAATGGAGAGTCATGATCTCCGGGCAGAACGGGAATCACGACTTGTTGGTAAAGTGTGCGACCTCTGCAGAGTGTTAAAAACTGTTATATCAGTCATGCTCATGTTTAATGATGATGGTTATAATTACGATCTCTGTTATTTCCTCTTGGAGGGAGTAATGTTGGGTAATAACTGGGTTTATTACTAAAACATGGCTCTATTAATAGTAATAAATACTTGACGAACTAAAAGCAATTGCTTAACATTAACTCCACATATAGCTAGTCCACTTTAGCAAACGAGACATTTGTTGAGTATGTTGATGTGTACTCACCCTTGCTTTAAAAACCACCCCACCCTAGGTTGTCCCCACTGTATTTAGTGCTCAGGAGGAGATGCTGCAACATGGAGGACTTTGAGGAGTTTCAGGACTACGACGAGTTATAGTTATCTTAGTAGCAAACCCCCAGTCAGCTGCCTATGAAGGTCCTATCTTCTACGTTTCATATTCCGCACTTTGATAATGTTAATGACCATGTTATAGACTCTATGGATGTCTTGGACATCTTGATGTAATAAAGTACCTTTCTGCTATTTACTTTGAGCAATGTGTGATGATGTCTAGTTATGTAATCGCTATGTATGTGAGTTTCTGATCCTAGCACGTACACGGTTCGCATTCGGTTTGCCTTCCAAAACTGGGTATGACACAAGTAAAGACTGTCACACCCGGGTTTCGGGGCACCAAGACCTAGGCGCGAACATATTCACTAGGTGAGCTAGGACCAAGTTTCACACATATGATGAATCATGGTGTAGGAACGAATGTCACATCTTTACTATATAATAGGAGTTCTGTACAAAATAAATAAATATTTACATCATATGAAGACAACGATCCAGCAACCCAAAGTTGACTAGGAGATAATGGACTAGACCTCTCACGAACACATCGCCACATCTTCCAGGCGCCTCATCTTGTGGTACCTGTTCTTGACCTGTGGGGGGTGTGAGACAGCAAGGGTGAGCTCACATATGTTCATCGCTCAACAAGTTGTGGGAAATAATGTGCATGAACTCACCAAAGGTGGGAGTTCATGTGATGTGTAAGGCTGATTAATAATAGGGGTTAAAGCTGAGCGTTGCTTTTAATAAGTTGGTCAAATTTTATTAGAGTTACTAAATATAAGTAAATACCAAACCATAATAATAATAGAACAAAATTAATAATAAATCCCATGCAATGCAAATGACAGATTGAATTTAGTTCCATAATTTAGTCACGCGAGAGTCCTGAGCTGCTCATGACAGCGAGCACGGCTAGTACAAAAGTTTTACACTCTGCAGAGGTGGTACCCTTTACCCACAAGTCGTGTATCCCATGTGTCGGCGTTCCGTGACCGGGGGGTCCTCGAGCCGACGAGTGAGAGTGCCGTGTGCCCCAGCCCAGATGGGTCGAGCGCGTGGAGCGAGCGCAAAGGGGGGAACGGAGTGAGAGAGAGGTCGGTGGCCGGAGCCGGATCGCGAGGGAGTCGGAGAAATTCCCACGGCCTTCGTGTTCGTCCCGCGCCCAGGTCGGGTGCGCTTGTAGTAGGGGGTTACAAGCGTCCGCACGAGGTGAAGGGAGAGGGCGGCCCCGAGAGAGCGCCTGCCCCTACCTTTCGTCCCCGCGAGGCCAACCTTCTCTAAGAAGGCCCTGGCCCTTCCTTTTATAGTCGTAAGGAGAGGGTCCAGGTGTACAAGATGGGGGTGTAGCAAGGTGCTACGTGTCTAGCGAGGGAGAGCTAGCGCCCTATGTACATGCCCAGGTGGCAGCCAGAGAGATCGTGGCACCCTGTTGGAGTGGCGTCGTGGCTGTTGGAGGAGTAACGGAGCCGGACGGGGGGACAGCTGTCGAGGTGGCTGGGTCCTTGCTGACGTTCTCCTGCTTTCGTAAGGGAGCTGGGAGCCACCGTCGTCATGATCTAGCGGGGCGCCATCATGGCCTATCTGGCATAGCTGGCCAGATGGGACGCCGGTCTTGTTCTCCGCGACCCAAGTCGGCTCAGGGCAGGGTGATGATGACGCTTCCTGTTGACGTGGCGGTCTCGTATCCTAGGTCGGGTGTCGTGGAGGCTCCTCCGAGGCTGTGGCCGAGTCCGTCCTGCAAGACAGAGACAGAGTCCGAGCCCTGGTCGGGCGAGGCGGAGATTATTCGACAGAGGCCGAGGCGGAGTCCGAGCCCTGGGTCGGGCGAGGCGGAGGTCGCCGTCTTCCGGGGCCTTGGCCCGAGTCCGAGCCCTGGGTCGGGCGGAGCGGAGTTCGCCGTCTTCCGAGGCCTTAGCCTGAGTCCGAGCCCTGGGTCGGGCGGAGCGGAGTTCGCCGTCTTCCGAGGCCTTAGCCTGAGTCCGAGCCCTGGGTCGGGCGGAGCGGAGTTCGCCGTCTTCCGAGGCCTTAGCCTGAGTCCGAGCCCTGGGTCGGGCGGAGCGGAGTTCGCCGTCTTCCGAGGCCTTAGCCTGAGTCCGAGCCCTGGGTCGGGCGGAGTCTCCTATGGCACCACTGGCGAAGTCTGGCTGCCCGTCGGTCTTACCTTTTGCGTTAAACGCCCTGGTGACTCGGTCGGTTGGTGCGGTGATTTAGTCAGGGTTTCTCCTTATCGGAGGCGGGGCCTAGGGCGAGCCGGGGATGCGCCTGCCGTGAAAGAGGAGACCTCAGGCGAGACGGAGTCATCTTAGGGTCGGCTGCCCTCGCCCGAGGCTAGGCTCGGGCGTGGCGTGGTCAAGTCACTCGTGTGGACTGATCCCTGACTTAATCAAACCCATCAGGCCTCTGCAGCTTTATGCTGATGGGGGTTACCAGCTGAGAATTAGGCGTCTTGAGGGTACCCCTAATTATGGTCCCCGACAGTAGCCCCCGAGCCTCGAAGAGAGTGTTAACACTCGCTTGGAGGCTTGCATCGCACTTTTTTGCAAGGGGACCAGCCTTTCTCGGAGGTACCTTGTTCCGGTGGGTGCGCGCGAGCGCACCCGCCGGGTGTAGCCCCCGAGGCCTCGGAGGAGTGGTTTCACTCCTTCGAGGTCTTAATGCCTTGCGCAATGCTTCGGCGTGACTAGCGGTTCCCTCATGCGAGCAGGGCGTAACCCAGGTGCACTGTCGGGGCCCAAGTTCTCGGGCTGGTATGTTGACGCTGTCAACGGTTCGGCCGGAGCCGGGTTTGCGAGAGCAGCCCCCGAGCCTTCGCACGGAGCGAGGGGACGATCAGGGACAGACTCGACTTTTTATATACGCCCCTACGTCGCCTTTCCGCAAGGAGGAGGGGGGGAGTGCGCCATGTTACCCTCGATGGGCACCGAACATGGTGTCTCCGGTGAGCTGCGATCGGGTAATCCGAGTGGACGTCCGTGCCCCGTTCGTTAGGGGTCGGCTAGGGGCCCGGAGGCACGCCCAAAAGTACCTGCGGGTGATCTGCCGGACCCGGTCCCCTAGCGACGGGGTCCGAGGGCTCGTTGCCTCCCTCCGATGGGATTCCGTTACAGAGTCGTTCCCGCTGGTCTCGGAAATGTCCTAGGGTACCTCGGGAGCGCAGCCCGAGCCTTGGTTATGTATCGAACGTACCCCTGGTCATCCCTCGCTCGGCGTCTGAGGCGGCTGTGAACCCTTCGACAGGCCAGCCTTCGAACCCCTGATCAGTAGGGGGCACGGAGCCCTAGTAGCCTGAGGCGGTCATGGAACCTTTCGGGGGCCGACCTTCGAACCCCTGACCAGTAGTGGGTGTCGGGCCCACGCGATCTGAGGCGGCTGTCGAACCCTTCGGGGGGCCAGCCTTCGAACCCCTGATCAGTAGGGAGGCTCGGGGCCTAGTTCCTTCACGGGGAAGGATCCCTTTGGGGTTATCCCCCTTCTCGGTCCCTGTTGCAAGAGATAGAGAAAGAAGGAAAAGGGAAAAAGGGATTCGAAATTGAACTTCGTGGCGTACCTTTCTCGGCGTGGCCGTTTTTTGGCGGAGGCGAAGCGCCGCCAGCTGCCCCTGCCAGAAACGTCACCTATTTCGCCGTGGAGTTAATGCGCTGGGGTGAGTAGTTGGCGAGGTCGCCGTTGTGCGCGCGCGCGGGCCGTTCGAGGTACGGGTCACGGACGCGTCGTATTCACGCCGTGAGAAGGGTTCTCTTGCTTCCCCCGGATGGGACGTGAGCCTGGCCGATGGCGTGACCGCTGCCCTCACACGCCTGCCACCGTCATTACTGCCGGCCCATTTTTGACCGCGTTTGACCGCTGCGCCAGGCTGGCGCCGCTGGATCGCAGGCTGGGCGGCCTCGAGTCGCGGTATCGGTTCCGCAATCGAGGAGGTGCGGTGGTGGAGCGAGAGGCGCAGCGGTTCGCATGCAGCGCCTGGCGCGCCAGTTGAACGACGCGTGGTCTTGAGCCGTCGCGCTGGCCTGTCAGGAGTCGGGGAGGCGCGTCCACTTGGCGTGGTTGCATGCCGCTTGCATGGCCGCTCGCCCCCTTTGCCTGTTGGTCTGGGCAAAAGTGGAGGGTTACTTGTAACCGCTGGGCGGTTGCGTGCGTCGTGCGCGGCGGTTTGGCTCCCTCTGCTTGGAGCTGGTCTGCATGACAGGCGGGCCCCAGCCCCCGCGCCGCGGGGAAGGGCCTTGGAGGCGTGTTGGAGAAGACTCAGCCCATGACGGTTGAGGACGCTAGCAGGGGGAGTTGCCTTTAAAAGGAGGGCGACCCCCTTCGTGAGGCGACCATGTCTCCTTTCTCCCTTATGCATTGTGTCTCTCCATCTTCCAGGTCCCCGGATGGGGGGAACCGCCGTCTTTTCGCTCCATCGTCGGAGGAACGCGACCCCGCGGGGGTTGGTACCTTTCAGCCATCGTTCGGCTTCAAGGATTTTCATCAGGCAGCCCGGTTGCCCCCCTCGGCTGGGGGTCACCCGAGACGGTGACCACCAGCCCCTGGGTGGGGAGGAACAAACCGGGCTGCGATCTTGGTCCCACCCTCAGTGTTGAGGGTGTTCGTCATCCTCGCCGGGGCGGAGATCGAGGCGAGCCGGGGCCCCACCTCCTACGCGGGTCGGCGGGCCACCTCATTTTCCAGCTTCTGGTGGCGGCAATCGCCTTTTAGCCCCATGGCGGAGACATCCTCCAGCCATGCCGGGGAAGGAGAACTGTTGCTGTCCAGCTAGGATGCAACATTCCGCCTCCCTCCTCGCGTTCGCGGCGAGGGCGGCTGCGAGGATCTGCCGGGGTGATTAGGGGTGTCCCGCGTTTGCTGGTGATTCGCCCGGAGCTTGTTGCTCCACGGGCTTCCCAGGCGGGGAGGTTGTCCGTACCCGCGGGGACGGAACCAGAGTTCCGTTTACGATGGCGCTTCGAGTGCCGGGTTTTTTGTTCATTTTCGGCTTTCGGGGCCTGAACATGTATGTAACTCCGGCACAGAGCCGTGTTTTTTCCTCATTTCTGAGCAACAAGACTTGCCTATCGATTGTCTGAATCGCTTCACCAAGCATGAGTCGCCCCGTGTCCAGGGGACGAGTGAGGTATCCGTATCCCGGAGGCGTAGGAATCCCTCGGCTCGGTCGGACCTGTTGTCCGAGGCTCCTCTAGCTTAGTTAAAAAGACCCCTCGGTCGCTCTTCGACGAGCCGAGGCCAGGGGTAGCGATATCAGCACAAGCAGAGGCGTTGTTGGCTCGGAAATGGAACCTGGTTGGCCGGAGCCCAGCTGGGTCGTCTGCTGGCAGGCTCGGCGCCGGAGTTGATTGGCCGAGGCCTCGGACCGAGCTGGCGCCCTCGGAAGGGGTCGGCCGAGGCCCCGGAGGTGGCCGGCCGAGCCGTCCGCTTGGGCCGGATTCTCGGGGAAGCCTCTGGCGGAGATTGCTCGAGCGCGGTGTCGACGTCGTCCTTCGGAGCGGAGGCCTTCGGACCGCGTGGCCACCCGAGGCCAGGTCGGGTCTTGCCGAAGGTGCTGCTGATGCCGAGGGTGTCGCCACCCTCTTCCAGTGCCAAGGTCCGCGCCTGCAGGGTCAAGTCGTCCTGTAGCGTGGGCCTTGTGCGGCCATTGAGGCCAGAACACACACCCTTGTCGCGTTATAAAGCTGTGTCTCTTTTCCTCTTGCTTCGAGTATCTGGACTTTTTGTCGGTAGCAGGGATGTTAGTGCGAGCAAGAGTTGCTTCTCGCGGGAGGTGATGAGTGAGGTATCCGTATCCCGGAGGCGTGGGAGTCCCTCGGCTCGGTCGGCCTCGCCGCTTACGCGTACTTTTACCCATCCATGAGGCCCTGTCGCCGACTCGGTCGAGAAGGCTCGAAGAACCTGCTTCAACAGAAGAGCCTCCGTACGTAAAGACTCATTCGATCCGCGGAGTCACCTTATCCGAACGCGAGTTACTTATCACAGAAGGTGACGAGTGAGGTATCCGTATCCCGGAGGCGTAGGAGTCCCTCGGCTCGGTCGGCCTTGGCTGCTTACGTGTACCCCGTCGTTTCTAGGACCCACTTTTCGAAGTAGTCAAAAAGCACGAAAGATGTTCTGGTAAAAGAGGTTTTTTGTTCGAGGAAAATTTTGACGCAGAGGGGGTTAACCCCCTTTTAGCCCCCGAGGGAGGGTCGGGCTCCGCTGAGGCGAGGCCGACCCTTCCTTGTTGACTAAACTTCGCGTGGGTACGGGGTATAAGAACAACTTGGAAACATTCTTAAGGATAGAAGCGACGTAGCTGTTGGATGTTCCAAGCGTTGCCGTAGACCTCGCCTTGACTGTTGGCCAGCTTGTAAGTTCCGGGCTTCAGAACTTTGGCGATGATGAACGGCCCCTCCCAGGGGGCGTTAGCTTATGCCTCCCTCGGGCGTCCTGCCGCAGCCGAAGCACCAGATCGCCCACCTGGAGATCTCGGGGTCGGACCCCTCGGGCGTGGTAGCGTCGCAGGGACTGCTGATACCGCGCTGAGTGGAGTAGGGCCCTGTCCCGAGCCTCGTCCAGCTGGTCCAGCGAGTCTTCTCGGCTGGCTTGGTTGCTTTCTTCGTCGTAAGCCCTCGTCCTCGGGGAACCGTATTCCAGGTCCGTGAGCAGGATTGCCTCGGCCCCGTAGACCAGGAAGAACGGCGTGAAACCCGTGGCTCGGCTTGGAGTCGTCCTCAGGCTCCAGACCACCGAGGGGAGTTCCTTCATCCATCGCTTGCCGAACTTGTTGAGA
Organism: Zea luxurians; assembly: GCA_029449295.1. Lineage (NCBI taxonomy): Eukaryota > Viridiplantae > Streptophyta > Magnoliopsida > Poales > Poaceae > Zea > Zea luxurians. The sequence goes on along the minus strand of JAOPSE010000006.1, from coordinate 20,076,410 downwards.
CTGTTATAAATCCGAGGCTTAAGCCCCCGTAGAATCATGCCATTGGCATGTTCCACTTGCCCATTCGACATGGGGTGAGCTACGGCGGCCCAGTCCACCCGGATGTTGTGATCGTCGCAAAAATCCAAGAATTTTTTGCCGGTGAACTGGGTGCCATTGTCGGTGATGATGGAGTTCGGGACCCCGAAGCGATGGATGATGTTGGTGAAGAATGCCACCGCCTGCTCGGACCTGATGCTGCTTAGGGGTCGGACCTCGATCCACTTGGAGAATTTGTCGATGGCGACCAGCAGGTGCGTGTAGCCCCCGGGTGCCTTCTGCAGTGGGCCGACGAGGTCCAGACCCCACACAGCGAAGGGCCAGGTGATGGGTATCGTCTGCAGAGCCTGAGCGGGCAGGTGGGTCTGCTTCGCATAGAATTGGCACCCTTCGCAGGCGCGGACAATTCTAGTGGCGTCAGCCACCGCCGTTGGCCAGTAGAAGCCTTGGCGGAAAGCATTCCCGACGAGGGTTCGAGGTGCTGCATGATGACCGCAAGCCCCCGAGTGTATTTCCTGCAGGAGGTCCTGACCCTCGGCGATGGTGATGCATCGCTGGAGGATGCCCGAGGGGCTGCGGTGGTAGAGCTCCTGTTCGTCGCCCAGCAGGACGAACGATTTTGCTCGTCGCGTTACCCGCTGAGCCTCGGTTTGGTCGAGGGGCAGCTCTCCTCGGCGGAGATATTGCAGGTACGGGGTCCTCCAATCTTGATCTGGCACGACCCCGTTCTGTTCCTCCTCGACGTGCAGCGCTTCGCGCTCGGGCCCCGAGGGTTCCTCGGATTGAGCCGAGGACGGCTCGGGCTGGGCCGAGGTCACCTCGGACGAGGCCGAGGGTGCCTCGGGTTCGGGCGCGTCGCCTATCTTGACTGAGGGTTGGTGCAGATCCCGGGCGAAGACGTCCGGGGGAACCGTTGTCCGCCCCGAGGCTATCTTCGCCAGCTCGTCCGCAGTCTCGTTATAGCGTCGGGCGATGTGGTTAAGTTCGAGCCCGTAGAACTTGTCCTCCAGGCGTCGAACCTCTTCGCAGTAGGCCTCCATCTTCGGGTCGCGGCAGAGGGAATTCTTCATGACTTGGTCGATGACGAGCTGCGAGTCGCCGCGTGCATCGAGGCGTCGAACCCCTAGCTCGATGGCGATTCGCAACCCGTTGATCAGAGCCTCGTACTCAGCTACATTGTTAGACGCCGGGAAATGGAGGCGAAGCACGTAGCGCAGGTGTTTTCCGAGGGGCGAGACGAAAAGCAGGCCCGCGCCAGCTCCCGTCTTCATCAGCGACCCGTCGAAAAACATGGTCCAGAGTTCTGGTTGGATCGGAGCCGTTGGTAACTGGGTATCGACCCATTCGGCTACGAAATCCGCCAGTGCCTGGGACTTGATGGCCTTCCGAGGGGCGAACGAGATCGCCTCGCCCATGATTTCCACCGCCCACTTTGCGATCCGTCCCGAGGCTTCTCGGCACTGGATGATCTCCCCCAGGGGGAAGGATGACACCACAGTCACCGGATGGGACTCGAAGTAATGTCGCAACTTTCGCCTCGTCAGGACCACAGCGTATAGCAGCTTCTGGACTTGTGGGTAGCGGGTCTTGGTCTCGGACAGCACTTCGCTGACGAAGTAAACTGGCCTCTGAATGGGCAAAGCATGCCCTTCTTCCTGCCTTTCGACCACGATCGCGGCGCTGACCACCTGAGTGGTTGCGGCGACGTAGGCCAGGAGGGTCTCTCCATCAGTTGGGGGTACCAAGATGGGCGCCTGTGTGAGGAGTGCCTTCAGGCTCCCGATGGCTTCTTCGGCCTCGGGAGTCCAAGTGAAGCATTCGGCCTTCCTTAAGAGGCGGTACAGGGGCAGGCCTCTTTCGCCGAGGCGCGAGATGAAGCGGCTCAAGGCCGCGAGGCATCCCATGACCCTCTGTACGCCTTTTAAGTCCTTGATAGGTCCCATGTTTGTGATTGCTGCGATCTTCTCCGGATTGGCTTCGATGCCCCGCTCGGAGACGATGAATCCCAAGAGCATGCCCCGGGGCACCCCGAAGACGCACTTCTCGGGATTGAGCTTGACGCCCTTCGCCTTGAGACACCGGAATGTCAGTCCGAGGTCGGAGAGAAGGTCGGAGGCTTTCCTCGTCTTGACCACGATGTCGTCGACGTAGGCCTCGACCGTGCGACCAATGTGTTCGCCGAACACATGGTTCATGCACCGCTGGTACGTTGCACCCGCGTTCCTCAACCCGAACGGCATCGTGACATAACAGTACATGCCGAAGGGCATGATGAAAGAAGTCGCGAGCTGGTCGGACTCTTTCATCTTGATTTGATGATACCCTGAGTAGGCATCGAGAAAAGACAGGGTTTCGCACCCTGCTGTGGAGTCCACAATTTGGTCGATGCGAGGTAGAGGGTAGGGGACCTTTGGACATGCTTTGTTGAGGCCAGTGTAGTCTACACACATCCGCCACTTCCCCCCTTTTTTCCTCACAAGTACAGGGTTGGCAAGCCATTCGGGATGGAATACCTCTTTAATGAACCCTGCTGCCATCAGCTTGTGGACCTCCTCGCCTATCACTCTGCGCCTTTCCTCGTCGAATCGGCGCAGAGGCTGTCTGACCGGTCGGGCCCCGGCCCGAATATCCAGCGAGTGCTCGGCGACTTCCCTCGGTATGCCGGGCATGTCCGAGGGACTCCACGCGAAAACGTCGGCGTTTGCGCGGAGAAAGTCGACGAGCACTGCCTCCTATTTGGGGTCGAGCCCCGAACCGATCCGGATCTGCTTGGAGGCGTCGCCACTGGGGTCGAGAGGGACGGCCTTAACCGTCTCTGCTGGCTCGAAGTTGCCGGCATGCCGCTTCACATCCGGCACCTCTCGGGAGAGGCTTTCTAGGTCGGCAATGAGGGCCTCGGACTCGGCGAGGGCCTCGGCGTACTCCACGCACTCCACATCGCACTCGAATGCGTGTTTGTACGTGGGGCCGACGGTGATGACCCCGTTGGGGCCCGGCATCTTGAGCTTCAGGTAGGTGTAATTGGGGACGGCCATGATCTTCGCGTAGCATGGCCTTCCCAACACCGCGTGGTAGGTCCCTCGGAACCCGACCACCTCGAACGTCAAAGTCTCCCTTCGGAAGTTGGAGGGTGTTCCGAAGCAGACAGGGAGGTCGAGCTGTCCGAGGGGCTGGACACGCTTCCCGGGAATGATCCCGTGGAAGGGCGCAGCGCCTGCTCGGACGGACGACAAGTCGACGCGCAGGAGCTTGAGAGTCTCGGCGTAGATGATGTTGAGGCAGCTGCCCCCATCCATCAGGACCTTGGTGAGCCTGACGTCGCCAATGACAGGATCGACGACGAGCGGGTACTTCCCCGGGCTCGGCACGTGGTCGGGGTGGTCGTCCTGGTCGAAGGTGATGGGCTTGTCGGACCAGTCTAGGTAGACTGGCGCCGCCACCTTCACCGAGCAGACCTCCCGACGCTCTTGCTTACGATGCCGAGCCGAGGCATTTGCCACATGCCCTCCGTAGATCATGAAGCAGTCGCGGACCTCGGGGAACTCTCCTGCTTGGTGATCCTCCCTTTTGTCGTCGTCGTGAGCCTTGCCACCCTCGGCGGGTGGCCCGGCCCGATGGAAGTGACGCCGAAGCATGATGCACTCTTCGAGGGTGTGTTTGACGGGCCCCTGATGGTAGGGGCACGTCTCCTTGAGTGCCTTGTCGAAGAGGTTTGCACCTCCGGGGGGTTTCCGAGGGTTCTTGCGCTCGGCGGCGGCGACAAGGTCAGCATCGGGAACGTCGCGTTTCGCTTGCGACTTCCTCCTGCCTTTCTTCTTGGCGCCGCGCGGAGCAGACGCCTCGGGAGCATCTTCCGACGGGCGGCCCTGGGGCTGCTTGTCCTTTCGGAAGATGGCCTCTACCGCCTCCTGGCCGGAGGCGAACTTGGTAGCGATGTCCATCAGCTCGCTCGCCCTGGTGGGGGTCTTGCGACCCAACTTGCTCACCAGGTCGCGGCAGGTGGTGCCGGCGAGGAACGCGCCGATGACATCGGAGTCGGTGATGTTGGGCAGCTCGGTGCGCTGCTTCGAGAACCGCCGGATGTAGTCCCGAAGGGACTCTCCCGGCAATTGCCGACAGCTTCGGAGGTCCCAGGAATTCTCGGGGCGCACGTACGTGCCCTGGAAGTTCCCGGCGAAAGCCTGGACCAGATCTTCCCAGTTGGAAATCTGCCCCGGGGGCAGGTGCTCCAACCAGGCTCGAGCGGTGTCGGAGAGGAACAGGGGGAGGTTTCGGATGATGAGGTTGTCATCGTCCGTCCCACCCAGTTGACAGGCCAGGCGGTAGTCCGCAAGCCACAATTCCGGTCTCGTCTCCCCCGAGTACTTCGTGATAGTAGTCGGGGGTCGGAATCGGGGCGGAAACGGCGCCCGCCGAATGGTTCGGCTAAAGACCTGCGGACCGGGTGGTTCGGGCGAGGGACTTCGATCCTCCCCGCTGTCATAACGTCCCCCACGCCTGGGGTGGTAGCCTCGGCGCACCCTTTCGTCGAGGCGTGCCCGACGGTCACGATGAGGGTGCTCGTCGCCGAGGTGGCCCGGGGCCGCAGGCGCGGTGTTGCGCGTGCGCCCGGTGAAGACCGAGGCTTCCCGCGTGAGTCGGGAAGTCGCGGCACGAGGGTCCGGGGTGTATCCCCGCCTTCGAGAGGCAGAGCTCTCTGCCCGCCGGGCCGCAGCGCCTTCCAGGAGATGCCTGAGTTCTCCCTGGATCCGCCGTCCCTCGGTGGTTGATGACTCCGGCATCGCGCGGAGGAGCATTGCTGCAGCGACCAGGTCCTGGCCAGTCCCGCCGGATGCGGGTGGCGGTTTGTCCCTGGCATCGTTGGCGATGCGGTGCTGGAGACCTTGGGGCAAGTGACGTATTCCTCCGGCCGGGGGTTGGCTCGCCCATACCTGCCCGATGTTCTGACGGATTGCCTCGAGCGCTCCTGCTCCTTCATCGAACCCGGCCTGCGCCCCGCGGACTTGCTCGAGCTGTGGGTCGTGACCTCCCGCCGAAGCGGGGACCACAGCTAGCTCCCGCGGGATGTCAGCGCGAGGCGCTGGCCTAGGGGGATCACCATCCTCCGGCATGCCGAGACAGCCGCCTCCGGAGGGATCCCCTAGCTCGATGTGGAAACATTCGCGACTCAGGCCGCAGTCCTTGTCGCCAAGGCTGCGGCTGCCGTCGGAACAGTCGGAGAGGCAGTAGTCACATGCGGTCATGAAGTCCCGCATGGCACTAGGGTTGCCAGATCCGGAGAAATCCCAGCAGATGCTGGGGTCGTCGTCTTCCTCGGACCCAGAGGGTCCGTAGGTCGAGACACCCGTCAATCGGTCCCAAGGCGACCGCACAGGAAACCCCAGAGAGGTTGCACTCGCCTCAATGTGAGCGCCCGCCAAAGCGAGATCGCCAGGCGGGCTGAGGCCGAGTCGAAATAACGAAAGATGGGTAGCAGTCGGTACCTTTTTGTCGACGAGGGGCGATGAAGTCACGTCGGGGGCTGACCGCGCCGTCGTCTCGGGCACGAGGGCGACGTCCCGCAGGCCCTCCGTGAGCGTGCTGGCGTCGTCCATCTGCTCGGGGTCGACGTGTTGCGGGGGGATGACGCTCGCCTTCGCCTCGAACGCGAGGGCAACGCTTAGCGCGTCCTCCGTTGAGGCGCCGGGGATGTCGACTTGCTCGACAGCCGTCGGAGCGCGGCCTCCCGCTCGGCCCTGGTTGCCCCGCCTCCTCCTCCTCCTATGGCGAGGGAGAGGATGGGGCGAGCTCGAAAGTTGTCCTTCCCCTACGCGGGAAAGACGTCGTCGATTCCGCCGCCGGCGGGCGGGCTGTCCGCCATCAATGTCGTCGTCGCGCGGCGGTGGAAGGAGTATCATGTCGTAGTCGCCGTCGAGCGAGATGAACTCGAGGCTCCCGAAACGGAGCATCGTCCCGGGTTGAAGAGGTTGTTGGAGACTGCCCATCTGGAGCTTGACGGGAAATCGAACGTCAACACGCAGCGAGCCCCTACCTGGCGCGCCAACTGTCGGCGTTCCGAGACCGGGGGGTCCTCGAGCCGACGAGTGAGAGTGCCGCGTGCCCCAGCCCAGATGGGTCGAGCGCGTGGAGCGAGCGCAAAGGGGGGAACGGAGTGAGAGAGAGGTCGGTGGCCGGAGCCGGATCGCGAGGGAGTCGGAGAAATTCCCACGGCCTTCGTGTTCGTCCCGCGCCCAGGTCGGGTGCGCTTGCAGTAGGGGGTTACAAGCGTCCGCACGAGGTGAAGGGAGAGGGCGGCCCCGAGAGAGCGCCTGCCCCTGCCTTTCGTCCCCGCGAGGCCAACCTTCTCTAAGAAGGCCCTGGCCCTTCCTTTTATAGTCGTAAGGAGAGGGTCCAGGTGTACAAGATGGGGGTGTAGCAAGGTGCTACGTGTCTAGCGAGGGAGAGCTAGCGCCCTATGTACATGCCCAGGTGGCAGCCAGAGAGATCGTGGCACCCTGTTGGAGTGGCGTCGTGGCTGTTGGAGGAGTAACGGAGCCGGACGGGGGGACAGCTGTCGAGGTGGCTGGGTCCTTGCTGACGTTCTCCTGCTTTCGTAAGGGAGCTGGGAGCCACCGTCGTCATGATCTAGCGGGGCGCCATCATGGCCTATCTGGCATAGCTGGCCAGATGGGACGCCGGTCTTGTTCTCCGCGACCCAAGTCGGCTCAGGGCAGGGTGATGATGACGCTTCCTGTTGACGTGGCGGTCTCGTATCCTAGGTCGGGTGTCGTGGAGGCTCCTCCGAGGCTGTGGCCGAGTCCGTCCTGCAAGACAGAGACAGAGTCCGAGCCCTGGTCGGGCGAGGCGGAGATTATTCGGCAGAGGCCGAGGCGGAGTCCGAGCCCTGGGTCGGGCGAGGCGGAGGTCGCCGTCTTCCGGGGCCTTGGCCCGAGTCCGAGCCCTGGGTCGGGCGGAGCGGAGTTCGCCGTCTTCCGAGGCCTTAGCCTGAGTCCGAGCCCTGGGTCGGGCGGAGCGGAGTTCGCCGTCTTCCGAGGCCTTAGCCTGAGTCCGAGCCCTGGGTCGGGCGGAGCGGAGTTCGCCGTCTTCCGAGGCCTTAGCCTGAGTCCGAGCCCTGGGTCGGGCGGAGCGGAGTTCGCCGTCTTCCGAGGCCTTAGCCTGAGTCCGAGCCCTGGGTCGGGCGGAGTCTCCTATGGCACCACTGGCGAAGTCTGGCTGCCCGTCGGTCTTACCTTTTGCGTTAAACGCCCTGGTGACTCGGTCGGTTGGTGCGGTGATTTAGTCAGGGTTTCTCCTTATCGGAGGCGGGGCCTAGGGCGAGCCGGGGATGCGCCTGCCGTGAAAGAGGAGACCTCAGGCGAGACGGAGTCATCTTAGGGTCGGCTGCCCTCGCCCGAGGCTAGGCTCGGGCGTGGCGTGGTCAAGTCACTCGTGTGGACTGATCCCTGACTTAATCAAACCCATCAGGCCTCTGCAGCTTTATGCTGATGGGGGTTACCAGCTGAGAATTAGGCGTCTTGAGGGTACCCCTAATTATGGTCCCCGACACCATGTCGCCAGGGTTTGCAAGGCCCTTAGACACTTCCGAGGTGAATGGCTAGGGATTCACTACTTGGCCTTTACAAAGTTCCACTAGCTTCCAAAAACCCGCTACAGTTCTAGGAAGAGCACTGTAGGAATCCCTCGTCTGAGGCCATCGCAGCAAAATCAACCCGAGAACCTGCCTACACGCCTACTCCCCTACTGCCCTTGCCCCTTTCGGGTAAGGTAGTCTTCCACTAGCTTTCCTATTTAGTCAGCCAAGGGCATCCCATTCCACCCTTGTGGTGGCACGTGTTTCTCAAGTTAAGCTCCATGTTATAATTAAAAATAATGATCTTGACATGAATAATATATAAAATAACAGAATAATTGGAACATGGACATAATGTAATATTAATCCCAAAACCATATAGAGCAATAGCAAAACTACCCAAATAGTTTAGAGGTAATCATGGTATAAAGATGATCAGACTAGGGTGACCTATTGGGTCCCATCAAAATTAAACATATGCATGATAAAAAGATTATAGAGAACATTAACGGGTAAATAAAAGTGATCAAGGGCACAACTTGCCTAGGACTTGAGATTCCAAGTACTAGGATGATCTTCAGATGAGTTCTAACATCGCGCTAGTCGTAGCAATACAAACAAACATGGTATAGACAAAATTAACATCACACTAAACATAAGAATAAACTGCATAATAATAATCTACGAGTTGCTACGAGATCGTGGGAACGAGAATCACTAAGATCGCAGTCATGGTTACGAAGTTATGATTTATGGGAGATCTATGTGATTTTACTATTAAACTATATTATAAATTGATTAGTGTAAATCATATGAGAGAATGTCTTATAAATAATGAACTCAACTTTAATCTATATCATTACTTGATTATAAATCATCTTTTAGGCCAAAGATAACCATAAGATCATGATACTATATTAATATTAGAATAAGCCAATCCAGAAAACGTAGATTAATCAAATTAGTTATCTAATTATAAAAGTATGGGATATCATATAATTAATGTCGCTACTGCATAGTGAATATTCATATGAAGCTAACGCGACTTGAACGGACCAAATCGGAATTAAAACGAAGAAGTTATGGATTTCTAGAGTTATTTAATGCCTGGTATAGATTAATTCAAGTGAACAATTTTAATCTAAGTTTCATGGCTAAATAGTGTTACTAGATGATAAACAATATTAAAACAAAATTAATGCCATTGGAATGGATTAAAAATGTGCTAAGATGAATTTTCGATGAACTATATAAGTTCTGGAATTATTTTGGCATTAGAAATCCATTTTCTAATTTATTTTTCTATTTTCATAGAGCTCTGGACTGCACACACTGTTTTAACAAAGCCCAGGGTCTAAAATGTTAAAGGTAGGACCTGCCTGCAATGATTTTTACACACTACTGGACCGTGGGTTGAATAAGGAAAAATGCAGGGGCTCATGTGGAAAAGGTGACGACTGAATGGGTACGGTTTGATCACGGCCGCCAATCAATAGCGGTCGGCGCGGATTAAATCGAGTTCCTTCCCCGTACCGGTACGTAGTGCCCACCGTTAGATCAAGATCTAATGGCCCAGATCCAATATAACAAAACATCACACCAACGATCTAATCCTGACCGCCTTAGGTGGATCCAACGGTCCGCATCATCCTATCATAAACGTAATCGTCAATCTAATCCCAGCCGCACCACAAGAGATCAATGGGCCGAGCGGCGCCCAAGCCGAAGGGGTATGCAGATCTAAACCACGCCGTTAGATCCGGATCCAATGACCGGTGTTCATCAACCAACATAGCGGCGACGCGCTTGTGCCCCACAGCGGAGCATGGCCGGAGACACCCGGCCCGATGATCATGTACCCCCGCGCGCCTACCCCAGCGAACCCACGCAATACCGGGATCAAAGCAAACCTAATGAGGGAAGACTCACCGAGAATCGTGTAGCTCAATCATGTGGCCATGGCGGACGGTGGAAGTTGTCCCCGGCGAGCAATTGGCCGGTCCAGCCATGCCGCCCAGTACTGGTTGGTTCATGAATGCCCTCCTTGGCTCCCAGTGAACCCCACCGAGCGACCATCAAGGGTTTGACGACGGCATAAGCGGAAGACACCGACAGCGACACCCACATCTCCTAGACGAGGTTCGGCTGACTGCTACCGCGTTGGTGATGCCTTTAGATTGGTAGCGCGTGGATTTTATGGGTCTAAGGGTTTGCGGTGGCCTGGAATTTATAGGAGCACAAAGGCATCCGGTTGGTAGGATTCCTAGGTGAGCCGGCATGATCTTCTCCCCAACAGAAATCTATTGAGCTTGCTGTGGACGACGGTCATGGAAGGAGAAGGGTTGACAGGTCGGCCCCACCAGGTAATAGGCGAGGAGAGCGAATCCAGGCACAAGAATCCTGGGCGGACGAAACCACACTCCCAATTCCGTTGAGATCCCTATGGAATTTCGTTTGCATTTTGCAATGAAGGGGAAAGAGAGATGACAGACGAGGCCCGCAATATCAGCGAGTGGGCGCCTGAGTAACACGCGCCTGACAGATCGGCCCACAAGACAGTGAAGGCCGAAGCGCGCGCGTGTGCTTGAGAGATGGCTGGCATGCAGTAGAGAAGGTGAGGTGGGCCACGCGGATGCGTCAACTTGGGCCGCAACTAAGGAAATCAGCCCAAATATTTTTTATTTGTTTTCTGAATTTCCGTGTTCTCTTTTTCCTATTGAATACTAATTTTAATTCCTCTATTCAAGTGTTGGACTCAAACCAATTTTTGGTTTTCCAAATTCACATTTTTTAAATGCACAAGTAATAAACTCCCACCATGTATGCAAGGCCTATATTTTAATAAACTTATATATTTATATTAAATATTTTATTCCCTTGTTTAATTAAAGGCTCAAATTGTGCCATGCCAACTTTCATTTTATTTTAGGAGAATTATTAATTTTGAGTATGTGATCAAATTCTAATTTACCAATAAGAAAAAAATAAATATCTTTTATTTCACTTATTTAGGGGAAAATAATGTATTTTCTTCAACCGAGAGTCACTTAATCTTGAATATATTTTTATTTAAGAGCATTCTTTAAATTTCATGAGGAGAATAACTTATCCTACTAGATTGATGATATTTCTATTTTATCTTAAGTTTACTCAATTTCTTAGTATTACCTACTATAAAAGGCATAGGAGGAATACATGAACCCCTAACTCATTTTTAGGGTTTACAAATCCTACCCCCTTAACAGAAATCTCGTCCTCGAGATTTGTAAGATAAGGGATACAGAAGGATTGATTTGTAATTTAGCTTTTAGTCTATAATTGGTTCAAAAATCTAGAGTCTCATTTTTTGTACTCAATAGTGGGTGATTAGGAGAGCATACGTATCTGGCTACTTATTATGTAGGATAAGAGATGGACAGGTTGAGGTAAGGAAGATTATGGCTAGGAAGAGACTTTATCCGAAATGTTTAACTCTTGTTTCATCTCGAGATTCACTTTGACTATTATATCCTTCCTTGTCGATGTCGATCTTTCCTTCTCTGGTCTTGGTCTCATTGAATCGAGGTTAGTGTATTTTATCGGAGTTGGGGAATATGGTTAAGATAGTTATGGATGAAATAGACTACATGATGTAGGTCAAAAGTTTGTTTGATGATAGGTGGGGATAGACAGATCATGCTATCCATCATGACTCTATTGATTGGGTTAGCTCTTATGCTCATGGTTGAGTTGGTCTAATGTGCTAAGTTAAGTTAATACCTGGCTAGCAGGGTCTAATCTCTTCTACTAGTATCACTAATCTGTTTAAGTAGACCACATTAGATTAGATCATATTAGAATATCATTTAGTTAGCATATCAAGCTGACTTTATCTTATGAAACTCTAGTATATATTTTTTTAAGCGGAACTTCCAATTAGTATATTTTTTATACACTTAAAATTCTTCATGCCATTAGTAGGTGTGGCATAGAAAACAAGGGTACAATAGGCTTTAGCTATTAGGTGAGTGTAGAGAAGATTTGGGGGTAAGAGAAAATTAGGTAAGGGAGACTTTTATTCCGGGTGGTAGATCTTGATTCATGTGAAGATCTGTTTCTACTCATATCCTTCATTGTCGAGGTTAACTTTCTTCTTGGGTCTGATTAGGGACCATCGGTCGTGGTGTTAAATGCCACTATCTGAGTTGGGATAACAATTGCGGGTATATGGGGTAGGTTAGTCAGAATCTTTGTTAGGTTAAAATAGAGGGATTATGCAACCATCGAATGGTTAAGATAGTTGCATAATGCCAAGTTGGTCTGTCATTCTTAATTTAGTGCAGAGTGAATTAAATTAAAACATATTTTATAGGAGTATAGTCTCATTTATTTCATCAGTATTATCCTTCTTGTTAAGCAACTTGCATTCGATTAGCTCAACTTGAGGTTAGTCTTCGTTAGGTTAGATTAATCTATCACATTAGATAGGATCTAAGTTACATTTGTGTGACTAGATTAGACTAGATAAGACCTTATTATTTTGGACTAGATCCTCATTGTTAATTTAGAATGAGATAAGTTAAGTGGTTAGGATAAGATGAATCCATTAAGATAAGAGAGAGTCTTTTAAGATAAGATGGATCTATTAGGCTGATATATTCTAGTGGGGGTATTCCTAGTTGGTCTAGTTTATCTTATAAACAATTTATGAGCATAAGATATATTTTTTAACATAAAATGAACCTATTAGGATAAGATAGAATCCTTTAAGAATAGATACACTTTAATGGAGGATAATCTAGGTTATTTGGTTATCTTATGAATTTTATTTATTTATATTTTATGCCTATATGTATATGCAGATGTAATTGTAGACTTTACTCCACAACTCATCACACTCAATCAAAGATCCAAATCAGCCATGTGTCACAAGAACAAACATTCAAGCATACAAATATTTACAAAAGTAGTTTTGATTTTGTTCCTAAGAGTAGGTATCCTATGCCTAAAGGTCACTTTAGCCACATGATTTCAAAGTGTAAAATCCACATTTGTCTTTAGAAGGAAAGTTAAGAATAATCAGAGTAAAGCGAAAATAGATGAGAAACGATTAAGAAAAGTTTAAAGAGAATCAGAGTAGCGGAGGTAAGTAGACAATGGTCGTCCAGTTCTATCTAGGTTTCGTCCTACAGTCAATATTCCTCTGATACCACTTCTGTCACACCCAGGTTTCGGGGCACCAAGACCCGGGCGCGAACATATTCACTAGGTGTGCTGGGACCATGTCTCACATATATGATGAATCATGGTGCAGGAACAAATGTCACATCTTTACTATATAATAGGAGTTCTGTACAAAATAAATAAATATTTACATCATATGAAGACAACGATCCAGCAACCCAAAGTTTACTGGGGGACGATGGCCTAGACCTCTCACGAACACATCGCAACATCTTCCAGGCGCCTCAGCCTGTCATACCTGTTCTTGACCTGTGGGGGGTGTGAGACAGCAAGGGTGAGCTCACATATGTTCATCGCAAAATAAGTTGTGGGGAATAATATGCATGAACTCACCAAAGGTGGGAGTTCATGTGATGTGTAAGGCTGATCACTAATAGGGGTTAAAGCTAAGCATTGCTTCTAATAAGTTGGTTAAATTTTATTAGCAGTTACTAAATGTAAGTAAATACCAAACCATAATAATAATAGAACAAAATTAATAATAAATCCCATGCAATGCAAATGACAGATTGACTTTAGTTCCATAATTTAATCATGCGAGAGTCCTGAGCTGCTCATGATCGCGAGCACGGCTAATATACCAGTTTTACAGTCTGCAGAGGTGGTAACCTTTACCCACAAGTCGTGTATCCCATGTCACCAGGGTTTGCAAGGCCCTTAGATACTTCCGAGGTGAATGGCTAGGGATCCACTACTTGGCCTTTACAAAGTTCCACTAGCTTCCGAAAACCCGCTACAGTTCTAGGAAGAGCACTGTAGGAATCCCTCGTCTGACCGCCATCGTAGCAAAATCAACCCGAGAACCTCCCTACACGCCTACTCCCCTACTGCCCTTGCCCCTTTCGGGTAAGGTAGTCTTCCACTAGCTTTCCTATTTAGTCAGCCAAGGGCGTCCCATTCCACCCTTGTGGTGGCACGTGTTTCTCAAGTTAAGCTCCATGTTCCAATTAAAAATAATGATCTTGACATGAATAATATATAAAATAACAGAACAATAGGAACATGGACATAATGTAATATTAATCCCAAAACCATATAGAGCAATAGCAAAACTACCCAAATAGTTTAGAGGTAATCATTGTATAAAGATGATCAGACTAGGGTGACCTATTGGGTCCCATCAAAATTAAACATATGCATGATAAAAAGATTATAGAGAACATTACTGGGTAAATAAAAGTTATCAAGGGCACAACTTGCCTAGGACTTGAGATTCCAAGTACCAGGATGATCTTCAGATGAGTTGTAACCTCGAGCTAGTCGTAGCAATACAAACAAACATGGTATAGACAAAATTAACATCACACGAAACATAAGAATAAACTGCATAATAATAATCTACGCGTTGCTACGAGATCGTGGGAACGAGAACCACTAAGATCGCAGTCATGGTTATGAAGTTATGATTTATGGGAGATCTATGTGATTTTACTATTAAACTATATTATAAATTGATTAGTGTAAATCATATGAGAGAATGTCTTATAAATAATGAACTCAACTTTAATCTATATCATTACTTGATTATAAATCATCTTTTAGGCCAAAGATAACCATAAGATCATGATACTATATTAATATTAGAATAAGACTGTTGGGGGCCTTCGGCTTCCAAAGGTCCTCAAAAACATGATTTAACAATGTTTTCCAAGTGGAATATGTGAACAGGTATCTTCGGAATCGGGTCATGAGTACACAAGAGTAGGGTCAGTACGAAGTCTGAGCGAGACGGAAAGCGATTATGACGAAGGATGAAAATGACCATGAAGCTGTGCGCAGAAAAGCTTCGGCATGATAGCAGAGAAAGGGAACCGACCTAAAGATGAAAAGGCAAATTAGACCCCGAAGAATTACTATAGATTTATTGATAAATTTAAAGGGCACAAATGTAATTCTACACGGGCTGCGTCCCTTGCCTATAAATAGATGAACAGTACTCCCGTACTGTTCACGCTGACTCAGCATTCGCCTTTTTCGCAGCACGCTTGTACCTTTACTTTCCATCAATCCGAAGGTACATTCATAATTTGTTATTTTGGAGATGATAATGCAAATAAATATAAGTTGATAATAATATCTAAATTATTCTTCATATTTGATATACGAATTCTTCTTTATTGTATACTTAACTTGCGAAGGTTCTTTCCCTCATAACCTTCGTCTGGATTTCATTATATCCGAAGGGATATAATGTCTTGAAGGATGAAGGATTTTAATATTTAACACTTTTTATGTTGCCTTGTTCTTAATTCTTAGCATTTGAGAACAAGTCCCCAACATTGGCGCCCACCTCCGGTGAACTCACTTCCATTTCTTGAGTTTTGAACACCTTCGGCAAGCATCACCTTCGTCATGCCGCCAAAGAAACCTTTAGCAACAGGGGCTATCGCTCTGCAGCCACTAGATCCCAATCAGGATGTCCTTTCTCTTAGGGAGGCCCGAAGCCAGAAGAGGAAGGCCACCAGTCCGACGCCTCCGGAGGACGAATTGGATCAAGAAATCCAAAACTTGGAGATGCTCCATCAACAGGTCCAACACAAAAAGGAAAAGATGGCTCGTCTAGCTGATCTACAAAGCAGATAGACGAAGCCTCTGAAGAAGTTCGTCATCTTGTTCAAGATGACCAGAACCGAAGGCCTCCGCGCAGAGAGCTTCATCAGGAGGGCTTCTACAACGAGGACGATTGGTATGAAGATTTCCATCATGGAAATTTTGCTTTTGATGAGACTTCTCCTCTATCAACAGAACTGCAGGCTACACCATGGCCCCAGTCTTACAAGCCACCCCAACTCCCCATGTATGACGGTCATTCAGACCCGAAGCAATTCTTGATGAGTTATGAAGCAACCATATCTTCGTATGGTGGCAATACTGCAGTTATGGCAAAGTCTTTCGTCATGGCTGTCAGGAGTGTTGCACAAACCTGATACTCCTCTCTTCGGCCAGGAACAATCACCTCATGGCAAAAGCTGAAGGATATGCTAATAACCAGCTTCCAAGGGTTTCAAACGAAGCCGGTCACTACTCAAGCCTTATTCCAGTGCACCCAGGACCACGAAGAATACCTTCAGGCGTATGTCCGAAGGTTCATGCGTCTGAGGGCACAAGCACCAACAGTGCCCAATGAAATTGCCATTGAGGCCATGATTAAGGGGCTTCGGCCAGGACCTTCAGCTCAATACTTTTCCAGGAAGCCTCCTCAAACTTTGGAGAAGCTGCTGCAGAAGATGGATGAGTATATTCGAGCTGACAATGACTTCCGCCAAAGAAGGGAGGAAGCTTAAAGGTTCTCCGAAATGACCAGGGGCTTTGGAGGAACACTTCATCCAAGGCACGTCAGGTCAATTCATAACTATGCTGAGAGTGATGATAGAGGGAGTCAACAGCAAAGACCGCAGTACTCCTCACAAGCTTCGGGGTAGCAGCAAATCTCTTTTCGGCCACCAGCTCCAAGGGGCAGAGGCGCTAGGGGCTTCGAAGGAAGATTTGGGGATCAGCCAAGAAAATTTTATTGTCTATTCTGTGGTGAGGACAAGGGCCATACCACCAGGATGTGCCATGTTACCATCCAGAAGCAAAAGGAGATAGCAGAAGCTGCAGCACAACAGAGTCAGCCGAAGCAAGTCATGCATACTGCTTCGTACCATTCGCCTTACATTCTAGAATATGTAGGCAACCACCCTGCAGCTTCTGTTGCTTCGGCAAGCCAACCCCAAGCATCTTGGCAACAGCCTCCACCTCCACCACCAACACAACATGGCCAACAGCCAGAAGGGAGCCAGCACGCTCACCTTCAGCGTGACTTCAGAGACGGGTCCGAAGCTCGCACAGTCAATAGCACTGTGCCAGAGTCGAAGCATATTTACTGACAAATATCCTACCCTGACAGCAGTTTTTCGCATTCAATATTATTTTCTTTTTTAAGAAACACTTATGGGAGGTTTAAGTGCTTTTTTGTCGTTTTTAATCCCTTGTAACAGTTTCGCTTTTTACCATAATGAAAATATATCTTCTCCACCAGGCTTAAGTTGCCGAAGCATAAGAATTTATGGTGATAAGGAGGACCTTCGAGTTGTCAAAAATTTTGTTCTAAGGAACACATCGTAATTTAGTTGAAGCAGCAAAAAATCATTCCTAAGGGAACGCAGAGTAAGTTTTTTGCTCAAAAGTTGTTCCGAAGGGAATGTAGAGCTTACAGCGAAAAGTAAACACTGATTCCGCTGAAAGTAAAAGGCGAAGAAGCTCCTAAGGGAGGCTTACAGCGAAAAATAAACAATGATTCCGCTGAAAGTAAAATGCGAAGAAGCTCCTAAGGGAGGCTTACAGCGAAAAATAAACACTGATTCCACTGAAAGTAAAAGGCGAAGAAGCTCCTAAGGGAGGCTTACAGCGAAAAATAAACGCTGAATCCGCTGAAAGTAAAAGGTGAAGAAGCTCCTAAGGGAGGCTTACAGCGAAAAATAAACGCTGATTCTGCTGAAAGTAAAACGTCGACCTTCGACAAATATCACTTTGCATAACATCACATCATTACATCATTCGCATAGCATAACATCATGCATCATATTGCATCAACAATGCAAAGAAGGGGATCCCAGTATCGATATTCGAAAATTGTTTCGAAGGAAAAGTGGCAAGGCACAAAAAATAGCTATTGAAGAGTTATACTTTCGTCAAATGGAAACATTTATTGGTTATTAACTTTACGAGGATTGGTTGCTGATCATATGAGAACACGGATATTATTTACGAAGCATGAAAAGAAGGGAAGGTGTTTTTTCGCCGAAGGCTCAAAAACGGTATGTATACGAAGTTTCATGCGTCGTAAAGAAAAGAACCATAAATAGTTTATATATTACATTCAGAGTTACAAAATATTACACATTATATTCTAAATGTTTTTACAGCAGCATCTAATCTTCCCTTAGAACTACTTCTGCAGCTTCGTTTAGTAGCTGATCAACAACTTTATCCATGATGGCTTCGGCCATTTTCCTAATTTCGTCATCCCATTTTGCGTGGGAGCCCGCAGATGGTTCAGCAGGTTCTGAGGGAGGAGAAGATACGGCTATATTACTATTACAAACCGTGAACAAGTTCGAAATCAAAAAATTACAGCAAAGAGTCAAAAACCACTATTCAATACCTATTTGCCCTTCGGGCTCTGCACTTCTCTCAGCGGCCCCTGCTAATTTTCTAGCGTCATGAATGCCTTTTTCGCTTTTTCGTATAATCTCTTGGGCCATTTCCTGGCCACCATTGTCCCAGATGTCGGTGAAAATTTTTCCACCGACCAGGCTTGCTTCGGCCGAGGGGTCTTTTATATCTTCGGAGGATAAAGCGGCTTCGGATTGTGCTAAAAGCTTCACATGCTCACAGCCTTTCCTCTCCAAAATGGTAGCAATCTCCCTGCCACCCGAAAAGGCACATATGTCTCTGCGGCTATTCAAAATTTCTTCAAAGGCCTTAGCTTCGTGACTGATCCATTCGATTGGACCCTCGGGGTCACCCTTTATGAAGTTTTCTTCACTTGAAAAAGCGCCAACGTTGGCGAAGCTGGTCTTTACTTTTTTAACACATTCTATAGATTTTTTATAGCATCTTTTCTTAGATGCACGAAGCTCTTCAACGCTTTTTTCCAAATGGTTTGCCCATTGTTCATTGAGTTCTCGTTTCGTTTCTTCAAGAGTGCGTTCCTCTTTAGCTCTGGCCAGTTGTTTTCGGAGATCTTCAATTTCACGCCTCTGAGCCTCAGCTTGAATTTTAAAAGTAGCTTCGTCTTCTTTTATTCTATCTATCTATCAATGAATGCAATATTTTATCTTTTTCGAGACCTTCGTTCCTTAGTTCAATTACTTCGGAACGAAGGTTGCTCAGGGCCATAACACACCCTTCGTCTTCGGCATCTTTTTGGGCCCTGAGGGCATTGCTAAGTATAAGGCCCTGCAAAAAGAAAAATGTGAGTGCAACCATAAATTTAAGCGAACGAAAAATTTTGGTTTCAAGAAAAAATACGAAAACCTCATTCTCTGTACCTTTAAGCTATTATATGCCAGGATGTCGGCTAGCTCGTTTTTTGACAGCACGAAGAGCCCGTCTTCCAGTGTTGGGAATCCGAAGCTCTTGCTCATCTCCCGACAGACAGAAATCTCCTTGCTGTCAGGGAGACAATACAAAAAGTCTTCTTCCCCACTGCCGTTGAATATCAACGCCCCCTTTGGATATTTCAATTTGTGGGCGTAGTACTGGGCCTCTTGCTGTTCTTTTTTAGTCAGTTTTTTCCCCGAAGCATGACGAAAGATATAATCGAAGGTTTCGGAAGATGCTTCGGGGGCGGCAGTACCAGTTTCTTCAGCTGAAATTTGTTCTGCTATTTCTGTCTTTTCGACTTCCAAGGATTTCACCTTGGTGGGCTCCAAAGGCCCAGCTTCAGTCTCAGACTGATGTTTTGAGGTTTCGGCATCAAATGCTTCAGTATGTGCTTCGGAAGATTCAACAGTTTTCTTCGGAGTTGTGCTTGAAGACTTAATTGTCTCCAAAACATCCAGCACATTAACCATCCTTTTTTTTGGGGTCACTGCTGGCCCCTTTTGGCTTTTTGTTGTCTCAATTTTTGCTGAAGGACTTAGAATTTCTGTTGTCTTTGTTACTTCAGCCCTCGGTTCTTCTATTTTTTCCGTCACTGGCACTTCGGTCAGCCCTACAATATTGGGCAGGGGAGTCGGTTCTTTAGCTTCGGTGGCCGAAGAGGTCTCACCGGCAAACTCAGGCAATGTGGCCGGTTCAATATAACGTGGCCGATGTGTGAGAACCTTTACCCTCTTCCTCTTCGGCGCCTGTTCGCTAGGAGCGGCTGAGGCAACTTCCTTTGCAGAAGATGTGTTCTTTCTTTTTTGACCCCGTGTTGGATAACGGTAGTCGGGGTAGACAAACCCAATTGCATCAAATACTCGGTTGAGTCTCTTTTTCTTTCGGCCTCCGAAGGCCGCTGACAGTGCAGTGTCTTCGGCTTTCGAGTATAATCCAAGCAATTCATCACTTACGGTCTCAATACTTTTTAGCCAGTCATCATCTGGCTCGACGAATTTATCTCTATATTGGAATGTGTATTTTAGCCTAACTAATCCACCTTCGTCAGTTTCTTTAACGGTCTCCTTTGGCATTTCCCACTTTTCTACAAGTGGCCATATTCTTAAGGCAATGTGTTCTTGGACCAAATCCCTTGTCCCAATAAAAGAGCAAACCACGCCGAAGGCTCTCTGGCATTCTTCGGCTGCTTCATTCATTTCTACCTTCAGCCTCCGAAGGCCGAAGCGTTGCCAGATAGGGCGCATAATGATACCTTTAATGTCTTCCCGTGCTTCCAAGTCATTTTTCACATAAAACCATTCCGTCATCCAGTCGCCGGGCCACCTCTTTCGAACGGTTGGCACGGGACAGCTTGACCCAGACCGGGCGCCGAAGCTGTAGCAGCCAAAATTGTTGTGATACTGCTCTTTACCCCAGGGTTTTGTCTCATACAATAGCTCATGTATGTTGCAGAAACTTTTTGCATTTGGTTCTAAACCTTGGCTCCTCACGGCCCAGACGAAGATGCCCATTCTTATGATTGCTTCGGGAGTAAGTTGATGAAGGTAAATTTCAAATATCTTCATTACTTCTACGACAAAACCGCTCAAAGGAAACCACAGTCCGGCCTTTAAAAAGCTTCGGAAGATTACGACTTCATTCTCTTCGGGAGTAGGCACAGTTTTCTCCCCTTCATCTGCCCTCACAGTAGACATGTCTCAAAAGTATCTTCCCCTCATGTTGTCAAGATGACTCTGTTTAATGCTCGATTTTCCGAAGACTTTGTGACTTGGTCGCCACGATCGATCTTCGGAGTCTTCACCACCACTTTCCACATCATAGCTATCACTGTCTCCAGTATCTTCAGATAAACCCTCCAAAATCTCCCTAGTGATCTTCTCTGTGTTGGTCTTTGCTATTGACTGAATAAACCCGAGATGCATCTCTTCAGAAAGGCTCAGCTTCAATTCAGCAACGGCTTTCTTATCTTCAGACATCTTTGTGAACGCCGAGAAAGTGCTCTCAAATCCGAAGCTTAAAAATTTAAAAAAGCCAAGCAAGCGTTGTTGCGCACAGGCAAAAAGACGAGTAAGCAAGAGCAGATGGCAAGAAAGCGTGCCAAATAACTCGTGGCAAGCTCTTATTTATACACCTAGTGCGTTGAAAACTGGAGGGTCCCGCTTGTCAATGACTGTTGCTATTCTAGCAAAGGGAAGATGTTTTTTTGGACCTTTGGCTTAAGGCCTTCGTCCATGTCGCAATATGAATTTATCATTCCAGCAAATTAATATTGCAAGGGGCTACTGTTTGGGGCCTTCGGCTTCCGAATGTCCTCAAAAACATGATTTAACAATGTTTTCCAAGTGGAATATGTGAACAGGTATCTTCGGAATTGGGTCATGAGTACACAAGAGTAGGGTCAGTACGAAGTCTGAGCGAGACGGAAAGCGATTATGATGAAGGATGAAAATGACCACGAAGCTGTGCGCAGAAAAGCTTCGGCATGATAGCAGAGAAAGGGAACCGACCTAAAGATGAAAAGGCAAATTAGACCCCGAAGAATTACTATAGATTTATTGATAAATGTAAAGGGCACAAATGTAATTCTACACGGGCTGCGTCCCTTGCCTATAAATAGATGAACAGTACTCCCGTACTGTTCACGCTGACTCAGCATTCGCCTTTTTCGCAGCACGCTTGTACCTTTACTTTCCGTCAATCCGAAGGTACATTCATAATTTGTTATTTTGGAGATGATAATGCAAATAAATATAAGTTGATAATAATATCTAAATTATTCTTCATATTTGATATACGAATTCTTCTTTATTGTATACTTAACTTGCGAAGGTTCTTTCCCTCATAACCTTCGTCTGGATTTCATTATATCCGAAGGGATATAATGTCTTGAAGGATGAAGGATTTTAATATTTAACACTTTTTATGTTGCCTTGTTCTTAATTCTTAGCATTTGAGAACAAGTCCCCAACAAAGCCAATCCAGAAAACATAGATTAATCAAATTAGTTATCTAATTATAAAAGTATGGGATATCATATAATTAATGTCGCTACTGCATAGTGAATGTTCATATGAAGCTAACGCGACATGAACAGACCAAATTGGAATTAAAATTAAGAAGTTATGGATTTCTGGAGTTATTTAATGCCTGGTATAGATTAATTCAAGTGAATAATTTTAATCTAAGTTTCATGGCTACATAGTGTTACTAGACAATAAACAATATTAAAACAAAATTAATGCCACTAGACTGGATTAAAATGAGCTAAGATGAATTTTTGATTAATTATATAAGTTTTAGAATTATTTTGGCACTAGAAATCCATTTTCTAAATTATTTTTCCTATTTTCTCAGAGCTCTGGACTGCGCGCACTATTTTAACAAAGCCCAGGGTCTAAAATGTTAAAGGTAGGACCTGCCTACAATGATTTTTACACACTACTATACCACGGGTTGAATAAGGAAAAATGCAGGGCTCATGTGGAAAAGGTGACGACTCAATCGGTACGGTTTGATCACGGCCTCCCGATCGCAAGCGGTTGGTGCGGATTAAATCGAGTTCCTTCCCCGAACCGGTACATAGTGCCCACCGTAAGATCGAGATCTGATGGCCTGGATCCAATATAATCGAACAACACACCAACGGTCTAATCCTGACCGCCTAAGGTGGATCCAACGGTCCGCATCATCCTATCATAAACGCTATCGCCAATCTAATCTCGGTCGCACCACAAGAGATCAACGGCCAAGCGGCGCCCAAGCCGAAGGGGTATGCAGATCTAAACCACGCTGTTAGATCCGGATCCGACGACCGGTGTTCATCAACCAACCCAGCGGTGGCCAAACGGCGGTGCGCTTGCGCCCCACGGCAGAGCATGGCCGGAGACACCCCGCCCGATGATCCTGTACCCCGCGTGCCTACCCCAGCGATCCCACGCAATGCCAGGATCAAAGCAAACCTAATGAGGGAAGACTCACTGAGAAACGTGTAGCTGAATCATGTGGCCACGGCGCACGGAGGAAGTCGTCCCCGGCAAGCAATTGGCCGGTCCAGCCATGTGTCACACTCGGCTTTAAGGAACAAAGCCAGGTGCATCTCATACATGCGCTAAAGAAGACAACATATATAATAACAGAGTGTATAGAGATAAATGTCACAATATAATCAGAGTACATCTTACATAGCGGAAGTCTTACAAAATAAAAGATAAATATAACAGGATCTAAAATCCATCCTTAGCGCCAGAAAGTCAACTGGGAGACGACGACCTAGACCTCTCACGAACACAGCA
This sequence comes from Zea luxurians, assembly GCA_029449295.1. NCBI lineage: Eukaryota > Viridiplantae > Streptophyta > Magnoliopsida > Poales > Poaceae > Zea > Zea luxurians. Next base: position 20,053,196 of record JAOPSE010000006.1, on the reverse strand, counting down.
CACAATCCACCATGCACCATCTAGTGGTACCTGTTCTTGACCTATGGGGGGGGGTGCGAGACAGCAAGGATGAGCTCACACATGTTCATCGCTCAACAAGTTGTGGGGAATAATGTGGCATGAACTCACCAAAGGTGGGAGTTCATGAAGTGTAAGGCTGATCAACAATAGAGGTTAAAGCTGAGCATTGCTTTTATAAGTTGGTCAAAATTTTATTAGCAGTTACTAAGTGTAAGTGAATACCAAACCATAATAAAATAATATAACAAAATTAATAACAAATCCCATGCAATGCAAATGATAAATTGAATTTAAGTTCCATAGATTAATCATCAGAGAGTCCTGAGCTGCTCATGACCGCGAGCACGGCTAGTATACCAGTTTTACACTCTGCAGAGGTTGTACCCTTTACCCACATGCCGTGTATCCCATGTCGCCAGGGTTAGCTAGGCCCTTAGACACTACCGAGGTGAATGGCTAGGGATCCACTATGAGGCCTTTACAAAGTTCCACTAGCTTCCGAAAACACGCTACAGTTTATGGGAAGAGCACTTGCAAGAATCCCTCGTCTGACCGCCATCACAGCAAAATCAACCCGAGAACCTCCTTGCATGCAACTCCCCGACTGCCCTTGCCCCTTTCGGGTAAGGTAGTCTTCCACTAGCTTTTCTAATTAGTTAGCCAAGGGGTCCAATTCCTCCCTTGTGGTGGCACGTGTTTCTCAAGTTAAGCTCCATGTTCCAATTAACAATAATATGATGATCTTGTCATGAACATAAATAAAATAATAAAATAACTGGAACATGGATATAATGAAATATTGACCCAAAACCATGTAAAGTAATAGCTTAACTACCCATATGATTCAAGGGTAAACAAGGTAAACAGGATAAACAGACTAGGGTGACCTATTGGGTCCCATAAAAATTAAACCTATGCATGGTAAATGATTATAAAGAACATTATTGGGTAGCAAAAGTGAATCAAGGGCACAACTTGCCTGGCACTTGAGATTCCAGTTACCAGGGTGATTCTTCAAATCCTCTAAACCTCGTGCTAGTCGTAGCAATACAAACAAACATGGCATAGTCAAAATTAACATCACACCAAACATAAGAACATACTGAATAATAATAATCTACACATCGCTACGAGATTGTAGGAATGAGAACCACTAAGATCGGAGTTACGATTAAGGAGTTATAAATTTCCAAGTGTTTTATGTGTTTAGTACAAGATTAAATAGGATATAAATTTTAATTTGACTTTCATGTCAAAACAGAGATATTATATGATAAACAATAATATTATAGAATTATAGAAATTGGAATGGATCAATTTGGACTTGAGATGAATTTTCTAGGGATTAAACAAGTTCAAATGATTACTTTTACATTAAAAATTCATTTCGATAATCATTTATCTATTTTATGTGTTCTCTAGACTAGGCGCATGAAAACAGGGAAGTGTAGGGTTATCGGTGTAAAGTTTCCCAAGACTTATAACACTACAGTCGAGGACGGCGGGTTCTATATAAAACAAACGTAGGTCTCTTTTGTTAAAACGTCTGGGCGAAGGGGTACGGTTCACCCAGAGTTGTAGGATTGCCAACCAACGATGTAGATTAGATGGACTTGCCATAAAACCAAGGCCATTAGATTTCTGAGGGACGCCCTGAATTTTCAAATACCTAGATCATCACACGGCCGCTGGATCCGAATCTAACGGCGTTGGCCACCCCACCGAACCGGTATCATGGTTCAGATCCCAGCCGCTGGAGTTTTGATCAACGACTCACACGTCATTACCCTTTGGTCTAATCTTTGCCGCACAATCGCTGATTAACGACATAGGCATCATCTTCCACCCAACGTCCCACTCGAGGCAGCTAGCCACAACGGCGCCGTGACCTACGATGGAGACTAGCGTCGGGCATCCCCACGCAGGTTCTAGTGGCACACCTGCACAAGCAAATACTACCCTGCACATCGCAACTCATCGAACCAGTAGGACACCAAACAGAACAACTCATCGGCATCGAATTGATGAAGTATTCTAGCCTCGGGCGGATGAGCTTGCTCATCACCTTCTATGGCTTGGGCGGACCGCAACCTGGCGGGCATGCCTACACAGATGAGGCCCTGCGCGGTGGCCCCATGTCCCTGCGAGCCCAGCACGATGCAGGGGAAACAAACAGGGAAGCAGCAACCATGGCAGGTGTAGGAAGATGCCCGCTGGGTATCTGTGGTATTAGGTGAGGTGCTTGGCTGCTCACGATGCTTTTGGTTTTCTGGAATAGGATGTGGTGGCTTTGGGTTTTATACTCCAGAGGAGAGGATTAGCCTTAGCTAGATGACTTGGCTGTTGCATTCATCCAGGAATCTAGTAGGTGGTTACGTGTGCGTCCCGAACGAACTCAGAGAGAAGGAAGATATGGGTCGCAGGTAGTTATAGTCCTGGCTCTAGGATCTGCATGCGGTTGTTACAATGGAGGCGGTGCTGACCTCCGTATCCACATGCTGACATGCAAAATGGCCGGTCCACATGCAACGGAGGGAGAGGCCGAGGAGGAAGCAAGTTTGTTAACGCGCTGTTAGTTGGGCACAACTGCACAAGTAGCGCACTACCAGCTCGACGTGCATGTGCATGTGCATGTGCATGCGCATGGCCCTGTAGTCGTGGCTCTTGGAGTGGTTTCCGTGTGCATGGATAGGCAGAAGAAGGGCAGCAGAGAAGATACTAGGCCAGGAAAGAAAAACGGCCTAATGATCCCAATTCTCTAATTTCTTTTATTTTTATTTTCCTTTTCAATTCTTTTTGGATTTCTATTTCTAGATTTCAAACTCATACTGAAATAAAAGCTTGAGTTAGATGCACAAACCAAAATCTCGGCATGGATGCAAAGTGCCTTTTTCCTATTTATTTAGTACTTACTTTAGTAACTGCTTCTAAATATAATATTGACACAGGAGTATTCACTTAAATAAATAGGAAATTTTTTTCATATGATTTATAAATTTGGGTATTACAAATCCTACCCTCCTTAACAAGAATCTCGTCCTCGAGATTAGGAAGGACTAGGGAAAAGATGGGGAAAATCTATGCGAGGCTCTTCTTCTCTTTCCCATATAGCTTCATCTTCTCCATGATGGCTCCATTATACTTTGCACATCTTTATAACCTTATTTCTTGTAACTCGAGTCAACGTATCAAAGATATTGATCAGATATTCCGTATAAGTCAAATCACCCTGAACACTGAGCCCTTCCATTGGTAACTGTTCCTTAGGGACACAGAGACACTTCTTAAGTTGAGACACATGGAATACATTATGCACATCAGATAGTTTATTAGGTAGCTCGAGTTGATAGGCCATCTCTCCAACTTGCCTAAAAATTCTGAATGGTCCAATATAGCAAGGGGACAATTTGCCCTTAACCTTGAATCTCCTCATTCCATGAAGTGGTGACACCTTGAGGTACACATGATCTCCTTCCTCAAACTCAAGTGGTCCTCTTCTATTATCTGCGTAGCTCTTTTGCCTGGTTTGAGCTACCCTCAAATTCTCTCGAATTATACGAACTTGTTCTTCTGCCTCTTGAATAAGTTCAGGTTCAAAGAACTATCTTCCCCTAGTCTGATCCAATATAGAGGAGTCCTGCATTTCCTGCCATACAGAGTCTCGAACGGTGACATCTTCAGACTGGCCTGGTAACTATTATTATATGAGAACTCAGCATAAGGTAGACCCTTGTCCCAACTACTACCATGCTGAAGGGCACAAGCTCTCAACATGTCCTCTAATACTCGAGTAGTCCTTTCGGTCAATCCATCAGTCTGATGTAGGCTGAACTAAAATTCAACTTCACATCTGTATTCTCATGAAAACTTTTCCAAAATCTAGGGGTAAACTATGATCCTCTATCCAAAATGATCTTCTTCGGTACACTGTGTAGAGACACAATCCAAACCACATATAACTCTGCCAATTAAGATACCTTAGAAGTAGTCTTGACCGGAATGAAATGAGCCACTTTGGTCAGTCTACCCATAATAACCCATATAGAATCATATCCTTGCGAGGCAATCCAGTAATGAAGTTCATATCAATCTCTTCCCACTTTCACTCGGGTATCTTTAGTGGATGCAATAGTCCAGCTGGCCTCTGGTGTTCAGCCTTAACTCTTTGACACACATCGCACATAGCCACATGTGCAGCCACATCTCTCTTCAATCCATACCACCAGTATTTCTGCTTCAAATCCTGATACATCTTGGTACTACCAGGATGAATAGAATAATCTGAGTCATGGGCCTCCTTTAAAATAGTCTCACGAAGGCTATCAATCTCAGGGACACATATCTTATCCTTGAACCATATGGTGCCTTGCTCATCCTCCGTGAATTCCGGAACTCGACCTTTAGTAATCAGATCCTTAATCTCTTGTATCTCAGCATCAACAATTTGTCCTTTGCGGATTTCTTGCTCCAAAGTAGGTTCCACATCAATAGTAACTCCTTCAGTATGAGCAACTATCCCCAGGTTAAGTCTCCTGAAATCTTCAACAATCTCATCGGGTACCTGGGCAACAACAGCTGAATGAACATGCTCCTTTCGACTCAAAGCATCTATAACCAAATTTGCCTTGCCCGGGTGATAGTGAATCTCCAAATCATAATCCTTAATACGCTCCAACCAACGACGTTGCCTAAGGTTAAGATCCTTCTGAGTGAATATATACTTTAAACTCTTATGATCTGTGTACACTTGGCACTTGGTTCCCATGATATAATGTCTCCAAATCTTAAGCGCATGCATAACAGCTACTAGTTCTAAGTCATGCGTGGGGTAGTTCAATCCATGTTTCCACCACTAACGAGACGCGTAGGCAATCACGTGTCCTTCTTGGGTGAGCACACATCCCAAGCCTTGGCCACATGCATCACAATAAATATCAAATCCCTTCTGTAGATCTGGTGTCACAATAAATATCATATCCCTTCTGTAGATTTGGCATAACCAACACTGGTGGTGACATCAATCTCTTCTTTAATTGATCAAAGTTATCTTGGCACTTCTCATCCCACTTGAACTCTCTTCCCTTCTCTAGAAGCGACGTCATGGGCTTAGCAATCTTAGAAAATCCTTCAATAAATCTCCGATAGTATCCCGCAAGTCCCAAGAAACTCTGAATCTCCGTAACCGTAGTGGGTATGCTCCACGCCACTATCTTCTTAACTTTAGCAGGATCCACTGATATTCCTTCATTAGAATTGATATGTCCAAGAAATGGCACCTCGCCAATCCAAAAATCGCATTTGTTAAACTTGGCGTAGAGTTGATCATCTCGTAGCTTCTTGTGGCACCAATCTCAGATGTTCCTCATGATCACTATCACTCATGGAATAAGAATATCGTTGATGAAAACCATGACGAATCTATCCAGATCATGAACACTTTATTCTTTAGACCCATAAAATAGCTGGTGCATTAGTTAGTCTAAATGACATAACGATGAACTCATATAAACCATATCAGGTCGAAAATCCGTCTTAGAATTATCCGATGGCCTAATCTTCATTTGATGGTAACCCGATCAAAGATCAATCTTCGAGAATACCCTAGCATCTCTCATCTGATCAAATAAATCCTCAATGCAGGGTAACGGGTACTTGTTCTTCACGATAACATCATTAAGGGACCTATAATCCACACACATCCGATGTGATCCGTCCTTCTTTTGTACAAACAGAACTGTTGCTCCCCAAGGTGATGAACTCGGACGAATGTATCCAGCCTCTTGTAATTCCGTTCATTACTTCTTAAGTTCCTTCAGTTCTTCTACGGACATCCTATATGGCCGTTTAGAAATAGAGGCAGTTCTAGGTAGAAGATCAATTACAAACTCAACTTCCCTATCTGGTGGCATTCCTGGTAACTCCTCTGTAAAGACATCCGGAAAATCCCTAACTGCATGGATGTTGCCTCCCACAAACTTCTCATCTACTAAGAATGCCACTAATCTGGTGGTAGTTACTGCAATTCCAACTTCAAATCTTTCTCCTTTGGAACTGGCGAGTTCTATGGTTCCTTTAGCACAGTGAATAAACCGCCTTTACCTTTCTTAACCATGACATACCAAGGATCACGTCTATAGTGCTCTCTTCTAACACTATAGGGGTAGCCCATCTGGGTTAGAAATACAGGGTAAGAAAGGAAGAATTGTAGACAAGGCGAGTAATTACAAGGAATGTTATTGTGGGGGATTTATTAGCTAAGTAGATTAGTGTGTTATCCACTAAAGTTAATACATTACCTTATGGTGGTACATGCTAAGATGCCCAACTATAATGTTTCAATCAATCAAAGAAGCAAATCAGGCATTTATCATCAGAACAATCAATCAACATTTTTTTCAATAGAGAAAATAGTTTTAGTTTTGTCTTAGGTCTCCTATCTCTTAAAAATTTCATAAATAGATTCCATGGTATGAAATCCATCTTGTCTTAGAACAGAAAAGATAAGAGTAATCAGGGTATGACAGCAAAAGGTGAGACAGGATCAAGATAAGATAAGTATAGAATGACTCAGAGTAAGGTAAGTAGGTAAGGGTTTTGTCCATTTCTATCTAGGTTTTGTCCTACAGTCAACATTTCCTTTGATACCACTTCTGTCACACCCGACTTTAAGGAACAAAGCCAAGTGCATCTCATACATGCACCAAAGAAGACAACATATATAATAACAGAGTGTATAGAGATAAATGTCACAATATAATCAGAGTACATATTACATAGAGGAAGTCTTACAAAATAAAAGATAAATATAACAGGATCTAAAATCCATCCTTGGCGCTAGAAAGTCAAATGGGAGACGACGACCTAGACCTCTCACGAACACAGCGCACAATCCACCATGCACCATCCAGTGGTACCTATTCTTGACGTGTGGGGGGGGTGTGAGATAGCAAGGGTGAGCTCACACATGTTCATCGCTCAACAAGTTGTGGGGAATAATGTGGCATGAACTCACCAAAGGTGAGAGTTCATGAAGTGTAAGGCTGATCAACAATAGAGGTTAAAGCTGAGCATTGCTTTTATAAGTTGGTCAAAATTTTATTAGGAGTTACTAAGTGTAAGTGAATACCAAACCATAATAAAATAATAGAACAAAATTAATAACAAATCCCATGCAATGCAAATGACAAATTGAATTTAAGTTCCATAGATTAATCATCGGAGAGTCCTGAGCTGCTCATGACCGCGAGCACAGCTAGTATACCAGTTTTACACTCTGCAGAGGTTGTACCCTTTACCCACAAGCCATGTATCCCATGTCGCCAGGGTTAGCTAGGCCCTTAGACAATACAGAGGTGAATGGCTAGGGATCCACTACGAGGCCTTTACAAAGTTCCACTAGCTTCTGAAAACCCGCTACAGTTTATGGGAAGAGCACTTGCAAGAATCCCTCGTCTGGCCGCCATCGCAGCAAAATCAACCCGAGAACCTCCTTGCATGCAACTCCCCTACTGCCCTTGCCCCTTTCGGGTAAGGTAGTCTTCCACTAGCTTTCCTAATTAGTTAGCCAAGGGGTCCCATTCCTCCCTTGTGGTGGCACGTGTTTCTCAAGTTAAGCTCCATGTTCCAATTAACAATAATATAATGATCTTGTCATGAACATAAATAAAATAACAAAATAACTGGAACATGGATATAATGAAATATTAACCCAAAACCATGTAAAGCAATAGCTTAACTACCCATATGATTCAAGGGTAAACAAGGTAAACATGATAAACAGACTAGGGTGACCTATTGGGTCCCATAAAAATTAAACCTATGCATGGTAAATGATTATAAAGAACATTATTGGGTAGCAAAAGTGAATCAAGGGCACAACTTGCCTGGCACTTGAGATTCCAGTTACCAGGGTGATTCTTCAAATCCTCGAAACCTCGCGCTAGTCGTAGCAATACAAACAAACATGGTATAGACAAAATTAACATCACACCAAACATAAGACATACTGAATAATAATAATCTACGCATCGCTACGAGATCGTAGGAACGAGAACCACTAAGATCGGAGTTACGATTAAGGAGTTATGAATTTCCAAGTGTTTTATGTGTTTAGTACAAGATTAAACAGGAAATAAATTTTAATGTGACTTTCATGTCAAAACAGAGATATTATATGATAAACAATAATATTATAGAATTATAGAAATTGGAATGGATCAATTTTGATTTGAGATGAATTTTCTAGGGATTAAACAAGTTCAAATGATTATTTCTACATTAAAAATTCATTTCCATAATCATTTATCTATTTTATGTGTTCTCTGGACTGGGCGCATGAAAACAGGGAAGTGCAGGGTTATCGGTGTAAAGTTTCCCAAGACTTATAACACTACAGTCGAGGACCACGGGTTCTATATAAAACAAACGCAGGGTCTCTTTTGTTAAAACATCTGGGTGAAGGGGTACGGTTCACCCAGAGTTGCAGGATTGCCAACCAACAGTGTAGATTAGATGGACTTGCCATAAAACCATGGCCATCGGATTTCTGAGGGACGCCACGAATTTTCAAATACCTAGATCATCACACGGCCGCTGGATCCGAATCTAACGGCATTGGCTACCCCACCGAACCAGTATCATGGTTCAGATCCCAGCCGCTGGAGTTTTGATCAATGACTCACACGTCATTACCCTTTGATCTAATCTTGGTCGCACAATCGCTGATTAACGACGTAGGCATCATCTTCCACCCAACGTCCCACTCGAGGCAGCTAGCCACAGAGGCGCCGTGACCTACGATGGAGACTAGCGCCGGGCATCCCCACGCAGGTTCTAGTGGCACACCCGCACAAGCAAATACTACCCTGCGCATCGCGACTCATCGAACCAGTAGGACATCAAACAAAACAACTCACCGGCGTCGAATTGATAAAGTATTCAGCCTCGGGCGGATGAGCTTGCTCATCGCCGGCTATGGCTTGGGCGGACCGCAACCAGGCGGGCATGCCTACATAGACGAGGCCCTGCGCGGTGGCCCCATGTCCCTGCGAGCCCAACACGATGCAGGGGAAACGAACAGGGAAGCAACAACCATGGCAGGTGTAGGAAGATGCCCGCTGGGTCGTATCTGTGGTATTGGGTGAGGTGCTTGGCTGCTCACGATGCTTTTGGTTTTCTGGAACAGGATGCAGTGGCTTTGGGTTTTATACTCCAGAGGAGAGGATTAGCCTTAGCTAGATGGCTCGGCTGTTGCATTCATCCAGGAATCTAGGAGGTGGTTACGTGCGCGTCCCGAACGAACTCAGAGAGAAGGAAGATATGGGTCGCAGGTAGTTATAGTTCTGGTTCTAGGATCTGCATGCGGTTGTTACAATGGAGGCGGTGCTGACCTCCGTATCCACATGCTGACATGCAAAATGGCCGGTCCACACGCAAGGAGGGAGAGGCCGAGGAGGAAGCAAGTTTGTTAACGCGCTGTTAGTTGGGCACAACTGCACAAACAGCACACTACCAGCTCGACATGCATGTGCATGCGCATGGCCCTATAGTCGTGGCTCTAGGAGTGGTTTCCGTGTGCATGGCTAGGCGGAAGAAGGGCAGCGGAGAAGATACTAGGCTAGGAAGGAAAAACGGCCTAATGATCCCAATTCTCTAATTTCTTTTATTTTTATTTTCCTTTTCAATTCTTTTTGGATTTCTATTTCTAGATTTCAAACTCATACTAAAATAAAAGCTTGAGTTAGATGCACAAACCAAAATCTCGGCATGGATGCAAAGTGCCTTTTTCCTATTTATTTAGTACTTACTTTAGTAACTGCTTCTAAATATAATATTGATGCAGGAGTATTCACTCAAATAAATAGGAAATTTTTTTCATATGATTTATAAATTTGGGTATTACACCATGCCGCCCGGTACTGGTTGGTTCATGAATGCCCTCCTCGGCTCCTAGCGAACCCCACAGAGCGACCATCGAGGGTTTGACGATAGCATAAGCAGAAGACATCGACAGCGGCACCCACATCTCCCAGATGAGGTTCGACTGATTGCTACCGCGTTGGTGATGCCTTTGGATTGGTAGCGCGTTAAGGGTTTGTGGTGGCCAGGAATTTATAGGAGCACAAAGGAATCTGGTTGGTAGGATTCCCAGGTGAGCCGACATGATCTTCTCCAATAGAAATCCTTTGAGCTTGCAGCGGACGGCGGTCACGGAAGGAGAAGGGTTGACAGGTCTGCCCCACCAGGTAATAGGTGCATCCCAGGCGAGGAGAGTGGATCCAGGCACAAGAATCCCGGGCGGACGGAACCACATTCTCGATTCCGTTGAGATCCCCACAGAATTTCGTTCGCGTTTTGCAACGAAGGGGAAAGAGAGATGACAGACGGGGCCCGCATCGTCAGCGAGTGGATGCATGGGTAACGCGCGCCTGACGGATCGGCCCACAAGCCAGTGAAGGCCGAAGCGCACGCGTGTGCTTGAGAGATGGCTAGCGTGTAGTAGAGAAGGTGAGGTGGGCCGCGCGGATGCGCCGACCTGGGCCGCAACTGCAGAAATCGGCCCAAATATTTTTTATTCATTTTTTGAATTTCTATGTTCTCTTTTTCCTATTGAAAACTAATTTTAATTCCTCTATTCAAGTGTTGGATTCAAGCTAATTTTGGGTTTTCTAAATTCACATTTTAAATGCACAAGTAATAAACTCCTAGCATGTATGCAAGGCCTATATTTTTATAAACTTATATATTTATATTAAATATTTTATTCCCTTGTTTAGTTAAAGACTCAAAATGTGACATGCCAGCTTTCATTTTATTTTAGGAGAATTATTAATTTTGAGTTGTGATCAAATTCTAATTTACCAATAAGAAAAAATGAATATCTTTTATTTCACTTATTTAGGGGAAAATAATGTATTCTCTTCAACCAAGAGTCACTTAATCTTGAATATATTTTATTTAAGATCATTCTTTAAATTTCATGAGGAGAATAACTTATCCTACTAGATTGACGATATTTCTATTTTATCTTAAGTTTACTCAATTTCTTAGTATTACCTACTATAAAAGGCATAGGAGGAATACATGAACCCCTAACTCATTTTTAGGGTTTTGAGAGCACCTAGAGGGGGGTGAATAGGTGATCCTGTAAAATTAAACACTAAATAGCAACAAACTTGATTATCAAGGTGTTAGTGAAATCAAGTGGCTAAGGAACACGCTCGTGCGAACAAAGTAATCACAATAAGCAACACACAAGACACGTGATTTTTATCTCGTGGTTCGGCCAAGTGACACTTGCCTACTTCCATGTTGTGGCGCCCCAATGGACGAGGGTTGCACTCAACCCCTTCAAGCGATCCAAAGATCAACTTGAATACCACAACCTTTTCTTTTAGTATCTTTTCCCGTTTGCGAGGAATCTCCACAATTTGGAGTCTCTCGCCCCTTACAGTTGAGATCACAAAGAAAGCACTGAGTAAGGTTGGGAAGAGCAACACACACAAGACTCAAAATCACAGCACAACCACGCACACAAGTGAGAAGGTGAGCACACAAACACAGCACAAGGAGTTTACAACTCAAATAGTGCTCAAATCTCAAGAACGATGATTCAATTGTGTGAAAAGCGAAGTCTAGAAGTCTTAGGATGCTTAGAGTGTGCTTGATGTTCTCCTCCATGCGCCTAGGGGTCTCTTTTATAGCCCCAAGGCAACTAGGAGCCATTGGAGACAATCTTGGAAGGCAATTCCTGCCTTCTGTCGAGTGGCGCACCGGACAGTCCGGTGCGCCATCGGATAGCTACTATAGCCTGTCCGGTGCACGATTTCCTTCCAAATCGGGCATAGTCGACCGTTGCAGCCCCGGGTCCGTTGGTGCACCGGACACTGTCCGATGCACACCGGACAGTTCGGTGCCCCTGTTGACCGTTGTAGCTGCCACGTGTCGCCCACAGATTTCGCGGCCGACCGTTGGCGCTGGCGACCGTTGGCTCACTAGACAGTCTGGTGCACCACTGGACAGTCTGGTGAATTATAGCCACGTCGCCCTATTCCGTTTCCCAAGAGCGACGAGTTCGTCGCGGACGACTCACTGGACAGTCCGGTGCACCACCGGACAGTCCGGTGATTTTTAGCCGTACGCTGCCGTCGAATCCTGAGAGCGGCTAGTTCACCGGGGACCAGCCTGGCGCACCGGACAGTCCGGTGTGCCAGGCCGAGCTGCAGTTTGGCTGCACACAGCCAAGTCTTTTCCATTTGTTTTCCTTTTCTTTTGTCACTGTTTCTTGCACTTAGACAATACATATCAGTACTTAAAAAAATGTACTAAGTCTAGAAACGTACATTTTTCTTTGATTTGCATTTCCTTCTTCATTTAGCACATAAACACTTAGTTAGTCGTGTTGGACACTTAATCACCAAAACATTATAGAAATGGCCCAAGGGCACATTTCCCTTTCAATCTCCCCCTTTTTGGTGATTTATGCCAACACTTCTAAAAGCAACAAAAGAAGTGCAACATCAAATGCAATTGAAGACTAAATTGTTTTTCTTATGATTTGGCATATTTGGATCACTCTTTGCCACCACTTGGTTTGTTTTTGCAAATCAAATTCTTTTTCCTATCTCTAAGTCAAACACACTTGTATGGGCAAATTGAGATATATTCAAAGAGAAAAATTGATCAAGTGCCAAAAACTCCCCCTTTTCCCATAATCAAAATTCTCCCCCATAAGAGACCAAATTTTGCAATAAGAGTATGTTGGAAAAATCAAAAGTTCTAACTCTATTGTTTTCAAAATTCACAAGTGGTAGCTGATCCATTTGCTTTGGCCTTAATTTCTCCCCCTTCGGCATTAAGCACCAAAACGGGATCATTTTTGGCCCTTTAACCCCATTGCCTCACCAAAAATGTCAATTAAGAGCAAAAAGGCAATGAGATGGTAAGTATGAACTTGGAAGTAAGTACACTAATATCAGAGTGCAGTGGAAGTCTTTTCATCATCCAACTTCACTTTTCTCTTTCAATGCACCTTTTGAGACTATATCTACTGAACTCAAACAAACAAGTTAGTCTCAAAGGGTCAAGTTGTAGCACATCTCCCCCTTAATATGTGCATCATTCGCATATGGACTTGTGAGGTCTGGGGAACACTTGTACAACTTGAGCACCATAATAAACAATAATTGATTGAAATGCATAAAGTAATATGATCAAGTGCATAGAGCACATGTATGCTATAGATCCATCCAAGTTATGCGAATCTAAGACATTTAGCTCACTACGCAACCTGCAAAACCTTTTCTCATTTAAAGGCTTAGTGAAGATATCGGCTAGCTGGTTCTCGGTGTTAATATGGTACACCTCGATATCTCCCTTTTGCTAGTGGTCTCTCATGAAGTGATGCCAGATATCTATGTGCTTAGTGCGGCTGTGTTCAACAGGATTATCTGCCATGCGGATTGCACTCTCATTGTCACATAGGAGTGGAACTTTGCTCAGATTGTAGCCAAAGTCCCGGAGGGTTTGCCTCATCCAAAGTAGTTGTGCGCAACACTGTCCTGCGGCAACATACTCGGCCTCAGTGGTAGATAGGGCAACGAATGTTAGTTTCTTGGAACTCCAGGACACCAGGGACCTTCCTAGAAATTGGCACGTCCCCGATGTGCTCTTCCTATCAACCTTGCACCCGGCATAATCGGAGTCTGAGTATCCAATCAATTCAAAGGTAGACCCCTTTGGATACCAGATCCTGAAGCAAGGCATAGCAACTAAATATCTAAGAATTCGCTTACTGGCCACAAGATGACATTCCTTGGGGTTGGATTGATATCTAGCACACATGCATACACTAAGCATAATGTCCGGTCTACTAGCACATAAATAAAGTAAGGAACCTATCATGGACTGGTATGCCTTTTGATCAACAGACTTACCTCCTTTGTTGAGATCAACATGTCCGTCAGTTCCCATCAGTGCCTTCGCGGGCTTGGCGTCCTTCATCCCAAACCTCTTCAGAAGATCCTGAGTGTACTTCATTTGGGAGATGAAGGTGCCGTCCTTGAGTTGCTTCACTTGGAATCCAAGGAAGTAGGTCAACTCGCCCATCATCGACATCTCGAACTTTTGTGTCATCACCCTGCTAAACTCCTCACAAGACTTTTAATTAGTAGAACCAAATATTATGCCATCGACATAAATTTGGCACACAAAGAGATCACCATCACAAGTCTTTGTAAAAAGAGTGGGATCAGCTTTCCCAACCTTGAAAGCATTAGTAATTAAGAAATCTCTAAGGCATTCAGACCATGCTCTAGGGGCTTGCTTAAGTCCATAGAGCGCCTTAGAGAGCTTAAACACATGGTCGGGATAGCTATCATCCTCAAAGCTAGGGGGTTGTTCCACGTACACCTCCTCCTTGATTCGCCCGTTGAGGAAAGTGCGCTTTACATCCATTTGAAACAACCTGGAAGAGTGGTGAGCGGCATAGGCTAATAAAATTCGAATAGACTCTAGCCTAGCCACAGGAGCAAAAGTCTCCTCGAAATCCAAACCTACGACTTGGGCATAACCTTTTGCCACAAGTCAAGCCTTGTTTCTTGTTACCACCTCGTGCTCGTCTTGCTTGTTGTGGAACACCCACTTGGTTCCCACAACGTTTTGTTTCGGATGTGGCACTAGGCTCCAAACTTCATTTCTCTTGAAGTTGTTGAGCTCTTCCTGCATGGCCAACACCTAGTCCGGATCCTGCAAGTCCTCTTCTACCGTGAAAGGCTCAATAGAAGAGACAAACAAGTAATGCTCACAAAAATTAGCTAATCTTGAGCGAGTAGTTACTCCCTTGCGTATGTCACCCAGAATCTGGTCGACGGGGTGGTGTCGTTGGATCGTTTCTCGGACTTGAGTTGGAGGGACCCGTGGTGCTTCTTTCTCCATCACTTGATCTTCTTGTGCTCCCCCTTGATCATGCCCTTCTTCTTGAGGAACCTATTCATCATCTTGAGTTGGGGGTTGCACCATTATCGAGGTAGATGGTTGATCTTGTTCCTGTAATTCCTGTGGTCGCACATCACCTATTGCCATTGTGCGTATTACGGCCGTCAGAATTTCTTCTTCATCTACATCATCAAGATCAACTTGCTCTCTTGGAGAGCCATTAGTCTCATCAAATACAACATCGCTAGAGACTTCAACCAATCCCGAAGATTTGTTGAAGACCCTATACACCTTTGTATTTGAGTCATACCCTAGTAAAAACCCTTCTAGTGCCTTGGGAGCAAACTTAGAATGTCTACCATTCTTCACCAGAATGTAGCATTTGCTCCCAAATACTCAAAAGTAAGAAACGTTGGGTTTGTTACCAGTAAGGAGTTCATAGGAGGTCTTCTTGAGAAGGTGATGCAGATAGAGCCGGTTTATGGCGTGGCAAGCTGTGTTCACAGCTTCCGACCAAAACCGCTCGGGCGTCTTGAACTCTCCAAGCATCATTCTTGCCATGTCGATAAGTGTCCTATTCTTCATCTCTACCACACCGTTTTGCTGTGGTGTGTAGGGAGAGGAGAACTCGTGCTTGATGCCTTCCTCCTCAAGATACTCCTCCACTTGCAGATTCTTGAACTCAGACCCGTTGTCGCTTCTTATCTTTTTCACCTTGAGCTCAAATTCATTTTGAGCCCTCCTTAAAAAGCGCTTTAGGGTCCCTTGGGTTTCTGATTTGTCGTGCAAAAAGAACACCCAAGTGAAGCGGGGAAAATCATCAACAATAACAAGACCATACTTACTTCCCTCGATGCTAAGGTAGGCAACAGGTCCAAAAAGATCCATGTGAAGAAGCTCTAGTGGTTTTGATGTTGTCATCACATTCTTGCTGTGATGGGTGCTTCCCACCTGTTTTCCTGCCTGACATGCTGCACAAGGTCTGTTTTTCTCAAAACAGACATCGGTTAGTCCTAACACATGATCTCCCTTTAGAAGCTTATGAAAGTTCTTCATCCCAACATGTGCTAGACGACGATGCCACAGCCAGCCCATACTAGTCTTAGTTATTAAGCATGCATCTAGATCAGCCTCCTCTTTCGAAAAATCAACTAAGTACAGTTTGCCGTCTAATACACCCTTAAAAGCTAATGAACCATCACTCCTTCTAAAGACAGATACATCAACGTTTGAAAAAAGACAATTGTAACCCATGTGACATAATTGACTTACAGACAGAAGGTTGTACCCAAGCGACTCTACTAGGAATACATTCGATATGGAGTGTTTGCTTGTGATGGCTATCTTTCCCAAACCTTTGACCTTGCCTTGATTCCCATCTCCAAAGATAATCGTATCCTCGGAATTCTTGTTCTTGACGTAGGAGGTGAACATCTTCTTCTCCCCCGTCATATGGTTTGTGCATCCGCTGTCGATGATCCAGCTTGAGCCTCTGGATGCATAAACCTACAAAGCAATTTAATCTAGGGTTTTAGGTACCTAACTCTTGTTGGGTCCTACAAGGTTAGTCACAATTACTTTTGGAACCCATATGCAAGTTTTATCTCCCTTGCATTTGGATCCCAACTTCTTAGTAACTACTTTTGCATTTCTACATGAAAGAGCAAAAGAAGCATTACAAGCATGGTAAATAATAGAAGGTCCATTACACATTTTTCTAGGATCATGAGATACAACATGATTTCTCCTAGGCCTACTTCTACCATGAACAAAAGTAGAGCTAGAGGCAAACATAGCGTGTGAATCATTATAAGCAGTATGAACATAACTCTTATTATAATGAGAACGACTAGCAACTTCTCTATCATAGATAAATGCATGGTTCCTTTGAGGACTACTAGCCATAGGGGCTTTCCCTTTCTCCTTGTTGGGAACGGGAGTCCTTTGGCTTGTTAAGTTTTTGGTTTCCTTTAGAAAACCAAGTCCATCCTTAATTGAGAGGTGTCTACCAATAGTGTAGGCATCCCTAACAAATTTTAGTTTATCAAAATCAATTTTACAAGTCTTAAGTTGAGCATTAAGACTTGCCACCTCATCATTTAATTTAGTAATAGAAATTAGGTGTTCATCACATGCATCAACATCGAAGTCCTTACATCTATTACAAATACTAACATGCTCTACACATGAACTTGTTTTACTAACTTCCTCTAGCTTAGCATTTAATTCATCATTTAAACTTTTTAAACTAGAGATAGATTCATGGCAAGCAGATAACTCAGAAGATAGCATTTCATTTCTCTTAGTTTCTAAAGCAAGAGATTTTTGTGCACTAACAAATTGGTCATGTTCTTCAAACAAAATGTCCTCTTGCTTTTCTAAAAGTCTATCTTTTTCATTTAGTGCTTCAATTAATTCATTAATTTTCTCTACCTAAGCTCTATCTAAACCCTTAAATAAACTAGAGTAATCTACTTCATCATCGGAGGATTCTTCGTCACTAGATGAAGTGTACTTGGGTGTGTCCTGAACACGTACCTTTTTCTCCTTGGCCATAAGACATGTATGGCGTTCGTTGGGGAAGAGTGAGGATTTGTTGAAGGCCGAAGCAGCGAGTCCTTCGTCGTTGGAGTTAGAAGAGGAGCAGTCTGAGTCCTATTCATTTCCAAGGCGCGCCTCGCCCTTTGCCTTCCTGTAGTTCTTCTTTTTCTCCTTCTTTCCGCTCTTTTCTTGTCCCTGGTTACTATCATTATCGGGACAATTTGCAATAAAGTGACCAGTCTTACCGCATTTGAAGCAGAAGCGTTTTCCCCTTGTTTTATTCCTGTTGGGGTACTCCTTGCGTCCTTTGAGTGCGGTCTTGAAGCGCTTGATGATAAGCGCCATCTCATCTTCATTGAGTTTGGCAGCCTCCACTTGAGCTACCTTGCTTGGTAGCGCCTCCTTGCTGCTCGTTGCTTTGAGAGCAATTGGCTGCGGCTCGTAGATAGGTAGTGGACCGTTCAAGGCGTCATCCACGTATCGTGCCTCCTTTACCATCATGCGCCCGCTCACGAATTTTCCGAGTATCTCCTCGGGCGTCATCTTTGTGTATCTAGGGTTTTCACGAATAAGATTCACAAGATGGGGGTCAATAACTATAAAGGACCTGAGCATGAGTCAGACGACGTCATGGTCCGTCCATCTTGTGCTTCCATAGCTTTGAATCTTGTTGACCAGGGTCTTGAGCCTGTTGTAGGTTTGTGTTGGCTCTTCTCCCCTGATCATGGCGAATCTCCCTAGCTCGCCTTCCACTAGTTCCATTTTAGTGATCATTGTAGCATCATTTCCCTCATGTGAGATCTTGAGGGTGTCCCAGATTTCCTTGGCGTTGTCCAAGCCACTCACTTTATTGTATTCATCCCTGCAAAGCGAAGCTAACAAGACAGTAGTAGCTTGGGCATTCTTATGAATTTGTTCATTAATGAATACAGGATTATCCGTACTATCAAAATGCCTCCCATTTTCCACAATTTCCCAGATGCTAGGATGGAGAGAAAACAAATGACTACGCATTTTATGACTCCAAAATGAGTAATCCTCTCCATCAAAGTGTGGGGGTTTTCCAAGAGGAATAGAAAGTAAATGGGCATTTGAGTTGTATGGAATACGGGAATAATCAAAGGAATAGTTTTGATTGACCGTCTTTTCTTTGACGAGGAGTCGTCGTCGTCATCCATTGGTGAAGAGGAAGATGCATCGCTGTCGTAGTATATGATCTTCTTAATGCGCCTCTTCTTCTTCCCGTCCCTCTTCTTGTGACTTGACCCTGAGTCGGTGGGCTTGTTGTCCCTTGGCTCATTGAAGAGGGACTCCTCCTTGTCGTTGACCACCATCCCCTTTCCCTTAGGATCCATCTCTTCGGGTGGTTACTCCCTTGAATGAAGAGTACGGTTATGATACCAATTGAGACCACCTAGAGGGGGGGGGGGTGAATAGGTGATCCTGTAAAATTAAACACTAAATAGCAACAAACTTGATTATCAAGGTGTTAGTGAAATCAAGCGGCTAAGGAATGTGCTCGTGCGAACAAAGTAATCACAATAAGCAACACACAAGACATGCGATTTTTATCCTGTGGTTTGGCAATGTGACACTTGCCTACTTCCATGTTGTGGCGTCCTAATGGATGAGGGTTGCACTCAACCCCTTTCAAGCGATACAAAGATCAACTTGAATACCATGGCCTTTTCTTTTAGTATCTTTTCCCGTTTGTGAGGAATCTACACAATTTGGAGTCTCTCGCCCTTATAGTTGAGATCACAAAGAAAGCACAGAGTAAGGTTGGGAAGAGCAACACACACAATACTCAAAATCACAGCACAACCACGCACACAAGTGAGAAGGTGAGCACACAAACACAGCGCGAGGAGTTTACAACTCAAATAGTGCTCAAATCTCAAGAACGATGATCCGATTGCGTGAAAGTGAAGTCTAGAAGTCTTATGAAGCTTAGAGTGTGCTTGATCTCCTCCATGCACCTAGGGGTCTCTTTTATAGCCCCAAGGCAGCTAGGAGCCGTTGGAGCCAATCTTGGAAGGTAATTCCTGCCTTCTGTCGAGTGGCGCACCGGACAGTCCGGTGCGCCACCGGACAGCTACTGTAGCCTGTCCAGTGCATGATTTCCTTCCAAATCGAGCACAGTCTACCGTGGCAGCCCTGGGTCCATTGGTGCACCGGACAGTCTATTGCCCTTGCCGACCATTGTAGCTGCCACACATCGCCCGCAGATTTCGCGGCCGACCGTTGGCGCTGGCGACCGTTGGCTCACCGGATAGTCTGGTGCACCACCGAACAGTCCGATGAATTATAGCCACGTCGCCCTATTCCGTTTCCCGAGAGCGACGAGTTCATCACGGACGACTCATCGGACAGTCTGGTGCACCACCGGATAGTCCGGTGATTTTTAGCCGTACGCCGCTGTCGAATCCCGAGAGCGTCTAGTTCACCGGGGACCAGCCTGGCGCACCGGAGACTATCTGGTGCACCACCGGACAGTCCGGTGTGCCAGGCCGAGCTGCAGTTTGGCTACACACAGCCAAGTCTTTTCCATTTGTTTTCCTTTTCTTTTGTCACTGTTTCTAGCTCTTAGACAAAACATATTAGTACTTAAAAACAATGTACTAAGTCTAGAAACGTACCTTTTTCTTTGATTTGCATTTCCTTCTTCATTTAGCACATAAACACTTAGTCAGTCGTGTTGGACACTTAATCACCAAAACATTATAGAAATGGCCCAAGGGCACATTTCCCTTTCAGGTTTACAAAAACGAAAGTATTACTTTCATGACAACAATACGGAAAGACGAAGATTGAAATTAGGTGAAGCCGGAAGAAGTTTATAGGATTCTAGCGACAAGATGATAAAGAGAAAAGACAATGATACCCTTGTGTTGTTTGTAAACCGAAAGAATAAGCTTTATGGACATGTTTGTAATTTTTTACAAAGGCGGTTTATCTTCCCTATAAATAGATGAATAGTGCCCTGCATAAAGTATCCTTTTCGGGGGTGGCAAACTCTCATTTGTCCAGCTTCCGAAGTTGCCTTCGAGTTCTTATTCTTGTAAAGCCGAAGGTATGCTTGTGATTGTTTAATCTAAGGGAAGATGGAATAAAATGTTAAGGCATATGAGATGAGTTCCATATAGAGCTTTGCATTGTCTTTTTCATATCATTTCATCTATGCTTTTCTTTAAAAACCTTTGTCATTTGTTCTAACACTTCGAAGAAGTGTTATATCAAAGGATCAAGGTCTTGATATTCAACTTATGTTGCCTTCATTTTCGATAAATTCACGGGATTGAAATCAAGTACCAACAGCTGGTACAAGAATTATCCGCTAGCAACTGAAATACAGAGATTCAAATTTGTAGATCAATAGCTTAACCCATTACTGCTAGGTGCATCCAGTTCACTTTTATACACTACACAGAAGCCTTTTATTCTAGATTAAATAGGATGTACGATTCGGATGTATTATTCTATAATATACGGTTGGGTGCATATTTTATCATAACACTAAACAAGTTCCTTCAATGATCATTATGATTTATGCATTTCAAACAAAAAATAAACTTCTTGTTGCATTTTATGCTTTTACTAAAAAGCTCATGCTAATTTCTGGCATATGTGGCCTTTATGCTAATTCATACTTGGATTTATGCTGATTTTTAAGTATATATAGGCCCAGTTACCATATACGTTATATTGTTCTCGTTACGATAAACATGTGGATCATGAGTATCAGTTATGTCGAGGTTTGTATGTTGTTGACGTTGTGCCCATCCATACCCATCTCTTTGCTATAACCATCCTTTACATTCAAAATTGAGAATTTTATGATCATCATGATTTATGCATTCTCAAATGAAATTTTATGCACATCTTATTATGTTTTGTGCTTCCATTAAAAATACATGCCTACAAGTGTTAGAACCTATTTAAAAGAGAGATGTAGTACCGAAAATAGAGAAAGAAAAAGTGTCAAAATTAATGAGAATAATCAATTTTGGCAAGGCGTGGAGGATGGGTGAGAATGTGGCCCACTTCCTTGTGGGACTAACCAATTAAGGTAGTTTAATTAGGTGTCACGTATTCTCTTCCATGTGATGAATTGGCCATAGCCCAAGAATTGGCCACAGCCCAAGTAGCATCGCATGGCGGCTAGTCTGAGTCTTTAGTCTAGTGGGTCAGGGCTTCTCCTAGTATCCCCTCCCTATATATAGATTCAAATTTTTTTGTATTTTAAAATTTATTTTCTTTCTTTCTATATTTTTTAAAATCAAAATATAAATAAATAAATCTATATATTTTAAAATTTAGAATAATTCCAAAAAATATTAATATAAATAAAATAGCCAATTATAAAAATAGTTTCAAGGATAATTCCAAAGTTTAAATAAAATGCACTTTCACATAAGAGGAATAAAATCAATGAAATTAGAATGTTCACAAACACTTACAAATAAAGAATTATTGACATCTCAAAATACATATTTTTAAAGAACCTTATTTTTAAAAATTCATTATTATTCTATAAAATGAAGTTTTATTCTCAAAATTAAATCAAAAGATTAGATTTATAAATCAGATCAAACAAAAATTGTGATTTGCATGAATGCATTAAACACTTAGTAATATTTATTTATTCAAAAATTCTTTAGTTTATTTCTATCACCAAATTCATTAATTGAAAAAAATAAATATTTTCTCCTATCTATTGGAAATTAATAATTCAAACTTAGTTGTTTTTCATTTGATAGATTTAGGGTGTTACATGGTAGCATGGTGAACCTGGGTTCATGGCTTAAGATTCTTACACTAACATCTATCTCTAACCGTGCTACTCCACTGGTTGTTTCTCAGGTATGTAGGAGTCCAAGATTGAACATGACGAATGGATGATGAAGACCTAACTTGTTCAAATGGCAGACAGACCCAAGAATAAGAGCATAATGATTTATGAACATGTCAACCTAGAGACTCCCCCAAGGAAGGATGATGGGGCTTCTCCCCCTCCAGTCCTGGTGGAAGTCCTTCAAGGGGGGGCTTTCTTGTGGGGTTTATCCTATGGATTTGTCCCTAGATGCACTCTACTCGTCATCTTAGATCGATGGTAATGTTGGGTGTTAATTGCTTGCCCATGTTGGGCTGGGTCTATTTGCCCCATTTAAGCACTATGCTATGATTTAGGTTGGTGACTAGTTAAACAATTGTTGTTCTAATTTTGAACAATGGTTTCATTGGCACTCTAATAATAGTTGGTTTTTGGTTGGTAAAGGATGGTCCTATATCTAGATCTCTTCTATTTTGCCTTTTCATTTCCATGGCTCAGAAGAATTAGAATATCCTATCCTGAAATATTAGAGGTATCAATAGCAGTAGCAAGTGGAATGTGAGGGACGGAGGTTTTCGGATGAGGATGCATAACAGAAATAAAATGTGGTACGAAAGGACAAATGAAATAACACACTAGTGCTTATCGCTTCTGCCTTAGCATTTGCAGTATGTCCTTCATTACACTGGACGTATTTACAAGCATACTTTCGGCTCCTGAGTGTAACACCCCGTCCAATCACTGGACCGACAGTACTTACTGCTGGCAGCTCTCTAGGATCATATATCGTCCCCACAGACCAACATGAGTCTTTTGTGCGCACTTTGTCCTCACTCATGCGCACCCGAGAAAACATCCCGGTCGGCCACCCATCCCAAATTGCTCCAAGCCAAGCACGCTTAACTTGGAGGTTCTTTCGAGATAGGCTTCCAAAAAAGAAGATGCACCTTGTTGATATGATTACTCTATTAATTCTATAAAGCCTTGGGCTAGGACATCACATCACAGGGGCCAGGATATCACAATCCACCCCTCTTAGAATACCGACATCCTCGTCGGTCAACCCCAATCCAGGAACCTCCCCTCTTAGCCACATCTGTGTGTCTAGTGTCATCATATGCCATGCCATGTGACCACTCCGGGCCCACATGCGCTATATACCTGAACCCCTCTAGCCCACACACGCCCGTGAAACCTCGAGGGTCAGCTCTGATACCACTTGTAACACCCCGCCCAATCCCTGGACCAGCGGAACTTACTCCTGGCAGCTCTCTAGGATCATATATCGTCCCCACAGACCAACTCGAGTCTTTTGTGCGCACTTTGTTCTCACTCATGCGCACCCGAGAAAACTTCCCGGTCGGTCACCCATCCCAAATTGCTCTAAGCCAAGCACGCTTAACTTGGAGGTTCTTTCGAGATAGGCTTCCGAAAAAGAAGATGCACCTCGTTGATATGATTACTCTATTAATTCTATTAAGCCTTGGGCCAGGACATCCCATCCTAGGGGCCAGGATATCACACTGAGAAATAGGATGCACGATGGTTCTTCCAAGGCTAAGCACTAATGCTGGGATCTAGAAAAAGGTACTTTATGCAGGGTACTATTCATCTATTTATAAGGGCGACATTAGGTCAATAATGTACTTTCTCCATTCTCGACTTCATGAACTTCAACCTTCGTCGTTTGGTAGGCTTCCCTTTTGACTTGGGGACGAAGTTGCTGCCTTCAGCCATTATCTTTGTTGCTTGTGTATAGACGAAGTGCTTTTGTATGCTGCTTTTAGCCAAAGCCTAACTTCGTCCATCAGTGAGAACATTCCTAAAATACACTTGTTATCAACGAAGCCACATATTATGTAAGTGAGCTTCGCCTAATGAGTGATCTTCGGCATAGCTTTTTGATATACCCTTAAGGAAATTATGTAATATAACTAATCAAAGGACCTTCGGCAATGTAGGCCCCGAACACACATCAACCTTACAATTTTTGTGTTGTTTAGATAAGAAAATGATGAAATTATTAATCTTTTTTACAGAAGATTTAGATTCTAGTTATTCATTATGTGGATACATATTATTATACACTTATTAATTGCTATTTATGGCGAGTGGAGTAGTTATCTTCTTGGTTTGGTGCGGTGAATATTGCTTACGTCTAAAAAGGTGTCTTATATCACGTTGGGAATGCTAGCTTAGCTGTAAAGATAACTGAAATAGGCCCTTTTCTCATATAATTTGGCTATATATGCCAGTCTTCTCCTTCCTTCAGTTTCACAAACACCATTGCATCCATTCTCATATTTCCTCTCATCAATTTAACCCAACACTACAACCCTGACCATCATCGTGAACCATGTCCTCCAACCCACAAATCATTGTGCAAGCACTATGTGCCATAGCTCCCAAACCCAATACCTTAGAACCCCTTGTTGATGGACGAAAAGAAGTGCGTACCTTGGAAAATTTAGGGGGCACTATGCCACGACGGAGTCTACGGGTGCGTCCAGGAAAAGATGGACATTTGGGCATCGTCTCACTGAAACTAACGGATGAAGAGATCGCTGAGGACTTGTATGCCATGACCGGTGAGCTACCACGCGGACACCCTCGTCGGAGACTATCCCAGGCACAAATAATGCTTAATGTGAGTCTCACCCCCTAATTTTATTAATTTCATTCCACCCCTCTAAAGATTAGTTTTATTTTTAATATCTCTAGTATACTAAATATTTCTATTAGTTTAGTTGGGGCATTAATTATGATATAAAAATTGAGATCTTAGTAGGTGTGGAGCAGCACACTATTTAGAGCATTAGTATAGCAGTAATTTCACAAACAAGGAAAGATGAGGACATGTTGAACTTATTTTGTCCCCATTAAAATAGAGTGAAAGTTGTGATTCTATAACTCCAATGCATGTTTCTTACTAACCAAGACCTCAAAACTTGGTATGGGGGAAGTACCAGTTCATGCAACTAACAATATATCTCTCATGGAAGTAAAATATACCTTCTCTTCATTCGTGTGGCTTTGAGAATTAGTTCATCAAGTTAGATAATTTTCTCATTTGATATGTCAAGTCTAACAATAATGAAGACTAGATGTTGAATCACTTGTTGTGAGTTGTGACCTTTATCATTCCTAATCATGATATATGCTTTCTATGCTGAAACCAACCTTAGATATGAAACTTTTGTAATTCTATTGATCAAAATTGCTCATCTAGGAGGATCTGCTAGAAATAAAAGGTGGTTTATGATAACAAAAAAATTATTAATAACTGGTAGAGGTCCATATTCTAGGCACAAACATAACGTCTTTGGGTTCATTTTCATGGAAGTAATTGTGTTGTTCAATGTGAGTCGATGTGTGTCCCTCAAACAACGTAAGCATAAAAAACACAAGGGATTTATCCAAATTTGAGCATATAAACCCTATGTTAAACAACAGTGTTCTTCATTTAGGAACTCTCATTCAAGTTCTTACATTTGATAAAGAGGGATGTATGGGAAGCTCTAAGCTACTTTAAGGTTTGATTTGCTGAGATTCAATAGATTTCCCTTCCATCCCTCTATAGGAGCCCACACCCAACCTTACATCAAAGAGGGTGATGAGAGTATAAGTCATATGGTTGGTCAAGATTTTCCAAGGTTTTTTACCTTAGGTTTAATTCTTCCCTTTAATGGCACCATGAGTCTTGTTTTGTCATGTAGCTAGGGGACAACAATATCACAACTTCTCCATGATGGCTACTGCCGCTGCGTGGAGCTAGCTATTAGGTGATGTGTACTACCACCACACCTTCCTTAGGTGCACTTCTTGTGGCCTCCTTGATACAACAAGAATCCAATAGTTCATGACAGATGTATCATGTGGGCTTAGGATCTTTGTCTACACAATCATGTTGAGATCCTTCTCATGGTGTGTTAGTCCTAGGCATGACTCTGTTCCATGAGTAGGTAACACCGCCTCATAGTGGTGGAGAGAATTGGGTGCTTGGTGCTCTACTGTTCTATGCACCTATCAATTAAGATTTGGGAACCTAAAAATTTTCATTGGATATTCTTAGCATTTTTTTAAACTGGAAGCTCAGAACAAGCTAAGAATGGTGGGTCTATGGGTGCACTTTCCTGGCCTATGTTCCTTTGGGTTGGGAACTTGTGGCTGAGCTAAGCCTCCAAGCTACCAACAAAGATGGCTCAAATGGGGACTTGTGCCATTTTCTTCATCCCTTAGTTGATGGGGCATTCTGTAAAGTGGACATCCGAAGGCCCCCATAGCCATATGCTTAGATTGTACACACGAGCATACATGACTAGTCTAGCCCCATTACTTTGATTAATCAGGAAAATTAATCATGGATTTAATCAAACTATCATATCATTAATTTGAGTGTTCAATGTACCCCTAGGTTTGACTCTTGTTAGGTGCCCACGATCCCCTTATGGCCTCTTGTGTCTCTCCTAAGGTGGTGACTGGGAACTTCTTCCCAAAGTCACCTGATCATAGAGTAAATGGAACTTAGCTATATTGCCTTGGATTTGTTTTATACATCGAAGGATGTGAGGGACTCCTTCACAACTCTTGGTTAGGTGACGCCATCAAAGACCTCCAAACTGGTAGAGACTAGGCAAGGGATATAGGCTTGTGTGAGTCACCCTTCTTACCAAACTTGTCATGAGATGAGCAACTTGGTTTGGGGATGTCTCATTACCTAAGATCCCTCCTATCAATTATATGTACCATGGGTACCAAGCATGTTTCATAAAGAAGAGCCAGAAGGGATCATGGGCTCGATCATGAGTCTAAGGACTCAATGATAAGTCTATGAGGGAGCCCATAGCCAGAATGTTTCTAAAGATATAGATATGGCAAAGATCTCAACTAAACAAGAAATAATCTTGTAAATATAGAGTTGAACTTATAGAACTCCATAAATAACTCAGTTTCATTATGAACTTGGTAACCAACTTCATGTAATCGTCATCCCTCCTTAGGATATAAAAGGAGGGACAAGGGAATCCCCTGATGATTAGAAGATACAACAACATATCCAACACACACAGGACATAGGTGAGAGCACCTAGAGGGGGGTGAATAGGTGATCCTGCAAAATTCATCACTAAATAGAAAATACTTGGTTATGAAATATTAGTGCGATTAAAACCAAGATGCTAGAGTGTGAACTTAAGAAGAAAGCCAATCACAAAATAAGATGGACACAAGACACAGTGATTTATCTTATGGTTCGGCCAATGCCTACTTCCACATTGTGGTGACCTCCTTCGGTCAAGGATTGCACTCAATCCCTCTCAAGTGATCCAATGATCAACTTTGAGTACCACGACTATCTTCCTTAGAGTCTTTCTCCCGTTTGCGAGGAATCTCTACAGATTGGAGCCTCTTGCCCTTACAAGTTTATCATAAGAGAAGCACAGTAGTAAGAGAGAGAGTAACACACGCAAGACTCAAATTCACAGCACACACACGCACACAAGCCAAGACTTGAGCTTGAAACACATCACAGAGAGTTCACAACTCAAACGGAGCTCAAATCTCTAACACAATCAATCAAATGCGTGGAGGCGGAGTCTCGGAGTCTTAAGATGCTTAGTGAATGCTTGGTGTACTGCTCCATGCACCTAGGGGTCCCTTTTATAGCCCCAAGGTAGCTAGGAGTTGTTGGAGATCAACTTAGAAGGCAATTCTTGCCTTCTGTCGAGTGGTGCACCGGACAATCCGCTGCACCACCACACAGGTCATGTAGCTGTCTGGTGCGCGATCTCTTTCCTTTTCTGGCAAAGTCGACCGTTGGATCTTTGGATCTGTTGGCGCACCGAACACTGTCCGGTGCACACCGGACAATCCGATGCGACCATCCGACCGTTGGCTTAGCCACGTGTCGCCCGTTAATCGTGTAGGCGACCATTGGCCACGAGTGCCGTTGACTCACCAGACAGTCCGGTGAACCACCGGACAGTCCGGTGATTTTTAGTCGTGGTGTCCTCGGCGAATTCTCCAGAGCGACGAGATCATCGCCGAAGTACTTGGGCGCAGGCGCTAAAGACTCACCGGACAGTCCGGTGCACCACTAGATAGTCCGGTGATTTTTAGCCACGTCATCCGGCCGATTCCTAAGAGCAGCCAGTTCACCGTTGGGCCTGCCTGGGGCACCGGACAGTCCGGTGTGCTAGGCTGGTGCATGGTTTTGGCTGTAGTTAGCCAACTCTTCCCCAATTCAAATCATTTCTTCTCGGCAATCTTTCCTGGCACCTTAATGCATATGTTAGTACTCAAAACAATTTACTAAGGCCGGATATATACCTTTTTCTTCGATATGCACTTCTCACTCATTTAGCACATAAGAGTTCAAAACAATGTGTTGGGCATCTAATAACCAAAACACTTATAGAAATGGCCCAAGGGCACATTTCCCTTTGAATCTCCCCCTTTTTGGTGATTTATGCCAACACATTAAAGAGCAACAAGAGAAGTGCAACATCAATGCAAATTGGAGACCAAATTCTCTTTACTTAGGATTTGGCATATTTGGATCATTCTTTGCCACCACTTGGTTTGTTTTTGCAAATCAACTTCTTTTCCCTATCTCTAAGTCAAACACACTTGTTTGGGCAAATAGAGAGATATTCCAATAATGAAATTGATCAAGTGCCAAAAACTACCCCATTTCCCATAATCAAAAATTCTCCCCCGTAAGAGACCAAATTTTGCAATAAGAGAATTTTGGGCAAAATGCAAATTCTAGCTCTACTATTTTTGAAAGTCACAAGTGGTTGGCTGATCCATTTGCTTTGGCCTTAATTTCTCCCCCTTTGGCATTAAGCACCAAAACGGGATAACTTTTGGCCCTTTAACCCCATTGCCTCACCAAAATGTCAAATAAGAGCAAAAAGGCAATGAGAGCATTAGCATGAACTTGGAATTAAGTAACTTATACCGGAGTGCAGTGGAAGTCTTATCGTTGTCCAAGTTCATTTTCCCTTTCAATGGTCCTTCGGGACTAATTCAAGTGTACTCAAACAAACAAGTTAGTCACAAAGGGGTCAAGTTGTAGCACATCTCCCCCTAACATGTGCATCATTTGACTACGAACTTGTGAGGTCCGGGGATGACTTGTACAACTTGAGCACCACAAGTAAACAATAAATGATGTAAATTATTAAAGTAACATGATCAAAGGCATGAACTATATGTGTGCTCTAGATCAATCCAAGTTACGCGAATCTAAGACATTTAGCTCACTACGCAACCTGCAAAACCTTTTCTCATCTAAAGGCTTGGTGAAGATATCGGCTAGCTGGTTCTCGGTGCTAATGTGGTACACATCGATATCTCCCTTTTGCTGGTGGTCTCTTAGGAAGTGATGCCGGATGTCTATGTGCTTAGTGTGGCTGTGTTCAACATGATTATTCGCTAAGCGGATTGCACTCTCATGTCACATAGGAGTGGGACTTTGCTCAGATTGAAGCCAAAGTCCTAGAGGGTTTGCCTCATCCAAAGTAGTTGCGTACAACACTGTCCTGCGGCAACATACTCGGCCTCAGCGGTGGATAGGGCAATGGATGTTTGTTTCTTGGAACTCCAGGACACCTAGGACCTTCCTAGAAATTGGCACGTCCCTGATGTGCTCTTCCTATCGACCTTGCACTCGGCATAGTCGGAGTCTGAGTATCCAATCAAGTCAAAGGTAGACCCCTTTGGATACCAGATTCCGAAGCTAGCGTAGAAACTAAATACCTAAGAATTCGCTTAACAGCCACAAGGTGACACTCCTTGGGGTCGGATTGAAATCTAGCACACATGCATACACTAAGCATAATGTCCAGTCTACTAGCACAAAGATAAAGTAATGAACCTATGATTGACTGGTATGACTTTTGATCAATGGACTTACCTCCTTTGTTGAGGTCGAGATGTCCGTCAGTTCCCATCAGTGTCTTCACGGGCTTAGCGTCCTTCATCCTAAACCTCTTGAGAAGATCTTCAATGTACTTCGTTTGGGAAATGAAGGTGCTGTCCTTGAGTTGCTTCACTTGGAATCCATGGAAGTAGGTCAACTCACCCATCATTGACATCTCGAACTTTTGCATCATCACCCTGCTAAACTCCTCACAAGACTTTTGGTTATTAGAACCACATATTATGTCATCGACATAAATTTGGCAAACAAAAAGATCACCATTGCATGTCTTTGTGAAAAGAGTGGGATCGGCTTTTCCAACCTTGAAAGCATTAGAAATAAGGAAATCTATAAGGCATTTATACCATGCTCTTGGGGCTTGCTTAAGTCCATAGAGCGCCTTAGAGAGCTTATATACATGGTCGGGATACCTGTCATCCTTAAAGTCAGAGGGTTGTTCCACGTATACCTCCTCCTTGATTGGCCCATTGAGGAAAGCGCTCTTCATGTCCATTTGGAATAGCCTAAAGGAATGGTGAGCATCATAGGCTAATAATATCCGAATTGACTCTAGCCTAACTACAGGAGCAAAGGTCTCCTCAAAGTCCAAACCTGTGACTTGGGCATAACCTTTTGCCACAAGTCAAGCCTTGTTTCTTGTCACCACTCCATGCTCGTCTTGCTTGTTGCGGAACACCCACTTGGTTCCCACAACGTTTTGCTTTAGATGCGGCACCAGGCTCTAGACTTCATTCCTTTTGAAGTTGTTGAGCTCTTCCTGCGTGGCCAACATCTAGTCCGGATCCTGTAAGCCCTCTTCTACCCTGAAAGGCTCAATAGAAGAGACAAACGAGTAATGCTCACGAAAATTAGCTAATCGTGAGCATGTAGTTACTCCCTTGCCAATGTCACCCAGAATCTGATCGATGGGGCGATGTCTTTGGATCATCGCTTGGACTTGGGTTGGAGGGGCCCGTGGTGCTTCTTCCTCTATAACCTGCTCTTCCTGTGCTCTCCCTTGGTCCTGCCCCTCTTCTTGAGGTACCTGTACATCGTCTAGAGTTGGGGGATGCACCATTGTTGAGGAAGATGGTTGATCTTGTTCCTGCAGTTCCTGTGGTCGCACATCACCTATCACCATCATGCGCATTGCAGCCGTTGGAACTTCTTCTTCATCTATATCATCAAGATCAACTTGCTCTATGGAGAGCCATTAGTCTCATCAAATACAACATCACTAGAGACTTCAACTAATCCTGATGATTTGTTGAAGACCCTATACGCCTTTGTATTTGAGTCATATGCTAGTAAGAAACCTTCTACTGCCTTGGGAGCAAATTTTGAATGTCTACATTTCTTCACTAGAATGTAGCATTTGCTCCCAAATACACGAATATAAGAAACATTTGGTTTGTTACCAGTAAGGAGTTCGTAGGAAGTCTTCTTGAGGAGGCAGTGCAGATAGAGCCGATTTATGGCATGGCAGGCTGTGTTCATAGCTTCCGACCAAAACCGCTCAGGTGTCTTGTACTCTCCAAGCATCGTTCTTGCCATGTCGATTAGCGTCCTATTCTTCCTCTCTACCACACCATTTTGTTGTGTTGTGTAGGGAGCAGAGAACTCGTGCTTGATGCCTTCCTCCTCTAGAAATTCTTCAACTTGAAGATTCTTGAACTCGGACCCATTAGTCGCTTCTTATCTTCTTCACCTTGAGCTCATACTCATTTTGAGCTCTCCTTAAGAAGTGCTTTAGAGTCCCTTGGGTTTCTGATTTGTCCTGCAAAAAGAAAACCCAAGTGAAGCGGGAAAAATCATCGACTATTACAAGACCATACTTACTTCCCCCGATGCTGAGGTAGGCAACGGGTCCGAAGAGATCCATGTGAAGAAGCTCTAGTGGTCTTGATGTCATCATCACATTCTTGTTGTGATGAGTGCTTCCCACCTGTTTCCCTGCTTGGCACGCTGCACAAGGTATGTCTTTCTCAAAACAGATGTCGGTTAGTCCTAACACAGGATCTCCCTTTAGAAGCTTATGAAGGTTCTTCATCCCAACATGTGCTAGACGGCGATGCCAAAGCCAGCCCATATTAGTCTTAGCTATTAAGCATGCATCTAGATCAGCATTCTCTTTCGAAAAATCAACTAAATAGAGCTTGACGTCTAGTACACCCATAAAGGCTAGTGAACCATCACTTCTTCTAAAGACAGATACAGCAATATTTGTGAATAAACAATTATAACCCATGTTACATAATTGACTCACAGACAACAAATTATACCCGAGCGATTCAACTAAAAACACATTGGAGATGGAATGCTCGGATGTGATGGCTATCTTTCCCAATCCTTTGACCTGGCCTTAATTCCCATCTCCAAAGATGATCGTATTCTAGGAATCCTTGTTTTTGATGTAGGAGGTGAACATTTTCTTCTCCCCCGTCATTTGGTTTGTGCATCCGTTGTCGATAATCCAACTTGAGCCCCTGGATGCATAAACCTGCAACGCAATTTAAGCTTGGGTTTTAGGTACCCAACTCTTGTTGGGTCCTATAAGGTTAGTCACAACAACTTTTGGAACCCAAATGCAAGTTTTGTCTCCCTTGCATTTGGATCCCAGCTTCCTAGCAACTACTTTTGTATTTTTGCATAAAAGTACAAAGGAAGCATTGCAAGCATGGTAAACAGTAGTAGGTCCATTGTAAGCTTTCCTAGGTGCATGAGAAGGAACATAATTTCTCCTAGGCCTACTTCTACCATGAGCAAAAGCGGAGCTAGATGCAAACATAGCATGAGAATTAAATGTATCATCACGAGAAATAATATGATCACAACATCTTTCATTATGAGCACGACTAGTAAATTTCCTATCATAAATATAGGCATGGTTCTTTTGAGAACTACTAGCCATAGGAGCCTTCCTTTTCTCCTTGTTGAGAACTGAAGTCCTTTGGCTTGTTAAGTTCTTGGTTTCCTTTCGAAAACCAAGTCCATCCTTAATTGAGGGGTGTCTACCAACAGTGTAGGCATCCCTAGAAAATTTTAATTTATCATAACCATCTTTGCAAGTCTTAAGTTGAGCATTAAGACTTGCAATCTCATTGTTTAATTTAGCAATAGAAGTAACATGTTCATTACAGGCATCAATATCAAAGTCTTTACATCTATTGAAAATAATGACATGCTCTACACATGAACTCGTTTCATTAACTTTCTCTAGCTTAGCATTTAATTCTACATTTAAATTCTTTAGCCTAGAAATGGATTCATGACACGAAGACAACTCAGATGATAGTATTTCATTTTTCTTTATTTATAAAGCAAGAGATTTTTGAAAGCTAACAAACTTGTCATGTTCCTCATATAAAATATCCTCTTGCTTTTCTAGCAGTCTATCATTAAGAGCATCAATTAATTTATTAATTTTCTCTACTTTAGCTCTATCTAACCCCTTAAACAAATCAGAGTAATCTACTTCATCATCGGAAGATTCCTCATCGCTAGAAGAAGAGTACTTAGGGGTATCTCGAATACGCACCATCTTCTCCTTAGCCATAAGGCATGTATGGCGTTCGTTGGGGAAGAGCAAATATTTGTCGAAGGCCGAGGCAGCTAGTCCTTCATCCTCAGAGTCAGAGGAGGAGCAGTCGGAGTCCCATTCCTTCCCTATGTGCGCCTCACCCTTGGCCTTCCTGTAATTCGTCTTCTCCTCCCTCTTCCCGTGTTTTTCTTGTCCCTGGTCATTATCATTATCGGGGCATTGAGCTATGAAATGACTAGTCTTACCGCATTTGAAGCAGGAGCGCTTTCCCCTTGTTTTTTTCTTGTTGGGATACTCCTTGCGTCCTTTTAACGTGGTCTTGAAATGCTTGATGATAAGCGCCATCTCATCCTCATTGAGCCCAGCAGCCTCCACTTGTGCTACCTTGCTTGGTAGCGCCTCCTTGCTGCTAGTTGCTTTGAGAGCAACGAGTTGTGGATGGTAGATGGGCAGTGGACCATTTAGTGCATCGTCCACGTATCGTGCCTCTTTCACCATCATGCGCCTGCTCACGAATTTTCTGAGGATTTCCTTGGGTGTCATCTTGGTGTACCTGGGTTTTCATGAATAAGGTTGACAAGATGGGGGGTCAATAACGGTAAATGACCTGAGCATGAGTCAGACGACATCATGATCCGTCCATCTTGTGCTTCTGTAGCTTCGGATTTTGTTGACCAAGGTCTTGAGCCTGTTGTAGGTCTGTGTTGGCTCTTCTCCCTCGAACATCACGAACCTCCCGAGCTCGCCTTCCACTAGTTCCATCTTAGTGATCATGGTGGCGTCATTACCCTCATGTGATATCTTGAGAGTATCCTAGATTTGCTTAGCATTGTCCAAGCCACTCAATTTATTGTACTCATCCCTGCAAAGAGATGCTAGCAAAACAGTAGTAGCTTGGGCATTTTTATGAATTTGTTCATTTATAAACACAGGATTATCAGTACTATCAAAATGCATCCCATTTTCCATAATTTCCCAAATGCTAGGATGGAGACAAAATAGGTGACTACGCATTTTATGACTCCAAAATGAGTAATCCTCTCCATCAAAGTGTGGGGGTTTTCCAAGAGGAATAGAAAGTAAATGGGCATTTGAATTATATGGAATACGGGAATAATCAAAGGAGTAGTTTTGAGTTATCGTCTTTTTTTGGATGAGGAGTCGTCGTCGTCGTCGTCCCTTGGTGAGGAAGAGGAGGCGTCGCTGTCATAGTATATGATCTTCTTGATGTGCCTCTTTTTCTTCCCGTCCCTCTTCTTTTGACTCAAGCCTAAGTCAGTGGGCTTGTTGTCTCTTGGCTCGTTGAAGAGGGACTCCTTCTCCTTATCGTTGACCACCATCCCCTTACCCTTATGATCCATCTCTTCGGGTGGTTAGTCCCTTAGATGAAGAGTATGGCTCTGATACCAATTGAGAGCACATAGAGGGGGGGTGAATAGGTGATCCCGCAAAATTCAACACTAAATAGCCAATACTTGGTTATGAAATGTTAGTGTGATTAAATCCAAGATGCTAGAGTGTGAACTTTAGAAGAAAGCCAATCACAAAATAAGATGGACACAAGACACATTAATTTATCCCGTGGTTCGGCCAATGCCTACTTCCACGTTGTGGTGACCTCCTTCAGTCAAGGATTGCACTCAATCCTTCTCAAGTGATCCAATGATCAACTCTGAGTACCACAGCTATCTTCCTTAGAGTCTTTCTCCCGTTTGCGAGGAATCTCCACAGATTGGAGCCTCTCTCCCTTACAAGTTTGTCACAAGAGAAGCACAGAAGTAAGAGAGAGAGAGAGAGAGAGTAACACACGCAAGACTCAAATACGTAGCACACACATGCACACAAGCCAAGACTTGAGCTCGAAACACAGCACAGAGAGTTCACAACTCAAACGGAGCTCAAATCACTAACATAATCGATCAAATGCGTGGAGGCGGAGTCTGGGAGTCTTAGGATGCTTAGTGAATGTGTACTGCTCCATGCGCCTAGGGGTCCCTTTTAAAGCCCCAAGGCAGCTAGGAGCCATTGGAGATCAACTTGGAAGGCAATTCTTGCCTTCTGTCGAGTGGTGCACCGGACAGTCCGGTGCACCACTGGACAGGTCCTGTAGCTATCTGGTGCGCGATCTCTTTCCTTTTCTAGCGAAGACGACCATTGGATCTTTAGATCTGTTGGCGCACCGGACACTGTCCGGTGCACACTGGACAGTCCGGTGCGACCATCCGACTGTTAGCTTAGCCACATGTCGCCCATTAATCGCGCAGGCGACCGTTGGCCGTGGGCGCCATTGACTCGCCGGACAGTCCAATGCACCACCGGATAATCCAGTGATTTTTAGTCGTGGCGTCCTCGGTGAATTCTCGAGAGCGACGAGTTCGTCGCCGAAGTACTTGGGCGCAGGCGCTTAAGACTCACTAGACAGTCCAGTGCACCACCAGACAGTCCAGTGATTTTTAGCGACGTAGCTCGGCCAATTCCCAAGAGCAGCCAGTTCACCATCGGGCCTGCCTGGGGCACCGGACACTGTCCAGTGCACCACCGGATAGTCCGGTGTGCCAGGCTGGTGCTGGTTTTAGCTGTAGTTAGCCAACTCTTCCCCAATTCAAATCATTTCTTCTCGGTAATCTTTCCTAGGCACCTTAATGCATATGTTAGTGTCGGGGACCATAATTAGGGGTACCCTCAAGACGCCTAATTCTCAGCTGGTAACCCCCATCAGCATAAAGCTGCAGAGGCCTGATGGGTTTGATTAATTCATGGATCAGTCCATACGAGCGACTCGATCACGCCACGCCCGAGCCTAGCCTCGGGCAAGGGCAGCCGACCCTGAGGTGTTTTCGTCTCGCCCGAGGCCCCCTTTTTTACGGCAGACGCATCTCCGGCTCGCCCGAGGCCTTGCCTTCGTTAAGAAGCAACCCTGACTAAATCACCGCGTCGACCGACCAAGTCACTGGGGCATTTAACGCAAAGAGTGAGACTGACGGGCAGCCAGGCTTGGCCAAAAGCGCCATAGGAAGCTCCGCCCGACCCAGGGCTCGGACTTGGGCTAAGGCCCCGGAAGACGGCGAACTCCGCTCCGCCCGACCCAGGGCTCGGACTCGGGCTAAGGCCCCGGAAGACGGCGAACTCCGCTCCGCCCGACCCAGGGCTCGGACTCGGGCTATGGCCCCGGAAGATGACGAACTCCGCTCCGCCCGACCCAGGGCTCGGACTCGGGCTAAGGCCCCGGAAGACGACGAACTCCGCTCCGCCCGACCCAGGGCTCGGACTCCGCCCCGGCCTCTGCCGAACGACCTCCGCCTCGCCCGACCCAGGAGCTCGGGCTCGGCCTCGGCCATGCAGGATAGACTCGACCTCGGCTTCGGAGGAGCCTCCACGTCGCCCGACCTAGGGCACGAGTCCGCCACGTCAACAGGAAGCGCCATCATGACCCTACCCCGAGCCGACTCGGGCCGCAGAGAACAGGACCGACGTCCCATCTGGCTGGCTCCGCCAGATAGGCAATGATGGTGCCCCGCTGGATCCATGACGACGGCGGCTCTCAGCTCCCTTACGGAAGCAGGAGGACGTCAGCAAGGGCCCAACCACTCCGACAGCTGTCCCTCCGCCAGGCTCCATTGCTTCTCCGACAGCCACGACGCCACTCTAGCTGGGTGCCAAGATCTCTCCGGCTGCCACCTTGGCATGTACTTAGGGCACTAGCTCTCCCCCGCTAGACACGTAGCACCTTGCTACACCCCATTTGTACACCTGGATCCTCTCCTTACGCCTATAAAAGGAAGGACCAGGGCCTTCTTAGAGAAGGTTGGCCTCGCGGGAACGAGGGCAGGGGCAGGCGCTCTCTTGGGGCCGCTCGCTCCCCTCACCCGCTGCGGACGCTTGTAACCCCCTACTGCAAGCGCACCCGACCTGGGCGCGGGACGAACACGAAGGCCGTGGGAATCTCCAACTTCCTCACGACCCGGCTCCGGCCACCTCGCTCTCTCCCCCCTTCACGCTCGCCCACGCGCTCGACCCATCTGGGCTGGGGCACGCGGCACACTCACTCGTCGGCCTTGGGACCCCCCGGTCTCGAAACGCCGACAGTTGGCGCGCCAGGTAGGGGCCTGCTACGTGTTGACGAGCAGTTTCCCGTCAAGCTCCAAATGGGCAGTCTCCAACGACCTCTTCAACCCGGGACGGTGCTCCATTTCGGGAGCCTCGAGTTCATGTCTTTCGACGGCAGCTACGACATGATACTCCTTCCACCGCCGCGCGACAGCGACAATGGTGGCGGACAGCCCGCCCGCCGACGGCGGAATCGACGACGTCTTTCCCGCGTGGGGGAAGGACAACCTTCGAGCTCGCCCCATCCTCTCCCTCGCCATCGGAGGAGAAGGCGGGGCAACCAGGGCCGAGCGGGAGGCTACGCTCAGTCGGTTGTCGAGCAAATCGACATCCCCAGCGCCCCAACGGAGGACGCGTCGGGCATCACCCTCGCGTTTGAGGCGAAGGCGAGCGCCGTCCCCCCGCGACACGCCTGACCCCGAGCAAGTGGACGACGCCAGCGCGCTCACGGAGGGCCTGCAGGACGTCGCCCTCGCACCCAGGACGACGGCGCGATCAGCCCCCGATGTGACTTCGTCGCTCCTCAGTCGACCAAAAGGTACCGGCTGATTCCCATCCTTTGTCATTTCGACTCGGCCTCAATCCGCCTAGCGACCTCGCTTTGGCGGGCGCTCACGTTGAGGCGAGTGCAACCCCTCTGGGGTTTCGTGTGCGGTCGCCTTGGGACCGACTGACGGGCGTCTCGACCTACGGACCCTCTAGGTCCGAGGAAGATGACGACCCTAGCATCTGCTGGGATTTCTCTGGATCTGGCAACCCCAGTGCCATGCGGGACTTCATGACCGCATGCAACTACTGCCTCTCCGACTGTTCCGACGGCAGCCGCAGCCTTGACGACAAGGACTGCGGCCCGAGCCGCGAATGTTTCCACGTTGAGCTAGGGGATCCCTCCGGAGGCAGCTGTCTCGGCATGCCGGAGGATGGTGATCCCCCTAGGCCAGCGCCTCGCGCCGACATCCAGCGGGAGCTAGCTGTGGTCCCCGTTCCGGCGGGGGGTCACGACCCACAGCTCGAGCAAGTCCGCGGGGCGCGGGCCGGGCTCGATGAGGGAGCAGGAGCGCTCGAGGCAATCCGCCGGGACGTCGGGCAGGTATGGGCGGGCCAGCCCCCGGCCGGAGAAATACGTCACCTGCCCCAGGGTCTCCAGCACCGCATCGCCAACGATGCCAGGGACAGACCGCCACCCGCATCCGGCGGAACCGGTCAGGACCTGGCCGCCGCGGCGATGCTCCTCCGCGCGATGCCGGAGTCATCAACCACCGAGGGTCGGCGAATCCAGGGAGAGCTCAAGCATCTCCTGGAAGGCGCTGCGGCCCGGCGGACCGAGAGCTCTGCCTCCCGAAGGCAGGGGTACCCCTCGGAACCTCGTGCCGCGACTTCCCGACTCATGCGGGAAGCCTCGGTCTACACCGGGCGCACGCGCAACACCGCGCCTGCAGCCCCGGGCCACCTCGGCGACGAGCACCCTCATCGCGACCGTCGGGCCCGCCTCGACGAAAGGGTGCGCCGAGGTTATCACCCCAGGCGTGGGGGACGCTACGACAGCGGGGAGGATCGGAGTCCCTCGCCCGAACCACCCGGTCCGCAGGCCTTCAGCCGGGCCATTCGGCGGGCGCCGTTTCCGCCCCGATTCCGACCCCTGACTACTATCACAAAGTACTCGGGGGAAATGAGACCGGAATTGTGGCTCGCGGACTACCGCCTGGCCTGTCAGCTGGGTGGAACGGACGATGACAACCTCATCATCCGCAACCTCCCCCTGTTCCTCTCCGACACTGCTCACGCTTGGTTGGAGCACCTGCCTCCGGGGCAGATTTCCAACTGGGAGGATCTGGTCCAAGCTTTCGCCGGCAACTTCCAGGGCACGTACGTGCGCCCCGGGAATTCCTGGGACCTCCGAAGCTGCCGGCAACAGCCGGGAGAGTCTCTTCGGGACTACATCCGGCGATTCTCGAAGCAGCGCACGGAGCTGCCCAACATCACCGACTCCGATGTCATCGGCGCGTTCCTTGCCGGCACCACCTGCCGTGACCTGGTGAGCAAGTTGGGTCGCAAGACCCCCACCAGGGCGAGCGAGCTGATGGACATCGCCACCAAGTTCGCCTCTGGTCAGGAGGCGGTCGAGGCCATCTTCCGAAAGGACAAGCAGCCCCAGGGCCGCCCATCGGAAGATGCTCCCGAGGCGTCTACTCCGCTCGGCGCCAAGAAGAAAGGCAGGAGGAAGTCGCAAGCGAAACGCGACGCCGCCAGCACGGACCTTGTCGCCGCTGCCGAATACAAGAACCCTCGGAAGCCCCCCGGAGGCGCCAACCTCTTCGACAAGGCACTCAAGGAGACGTGCCCCTACCATCAGGGGCCCGCCAAGCACACCCTCGAGGAGTGCGTCATGCTTCGACGCCACTTCCACCGGGCCGGGCCACCCGCAGAGGGTGGCAGGGCCCGCGATGACGACAAAAAGGAAGATCACCAAGCAGGAGAGTTCCCCGAGGTCCGCGACTGCTTCATGATCTACGGAGGGCATGCGGCGAATGCCTCGGCTCGGCATCGTAAGCAAGAGCGTCGGGAGGTCTGCTCGGTGAAGGTGGCGGCGCCAGTCTACCTAGACTGGTCCGACAAGCCCATCACCTTCGACCAGGATGACCACCCCGACCACGTGCCGAGCCCGGGGAAGTACCCGCTCGTCGTCGATCCCGTCATCGGCGACGTCAGGCTCACCAAGGTTCTGATGGATGGGGGCAGCTGCCTCAATATCATCTACGCCGAGACCCTCAGGCTCCTGCGCGTCGATCTGTCATCCGTCCTAGCAGGCGCTGCGCCCTTCCACGGGATCATTCCTGGGAAGCGCGTCCAGCCCCTCGGACAGCTCGACCTTCCTGTCTGCTTCGGAACACCCTCCAACTTCCGAAGGGAGACTTTGACGTTCGAGGTGGCCGGGTTCCGAGGAACCTACCACGCAGTGTTGGGAAGGCCATGCTACGCGAAGTTCATGGCCATCCCCAACTACACCTACCTGAAGCTCAAGATGCCGGGCCCCAACGGGGTCATCACCGTCGGCCCCACGTACAAACACGCATTCGAATGCGATGTGGAGTGCGTGGAGTACGCCGAGGCCCTCGCCGAGTCCGAGGCCCTCATCGCCGACCTGGAAAGCCTCTCCCGAGAGGTGCCGGACGTGAAGCGACACGCCGGCAACTTCGAGCCAGCGGAGACGGTTAAGGCCGTCCCTCTCGACCCCAGTGGCGACATCTCCAAGCGGATCCAGATCGGTTCCGGGCTCGACCCCAAATAGGAAGCAGTGCTCGTCGACTTTCTCCGCGCAAACGCCGACGTCTTTGCGTGGAGTCCCTCGGACATGCCCGGCATACCGAGGGATGTCGCCGAGCACTCGCTGGATATTCGAGCCGGAGCCCGACCGGTCAGACAGCCTCTGCGCCGATTCGACGAGGAAAGGCACAGGGTGATAGGCGAGGAGATCCACAAGCTGATGGCAGCAGGGTTCATCAAAGAGGTATTCCATCCCGAATGGCTTGCCAACCCTGTACTTGTGAGGAAGAAAGGGGGGAAATGGCGGATGTGTGTAGACTACACTGGTCTCAACAAAGCCTGTCCGAAGGTCCCCTACCCTCTACCTCGCATCGATCAAATCGTGGACTCCACTGCAGGGTGCGAAACCCTGTCTTTCCTCGATGCCTACTCAGGGTATCATCAAATCAAGATGAAAGAATCCGACTAGCTCGCGACTTCTTTCATCACGCCCTTCGGCATGTACTGTTATGTCACCATGCCGTTCGGTTTGAGGAACGCGGGTGCAACCTACCAGCGGTGCATGAACCATGTGTTCGGCGAACACATCGGTCGCACGGTCGAGGCCTACGTCGATGACATCGTAGTCAAGACGAGGAAAGCCTCCGACCTTCTCTCCGACCTTGAACTGACATTCCGGTGTCTCAAGGCGAAGGGCGTCAAGCTCAATCCCGAGAAGTGCGTCTTCGGGGTGCCCCGAGGCATGCTCTTGGGATTCATCATCTCCGAGCAGGGCATCGAAGCCAACTCGGAGAAGATCGCAGCCATCACAAGCATGGGGCCCATCAAGGACTTAAAAGGCGTACAGAGGGTCATGGGATGTCTCGCGGCCTTGAGCCGTTTCATCTCGCGCCTCGGCGAAAGAGGCCTGCCCCTGTACCGTCTCTTAAGGAAGGCCGAGTGCTTCACTTGGACTCCCGAGGCCGAGGAAGCTCTCGGGAACCTGAAGGCGCTCCTCACCCAGGCGCCCGTCTTGGTACCCCCAGCTGATGGAGAAGCCCTCTTGGTCTACGTCGCCGCTACCACTCAGGTGGTCAGCGCCGCGATCGTGGTCGAAAGGCAGGAAGAGGGGCATGCTTTGCCCATTCAGAGGCCAGTTTACTTCGTCAGCGAGGTGCTGTCCGAGACCAAGATCTGCTGCCCACAAGTCCAGAAGCTGCTGTATGTAGTGATCCTGACGAGGCAAAAGCTGTGACATTACTTCGAGTCTCATCCGGTGACTGTGGTGTCATCCTTCCCCCTGGGGGAGATCATCCAGTGCCGAGAAGCCTCGGGACGGATCGCAAAGTGGGCGGTGGAAATCATGGGCGAGACAATCTCGTTCGCCCCTCGGAAGGCCATCAAGTCCCAGGTACTGGCGGACTTCGTAGCCGAATGGGTCGACACCCAGTTGCCGACGGCTCCGATCCAACCGGAGCTCTGGACCATGTTTTTCGATGGGTCGCTGATGAAGACGGGAGCCGGCGCGGGCCTGCTCTTCGTCTCGCCCCTCGGGAAACACC
Organism: Zea luxurians; assembly: GCA_029449295.1. Taxonomy (NCBI): domain Eukaryota; kingdom Viridiplantae; phylum Streptophyta; class Magnoliopsida; order Poales; family Poaceae; genus Zea; species Zea luxurians. The sequence continues at coordinate 20,010,489 of JAOPSE010000006.1, read as the reverse complement.
TGCGCTACGTGCTCCGCCTCCATTTTCCGGCGTCCAACAATGTGGCTGAGTACGAGGCTCTGATCAACGGATTGCGAATCGCCATCGAGCTAGGGGTCCGACGCCTCGATGGACGCGGCGACTCGCAGCTCGTCATCGACCAAGTCATGAAGAACTCCCACTGCCGCGACCCGAAGATGGAGGCATATTGTGATGGGGTTCGACGCCTAGAAGACAAGTTCTACGGGCTCGAGCTTAACCACATCGCCCGGCGCTACAACGAGACTGCGGATGAGCTGGCGAAGATAGCCTCGGGGCGAACGACGGTTCCCCCGGACGTCTTCTCCCGGGATCTGCACCAACCCTCCGTCAAGATAGGCGACACGCCCGAGCCCGAGGTGCCCTCGGCCCCGTCCGAGGTGACCTCGGCCCAGCCCGAGCCATCCTCGGTTCAGCCCGAGGAACCCTCGGCCCCCGAGGGCGAAGCACTGCTGCATCGAGGAGGAGCAGAGCGGGGTCATGCCAGATCAAGATTGGCAGACCCCGTACCTGCAATATCTCCGCCAAGGAGAACTGCCCCTCGACCGAGCCGAGGCTCGGCGGGTAGCGCGACGCGCCAAGTCGTTCGTCTTGCTGGGCGATGAGAAGGAGCTCTACCACCGTAGCCCCTCGGGCATCCTCCAGCGATGCATCTCCATCGCCGAGGGTCAGGAACTCCTGCAGGAAATACACTCGGGGGCTTGCGGCCATCATGCAGCACCTCGAACCCTCACCGGGAACGCTTTCCGCCAAGGCTTCTATTGGCCGACGGCGGTGGCTGACGCCACTAGAATTGTCCGCGCCTGCGAAGGGTGCCAATTCTATGCAAAGCAGACCCACCTGCCCGCTCAGGCTCTGCAGACGATACCCATCACCTGGCCCTTCAGCTGTGTGGGGTCTAGGACCTCGTCGGCCCTCTGCAGAAGGCGCCCGGGGGCTACACGCACCTGCTGGTCGCCGTTGACAAATTCTCCATGTGGATCGAGGTCCGACCCCTGAACAGCATCAGATCCGAGCAGGCGGTGGCATTCTTCACCAACATCATCCATCGCTTCGGGGTCCCGAACTCCATCATCACCGACAACGGCACCCAGTTCACCGGCAAAAAATTCTTGGATTTTTGCGAGGATCACAATATCCAGGTAGACTGGGCCTGCCGTAGCTCATCCCATGTCGAATGGGCAAGTAGAACGTGCCAACGGCATGATTCTACAAGGGCTCAAGCCTCGGATTTACAATGATCTCAACAAGTTCGGCAAGCGATGGATGAAGGAACTCCCCTCGGTGGTCTGGAGCCTGAGGACGACGCCAAGCCGAGCCACGGGCTTCACGCCGTTCTTCCTGGTCTACGGGGCCGAGGCCGTCTTGCCCACTGACCTGGAATACGGCTCCCCGAGGACGAGGGCCTACAACGATGAAAGCAACCAAGCTAGCCGAGAAGACTCGCTGGACCAGCTGGACGAGGCTCGGGACAGGGCCTTACTACACTCGGCGCGGTATCAGCAGTCCCTGCGACGCTACCACGCCCGAGGGGTCCGACCCCGAGACCTCCAGGTGGGCGACCTGGTGCTTCGGCTGCGGCAAGACGCCCGAGGGAGGCACAAGCTCATGCCCCCCTAGGGAGGGGCCATTCGTCATCGCCAAAGTTCTGAAGCCCGGAACATACAAGCTGGCCAACAGTCAAGGCGAGGTCTACGGCAACGCCTGGAACATCCAACAGCTACGTCGCTTCTACCCTTAAGATGTTTCCATGTTGTTCATATACCTCGCACCCACGCAAAGTTTAGTCAACAAGGAAGGGTCGGCCTCGCCTCGGCAAAGCCCGACCCTCCCTCGGGGGCTAAAAGGGGGGAAACCCCCTCTGCGTCAAAATTTTCCTCAAAAAGAAAATCTCTTTTACCAGAAGATCTTTCGTGCTTTTTGACTACTTCGAAAAGTGGGTCCTGGAAACGACGGGGTACACGTAAGCAGCCAAGGCTGACTGAGCCGAGGGACTCCTACGCCTCCGGGATACGGATACCTCACTCATCACCTTCTGCGATAAGTAACTCGCGTTCGGATAAGGTGACTCCGCGGATCGAACAAGTCTCTATGTTCGGAAGCCCTTCTGTCGAAGCGATTCTTCGAGTTTTCTCGACCAAGTCGGTAATAGGGCCTCATGGACGAGTAAAAGTGCGCGTAAGTGGCAAGGCCGACCGAGCCGAGGGACTCCCACGCCTCCGGGATACGGATACCTCACTCATCACCTTCCGCGAGAAGCAACTTTCGCTCGCACAAACATCCTTGTTACCGACAAAAAGTCCAGACACTCGAAACAAGAGGAAGAGAGACGCAGCTTAACACGCGACAAGGGTGTGTGTTCTGGCCTCAACGGTCGCACAAAGCACACACTACAAGACAAGCTGATCCTGCAGGCTCGGGTCTTGACGCTGGAAGGGGGCAGCGACACCGTCGGCATTGACGGCACCTTCGGCGAGGCTCGACCTAGCCGCGGACGGCGACGCGGTTCGAGGGCCTCCGCTCCGAAGGACGACGTCATCACCACGCCCGGGCAATCGCTGTCAGGGAATCCGGCCCGAGCGGGCGGCTCAGGCCGGCCACCTCCGGGGCCTCGGCCAGCCACCTTCCGAGGGCACCAGCCCGGTCCGAAGCATCGGCTGACCAACTCCGGAGTCGATCCTGCCAACGGACAACTCGGCTAGGCTCCGGCCAACCAGGTTTCATTTTCGAGCCAACTCCGCCTCTGTTCTTGCTGATATCGCTACCCCTGGCCTCGGCTCGTCGAAGAGCGGCCGAGGGGTCTCTTTAACTAAGCCAGAGGAGCCTCGGACAGTAGGGCCGACCGAGCCGAGGGACTCCTACGCCTCCGGGATACGGATACCTCACTCGTCACCTTGACACGGGGCGACTCATGCTTGGTGAAGCGGTTCAGATAGTTAACAGGCGAGTCTTAGTGCTCAAGAATGAGGAAAAAACACGGCTCCGTGCCGACATACATGTTCAGGCCCCGAAAGCCGTAATGAACAAAAACACTGGCATTCGAAGTGCCATTACAAACGGAACTCCGGTTCCGTCCCCGCGAGTACGGACAACCTCCCCGCCAGGGAAGCCCGTGGAGCGACAAGCTCTGGGTGAATCACCAGCAAAACTGCGGGACGCCCCTAAGCACCACGGCAGATCCTCGCAGCCGTCCTCGCCGCGAATGCGAGGAGGAAGACGGAATGTTGCATCCTAGCTGGGCAGCAACAGTTCGCCTTCCCCGGCATGGCTGGAGGATGTCTCCGCCGTGGGGCTAAAAGGCGATTGCCACCACCAGAAGCTGGAAGATGAGGTGGTCCGTTGACCCGCATAGAGGTGGAGCCCCGGCTCGCCTCGCTCCCCGCCCCGGCGAGGATGACGAACACCCTCAACACTGAGGGCGGGGCCGGGACCACAGCTCGGTTTGCCTCTCCCCATCCTGGAGCTGGAGGCCACCGTCTTGGGTGATCACCAGCAGAGGGGAGCCGCCGGGCTGTGTGATGAAAATCCTTGAAGCCGAGCGATGGCTGAAAGGTACCCACTCCCACGGAGTAGTGTCCTCCGACGATGAGGCACGGAGACGGCGGTTTCCCCCATCCGGGGGCTTGAAAGGTGGAAAGACACGATGCATAAGGGAGGAGGAAGACATGGTCGCCTTACGAAAGGGGTCGCCCTCCTTTTAAAGGCAACTCTCCCTGCTTGCGCCCCCGACCGTCACGGGCTGAGTCTTCTCCAACACTGCCTCCAAAGCCTTCCTCTGCGGCGCGGGGGCTGGGACCCACCTGTCATGCAGACCGACTCCGAGCAGAAGAAGCCGAACCGCCGCGCACGGCGCACACAACCACCCAGCGGTTACAAGCGACCCTCCACTTTTGCCCAGACCAACGGGCGAAAGGGGCGGGCAGCCATGCGGGCGGCATGCAACCGCACCAAATGGACGCGCCTCTCCGACTCCTGACAGGCCAGCACGGAGGCTCAAGCCCACGCGTCGCGCAACCGGCGCGCCGGATGCTGCATGCAAGCCGCTGTACCACTTGCGCCACCACCGCACCTCCTCGATTGCGGAACCAATACCGTGACTCGAGGCGACCCAGCGCGCGACCCAGCAGCGCCAGCCTGACGCGGCGGCCAACGCGGTCAAAAGTGGGCCGGCAGTAATGACGGTGGCAGGCGCGCGAGAGCAGCGGTCACGCCATCAGCCAAGCTCACGTCCCATCCGGAGGCAGCGAGAGAACCCCCTCTCACGGTGTGAAGACGACAAGCCCGTGACCCGTTCCTCGAACGGCTCGCGCACGCGCAACGACAGCCTCGCCAACTACTCGCCCCGGCGCATTAACTCCGCGGCTCGACGGGCAGCGCTTCTGGCGGAAGCAGCTGGCGACGTTTCGCTTTCGCCAAAACGACCACACCAAAAAAGGTACGCCCCGTCGTTCAATTTCGTATCCTTTTTCCCTTTTCCTTCTTTCTCTATCTCTTGCAACAGGGACCGGGAAAGGGGATACCCCCAAAGGGATCCTTCCCCGTGAAGGAACTAGGCTCCGAGCCTCCTTACTGATCAGGGGTTCGAAGGCTGGCCCCCCGAAGGGTTCAACAGCCGCCTCAGATCGCGTGGGCCCGACACCCACTACTGGTCAGAGGTTCGAAGGTCGGCCCCCCGAAAGGTTCCACGACCGCCTCAGGCTACTCGGGCTCCTGCGCCCATTACTGATCAGGGGTTCGAAGGCTGGCCCCCCGAAGGGTTCACAGTCGCCTCAGACACCGAGCGAGGGATGACCAGGGGTACGTTCGATACATAACCAAGGCTCGGGCTGCGCTCCCTGAGGTACCCTAGGACATTTCCGAGACCAGCGGGAACGAACCTGTAACGGAATCCCATCGGAGGGAGGCATCGAGCCCTCGGACCCCGTCGCCAGGGGACCGGGTCCGGCAGGTCACCCGCAGGTACTTTTGGGCGTGCCTCCGGGCCCCTAGCCGACCCCCAACGAACGGGGCACGGACGTCCACTCGGATTACCCGATTGCAGCTCACCGGAGACACCATGTTCGGTGCCCATCGAGGGTAACATGGCGCTCTCCCCCCCTCCTCCTTGCGGAAAGGCGACGTAGGGGCATATGTAAAAAAGCCGAGTCTGTCCCTGATCGTCCTCTCGCTCCGTGCGGAGGCTCGGGGGCTGCTCTCGCAAACCCGGCTCCGGCCGAACCGTTGACAGCGTCAACATACCAGCCCGAGAACTTGGGCCCCGACAGTGCACCCGGGCTACGGCCTGTTCGCATGAGGGAACCGCCAGACCAGCCGAAGCATTACGCAAGGCATTAAGACCTCGAAGGAGTGAAACCACTCCTCCGAGGCCTCGGGGCTACACCCGGCGGGTGCGCTCGCGCGCACCCACCGGAACAAAGTGCAACCGAGAAAGGCTGGTCCCCTTGCAAAAAAGTGCGACGAAAGCCTCCAAGCGAGTGTTAACACTCCCTTCGAGGCTCGGGGGCTACTGTCGGGGACCATAATTAGGGGTACCCTCAAGACGCCTAATTCTCAGCTGGTAACCCCCATCAGCATAAAGCTGCAGAGGCCTGATGGGTTTGATTAAGTCAGGGATCAGTCCATACGAGCGACTCGATCACGCCACGCCCGAGCCTAGCCTCGGGCAAGGGCAGCCGACCCTGAGGTGTTTCCGTCTCGCCCGAGGCCCCCTTTTTTACGGCAGACGCATCTCCGGCTCGCCCGAGGCCTTGCCTTCGTTAAGAAGCAACCCTGACTAAATCACCGCGTCGACCGACCAAGTCACTGGGGCATTTAACGCAAAGAGTGAGACTGACGGGCAGCCAGGCTTGGCCAAAAGCGCCATAGGAAGCTCCGCCCGACCCAGGGCTCGGACTTGGGCTAAGGCCCCGGAAGACGGCGAACTCCGCTCCGCCCGACCCAGGGCTCGGACTCGGGCTAAGGCCCCGGAAGACGGCGAACTCCGCTCCGCCCGACCTAGGGCTCGGACTCGGGCTATGGCCCCGGAAGACGACGAACTCCGCTCCGCCCGACCTAGGGCTCGGACTCGGGCTAAGGCCCCGGAAAGACGACGAACTCCGCTCCGCCCGACCTAGGGCTCGGACTCCTGCCCCGGCCTCTGCCGAACGACCTCCGCCTCGCCCGACCCAGGAGCTCGGGCTCGGCCTCGGCCATGCAGGACAGACTCGACCTCGGCTTCGGAGGAGCCTCCACGTCGCCCGACCTAGGGCACGAGTCCGCCACAGTCAACAGGAAGCGCCATCATCACCCTACCCCGAGCCGACTCGGGCCGCAGAGAACAGGACCGACGTCCCATCTGGCTGGCTCCTGCCAGATAGGCAATGATGGCGCCCCGCTGGATCCATGACGACGGCGGCTCTCAGCTCCCTTACGGAAGCAGGAGGACGTCAGCAAGGGCCCAACCACTCCGACAGCTGTCCCTCCGCCAGGCTCCATTGCTTCTCCGACAGCCACGACGCCACACTAGCTGGGTGCCAAGATCTCTCCGGCTGCCACCTTGGCATGTACTTAGGGCACTAGCTCTCCCCCGCTAGACACGTAGCACCTTGCTACACCCCATTTGTACACCTGGATCCTCTCCTTACGCCTATAAAAGGAAGGACCAGGGCCTTCTTAGAGAAGGTTGGCCTCGCGGGAACGAGGGCAGGGGCAGGCGCTCTCTTGGGGCCGCTCACTCCCCTCACCCGCGCGGACGCTTGTAACCCCCTACTGCAAGCGCACCCGACCTGGGCGCGGGACGAACACGAAGGCCGCGGGAATCTCCAACTTCCTCACGACCCGGCTCCGGCCACCTCGCTCTCTCCCCCCTTCGCGCTCGCCCACGCGCTCGACCCATCTGGGCTGGGGCACGCGGCACACTCACTCGTCGGCCTTGGGACCCCCCGGTCTCGAAACGCCGACAGTTAGTACTCAAAACAATTTACTATGGTCGGATACATACCTTTTTCTTCGATATGCACTTCTCACTCATTTAGCACATAAGAGTTCAAAACAATGTGTTGGGCATCTAATCACCAAAACACTTATAGAAATGGCCCAAGGGCACATTTCTCTTTCATTAGGGTATTATCTCACATCAAGGGCCCAAACCCATATAAATCTTTTTGTCTCTCATGCCCTAACTTTCAACTCTCGATCTTGCAACATACCCTGTATATTCACTAGCAAACAATCTTCGATAGTTCGTGAGCTAGGTAGGGGAACATGGAGATTAATCAAGAGTTGTTGGCATCTATGAAGTTTGCACCAAGAGACAAATTCATGTTTGGTTCCTTACATTTCATCACCAAGATTATTGGCAACCACACCATCTATAACATCGGGCCTGTCTCACACCCTCTAGTACTGTTGGTGCCATGTGATGAAGATTAGTATGATTCAACCACCATTACAACTCCTTTGGATTGTTCTAATTCATTAACAACGACTCAGACTTGGATTCGACTCTAGCCCTAACTTTGACTTGAACTCGGATTCAATTCTACCCTTATGCTAAGTCATGGTAGACCCAAGCCCTCAACTACACCATATCAAGATGAGTGATGTGCTTCACAAGGAAACTCGTGGAAGAGCCAACATCATCACTGAATCGAGTCTTGGGTTTTTGGTATGAACAAGCGACATCGGGGGCTCAGCTAATAGCTTGGATTAACTAGGACCAGTCCAAACCTTGCCTCATGGAAGAGATCTTTGAGACAAATTCGATAGGCATTTTTGCTAGCAAGACCTATAGAACTATATCAATGCAAGGCACCAAGACCAGGAATGGGTACATCAAGAACCTAAAATACATTATCCTAAGCATGAAGGTTCTAGTTATGACCAATTCTAGCAAGAGACAACCATTGAAGGCCTCATACACTTGTGTAGAGCCAACTAATCGAACAACTTTAAGCTAATGGCAGTTGAGTCATATGATGGTCATACAAACCCTACCGAGTGGGTTGGAGTTTACTAGTTGCCTATCACTATTGTAGAAGGTGACTATTTGGTCATGGCCAACTACATACCCATGTGCCTTTGTACCTTAGCTAAGAAGTGATTATTTGGTCTTCCATCAAACTTTATTGACTCCTAGGGAGAATTAACTCATCAATTTATTAGAAACTTCAACATGACTTGTGACTAGGAGAAGACTCGGCACGACCTCAAGGAAGTCATTTAGAAGGAGGATGAGTAACTATGTGGTTACATCAAGCGGTGGCATGACATAAAATCCAACATCTCTACTATTCCAAATGAAAATTTCTAGGTTTCTTTGCTTATATAGTTGTACCCCTAGGACCCTTTAGCACTTTGCCCATCAAGTTAGGCATTAGACTTTGGTCTTGAAATTTAGAAGGTTTCCTTCATTCAAAACGTTGAGGAAAAGATGTGTCCATTGGTGTCATCAAACATACTTTGTTCTTCTCCTTTTGGTTGTTTATCGATTGCATAGTCAGTCAAGACTCTTGTCGGGGTCAATAGATGTTTTATTCGACTCAAACTATGCCTCAAAATGGACTAAGTGATTCTTGAGGACATCGATGATGGCGCTAAGAGGGGTGATTCCCTAAGAGAGGATGATTTGGCAAGGGTGTCATCACTTCATTGTTGTGCTAGAGGACATGATGGATCTTGATACCATGAAACTTCTTCCCCCATCATGTGGACATGAAGTATGCTTCCATATTCTCATCCTAATAGGTCTAATGATTCATGACTTGGTTGATTACTAGCTTGGAGTATCTATGAACATAGGGGTGATGTGTCCACAGAGTGACCAATGCATGCATGTAATGGATAAGCGCTTTGTACTCGGAGACATTGTTGGTGGCCTATAAATAGAGCTAAAGGGCATAACAAAGCTTGTCTTTGTTCCATGATATGAGAAGAACCCAATCCTTCATGCCATGGAACATCATGGAGCCATTGAAGTATATGGTCTGATACTCCTATTTGATTAGGGTGGGTGGGACTTGGACATCTATCCACTCAACAACAAAATTGCTTAGTAGTTGAGACTTGGTGGTAGAACATGGGAAGTAAGCAATATTTAGCCCCTTGAGTACAAAGCCCCACTTGGAAATACAGCATGAGAAGTGGTTGATGATATCCCCAAAGGTGCTTGAAGACAACACCACGATGTTGTTTTTGTCGAAGTAGTGAAGCAACATGTATTTGGCGATTGGTGATAAGCATGACATAGAGCAACTTTTGAACCTATTGGTATTAGATTTTAGAACTGGAGAGCACCTCGCTAATAAAGTATGCTAGCCTCTAAAACTTGAGAACATTCCCATATTCTTCTCAATTAACCACAAGTGTCATGCTTGCCACATGCATCATTGTTTTGATGTATAGGAGTATGTTCTTTTCCATGGATAGGGATAACAACACCACAAGAGTGATCATGAAATGTTTTGGCTAGTCAAGGGTTGTTAGTATTTTTAGTTTATTCCAATACTCAAACCACTTCAAGAGTTTGTATAAGGGCATCCTAAACTCCTTGAGGCATGAGATGAATCAACTTAACATGCCAAACATCCATAGAGCCTCCATGATCCTTTAAGGTTCTTAATGGACTCCATGCTCATAATGGAGGAGAACTTTTTAGGGTTGACTTGTATGTAATTCTTAGAGATAATGATATTTACCAACTTTCCTAAGGGGACTACAAAAAAGAATTTTTCTATGTTAAGCTTAATCTAGTTGACCCATATGTTCTAGAAGGTTTTCTCAATGTCAATCACGAGTTGATTGGACTTATCGAACTTTACCAAATTGTCATTGATGTACACCTCCAAGTTTAAACAAATTTGCTCCTTGAAAGCAACATGTAGAATGTTGGTGAAATGTTGGCTTGATGTTTCTTAGTCTAAAAGTAACATGTTGAAGGATCCACAAGGGGTGATGAACAAAGTCACGAGTTGATTAGCTAGGTTCATCACGAGCAAGAGGTGCCTAGAGTACGAGTCCAAGAAGAGATTTTCACACCTTTCTATTGAGTCAACCACTTAACTGATGTCCAACAAATGAAACAAATCCTTTCAGTATGCCTTTTTGTACCTTGTGTTCAACACACATCCTCCATATACCAGTCTTCTTGAGTAGGACAACATTTGCCAACCACTTTGGGTATTGTACCTCCCTAATGACACCCATTGCTTGTACCTTCTTCAGATCTTCTCTCATTGTCCTCTACTTCTCTTTGTCGAAGTGGTGGATTAATTGTTGGAACAATTCACTTCTGATGTGATAATAAGGCAATGTTTAGCTACTTCCCATGGTATGTTAGGCATGTTCAAGGTCTTCCATGTGAAAACATTAGCATTTTTACCTAGAAATGCCACAAGGTGTCATTCTAGCTTCGATAGCAAGTTGGCACCCATATGGATGAACATGTTGGGACAATAGGGATCAACTCCAGTTTTCTTAGTGTCTTTCACCAACTTGAAGGAGCTCATTGAGTTTCCCTTCTTCCCATGTGAGGCTTCCTCCTTCAATTGGCACATAATATCAGTGAGGTTAGTAGAGCGACTACCACAACCACATGGATCGTCTCCTCCTACTTATATATGTAAGCTTCCCACATGATGGAATTCATGGTTATGACCCTATTGAGACTAGGCATTTTAAGTTTTAAACAAGTGTAGTATAGAATGCACATGAATTTTGTGTAGCATGGTCACATGAGAAATGCATGATAGTGACCCAAGAAGTCTACTACCTCAAAGGTGCAAAGCTCCTTGTAGAAATTCTTTGGGTCTCCAAATGTAATGTGTAGTTAGATCCTTCCAATGGGCCTGAATTGTGTAACAACTATGGCTGCAAATGTCATGCTTATCAGAGCAACCCCATTTAGGTAATGGAGATTACTATAAAGGCCTTGAGGTGGCACTACAATGATGGGATATTGTGCTCCCTATCTACTTATCGAGGGTGATGCTAAGGAAGCATCAGGTCTCCTAAATATTCTTATTAGTACTTGGGGTCAAGCGTGTCAGACATTTTGCACATAGATCGCAAGTGGTGGCCGCCATGTTGTATGCCACTCGAGAGAAACGTGTTGGTCTAGGAGCCCCTGTCATTGTTGACTTAGCTTAATGATGTACATGCAATTAAGTGCAATGCTTGCCTCTTAGTGCTCCATCTTCTCCTTATTCATCTTAAGCTTGATGTGTTTGGCCTTGCGATTAGTTTGTTGGGCTTTGAAGTGCTAGTCCTTCTCTTGAAGGTAGATGGCTAGATTATCCAAAGTTACATCTAGGGGCATGACCCTACACCTTAGGCACATTGAAGAAATGATGCTCTCCTTTTAGATCGAAGGCTCAAAGCACTTATGCCTTAAGTAGTTGTTTGCCACATCAGAGTCATACTTCTAGTCCGTCCCCAAGAGTATCTCCAAAAATGTGCATAGCAAGGGGATTTCACTCCTGGTGGCTCCGCTAAGGACGATGCCACAAGGGGCCTCATGGCTCATGAACTCGTTCAAGCTAAAACATCGTTGCAATATTCTTGACCCCATAAGGGACATCTGAAATGGTTTACCAGAAGCAAGGCCAATGGTAACACCTTGTCAGTGGTAATATAATGATGGATGATAGCTAGACTATAAAACATCTAATGATTCTCTAGCATAGTGGGGTTTGGGCCTAGACCAAGGTGTATCTGGCATGGCAACACCTCCATGTCAACATGTAGGAAGCTTGTTGTTGTGTGATGTTTGGGATTTGCTATCCTCTAGTGAGGCTCCTAAAACAAAGAGCTTGATGCTATGATCAACAATGTAGTCAAGACTTTAGAAGCTAAGAGCCTAGTCAAGGGTCAAGACGTTCCCAATGGAGATCATCTCGTTGGAGGAGTACATGTTGCTTTCAAGGTTAATGCCTCTAGCTTTGGTAGATAGAATAATGGAGCAGCCACTAAAGGGTGATCATCACAGATGATTACAACCTACTTGGTCACCAACTATTGTGGGTTCATTTCCTAAACAACCATCTGGTTGTTCAACGTGGGTTGATGTGCATGCATCTGTCAACTTAAGAACTAAAAACATAATGGGTTTATCCTTGTTTGGGTGTCTAAGACATGTCTAGTAGTAGTGTTCTTCATGTTGGGAGTGTCATGCTACTCTAAGTTTTGATTTATCTAGATCCAATGAATTCCCCTCCTAGCCCCTCAGTTGTAGCCATTGTAATGCCTTATATCTTAGAGGTTTGTGGGAGTAGAAGTTGTATGCTTTCTCAAGGTTTCCTAGGTTTTATTTCATTATACTTTAATCTTCCCCTATTCTATCCCATAGCTAGGGGCCAATGACATCCCAACTGCTCCCTGACGACTCCAACCACTATCTACTGCTAATCATTTGGTGTGTCTACTCTGATCATGCCTTACCTAAGTGTGCCTTCTCATAAATTGCTTGATATGCCAATCGTCTATCACCTCATGGAGGTGGGCTATCATCTAGGCCTAGGATCTTCTTCTATGCAGCTACATATGGATTGTTTTCATGGTGTTTCATGCCCTAGGCATGACCTTATCCCAAGAGTGGCTGCTTTGGAGATAAATGGTCACCTATCGCTCTATTTATTTTCTTTCCTATCTAGCTTTTGATGCATGTACTTTACATGGGATATTCCTAGCATTTCTCCGAGTGTGAGCTTGGCTCAAGCCAAGGCCAGGGGGCTATGGGGGCACTTGCATGGTATGGGTTCCCTTGGGTCAGGAAATTCTTATTCTTAGGTTGATCTCTCTATATTGTAGCAAAGCAGTGTTGTGTTCGCAATCACGTGTGAAGATAAATGTTGTACTTTGGAGTAGAAGGGCACTGATACATTGGCAAGCTTAACAATTGCCATTCAATTTTTTTCAATATCTTCATTCAAATGATACTCTATCTCAATCATATCTCTGGTTAAATTGTTTCGTTCTAAGTTAATAGAAGAGTTTTTTTGTTGGACTTTTTTATTGAGTCTGTTATCCATGTAAATCAATATAGTTTTGGTTTAACAGTCCAAACATGGGATGTAGGAAAATGGGAAAACAAGAACTTCGTGCATGCTTACTATTAGAAAAATATTACACATCATGAAAAGCACTTGTCATGATTATTAATGATATGGAATATTTATTTATTTATACACAGAAGCTGAATCCTGGAGCACCCTTGGCTGGTATGACACCAGAGACTTACCCGATGTGTCAAAAGAAGAACTAGCTTTCCTCGATGGTACTCTAGTTCATGCTACTACATGTTGTGTTGTCTACAGAACCTCTATTTACATTATATTTAGTATTCCTTATAAATCTAGTTGCTTACTTTATTACATGGGTGAGAAAAGTTGCAAAGGGCACTAATGGAAACAAAACATACTATCTGATGAATTCGTCTGCTTTTCATGTACCATGTATTAGTCGATGAAATATTATTTATAAATTAGCATGTGTTTTGGTTAATTTTTATGGCTATCTTTATCTACTTTTTCATCTCCTTTTTTATTTATGTTAATCCATCTATACAAGTTTATCTTACAAATGAAAACGTCTAAATCCAAATGAATAAAAATAACTTCCTTCTATAAAGTTGGGATTGATTAAAGAAAATTGTCATTGATTTCATAGTTGCAGAAGAAAATTTCTTGCATGGAATTTCTTTGCTACATGTTGCTTTGATTTAGAAAGGGAAGTCCTACATTCTACATATCCACATTGTCGGTACAATTGTGCTTTAGAAGGAAAATTTTCTAATGTTTCAGAAATTTGTAGAAGTCAGTAAGTGGAAACTTGGAGATTTTGCTAAGTGCGTGAGTTCTCCTTTCAAGTTCTTCAAATTTTGTTTGAGAGAATAGGGTTGCTTTAGGAAGTCTTAGAATTTAATTAATCAAAGTATATACTAAATCATAATAATGGTTCTTGAAACTTATATACAGACTGTGGCGGAACTGCCCGAATTATTCCAACTTAAGTGCCTAAGCCCTGCCTTAGAGGCTAGACCACACTTAAATGGGAATAACCCGTCAATCCCTCGGATCTAGTCCGACACGGCCACTGACAGGATCAAGTACCACAATCTCACTCGATGGTGAGTCACAGAGCAAATACAATAAAGCATAAAACCATGCATGGAAGAGTATTAAATTATTACATCACCATTGTCATCATCGGAGTTTTCGCAAAAGTAACCATCATTGTTTTGAAGTGCAGCGGGAATAAACTAACGATAAATAAATGGAGAGACGGGGAAGCCTGTCCCATCACTCCTCATGCTCCTCCTCAGCCGAGGCAGGGTCCCACTCGACAGTCCAACCCGGTGGCAGGGTGGATGGCCAAGTCACTCCAGCAACCATATCCTCCAGAGAACCTGTAAAATTATGCCACAAGCAAGGCTGAGTATACTAATACTCAGCTAGACTTACCCGGTGTGAGGAGTCTATACTCCTCTACCTCTAGACATGCAGTTGTTTGGCTGTGGGGTTTGGTTGCCAAAAGCACTAGCTGAGTTTCTAAATCAAGATTTTAACTTTGTCAAAATTAAGTGTGACTCTCTTAAGGCTAAAAGTGTACTATCTATTCATACATAGTAGCAAGCATTTTTAGCAATCAACATCTTGTATCATCTCATCACAGTTCCACTTGTTACTCAATGCAGTACAATGGATCAAGCAGTCTCATTAGCTGCGAGAAGCAGACGATTCGAATCGAGTTTTTATCCTTGCAAGGCAAACCTAAACATACGACATGTAGGGGCACTCCATCCCCACACACATCAACCGTCCCCATCGATTCCCTGGCAACAGATCAGGGCTCACCGCCTTGGCGTACAATGCCTCACTGACCCCGACTAGGCCGTCGTGCAGTGACCGCACTTGTACCCACCATAACCGGAATGGGAGACTACGTCTCAGGTCGTGTGAGGAGGTATGTCTGCGGGCAGGTTCACTCAGGTACTAGGCTTACCGATTTACCATATTTCTCGGCATATGTTTAGTACGTTCAAACGCTTGACACAGGTATCCGCACGTTAATCCTTATTTCCATTTTACCTCGTAGACCACGTATCCCCATGGATCCGTGTCCACATACCAACACCAATGTGATATGAAAGGTGGTTACAATCAATGTCCTGACCTCGCGCGAGTGCTAGAAAAATCACTCGACTTCTACCGAGATCCTACTTAATAAAGCAGCTACTCGTCTTAGCATACTAGTATTCATCTCAATGGGGTTCCTGAGATCATGCAACTAGGGTTTCAAACAACTCCTACACTTAAGTGCACAAACAATCCTACAATCATTAAGTGTAGTAAAATAGCATAAATAACAGGTTATGCATAAAACCGGGGCTTGCCTTCCAAAGCAGTGGCAGGCAGGTCCTCTGGTGCAGGCTCTGGTGCTGGGTCTGGGGCAACCTCCTGGGCAGCTCCTTGCTCCGGCACGAGGATGTACTCTCCGTCAGCAAGATTACAGTCTATCGAATGCAATGAACATGTATGTTACAATTATGCAAGATTTAAGAACATTAAGCTACAGAAATTAAGTCAAGAGTTAACTTAGGGTTCCTCGGCTATGTGGGTCTCCTAGTGGTATACATAGGCTTATTACCTTTTAGGTTTAGGTTTTCTTTCAGGATAACACATTGGATTTGTATTGCCTCTATGGATTTCAGTGGACAATTTATAAAGGTCTTAGGAGGACATTAAATTCCTTCACCCATTTTCCTTTCTTAATTTCCATCTAGGGTTTCTAGTAGGGGTTTGAACTATGACAGTAGTTTAAAAATTTCCAAAATTTTTGTAAAAATTACAGTGGGTTGTCACTGGCTATTCTAGCTTGTTTTGATAATTTGAGGCTTAAAGTGCAAAAGCTAGCCTTTAAACAAAAATAACAATAGTTAGGCAAAATGGGCCACTTTACACTACAAGTCTTTTATTAAAGTGGGTTCTGACCTAATGGTTATTTTTGCTGGCCTCTATCAGTGATAAAAATCTCTTGTACCAAAAATGACAGAGAGCCACATGATGGTTAATTAATGGTGGATTTTTAAACTTTGGTGCAAAAAGGGTGATTAGAACTAACTTGTTATTTGAAAAATATCAAACAACAGATTTCAGATTTTTCTTAAGTTCTTATTATCAACACATTAGTTATCCTAAGGTTTGGGGAGGTTTCACCTTAGGGGTATTTTTGTAGGGTTTTTCTAAGTTATCCCTATTTTCTTCATTTAAAAGGTATCTTTCTTATCTTACACTACAACAGGGTATGATACATTTTTCCAGTGAACTATATTAACTAAGTATCTCAACAAAAATAGGGGTTCCCTCTGGTTCAGTATTTATGTCACTTTTTCTATTTTTCTTAACCTTAAGCATATTATGGAATAAGGGGTTAAAACTAACTTAATGTAATGGACAGAAAGGTTTAACATTTTTAACTAGGTCAGTAGGTAGACAATAACTTCTCTAAATTTTTCCAACTCTAGTTAAATTTTCCCTCACACCCGCGGTCCCTCCCCCAACCAAAACAGTAACCGCGGGAAGGAAAGAACGGCGCGGCTTACCGGCGGCGAGGGAGGTCCGGCGAGGTGGTCAGTGACGTTCGGGAGGTTGCGGCGGTCACGTCGATGTGCGGGTCGTCGCTGGAGGTGGTCGGAGTCACGCTGGCCACGAGCGCAGGCGGCGGGGGTCGACGGCGACGCCTGCTCCGGCCAAACCACGGCGGCAGAGTTCAATCAATGGGCACGAGGAGCTTCACGGGATGACACAGAGGCCATACGCGCAATGAATCGGAAAATGGTGAAGGGGTTTACCCGGTCCACGTGCGCCGGTGAGCGTGATTCGGCTACTCCGGCGATGCAGGCCCTCGGTTCAAGCTTGAGCAAGACTCACGGCTTCACCAGGAAGCTAACTGAGGGCTTGGATCGAACGGAGGGGGACTGGAGAGGGGTTGGCCACGGCGGTGGCTTTCGGTTGGCACTGGCGGGTCGCGGGGAGGTCGCCGGAGGCGATGGCTGGCTCGGGCAAGTCCGGCGAGGTACGGATGAGGTAATGGGGAAGGCAACCGAGCGCTGGGGCGGGTTTTATAGGCGCGACTCAGGCGTGGTCACGGGCTGCCGCGGGCGCGCGGGGGTTCGCGCACGGGCGTGCTCTGAGCGCGCCCCCGAGTGCCAGCTCGCGTCGAACACGTGGAGGGTTGCGTCTGCCAAGGTTCAACGGCCGATTTGAGCGCCATGGCGTGCATATCTTGGCAAAGTCACTGTGTACGGTCACTTCTCTGCTCCAAATCCTACCCTTTTGCTGTGAGTTCCAAGTCGAGATATGGTCAGGGCAGGGAGATAGAGAGGGGAGAAGTTTGCTGTGTCAGCTGGGTCCAAACCGAGACAAAAGAGGTGTCAAGTCGTGTCTAGCGCCCTAGGGTAGGTGTCATCTCTTGCCAGGGTGTTCTAGGGTTAATTTGGCGCCATTTTGTTAATTGGGTCGACTGGTTTTGAAAAGGGAATCAAGGTGAACATGAGGGATCTTTGCTTAAGGGTTGATTTTTGACTTAGACAAAATCTGCATTTTTCCCTTGTGTTCAACCTTTGGTGATCTTTTTAGGACTCTTCTGAAAACTTTTTGGGGGTACCTCCTTACTATTAATTGTAGGTTATTAAGTATATTACAACTTTTATATTTGACCCAAACCATGATCATGATGTTTACATGACCTTTTGATCATGGCTTCAATCAAGGGTATAATTGCCTATGGGGGTTTTGTTCTAAGATTTTGGGAGATCCCTACTTAGATGTGCATTACAAGCTAGGGCATGATATCCAAGATAGTTTTGCACTTGATTAGGACCTTGAACTCCAAGATTGAGATACTTTGCCCACATTTCTCTATGTAACTATGGGTTAAAAGGGGTAACCCTGGGGTGGACACCCTGAGTAACACCTAGGGTGTTACAGCCCTCCCCCCTTAAAGGAATCTCGTCCCGAGATTTCAGGTAAAGTCCCTTGGAGGGATGCTTTGAAGGTGTGTTGGTGCTACTTTCCCTTTAAACTCAAGTTCCACTTTCCTACTGCTCTTCGAATGTCATCCTCTTTGCAACTTCAGAAGGAAGCCCTTCTTAAGTTAAGTCCATAACTTAGACTATCCTTGTTATTTAAGTTTTTCTTATAATTGACTTCAAAGGGCAGGTGGGGGTGGGGTTTTAGGTTACATACCGATCCTTTTGGGTAGAAAGTCGGGGAAGCGAGAGCGTAGAAAATCCTCCGTCTCCCATGTAGCTTCTTCTGCTGAATGGTGACTCCACTGAACCTTATACATTCTGATTGATCTTGCCCGAGTTGATCTTTCCTTTTGGTCCAATATCTTGACGGGGTACTCTTGGTAGGACAAGTCTGGTTCTATCTCAATGTCCGGCTCTGGTAGCACTTCAGTGGGTAGACGAACACATTTCCGCAGCTGAGATACATGGAACACATTGTGGACTGCTGACATTTGGGGTGGCAATTCCAATTGGTAAGCTACGGGTCCACAACTTGCTTTGATCTTATATGGTCCAATGTAGCGAGGGGCCAACTTGCCTTTGATCCCGAATCTCTGGACACCCTTGGTTGGTGATATCTTAAGGTAGACATGGTCTCCTACCTCAAACTGTAGAGGCTTCCGCCTCTGGTCATGATAACTCTTTTGCCTGGCCTGAGCAGCTTCTAGGTTCTTCCTGATGACTCTGACCTTTTCCTCTGCTTCAAGTACCAAATCTGGCCCAAAAATTTCCCTTTCTCCTGTTTGAGACCAATTTAGCGGGGTTCTGCATCTCCTCCCATATAAGGCCTCAAAAGGTGCCATCTTCAGACTAGATTGATAGCTGTTATTGTAAGAGAACTCTGCCAAAGAGAGACACTTGTCCCAGTCCTTTCCATAGTGTAGTGCACATGCCCGCAACATGTCTTCCAAAATCTGATTTACCCTTTCGGTCTGACCATCCGTTTGAGGGTGATAAGCTGAGCTTCGGATTACGTGGGTCCCGAGAGCTTCTTGCAGTTTCTCCCAAAAGCGTGCCACAAACAGTGCTCCCCTATCCGATATGATAGTCTTTGGGATGCCATGCAATCTTACTATTTGATCCACGTAAATTTCCGCGTACTTCTCTGTCTTGTGGGTGGTATGTACTGGCAAGAAATGAGCAGTCTTGGTCAACCTGTCCACAATAACCCATATAGAATCATGGTGCCTGGAGGTATTGGGCAATCCCATTATGAAGTCCATGCAAACATCCTCCCATTTCCAAGATGGTATGGGAAGGGGTTGCATAGGGCCTGCTGCTTTCAAATGACTAGCTTTTACCCTCTTCATCCTGGTCCACCAATACAAAGGTCTGAGATCATGGTACATCTTGTTGCTACCAGGGTGCATGGAAAACTTGGAAAGGTGAGCTTCATCCAATATCTTCTTTCTGAGCTCAGGGTTCTTGGGGACAACCAATCGATCTTCAAACCATAAAGTTCCCTTGCTGTCCTGGCGGAAACACTTGTATTTCTCTGCCTTCTGCTGGATCATTTCCTTGATGACCTGAACACCCTTATCCCCAAACTGTGTCTGAGCTATTTGCTCTTGCAATGTAGGCTCTACTGCGATATATCTCAATTCACCGGAAGGAACAACTTCCAGATTCAGCTTGCACAACTCATCACACAAGGTGGTAATTCTTGCATCCATGCTCATGCAATTACATTGGGCCTTTCTGCTCAAGGCATCTGCCACAACATTTGCTTTGCCGGGATGGTAATGCACCTCCAAATCATAGTCCTTGATCAATTCCAACCATCTTCTCTGCCTCATGTTCAGATCTGCCTGAGTGAAAATGTACTTAAGGCTCTTGTGATCAGTGTAAATGTTACAGTGAGCTCC
Organism: Zea luxurians; assembly: GCA_029449295.1. Taxonomy (NCBI): domain Eukaryota; kingdom Viridiplantae; phylum Streptophyta; class Magnoliopsida; order Poales; family Poaceae; genus Zea; species Zea luxurians. Next base: position 19,990,560 of record JAOPSE010000006.1, on the reverse strand, counting down.
CATCAAGTAGTGTCTCCATATCTTGAGGGCATGAACTACTGCTGCCAACTCCAAATCATGTGTCGGGTAGTTCTGCTCATGGGGCCTGAGTGCTCGGGAAGCATAAGCAATCACTCTATTCTCTTGCATCAAGACACACCCCAATCCGGTACCGGAAGCATCACAATAAACTTCAAATGGTTTGGTATTGTCGGGTTGGGCTAGCACTGGGGCTGTTGTCAATTGTTGCCTCAAGGTATGAAAAGCCTCTTCACACTTTGGACTCCACTCAAATTTGACTCCCCTCTTCAACAGTTCAGTCATTGGCTTGGCAATTCTGGAGAAATCCGGAATAAATCGTCGGTAATATCCTGCTAATCCCAGAAAACTCCTAATCTGCCTCACTGTAGTCGGAGGTTTCCAGTCCATCACTTCCTGTACCTTTTCAGGGTCGACTGATATCCCATCCTGAGAAATTGTGTGACCCAAGAATTTTATCTCCTTCAACCAGAACTCACACTTGGACAACTTAGCATACAACTGATGGTCACGAAGTCTCTGAAGCACAACATGAAGATGTTTAGTGTGCTCCGCTTCGTTCTTGGAATAAACCAGAATGTCATCAATGAAAACAACCACGAACTTGTCCAACTCTGGCATAAATACCGAGTTCATCAAGTACATGAAATAAGCCGGGGCATTGGTCAACCCAAAAGACATCACCAAAAACTCATACAGCCCATATCTAGTAGAGAAGGCCGTCTTGGGAATATCACTGGCACGGATCTTGATCTGATGGTAGCCTGAGCGAAGGTCAATCTTGGAGAATACCTTGGCTCCTACCAACTGATCAAATAGAACATCAATGCGGGGTAACGGGTACTTGTTCTTGATAGTCACCGCATTGAGAGGGCGGTAGTCAACACACATCCTCAAACTCTCGTCCTTTTTCTTCACAAATAAAGCTGGGCATCCCCAAGGTGAAGTGCTTGGACGAATAAACCCCTTGTCCAACAATTCTTGCAATTGTTTCTTCAATTCTGCCAGTTCCACGGGAGGCATCCTATAAGGTCTCTTGGAGATAGGAGCAGTCCCGGGTTGCAATTCAATGGCAAACTCAATATCTCTGTCAGGTGGCATTCCGGGCAATTCATCCGGAAAAACATCGGGGTATTCACAGACTACTGGGATCTTCCTTACTAGGGATTCTGCCATAACAAAGGCACAAGACCGGGTACCACTCTGGTTGGGTAAATACAAAACAGTCTCGCCATAAGCAGGGGAACGAATTTCAATGGCTCTGGCTGCAATGTCCAATATTGCCCGATGTTGGGTCAACCAATCAGTTCCCAAGATGATATCCACACTATCCAGTCCCAAGATAAGAAGGTCAGTTTTAATTATCAAACTACCAAACTTTATGGGCACATGCCTGCTGATTTGATTAGTGGCAATCCTGCCTCCTGGGGTTGAAATGGTAATAGCCCCGTTGGTGTGGTGAAAGGGCAACTGGCACTTGACACTAAATTTGGCACTGACAAAACTATGTGAAGCACCAGAATCAAAAAGAACAATAGCAGGAAAATTTAAAACTGTAAAGATACCGGTCATGACGGGTGCTCCCTCTGGGATGTCAACCATTGTAGTGAAGTTCAGCTTGCCCTGCCTCACTTGCACCTTTTGCCTTTTCCCTTGGTTCTGATTAACATTCTGCCCCTGCCTCTGCTGATTCTTGGGGCAATTTTTGGCATAGTGTCCAGTGCTGCCACAAGTGAAACACCTGTTATCATTGACCTGGCGGTACTGCTGCTGCTGATTGTTCCTCTGAGCTGGAAACTGGGCACGGTTGGGTGCCTGCTGCTGCTGCTGCGGTGGCCTGATCACCCATCTCCCTTGCTGCTGCTGAGGTCCCTTGTTCTGCGAGTCAGACACAATCCTGAAGCGCTGTGGCTGAGATGAAGGTCCTACCACAGGGGTCTTCCTCTTCTTCTCCGCCTGTCGAGCCAAGATGCAGTCCTCCTGGGAGATAGCCATGTTGACCAACTCATTGTAACTGTTGGCCCTGACGGTGTTGAGACGGTCACGGAGCTTAGTGCTGAGCCCCCTTCTGAACCTGTCTCGCTTCTTCTCATCCGTATCTGCATGATATCCAGCATACTGACACAAATCATTGAAGGCCTGGGCATATTGCAATACTGTCCTGTTGCCCTGGGTGAGTGCCAGAAACTCATTGAGCTTCCGGTCCATGATGCCCGCTGGAATATGATGCCCTCTGAAAGCGGCCTTGAACTCCCTCCATTCCACTTCTCTGCCTTCTGGCTGCATGGCAAGAAAATGGTCCCACCAAGTCCTTGCGGGTCCGCGAAGCTGCTGGGTGGCGAACCTGACCTTGGCAACCTCTGAGCAAGCCCCATGGAGCAGTGGAAATTTGGATTCCACCACCCTCAACCACACATCTGCATCAAGTGGGTCCTCTGCCCTGGTAAACAGTGGTGGCTGAGTACTAAGGAACTCCTGGTAGGTAGCAGCGACAGGGTGACGCTGATGGTCTCCACCATAATGCTGAGGTGGTGGCTGACGCTGAGCTAGCTGTCTCAGAATCTCATTCTGCTGGGCCATGAGCTCCTGCAGAGTGGGAGGCGGTGGCGGTGGAGGAACGTGCTCATTCTGACCGCGGCGCGCTCTCCCAGCCATCTGAAAAATCACATGGTTGCTCAATAACACATCTCCAAGCTTAAGGTTCAAACATGATAGGGGAGTTAAAGCAATTTGATAGATTCCAAATAAAACAAAACGGAAACATAAACCTTCCGTCCAAATTTAAACTACCATTAATCATCCCTGAACCTCCAAAAGAGTTTTAACATTGGTTACATCAATGATCAAAAGACTCAACTCTACCTAGCCTAGTACCCTAAGGGTGTAAAAGCTAAGCTAGCGACGAGGAGTCCAACTATCATCAACTTCTAGTACTAGTCTGGCATCTAATGAGCGAACGAGGCAACGCTGGACTCGGGGGAAGGTGGTCTTCCTGAGCCAGCGGTGTCTACACTGGAGGCAGGCTCATCTCCTCCCTCGATGTCCACGTCCTCGTCAGCCTCCTCATCATGGATCTCTTGGTGATGCATGTCCAGGTGCGCATTAGCCTCCGCTAGCTGCTGCTGGGTGTTGAGGAGCTGATCCTCGAGAATCTCGATGGTATTCTCCCTGGTGCGCACTAGCTCCTCCAACTCATGAATCTCATCAGTCAGCTGCTCCACTTGCAAATCTTTCTCCACCAGCTCCTGGGATAAGTCCACCACGAGCTCCTCCCTGTTGTCCAGGGTGATCTTGGTAGCCTCCAGTAGTGCCATCAACTGAGACATGGCCTCCCCACGCATCACTTGCAGGCGATACAGAGCGTTCATGCATCGTACCGACAAGTGAGCGGTGTGGCCTGGGTAGAGAGCCCAGATGTCCTTGGCATGCTCCACCCGATCCTTCCACATCGGGTCGTCCTCCTTTTCCGCGGGGAACAACCCAATGGGGTGGGTAGCCAGCTCTAGGGGATGGAATCCACAGAAGGTAGTCAGTCCATGCAGAGCAATAGCCTCAATGGTGTCCTCAGCCCGGTATCCATAGGACTCAGAGTCCAGTGAACGCCAGCCTGGCTGCAGGGGATGAGGCTCTAAAGTCATCCTCACCCTACAGCGAGGCACCCGGTGCTTCTCGAACTGCTGCACCGCGTACTGAGGGGGTGTCAGATATCCTGCCCCCTGAAGTACCTCCCACAAGATGCGGGGAAAACCCTCTCGTGCAAGTCTGTCAGTGTGGGTCAGTGCATCTCCATCCTCGGAGGATCCGTGGGAAGTCATCTGTGCACGGTTAAGCGAAAGTAAAAGAAAAGAATTACAAAAGAACAAGAAAAATAAAACTCAGCCTGTCTCTGATTATAAGAAAAAGGCATTGGGGACCTAGTTGGCGGTTATCTCATTTTTAAGTCCTTTTACTTAACTATCCACTTGTTTAGTTAAGAATGCATGCATGTGCGTCCTAAACGACCTCACAAGAAAATAAAAGGAATAGGGAAGAACTCCCATCCTGTAAAAGTGGCCTGTAGGGCCTAGTTAATTAGCCACCTAGCTACCCTTCTACAATCCTAAGGCTTCACGTCCTAGGTCTATCCTGCTCGCCCTACTATCTATCCAACATTGTTTCTATCAAGTTTTACTTTAGAAAAGGGATGGTATTCCTGTTTTATTGATTCCTCTGTGGTGGTACAAGCTCCGATACCAGCTGTGGCGGAACTGCCCGAATTATTCCAACTTAAGTGCCTAAGCCCTGCCTTAGAGGCTAGACCACACTTAAATGGGAATAACCCGTCAATCCCTCGGATCTAGTCCGACACGGCCACTGACAGGATCAAGTACCACAATCTCACTCGATGGTGAGTCACAGAGCAAATACAATAAAGCATAAAACCATGCATGGAAGAGTATTAAATTATTACATCACCATTGTCATCATCGGAGTTTTCGCAAAAGTAACCATCATTGTTTTGAAGTGCAGCGGGAATAAACTAACGATAAATAAATGGAGAGACGGGGAAGCCTGTCCCATCACTCCTCATGCTCCTCCTCAGCCGAGGCAGGGTCCCACTCGACAGTCCAACCCGGTGGCAGGGTGGATGGCCAAGTCACTCCAGCAACCATATCCTCCAGAGAACCTGTAAAATTATGCCACAAGCAAGGCTGAGTATACTAATACTCAGCTAGACTTACCCGGTGTGAGGAGTCTATACTCCTCTACCTCTAGACTTGCAGTTGTTTGGCTGTGGGGTTTGGTTGCCAAAAGCACTAGCTGAGTTTCTAAATCAAGATTTTAACTTTGTCAAAATTAAGTGCGACTCTCTTAAGGCTAAAAGTGTACTATCTATTCATACATAGTAGCAAGCATTTTTAGCAATCAACATCTTGTATCATCTCATCACAGTTCCACTTGTTACTCAATGCAGTACAATGGATCAAGCAGTCTCATTAGCTGCGAAAAGCAGACGATTCGAATCGAGTTTTTATCCTTGCAAGGTAAACCTAAACATACGACATGTAGGGGCACTCCGTCCCCACACACATCAACCGTCCCCATCGATTCCCTGGCAACAGATCAGGGCTCACCGCCTTGGCGTACAATGCCTCACTGACCCCGACTGGCCGTCGTGCAGTGACCGCACTTGTACCCACCATAACCGGAATGGGAGACTACGTCTCAGTTCGTGTGAGGAGGTATGTCTGCGGGCAGGTTCACTCAGGTACTAGGCTTACCGATTTACCATATTTCTCGGCATATGTTTAGTACGTTCAAACGCTTGACACAGGTATCCGCACGTTAATCCTTATTTCCATTTTACCTCGTAGACCACGTATCCCCATGGATCCGTGTCCACATACCAACACCAATGTGATATGAAAGGTGGTTACAATCAATGTCCTGACCTCGCGCGAGTGCTAGAAAAATCACTCGACTTCTACCGAGATCCTACTTAATAAAGCAGCTACTCGTCTTAGCATACTAGTATTCATCTCAATGGGGTTCCTGAGATCATGCAACTAGGGTTTCAAACAACTCCTACACTTAAGTGCACAAACAATCCTACAATCATTAAGTGTAGTAAAATAGCATAAATAACAGGTTATGCATAAAACCGGGGCTTGCCTTCCAAAGCAGTGGCAGGCAGGTCCTCTGGTGCAGGCTCTGGTGCTGGGTCTGGGGCAACCTCCTGGGCAGCTCCTTGCTCCGGCACGAGGATGTACTCTCCGTCAGCAAGATTACAGTCTATCGAATGCAATGAACATGTATGTTACAATTATGCAAGATTTAAGAACATTAAGCTACAGAAATTAAGTCAAGAGTTAACTTAGGGTTCCTCGGCTATGTGGGTCTCCTAGTGGTATACATAGGCTTATTACCTTTTAGGTTTAGGTTTTCTTTCAGGATAACACATTGGATTTGTATTGCCTCTATGGATTTCAGTGGACAATTTATAAAGGTCTTAGGAGGACATTAAATTCCTTCACCCATTTTCCTTTCTTAATTTCCATCTAGGGTTTCTAGTAGGGGTTTGAACTATGACAGTAGTTTAAAAATTTCCAAAATTTTTGTAAAAATTACAGTGGGTTGTCACTGGCTATTCTAGCTTGTTTTGATAATTTGAGGCTTAAAGTGCAAAAGCTAGCCTTTAAACAAAAATAACAATAGTTAGGCAAAATGGGCCACTTTACACTATAAGTCTTTTATTAAAGTGGGTTCTGACCTAATGGTTATTTTTGCTGGCCTCTATCAGTGATAAAAAGCTCTTGTACCAAAAATGACAGAGAGCCACATGATGGTTAATTAATGGTGGATTTTTAAACTTTGGTGCAAAAAGGGTGATTAGAACTAACTTGTTATTTGAAAAATATCAAACAACAGATTTCAGATTTTTCTTAAGTTCTTATTATCAACACATTAGTTATCCTAAGGTTTGGGGAGGTTTCACCTTAGGGGTATTTTTGTAGGGTTTTTCTAAGTTATCCCTATTTTCTTCATTTAAAAGGTATCTTTCTTATCTTACACTACAACAGGGTATGATACATTTTTCCAGTGAACTATATTAACTAAGTATCTCAACAAAAATAGGGGTTCCCTCTGGTTCAGTATTTATGTCACTTTTTCTATTTTTCTTAACCTTAAGCATATTATGGAATAAGGGGTTAAAACTAACTTAATGTAATGGACAGAGAGGTTTAACATTTTTAACTAGGTCAGTAGGTAGACAATAACTTCTCTAAATTTTTCCAACTCTAGTTAAATAGTGCAACCATTTTTCTTACTATTATTAAGCTTTTGGACAAAACTGAAAATAAATCAGAACCTTATATTTTTCTCTAGTACTTATGGGGTCTTATATTTTTCTTAGACAGGTTATATTATTTAGAGTCTGGCAAAATTAGTTTGACCAAATTTGGATAAACCAAATAGAAGTTATGGGTTTTTAAAGTTTATGTTTGAATTTAAATCAGGTTTTAATTAAGTTTTTCTGGAAAAGCAGTTTGCGCCGAGGCCCCTGAGTTTAAACTGAATCAAACCTCTCAGATCTGCCCTCGGGCTACTATTCATTTGAGTCTGTGACCTTTCACTTAACCCCCTGGGTTTCTCTCCCTCACACCCGCGGTCCCTCCCCCAACCAAAACAGTAACCACGGGAAGGAAAGAACGGCGCGGCTTACCGGCGGCGAGGGAGGTCCGGCGAGGTGGTCAGTGACGTTCGGGAGGTTGCGGCGGTCACGTCGATGTGCGGGTCATCGCTGGAGGTGGTCGGAGTCACGCTGGCCACGAGCGCAGGCGGCGGGGGTCGACGGCGACGCCTGCTCCGGCCAAACCACGGCGGCAGAGTTCAATCAATGGGCACGAGGAGCTTCACGGGATGACACAGAGGCCATACGCGCAATGAATCGGAAAATGGTGAAGGGGTTTACCCGGTCCACGTGCGCCGGTGAGCGTGATTCGGCTACTCCGGCGATGCAGGCCCTCGGTTCAAGCTTGAGCAAGACTCACGGCTTCACCAGGAAGCTAACTGAGGGCTTGGATCGAACGGAGGGGGACTGGAGAGGGGTTGGCCACGGCGGTGGCTTTCGGTTGGCACTGGCGGGTCGCTGGGGAGGTCGCCGGAGGCGATGGCTGGCTCGGGCAAGTCCGGCGAGGTACGGATGAGGTAATGGGGAAGGCAACCGAGCGCTGGGGCGGGTTTTATAGGCGCGGCTCAGGCGTGGTCACGGGCTGCCGCGGGCGCACGGGGGTTCGCGCACGGGCGTGCTCTGAGCGCGCCCCCGATTGCCAGCTCGCGTCGAACACGTGGAGGGTTGCGTCTGCCAAGGTTCAACGGCCGATTTGAGCGCCATGGCGTGCATATCTTGGCAAAGTCACTGTGTACGGTCACTTCTCTGCTCCAAATCCTACCCTTTTGCTGTGAGTTCCAAGTCGAGATATGGTCAGGGCAGGGAGATAGAGAGGGGAGAAGTTTGCTGTGTCAGCTGGGTCCAAACCGAGACAAAAGGGGTGTCAAGTCGTGTCTAGCGCCCTAGGGTAGGTGTCATCTCTTGCCAGGGTGTTCTAGGGTTAATTTGGCGCCATTTTGTTAATTGGGTCGACTGGTTTTGAAAAGGGAATCAAGGTGAACATGAGGGATCTTTGCTTAAGGGTTGATTTTTGACTTAGACAAAATCTGCATTTTTCCCTTGTGTTCAACCTTTGGTGATCTTTTTAGGACTCTTCTGAAAACTTTTTGGGGGTACCTCCTTACTATTAATTGTAGGTTATTAAGTATATTACAACTTTTATATTTGACCCAAACCATGATCATGATGTTTACATGACCTTTTGATCATGGCTTCAATCAAGGGTATAATTGCCTATGGGGGTTTTGTTCTAAGATTTTGGGAGATCCCTACTTAGATGTGCATTACAAGCTAGGGCATGATATCCAAGATAGTTTTGCACTTGATTAGGACCTTGAACTCCAAGATTGAGATACTTTGCCCACATTTCTCTATGTAACTATGGGTTAAAAGGGGTAACCCTGGGGTGGACACCCTGAGTAACACCTAGGGTGTTACAGCAGACTTCCCCTTTTCAACCATTATATGTCATACCAAACTAGGATACCACTAATATTAGGACAAAGACTTGATCTTGCTTTTATTGAAAGATTAAACAACAATACTAGTACGATTATCATCTTACAAACCACACAACAAGGTACAACGCAGATAACTAGAAATCACCTTCAGCATTGTTTAGAGCAAAATAATATTGCACTAAGTTATAACTACTCAACATAGTTCAATAAAATTTTAGACTAAAATGAACATATAAACATATTTGTCACACCCGGGTTCTAGGGGTCCAAAACCCGAGCACGAAATAATCACCATGTGTGCTAAGATCAAGTCTCACACATATGATGACACATGGTACAGAAACGAATGTCATATTACTAATATCAAAATGGAGTTCTGTACAAAATAGTTAAATAATTACATCATACGAAGACAACGATCCAGCAACCATAGTTGACTGGGAGACAACGACCTAGACCACTCACGAACTCATCACAGCGTCCTTCATGCGCCTCATCCAGTGGTACCTGTCCTTGACCTGGGGGATGTGAGTACAGCAAGGATGAGCTCATATGTTCATCGCTCAACAAATTGTGAGGAATAATGTGCATGAACTCACCAAAAGTGGGAGCTCATGTGAAGTGTAAGGCTTACCAAAGGAGATGGTTAAAGCTGAGCATTGCTTTTAAAGTTGGTCAAAAAATTTTTAACAGTTACTAAGTATAAGTAGATACCAACCCAAATAAGTAAGAGATCAAATTGATAACAACACCCACGATGCAATGCATATGACAAATTAAGTTTAGTTCCATAAATTAATCATATGAGAGTCTTGAGCTGCTCATGACAGCGAGCATGGCTGATATACCAGTTTTATACTCTGCAGAGGTTGCGCCCTTTACCCACAAGTCGTGTATCCTGTCTAGCCAAGGTTAGCTAGACCCTTAGACACTTTCGAGGTGAATGTCTAGGGATCCACTACGAGGCCTTCCACTAGCTTTAGAAAACTCGCTACAGTTTCTAGGAAGGTGTAACACCCACTTTGTAATTTGCTAGAAATAATACCAATAGAGAAACAATTTCTCTTTATGTGAGTTTGATCTTTATGCATCATCATATGTGAACATCATGCCCAAAAACAATTAATAAAAAGATATGCTACTAAATCATTGCATCATGCTGAATATTTTATTTGTGTGTGCATTTTTGTGACAACATATAATAATGTGAAAAAGAAATACATTAATACCCAAATGGGAATTTAAGATTTGAAAGAAATTCTAGTAATTTAGAAGGAAAAAGAAAATAAGTATTGTGTGGATAAAATAAGTAATTAAAAATATATTATTCCAAGACTAGATTTTGAATTTGTACAATTTAACCCAAAGCTGAAATTTATATTCAAATTCAAATCTAGATTCAAATAATTATGAATAAAAAAAAGAAAGAAGAAAAGCAGAAAATGAAGGAAAAAGGGGGAAAGAAAGGAATAACATACCATACAAAATATATCTATGAATAAATAACTTCTTCAAATTTGGTATGATCAAGTGGAACATTAAATCTGAATACAAATTCTGTCACCAAGTTGAATTTGAAATTCAAGATGAGAAAAGAAAACAGAAAATAAGATTAAAAGAAAAAGAAAAGAAGAAAACCCGCTGTTGGGCCGCGCCCTCACAATTCAGCCCAGCTCCCCACTAACCGCGCGGCCCAAACCGTGAAAACTGGCGCGTGGGCCCGGTCGTGCAGAGTCACCCTTCAAACCTTGTGGACTCGCTGTGACAATGCCAGGTGGGCCCCTGTGCACAGCTTCGATCATCCCTTTCCTCTGTCGATCATTGAGTCTGTAACAACCCACCGAAGCTTGCGCAGAGTCATTTCCGGCGTGGATCTCGGCTACCTTGGGCGTGGCGGACCCCCCTCCTTTCGTGGTGAGTATAAACCCATGTCACATGACCACTTTGCCATCTGTAGACCTTCGAAGCCAACATGAGAAAGAGATAGGGTGTGAGAAGGGTGCCACCGCGGAGCTCATGTCTCCACCGCCGTTGAACTTGAGCCGAGCCGCAGGAGAGCAGGCACAGCGGGGGTAGCGATCCTCGCCGTGTCTTCGCAGGTTGGGGCATGGTCGGGCTTCGACGCCGTGGCCGGATTGGCGCTGCGGGGGCCTGGGTGTGGTCCTCCGCCGCATGGTGTCTGGGTATTCCGCCGCCGGGCCACTGTGCATCGTGGATGGGGATCGTCGTGGCTTAATCACAGGTGTCGTCGCCCCCATTACGTCTTCCCTTCCCTCCACATCATGTAGCATCTCTCTGATTGGGTTTTGGGGCATTGTGTGACCAGCGGGGGGGTCGCTGGTGTCCGCGCCGCCGTTGGCTTGGGGGCGCCAACGCGACTGGGCGTTTGGGTGGAGAAGAAGAGGGCGCGACCGTTGATCTAGAATTTAACGGCACTGGTTAGGGCAGGGGGTTCGAAGGGCGCTACACCGTTGATCGACTGCTCTGCGGTTGAGATTAGATCTTCGGGGAAACGATTCGGTCGGAATAGCGTGGGTCCGTCCGATCTGGATCCCGTGACCCTGATTCAATCTCGTTTCATTAAACCACGGCCGCTAATTCCGGATCCAACCGCTATGGGCGCATACCGGTTCGCAGAGTGGGTAGTCTAATCTGAGCCACAAGATCTAGATCCTACGGGCAATAATAGAGAATACCCCTTCGTGGGTCCATTTTACTTAAGAGCCCCTCGGTTTCATTGAAATAAACCCGCCGTCCATTTTTACTATGCACTGAGTCTAAGATATCTTGCACAGAGCCCCCTGCTGTTCTCAGATTTTGAGGCCCAGTCCAGAACATAATAAAACTAGAGAAAATGATTTATAAATAGATTTCTAATAGGAAAATAATTGCTAGAGCTTCACTAATTCATAGAAAATGCATAAGAACTCCAAATTACTCCATTCCAGTTCCTGAAATTTTGTAATTTTATTATCTATCACCTAGAGCCTCTGTTATGTCATGAAAACATGTAAGAAAATTTAGTTCACACTTAATCCCACTTTAAACACATAAAACCTTTGAAAATCCATAACATAAAATTTATAACTCCAAAAATTATGATTTCTGTTCCTAGAATTTTATTTTAATGTGTAGATTATTACTGTGTATTTTGTTTATATGTTTGGTGTAATGTTAATTTCTCTATATGCACTGTGCTTGTTTGTATTGTGGCGAGTAGAAGAGCCCGTGACCGAGGATCCTGGTGAGCAGCAGGTTGAAGTAGCTGAGCAGGAGCTCATTGAAGGCAAGTTGTGCCCTTGACCACTTTTTACCTAATAATGCTCTTTAATATCACTCATCCATGCATAGGCTAATTTTGATGGGACCCAATAGGTCACCCTAGATTGTTTATCTCATTACCTTGTTCACCTCTGAATCACTTGGGTAGTTTGCTATTGCTTTACATAGTTTTGGGATAATCAGTTATTACCTCTATGTTCCAATTCTTTTTGTTATTCTATTTATGTTCATGTTGAGATCATTAATGTTAATTGGAACATAGAGCTTAACTTGAGAACCACGTGCCGCCACAAGGGTTTAATGGGACGCCCTTGGCTGACTAATTAGGAAAGCTAGTGGAAGACTACCTTACCCGAAAGGGGCAAGGGCAGTAGGGGAGTGGTCAGTGTAGGGAGGTCCTTGCTTGATTTTGCTGCGATGGCGGTCAGGCAAGAACCCTGCATTGGAACTTCCTATAAACTGTAGCGGGTTTTCGGAAGCTAGTGGAACTTTGTAAAGGCCTCGTAGTGTTGCCCTGCCGCGCTTCCTAGGTAGAGGTGTATGGGAAGTCGCGATCCCTTGGCAGATGGGTAACATGTCTTGTGGGTAAAGGGTACAACCTCTGCAGAGTGTAAAACTGGTATACTAGCCGTGCTCGCGGTCATGAGCAGCTCAAGACTCTCTGATGTTTAAATTATGGAACTTAAATTCAATTTTGTCATTTGCATTGCATGGGTTATTATTAATTTTGTTCTATTACTTTACTTATGGTTTGGTATTTACATATACTTAGTAACTGCTAATAAAATTTTGACCAACTACTTAAAAGCAATGCTCAGCTTTAACCCCTGTCATTGATTAGCCTTACACATCACATGAACTCACCCCTTTGTGAGTTTATGTCCACTGGTTCCCCACAACTTGTTGAGCTATGATCATGTGTGAGCTCACCCTTGCTGTCTCACACCCCCCACAGGAGAAGAGCAGGTGGTTCAGGAGGAGCCACAAGGCGAGGAGTATGATCTGATCTAGGTGGCGTTTCTCAGTTGACATTGGCGCCGACGATCCTTAGTTCGTTTTATATTTATTCTATTATTTTGTAATAAGTCTTCCGCTATGTAATAAGTACTCTGATTATTATGACATTTATCTCTATACACTCTGTTATTATATATGTTGTCTTCTTGGCGCATGTATGAGATGCACCTGGCTTTGTTCCTTAAAGCCGGGTGTGACAGAAGGGCAATATAGGAATCCCTCATCCGAAAAGACATCACAGCATGATTGACCTGAGAACCTCCCTATACGCAACTCTCCTACTGCTCTTGCCCCTTTCGGGTAAGGTAGTCCTCCACTAGCTTTCCTAATTGGTCGGCCAAGGGCGTCACATTCCACCCTTGTGGTAGCACGTGTTTGTCAAGTTAAGCTCCATATTCCAATTAACACAATGATCTTTTCATGAACAATAATTAAAACAATAGTATAATTGGAAAATGATCATAATGTAACATTAATCCCAAAACCAGATAGAGCAATAGAATAACTACGCAAAAGTTCAATGGTAAACAAGGTGTGAGATAAACAAGTCTAGGGAAACCTATTGGGTCCCATCAGATTAACCTGAGCATGCCATAGTAATTAACAGGAACATTATTGGGTAAAGAAAAGTGCTCAAGGGCACAACTTGCCTGTAACTCGAATTTCCAGGTACATCACCAAGTTGGTCTTCAGTGGCTCGTAACCTCGCTGCTACTCGTAGCACTACAAACATAGTATAGGCAAAATTAACATCACACCAAACATAAGAACATATTGTATAATAATGATCTACACATCGTAACAAGATCTTGGGTTCGAGAACCACTAAAATCGGAGTTATGGTTAGAAAGATATGATTTTCCGAAGATCTTCGTGGTTAAATATTAAACTATATTATAAATTGGTTAATATACATCATATGAGAAAATGTACTCTAAATAATTGATTCAACTTTAATCTAGATTATAACTTGTTTAGAAACCATATTACAGTCAAATTATAATTATAGACATGTCAATCCTTGATTAGTAAAATAAATCTACTATTCATAGGATAAACAAATATCTAATTATAAAAGTATGTGATATAAGAAAATAAGGTTCGCTACTGTGTAGACAATTTTATTACAAACCCAACGCAACTGGAATAAACTAAACCGGAGTTAAATTGAATAAGTTATGAATTTTGCAAAGTTGCTACAGCGTAGGGGTACAGACACATTCTGGCCGATGGATCATGAATCTATGGTCACAGTTAGATCATAGCCTTCACGAACCGATACACAGTTAGGGCCCTCCGATCCAGATCGAACGACGCATATTTGTGGCAGAACCTCCCAAGTTATTGGGCCCACATGCACCTGCCCTTGTCTCAAAGACCTCAGGCCGCTATGCATGTGCACCAGATAACTTAACAGGATCCGTCTGAGTGCCCCAAGGACACTAGACAAACCACTTATAACCAGGATCGCAAAATTAAGTAAACACAAATCATACACCAACATTTTTGCAGCGGAATTTCTTTATTACAAAAGGTTGCAAGTTACAACCAATTTACATTATCTTTATCGGAGTGGTTACAAAGTGATTCAAAGAAATAAACTTTGAAATGTTATAAATTATTTATAAGTTTGAAATATATGCTAGCTCAATGACAATCCTCAATAAGAAGTATAGAAGAAGTACTTAGACTTATAAGAAGGTCGAGCCCACTAGCGCTTAACACCATCCACAGCAGCACAAGTCTAGTACCTGCAACAACATGGGTTCAAAAACCCTGAGTATGAAGTGTACTTTCGCAAGTCTTACCCGTCTAAGGAAAGAGACTCTCAAGGATATGCTGGCTTTTATCAAGAATCAAAGACTCTGTTTGCAGAAAAGCTTACTATGAGTGGATCCGTAAAAATCCATTTTTATTTGTCAGGTTAAGTGAAGTTACCTGCATCTAGAGTTCTTTCTATCCTAGTTCAAGCACTTGGCCTATACTAGCCATCTTTTTATCATCCCTTCAGTTCACTGGATTGCTACGTGTAGGGCAGTGACCAAGTCTTCATGTCCGAGAAGTAACGGCGATCCGAATCGATTAATTCCTAGCTAGGGATCTCCATCCACACGACATTTGTAGCACTGAACCCTTGCATATGTCAACTCGCTACCGGATTTCTTAAGACCAGATCGGGTTCACGCCAACCGAGAGCACAGATACACCATTGTCCAGCCTCTTGCCATGGAGGGTACACACTACTCTCGCCATCTCTCCACTCCCATTGTGTGTTGGCCTTTCTGGTATTAGTCTGCACGAGGCAAAGCTTACCCATGACGAGGCATGTGGCTAGTTAAATGGTCCTCAATCATCAAGCCTACATCGGTATGGTCCTTAATTGACTTAGACAGAGACACTACACCGAGACTTCCTTCTCATGCAACTCACCCACCCGGTCTCGTTTTAATCATTTAAACCCCAAAGTTTGGTACCTGGCAGAGGTACATCTTTTCCGATGTTGAACCCATCAAGGCCCTGATGGATCCACCATCACAAGTTTTTCTTTGTAAAAATTCCCATCCAATCTGAAGCATCACCTTTTGTTTTAAAACAAAACATTTTGTTTTTCTAAAGCAAGGCTAAGCATCATAAAATCCTTTTTATAAAAGGGAGTCAAGGAAGGGTGATCAATTTTCCAAGGAAGGAAATGCATCAATTGTTTAGCACAAAACTCCTATCACCTAATGCATCAAACAAGGTGATAAAGATTTTAAAACACAAGGAATGGGATAATGCACCAGGGCTTGCCTGGAATAACACTAGGTTAGTGTTTGTTAGATGACCTCCACTTGGTGACCATCCTTTGTCTTGGCACTTGTTTAGTTTATCCATCTTCAGGTTCGTCCATCAGCATCATCTGGTGGAGAAGCTCACGCGTTACATCAGCTTGGGGTCGACTTGGGTCGTCTTCCGCATCACGTGATTAATTATCGTACCTAATTGAAATGCATGATGCACATGAATGCATTTAGACAGGAATATCACAAACCTAAATAGTGCTACACGATAGCGAACTAAACACCTATAGCAAGACATCGCAAATCTAGTACGAAAATACTAGATATCGATATCACATTAAAACTATATCGATGGCATTCTAACTTTAATCGGATTTAACAAAAATGCGTGCCAATAATAAATTTAGCTCAAAACCACTACACTGATTAACGAATACTGATTCGGCTTTTCGTCGATCACACGTTAAATATCGCACTAATTTGGTTCTTCGCCAGCTTACTCCAACTAAACCTAAAAATCACTTTGAGGCAATGAACAACCAAACCGTCGCCACAAACACTCACTACTACCAAATTTATACTTGCAAATTTAACTAATGTCTAATACCGCCACAGACATTGCTACCATTCTAGACATAAGCCAATCATAATAATGGCATAATAATCAAGATATATTCATATATATATCAATCAGCAATTACAGTGATTGTTATCACTAAATATATAATATCATTATTACTATAGCGTCGACTCCATCGAAAACACCTTAAACCTAAATTTCACTGTACGACACAACTACTTTACAATTAAAAACGTAATCAGATTTCTATATGGAATGGGGTATATCACAACGTATCTTGTGACAAATAAAAGAATCATCGACCACCATCTATTTAATTCACCAATCAAATTAGCTGACAGGGTAACGAAATGGCTTACCAAAATTAAATCCGACTTGAAACCACGAAATCGATGGCGCCTTTCAGCTCTATCATTTCACTGAACACATGGTGAGTGCCGCATCGAATCATACTTCTCCATCCACAATGAGAATTCTTCGGCCACGTACTGATTTATTTCCTTCCGCGCCTAATCTTCTCGGATTTTTAGTGTAGGCGAGGATGACGATCGACGACTTGTTCGAGCTTTTTGTCGAGCACTTGGTGAACATCACGCTGCTAGTTTTGTCTTTCACCCGACCCTTGGGATTTCTTGATGACGCACGAAACGACGACAACCCACGATGACAAGAACAGGAAGGCTTGGCTGAGGCAGGATCCGAGCGGGTTGACGGTGAGCCGGGACGCGACAGATCGAGGTTGAGGCGCAGCAACTCCAAATCAAATTAGAAGGAGACCGCACAGGTTCTCACGACGACACATGATGAGGTGGACACAGAGCGAGCATGGCTGGTGAGTGTAGCCAGAGGCCGAACCACGGTCTGAATGAACGTCGACCACCATAGCTAGTGCCGAGCTGGGCTATTGCTGTTCCCAAGCATCCACGGCCAGCGTAGACAAACCATCCAAGCATGCAGGAGGCCACGCACAGGGGCTTACTGGCGATTGGATGTTGGCGGCGAACTGTCGGCGCGACGTGGATTGATAGACTTGGAGCTTGGGCGTCGGGACAGAGCAGATGCACGTGCAGCAAGCGGCATGGCCGAGCAGAGCGAGCACACAGCGGGGTCGGGCACGACACAAGAGGGCGAGCACCAGTGGCCATGGGCAAGCACAAGGAGATGGGCGACCGAGCACCTGGGGCGAGGTGGAGCACGGCCAGACGATGCAGGGCGCGATGGAGGGGCTTGGCTAGGGAGGGGCAAGCACCAGGGAGCTCCGGCGAACCTAAAGCCGTACGCTGGCCATGGAACTGGGAGATGAGGTCGACGGTGGAGTAGAGCAGAGGCTGCAGAAAAATCCGACGCCGGTAGTTCGGAGCAGGGCAACCTTGGCAAGAACCGAGCCAGGGAAACACCGAGTAGAGGGCAGGGAGATGGGAACTCGGCCATGGGAGAGGGAGAAGCTTGACCAGCTTGGAGGAGCAGGGGGGGGCGAGCAGGGAGTCGACGTGCGCAGGAGCTTGAGACTGAGCAGAGGGAGCTGGGGGGAACCGCAGGCGCGAGCAGGAAATGGGAGGAGGGAGCTGCAGGGAGATGGGCGCGCCATGGCTGAGGGAGCAGGGAAGGAGCACCACGGCGGGAGGGAGAAGAAGGAAGGCTGGGGCACGGTACAAAAAAATCCAGCGATGGGATTGGGTCGACGCCAGGAAGATAAGCCTCACGCGAGAAAAAATCAGTAGGGGCAGTTAGAAAGATATTTTCTCTTTTTCAGATTTTTCTCCATTTCTTTTTTTTATAATAGGGAATCGCAGATATTTCAAACTGTTGGATTATTAGCGATGCATAATGGGTCGACAGTACTTGTGACACGGTTTGATTTAATCGAAACCAAATAGGATTTATCTGAATCTTATTTATTTTGGCGAAACTAATTTCAGAAATCCGAGTTTTGGTATTAGGATTTGGGCGTGGTCTAATTTAGTCGGACCAAAATTTTATTGGCGACGATAAATGAGACAACTCTGAACATGACTGAGATACGATAAATTCATTTGCTAACCAAATACTCGGATCAGGGACAAAAGCAAACACACCAAATCAAATAGCATCAGCTTTGATATTTAGGTCGTGTTTGAGTTGATCGAAATCAGACAAACTCCATTCGTTATTGACCCAAATACTTTACTAATCTGCCCGGCACAATCGGCTGGGACCAAACTCCATTATCCCTTTCGCGCTTGATTTCACAGTTACACGCACAGTCCGAATTTATAAAATTCGAACGTTGTCCAAATTCATGTTCGCCCACTGAAACGATCCAACCGCCACAGAGCTTGCATGCCAAGAGATTACTAAAGTCGGATCTTGGTGATTATTATTATTATTATTATTATTATTATTATTATTATTAATCTTGAGAGACAAAAGCACACTAGATAAAGAGATCATTATTTATACTAACATTGCATGCTTAAGTCCGTATTCACCGTTAAGCATACAGTAACACCTGGGGTGTTACAATATTCAATAGGTCGAAGGGGTACACTCAAACTAATCACAACCATCCTTTGTGATCCGACGGCACGCGATGACTCGTCAACCCTCGGCTTCAACCGTGTCGCCGCAAACGCCCAGGGAGGTAGCGCCCGATTTACGACGGTTCCCATGGTCGGAGAAGGTGATGTTGCGCCCCAAAGCCCCAAACTCCAAATCAAACGGCGCTATACGAAGCGGGTAACCATGTGAACAAGAGGGTGGGTGTCATACAGTGAATCTCACAGCCATAAGCTTCGGCCACGACGCATGGCGGCTCCGCCGTGGACCATTTGTTCCAATGAGCAATTAGCCACTGCCCCAATGGTCAATCCTTTCCATCGAGCCTAGGAACGACTTCACCATTCACTGATGACGCACCACGGCCCGACCACGCGCACAGAACGGCCGCGTAGTCGAGTTTCCTTGTCATGGGTGTTCATCTCAGCTTCACCCGCGGTGGGGCCTAGGCTGGGCACGATGCCTTGGGTTCGGAGGACAAGGAGGTCACGGCACTCATGATTTATACCCCATTGACGAAGTCTGAGTTAGGAAAACGGGGGGTGAGGTAGAGGCGAGATCCTAGGGCGGTGGGTCGGCGTTCTATTGCGGCGACAGCGTTGGGGAGATGAGCCTAATGTAGGGGTCCCACCGGTCATTGATATGCGGTTTATGAGTGCACGAGGATAGGGCCATGCGGTTGAGGGTGCGGGCCCATGTGCCAGCGACTAAGGGCGAGCGCGCGCGGACACCCTGCTGGAGGGGTTTGCTCAGCTGTGTGGAGGGGAGTTGGGCCGCAGTGTGATACTTTTGGCCCACTAGGTAGGCATATGATTTCTTTTCTCTCTTTTTCTATTCTTTACTTCTTGTTTAAATTCAAATTTGGTTCAAATTACACTATCAGTTATGTTTTGGGTTTGCACATTTAAATTCAAATGCACAGATAAAAAACCCAGCTTGAGATGCAACTGTAAATTATATGTTTATTTATATTTCTCTTAATTAGGCAAATGCTTTAAAGTATGCATTTCTCACATTATATTATATATATAATTGTTTTTGGGAAAATGTTATTTTGAAGGTTTGATAAGATCAACGACTAATTCAAAAATAAGTACTCATTTTACTTATTTATTTTAGGAGAAGGTAAAGTGTAATATTTGTTGTGACTTATTTTAATTTAGAAATGGTTTATAAAGGAAAAGAAATAGTGTCCAATCTTTATTTTATTGTTTCAAGTCTCAAATTTAATTTTTTGCTTTCCAAACTTGGATCTAAGTTTTGAGTTACCATACTCTTTATTTTTAGAGAGATTTACTTGATGAAGGAAGGAAATTATTATTGGAAGACATTTTATTATTTATTCATTTACTTTTAAGTCACAAAAATGCAATTTTTGGTGTTACAAAATCTACCCCCTTGAAAATAATCTCGTCCTCGAGATTAGTAAGAAAGAGATGCAGAAATATTGATTTGCAGTCTATGTTTCAGTTTCTAATTGGTTTTAATACCAAAAGTTTTTTTGTTCAAGTCTATAACACAAATTAGCAGGTGATTAGGAAAGCATGGGTATATATATGTATGATCACCTTATTGTGTAGGATAAAAGATGGGTAGGTTAGGGCAAGATTAGTTTGGGGTAAAAAGATTATGGTAAGGAAAGCTTTTCATCGCGAATGATGGGTCTTGTCTCATTCGAAGATCTGGTTTGCCTCCCTTCTTGCCTTGTCGACGTTGATGTCTTTCTTCTTGAGGCTTGGTGCCTCTATCCAGGTTAGTGACATATGGTTAAGATATATATGGGTAGGATGGATTATATGGTGTAGGTAGGTCAGAATCTCTGTTAGGTTAAAACAGAGGGTTTATGCAACTATCTGATGGGTAAGGTAGTTGCATATGGCTAGATTGGTCTAAGACACCAATTTAGGTTAAAACATGTTTATAGGAGTAGGGTCTAATCTATTTTGCCAGCATTTAACAAAAATGTTAGGTATCTCATATCAGATTAGATGGGATCTAAATTAGATTGGTATGAGTCGATTTGACTAGATAAGATATATTTAATTTGGGCTAGATCATGGTTGTTACTCTAGGATGAGGTAAGCAAGCTGGTTAGGAGAAGATGAAACTTTTCAAGATAAGATGAATCTATTAAGGTAAGAGAGAATCTTTTTAAAATAATATGGATCTATTTAAAATAGATATAGGAAGACTAGTAGCTGGTCATAAACCGAAGGATTACGGGCAGGGCTTGATTCTGTTTCAAGTCTCAAATTTAAAATTTTGCTTTCCAAACTTGGATCTAAGTTTTGAGTTGCCATACTCTTTATTTTTAGAGAGATTTACTTCATGAAGGAAGGAAATCATTATTGGAAGACATTTTATTATTTATTTATTTATTTAAATCACAAAAATGCAATTTTAGGTGTTACAATATTACAAATGGCTGATTTAGAGACATATCACTGCTTTGTAAGGCCTTTTTAGGTAAAAAGAAGCTGCTCCATAGCCATATCCTCCTTCCTTGCCAACATCTACCAATGATTAAGAAAACCAATTCACTTGTAAGCATCTTATCTAGGTGATTTTATCACAACAAACTATTAATTGTTTTACATTATTGTGATAGTTGATCGCTTCATTGTTAGGAAATATAGGAATTTAGTACCATTAGTATAGAAAATTAATTAGTTAGCATTACATATTTATCAAATAGTAAGTTCCACTAGTACCTATAGCATTTTTCTATGAACCATGGCAAAATAGAGAGAAATAAGCTAGTGGAACTACCATAGAGGGGTTGATCGACCACCCCAACGAGCCAAACAGACTTTCCAAGCCCCCATGATCCATGTGACCTTCTCCAAAGTAATTCTCCACCCTTGGAATAAAGTTGTGTTTCTTCTAATGGGTGGAAGATGAAGTCACATAAAAACCCATGGTAGTAATCACCCCTAAGGGCCCTTCAAGCAAATCTTATGAGCAACATATTAACAATAACAATCATGGGGAGGGAATTCTGGTCCATGCCCATAGTGTTAGAAGAGAGCAGTATGGACCTGATTCTTGGCATGTCATGGTTGAGGAAAGTAAAAGCAGTCATACATTGTGTTAAGGAAACCGTAGAACTCACTAGTCCAAATGGATATAGATTCGAGGTCATGATTACCTTAACTCCATCCACCAAACCCGCCATTTATCTAGTAAATGGTTAATTTGTGGGCAAACATATTCATGTGGTTAGGGAATTCCTAGATGTCTTTCCAGAAGAGTTACCTGGCATGCCACCACATAGGGAAGTGGAGTTTGTTATTGATCTCTTACCTGGTACCGCTCCTATTTCCAAAAGACCCTATAGGATGTCTGTTGGGACCATGCTTCGTCACCGAAGGTCCTGCAGAAAGAAACAGCTGCGGCTGAAGCTGCCCGTACGTGACGACGAAGGTATCATTCATGAAGCTTCGGGGTTATAACATATCCAAAGATGAAGGGTCGAACCGACTTAAAGATAGAATGACCTTTTAGCCTGTAGGGGTTTGAGTCATTGTTGTAAACTTCTATGAAGGGCATGATTGTAATTCCTCACAGGCTGTGTCCTGTGCCTATAAATAGTGAACAGTATTCCTTTACTGTTCACGCATTCCTGTAATCGCAAGAGCATCACTCGGGAATTATTGCTTGTCAAGGTGAAGGTATATGCATACCTTGAACATTGTATTCAAACATTTTAGATTTAGATAATAGATATGTGAATAGTGCCATTTATCTCCAACATATTTATCTTTAATATTCTACATTTCTTATCGCTTTATATTATTTTTATTACCTTCGTAATGTTATGTTTGTGGCCTTCGTCCGAAGTTCATTAAACCCTCGAGGAGATAATGCTTCAGCGGACGAAGGGTATTTAACATTTAACATTTTTGTGTTGCCTTGTTCTTGATTCGAAGCATTTGAGAACAAGTCCCCAACATTGGCGCCCACCTCCGGTCAACTCACTTCCACCTTTTCTGAGCTAATGGCTTCGTTCAACGATCAAGCTAGAGCTGCTTCGGCTCCAAAGCTGGTACTCCTCATAACAGGCGGTTCATGCTTAGAGCTAGCCAACAAGAAGCAGAAGAAGGAGGCACAAAAAGGGTACAGCATGTCTGTCGGCGTTCCGTGACCGGGGGGTCCTCGAGCCGACGAGTGAGAGTGCCGCGTGCCCCAGCCCAGATGGGTCGAGCGCGTGGAGCGAGCGCAAAGGGGGGAACGGAGTGAGAGAGAGGTCGGTGGCCGGAGCCGGATCGCGAGGGAGTCGGAGAAATTCCCACGGCCTTCGTGTTCGTCCCGCGCCCAGGTCGGGTGCGCTTGCAGTAGGGGGTTACAAGCGTCCGCACGAGGTGAAGGGAGAGGGCGGCCCCGAGAGAGCGCCTGCCCCTGCCTTTCGTCCCCGCGAGGCCAACCTTCTCTAAGAAGGCCCTGGCCCTTCCTTTTATAGTCGTAAGGAGAGGGTCCAGGTGTACAAGATGGGGGTGTAGCAAGGTGCTACGTGTCTAGCGAGGGAGAGCTAGCGCCCTATGTACATGCCCAGGTGGCAGCCAGAGAGATCGTGGCACCCTGTTGGAGTGGCGTCGTGGCTGTTGGAGGAGTAACGGAGCCGGACGGGGGGACAGCTGTCGAGGTGGCTGGGTCCTTGCTGACGTTCTCCTGCTTTCGTAAGGGAGCTGGGAGCCACCGTCGTCATGATCTAGCGGGGCGCCATCATGGCCTATCTGGCATAGCTGGCCAGATGGGACGCCGGTCTTGTTCTCCGCGACCCAAGTCGGCTCAGGGCAGGGTGATGATGACGCTTCCTGTTGACGTGGCGGTCTCGTATCCTAGGTCGGGTGTCGTGGAGGCTCCTCCGAGGCTGTGGCCGAGTCCGTCCTGCAAGACAGAGACAGAGTCCGAGCCCTGGTCGGGCGAGGCGGAGATTATTCGGCAGAGGCCGAGGCGGAGTCCGGGCCCTGGGTCGGGCGAGGCGGAGGTCGCCGTCTTCCGGGGCCTTGGCCTGAGTCCGAGCCCTGGGTCGGGCGGGGCGGAGTTCGCCGTCTTCCGAGGCCTTAGCCTGAGTCCGAGCCCTGGGTCGGGCGGAGCGGAGTTCGCCGTCTTCTGAGGCCTTAGCCTGAGTCCGAGCCCTGGGTCGGGCGGAGCGGAGTTCGCCGTCTTCCGAGGCCTTAGCCTGAGTCCGAGCCCTGGATCGGGCGGAGTCTCCTATGGCACCACTGGCGAAGTCTGGCCGCCCGTCGGTCTTACCTTTTGCATTAAACGCCCTGGTGACTCGGTCGGTTGGTGCGGTGATTTAGTCAGGGTTTCTCCTTATCGGAGGCGGGGCCTAGGGCGAGCCGGGGATGCGCCTGCCATGAAAGAGGAGACCTCAGGCGAGACGGAGTCATCTTAGGGTCGGCTGCCCTCGCCAGAGGCTAGGCTCGGGCGTGGCGTGGTCAAGTCACTCGTGTGGACTGATCCCTGACTTAATCAAACCCATCAGGCCTTTGCAGCTTTATGCTGATGGGGGTTACCAGCTGAGAATTAGGCGTCTTGAGGGTACCCCTAATTATGGTCCCCGACAGTAGCCCCCGAGCCTCGAAGAGAGTGTTAACACTCGCTTGGAGGCTTGCATCGCACTTTTTTGCAAGGGGACTAGCCTTTCTCGGAGGTACCTTGTTCCGGTGGGTGCGCGCGAGCGCACCCGCCGGGTGTAGCCCCCGAGGCCTCGGAGGAGTGGTTTCACTCCTTCGAGGTCTTAATGCCTTGCGCAATGCTTCGGCGTGACTAGCGGTTCCCTCATGCGAGCAGGGCGTAACCCAGGTGCACTGTCGGGGCCCAAGTTCTCGGGCTGGTATGTTGACGCTGTCAACGGTTCGGCCGGAGCCGGGTTTGTGAGAGCAGCCCCCGAGCCTTCGCACGGAGCGAGAGGACGATCAGGGACAGACTCGACTTTTTATATACGCCCCTACGTCGCCTTTCCGCAAGGAGGAGGGGGGGAGTGCGCCATGTTACCCTCGATGGGCACCGAACATGGTGTCTCCGGTGAGCTGCGATCGGGTAATCCGAGTGGACGTCCGTGCCCCGTTCGTTAGGGGTCGGCTAGGGGCCCGGAGGCACGCCCAAAAGTACCTGCGGGTGATCTGCCGGACCCGGTCCCCTAGCGACGGGGTCCGAGGGCTCGTTGCCTCCCTCCGATGGGATTCCGTTACAGAGTCGTTCCCGCTGGTCTCGGAAATGTCCTAGGGTACCTCGGGAGCGCAGCCCGAGCCTTGGTTATGTATCGAACGTACCCCTGGTCATCCCTCGCTCGGCGTCTGAGGCGGCTGTGAACCCTTCGACAGGCCAGCCTTCGAACCCCTGATCAGTAGGGGGCACGGAGCCCTAGTAGCCTGAGGCGGTCATGGAACCTTTCGGGGGCCGACCTTCGAACCCCTGACCAGTAGTGGGTGTCGGGCCCACGCGATCTGAGGCGGCTGTTGAACCCTTCGGGGGGCCAGCCTTCGAACCCCTGATCAGTAGGGAGGCTCGGGGCCTAGTTCCTTCACGGGGAAGGATCCCTTTGGGGTTATCCCCCTTCTCGGTCCCTGTCGCAAGAGATAGAGAAAGAAGGAAAAGGGAAAAAGGAATTCAAAATTGAACTTCGTGGCGTACCTTTCTCGGCGTGGCCGTTTTTGGCGGAGGCGAAGCGCCGCCAGCTGCCCCTGCCAGAAACGTCACCTATTTCGCCGTGGAGTTAATGCGCTGGGGTGAGTAGTTGGCGAGGTCGCCGTTGTGCGCGCGCGGGCCGTTCGAGGTACGGGTCACGGACGCGTCGTCTTCACGCCGTGAGAAGGGTTCTCTTGCTGCCCCCGGATGGGACGTGAGCCTGGCCGATGGCGTGACCGCTGCCCTCACACGCCTGCCACCGTCATTACTGCCGGCCCATTTTTGACCGCGTTTGACCGCTGCGCCAGGCTGGCGCCGCTGGATCGCAGGCTGGGCGGCCTCGAGTCGCGGTATCGGTTCCGCAATCGAGGAGGTGCGGTGGTGGAGCGAGAGGCGCAGCGGTTCGCATGCAGCGCCTGGCGCGCAGTTGAACGACGCGTGGTCTTGAGCCGTCGCGCTGGCCTGTCAGGAGTCGGGGAGGCGCGTCCACTTGGCGTGGTTGCATGCCGCTTGCATGGCCGCTCGCCCCCTTTGCCCGTTGGTCTGGGCAAAAGTGGAGGGTTACTTGTAACCGCTGGGCGGTTGCGTGCGTCGTGCGCGGCGGTTTGGCTCCCTCTGCTTGGAGCTGGTCTGCATGACAGGCGGGCCCCAGCCCCCGCGCCGCGGGGAAGGGCCTTGGAGGTGTGTTGGAGAAGACTCAGCCCGTGATGGTTGAGGGCGCTAGCAGGGGGAGTTGCCTTTAAAAGGAGGGCGACCCTCTTCGTGAGGCGACCATGTCTCCTTTCTCCCTTATGCATTGTGCCTCTCCATCTTCCAGGCCCCCGGATGGGGGGAACCGCCGTCTTTTCGCTCCATCGTCGGAGGAACGCGACCCCGCGGGGGTTGGTACCTTTCAGCCATCGTTCGGCTTCAAGGATTTTCATCATGCGGCCCGGCTGCACCCCTCCACCGGCGATCGTCCGAGAAGGCGACCTCCGGCTTGATGGTGGGGGAAAGCGAGCCGGGCTGCGGTCTCTGCCCCTCCCTCGGCCTCAAGGATTTTCATCACCAGGCCAAGAGGGAGGACGAGGCGAGCCAGGGGGCTGTCTCCGTGTGGGTCGGTTGCCCTCTTCTTCCCCGTGTTCCCGGGGTGAGAGCGGCATCCTCCAGCATCTCGGAGACTTCCTCTAGCCATGCCGGAAGTGGGGGGTCCCGAGGCGCCGGCGGACGGAACTGGCTTCTCTACTGATGAGACTGCCAACTCCGTCAGTAGCCCTGGGTCTCCGTCTCCCGGCCCGAATGGCTGGCTCTCGTCCTCGAGGGGTGAGAGTCTTTCCGCTGCCCCGCAGGCCCGCCCCTATCGAGTGGGGTTGTTCGTACCTGCGGGGGGGGGAACCGGAGTTCCGCCTGTAGTGGCACTTCGAGTGCCGGGTTTTTTGTTCATTTCGGCTTTCGGGGCCTGAACATGTATGTAACTCCGGCACAGAGCCGTGTTTTTTCCTCATTTCTGAGCAATAAGACTTGCCTATCGATTGTCTGAATCGCTTCACCAAGCATGAGTCGCCCCGTGTCCAGGTGACGAGTGAGGTATCCGTATCCCGGAGGCGTAGGAATCCCTCGGCTCGGTCGGACCTGTTGTCCGAGGCTCCTCTAGCTTAGTTAAAAAGACCCCTCGGTCGCTCTTCGACGAGCCGAGGCCAGGGGTAGCGATATCAGCACAAGCGGAGGCGTTGTTGGCTCGGAAATGGAACCTGGTTGGCCGGAGCCCAGCTGGGTCGTCTGCTTGCAGGCTCGGCGCCGGAGTTGATTGGCCGAGGCCTCGGACCGAGCTGGCGCCCTCGGAAGGGGTCGGCCGAGGCCCCGGAGGTGGCCGGCCGAGCCGTCCGCTTGGGCCGGATTCTCGGGGAAGCCTCTGGCGGAGATTGCTCGAGCGCGGTGTCGACGTCGTCCTTCGGAGCGGAGGCCTTCGGACCGCGTGGCCACCCGAGGCCAGGTCGGGTCTTGCCGAAGGTGCTGCTGATGCCGAGGGTGTCGCCACCCTCTTCCAGTGCCAAGGTCCGCGCCTGCAGGGTCAAGTCGTCCTGTAGCGTGGGCCTTGTGCGGCCATTGAGGCCAGAACACACACCCTTGTCGCGTTATAAAGCTGTGTCTCTTTTCCTCTTGCTTCGAGTATCTGGACTTTTTGTCGGTAGCAGGGATGTTAGTGCGAGCAAGAGTTGCTTCTCGCGGGAGGTGATGAGTGAGGTATCCGTATCCCGGAGGCGTGGGAGTCCCTCGGCTCGGTCGGCCTCGCCGCTTACGCGTACTTTTACCCATCCATGAGGCCCTGTCACCGACTCGGTCGAGAAGGCTCGAAGAACCTGCTTCAACAGAAGAGCCTCCGTACGTAAAGACTCATTCGATCCGCGGAGTCACCTTATCCGAACGCGAGTTACTTATCACAGAAGGTGACGAGTGAGGTATCCGTATCCCGGAGGCGTAGGAGTCCCTCGGCTCGGTCGGCCTTGGCTGCTTACGTGTACCCCGTCGTTTCTAGGACCCACTTTTCGAAGTAGTCAAAAAGCACGAAAGACGTTCTGGTAAAAGAGGTTTTTTGTTCGAGGAAAATTTTGACGCAGAGGGGGTTAACCCCCTTTTAGCCCCCGAGGGAGGGTCGGGCTCCGCTGAGGCGAGGCCGACCCTTCCTTGTTGACTAAACTTCGCGTGGGTACGGGGTATAAGAACAACTTGGAAACATTCTTAAGGATAGAAGCGACGTAGCTGTTGGATGTTCCAAGCGTTGCCGTAGACCTCGCCTTGACTGTTGGCCAGCTTGTAAGTTCCGGGCTTCAGAACTTTGGCGATGATGAACGGCCCCTCCCAGGGGGGCGTTAGCTTATGCCTCCCTCGGGCGTCCTGCCGCAGCCGAAGCACCAGATCGCCCACCTGGAGATCTCGGGGTCGGACCCCTCGGGCGTGGTAGCGTCGCAGGGACTGCTGATACCGCGCTGAGTGTAGTAGGGCCCTGTCCCGAGCCTCGTCCAGTTGGTCCAGCGAGTCTTCTCGGCTGGCTTGGTTGCTTTCTTCGTCGTAAGCCCTCGTCCTCGGGGAACCGTATTCCAGGTCCGTGGGCAGGATTGCCTCGGCCCCGTAGACCAGGAAGAACGGCGTGAAACCCGTGGCTCGGCTTGGAGTCGTCCTCAGGCTCCAGACCACCGAGGGGAGTTCCTTCATCCATCGCTTGCCGAACTTGTTGAGACTGTTATAAATCCGAGGCTTAAGCCCCCGTAGAATCATGCCATTGGCACGTTCCACTTGCCCATTCGACATGGGGTGAGCTACGGCGGCCCAGTCCACCCGGATGTTGTGATCGTCGCAAAAATCCAAGAATTTTTTGCCGGTGAACTGGGTGCCATTGTCGGTGATGATGGAGTTCGGGACCCCGAAGCGATGGATGATGTTGGTGAAGAATGCCACCGCCTGCTCGGACCTGATGCTGCTTAGGGGTCGGACCTCGATCCACTTGGAGAATTTGTCGATGGCGACCAGCAGGTGCGTGTAGCCCCCGGGTGCCTTCTGCAGTGGGCCGACGAGGTCTAGACCCCACACAGCGAAGGGCCAGGTGATGGGTATCGTCTGCAGAGCCTGAGCGGGCAGGTGGGTCTGCTTCGCATAGAATTGGCACCCTTCGCAGGCGCGGACAATTCTAGTGGCGTCAGCCACCGCCGTTGGCCAGTAGAAGCCTTGGCGGAAAGCATTCCCGACGAGGGTTCGAGGTGCTGCATGATGACCGCAAGCCCCCGAGTGTATTTCCTGCAGGAGGTCCTGACCCTCGGCGATGGTGATGCATCGCTGGAGGATGCCCGAGGGGCTGCGGTGGTAGAGCTCCTTCTCGTCGCCCAGCAGGACGAACGATTTTGCTCGTCGCGTTACCCGCCGAGCCTCGGTTTGGTCGAGGGGCAGCTCTCCTCGGCGGAGATATTGCAGGTACGGGGTCCTCCAATCTTGATCTGGCACGACCCCGTTCTGCTCCTCCTCGACGTGCAGCGCTTCGCGCTCGGGCCCCGAGGGTTCCTCGGATTGAGCCGAGGACGGCTCGGGCTGAGCCGAGGTCACCTCGGACGAGGCCGAGGGTGCCTCGGGTTCGGGCGCGTCGCCTATCTTGACTGAGGGTTGGTGCAGATCCCGGGCGAAGACGTCCGGGGGAACCGTTGTCCGCCCCGAAGCTATCTTCGCCAGCTCGTCCGCAGTCTCGTTATAGCGTCGGGCGATGTGGTTAAGTTCGAGCCCGTAGAACTTGTCCTCCAGGCGTCGAACCTCTTCGCAGTAGGCCTCCATCTTCGGGTCGCGGCAGAGGGAATTCTTCATGACTTGGTCGATGACGAGCTGCGAGTCGCCGCGTGCATCGAGGCGTCGAACCCCTAGCTCGATGGCGATTCGCAACCCGTTGATCAGAGCCTCGTACTCAGCTACATTGTTAGACGCCGGGAAATGGAGGCGAAGCACATAGCGCAGGTGTTTCCCGAGGGGCGAGACGAAAAGCAGGCCCGCGCCAGCTCCCGTCTTCATCAGCGACCCGTCGAAAAACATGGTCCAGAGTTCTGGTTGGATCGGAGCCGTTGGTAACTGGGTATCGACCCATTCGGCTACGAAATCCGCCAGTGCCTGGGACTTGATGGCCTTCCGAGGGGCGAACGAGATCGCCTCGCCCATGATTTCCACCGCCCACTTTGCGATCCGTCCCGAGGCTTCTCGGCACTGGATGATCTCCCCCAGGGGGAAGGATGACACCACAGTCACCGGATGGGACTCGAAGTAATGTCGCAACTTTCGCCTCGTCAGGACCACAGCGTATAGCAGCTTCTGGACTTGTGGGTAGCGGGTCTTGGTCTCGGACAGCACTTCGCTGACGAAGTAAACTGGCCTCTGAATGGGCAAAGCATGCCCTTCTTCCTGCCTTTCGACCACGATCGCGGCGCTGACCACCTGAGTGGTTGCGGCGACGTAGGCCAGGAGGGTCTCTCCATCAGTTGGGGGTACCAAGATGGGCGCCTGTGTGAGGAGTGCCTTCAGGCTCCCGAGGGCTTCTTCGGCCTCGGGAGTCCAAGTGAAGCATTCGGCCTTCCTTAAGAGGCGGTACAGGGGCAGGCCTCTTTCGCCGAGGCGCGAGATGAAGCGACTCAAGGCCGCGAGGCATCCCATGACCCTCTGTACGCCTTTTAAGTCCTTGATAGGTCCCATGTTTGTGATTGCTGCGATCTTCTCCGGATTGGCTTCGATGCCCCGCTTGGAGACGATGAATCCCAAGAGCATGCCCCGGGGCACCCCGAAGACGCACTTCTCGGGATTGAGCTTGACGCCCTTCGCCTTGAGACACCGGAATGTCAGTCCGAGGTCGGAGAGAAGGTCGGAGGCTTTCCTCGTCTTGACCACGATGTCGTCGACGTAGGCCTCGACCGTGCGACCAATGTGTTCGCCGAACACATGGTTCATGCACCGCTGGTACGTTGCACCCGCGTTCCTCAACCCGAACGGCATTGTGACATAACAGTACATGCCGAAGGGCGTGATGAAAGAAGTCGCGAGCTGGTCGGACTCTTTCATCTTGATTTGATGATACCCTGAGTAGGCATCGAGAAAAGACAGGGTTTCGCACCCTGCTGTGGAGTCCACAATTTGGTCGATGCGAGGTAGAGGGTAGGGGACCTTTGGACATGCTTTGTTGAGGCCAGTGTAGTCTACACACATCCGCCACTTCCCCCCTTTTTTCCTCACAAGTACAGGGTTGGCAAGCCATTCGGGATGGAATACCTCTTTAATGAACCCTGCTGCCATCAGCTTGTGGACCTCCTCGCCTATCACTCTGCGCCTTTCCTCGTCGAATCGGCGCAGAGGCTGTCTGACCGGTCGGGCCCCGGCCCGAATATCCAGCGAGTGCTCGGCGACTTCCCTCGGTATGCCGGGCATGTCCGAGGGACTCCACACGAAAACGTCGGCGTTTGCGCGGAGAAAGTCGACGAGCACTGCCTCCTATTTGGGGTCGAGCCCCGAACCGATCCGGATCTGCTTGGAGGCGTCGCCACTGGGGTCGAGAGGGACGACCTTAACCGTCTCTGCTGGCTCGAAGTTGCCGGCATGCCGCTTCACATCCGGCACCTCTCGGGAGAGGCTTTCTAGGTCGGCAATGAGGGCCTCGGACTCGGCGAGGGCCTCGGCGTACTCCACGCACTCCACATCGCACTCGAATGCGTGTTTGTACGTGGGGCCGACGGTGATGACCCCGTTGGGGCCCGGCATCTTGAGCTTCAGGTAGGTGTAATTGGGGACGGCCATGAACTTCGCGTAGCATGGCCTTCCCAACACCGCGTGGTAGGTCCCTCGGAACCCGACCACCTCGAACGTCAAAGTCTCCCTTCGGAAGTTGGAGGGTGTTCCGAAGCAGACAGGGAGGTCGAGCTGTCCGAGGGGCTGGACACGCTTCCCGGGAATGATCCCGTGGAAGGGCGCAGCGCCTGCTCGGACGGACGACAAGTCGACGCGCAGGAGCTTGAGAGTCTCGGCGTAGATGATGTTGAGGCAGCTGCCCCCATCCATCAGGACCTTGGTGAGCCTGACGTCGCCAATGACAGGATCGACGACGAGCGGGTACTTCCCCGGGCTCGGCACGTGGTCGGGGTGGTCGTCCTGGTCGAAGGTGATGGGCTTGTCGGACCAGTCTAGGTAGACTGGCGCCGCCACCTTCACCGAGCAGACCTCCCGACGCTCTTGCTTACGATGCCGAGCCGAGGCATTTGCCACATGCCCTCCGTAGATCATGAAGCAGTCGCGGACCTCGGGGAACTCTCCTGCTTGGTGATCCTCCCTTTTGTCGTCGTCGTGAGCCTTGCCACCCTCGGCGGGTGGCCCGGCCCGATGGAAGTGACGCCGAAGCATGACGCACTCTTCGAGGGTGTGTTTGACGGGCCCCTGATGGTAGGGGCACGTCTCCTTGAGTGCCTTGTCGAAGAGGTTTGCACCTCCGGGGGGTTTTCGAGGGTTCTTGCGCTCGGCGGCGGCGACAAGGTCAGCATCGGGAACGTCGCGTTTCGCTTGCGACTTCCTCCTGCCTTTCTTCTTGGCGCCGCGCGGAGCAGACGCCTCGGGAGCATCTTCCGACGGGCGGCCCTGGGGCTGCTTGTCCTTTCGGAAGATGGCCTCTACCGCCTCCTGGCCGGAGGCGAACTTGGTAGCGATGTCCATCAGCTCGCTCGCCCTGGTGGGGGTCTTGCGACCCAACTTGCTCACCAGGTCGCGGCAGGTGGTGCCGGCGAGGAACGCGCCGATGACATCGGAGTCGGTGATGTTGGGCAGCTCGGTGCGCTGCTTCGAGAACCGCCGGATGTAGTCCCGAAGGGACTCTCCCGGCAATTGCCGACAGCTTCGGAGGTCCCAGGAATTCCCGGGGCGCACGTACGTGCCCTGGAAGTTCCCGGCGAAGGCCTGGACCAGATCCTCCCAGTTGGAAATCTGCCCCGGGGGCAGGTGCTCCAACCAGGCACGAGCGGTGTCGGAGAGAAATAGGGGGAGGTTTCGGATGATGAGGTTGTCATCGTCCGTCCCACCCAGCTGGCAGGCCAGGCGGTAGTCTGCAAGCCACAATTCCGGTCTCGTCTCCCCCGAGTACTTCGTGATAGTAGTCGGGGGTCGGAATCGGGGCGGAAACGGCGCCCGCCGAATGGCTCGGCTAAAGACCTGCGGACCGGGTGGTTCGGGCGAGGGACTTCGATCCTCCCCGCTGTCATAACGTCCCCCACGCCTGGGGTGGTAGCCTCGGCGCACCCTTTCGTCGAGGCATGCCCGACGGTCACGATGAGGGTGCTCGTCGCCGAGGTGGCCCGGGGCCGCAGGCGCGGTGTTGCGCGTGCGCCCGGTGAAGACCGAGGCTTCCCGCGTGAGTCGGGAAGTCGCGGCACGAGGGTCCGGGGTGTATCCCCGCCTTCGAGAGGCAGAGCTCTCTGCCCGCCGGGCCGCAGCGCCTTCCAGGAGATGCCTGAGTTCTCCCTGGATCCGCCGTCCCTCGGTGGTTGATGACTCCGGCATCGCGCGGAGGAGCATTGCTGCAGCGACCAGGTCCTGGCCAGTCCCGCCGGATGCGGGTGGCGGTTTGTCCCTGGCATCGTTGGCGATGCGGTGCTGGAGACCTTGGGGCAAGTGACGTATTCCTCCGGCCGGGGGTTGGCTCGCCCATACCTGCCCGATGTTCTGACGGATTGCCTCGAGCGCTCCTGCTCCTTCATCGAACCCGGCCTGCGCCCCGCGGACTTGCTCGAGCTGTGGGTCGTGACCTCCCGCCGAAGCGGGGACCACAGCTAGCTCCCGCGGGATGTCAGCGCGAGGCGCTGGCCTAGGGGGATCACCATCCTCCGGCATGCCGAGACAGCCGCCTCCGGAGGGATCCCCTAGCTCGATGTGGAAACATTCGCGACTCAGGCCGCAGTCCTTGTCGCCAAGGCTGCGGCTGCCGTCGGAACAGTCGGAGAGGCAGTAGTCACATGCGGTCATGAAGTCCCGCATGGCACTAGGGTTGCCAGATCCGGAGAAATCCCAGCAGATGCTGGGGTCGTCGTCTTCCTCGGACCCAGAGGGTCCGTAGGTCGAGACACCCGTCAATCGGTCCCAAGGCGACCGCACAGGAAACCCCAGAGAGGTTGCACTCGCCTCAATGTGAGCGCCCGCCAAAGCGAGATCGCCAGGCGGGCTGAGGCCGAGTCGAAATAACGAAAGATGGGTAGCAGTCGATACCTTTTTGTCGACGAGGAGCGATGAAGTCGCGTCGGGGGCTGACCGCGTCGTCGTCTTGGGTCCGAGGGCGACGTCCTGCAGGCCTTCCGTGAGCGTGCTGGCGTCGTCC
This sequence comes from Zea luxurians, assembly GCA_029449295.1. NCBI lineage: Eukaryota > Viridiplantae > Streptophyta > Magnoliopsida > Poales > Poaceae > Zea > Zea luxurians. The sequence goes on along the minus strand of JAOPSE010000006.1, from coordinate 19,956,251 downwards.
ACTTGCTCGGAGTCGACGTGTTGCGGGGGGACGGCGCTCGCGTCTGCCTTGAACGCGAGGGCGACGCTTGGCGTGTCCTCCGTCGAGGCGCCGGGGATGTCGATTTGCCCGACAGCCGTCGGAGCGCGACCTCCCGCTCGGACCCGGTTGCCCTGCCTCCTCCTCCTTCGACGGCGAGGGAGAGGATGGGGCGAGCTCGAAAGTTGTCCTTCCCCTACGCGGGAAAGACGTCGTCGATTCCGCCGCCAGCGGGCGGGCTGTCCGCCATCAATGTCGTCGTCGCGCGGCGGTGGAAGGAGTATCATGTCATAGTCGCCGTCGAGCGAGATGAACTCGAGGTTCCCGAAACGGAGCACCGTCCCGGGTTGAAGAGGTTGTTGGAGACTGCCCATCTGGAGCTTGACGGGAAATCGAACGTCAACACGCAGCGAGCCCCTACCTGGCGCGCCAACTGTCGGCGTTCCGTGACCGGGGGGTCCTCGAGCCGACGAGTGAGAGTGCCGCGTGCCCCAGCCCAGATGGGTCGAGCGCGTGGAGCGAGCGCAAAGGGGGGAACGGAGTGAGAGAGAGGTCGGTGGCCGGAGCCGGATCGCGAGGGAGTCGGAGAAATTCCCACGGCCTTCGTGTTCGTCCCGCGCCCAGGTCGGGTGCGCTTGCAGTAGGGGGTTACAAGCGTCCGCACGAGGTGAAGGGAGAGGGCGGCCCCGAGAGAGCGCCTGCCCCTGCCTTTCGTCCCCGCGAGGCCAACCTTCTCTAAGAAGGCCCTGGCCCTTCCTTTTATAGTCGTAAGGAGAGGGTCCAGGTGTACAAGATGGGGGTGTAGCAAGGTGCTACGTGTCTAGCGAGGGAGAGCTAGCGCCCTATGTACATGCCCAGGTGGCAGCCAGAGAGATCGTGGCACCCTGTTGGAGTGGCGTCGTGGCTGTTGGAGGAGTAACGGAGCCGGACGGGGGGACAGCTGTCGAGGTGGCTGGGTCCTTGCTGACGTTCTCCTGCTTTCGTAAGGGAGCTGGGAGCCACCGTCGTCATGATCTAGCGGGGCGCCATCATGGCCTATCTGGCATAGCTGGCCAGATGGGACGCCGGTCTTGTTCTCCGCGACCCAAGTCGGCTCAGGGCAGGGTGATGATGACGCTTCCTGTTGACGTGGCGGTCTCGTATCCTAGGTCGGGTGTCGTGGAGGCTCCTCCGAGGCTGTGGCCGAGTCCGTCCTGCAAGACAGAGACAGAGTCCGAGCCCTGGTCGGGCGAGGCGGAGATTATTCGGCAGAGGCCGAGGCGGAGTCCGGGCCCTGGGTCGGGCGAGGCGGAGGTCGCCGTCTTCCGGGGCCTTGGCCTGAGTCCGAGCCCTGGGTCGGGCGGAGCGGAGTTCGCCGTCTTCCGAGGCCTTAGCCTGAGTCCGAGCCCTGGGTCGGGCGGAGCGGAGTTCGCCGTCTTCCGAGGCCTTAGCCTGAGTCCGAGCCCTGGGTCGAGCGGAGCGGAGTTCGCCGTCTTCCGAGGCCTTAGCCTGAGTCCGAGCCCTGGATCGGGCGGAGTCTCCTATGGCACCACTGGCGAAGTCTGGCCGCCCGTCGGTCTTACCTTTTGCGTTAAACGCCCTGGTGACTCGGTCGGTTGGTGCGGTGATTTAGTCAGGGTTTCTCCTTATCGGAGGCGGGGCCTAGGGCGAGCCGGGGATGCGCCTGCCGTGAAAGAGGAGACCTCAGGCGAGACGGAGTCATCTTAGGGTCGGCTGCCCTCGCCCGAGGCTAGGCTCGGGCGTGGCGTGGTCAAGTCACTCGTGTGGACTGATCCCTGACTTAATCAAACCCATCAGGCCTTTGCAGCTTTATGCTGATGGGGGTTACCAGCTGAGAATTAGGCGTCTTGAGGGTACCCCTAATTATGGTCCCCGACAATGTCGGGGTGCAAGGACCCTTCATCAAGTCAAGATGGTCTCACATTCCAATTACTTTCTCTCAAGAAGATCTTCAACTCAAGGACTACCCACACAATGATGCTATGGTTATCTCTTGTGTGATCAAAGGATTTCTGGTCCATAATGTTTTGGTTGATACAGGCAGTGCTGCAGATATCATATTTCTAAGGCTTTTAGACAAATGCAAGAGCCCGAAGACAAGATCCATGATGCTACGCACCCTCTCTGTGGCTTCGGAGGGTGGCAAATTGCAGCACTTGGGAAGATTACCATGCCGGTAACTTTCGGATTTGTTAACAACACAAGGACTGAGCAAATTGTGTTCGACATTGTTGACATGGAGTATCCTTACAATGCTATCATTGGTCGTGGTACTCTCAATGCCTTCGAAGCAATTCTTCATCCAGCTTACCTTTGCATGAAGATACCTTCGGACCAAGGGCCCATTGCTATTCATGGAAGTTAGAAAGCTGCCAGAAGGGCCGAAGGAAATTGGACAGATTCAAAAGCAATCCATAACGTAGATGGAGTTGAAGCTTGTGAGCAGTATGAAAGGGAATTAGGCTTATACCTATTTCCTAAACTAATTTTGGTGGTTGAATTGCCCAACACAAATATTTTGGACTAACTAGTTTGCCCAAGTTTATAAGTTCTACAGGTACCAAAGGTTCACCATAAGCCAATAAAAAGATCAAGAGAAAGGGTTCAAACAAAGGAGCAAGGGACAACCGAAGGCACCCTGGTCGGGAGCACCGGACTGTCCGGTGTGCCACCGGACAGTGTCCGGTGCACCAGGGAACTCCAAAACTGAACTTCGCACCTTCGGGAATCCTCGGAGCCGCCATGCTATAATTCACCGGACTGTCCGGTGTACACCGGACAGTGTCCGGTGCTCCAAGAGGACGCGGCTCCGAACTCGGCAGCCTCGGGAATTCGCATCGGCTGCTCCGCTATAATTCACCGGACATGTCCGGTGTACACCGGACTGTCCGGTGTAACTGCGGGGCAACGACTACTTCAGGCGCCAACGGCTACCTGCAGCGCATTAAATGCGCGCCAGCGCGCGCAGAGGTCAGGCACGCCCATGCTGGCGCACCGGACACTCCATAGTTCATGTCCAGTGCACCACCGGTCATCAAGGCGGGCCCAGAAGTCAGAGCTCCAACGGTCGGAACCCTAACGGCCTGGTGACGTGGCTGTCGCACCGGACATGTCCGGTGTGCACCGGACTGTCCGGTGCACCATACGACAAACAGCTTCCACCAAACGGCTAGTTTGGTGGTTGGGGCTATAAATACCCCCAACCACCCCACATTCAAGTCATCCAAGTTTTCCACTTCTCAACCACTTACAAGAGCTAGGCATTCAATTCTAGACACACCCAAGTGATCAAATCCTCTCCAATTCCACACAAGGCTTTAGTGATTAGCGAGAGAGATTTGTTGTGTTCTTTTGAGCTCTTGCGCTGTAACACTCAGTTTGTAACCTATAATAAAAGATGTGAAATTAATTTCTTTATCTATATGTGTGTTATTTCTACTTACCATCATATGTGAACACCCCACTTATACAATTAAATAAATACCCCAAAGACACCTAAATAAATCTTGCATCATGCTGGGTCTTACTGTGTGTGCATTTGGTGATGATATAATAATAAGTATGTTAATACTCCAATGAGAAATTAAACCCTAAAAGAAATTCTAGGGTTTGGAAAAGAAGAAAGGGAATATTATAAAAAAAGGGAATAAAAATATATGTAACAAAATATATTATTTCTGCATTAAGATTTGAAATGGTACATTTACTCAAAGGTGAAACTCATATTCAAATTCAAATTGGATTCAAAATACTTATAAAAGAAAACAGAAAATAAAACATAAAAGAAAAAGTAAAGGAAGCTTACCTGGGCCGGCTGACCACATTTCAGCCCACCAGGAAACCCCCACCGCGCGGCCCAAAACTCTTCCACGCGCGCTGCCGCGTGGGACCCACCTGGCGGTCTCTCGCTCGCGCTCGCGCTCAGTGGTTCGCGGACCGCGTGACTTGGCCACTTCACCGTGCCGCTGACACCATGGCCCCTCCTGCCAGGGCATCTCTTCACTCGCTGTGCGTCACTGGAAACCCGGGCCCGCGTGTCAGCACGTTCATCTCCATCGCCAACGGGTGCACCGGAGTTCACGCGGACGGGCAATCCTGGGATCTCGGTCAGGCCGTTGCTCGGCCTTGGTATAAGACGGTCCCCTGGCATGCGTCACGGCTCCGTTTTGACCCACGCCAAAAGCTTAGCCACCGTGCCCGCCGTCGAGTTCTTAGAGAGAAGCGCCGCCGGGTGTATTGCCGCGCCGCGCCGCGGGTGAAAGCCCTCCACGGCGGCGTTCCGTTCCCTGCACGCGGTCGTGTGGGTGCGTCAACGCCCGGGGAATCCTTCCGTGCCCGCGGGACGAGCTAGGCGACCCTGAACCGGGGGGAATTCCACGCCGGAGTGCAAATCTGGGCGGGATCATCACCTCCCCGTGGCCGGCTCGCTAGCGCAGACAATCACCAGTAAGTGCACCTCGCCCAGACCCGCCTTCATACCCAATACGCGTGTACCGATTTAATTGTGGTGTCGTGCACGTAATTCGGAGAATCGCTCCGCCGGCGAGAGACCTCACCGCGGTGGCGTCTCGGCGCGGCTCCGTCGGGAGGTAGGTGATGACCTCCAGCCGTTGGATCCAAATCGTGCGCCGCGGATTGGTTCTGGCTGGGCAATTGGGGGATTCGATCTGGTCCGTTGATCGGGTTTGAACGGCCAGGGTTAGATCTAGGATAATAAAATCGTCACCGTAAAAGACGAATCCAACGGCTCTGGGCGCGTACCCGTTCGGTAGAGATTAAATCTATTTGTGGCCCTCGGATCAGATCTGAACGGTCCAGATTAGAACTTACCCCTTCGCTGAGCAGATTTTGTAAAAGAGACCCCAGGATTCCAGAGAATCAACCCGCCATCCACGGGAGCTGTTCTCTGTGTCTAGGACGACTTACTCCGAGACCCCTGATCTATCTGGTAATTGAGGCCCAGTCCAAAGAACTCGAAAATCAGAGAAAATAAATGGAAAATAGATTTTTAATATGAAAATAACTACTAGAGTTTGATAAATTCATAGAAAATTCATACTAACTCCAAATTACTTCATTCCAGTTTCTAAAATTTTGTAATTTTGTTCTTTAGCACTTAGTGTCTCTGTTTTAGCATGACAACAGTAAGAAATTAATCTCACACTTAATCTTATTTTAAACACATAAAACCTTTGAAAATCCATAACTTCAATTCTATAACTCCAAAAATTATGATTCCTGTTCCTAGAATTTTATTTTAAGGTGTAGATTATTACTGTGTATTTTGTATATATGTTTGGTGTAATGTTAATTTCTCTATATGTACTGTGCTTGTTTGTATTGTGGCGAGTAGAAGAGCCCGTTGCCGAGGATCCTGGTGAGCAGCAGGTTGAAGTAGCTGAGCAGGAGCTCATTGAAGGCAAGTTGTGCCCTTGACCACTTTTTACCCAATAATGTTCTTTAATATCACTTATCCATGCATAGGTTAATTTTGATGGGACCCAATAGGTCACCCTAGATTGTTCATCTCATTACCTTGTTTACCCCTGAATCACTTGGGTAGTTTGCTATTGCTTTATATGGTTTTGGGATAATCATTTATTACCTCTATGTTCCAATTCTTTTTGTTATTCTATTTATGTTCATGTTGAGATCATTGATGTTAATTGGAACATAGAGCTTAACTTGAGTAACACGTGCCACCACAAGGGTTTAATGGGACGCCCTTGGCTGATTAATTAGGAAAGCTAGTGGAAGACTACCTTACCCGAAACGGGCAAGGGCAGTGGGGGAGTGGTCAGTGTAGGGAGGTCCTTGGTTGATTTTGCTGCGATGGCGGTCAACCAAGAACCCTGCATTGGAACTTCCTATAAATTGTAGCGGGTTTTCGGAAGCTAGTGGAACTTTGTAAAGTCCTCGTAGTGTTGCCCTGCCGCGCTTCCTAGGTAGAGGTGTATGGGATTCGCGACCCCTTGGCAGATGGGTAGCATGACTTGTGGGTAAAGGGTACAACCTCTGCAGAGTGTAAAACTGGTATACTAGCCGTGCTCGCGGTCATGAGCAGCTCAGGACTCTCTGATGTTTAAATTATGGAACTTAAATTCAATTTTGTCATTTGCATTGCATGGGTTTGTTATTAATTTTGTTCTATTACTTTACTTATGGTTTGGTATTTACTTACACTTAGTAATTGCTAATAAAATTTTGACCAACTACTTAAAAGCAATGCTCAGCTTTTAACCCCTGTCATTGATTAGCCTTACACATCACATGAACTCACACCTTTGTGAGTTTATGTCCACTGGTTCCCCACAACTTGTTGAGCTATGATCATGTGTGAGCTCACCCTTGCTATCTCACACCCCCCCACAGGAGAAGATCAGGTGGTTCAGGAGGAGCCGCCTAACACTGAGGAGTTCGATCTGATGTAGGTGGCGTTTCCCAGTCAACATTGGTGCCGACGATCCTTAGTTCGTTTTATCTTCATTACTTTATTTTGTAATAAGTCTTCCGCTATGTAATAAATACTCTGATGTTTTATGACATTTATCTCTATACACTCTGTTATTATATATGTTGTCTTCTTGGCGCATGTATGAGATGCACCTGGCTTTGTTCCTTAAAGCCGGGTGTGACAGAAGTGGTATCAGAGGGAAATGTTGACTGTAGGATGAAACCTAGATAGAAATGGACAACCCCTCCCTACTTATCTTACTCTGATTCATTCTATACTTACCTCATCTTGATCTTGACTCACCTTTTGCGACTCTACTCTGATTAATCTTATCTTTTCTACTCTAAGACAAGATGGATTTCACACCTTGGAATCCTACCACTATGATCTTTTAAGAGATAGGGAACCCAAGACAAAATTTAAAACTATTCTCTTTAAAAATGTTGTTCGATTGTGCTGATGCTAAATGCCTGATTTGCTTCTTTGATTGATTGAATTATTATAGAGGGACATCTTAGCATGTACCAACATAAGGTATTGAACTAGCTTTAGTAGGTGAACTATTAATCTGCTTAGCTAATAAAATCCCCCAAAGTAACCTGCTTTGTAAATACCTGCCTTGTCTACTGCTCTCTCTTACCATATGTATCTAACTCAGATGGTCAATACCAGGAGGGGTGGCGGAATTGATTTGCCTCCTAACCAACACGCTCGAAGGATATATAGACAACCTCAGCCACAGCCTGCAGAGATGAATCCTCCTAATCCTCCACCAGGCGGAGTTGACCCACTGGTTGCTGCTCAGATGGCGGTGATGCAGCAAATGGCGGACACTATGGCTGATATGCGTGCCCAGATGCAGCAAGAACGCCAGGAGATGCGTCAGGAAAGAGAAGATATACGCCAGGAGTTGCGCCAAGAGCGAGATGAGATACGCCAGGAAAGGAGGGCACAACAACAGCAGCTGCAACAGCAACTTCAACAACAGCAGCAACAGCAGCAAGTGCCATTACCCCCACCACCACCACCAGTTCCACCCCGTGATAAGCATAGGGAGTTCATGAGTCATAAGCCACCTACATTCGCTAGCTCACCTGATCCACTGGACGCGGATGATTGGCTGAAGTCCGTTGAGAAGATGCTGAATATTGCACAATGTACTGACCGGGAGAAGGTTTTATATGCTTCTGGACGTCTGACAGGACCTGCTGCTGACTGGTGGGATTCTTATACTGCTGCCCATGATGCTGCGGATACTATTACTTGGGCAGAGTTCAGTACACAGTTCAGAAACTACCATATTCCAGCTGGTATGATAAAGATCAAGAAGAAGGAATTTCTGTCGCTGAAGCAGGGAAGTATGTCAGTCAGCGAGTACCGCGACAAGTTTATTTAGTTATCCAGATATGCCCCTGAAGAAGTTGCTGAAGACGAGAGGAAGCAGGAGCATTTCATTGAAGGACTTAATGGACCACTGCAGTATGCTCTAGTGGCACACACATTTCCGTCATTTCAGAGGCTGCTTGATAAGGCCCTGGCTATTGAACACAAGCGTGTTCAGCTGGGAGATTTGAAGAGAAAGGCAATATCTCAAGGACAAGGGAGCAGCAGTGTTCGTCCTCGCTACAGTTCACCACAGGGTACACCAACTCGACCCGGAGGACCGCACCCAGTTCAGCAATCACCACTGAGGACTCCACCTCCTCGACAGGCTACCCCTACTGGCACCCCGACGAAGTTTTCAGGACAGAGTCCAGGCACCACATGTTTCAAGTGTGGGAAGACTGGTCATTATGCAAATGTCTGCCCATAGAGGATGGCTACTACTCCAGTTCAGAACAGGCAGCAAACTCCAGGATCTGGCAAGGGATACTCTATTGCCAAAGTTAATCAAGTCAGCGTTGATGCTACCCCGGATGGTGGGGACCTCGTAATTGGTATGTTTTATGTTAATGCAATTCCTGCAACCATATTATTTGATTCTGGTGCTACACATTCATTCATGTCTGCTAGATATGCCAACACAAATGAAATACCACTGCTAAATATGAGAAAACCCATGATAGTAATTACACCTAAAGGGCCTGTTGAGGTGAATCAAATGACACGTAGATTGACCTTGACCATTATGGGTAGAGAATTTGGAGCTACTGCTATAATATTAGAGTCAAGCAGTATAGATCTGATCCTTGGTATGTCATGGCTAAGAAAGGCAAAGGTCGTTATAGCATGTGGTAGAGGTACCGTAGAACTCACTACCACTAAAGGAGAAAGATTTCAAGTTAATATTGCAGTAACCTCCTCATCCATGCGTGCTATGTTCTTTATGCCTGAGGAGTTTGTTGGTGACAACATCCGGGTGGTTAGAGATTTTCCGGATGTCTTTCTAGAGGAGTTACCAGGGATGCCACCTGATAGAGAAGTTGAGTTTGTTATTGACCTCTTACCTGGAACCGCCCCTATTTCTAAACGGCCATATAGGATGTCCGTAGAGGAGTTGAAGGAACTTAAGAAGCAGTTAACTGAGTTACAAGATGCTGGGTACATTCGTCCGAGTTCCTCACCTTGGGGAGCGTCGGTCTTGTTTGTAAAGAAGAAGGATGGATCGCAGCGGATGTGTGTGGATTATAGATCTCTTAACGATGTTACGGTGAAGAACAAGTATCTGTTACCCCGTATTGAGGATTTGTTTGATCAGATGAGAGGAGCTAGGGTATTCTCGAAGATTGATCTCCGATCGGGTTACCATCAGATGAGGATTAGACCATCGGATATTCCCAAGACAGCATTCTCGACCCGATATGGATTATATGAGTTTACTGTTATGTCATTTGGATTAACCAATGCACCGGCTTATTTTATGAATTTGATGAATAAGGTGTTTATGGAGTACTTGGACAGATTCGTCGTGGTGTTCATCGACGACATTCTTATTTATTCACAGAGTGAAGGTGATCATGAACAACATCTAAGGTTGGTGCTACAGAAGCTACGAGATAATCAACTCTATGCCAAGTTCAGCAAGTGCGAGTTTTGGATTGGCGAGGTGCCATTTCTTGGTCATATTATTTCTAATGGAGGAATATCAGTGGATCCTGCTAAGGTTAAGGAGATAATGGAGTGGAGAGTACCCACTACAGTTACTGAGATTCGGAGTTTCTTGGGATTAGCAGGCTATTATCGGAGATTTATTGAAGGATTTTCTAAGATTGCTAAGCCTATGACTTCGCTTTTGGAGAAAGGAAAAGAATTTAAGTGGGACGAGAAGTGTCAAGACAACTTTGATCTATTGAAGAAGAGGTTGATGTCGCCACCAGTATTGGTTATGCCAGACCTACAGAAAGGATTTGATATCTATTGTGATGCATGTGGTCAAGGCTTAGGATGTGTGCTCATGCAGGAAGGTCATGTGATTGCATATGCTTCTCGTCAGTTGCGGAAACATGAAATGAACTACCCCACTCATGACTTGGAATTGGCAGCCGTTGTGCATGCACTTAAGATTTGGAGACATTACATTATGGGAACCAAGTGTCAAGTATATACGGATCATAAGAGTTTGAAGTATATATTCACTCAGAAGGATCTCAATCTTAGGCAACGCCGTTGGTTGGAGCTTATTAAGGATTATGATTTGGAGATTCACTATCACCCGGGCAAGGCAAATTTGGTTGCAGATGCCTTGAGTCGCAAGGAGCATGTTCATTCAGCTATTGTTGCCCAGCTACCCGATGAGATTGTTGAGGATTTCAGGAGACTTAACCTGGGGATAGTTGCTCATACTGTAGGAGTCACTATTGATGTGGAACCTACCTTGGAGCAAGAAATCCGCAAAGGTCAACTTGAGGATGCTAAAATAAAAGAGATTAAGGATCTGATTACTGAAGGTCGAGTTCCGGAATTTACGGAAGATGAGCAAGGCACTATATGGTTCAAGGACAGGATGTGTGTTCCTGATATTAAAAGCCTACGAGAGACTATTTTAAAGGAGGCACATGATTCGGATTATTCAATTCATCCTGGTAGTACTAAGATGTATCAGGATTTGAAGCGGAAATATTGGTGGTATGGATTGAAAAGAGATGTGGCTACACATGTGGCTATGTGCGATGTATGTCAAAGAGTTAAGGCTGAACACCAGAGGCCAGCTGGACTACTGCATCCACTGAAGATACCCGAGTGGAAGTGGGAAGAGATTGGTATGGATTTCATTACAGGATTGCCTCGCACCCAGAAAGGATATGATGCTATATGGGTGATTGTGGATAGATTGACTAAAGTAGCTCATTTTATTCCTGTAAAGACTACATATAAAGGTTCCCAGCTAGCAGAGTTATATATGGCTCGGATTGTGTGTTTGCATGGAGTGCCAAAGACGATTGTAACTGATCGAGGTTTGCAGTTTACCTCAAGATTTTGGAGAAGCTTTCATGAGACATGAGTACAAAGTTGAATTTTAGTACAGCTTATCACCCTCAGACTGATGGACAGACTGAAAGGACTAATCAAGTATTGGAAGATATGTTGAGAGCATGCGCTCTTCAGCATGGAGGAAGTTGGGATAAAAGTCTACCATATGCTGAGTTCTCATATAACAATAGTTATCAGGCCAGTCTGAAGATGTCACCTTTTGAAGCTTTATATGGGAGGAAGTGCAGGACTCCTTTGTATTGGGATCAGACTGGAGAAAGACAGTTCTTTGGGCCTGAACTGATTCAAGAAGCAAAAGGACAAGTTCGTATAATTCGAGAGAATTTGAGAGTGGCTCAAACCAGGCAAAAGAGCTATGCTGATAATAGAAGGAGACCACTGGAATTTGAATAAGGAGATTATGTGTATCTCAAGGTGTCACCACTTCGGGGAATGAGGAGATTCAAAGTTAAGGGCAAATTGTCCCCTCGCTACATTGGACCATTCTTGATCTTTAGAAGAGTTGGGGAGATGGCATACCAACTCGAGTTACCGGATAGTCTATCGGATGTGCATAATGTGTTCCATGTATCTCAACTGAAGAAGTGTCTCCGTGTTCCAGAGGAACAGTTACCAATGGAAGAGCTTAGTGTTCAGGGTGATTTGACTTACACGGAATACTCGATTAAGATTTTGGATACTTTGACTCGAGTTACGAGAAATAAGGTGATAAAGATGTGCAAAGTTCAATGGAGTCACCACGGTGAAGATGAAGCAACGTGGGAGAGAGAAGAAGAGCTTCGCATAGATTTTCCCCACCTTTTCCCTAGATCTTCTTAAATCTCGAGGACGAGATTATTTTTAAGGGGGGTAGGATTTGTAACACTCAGTTTGTAACCTATAATAAAAGATGTGAAATTAATTTCTTTATCTATATGTGTGTTATTTCTACTTACCATCATATGTGAACACCCCACTTATACAATTAAATAAATACCCCAAAGACACCTAAATAAATCTTGCATCATGCTGGGTCTTACTGTGTGTGCATTTGGTGATGATATAATAATAAGTATGTTAATACTCCAATGAGAAATTAAACCCTAAAAGAAATTCTAGGGTTTGGAAAAGAAGAAAGGGAATATTATAAAAAAAGGGAATAAAAATATATATAACAAAATATATTATTTCTGCATGAAGATTTGAAATGGTACATTTACTCAAAGGTGAAACTCATATTCAAATTCAAATTGGATTCAAAATACTTATAAAAGAAAACAGAAAATAAAACATAAAAGAAAAAGTAAAGGAAGCTTACCTGGGCCGGCTGACCACATTTCAGCCCACCAGGAAACCCCCACCGCGCGGCCCAAAACTCTTCCACGCGCGCTGCCGCGTGGGACCCACCTGGCGGTCTCTCGCTCGCGCTCGCGCTCAGTGGTTCGCGGACCGCGTGACTTGGCCACTTCACCGTGCCGCTGACACCATGGCCCCTCCTGCCAGGGCATCTCTTCACTCGCTGTGCGTCACTGGAAACCCGGGCCCGCGTGTCAGCGCGTTCGTCTCCATCGCCAACGGGTGCACTGGAGTTCACGGGGACGGGCAATCCTGGGATCTCGGTCAGGCCGTTGCTCGGCCTTGGTATAAGACGGTCCCCTGGCATGTGTCACGGCTCCGTTTTGACCCACGCCAAAAGCATAGCCACCGTGCCCGCCGTCGAGTTCTTAGAGAGAAGCGCCGCTGGGTGTATTGCCGCGCCGCGCCGCGGGTGAAAGCCCTCCACGGCGGCGTTCCGTTCCCTGCACGCGGTCGTGTGGGTGCGTCAACGCCCGGGGAATCCTTCCGTGCCCGCGGGACGAGCTGGGCGACCCTGAACCGGGGGGAATTCCACGCCGGAGTGCAAATCTGGGCAGGATCATCACCTCCCCGTGGCCGGCTCGCTAGCGCAGACAATCACCGGTAAGTGCACCTCGCCCAGACCCGCCTTCATACCCAATACGCGTGTACCGATTTAATTGTGGTGTCGTGCACGTAATTCGGAGAATCGCTCCGCCGGCGAGAGACCTCACCGCGGTGGCGTCTCGGCGCAGCTCCGTCGGGAGGTAGGTGATGACCTCCAGCCGTTGGATCCAAATCGTGCGCCGCGGATTGGTTCTGGCTGGGCAATTGGGGGATTCGATCTGGTCCGTTGATCGGGTTTGAACGGCCAGGGTTAGATCTAGGATAATAAAATCGTCACCGTAAAAGACGAATCCAACGGCTCTGGGCGCGTACCTGTTCGGTAGAGATTAAATCTATTTGTGGCCCTCGGATCAGATCTGAACGGTCCAGATTAGAACTTACCCCTTCGCTGAGCAGATTTTGTAAAAGAGACCCCAGGATTCCAGAGAATCAACCCGCCATCCACGGGAGCTGTTCTATGTGTCTAGGACGACTTACTCCGAGACCCCTGATCTATCTGGTAATTGAGGCCCAGTCCAAAGAACTCGAAAATCAGAGAAAATAAATGGAAAATAGATTTTTAATATGAAAATAACTACTAGAGTTTGATAAATTCATAGAAAATTCATACTAACTCCAAATTACTTCATTCCAGTTTCTAAAATTTTGTAATTTTGTTCTTTAGGACTTAGTGTCTCTGTTTTAGCATGACAACAGTAAGAAATTAATCTCACACTTAATCCTATTTTAAACACATAAAACCTTTGAAAATCCATAACTTAAATTCTATAACTCCAAAAATTATGATTCTTGTTCCTAGAATTTTATTTTAAGGTGTAGATTATTACTGTGTATTTTGTATATATGTTTGGTGTAATGTTAATTTCTCTATATGTACTGTGCTTGTTTGTATTGTGGCGAGTAGAAGAGCCTGTTGCCGAGGATCCTGGTGAGCAGCAGGTTGAAGTAGCTGAGCAGGAGCTCATTGAAGGCAAGTTGTGCCCTTGACCACTTTTTACCCAATAATGTTCTTTAGTATCACTTATCCATGCATAGGTTAATTTTGATGGGACCCAATAGGTCACCCTAGATTGTTCATCTCATTACCTTGTTTACCCCTGAATCACTTGGGTAGTTTGCTATTGCTTTATATGGTTTTGGGATAATCATTTATTACCTCTATGTTCCAATTCTTTTTGTTATTCTATTTATGTTCATGTTGAGATCATTGATGTTAATTGGAACATAGAGCTTAACTTGAGTAACACGTGCCACCACAAGGGTTTAATGGGACGCCCTTGGCTGATTAATTAGGAAAGCTAGTGGAAGACTACCTTACCCGAAAGGGGCAAGGGCAGTGGGGGAGTGGTCAGTGTAGGGAGGTCCTTGGTTGATTTTGCTGCGATGGCGGTCAGCCAAGAACCCTACATTGGAACTTCCTATAAACTGTAGCGGGTTTTCGGAAGCTAGTGGAACTTTGTAAAGGCCTCGTAGTGTTGCCCTGCCGCGCTTCCTAGGTAGAGGTGTATGGGATTCGCGACCCCTTGGCAGATGGGTAGCATGACTTGTGGGTAAAGGGTACAACCTCTGCAGAGTGTAAAACTGGTATACTAGCCGTGCTCGCGGTCATGAGCAGCTCAGGACTCTCTGATGTTTAAATTATGGAACTTAAATTCAATTTTGTCATTTGCATTGCATGGGTTTGTTATTAATTTTGTTCTATTACTTTACTTATGGTTTGGTATTTACTTACACTTAGTAATTGCTAATAAAATTTTGACCAACTACTTAAAAGCAATGCTCAGCTTTTAACCCCTGTCATTGATTAGCCTTACACATCACATGAACTCACACCTTTGTGAATTTATGTCCACTGGTTCCCCACAATTTGTTGAGCTATGATCATGTGTGAGCTCACCCTTGCTATCTCACACCCCCCCCACAGGAGAAGATCAGGTGGTTCAGGAGGAGCCGCCTAACACTGAGGAGTTCGATCTGATCTAGGTGGCGTTTCCCAATCGACATTGGCGCCGACGATCCTTAGTTCGTTTTATCTTCATTACTTTATTTTGTAATAAGTCTTCCGCTATGTAATAAATACTCTGATGTTTTATGACATTTATCTCTATCCACTCTGTTATTATATATGTTGTCTTCTTGGCGCATGTATGAGATGCACCTGGCTTTGTTCCTTAAAGCCGGGTGTGACATGCGCTTGGATTGCTTCTTTCTTTCTCACTTGTTCTTGTGATCAAAGCTCACTTGTAATCAAGGCAAGAGACACCAATTGTGTGGTGGTCCTTGCGGGGAAGCTTTGTTCCCAGTTTGTTTTGAGAAGAGAAGCTCACTCGGTCCGAGGGACCGTATGAGAGAGGGAAAGGGTTGAAAAAGACCCGACCTTTGTGGCCTCCTCAACGGGGAGTAGGTTTGCGAGAACCGAACCTTGGTAAAACAAATCATCGTGTCTCACTCCGCATTTGCTCACGATTTGTTTTGCGCCCTCTCTCTCGGACTCGTGTTTATTTCTAACGCTAACCCGTCTCGTAGTTGTGTTTATATTTGTAAATTTCAGTTTCGCCCTATTCACCCCCCTCTAGGCGACTTTCAATTGGTATCAGAACCCGATGCTTCATTAGAGCCTAACCGCTCGAAGTGATGTCGGGAGATCACACCAAGAGGGAGATGGAGACCGGCGACAAGCCCACTACGAGTCACGGGAGCACTTCATCGGAAGAGTCCCACACCAAGAGGAAGGAGAAGAAGAAGAACTCCTCCAACAAAGGGAAGGGGAAGGAGAAGAAATCCTCTTCCCACAAGTCGCATCGGAAAGGCGACAAGCACAAGAGGATGAGGAAAGTGGTCTACTACGAGACCGACTCTTCATCACCATCGACCTCCGACTCCGATGCGCCGTCCGTAACTTCTAAGCGCCAAGAGCGCAAGAAGTATAGTAAGATCCCCCTACGCTACCCCCACATTTCAAAACGTACTCCTTTACTCTCCGTTCCATTAGGCAAACCACCGGTTTTTGACGGTGAAGATTATAATATGTGGAGTGACAAAATGAGGCATCATCTAACCTCACTCCACACAAGCATATGGAATGTTGTTGAGTTTGGTGTACAGGTACCATCCGTAGGGGATGAAGACTACGACTCGGACGAGGTGGCCCAAATCCACCACTTTAACTCCCAAGCAACCACTATACTCCTCGCCTCTCTAAGTCGAGAGGAGTATAACAAGGTTCAAGGGTTAAAAAGTGCAAAGGAAATTTGGGATGTACTCAAGACCGCACACGAGGGAGACGAGGTGACAAAGATCACCAAGAGGGAGACGATCGAGGGGGAGCTCGGTCGCTTCATGCTTCACCAAGGGGAGGATCCACAAGCTATGTACAACCGCTTGAAGACCTTGGTGAACCAAGTGCGCAACCTCGGGAGCGAAAAATGGGATGACCATGAGATGGTCAAGGTTATTCTTAGATCCCTCGTATTTCTTAACCCTACACAAGTTCAATTAATTCGAGGTGATCCTAGATATAAGCTAATGTCTCCCGAGGAGGTTATAGGAAAATTTGTGAGCTTTGAGCTAATGATTAAGTGCTCAAAGAAAATCATCGAGCAAGGCACCTCCTCCACGCCCGAGGCACAACCGGTCGCTTTCAAGGCGACGGAAGAAAAGAAGGAGGAGGCTACTCCAAGTCGAACACCCATCGACGCCTCCAAGCTCGACAACGAGGAGATGGCGCTCATCATCAAGAGCTTCCGCCAAATCCTCAAGCAAAGGAGGGGGAAAGACTACAAACCCCGCTCCAAGAAAGTATGCTACAAATGTGGTAAGCCCGGTCATTTCATTGCTAAATGTCCACTATCTAGTGATAGTGACAGGGGCGACGACAAGAAGGGGAGAAGAAAGGAGAAGAAGAGACACTACAAGAAGAGGGGTGGCGATGCCCATGTTTGCCGGGAGTAGGACTCGGACGAGAGCTCCACTGACTCCTCCTCCGACGAGGACGCCGCCAACATCGCCGTCACCAAGGGACTTCTCTTCCCCAACGTCGGCCACAAGTGCCTCATGGCCAAGGATGGCAAAAGGAAGAAGGTTAAATCTAAATCCTCCACTAAATATGAGTCCTCTAGTGATGATAATGCTAGTGATGAGGAAGATAATTTGCGTACCCTCTTTGCCGACCTCAACATGCAACAAAAGGAAAAACTAAATGAGCTAATTAGTGCTATTCATGAGAAGGATGATCTCTTGGACTCTCAAGAGGACTTCCTTATTAAGGAAAACAAAAAGCATGTTAAGGTCAAAAATGCTTATGCTCTACAAGTTGAAAATGTGAAAAATTGTCTAGTGAGCTAAGCACTTGCCATGAGACTATTGACAACCTTAGAAATGAAAATGCTAGATTAATTGCTAAGGTTGATTCTCATGTTTGTGACGTTTCAATTCCCAATCTTAGAAATGATAATGATGATTTGCTTGCTAAGATTAAGGAATTGAATGATTCTCTTGCTAGTCTTAGGATTGAAAATGAAAAATTAATTGCTAAGGCTAAAGATTTTGATGTTTGCAATGTTACTATTTCTAACCTTAGAAGTGAAAATGATATATTACATGCTAAGGTTGTAGAATTAAAATCTTGCAAACCCTCTACATCTACTGTTGAGCATGTTTCTATTTGCACTAGATGTAGAGATGTTGATATTGATGCTATACATGATCACATGGTCTTAATTAAACAACAAAATGATCATATAGCAAAATTAGATGCTAAAATTGCCGAGCATAACTTAGAAAATTAAAAGTTTAAATTTGCTAGAAGTATGCTCTATAATGGGAGACGCCCTGGCATCAAGGATGGCATTGGCTTTCAAAGGGGAGACAATGTCAAACTTAGTGCCCCTCCTAAAAATTTGTCTAACTTTGTTAAGGGCAAGGCTCCCATGCCTCAGGATAACGAGGGTTACATTTTGTACCCTGCCGGTTATCCCGAGAACAAAATTAGGAGAATTCACTCTAGGAAGTCTCACTCTGGCCCTAACCATGCTTTTATGTATAAGGGTGAGACATCTAGCTCTAGGCAACCAACCCGTGCTAAGTTGCCTAGAAAGAAAACTCCTAGTGCATCAAATGATCATGACATTTCATTCAAAACTTTTGATGCATCTTATGTTTTGACTAACAAATCCGGCAAGGTAGTTGCCAAGTTTGTTGGGGGCAAACACAAGGGCTCCAAGACTTGTGTTTGGGTACCCAAAGTTCTTGTTTCTAATGCCAAAGGACCCAAAACCGTTTGGGTACCTAAAGTCAAGAACTAATCTTATTTTGTAGGTTTATCCATCCGGGGGCTCAAGTTGGATCATCGACAGCGGGTGCACAAACCACATGATAGGGGAGAAGAAGATGTTCTCCTCCTATGAGAAAAACCAAGATCCCCAACGAGCTATCACATTCGGGGATGTAAACCAAGGTTTGGTCAAAGGTTTGGGTAAAATTGCTATATCTCCTGACCATTCCATTTCCAATGTTTTTCTTGTAGATTCTTTAGATTACAATTTGCTTTCCGTTTCGCAATTATGTCAAATGGGCTACAACTGTCTATTTACTGATGTAGGTGTCACTGTCTTTAGAAGAAGTGATGATTCAATAGCATTTAAGGGAGTGTTAGAGGGTCAGCTATACTTGGTAGATTTTGATAGAGCTGAACTCGACACGTGCTTAATTGCTAAGACTAACATGGGTTGGCTCTGGCACCGCCGACTAGCCCATGTTGGAATGAAGAATCTTCATAAGCTTCTAAAGGGAGAACACATTTTAGGACTAACAAATGTTCATTTTGAGAAAGACAGGATTTGTAGCGCATGCCAAGCCGGGAAGCAAGTTGGCACTCATCATCCACACAAGAACATCATGACAAGTGACAGGCCACTGGAGCTCCTACACATGGATTTATTTGGCCCGATCGCTTACATAAGCATCGGCGGGAGTAAGTACTGTCTAGTTATTGTGGATGATTATTCTCGCTTCACTTGGGTGTTCTTTTTGCAGGAAAAATCCCATACCCAAGAGACCTTAAAGGGATTCTTGAGATGGGCTCAAAATGAGTTCGGCTTAAGGATCAAGAAAATTAGAAGCGACAACGGGACGGAGTTCAAGAACTCACAAGTTAAAGGCTTCCTTGAGGAGGAAGGCATCAAGCATGAGTTCTCTTCTCCCTACACCCCACAACAAAATGGTGTAGTGGAGAGGAAGAATCGAACTCTATTGGACATGGCAAGAACCATGCTTGATGAGTACAAGACACCGAATCGGTTTTGGGCCGAGGCGGTCAACACCGCTTGCTACGCCATCAACCGGTTATATCTACACCGAATCCTCAAGAAGACATCCTATGAACTCCTAAATGGTAAAAAGCCCAATATTTCATATTTTAGAGTTTTTGGTAGCAAATGCTTTATTCTTGTTAAAAGAAGTAGAAAATCTAAATTTGCTCCTAAAACTGTAGAAGGCTTTTTACTAGGATATGACTCAAACATAAGGGCATATAGAGTCTTTAACAAGTCCTCGGGACTTGTTGAAGTTTCTTGTGACGTTGTGTTTGATGAAACTAACGGCTCTCAAGTAGAGCAAGTTGATCTTGATGAGATAGGTGAAGAACAAGCTCCGTGCATCGTGCTAAGGAACATGTCCATTGGGGATGTGTGCCCTAAAGAATCCGAAGAGCCTCCACATGCACAAGATCAACCATCCTCCTCCACGCAAGCATCTCCACCAACTCAAAATGAGGACGAGGCTCAAGTTGATGAAGATGATGAGCCACCTCAAGATGACGGCAATGATCAAGGGGGAGATGTCAATGATCAAGACAAGGAGGATGAAGAGCCAAGGCCGCCACACCCAAGAGTCCACCAAGCAATCCAACGAGATCACCTCGTCGACACCATCCTCGGCGACATTCATAAGGGGGTAACTACTCGATCTCGTGTTGCACATTTTTGTGAGCATTACTCTTTTGTTTCCTCTATTGAGCCACACAGGGTTGAGGAAGCACTACAAGATTCGGATTGGGTGATGGCGATGCAAGAGGAGCTCAACAATTTCACTAGGAACGAGGTATGGCATTTAGTTCCACGTCCTAACCAAAATGTTGTAGGAACCAAGTGGGTCTTCCGCAACAAGCAAGACGAGCATGGTGTGGCGACAAGGAACAAAGCCCGACTTGTGGCCAAGGGATATTCCCAAGTCGAAGGTTTGGATTTTGGTGAAACCTATGCACCCGTAGCTAGGCTTGAGTCAATTCGTATATTATTAGCCTATGCTACTTACCATGGCTTCAAGCTTTACCAAATGGACGTGAAGAGTGCCTTCCTCAATGGACCGATCAAGGAAGAGGTCTACGTTGAGCAACCTCCCGGCTTTGAAGACAGTGAGTACCCTAACCATGTCTATAGGCTCTCTAAGGCACTTTATGGGCTCAAGCAAGCCCCAAGAGCATGGTATGAATGCCTTAGAGATTTCCTTATTGCTAATGGCTTCAAAGTCAGAAAAGTCGATCCTACTTTATTCACTAAAACTCTTGACAATGATTTGTTTGTATGCTAAATTTTTGTTGATGATATCATATTTGGGTCTACTAACGAATCTACATGTGAAGAATTTAGTAGGATCATGACACAAAAATTCGAGATGTCGATGATGGGGGAATTGAAGTATTTTCTAGGATTCCAAGTCAAGCAACTCCAAGAAGGCACCTTCATTAGCCAAACGAAGTATACTCAAGATATTCTAACCAAGTTTGGAATGAAGGATGCTAAGCCCATCAAGACACCCATGGGAACCAATGGGCATCTCGACCTCGACACGGGAGGTAAGTCCGTGGATCAAAAGGTATACCGGTTGATGATTGGTTCATTACTCTATTTATGTGCATCTCGACCGGATATTATGCTTTCCGTTTGCATGTGTGCTAGATTCCAATCCGACCCTAAGGAATCCCACCTTACGGCCGTAAAACGAATCTTGAGATATTTGGCTTATACTCCTAAGTTTGGGCTTTGGTACCCTCGGGGATCCACACTCGATTTGATTGGTTATTCGGATGCCGATTGGGCGGGGTGTAAGATTAATAGAAAGAGCACATCGAGGACTTGCCAGTTCTTGGGAAGATCCTTGGTGTCTTGGGCTTCAAAGAAGCAAAATTCGTTCGCTCTTTCTACCGCCGAAGCCGAGTACATTGCCGCAGGCCATTGTTGCGCGCAATTGCTTTGGATGAGGCAAACTCTGCGAGACTATGGTTACAAATTAACCAAAGTTCCTCTTCTATGTGATAATGAGAGTGCAATCCGCATGGCGGATAATCCCGTTGAGCATAGCCGCACTAAACACATAGCCATTCGGTATCATTTTCTTAGGGTTCACCAACAAAAGGGGGATATCGAGATTGCATATATTAACACTAAAGATCAATTAGCCGATATTTTTACCAAGCCACTAGATGAACAAACTTTTACCAAACTTAGGCATGAGCTCAATATTCTTGATTCTAGGAACTTCTTTTGCTAATTTGCACACATAGCTTATAAGTATACCTTTGATCATGTCTCTTTTATATATGCTATGACTAATGTGTTTTCAAGTGTATTTCAAACCAAGTCATAGGTATATTGAAAGGGAATTGGAGTCTTCGGTAAAGACAAAGGCTTCCACTCCACTCTACTACTCATCCTTCGCCGTCGCTCCGCTTCGCTCTCCGTCTTTGGTATAATCTTCACTCATATGTTTTATTTGCCAAAGGGGAGAAAGTAGCTAAAAAGGGCTTATATCTCACTCATAGTATCCGTTTTTGGTGATTCATGCCAAAGGGGGAGAAGATATGAGCCCAAAGCAAAAGGACCGCACCACCACCCTAATTTTTAAAATGATTTTCAAATTGGTAAATTTCAAATTGATATCTTTTTGTGTTCAAAAGGGGAGCAAGTAATATTTTCAAAATTGATATATTAAAACCCTCTTGAACACTAAGAGGAGAATTTATTGAGGGGAAGTTTTGTTTAGTCAAAGGAAAAGCATTTGAAACAAGGGGAGAAAATTTCAAACTTGAAAATGCTTCGCAAAAATCTTATTCATTTACCTTTGACTATGTTGCAAAAGGACTTTGAAAAGGATTTACAAAAAGAATTTGCAAAAACAAAACATGTGGTGCAAGCGTGGTCCAAAATGTTAAAAATAAAGAAACAATCCATGCATTTCTAGTAAGTAATATTTATTGGCTCAAATTCTAAGTAACCTTTGCACTTACATTTTGCAAACTAGTTCAAATCCTGCACTTCTATACTTGCTTTGGTTTGTGTTGGCATCAATCACCAAAAAGGGGGAGATTGAAAGGGAATTAGGCTTATACCTATTTCCTAAACTAATTTTGGTGGTTGAATTGCCCAACACAAATATTTTGGACTAACTAGTTTGCCCAAGTTTATAAGTTCTACAGGTACCAAAGGTTCACCATAAGCCAATAAAAAGATCAAGAGAAAGGGTTCAAACAAAGGAGCAAGGGACAACCGAAGGCACCCTGGTCGGGAGCATCGGACTGTCTGGTGTGCCACCGGACAGTGTCCGGTGCACCAGGGAACTCCAAAACTGAACTTCGCACCTTCGGGAATCCTTGGAGCCGCCGCGCTATAATTCACCGGACTGTCCGGTGTACACCGGACAGTGTCCGGTGCTCCAAGAGGACGCGGCTCCGAACTCGGCAGCCTCGGGAATTCGCATCGGTTGCTCCGCTATAATTCACCGGACATGTCCGGTGTACACCGGACTGTCCGGTGTAACTGCGGGGCAACGACTACTTCAGGCGCCAACGGCTACCTGCAGCGCATTAAATGCGCGCCAGCGCGTGTAGAGGTCAGGCACGCCCATGCTGGCGCACCGGACACTCTACAGTACATGTCCGGTGCACCACCGGTCATCAAGGCGGGCCCAGAAGTCAGAGCTCCAACGGTCGGAACCCTAATGGCCTGGTGACGTGGCTGTCTCATCGGACATGTCCGGTGTGCACCGGACTGTCCGGTGCACCATACGACAGACAGCTTCCACCAAACGGCTAGTTTGGTGGTTGGGGCTATAAATACCCCCAACCACCCCACATTCAAGTCATCCAAGTTTTCCACTTCTCAACCACTTACAAGAGCTAGGCATTCAATTCTAGACACACCCAAGTGATCAAATCCTCTCCAATTCCACACAAGGCTTTAGTGATTAGCGAGAGAGATTTGTTGTGTTCTTTTGAGCTCTTGCGCTTGGATTGCTTCTTTCTTTCTCACTTGTTCTTGTGATCAAAGCTCACTTGTAATCAAGGCAAGAGACACCAATTGTGTGGTGGTCCTTGCGGGGAAGCTTTGTTCCCGGTTTGTTTTGAGAAGAGAAGCTCACTCGGTCCGAGGGACCGTTTGAGAGAGGGAAAGGGTTGAAAAAGACCCGGCCTTTGTGGCCTCCTCAATGGGGAGTAGGTTTGCGAGAACCGAACCTCGGTAAAACAAATCATCGTGTCTCACTCTGCATTTGCTCACGATTTGTTTTGCGCCCTCTCTCTCGGACTCGTGTTTATTTCTAACGCTAACCCGTCTCGTAGTTGTGTTTATATTTGTAAATTTCAGTTTCGCCCTATTCACCCCCCTCTAGGCGACTTTCACAGTACAAGTTCAGAAGGGAAAATGCTGCTTCAGCTGATCAGCCGAAGCCCATGCTCTTATGTGAGGATGTAGCAGAGCAGAAGGTACTACTGGGATCTCAATTGTCCGAGGAACAGGAGAAAACCTTGATAAGGTTTTTGTTCAACAATAAAGATGTCTTTGCTTGGTCAGCTAATGATCTTTGCGGAGTTAACAGGGATGTTATTGAACACTCCCTTAATGTTAATCCATCATTCAGACCCAGGAAGCAGAGGCTTCGGAAGATGTCTGATGATAAGGCTGAAGGTGCTCGGAATGAAGTAAAAAGACTCCTTAGTGCCGGAGTTATCAGAGAGGTAAAGTACCCAGAATGGCTGGCTAACACTGTCATGGTAAAGAAGGCCAATGGTAAATGGAGGATGTGTATCGACTTTACTGATCTCAATAAGGCTTGTCCGAAGGATGAGTTTCCATTACCAAGGATAGATTCCCTAGTTGATGCAGCAGCTTCATCAGAGCTCATGAGTCTGTTGGATTGTTATTCAGGTTATCATCAAATCTGGATGAAGAAGGAGGATGAGCCGAAGACAAGATTCATAACCCCTAGTGGAACATATTGTTATCTTCGGATGCCTGAAGGACTTAAAAATGCTGGAGGAAGCTTCAGCAGAATGACAGCGAAGGTTCTCCATTCTCAGATAGGCAGGAATGTGCTAACTTATGTTGATGATATCATTGTGAAAAGAACAAAGCAAGATAATCACATTGCTGATCTGCAAGAGACCTTCGCTAATTTCAGACAGGCTGGTTTAAAGCTGAATCCAGAAAAATGTGTCTTCGGAGTGAAGAAGGGGAAATTTCTTGGTTGTCTAGTTTCAACAAAAGGAATTGAGGCTAATCCAAGCAAAATTGAAGCTATCCTTCGAATGGAACCACCAAGTACAAAGAAGGGGGCTCAAAGATTGACAGGAAGATTGGCATCTCTCAACAGATTCATATCTAGATCAGCAGAGAGAAATTTGTCATTTTTCGAAGTCCTGAAGTCAGCCGAAGTTTTTCAATGGGGACCAGTCCAGCAAAAAGCCTTCGAAGAGCTGAAGCAATATTTAATAGATCTAACAACATTAACTCCACCAACGCCAGGGGCTCCTTTGTTATTATATGTGGCAGCTTCGCGCTCAGCGGTAAGTGCAACACTTGTTCAGGAGAAGCTGGAAGGCCAAGTCAAAAAGCAGGCCCCAATATACTTTGTATCCGAAGTTCTTAGTTTATCAAAGAAAAATTACACAGAATTGGAGAAGGTACTGTATGCTGTTCTGATGGCCTCTAGGAAGCTTCGGCATTATTTTCAAGCATATAATATAATTGTTCCTTCTTCACAACCGTTGAAGGATATTATGAGAAACTGAGAAGCTACTGGAAGGATCGGAAAATGGGCTGCAGAGCTCAATGAATTTTGTATTGATTATGTGCATAGATCTTCGATTCAGTCCCAAGCGTTGGCAGACTTCATTGCTGACTGGACGCCAGGCGCTTAGGAGGAAGAAACGAATAAGGATGCTGAAGCATGGACAGTGTTTTGCGATGGGTCTTGGGGAACCTTCGGAGCAGGAGCGGCTGCTGTGTTGGTTTCACCTTCCAAAGTTAAAACTTGTTATGCGGCAAGACTTGATTTCAGTTGCACAAACAATATTGCTGAGTACGAAGCTCTGCTCTTAGGTCTTTGAAAGTTAAAGGCAATGGGAATCAGGAGGGCCATTCTTAAAACTAATTCCCATGTTATTTCTGGTCATATTGACAAAAGCTATAAAGCAAGAGATCTGAAACTTGAAAAATATTTAGATACAGTCCGAAGGATTGAGGCTTCCTTTGAAGGATTCTCTGTTAAAAACATTCCTCGTGGAGAAAATGAACATGCTGATCTATTGGCCAAGTCAGCAGCATAGGGGCTGCCTTTACCTTCGGAAGTATTTTTCGAAACAATAAAAGCACCTTCGGTCGAGCTTCTTGAGAGAGCGGTCCTCAACATATCCCCTGTCTATAGTGAAGATTGGAGAACTGAAATCATCTCCTTTCTTCAGGGTAATTTTCTTTCAGATGACGAAGCTTATAATAGGAGGATAGAAGCAAGAGCCCGACCATATGTCATTATAGAAGGGGAATTATACAAGCGTGGGGTCTGTTCCCCGTTGCTCAAGTGTTTATCCAGAGCCGAAAGCATAGAATTGATGAAAGAAATACATGCAGGCCTGTGTGGATCTCATATTGGATCTAGGCCTTTGTTGGGAAAAGTTTTTCGGCATGGATTTTATTGGCCAAAAGCAGCTTCGGACGCAGCGGAACTAGTGCAAAAGTGCGAAGGTTGTCAGAAGTGTGCAAGAGATCAAAAACAACCTTCGTCTTTAACTCAGTTAATACAACCCACTTGGCCGTTGCAAAGGTGGGGCCTTGGTTTGTTAGGACCATTACCACCAGCACAAGGAAATTTAAGATATGTTGTAGTGGCAGTGGAATATTTTTCTAAGTGGATTGAGGCAAAGCCTTTAGCCACAATAACTTCGGTCACTGTCCAAAAGTTTTTCTGGCAAAATATTGTTTGTCGCTTCGGAGTGCCGAAGGCCATTACTGTGGACAATGGAACGCAGTTTGACTCCAAAGCTTTTGAAGAGTTTTGTGACCAAATTGGCACGAAGATCCATTTCGCGTCAGTTCGACATCCAGAATCAAATGGATTAGTCGAAAGAGCTAATGGGATCATAATGACAGGAATAATGAAGTCAATCTTCAATCAGCCCAGGGGAAAGTGGCCAGAAGAATTAATCAAAGTGGTGTGGAGCCATAACACAACAGCGTCAAGATCAACAGGCTTTACGCCATTCAAACTATTGTTTGGTGACGAAGCAATAACCTCGGAAGAAGCCAAAGCAGGGTCAATAAGAACAATAGCTTCAGCAAAAGGCGAAGATGAAGCTGACTGCTCTGTGGAAAAGGATGCTATAGAAGGGATCAGGCTTCAGGATGTGGAAAACATCAATAAATACCAAGCCGAAACAATAAAATGGCGTGATAGAAAGGTCCAGTTGAAGAACATTAAGCCAGGACATTTAGTGCTTCGAAGAGTGGACAACCCAGACACAGTAGGCAAACTACAGCTGAAGTGGGAGGGCCCTTTTTTGGTAGTATCTTTGTCAAGACCCGGTTCCTACAAATTGAAGGATATGGACGGCAACGACATCCCTAGATCGTGGAATGCGGATGAGCTTCGACGATATTATGTTTAGCTTGATGTAATTTTTTCTATTCTTTTTTGTGGCACCCTTTTCCTTTCCGAAGGGGGAGAAAGGTTTTTAATGGGGCCACATCATGTAATTTCCCTTATTTCAATTCTATAAGAATGATATCCCCCAAAAATGTAAATGTAAATGCAAAGGAAAAAGAAAAGATTTCAGAGAGAAGCTCAAAAGTCATTCCTAAGGGAATGCAGAGCTTTCAGCGAAAAGTCAACGCTGATACCGCTGAAAGTAAAAGGCGAAGAAGCTCATAAGGGACGCTTACAGTGAAAAGTCAACGCTGATACCGCTGAAAGTAAAAGGCGAAGAAGCTCCTAAGGGGGGCTTACAGCGAAAAGTCAACGCTGATGCACCGAAAAGTAAACGGTGAAGCCGAAAAGTAAACGGCAAAAAGATTTGAATCATTCCCAAGGGGATGAAAGGCTATAATTATGGTGTTTGAATATGTGTTCCGCAATTCATTTGCATGATACATTACATCATGTCATTTGCATTCATAAACATTCATTTAGACATATAGAATCATCATCATACTACACATAAAAGACAGATGCTTCGGCAATCAGGAAAAGCTTTGTAGAAAAGAGGAAGTTTTCATGCTTCGTTGTGTATGAAAAGAAGGGAAGGTGTTTTTCGCCTTCGGCTCAAAAGAAGTTTCGTCCACAGCAAAGCAGAATGCACACGGATAAAGGAGACAGAATATATTACAAGGTATGTACAAATTTACATAAGTTTTTTCCATAATGATATTACAAAGACCCCTCCAGAATTTTTCATAGGAAAGACTATTCTAGCAACTATCAAGCTTCAGCTTTGTCATACTTCAGCTTCGTCGTCCTGCACATATTAAGGAGCAGAATAAGAAAGGTGCAAATTTCAAGGAGAAGGTAAAAGTAACAAATATAAGTTTCTTACCGGCTTAAGGTGACTTCAAGCTTCGTCACCAGCCATCCTTCGCCCGCCATTTACCCAAATCTGGGTCATAAATCTATTCCCGATACTTCGGGCTAGGCTTGGGATATCAATCAAGTCCGCTGCTGACAAGCTAAATCCGGTCTATTCACGATTTTTCCATGAGTGCAGCCGGCCTTCAGAAAAGCGGCAGCTGTGCCTCGAGAAGCTACCAGGGCGCAGAAATCAGCATGCCCCCAATAACTTCGTCAAGAGCATCAACCTCGCCTTCAATATGTTCCAAGGTGCTGGGCAGATTTTCGGCTGAAGGTGAAAACTTTTCAGAGCTGGCTCCGATAGAGTGAAATACCTCCTTTAGCCGCTACACGCATCAGCTGCCGAAATTTAGACATTTCTCTTGGAGATCTTTCAACGATTCTTGCAAATTTGAATTTTCTCGAGCGCAGTCTTAAGACTTGTTTCAAGCTTCTCTTTTTCTTGCTCATGTTTTTCCGACTTTTTGAGTAGTTCATTCTTTAAACTGTCATTTTCGGCTTGGACTTCGGCCAAGGAGCCTTCCATAGACTGAATAATAAAGTCTTTCTTTTCTAAAGCGCCTTCGTGTTCTTTAGCCATAATTTCAAGATCTTGAATGGCGAAGTCTTTCTTCTTCAGAACAGCTTCGTAATTTTCAACTTTTTCTTCTAAATCTTTGATGATAGCCTTGTTCTTCTCCTCTTCAAGATCTTGTTGCATTTTCAGCACTTTACTTAATAATATGCTCTGCCAAAACAACTTTTGTCAGAGAAAGACATAAAAATAACAATAATAAAATAATAATAATATTTTTACCTTAAAATTCGTGTAAAGCAGGCTGCCAGCGACATGATGTCGTTGGTATCTGCAGAGGTCTGTTTCTATCTTCGGCAAGCCAATGCTTTTTGAGAGAGTCCTAACAATTTTGGCCTCGGTACGGTTCCGAAGGCACCTTAACTTCCCTTCGTTGACCCCACCAAATAGCATAGCTCCCAATTTATATCCGCAAGATATGGTGTGTTTTTTCAATTCTTCTTTTTCGGTGTCTGTTAGCTCTTGTCCAAGTAAATCTTGAAAGTTAAAATCTCCTTCCTCCGAAATTTCACCAATTTGCTCTTTCCCCTTTTCAGTTGCCGTGTTCACCGCAGCCATAACAACTTCTTCTTCAGCCATTTTCAGGAGTATATTGTCAATAACCTCAAGTGTGGTTTCCAGGTTCGACTCTTCGGTGGTGCCGGCTTCGGCTTCGGCCTCGGTAGCTTCGGCTTCGCCGACTTCGACTTCAGTGGTTTTCACTCCGGTAGCTTCGGCTGCGGTGTCTTCGGCCTCGGCAGTCTCTGCAAGGGCAATTTTTGACATTGTCGCCGGTGGCGGCGTCTGATGAATCACATCTGTAACTTGAATGATTCTCCATTTTTTTGGCTTCGCAGGACTTTCTGCTGCCGAAGGTTTTTTGTCCTTCTGAAAAAACTTTGTCAGTTCCGGTGCCAGCAGACTTAGTTTGACAGGCAAAGATTTAGTCATTACCTTCAAAATTTCTTCTACTTCAGCAGCAGAAGGTGTCACAGACGTTTCCTCATCTCGGATCAATGTCTCTGGTTCTGGAGACGCAGGCTTCGGAGATGCAGCTTTTCTCTTTCTTGGAACAATTGCCTTCGGTTCAAGCTTTTCTTTTTTCTTTTTGGGTTGATCTTCGTCGTCTTTAGTTAAAGAGCTAGCCACTCGTTTTCTTTTCTGCCCTTCGGCACCCTTGTCTAATCGCTCGTAGTCAGGGTATTCAAAGCCTATAGCATCGAGCACTCTGTTCAGCCTTCGCTTTGGCCGGGTGCCGAAGGCTACTGTCATCAATTGATCTTCTTTTTTAGAATAATTCCCAAGAATTTCAGTACTCATTACTTCGATTGTTTCGAGCCACTCTTGGCAGGGTTCTTTAAAATATTTCTTGAATTTGTAGTGGTAGGGCAGGCGGACAAGTTCCCCTTCTTTCTTCTCTTTCTCGAGCTTCGGCATAGCCCATTCTTTCATAGTTGGAAATATTTTGAACGACAGAAATTCCTGCACAAGATCTCTAGTGCCAATATGCTCAGCAATAGTCCTGAATTCAGCCAACGCGATTTGAGTTGGACCTTCTGGTGACATATTGCAGTGGGGTCTGGTCTCTCCGAAGATCAGCTCAAGCGGGCTCTGAACTAGCTTCTCTTTGTCATTGTCAACTTTGACGTAGAACCATTCTGATTTCCAGCCTGCCGGCCACTTGCTTCGGTAGCTGATCACAGGAAATTTTGTAGTCTTCCGATAGGCAAAATTATAACAACCAAAATTTTCATGTAACCCATCTTTTCTAGCCTTAGTTTGATAATGTAGCTCGTGTACCCGGCAGAAACCTTCGGCAAATGGCTCCACCCCCTGGCTTCGGAGAGCCCAAATATAAACACTAAGTCTCACAATAGCATTAGGAGTTAGTTGATGAAAATAGATACCAAACTTCTTCAGTACATCGGCAATCATCCTATTCAAAGGAAATCTCAAACCAGCCTTGAGGAAGCTCTTGAAAATAACTATTTCATCTTTCTGTGGCTTCGGGGTAGTTTCTTCTCCGTCGAAGCGAACCACCTTCTTCTCATCTTCGCTAAAGTAGCCCGATTTTACCATCTTCGGGAAATCAGCCTTGGAGATGGTTGATTTTCCGAAGTCCAGGTGGCTAGGCTTGCTTGGTATTGCGATATTGTGATCATCTTCAGAATCAGTCTCTTCAATATCTGCTTGTTCTGCTTCGGCAGCGGGGGTGTTCTCCGATGTCACCAACCCACTTCGCCTCATTGCTTCCGAAATAGGGACAGTTTCCGCAGCTTCGGCTTCGTCTCCTTCGCGCTCGGCCCTAGCAGTAGAGCGCACCCTGGCCATTTGATTTTGAATATCTTGAAAATTGCTCAGAAATTAATAACCTTTTTTCCCGAAGCTCTTCTTCTGACGAAGCAGATGCCAAACTAGAGCTTCGTTCGAATGCGAAAGTCAAGCTTCGGCTATGGTTAAAAATTTTGGCAGCAAAACAGTGCAATAGCAATGAATGCCGTGGTAACTTCACACCTACCAGTCTGTTTATATAGTGTTGCAGGAAAGAAGGTGAATCGTCAGGATTTTTTACACCAAGCAAACGATTGCTTGCACCCGCTGAACGGTGGACCGCAAAAACCAGAATAGTGAACTCGCATGGTGGAATCGCTACGCGCTCGAAAACTGTATCATTTCTCGACAACGAGCTCAGGGAAGGTGTTTTTCGGACCTTCGGCTTCCTGAAGCCTGAGAGACTTTTCTTTTTTCACGGATCAAGCTCATTACGAAAAACGATCTAGCACCGCGAAGGGGCTACTGTTGGGACCATGCTTCGTCGCCGAAGGTCCTGCAGAAAGAAACAGCTGCGGCTGAAGCTGCCCGTACGTGACGACGAAGGTATCATTCATGAAGCTTCGGGGTTATAACATATCCGAAGATGAAGGGTTGAACCGACTTAAAGATAGAATGACCTTTTAGCCTGTAGGGGTCTGAGTCATTGTTGTTAACTTCTATGAAGGGCATGATTGTAATTCGTCACAGGCTGTGTCCTGTGCCTATAAATAGTGAACAATATTCCTTTACTGTTCACGCATTCCTGTAATCGCAAGAGCGTCACTCGGGAATTATTGCTTGTCAAGGCAAAGGTATATGCATACCTTGAACATTGTATTCAAACATTTTAGATTTAGATAATAGATATGTGAATAGTGCCATTTATCTCCAACATATTTATCTTTAATATTCTACATTTCTTATCGCTTTATATTATTTTTATTACCTTCGTAATGTTATGTTTGTGGCCTTCGTCCGAAGTTCATTAAACCCTCGAGGAGATAATGCTTCAGCGGACGAAGGGTATTTAACATTTAACATTTTTGTGTTGCCTTGTTCTTGATTCGAAGCATTTGAGAACAAGTCCCCAACAATGTCAATGGAAGAATTAAAAGAACTAAAGAAATAGCTAACCGAGTTGCAGGAGTCGGGTTATATTTGCCCTAGTTCCTCACCTTGGGGAGCATCAGTTCTATTTGTTTAGAAGAAGGATGGTTCATAGAGGATGTGTGTGGATTATCAGTCTCTTAATAATGTCACCATTAAAAATAAATATCCCTTGCCATGTATTGAAGACTTATTTGATCAAATGAGAGGTGCTAGGGTATTTTCTAAGATTGATCTCAGGTTGGGTTATCATCAAATGAAGATTAGGCCTTCTGATATTCCTAAGACAACTTTCTCTACCTGATATGGGCAGTATGATTTCATCGTCATGTCATTTGGCTTGACTAATGCACCAGCCTACTTCATGAATCTGATGAACAAGGTGTTTATGGACTATCTTGATAAGTTCGTCGTGGTATTCATCGACGCCATTCCGATTCATTCCAAGAATGATGGAGAACATGAGGAGCATCTATTCTTAGTGTTGCAGAAGTTGAGGGATAACCAACTCTATGCTAAGTTCAGCAAATGTGAGTTCTGGATGGATGAGGTACCATTCCTTGGGCACATCATCTCTAATGTGAGAATATCAGTGGTTCCAGCTAAAGTAAAGGAGATAGTGCAAAAGATACCAAGTTTGGTCACTGATATCCAGAGTTTCCTAGGACTCGCAGGTTATTACCGGCATTTTACTAAGGGATTCTCCAAGATAGAAAAGTATATGACCTCACTCTTGGAGAAGGGAAAAGAATTCAAGTGGACGCAGGCTTGCCAAGACAGATTCAGCGAACTGAAGTTTAAGTTGATGTCACGCCCAGTGTTGGTAATGCCTGATCTATAGAAGGAATTTAACAAATATTGTGATGTGTGCTGCTGTCACACCCGGGTTTCGGGGGCACCAAGACCCGGGCGCGAACATAATCACTAAGTGTGCTAGGACCAAGTCTCACACATATGATGACTCGTGGTACAGAAACGAATGTCACATCTTTACTATATAATAGGAGTTCTGTACAAAATAAATAAATAATTACATCATATGAAGACAATGATCCAGCAACCCAAAGTTCACTGGGAAACGACAACCTAGACCTCTCACGAATCTCATCACAGCATCCTCCATGCGCCTCATCCTGCGGTACTTGTTCTTGACCTGTGGGGGTGTGAGACAGCAAGGGTGAGCTCACATACGTTCATCATTCAACAAGTTGTGGGGAATAATGTGCATGAAACACGGCAGGTGGAAAACTCTGAGCAAGAGCTCATTGAAGGCAAGTTGTGTCCTTGATCACTCTTCTTTATCCAATAATGTTCTTATTAATCATTGTGCCATGCCTAGGCTAATTTTGATGGGACCCAATAGGTCACCCTAGTTTGGTCTACTTTATACCTTGATCACCACTGAACTTTTGGGTAGTGTCAGCTATTGCTTCATGTGGTTTTGGGTGTTAAGATACATATTATTTGTGATCATGTTCTTTATTGTTATTGAATTATTTACTGTTCGTGGTAAGACTATTGTATTAATTGGAACATGGAGCTTAACTTGAGATAACCGTGCTACCACAAGGGTGGAAAGGGACGCCCTTGGTTGACTAATTAGGAAAGCTAGTGGAGGACTACCTTACTCGAAAGGGGCAAGGACGATAGGGAAGTTGCTGGTGTAGAGAGGTTCTTGGGTCGATCATGCTGCAATGTCTTTTCAGACGAGGGATTCCTACTCCGCTCTCCTCATGAAATTGTAGCGGGTTTTCTGAAACTAGTGGAACTTTGTAAAGGCCTCGTAGTGGTACCCTGCCTCGTCTCCTTGATATAGATGAATGGAAAGTCGTGATCTCTTGGCAAATGGGTAACACTACTTGTGGGTAAAGGTTGCAACCTCTGCAGAGTATAAAACTGGTATACTAGCCGTGCTCGCGGTCAAGAGCGACTTAGGACTCCCACATGATTAACTTGTGGAACTAAACTTAATTTGTCATATATCGCATTATGAGTTTTATTATTAATTATGATCTCTCATTTTATTTGGGTTGGTATTCACTTGTACCTAGTAATTGCTAATAAAATTTGACAACTTATTAAAAGCAATGCTCAGCTATAATCATTATTTGTTGATCAGCCTGACACTATACATGAGCCGCACCGTAAGTGAGCTCATGCATATTATTCCCCACACTTGTTGAGCGATGGACTTTTGCGAGGTCACTTTTGCGATAAAACTCTCCCCCACACAGGTGAAGAGTAGGTGGCCCCAGAGGAAGACTACTACGAGGAGTTCGATGGGATCTAGGTGTCGTCTCCTAGTCAAGCAAATAATATTAGATTGCTTTATTTATTATTAGTTATTTTGTAAGACATTCTCATTATGTAATAATGTTTGTGATATTTATCTCTATATACTTGGTCATTGTTTGTGTTATTCTTATTTGACGCACATATGAGACGCACTCGGGTTTGTTTCTTAAATCCGGGTGTGACAAGTGCCAAAGTCATGTCTCTCATGATGTAATATTAATAATTATATGTGCTAGGATTCTTTTCCCTCTTTTTCTTAGCCTAGCTCATGAAGTTCTTCATTTTAAAATAGATTATTGTAATTGCTGATATCCTTATTCTCTTGTGTTATCTGTCATCTTTGCCATCTTCAGCTGTCGTTTGGGTCTTTGATGCAACATCAGTTTGATGTTGGGTATGCTTGTTGTCAGGTTCTCAGATCGTACAGAATTCACAAGTTTTTGCATACTCCTTTATACCATTAGGATGACATTAATTTAACTGTTCATGGTTTCTGTACTTAAAGTTCCACCAGTCAGCTACTGGGTGCTGGCTGCTGAGACCGTTTGTCGTCTGTTATATAGTCTGTGCTTCGGCCGTTTGTTGCTTGCCAGCTCTAGGCGTCTGCACGCGGTGTGCTGCTGTTACATACAGCCTGTTCTGGCCCCGCCCGGATGATTGCAGAAACTGTTGGGTTGGGCATGTATTTTGAAATCTGAATCATGGCCATCATTTATTGCGAAACCTCCAAATTATGTGTTCTCTACTCCGAATCTAAGTCGTTTACCACCTCCTTAAAAAATTATATGTTCAAATGGTTCAAATGATTGCTCATTAATCGTTAGAGCTTTACCCAAGATCTTTGGTAGTCTATTCAAACTACATTTTCTAAAGCTGGTTTAAATCCATAATTCTTTTCTAAAATTGCGAGCAAAAGGTTGACTTGTCCCTTATGGTTTGGGATGATTATGAGTGATTGTGAACGGATAGCACTCTCGGTAGTCGTTGGGCTGACTAGAGTATGAGATTATATATATACAATCATGTTGGTCGGCTTGTGGTGTTTAGTTGTGTAGCATAGGAACCGTGGTCGATTGTTGAGATGAAGGTCATGTGTAGCATAGGAACCGTGGTCGATTGTTGAGATGAAGGTCATGCAGGCTCGTACTGATGTACCGGAAGCGGTGAAGGACGAGTGTTGGGTCTTGACTGACGGACCAGAGTAGAGACGACAATGGGTAAAAACCCGTTGGGTATCACTTGCCCAAACCCGTATCCATGAAGAAAAATACGCCCGCTAAAAAACTCATACCCATGACGGGTATAAAATTTTACCTAAACTCATGCCATGCGGGTTTCGGGTACCCAACAGGTTTCCCTTACCCACTAACATCAACATAAAAAAATTTCATCATGTAAATGATAGTCAATATATTAATGATGCAGGGCAAAAGCAACAAGTGATAACTATTTTTATCTTAAACTTTGTTACATGAAGTTTATTTTAACTAGAACATATTCAATTAATAATAAGGTCATATTCAATTAATAATATTATGAGACATATTTATAAGTTATGTTGATTTTAAGTTGAGTTTTAAAAACCCCATGCGTTTGCACGTATGAGTAGTGGAGGAACAAACTCATACCCACCTACCTGTTGGATTTCCATTTTAACCTATTAACAAACCCATGGGTAGAGAAATTAGTCCAAACCCATGGCCTAATAGAGGAAAAACCTACTGGGCTTCGGGTAGCGGGTACCCATTACCATCTCTAGACCGGAGCAGCCAGGTAACCAGCCGTGTTGGCTGATACCTAGGACACTGTCACGTGAGGACGTGGCAGAGCGGGGCGTGTCGCTAGAGCGGTTGAAGACTAGCGGGACACTTGTCCAGGATGTGGGGGACATGCACGCAGTGTGAGTAAGGCCAGCTTGACCCGAGCCCGTGATGGGCCAGGCCAGTATAGTCGGGCCGAGGCACGATACTATTTTATATTGGGCTAGGCCGGGCTGGCACGTGGGCCTTAGCATCGGCCCAAGCATGGCACTAACACTCTTAATCGGGTCGTGTTAGGTTGTAGTGCCGGGCCATGCTGGTCCTGGACCTGTTTCATATCAGTACACAGGCACACAACCATGGACCCACGGACCATGGTCACAAACAGACATCAGAATTTAGAATATACAGCCATATAGGTGCAAAGTAAAGACATTATAGCAGTTACAGTTGACATAATAGTAGTTCAGTTGCTGGCTTAGTCACCAATAGACCACAAGAATAATTACAGTTCACCAGTGAAGACATAATAGCAGATTAGCAGTTACAGACTTACAATTCACATAATAGCAGTTACAGCCTTACAGGCCCATACTGCATAGCCACAAATAGTGAAACAGACCACAAAGAGTTTTCACCAATGAAGACATAATAGCGGTTACAATTCACATAATAGCAATTACAGTTCAAATCATAAGAGTTTCATAATTCATATTAGTGAATAAACGACAAAAAGATCACCATGCTTTAAAAAGAGCTATTTGCAATGGTTGCCTCATTAAAAACTTTTAGGTAAAACCCCATTTCAACTACATGCGGACAAAACGCTAAAGAAAAAAAGAGTATAACCTAGCTCTTTTAGTGATCTAATTGTTCAACACTCCATGTTCATTACCACGACTACCACAAACAGAACTGTCCTCTTGTGCATCAAGGTACATGTTTGCCATTAGGTCTTCAAGTTCTTTGTTCTCTACACTGTGTTGTTGTCGAGTTACAGCTTGCTCCCAATCATTGGCGAGGGACAACATCTCCACATGTTCTGGTGTTAGACTTCGTTATCGTTCCTCGATCAACCTGCCACATAAACTAAAAGTGGGCTCAGAAGAAATAGTGGATATAGGCAAAATAAATTCATCTTTTATGATCACGTCGCCAACTAAATACACTAAATGATTCATCAAACTTAGTAAGAGGATTACTGTCCAAATAAGATGATAACTCAGAAATTGTGCAGGAAATAGGTGTGTAAAAAATAGGTCTTGTAGAAACATATGGTGATGATGCTGATGGATTAGCAGGCCTCACAAACCTATTCCATGAAGACAAGAAATTAGCAGGTCTTGTATTTTGAAGGTTGAGGTATTTGCAAACCTAAAAAACCAAATTTAGACTCATATCTGGCATACAAGTTTGATAATTAACAGGATCATACTCAAAATGTTGCAAATGACCATCAACAGTATAATGTAAACGAGTTTGAGGTAATGCATTTGGAGCCTCAGCCATTCTAGTACAAGCAGCAACATGCCTCAATAGATGACCATTACAACCAGTATACTTAGCAGACAACTCTACATTGCAAATCTTACATATAGCAGCATACCTGACTTGCTTACCGTTCGTGATTTTGAAGAGAGGCTTCAAATCTTTCCAAACCCTAGATGGCGACATTCTGGTTCTCATTCTCTTGCTGGAACCGTCTATGGTGCTCTCAACACTAGCACCTTCGCCATCCAGACTGACAGGACAGGATGGAGTTGAACCCAAATGAGCATCATCCCCTTCTACATTGGCATTATTATCTACCTCATCACCTAGCAAAGTAACATACATTCTTAAACATGTTGCATGCATTCTTCAACAGCAAATACATAGATAACATCAAATAATTTCAGAATCAGATAATAGAGAATACATATGTTTGAATAAAAATTGTAAAACACCCAAGCACTCAAGCATCTATTTTAATAACTGTTAGCACCTCTATTTGAATAAAAATTGTACAACACCCCAGCATTTATTTGAATAACTGTAAAACATATATTCTATTCTAATCTAAGTAAAAATTGTTGCGGGCACTTCTAACCAATGTCTCTGTTAGGATCCAAGAACTGTCACACCCGGTTTTAGAAAGCAAACTGAGTGCAAACCATGTATGTGCTAAGATCAGAAATTCACGTACACAACGATTACATAACTAGACATCATCACACAATGCTCAAATAATAGAGTAAAGAGGTATTAACTTATTACATCATGATGTTGAAGACATCCACATAGTCATTAACTTAAACAAGAATCAAAGTGCTAAACGAAACATAGTAAGATAAGGCCTTCATAGATAGTTGACTAGGGGGTTGCCGCTAATC
This sequence comes from Zea luxurians, assembly GCA_029449295.1. Classification (NCBI taxonomy): domain Eukaryota; kingdom Viridiplantae; phylum Streptophyta; class Magnoliopsida; order Poales; family Poaceae; genus Zea; species Zea luxurians. Next base: position 19,918,118 of record JAOPSE010000006.1, on the reverse strand, counting down.
CAAGTCTAGAACTCATCGTAGTCTTGAAACTCCTAGAAATCTTCCGCCATGCCTTCATCTTCTTCCAAGCAAGGGTTGCAGTGGGGGCAACCTGGTGTTTTGTGTTAAAGCAAGGATGAGTACACATCAATGTACTCATCAAATGCCCTGTTTGGCTGAAGTGGACTAACTTTATGTGGAGTTAAGATCAAGCCAAGCGCTTTTAGTTTATTAGATATTTATTACTAGTAGAAGCTAGATTTTATTATAAAGACCCAAGCTATTATCCCAAAAGATATCTCCTAACGGAGGAAATACCTGAATTCATAATTAGAACCATCATCATTAAAGCCACCATCCACATCATCGTCCATAACCATAGTATCTCTAATCAAAGGAGCTCCCAAGGTCACCCTTACCCTTGAGCATGGCTGATATATCAGTTTCTAACCCTCTACAGAGGTCGCACACTTTACCCATGAGAAGTGATTCCCTCTCTAGCCCGGGTTTGCAAGACCCTTATTCACTCCCGAGATGAGCAGCTAGGGATTCACTACGAAGCCTTTACAAGGATTCCCCGATGGTATAGCCGCTTGTTAGGTTTCCTAAATGCACCGTACTCCTCCAAGGGGCATACCACCCTCCCAGAGCTAGTAGCGTACATTGAGCCCCATTGACGGCATGACGGCGAAGCAAACTACACCTCAGTTCCTCTAATTAATTAGCTAACGGAGTCCCATTCCACTCTCATGGCTGCACTATTTTCCCAGGTGGTCATCCAACGAACAAGTCCTTATGGAGAGGTACTCGAGAAATAGCTCGAGGCCCCTTTAATATCACAATGCTATATAATCGTATCCAGAAATAAAAATCGTATCATAAGTAATCTCATCATATTCATTGATGTTGGGGGCCTTCCTCTTCCAAAAGTCCTCAAAAACATGACTAACCATGTGCTTTCAGTATAATATTGATTATCACAGGGAGCTTCGGTTCATGATGGGAGTTTCCTCCTTCACCGAAGGTCTTTGAGACAAAGACATAGCCCGAAAGTGACAACAATGAACACCAAAGTTAAAGCTAAAGAGAAACAACTTTGGCTTAAAGTGATGCCGAAGATCAAACATGGAGTTGAGCCAAAGAGGAAAAGACTAGCTAGTCCCTAATGATTTATGTTACAATCATGAATAAATATTAAGGTCATAAATGTACTTTTACCCGGGCTATGTCCCGTGCATATAAATAGGTGAACAATACCCCCATACTATTCACGCTGGATTGTAATTGCTCTCGTGTCAACACCTTCGAACAAGTCGAAGGTATCAACGTAATATAATTTCTGTTAATGTTCATGTGTATATCATGAAATATGTATATGAATGAATACATGGGTTACATATATTGTTTCTATGTAATCTTATTCTCATAGATGATGAAGGTATGTCCTTCATGACCTTCGTCCGAAGATCATTATATCTGAAAGGAGATAATGTTTTGGAGGACGAAGGTCCTTAATCTTTAACAATTGTGTTGCCTTGTTCTTGATTCACAGCATTTGAGAACAAGTGAACAACATTGGCGCCCACCTCCGGTGAACTCAAACGACCACTTCCAGCAACAGCTCGAGCAACCACCTTCGTCATGCCGCCAAAGAAGACAATAGCGCTAGGGGCTGCCTTTCAGCTGCTAGACATCAACCAAGAGGGGCTCTCTCTGAGAGAAGCCTTAAATCAGAAAAGAAAAGCCACCAGCCCAACACCGCAGGAGGAGGAGGTAGACCAAAAAATCAGAGACTTAGAAGCCATACACCAGCAAGTGCAGAGAAAGTGAGAGAAAATGCTTCGGCTAGCTGAACTTCAGAAGAAGATTGACGAAGCTGCTGAAGAAATGTGTCATATCACACAAGACGACCAAGGACAAAGACCTCAACAGAGAGAGCTTCGTCAAGAAAGTCCAAGCAATGATGACGAATGGTATGATGACTTTCATCATGGTAACTTTACTTTTGATGATGCTTCTCCTCTAGCAGCAGAACTGGAGGCTACCCCATGGCCACCATCCTACAAGCCACCACAGCTTCCCATGTATGATAGGCATTCTGATCCAAAGCAGTTCCTTATGAGCTACGAGGCAACCATATCATCATATGGTGGCAACACGGCTGTCATGGCAAAATCCTTCGTCATGGCAGTCAGGAGCGTGGCTCAGACGTGGTATTCTTCTCTTTGCCCGGGAACGAACACGTCATGGTAAAAGCTAAAGGACATGCTGGTAACTAGCTTTCAGGGTTTCCAGACCAAGCCAGTAACTGCCCAAGCCTTGTTCCAGTGCACGCAGGACAATGAGGAATACTTGCAAGCATATTGTAAGGAAAATGGACCCCGGGCCATTTGGCTAATTGAGTTTTGGTGTTTGATGATTAACACAACCTGTGGACTAATATGTTTGCCAGTGTGTATAATTATAGTTCACAGGATGCAAAGAGAATTGGACCAAGGCAATGAGGATGCAACACCTCAAAAGAAGACATAAAAAGATGCGTAGGAGTCCAATACTCAAGAACAAAAGAGGCCCGAAGAAATCAGCAAAGGAATCCAAGAAACGGGCTGTTAGCCAGCGCCTGGTGGCGCACCGGACATTGATGTCCGGTGTGCATCGGACAGTCTGCGCAGAGAGGCCACAGACAGGCGCTCTCTGGCTGTAGCACCGGACTGTCCGATGTGCCACGGGCAGACGGCAACGGTCGGATCCAACGGTCGACTGCTACAGGCGCCAACGGTTGGCTGACGTGGCGTGCACCAGACACTGCACAGTAGATGTCCGGTGGTGCACCGGACAGTCCGGTGCACCCGACGACAGAAAGTTGCTGCTTTCTGTCCAACGGCTAGTTTGGGGTGTGGAGGCTATAAATACCACCCGAACCGGCCATTCTCAAGTGTGAGAGCCCAAGCAACATACCAAGACACATAGTGCATATTTCCAAGAGCTCAAACACCCAAGTGCTTAATAGAATCACTCGGTGATTAGCGTAGGTGCTTTGCGAAGTGCTTAGGTTAGTTAGACCGCTTTAGCGCTTGCTCTAGGTGAACCCTAGTTAGTTGAGTGAGTTTTATAAAACCACACAACCCCTCGGCTCTTGCGTGAGTCGTTGTAATTGTACCGAGTGGGGCGAGAGTCTTGCGAGACCGTGACAACCGCGTTTGTGTCACGGCCGCCACCGTGTACCGGAGGGAACGAGGCCCGCGGCGTTTCGGCCAGAAGCTCGATAGTGGAGACGGCGGGGAGCATCCGAGAGGAGCCAGAAGCGGAGCACCACTTGCGTGTGGAGAAGGCCCGCGGCTCTCTACGGAGTTACTCGACCGTGGTGCTTGGCCCTCGCGTGGGCTTCCCTTTGCGTAGGGGCACCAACGAGGATTAGTCGGGACCTTGCGTGGTTCCGGATACCTCGGTAAAAATACCGGCGTCATCCACGAGAGTTTGCTTCTCTACTTAACTCTTTACATTCCGCATTTATATTAAGCATTTAAGTTTCAATCTTGTAGTCATACTTATTTAGTGTAGATTGAAACTTAGCCTTTGCGGTAGAGATAGCAACACTTAGACAAAACCTAGTTTGCACATTCTAGTTTTGATTATTTGCATAGGTTTTGCTCTAGGGATTTAATTGTGGCCTAGTTTAGTAAAAGTTTTAGAAGTCCTAATTCACCCCCCCTCTTAGGCGTCACCCGTTTCCTACAAGTGGTATCAGAGCCCGATTTGGCTCATTTGAAACGCTTTAGCTTCACCACTAAAAGAGTCGACGCTTTTTAGAGGAAGGGATGGATGTCCATAGGCCACCACACTTCGACGGCACTAACTTCCCTTATTATAGTGCTAGAATGGCTTGTTACCTAGAGGCCGTGGATGAAACCCATCAAGAATCCCGAGAAACCCACCACGAGTGAGGAAAAAGAAATCAATTTAAATGCTAGAGCCAAAAATTGCTTGTATGAATCTCTTAGCATGGATATATTTAATCAAGTATTTACCCTGAAAACTGCTAATGAGATTTGGCTAAAATTGCATGAGCTCCATGACGGCACATCCAATGTCCGTGAGCAAAAACATTGCCTAGTCTTAAATGAGTATAATTCTTTTGCTATGAAAGATGATGAGCTTGTTAGAGACATGTATTCTCGTTTGAATCTAATTATCAATGAGCTCAATTCTATTGGCATTAATAAGCTAGGTGATGCGGACATTGTGAGGAAGATTATCTCCCTGCTACCACAACAAAGATATGGGAGCATCATCACCATCCTTCACAACATGGAGGACTTGAGCAACATGACTCCGACCATTGTGATTGGAAAAATCGCGGCCTTTGAGATGTCACGAAAATGAGTCGGGGAGAGGAGCCAACTTCCTCAAGACCATATGCTTTTGCATGTGATGAAAGGAAGAGCAAAAAGAAGGCTCCCACTCCAAGTTCCTCAAGTGAAGAAGAGAGTGATGATGATGAATATAATCAACCATGCACATCATCCTCCGAGGACGAAGAAACAATCTGACGCGTCAGAAAGGTAATGAGGATGATCCGCAAGATTAATCTAATGGGTGTGCCCCTGCAGGTAGAGGATCTTCTCTTTAACATTGACAGGAAAAAGCAAAGGAAGAGAGGATGCTTCGCATGTGGGGAGAAGGGCCACTTCAGGGACAACTGTCCAAATATGGCCAAACCCAAAAAGGAGAGGAGCAAAGGCAAGGCGCTAACAAGTGTTAGAACTTGGGATGATTCTTCAAGTGAAGATGAACCTCCAAGGACGCGCAGCCACCGGTCCTCGTCATGATCATCACGGTCATCACACAAATGCCTTATGGCAAGAGGTAACAAAAGCATTCCATCCTCTAGTGATGAAAGTAGTAATGATGATGAAGGTGAGGGAAAGCCCTCTCTAGATGAGCTTGCGGAAGCCGTAAAATTTTTCCAGGATGTTTGCACTAAACAAAAAGCTCAACTTAAAACTTTGAAAAATAAGTTGGTTAGCTCTCAAAATGATTACAAAGGTTCGCTAGAAAAATTTGAAACTTTTGCAAACTTAAATAGTGAGCTATCAACTAAAATTGAGCTATTAGAATCTAGTGCTCCATCCACTGCTACCGATGATAGCCTTATTAAAAAGAACGAAAAACTTAAGGCTAAGTTAGCTAGCTCCCAAGAAGCTATTGAAAATTTGCTAGAGAAAATGGAAATTCTTAGCATACACAATAATGAGCTAACTACTAAGATAGAAAACATTGGTAGCACCCCAGCAGCATCTTTAGTTGAAATACCTGAAATTAGTAAGAAATATGCTTCTACTTCCTGCTTTGATTTACTTGATGATTCTAACCCCTGCAACCAAGTCTTTGTTGAGAATATTGTTGTAGAAACATGTTCGGATGAGGTTGCAAAGGAAAATGAACAATTAAAGCAAGAAGTGGCTCGCCTTGGCAAGGCTTTGTATGACAAGAAAGGCAAAGCCAAACAAATCCGACCTCCACAGGATAACACCACTGCGGGAGTGAACAAGCCTATGGAGGGAGAAACTGTGATTTGTAGGCTATGCCACATGGAAGGCCACAAGTCTTTCCAATGCAAGGCGATGACCGGGGATAAACAAAGGCAAAAGCTCAAGCAAAAGCCATCAAGCAAAATCTCCAACACCTACATCAAAAAGGTGAACAAAAAGGATGCTACACCATATTTGATCAAGAAGAAAAAGAATGGAAAGGTGATAGCAATCAAGGCCAACAAGCAAGCCAACAAAGGAAAGGGGGCCAAACGCATCTGGGTGCCAAAGGAAATAATTTCAACCATGAAAAGCACCAAGAAGGTTTGGATCCCGAAAGGGAAGTGAGTGGACCGAAGGTCACCGGGAAATTTGGAGACTTGGCAAGTTTGGGATGTATATCATGGGATGCATCATATTGGATCAAGTTTATTGCCAAGTGGGTTAGTGAAAATTTTGGACCCAAATTTCCCACCCATGACTAAGGTAACTAGTTTTATTGTATTTCTCATTTTTAGATATGCGTATCTATTTACCTTTTATCTAGTATACCTTTCTTGCCTAGTATTACATTTGTTATGTACTTTTGTTCAAAATCATGCATAGGCAAATCACATGGTAGGATTGCTTGCTTTCAATTCATATACTTAAGCAAACCTACATAAGCACGGCACATAGCTTTTATATCACTCCATAGTAAAAGATGCAATAATTGAAAATTTTGATTTCTACAAGTTGTATCATTTAACTTATATGTGCCAAAGTTAGGATTGTAGATAATTTGCCCCTCTTGATATCAAATCAAAGTGCATGTCTCCTACAAGTATTCAAAACTTGTATGCACACCTTTAGGGGGAGATTACTCTATAATCTAACACTTTGAGACTAACACCTTTTCAAGTCTATTTCATGTGATAGTCTCATTGTAAGGAAAATGAAGTCCCCGAAGAAAGACAACAATCTTCCACTGCAAAATCTCCAAGAACTCTCATGTCTCTCAAGCTCGCCATTGATCTTCAATTGGTATCTTTTGAGACTACATTCAATATCATTTACATGTCTTCTCCAATATTTGATTAGACTATATTTCATATCATATACTTCCTTGTTGCTAAAAATGCATATGTACTTAACTCATATTCTGTTACTTATGCATAAGGGAAGTTAGTCTTTTCAAATCATGTCTTGCACCTCTAATTTTCACATGCTTTTTCCTAAGTAGAGGATCTCTGTCAGGGGGAGTATCTCTTCATCTCTAAAAAGTGGGAGAAACTTCTCTCTAAAGAGAACACTCATTTAGGGGGAGTAATCATTTCAACTGGTATCATTCATATGGTTTAATTTAATATCCTTCTAGTGATATCATTTGATACAATTCTTGTTGAGGGCAAGCTTTTATTTACTTCCTACATGCTTTTAATGTCTTCCTTTTCGGTGGTTGATGCCAAAGGGGGAGAAGTTTAGGGACCAAAGCAATGAAAACTATATCAAACACCAAACACCACCAATTTAAAATTTTATATCTACAAATGGCTTTTCAAGTGGTTTTGGTTATTTGGTCCAAAAATAGGAAGTAAGTGAATTATGGAGTTAGGGGGAGGCTTAAGTCCATAATTTCACATTGTGGGGAAAATTATGCATCTTAGCAAGTAGAGTGCATATTTTAATTCAAATACTTGTATTATTTGCTTGCTTTGGTTGTGTTGTCATCAATCACCAAAAAGGGGGAGATTGTAAGGAAAATGGACCCCGGGCCATTTAGCTAATTGAGTTTTGGTGTTTGATGATTAACACAACCTGTGGACTAATATGTTTGCCAGTGTTTATAATTATAGTTCATAGGATGCAAAGAGAATTGGACCAAGGCAATGAGGATGCAACACCTCAAAAGAAGACATAAAAAGATGCGTAGGAGTCCAATACTCAAGAACAAAAGAGGCCCGAAGAAATCAGCAAAGGAATCCAAGAAACGGGCTGTCAGCCAGCGCCTGGTGGCGCACCGGACATTGATGTCCGGTGTGCACCGGACTGTCCGGTGAGGCACCGGACTGTCTGCGCAGAGAGGCCACAGAAAGGCGCTCTCTGGCTGTAGCACCGGATTGTCCGATGTGCCACGGGCAGACGGCAACGGTCGGATCCAACGGTCGACTGCTACAGGCGCCAACGGTCGGCTGACGTGGCGTGCACCGGACACTGCACAGTAGATGTCCGGTGGTGCACCGGACTGTCCGGTGCACCCGACGACAGAAAGCTGCTGCTTTCTGTCCAACGGCTAGTTTGGGGTGTGGAGGCTATAAATACCACCCCAACCGGCCATTCTCAAGTGTGAGAGCCCAAGCAACATACCAAGACACATAGTGCATATTTCCAAGTGCTTAATAGAATCACTCGGTGATTAGCGTAGGTGCTTTGCAAAGTGCTTAGGTTAATTAGACCGCTTTAGCGCTTGCTCTAGGTGAACCCTAGTTAGTTGAGTGAGTTTTGTAAAACCACACAACCCCTCGGCTCTTGCGTGAGTCATTGTAATTGTACCGAGTGGGGCGAGAATCTTGCGAGACCGTGACAACCGTGTTTGTGTCACGGCCGCCACCGTGTACCGGAGGGAACGAGGCCCGCGGCGTTTCGGCCAGAAGCTCGATAGTGGAGACGGCGGGGAGCATCCGAGAGGAGCCAGAAGCGGAGCACCACTTGCGTGTGGAGAAGGCCCGCGGCTCTCTACAGAGTTACTCGACCGTGGTGCTTGGCCCTCGCGTGGGCTTCCCTTTGCGTAGGGGCACCAACGAGGATTAGTCGGGACCTTGCGTGGTTCCGGATACCTCGGTAAAAATACCGGCGTCATCCATGAGAGTTTGCTTCTCTACTTAACTCTTTACATTCCACATTTATATTAAGCATTTAAGTTTCAATCTTGTAGTCATACTTATTTAGTGTAGATTGAAACTTAGCCTTTGCGGTAGAGATAGCAACACTTAGACAAAACCTAGTTTGCACATTCTAGTTTTGATTATTTGCATAGGTTTTGCTCTAGGGATTTAATTGTGGCCTAGTTTAGTAAAAGTTTTAGAAGTCCTAATTCACCCCCCCTCTTAGGCGTCACCCGTTTCCTACACATATGTCTGAAGGTTTCTGCCACTTAGGGCCTAGGTTCCAACGGTGCCAAATGAAATTGTTGGGGGCCTTCATCTTCCGAAGGTCCTCAAAAACATGATTAGCAATGTTTTCCAAGTATAATATTTGTACAGGAACCTTCGGACTCGGAATGAAGCTGTACACAATATGAAAAGCATGGTCGGGATGAAGGTTGAACCAGCTCCGAAGCTACGCGCAAGGAAGCTTCGGCTACGCAGCAGAAAAGGGAACCGACTTAAAGAGGAAAAGGCTATCTAGTCCTCGATAGATTGTCCTTAAGTCAATAGTAAACATGAAGGGCATGAATGTAATTTTACACAGGCTGCGCCCTGTGCCTATAAATAGTTGAACAGTACCCCCGTACTGTTCACGCTGACTTGTATTCACTCGTGCATCACGCTTGGACTTTTTGCCTTCTATCAAGCCGAAGGTACAAATGTAATTCAATACTGTTCATATTTATTCATAATGAAACAATAAAGACATATAAATGATGTTATATGATTATTCATATTATTTCTCATGTTTCATATGTTTCTTCTTTTAATATATACTGCGATGATGAAGGTATGTCCTTCATAACCTCCGTCTGAAGATCATTATATCCTAAGGGAAATAATGCTTCGAAGGACGAAGGACTTTAACCATTAATATTTTGTGTTGTCTTGTTCTTAACTCATAGCATTTGAGAACAAGTCCCCAACATTGGTGCCCACCTCCGGTGAACTCAATCGACCACTTTCAGCAAGCTGTGACCTTCATCATGCCACTGAAGAAAACTTCTTCAGGGCTAGGGGCTGCACTGCAGCCACTAGACTTCAACCAGGACACACTACGCGAAGCTCGAACTCAAAAAAAGAAGGCTACAAGTCCAACACCCCAGGAGGAGGAGCTGGACCAGGAGCTAAGGGATCTCGAAGCTATCCATCAGCAGGTCAAAAGGAAGAGAGAGAAGATGCTTCGTCTTTCTGATCTACAGAAGAAGATCGATGAAGCTGCTGAAGAAATATTTCATCTTCCTCAAGATGACCAGGATCAAAGACCTCCACAAAGAGATCTTCGTCAAGACAATTCCTACAATGATGATGATTGGTATGATGATTTCTATCATGGAAATTTTACTTTCGATGATGCTTCTCCCTATCAGCAGAACTGCAGGCCACCCCATGGCCCCCATCATACAAGCCATCTCAGCTCCCCATGTATGACAGGCACTCAGACCCGAAGCAGTTTCTGATGAGCTACGAAGCAACTATATCTTCGTACGGGGGCAATACCGCAGTCATGGCAAAGTCCTTCGTCATGGCAGTCCGAAGTATGGCTCAGACATGGTACTCTTCTCTCCGGCCAGGGACAATCACGTCATGGTAGAAGCTTAAGGACATGCTGGTCACCAGTTTTCAAGGGTTTCAGACGAAGCCAGTCACTGCTCAGGCCTTGTTCCAGTGCACACAAGACCATGAGGAGTACCTTTAGGCGTATGTCCGAAGGTTCTTATGTCTGAGAGCACAAGCACCTACAGTGCCCAATGAAATCATCATTGAGGCTATGATCAAAGGTCTTCGGCCAGGGCCTACGGCTCAATACTTCGCCAGGAAACCCCCCAGACTCTGGAGAAGCTGCTTCAGAAAATGGATGAGTACATCCGGGCTGACAATGACTTCCAACAAAGAAGGGAGGAAGCTTATAGGTTTTCCGAGATGACTAGGGCCTTCGGAGGAAGAATCCACCCTAGGCATGTCAGATCAATTCACAGCTCTAGTCAGAACGATGACCAAGGAGGCCAGTTTTAGAGGCCATAACACAGCTCACAGTCTTCAGGACAGCAGCTAAGCTCCTTTAGGCCACCAGCTTCAAGGGGCAGAGGCGGTAGGGGCTTCGGAGGTAGATATGGGGATCAGCCCAGAAAAATATATTGCTTATTCTGTGGTGAAGAAAAGGGCCACACAACAAGAACATGCCAGATTACCATTCAAAAGCAAAAAGAGATCGCCGAAGTAGAAGCCCGGTAGAATCAACCGAAGCAGATCCTACATACTGCTTTGTGCCATTCTCCCTACATACCAGAATATGTGGGCAACCAACCAGCAGCTTCTGTCGCTTCGGCAAGACATTCACAAGCTTCCTAGCCTCAACTGCCACCGCCACCACCATTGCAACCCACTTACACCCGAAGCCAATAGCCACAAGGGCGCCAGCACCCCCAACAGCAACGTGACTACAGGGAGGAGTCCAAAGCTCGTACAGTCAACAACACTGTACCAGAATCAAAGCACATATACTGAGCAATATCCTACTTCTGAAATACTTTTATTTTCTATGCCATTTTGCTTTCTGTATAAGGAACAAGCAATAAAAACTTAGTTTTAATTTGTTGTAAAAATTCTGCCTGTACCAGAATGAAATATGTTCCTAATGCAGAACCAAAATTGACGAAGCTACAAAAATTCGTTACTAAGGGAGCATAGCTTAAGTTTTTTTGCTCAAAAGTCGTTCCTAAGGGAATGCAGAGCCAAAATTGACGAAGCTACAAAAAGTCGTTCCTAAGGGAGCGCAGCGTAAGTTTTCTGCTCAAAAGTCGTTCCAAAGGGAATGCAAAGCCAAATACCGCCGAAATATAAGGCGAAGAAGTTCAAAAGTCGTTCCTTAGGGGATGCAGGACTTATACCACCAAAATAGAAGGCGAAGAAGTTCAAAAGACGTTCCTAAGGGGATGCAGAACTTATATCACCGAAATAGAAGGTGAAGAAGCTCAAAAGTCGTTCCTAAGGGGATACAGAGCTTGTGTATTCTAGTGTGGGCGTGTGGGTGTGTGTCTTCGGCATCCTCATCATTTTGCATCATATCATCACATTATTTCGCATAACATTGCATCATACATCATATTGCATTAACGACACAAGAATCGAATACAAAGCCAATCTTCGACAAATGCTTTGTCAAATTGAAAATGTGCTAAGGCACGAAGTAAGCTTCGGGAAATACATTTTTACCAGCCTTGTCATAAGGGATCTCTTTCTTTATGAAGCATGAAAAGAAGGGAAGGTGTTTTTTCGTCAAAGGCTCAAAAACGGTATGTGTGTAAATTTCATGCATCGCAAAGAAATAAATTACAATAATTTACATATTCGATTCAATGTTACATACATCAAATGTTACATAGTTTTATTATAGAAGAGGTCTAATCTTCCTTCATTAGTTCTATACATCAAGCTTTTCAAAATGATTGTTACCATAAAACTTATTCCTCTTTAAGGACTTTCTCTACAACTTTGTTCAGTAATTTGTTGACGACTTCGTCGATAATGGATTCAGCCATGTTTATGATGTCCAATGATTCCTTCATCTCTAGATCAGCTAGAGGATCGTACGGCTCCGGTGGTGGGGATAGTTCAGCTGAAGTAGGTAAGCAGATTAGTTTGAAGCCATAAAGCAAGTACCGAAGCTAAATAATCAATAAACAGTACCTATACACCTTTCGCGTTCTGCAGCTTCTTCAGCTCGCTTTGTGAAAGGGAAATAGGCTTTAAACCTTTTCCTAAATGTTTTTGGTGGTTGAAATGTCCAACACAAATAATGGGACTAACTAGTTTGCTCTAGAGTATATGTTCTATAGGTGCCAAAGGTTCAACTCAAACCAATCCAAAGATTAAAAAGGGCTCAAAAGAAAAAGAGCAAAGGAAACCGAAGTGCTCACTAGTCTGGCGCACCGGACAGTGTCCGGTGTGCCAGGGACCATACACTCCAAACTCTGCAGCTTCGGGTTTCTGAGGCGCAGCTCCTCTATAATTCACCAAACTGTCCGGTGTACCACTGGACTGTCCGGTGTGCCAGCGGAGCAACGGTTATCTGCATGCAACGGTCGACTCTGACAGTGAACAGTGCAGCACAGTAAACGCGGCAGAAGTTAGAGCAGATGGTTAGAGGGGCACCGGACTGTCCGGTGCGGCACCAGACTGTCTGGTGCCACATGAGGACAAAGCCTCTAACGATCGACCAGCTCCAAGCCCTAACGACAGGATGACGAGGTGGCGCACCGGACTGTCCGGTGGCGCACCGGACTGTCCGGTGCGCCCATCGCCAGTAGCCTTCTCCAATGACTACAATTTGGTTGGTGGCTATAAATACCACCCCAACCAGCCACTTCAAGGTGTGGGAGTCCAAGCAACATTCCAAGTCATATAGTTGATATATTCAAGCCCTCCCAACCACTTCTATTCATTGATCCGTCCTATACACAAGATTTAGACCACTACAACCAACACAAGTGCCACAAAAGAGAGAGCAAGCAAAAGAGAGCTATTCGTGTGAGTTTAGCAATAGTGCCTTGTGAGAATCATTGAGAGAAAGTGTGTGCTACATCTTGTGATCATTCGCGCGTGGAGTTTTGACTCCCATTGAACTTCATCCAACGTTTTGGAGGCTTGTAAAGCTAGCAAGAGACACCTAAGAGTGTGGTGATCCTTGCGGGGTCTTAAGTGATCCTTGAGAAGAAGAAGAAGAGCTCACCGGTCTTGGTGATCGTTTGAGAGAGGGAAAGGGTTGAAAGAGACCCGTCCTTAGTGGAATCCTCAATGGGGACTAGGCCTTCGAGGGCCGAACCTCGGTAAAACAAATCACCCGTCTCTTTTGTGTTTATTGCTTGTGATTTGCTTGTTCTCTCCCTTTCTAAAGTTCTCTTGCACTACTCTTTGCTAATATTATTTTGTGTTGCTTCAAGTTAAATTCTCATTTAGAGAAGCAACTCCTTGCAAGAAAGAACTTGAGTTACTCCTCTTCTTTTCTAAGCCCTCTTGCATTATTTTCCACTAACATTTCTAGTAGTATTGCTATTAATTAAATTCCGCACTCTTTGTAAACAATACTCGTTCCAAGCAAAGGACTTAGTTTTATACTCCGATAATTGTGCATCTTGTTCTAACCACTAATCAAGGGGTCTAGTTGGGGTGTAAAGTTATAATTTTTCAGGTTTCGCCTATCCACCCCCCCTCTAGGCGACTTTCAATTGGTATCAGAGCTAGGCACTTCATATTGAGTCTAACAACTCGAAGTGATGGCTCGAAGAAGATCCCAAAAGAACAAGAAGACACCTCCGAAGGAAAACAATGAGGTAACTCTTGAGATATTACTTTTGGATTGTTCTAATTATGTTTCATGGTTTACTAGTGTGATAAATGCTTTTAGAACCATAGATTCACAATTAGAACAAATTTTAGACAAGAGTATTATACCCTCTAGTTATAATGGGAAAAATGCTTCCGAGGAAGATCAAAGATGTATACACTTAAACTACCTAGCTTATGACATCTTAAGTAATTCTCTTAGCAAAGAAGATTATCATGCCTTCATAATGAATTATAATGAATCTATTCATGATACGCATGATATTTGGACTAGAATTAAAAATAAATTTGATGAGTCCAAACATGATGGTTCATTTTGTGGTTCTACTTCCTTTGGTCCTTGTGAAACTAACGCTTTGAAGGAAGAAGAAGAAAGTGAACGTTGGAGACCACACGATGAATCCACCTCTCCAAAAGGTTTATCTTCCCATTTCAATTCCCACATATGTTGTGTAGCTAATGAAAATGATAGTGGAAGCACAAATGAGGATGAGGAGGATGAAAGAAGCTTCATGCAACTCTACGCTCGTCTAAGCCAAGAAGATAAGGTGGTCATGCTCAAACTTCTAAAAAGAGCTAGAGAGCAAAACGAAGCTATTCAAATGCTAGAAGGTGTTCTTGCCATAAAAAGCCAATGCTTTGAAGAGTTGACTAAAGAACATGAGGAGCTAAAGTGCTCTCATGTTGATTTGGTCCAAAGGTATGAAACTGTTTCAATTGAGCAAGAAAACTCTTTATATTGTATCGCTCAATTAGTAAATAGGAATGCCTTGCTTAAGGACCAAGTAGAAAAGCTAAAAGTTGAAAATCTAGCTTTTCAAGAAAAATATGATATGCTTCTATATTCTCATGAAAATCTTATGGACAATCATATCATATTAAACATTGCTCATGAGGTTGTGATAGATAACTTAAAATCCCAACAACCTCACTCATGCACATGTATTCAAATTGAAACTATATTACCATGTGCTAATGCTTGTTGTCCATCGACAAGCAAATCTTCCTTTGAGCTAGAATTTGCAGGAACAAAAGATGATACATATCAAAAACTCAAAGAAGAAAATGAGAGGCTAAAGATGAGCTTGACACAACTAAAAGGGAAGTGCATTGCTCAACCTTCTCAAGATAACCGTGATCACTTGGTAAAGAAGCTTCAGATGGGAACAACCATGGCATGCACTAAATCCCTTGAAGAAAATGTCAAGGACTTGAGGATTGCCAAGAGGAAAGAACAAAAAAAGAAAATCAATACCTCTGCCAAAAGCCTCAACCGTGCCTCCATGCAAGGTAACATCCAAGGTAATGATCAAGGCATACTTCACACTAAGAGAAGTAAGAAGTGTAGTGAATGCTTTGAAAAGGGACACTCGATTAGGTCATGTCCCTATATTAAAAATGACTTGATTATTAACAAGGATGATAAACTTTGTTTTAAATGCTCAAAGAAGGGACACTTAATTAAGTCTTGTCCCAATTTGAAACAAAAAGGCATAGTATTAGAAAAGAAAATATTAACTAACCATGTAGCAAGCAAGAAACAAGGAAAGAAGAAATCTTCAAGACTTGAAGATCGCCTTTGCTACATATGCCAAAAGAAGGGACATCAATGCAAGGATTGTCTCATTGGTAACTACCCCACCTCTAGATTGTCAATTATTTCTCATGTAACTAGGCAACCCAAAATTGCAACTTGTGCTAGAAAGGTAATGAGTTTACCAAGTGGTAACACAAAGGACTTTTGAGTTCCTAGATCTTTGTTGACTAACCTTGATGGACCCATCAAGCGATGGGTACAAAAATATGCTTGACAAGCTTTGCAGGAGAAGGAGATGATATGAAGCTTTGGGGTGCTTGAGAGAGTCAATTCAATTCTTATTAACTCAAGTTATCAATCTTCAATGATCTATATATCCAAGATTGACCCAAAGTTATTTCAAATTATTATGTCTAAAACTCGTATCATCTCGAGGAAGATATTGATGTAGTAGGAAATAAAGAATTATCCCGTGCGGAAGGATCAAGGCCTACAACATGGAGGAAAGCCAAAGGATGGTAACACTTATGTTTTAAGTGCACGTATCTTAAATTACCATTTCTCATGTGTCTTGTGTAGTCACATAGAAAAAGAAGCACTTCAAATGTCTTAAAATTATGTCACCATTCTTCGAAGAAATTCCTCTCATATGGTAGATTTCATATTCATCTTTTCTATACTATGGCAATCTACATGCTTCAAATTATCGTAAGTACCTCATGGCATGTTTTACACTAATTATCTTATTATTGCCATGATTCTAGATATAGAGAGATATTCCAAGTTCTTAAAAGAATAAGGTGTCATGTAAGGAATTCAAATCCTTAGGACACTTATAATGGGAATCTCTCTTTATAACTAGAATAGTGAGACTAATGTTTTTGTCTAAATAACCTAAGTAGTCTCACACGTAGAGAATAAGTTTCTCTATGGAAATGTGTAATCTAACACGAAAAGAAAATCAATCCAATGATTTACGATGTATTTCTTCTTGCTTAAATTGGATATGATTCTTCTACATTCATCGCTCTCCTTGTTATGAATTATATTTGTTCCCATAATCTTAAGGAATTAATTATGCTTGTTTTGTAAGTTAAAACTGAGGGCATACATCATGGAATAATCTAGTTCATATTATAAAGTTTCCATGCTTTAGTAATCCTCTTTTCATTCCTTATCAAAAATGATTACAAAAAGGGAAACTAGTGCTTGTGTTACTAATGACATATCTCTTGAGCTTACTTATGGAAAACTACAAAAGAGCAAGTGCATGTTTAAAGCCACAAGCCTCAATGGTTGCTCTTCACCCAAAGGAAGAAAGGTAAAAGCAAAGGTATGAGAACTTATCTTCTTAATCAAATATAGTTCCTATCAATGATTATTTACTCTAAATTATCTTATTCTACCTATGTGAAGAATAGATTATGTGTTGAACTTAAATCAACTAGATGTGCATTCAATCTCGTTCTCATAAATGCATTTGTCCATTAGAATCTAATTCATGCCTTTGCCATAATTATTCTCATATTGATATGCTTCTAAGTAATGATAATAAATTCAATATGAAGAAGTAAATTTCCTATGATTGATTAGAAATACTAAAAGGTGCATATTCCTCACTTCCAATGATGTGCATTATTATTAAGGATTTTACTTCATATCTGTGTGACTTGTTAATGATGAATTGTTTATATCTCTTATCAAAAGAAATCATCATTTGCCATATACTCCTTTGTGCTGCTAATATCTCTTTTTTTAAGTATTTTCAATGAGTTTGAAAAGAAAAAGGGACAACTCTAAAAGGAGGACACTCAAATGAAAAGAACGATGTCAAAAACAGCAACACCTACCTAGATATTAAGATCGTAAAATTCATCAATGGTATGGTTGTAAGTATTCTAAACCTTTTTCATTTTGAGAACTCAAGGCATAAGCCAATCCTCACAGATTTTATATGCCTTAATCAAGATGTACATTGCTTCCCCCTATTTGTCTTTAAAGGAGAATGCATGTCTTTAGGGGGAGCCCATTTCTATATCTTGATTATATTGAGACTATCACTTTATCTTAATAAATATCATATAGTCTCATGCATGAGAATAAGTTTCTCATGAAGTATGCTACTACAAATCAATCTAACCTATAGAGTAATCAAACAATGTAACTTTGACTCCTAGAGTAGCATATTTACTGGATTCTCCTATTTTTATCCAATGCATATGTTGTTCCTTTGATTACATCTGTTATTTGTTTGATCATTGAATAACTTCAATTAACACTTATGTTTCTTAGTGCTGTATATACTATCAATCGATATCTCTCCTGATATGCACTAAGTTAAAAGGAGAATTCATGATACATTTATGCAATTTGTGATCCATTTGATATATGCTAACAATGACTTGGAGAAGGATCACTAGTTGTAGAACTCTCTTGTGCAAAATATTTCTATACATTGTCTTGAATATAGGTCTTAAGCAACTAAGACTAAGGACAAAGCACATTGAAGAAAGTGTCTCTTTGTGAAGGTACAAAAGGGTAAAACTACTTCCTCTCATTTACACATGTACCTAGATCTTCCTTTTCTCTACTTTCATTGCATATCTTGTATAAAAGGAAGAGAAAGCATGTCCATGCATTATCCCTGCTTCATACCTAGTTTAACCTCTCAAAAATTTCATTCTTGCATTAATGCATCTTTGTTAAAACTAGGTGAAGTAATTTTATTGTCAAAGAGCTTAAAGCTTAACCTTGTAACGAGGATAAGCTAGCTACCTTTGTTCCAAAGGTGGATGGTCCTTAAGCCTCTTTGAAATCCTTAAGGGAAAATGCTCAAGATGTTTATAACATGCTTTCATAAGTGCATAAACTGTCATGAGCATCACACTTATACTATGACACAATGCACTTCACATTCTGTATGATATAGATATGTTCTCATTAACCTAATTATGTGCAATTGGCATTTAAGGCCAAAATATGTGTTCCTCTCCATGTACATATTTAGGGGGAGCAATCTATGTTATATATAACTATGATTATGCCTAATTGATATATCTTTTGATCATATCTCTTTATGTCTACGACTAATGTGCTTTCAAGTTGTAGATTGAAAGGGAAATTGAGTCTTCGGCGAAGACAAGGCTTCCACTCGACTCTATCGATATTATCTATCCTTCGCCATCACTCCACATAGTACTCTCAATTGGTATAATCTTCACTCTTATTACTCATACCAAAGGGGAGAAAGTTAAAGGGCTCATATTTCAATCAAAGTATCCGTTTTTGGCGATTAATGCCAAAGGGGGAGAAAGTATTAGCCCAAAGCAAAAGTACCGCACCACTATGCCAAATTTGAAAAATTTCGAAGTTTAAGTTTTTAAATGTTTTTCAATTAGTATCTTTGAAATAAGTATTTCTCTAAGAAATTCTATCTCATTGGCAAAACCCTCTTGAACACTAAGAGGAGAATTTTATTGAGGGGGAGTTTTGTTTAAGTCAAAGGAAAAGCATTTGAAACAGGGGGAGAAAATTTCAAATCTTGAAAATGCTTCTTTCAATCTTACTCATATACCTTTGACTATTTGCAAAATATTTTTGAAAAGAACTTTACAAAGAATTTGCAAAAACAAAACTAGTGGTGCAAGCATGGTCCAAAATAAAAGAAAGCATCCATGCATACCTAGTAGAAGAAAAAGATTGGTTCAATTCCAAGCAACCTTTGCACTATCTTATGCAAACTAGTTCAATTATTCACTTATATATTTGCTTTGGTTTGTGTTGGCATCAATCACCAAAAAGGGGGAGATTGAAAGGGAAATAGGCTTTAAACCTTTTCCTAAATGTTTTTAGTGGTTGAAATGCCCAACACAAATAATTGGACTAACTAGTTTGCTCTAGAGTATATGTTCTACAGGTGCCAAAGGTTCAACTCAAACCAATCCAAAGATTAAAAAGGGCTCAAAAGGAAAAGAGCAAAGGAAACCGAAGTGCTCCCTGGTCTGGCGCACCGGACTGTTCGGTGTGCCACCGGACAGTGTGCGGTGCACCAGGGACCATACACTCCAAACTCTGCAGCTTTGGGTTTCTCAGGCGTAGCTCCTCTATAATTCACCGAACTGTCCGATGTACCACCGGACTGTCCGGTGTGCCAGCGGAGCAACGGTTATCTGCGCGCAACGGTCGACTCTGACAGTGAACAGTGCAGCATAGTAAACGCGATAGAAGTCAGAGCAGATGGTCAGAGGGGCACCGGACTGTCCTGTGCCACATGAGGACAAAGCCTCTAACGGTCGACCAGCTCCAAGCCCTAACGATAGGATGACGTGGTGGTGCACTGGACACTGTCCGGTGCGCCCATCGCCAGCAGCCTTCTCCAACGGCTACAATTTGGTTGGTGGCTATAAATACCACCCCAACCGGCCACTTCAAGGTGTGGGAGTCCAAGCAACATTCCAAGTCATATAGTTGACATATTCAAGCCCTCCCAACCACTTCTATTCATTGATCCATCCTATACACAAGATTTAGACAACTACAACCAACACAAGTGCCATAAAAGAGAGAGCAAGCAAAAGAGAGCTTCTCGTGTGAGTTTAGCAATAGTGCCTTGTGAGAATCATTGAGAGAAAGTGTGTGCTACATCTTGTGATCATTCGCGCGTGGAGTTTTGACTCCCATTGAACTTCCTCCAAAGTTTTAGAGGCTTGTAAAGCTAGCAAGAGACACTTAAGAGTGTGGTGACCCTTGTGGGGTCTTAAGTGATCCTTGAGAAGAAGAAGAGCTCACCGGTCTTGGTGATCGGTTGAGAGAGGGAAAGGGTTGAAAGAGACCCGTCCTTAGTGGACTCCTCAACGGGGACTAGGCCTTCGAGGGCCAAACCTCGGTAAAACAAATCACCTGTGTCTCTTGTGTTTATTGCTCGTGATTTGCTTGTTCTCTACCTTTCTAAAGTTCTCTTGCACTACTCTTTGCTAATATTATTTTGTGTTGCTTCAAGTTAAATTCCCATTTAGAAAAGCAACTCCTTGCAAGAAAGAACTTGAGTTACTCCCCTTCTTTTCTAATCCCTCTTGCATTATTTTCCACTAACATTTCTAGTAGTATTGCTATTAATTAAATTCCACACTCTTTGTAAACAATACTCGTTGCAAGCAAAAGACTTAGTTTTATACTCCGATAATTGTGCATCTTGTTCTAACCACTAATCAAGGGGTCTAGTTGGGGTGTAAAGTTATAATATTTCAGGTTTCGCCTATCCACCCCCCCTCTAGGCGACTTTCACTTTGCTTCTGCCCGGGCGTCGTGGGTATCTTTTTCACTCTTTTTTATAATCTTGTGGGCCAGCTCTCGGCCACCGTTCACCTAGACCTCGTTATAAAATTTCCCTCCCATTAAAGTTGCTTCGGCTGAAGGATCCTTCGTATCGTCTACGGAGAAGGCAGCTTTGGCCTGGGCTATGGCCTTAATGTGATCACATCCAGCTTTCTCCAGAATAGCTGAGATTCCCCGCGCACCGAAAAACGTGCAAATGTCCCCGCGATCACTCAAAATTTCCTCGAAGGCTTCGGCTTCTCCACTTATCCATTCAACAACGCCCTCGGGGTCGCCTCATATGAAATTTTCTTAAGCAGAGTAGGCGCCCACTTTGGCGAAGCTAGTTTTTAATTTCTTCACACAATCCAAGGATTTTCCAAAGCACCTTTCCTTGGATTCGCGAAGTTCTTCAACATTTTTCTCTAGCTTATTTTTCCAATATTCACTGATTTCTTGATTAGCGTGTGCAAGCACGCAGTTTTCATTAGCTTCGGCTAGTTCTCTCTGAAGGTCTTCAATTTCGGTTTTCTAGGCTTCGGCCTGAGCTTTGTAATTAGCTTCATCCTCCTTTAATTAGTTCATCAATGAAATCAAAATTTTATCTTTTTCCAAGCCTTCGTTCCTCAACACAATCACCTCTGAACGAAGGTTGTTGAGTGCTATGGTACAACTTTCGTCTTCAGCATTCTTTTGTGCCCTCAAGGCATTACTAAGAATCAAGCCCTGTAAAGAAGAAGAGAGAATTGAGTATAACAATAAAATACTTCGTTTCTAACTTCAAAGTCAACTTTTATACCTTTATGCTGTTATACGCGAGGCTATCAGCAAGTTCATCTTTTGACAAAACCGAAAGACCTTCTTCCAGTTTCGGGAATCTCATACTCCTAGCTATCTCCTGGCACACGGATATTTCTTTATTATCCGGGAGACAGTATAGGAAATCATCTTCGTTGGTACCATTGAACACTAAGGCCCTTTTTGGATATTTCAGTCTTTGGGCATAGTGTTTGGCCTCCAACATTTGTTCCTAGGATAATTTCTTCCCTGAAGCATGTCGAATAATGTAGTCAATATCTTCGTTCGGAACTTCAGGAGCAGCAGCTTCGGTCTTTTCTGGTACAATCTGCCTTGCTGTTTTGTCCTCATGCGCAGCAGCCTTCAACTCAATGGGAGCTGCACGCCCAGCTTCGACTCTAGCCTGGGCCTGGGCAGCTTCAGTAATTTTCTTAAAAGGACCAGGGCTCAAGGCCTTCATGGTCTCCAAGACAATGTCCAGCACATTGGCCATCCTTCTCCTCTTAGGCGTTGCGGTAGGAGCTTTCTGCACTTTCGGCAATTTTGCCTCTGCTAGTGGACTTAAAATTTCTGGCATTTTCATTATTCTTTCCACTTGTGGCTCTTTGGCCTCATCATCTTCAGCTTTGGCTGCCCCGACTGTAGGCACCTTTGGCACTACAATCAGCTCTTCGGCGCTCCGCGCTTTCGAAGCAGCTCGTTTTACTTCGGCAATAGAAGAAGTTCCCTCACCAAATTCAGGCACCACGGCCAGTTCAATGTATCGCGGCGGGTGGGTCAGGACCTTCATCTTTTTGCCCTTCAGCACAGCAGTAATGAATGAAGCCATAGTTTTTCTTTTCTTCCCTTGCCTTTGCAGCGGGTAGTGATAATCAGGGTATACGAAGCCAATGGCATCAAATACTCTGTTTAATCTTTTCTTCCCTCGGCGCCCGAAGGCTGCGGACAAAGCATTATCTTCGGCCTTGGAGTATGTCCCGAGTAGCTCATCACTGGTAGCTTCAATACACTTCAGCCAGTCATCGTTTGGCTCATCAAACCAGTCCCTGAACCTGAAGGTATATTTCAATCGAACCAACCCACCTTCAGTTGACTCGGTAGTAGTATCCTTCGATATGTCCCAATTTTCCACAAGTGTCCATATTCTGTACGCTATGTGCTCTTGAACTATATCCCTTGTGCCAATGAAGGCGCAAACATTGCTAAAATCTTTTTGACATGCTTCGTCATTCTGATCGATTGCCACCTTCGGCCTTCGAAGGCCGAAACGAGACCAAATAGGGCATTGGATGATTTCCCTAATGTCATCTCTTTCAATCAGATCATTCTTGACATAAAATCATTCTTCCATCCAGGCCCCAGGCCATCTCTTTTGGAAGGTGGGAACTGTATGGCTCGCATTGGATCGAGCAACGAATCCATAACAACCGAAGTTGTTGTGATACTACTCTTTCCCGGTGTCCTTCGTCTCATACAGAAGTTCATGCATGCTGCAAAAGCACTTCACGCTTGGTTCCAATCCTTGACTTCTTACAACCCAAACAAACAAACCCATTCTGATTATAGCTTCAGGGGTAAGTTGATGAAGAAAGATTTGAAACATCTTCAGCACTTCAACCAAGAACCTGCTCAACGGGAATCGAAGCCCTGCTTTCAAAAAGCTTTGGTAGATAACCACCTCATTTGCTTCAGGAACAGGAGCAGCGCTGTCCCCTCCAATCCTCACAATAGTCATGTCGCGAAAGTATCTTCCTCTCATGGCATCAACGTGACTTTGTTTGATAGTTGATTTTCCAAAGATGGTATGGCTTGGTCGCCACGACCAATCTTCAGAATCTTCATCTCCACTTTCTGCATCATACTCATCACTATCGTTGGAGTCTTCAAATAGATCCGCCAGTATTTCTCTTGTAATTTTTTCTGTGTTCGTCTTTGCCATGGATTCTAAAAACCCAGAAATAAAAAGGATCTGCAGTTTTCTTCTTTTCATAAAGCTTCTCTTCTTCAGTCATCTTCCTTTCCTCAGTCAGCTTCTCTTCCTCAGTCATCTTCTTCTCCCCAGACATAGAGCAAAACACGTCTCTAAGCTGAAGCTCTAATAACTCAAAAATCAAGCGAGAGCTATTGAGCAAGAGCTAGAAATTTGAGAAAATAACGCAAATAGCAGAAATAGCGCATCAAATGCTGTCGCCATGAGTTCATATTTATACGCCCAGAGCCTTGCAACTTGGCGGGCCCCGCCTGTCATTGATTGTCGCTATTCTAGCGAACGGAAGGTGTTTTTTTGGACCTTTGGCTCAAGGCCTTCATTCACATCGCAGTCTAAATTCGTTATTTTAACAAATTAATACTGTGAGGGGCTACTATTTGGGGCCTTCATCTTTCGAAGGTCCCCAAAAACATGATTAACAATGTTTTCCAAGTATAATATATGTATAGGAACCTTCGGACTCGGAATGAAGCTATACACAATATGAAAAGCATGGTCGGGACGAAGGTTGAACCAGCTCCGAAGCTACACGCAAGGAAGCTTCGGCTCAGCAGCAGAAAAGGGAACCGACTTAAAGAGGAAAAGGCTATATAGTCCTCGATAGATTGTCCTTAAGTCAATAGTAAACATGAAGGGCATGAATGTAATTTTACACATGTTGTGCCCTGTGCCTATAAATAGCTGAACAATACCCCCGCATTGTTCACGCTGACTTGTATTCACTCGTGCATCACGCTTGGACTTTTTGCCTTCTGTCAAGCCGAAGGTACAAATGTAATTCAATATTGTTCATATTTATTCATAATGAAACAATAAAGATATATAAATGATGTTATATGATTATTCATGTTATTTCTCATGTTTCATATGCTTCTTCTTTTAATATATACTGCTATGAGGAAGGTATGTCCTTCATAACCTTCGTATGAAGATCATTATATCCTAAGGGAAATAATGCTTCGAAGGACGAAGGACTTTAACCATTAATATTTTGTGTTGCCTTGTTCTTAACTCATAGCATTTGAGAACAAGTCCCCAACATAAATTGTCATCGAGGCTATGATCAAAGGGCTCCAACCAGGACCGACGGTATAGTATTTTGCCAGGAAGCCACCACAAACTTTGGAAAAGCTTCTGCAGAAGATGGACCAGTACATCAGGACCGATAATGACTTTTGGCAGAGAAGGGAAGAGGCTTACAGATACTCTGAGATGACTAGGGGCTTTAGAGGAAGGCTCCACCCTAGGCATGTCAGAACAATCCAGAATCCTAGCTCAAGTGACGAAAGAGGAAACCATGCTCAAGGCCATCATCAAAGCTCCTAGTCTTTAGGGACGCAACAAAGTTCTTACAGGCCACCATCTCCAAGAGGCAGAGGAGGAAGAAACTTCGGAGGAAGGTTCAGTTCCCAACCTAGAAGGTTGTTCTGTTTATTCTGTGGGGAAGATAAGGGACACACGACAAGAACGTTCCAAGTCATGATCCAGAAGAAAAAAGAAATAGCTGAAGCTGAAGCATGGCAGAATCAGCCGAAGCAGATCCTACACATTCCCAAGTATGTGGGCAACCAGCAGCCCACAGCATCAGTTGTTTTGGCAAGTCACTCTCTTACCACCACCACCACCTATGGCACCAACTTTGACTCACAATCAGCAGCCAGAAGGGCACCGCCAAGCGCAGCAACAGTGTGACAAACGTGAAGAGTCCGAAGCTCGTACAGAAAACAACATTGTGCCTGAGTCGAGACATATTTACTAAAGAAATATAGGGCCTCAATCAGAAGATTTTCATACTTAATGTACTCTTTATTATTTTGTCCTTATATATTTTTCTCTATATAAGAAGGTTCAACCTTCGGCCTATTGTAATGAATATAGGGTTACACCATTGAGTGTAACAGAAAGGGTGACGAAGCTCCAAAGTCGTTCCTAAGGGAATGCAAAGCTAAAATACCACCTAAGTAAAAGGTGAAGAAGCTCCAAAGTCATTCCTAAGGGGATGCAGAGCTTAGCTCCAAAGTAGTTTCTAAGGGGATGCAGAGCTAAAATACCACCTAAGTAAAAGGTGAAGAAGCTCCAAAGTCGTTCCTAAGGGGATGTAGAGCCAAAATACCACCTAAGTAAAAGGTGAAGAGACTCCAAAGTCATTCCTAAGGAGATGCATAGTCTTATTTTTTATGATTTGTGCATAAACATCATTTGCATCATATCATCATATCATATTGCATAACATCCCATCAAACATCATTTTGCATCGATAGAAGCAGTAGAAAAAGAAGGAAAATTGCTCCTTCAAACATACCGACTAACCCATGAGGTTAGATCTACCTTCGGCAAAGAGTCACGAAAGAATGAATCAATAACATAAGATCTGTGCCTTTGGTAGAGGTGTTTTTATACAAGGTGTGTGCTTTCGCCAATGGTATTCACATGCAACATTCACGATGAGATATTCAAAGTTGCTTCGGCAAAGAAGGGGGATTTCTTTCTTTCTTTATGAAGCGTGAAAAGAAGGGAAGGTGTTTTTTCGCCTGCGGCTCAAAAACGGTACGTACGAAAGTTTCTTGCCTCACAAAGAAATATATTACATCATTAAATATACAAATAGTTGATAATTGTTTCTTACAAAAATGAAACTACATGCAAAGATTCTAAATTCTCAATAGACAAGCCCTAGTCATCTTTTAAGACTTTGTCAGGAGCTTCGTCTAGTAGTCTGTTGACAACTTTGTCAACGGCTTCGTTAGCTATTCTAATTATGTCAAGCGCCCCCTTCAGAGATGGATCAGCATCAGGACCATATGGTTCTGGAGGGGGAGAGGCTGCACCAAAATACGTGTCTATTAGTACCGAAGCTAAAAAATAATTTACGAAGCTAAGTCATGATAGATAAACCAATAAGTCTGTCACGTTCAGCAGCTTCTTCAGTTCTTATAGCCTCTTCCAAGGCATCATGAGATTCTTTCTCTTTCTTTCTAATAGCTTTGTCAGCTATCTCTCGGCCACCATTCAGCCATACTTTGGAATAAAACTTTTCACCTAGTGCAGTGGCTTCGGCCAAAGGGTTTCTAATATTGTTGGCTGAGAGTGAAAATCCTGGCTGAACCACAGCCTTGGCATGTTTGCGACCGATCTTTTTAAGGATCGACATGGCCCCACGAGTGCCACCAAAAGCGCAGAAGCTCCCGTATCACCGAGAATCTCCTCAAAAGCTTCAGCTTCACCGTTAATCCACCGGATAACCCCGTCATGATCACCGCGGATAAAGTTCTGCTCTAAGGAGAATGCGCCAACCTTAGTATAACTATTTTTCAAATTATTAGCACATTCCTTAGCAATATTGCAGAATTCCTCTTTAGCTTGATGAAGTTCCTCAACATTTTTCTGCACCCTTAACCGTTCCATGTCAGATATCTCACGCTTTGTTTGTTCCACATTGAAATTTCTAGTTACTTCATCAAGTTTCTTTTCTAATCCTTACACTTCGGTTCTGTGCAATTCCACTTGGGTGGACAGCGCATACTCCAAGTCAGCAATGCGCTTCGCGTCCTTCAATTGCCTCTCTTCAGCCTTCTTCATCGTCTGCTATGCTTTAGAAAGGCTAGAAAGCCTAGCTTCACTAGATTTTAATCTCTCCACCAAAGAGAGCAGGATCTTATCCTTTCTAAGAGCTTCATTTCTTAATGTTATAACCTCCGAACGAAGGTTTCCAATTGCTATTTGGCTGCTTTCATCTTCTGCATCTTTTGAGCTTTTAAAGCTTTACTTATAATTAAACCGTGGCAAACAAAGAGTGAACAAATAATAACGATAAGAATTACCACAAAAATAGTTCATCATAGCAAAAATTACAAAATGAGAAGCCAAAGTATATAAACCTTCAAGCTGTTGTAGGCAAGGCAATCCGCAAGATGATCCTTCGTCATTGCAGATAGACCAAGCTCAAGCTTTGGATACCCCATGTTGTCCATCATTTCATGGCAAACATTGATCTCCTTACTGTTTGGTGGACAGTAAA
The DNA here is from genome assembly GCA_029449295.1 of Zea luxurians. Classification (NCBI taxonomy): domain Eukaryota; kingdom Viridiplantae; phylum Streptophyta; class Magnoliopsida; order Poales; family Poaceae; genus Zea; species Zea luxurians. Next base: position 19,890,700 of record JAOPSE010000006.1, on the reverse strand, counting down.
GGAAGTCATCTTTGTTGTCTCCTCCGTATACCAAGGACCCTTGGGGGTATTTCAGCTCCTTAGCATAGTGTTGCACTTCGGCAATTTAATCTGAAGCATATCGAACAATATAGTTCAAATCACCCTAGGGAGCTACTTTGGAAATAGGTGACGTGGACTTTTCTAGAAGACTCTCCCCCACTAGCTTTACTGGCACAGCTCCTGAAGGACCTGCTTCAACATGAATAGAAGGAGCGCTTGCAGTGACCACTTCTTTTGCATCTCGTCAAGAGCTTCGGCAGAAGCAAAAGTTGGTGTTTTCATGGATTCCAAAACAACATCCAAAACACTAAACATTCTCCTTTTCCTTGGAGTTGTTGTTGCATAAGTTGATAGCTTCGGCAACCCTATCACAATTGGGGGACTCAGCATTTTTGGCTGTTCTTCTGTCGTTTTCTTTATTCCCAGCTCTTCTACCGGTCGACACTAGCTTCGACTGGCATGGGAGGAGTTGTTTCCATAGCTAAGGGGACAGCTTCTGCACTTTCAATAAACTTCACCTTCTCTGTCGTAGGTGTTACAACAGTCTTTTATAAGGAATGTAGCTTCGGCCTACGGGTCAGCACCTTAGCTTTTTTGGCTTCGGTGCACCGGAAGAGGTCGAAGTGGCAATTTTTCTCTTCCCTCCTAGTTTTCGAGCAGGAAAACAATAGTCAGGATAAACAAACCCAATCACATAAAAAACTCTATTTAGTCTCTTTTTTCCTCGAGCACCAAAGGCAATGATCATGGCTTTGTCCTCTGCCTTCTTATAGGATCCCAGCAGCTCATCACTGGTTGCCTCAACAGCCTATAACCAATCGTCATTCGGCTCGTCAAATTGGCTCCTATATAGGAAGGTGTACCTTAGATAAACCAAACCACCTTGGCTGGAGACAGCAGTAGTTTCTTTTGGCATCTCCTAGTCATTCACAAGAGGCCATACCATGTAAGCAATGTGTTCCTATACCAAATCCCTAGTACCTATGTAAGTGCACACGGTGTTGAAAGCCATTAAGCATGCTTGCACTTCGTTTCCAATTGCAATTGATGGCCTCCTAATGCCGACATGCAACCATATGGGACGCTGAATAATGCCCCTCACATCCTCCCTCTCACTCAGATCATTCTTCACATAAAACCATTGTTTCATCCAAGAACCCGGCCATTTCTTCTGAAATGTTGGCACGGGATATCTAGCGTCAGAGCGGGGCACAAAGCTGTAGCACCTAAAGTTGTTATGGTACTGCTCCTTCCCAGTTGTCTTCGTCTGGTAAGATAATTCATGGATATTACAGAAGCACCTAGCATCTGGCTCTAGCCCTTGGCTCCTCATAGCCCAAATAAAACCCCCCACTTTAATCAAAGATTTGGGAGTGAGTTGATGAAGGTATATTTCAAATGTCTTCAGTACTTCAACCAGCATCTTGTGCAATGGAAAACGAAGCCCAACCTTCATGAAGCTTTTAAAACCACTAATTCATCTGCTTTGGGAAGAGGAACGATACTCTCTCCTCCAGCCCTCACAATAGATATATCGTGAAAATATTTTCCCTTCATCCCTTTAATCTGTCCTTGTTTAACACTGGACTTTCCAAAAACAACATGACTCGGTCTCCATGGCTGATCTTCGGCATCCTCATTACCACTTTCCACATCAAAACTATCAATGTCGCTGGAATCCCTAGATAACCCAACCATCATCTCATTAGTAATTTTTTCAACGTTGGACTTTTCCAATGCTTCATAAAAACTAGCAGGTGTGGGGTCTATAGTCTTCTTTTCTTCAGCCATTTCAATGATTATCACAACAAATGCCGAAGCTCAAAAAATGATTGCGCTCATAGAAGAAGAGGGCAAAAATGCCAATCACAGCATAAAAAACTAGATGGCACGAAAAATATTCATAGCACAAGCCTCTGTATATATACACAAAACACCACTGAGCAGTGGGTCCCACAATTCAGAATGATTCGCTATTCTAGCGAAGGGAAGGTGTTTTTTTCGGACCTTCGGCTAAAGGCCTTCGTTCACATCGCAGTCTGAATTTGTTACAAAGAAACAAATTAATACTACGAGGGGCTACTGTTGGGGGCCTTCCTCTTTCAAAGGTCCTCAAAAACATGACTAACCATGTGCTTTCAGTATAATATTGATTATCACAGGGAGCTTCGGTTCATGATGGGAGTGTCCTCCTTCACTGAAGGTCTTTGAGACAAAGACATAGCCTGAAAGTGACAACATTGAACGCTGAAGCTATAGCCAAAGAGAAACAACTTCAGCTTAAACAATGAATGCCGAGGATCAAACATGGAGCTGAGCCGAAGAGGAAAATACTAGCTAGTCCCTAATGATTTATGTTACAGTCATGAATAAATGTTAAGGTCATAAATGTACTTTTACCCAGGCTGTGTCCCGTGCCTATAAATAGGTGAACAGTATCCCACGTACTATTCATGCTGGACTGTAGTTGCTCTCACATCAACACCTTCGAACAAGCTGAAGGTATCAATGTAATATAATTTCTATTAATGTTCATGTGTATATCATGAAATATGTATATGAATACATGAGTTACATTTATTGCTTTTATGTACTCTTCTTCTCATAGATGATGAAGGTATGTCCTTCATGAACTTCATCCGAAGATCATTATAAGGAGATAATGTTTTGGAGGACGAAGGTCCTTAATCTTTAACAATTGTGTTGTCTTGTACTTGATTCACAGCATTTGAGAACAAGTGAACAACAATTGATTAGAGTAGAGCGCTAGCATAAAGCTAATCCAAAAAAATCTAACCCAAATAGGTAATCAATGACAGGATGAATAAAAGACTAGTAAATCCTTAGGTATTAATTGTGTAATTGCGGGGTAATGAATTACAAGATGAGTAGAATATAAATAGGTCAGAGGACACTTGTCTTCACCAAACAGCTGCTGCTCAGGCTCTTCTCCTGCAACTTCCTCGGACTCCGCAAACGGACCGTTATCTATGCGAGTGCTAACATAAATTCAACATTCTTGAGGCAAAAAGAAACAATACACCATATAGGAAAACAGATCAATTAAGCATGCTCATGACGTAGAACTCTCATTTACGACTATGCGAGAAAAGAAATTATGATGGTCAAAGCTACGGTCAAGAGACATCGCGCTTATGCTAAGCGGATATGGATTAAAATATTTAATTCGACATAATTATATTAATTGATATTTATTTAATGCACAAATAGAATTGTCGCTTGGTCCCGGTTAGTTTGACACTCGAATAATCATCATTTCATTATGTAATTTAATTGGTATAAGTGATTCTAAGTGGAGCAAAATATCGTTGCGCGACAAAGCCCACGAAAATGGTGCATGAGTTGCGAGCGAAACGACCCGCGACATGAGCAAAAAAGATAAAGTGCTACAAACGGGCTCGACTCGTGTGAGCACATGCTCAACGCGTGCACACAGGGAGGGGGGGTAGACGAACGGGCTCTAGAGAGGTAGACGATGACATCTACGAGTAGACAAAGGGGTAGATGGACGTAGTCGGGGTCCCGACGACGTGATGTATGCGTGAGGAAACGAGTGCGGCTTGACAACAAGCGGTGCGCACAGGGCTTGACACCGCAGCGTAGGGGGAAGGGAGGGGCTGGGCGAGCCGAACGTGAACGAGGACGGGCGCCGACGCAGCAAGGTGGCTCGGTCCGGTGCTCAGCGCAGACGACGGCAAGCGCGCAGAGACAGCCGCATTTGTGGCTAAGGGCGCGCGCTACGGCTGTGCCGGGGGCACGCGGTGCGGTCTAGCCATGCAGGTAGCCACGAGTAGCCACGCGATCAGGCCACACTGGGCGCATGCCATGTCATGGCCGACCGGTCACAGTGAGCCGAGCCGGTTGTGCTGGCCACGCACGGGGACCGCGCAGCAGCTGGCCGCGCACGAGGACCGCCGCGGGCAGGGGCTAGGAGGAAGGGGGAAGGATGGAGGGCGCTGGGCCGGCTCGCCGAGACGTGGCATGGCCTCACAGCTACCATGGCGGACGCGAGGAGATGGAGAAGGGAGAGGAGAAGTGGGGGAAGTCTCACCGTGGCGGCGACACATGACGAATGGCGGTGCTCAGGCGGCACTGTGTTCGGGCAAGGGCGAGAGAGGGGTAGGGAAAGGGGTGTCGGTGTGGTTGCATGGAAGTGGGGCACGGTCTCAGCCTCCGCCGATCTTCAGGCCAGTCGTGGGTGGCTGGCGGTTGGAGAAATGCGCCGACACGTAGGCCCCAGCGGGCAGCGGCGGTGAAACCACCCGCGCGCACGTGCCGGGGTGGGTGGGTGAGGCGGCTGAGTTGCAGGTGGGGGGGGGAGGGGGCTACGCCGGCGCTGGCACTAGGTCACGCAGGGGGGCGCTGGGTGGGCCGCGCGAGCCGAGCAGGTTGCTGGGCAGGCCGGGGAGAGGACGTGGGCCGACACGCGTCGTGGAGTGGGCCGAGGACGGTGGGCCGCGTCATGGGGTGGGAAAGTGGATGGGGTGGGCTGGAAGAAGGGAAGGGGGTTGTTTCCCTTTTCTTTTTCTTCTTTCCATTTCTATATTCTTTTCTATCCAATTTCCAAACTCAAGCGCAAACTCGAAACATGATGAATGCATTTCAAACATATGCAGCAAGCAAAAAAATGAAATATGCACTTTAGCATGGTGCAACATCACACGACTTTTTAGGATTTTCTAGATACATGGATTCATAATAAATCCCTCTATTACTGTGAAAGGGAAAGAAAGGAGCGAAAAGGAAGAAGAGAGAATGTAACACCTGAATTTGATGAATATTAGAGAAGAAATTTTACACCCCCAAATTCAGGATGTTACAAGAACCCAAGCTATCAAGCACATAGTTGTGACTCATCTGTTACTAAGGTGTCTGACAGGAAAAGCACATGACATGGGTCCGGTGTCTATGAAGTATGAACATAGACTGTTAGCCTACAAGCACCGAAGCAATGAAGCAACTGCTAACTCTAAACCCTAGCACCCAAGCAACTTCTATGCCTTATTTTGCAGCTATTAGGCCTCTGGTCAACTTACACACAGGAGAATTGTGTACTCGATGGAGTTCTGGTGTCGATCCAAAAATAGTCGACATAGACTTCTCTTATCATGGGAGGGCTCTATCTTAAACACCATGAAGAAAATATGGATGAACCATTGTCCACGAGCAGGGTGAGATTGTCAGTCATGACATGATAGTCGATGACTGTGTGAGACATGTCATGCTCGACAACTATCACACCCAAGAAGTAGAGTGGCTAGCACTCAAGATCAAGTTTGGAAATAACATTTATTGCAAAACTCCAAGCTTAAGTAGGAACCGCTAGGCATCTGACAAAGCCAGGCAGTAACGAATCTATAATTGTGCTTGTATTTATAAAATATAAGCTTAGAAGAATACTACCTAGGTTATTAGCCCAAATGCTCAGTACTCCACTTCCCTATCTTATATTCTATATTTATTTTCTTCAAATAAAAATAAAAAGAAAAAAGACTAAAAATTTGCATAATCTAAAAATAACACAAATATTTTCTTTTTTTTAGCATGAATAGGCTCGCTCCTAGCTTAGTTATAATGGTAGAATTTTGTTTATACCCTTGCTTAATAGAAATGATAAATGGTTGCCCTATTAATTTCTTGTATGTGTTTTGTATGCATCTTGACACTCTTGTGAAATTTTGAACTTATTGGCATAAGTAGTGATCCTACCTTTAATCTGTAACCTTGTGGGAGCAAGTGTTTTTAAACCAAGTCTGAGTAATTGTGAGAGTGTAACATGATCAAAATTTGAGTCTAACCCTGCTAATCTTAGTAAGGTGAATTATCGAAGTTTCTTTTTTTTGAAACTTTAAAAATGAGAAAGTTACTTATTGGTTTGAAATACCTATCCAGAGCCAAATGCTTACATGTTAAACATCTACATATGTCTCCTATCATTGTGTTGAGTTTTGTCAAAATTTCAGCCCGATCAAAAAATCCCTCATTGTCTGAGAATTCACCTTTACCAAAACACTACCACCATACCCATCATCCAAAACTTTGGTCTTTCAAAATAAATAATCAATCATACATAGGCTCCCAAAAAATCTCTTGCAAAAAGGAGACATCAATCTCTTAAAAAAGAAAATAAAAGAAAAGAAAGAAAAGAGAGAAAAGAAAAAGATAGCCCCATATGTACTCAAATATCTTGAAGTTTCAAGAATGATGATTCATCAAAATAAGGAGTCCATTCGAAAGGTCGTGTTTGTCCATAGTCAAAACCAATTCTCCTCTGATTAGGACAAGAGGCATCACAAACTTCGCTAGGACCAATTTTTGACTCAACAACACACATGACATAGGTTAGCCGATTTTATTCCTACCTTGAACTCCACATAGACCTTTAGTTGTCACGAAAAGTATGGCTTCGGCCTAGTCAGTAAGCAAAACTACTTGAGTGACACAAGGGTACCATTTGAGGAACTTGGTGCTTTGATTTTTAAAATCTTCAAAAACATTCGAGTATGAAACTTGTAAAGAGATGGAATTGGGTGACACTCTAACAAAATCGTTCCACCTCTCGACCGCCAAGACAAGGTGAGAAAACCAGAAGCCTCATGGTATCGATAAATGGTTGGATACACTTGTGCCAGTTTGTTCCATCATAAAGGTGGAGTGCTGGATTGTACATTCGATACTTGTCGGATGCTAACATTGATGCAACTCTTGATCCATTGAGCCTAAGTCCTAGCTTTTCTCGAGAATGAGAAAATGTTCAAGCTTAGGGGGGCATGATGGTGGTTGTTATTTCATGATTTCAATCAATAAAAAATGGGTATGAGCCAAAAATCTATGTATTATGTGCATTGAACTAATAAATTCCACATTGCTTTGCAGGGAGAAGCTCAAATTTCTTCAAAAGTATACATCAAATGGAGTAGAGCACAAGTCAACAAATGGCCAAGGCTTAGAGCCATGGCTGACTAGCCCCACATATGGGTCGACCAGTCTCCCAGCTCCATTATGGCCAATATGCCTCATGCCTATGTCGGTCGACCATGCCCAAGTCAGTCGGCTCAATCCTTTGCTGCATGGCCCTAGATGGAAGTCTCAAGCACATTCTTCACCCAAGTAGCCTTGCAGGAAATGTCAAAGAATTCCCTAGGATCAAAGGAAGATCTCCACTCCCCCAAGTCACCTCCACTCCTAGAAATAGAGGCACCCCATCACTCTCACACACGGGCGGATACAGACCCTGAGCCACTTAGTCCGTGGCCCGTTGCGTGATCCATATATCTCCATTGATATATGTTATTTGTAGATCAAAATGTATTGAAAAATATTATATCCAATAGATCGGCCCGGGCGTGATCGGATCTTGGATCCACCCTTGGCTATATTTGATATTTCTTCAATATCAAATACCTTCAAAAAATTTACTCTGCTCTTTGCTTGAAGGCCATAAACCTACTTCACTGTTCTAAACTCCTGGTGCTTGTGTCATTTACAGTGATCCTGGCTTTTAGTCTTGTGATGCATTGTAGCAGTTCCCCATAATAGAATATACCATGTTTTTTCTGTTTAGGTTGATGCTTCTATTTGTGTGACTGAGTGTCATAGCTTTTTTCTGAAATGTTTCTTGTTCGTCTGACCTATACCTTTTCTATCTATATTTTTACTTACTTTTTAGTCTTCATGTACCACCTGTCTGAGATTGATGAACTGAGACAAAAACCATTCAAAAGAAATGGCCCATACATTGATGCTAAATAAATAAAGTTGAACCACATTTCAACTCCTATATCTCTTCATTCTTAAATACCATGAACAAATTTCCTATGCTTTTTGTTCGAAGACCATAAGCTTATCACTATTCTAAATTCCTAGTGCCTGTGCTACCAATTTTTCATTTACAGTAATCCATGGTTTTAGTTTGTGATGCATTGTAGTAGTTCCCCATAATAGAATAGACCATGTTTTTTTCTGTACCTACATTTTCTCTTCTTGTTTTTACTTCTTACTCTTCCAGTGATTTAGCTACAAGCAGGCAGCTGCTAGGACCCATGATTTGGCTAGGATAAGGCGATTGTTGAGGACCAGCCGTACAAATGCAAAATGCAGGCCCGGGCCAGAGGGCGTGCGAAGGAATAGGGACCCTAAATCTTTGGGGCCCAAACGTGTAGGTTTATAGTATATTTATAAAATAGAAATACAACATTAATCCCTATTTTTTTTACTTATTTGTCTATACTTATGCTCAGTGACACAAGCAATAGTGAAGTAGACGGGGCTCTAGCCCCTACTCCACAAGACTCCTCTAAAATTTAAAATGTATATATATGATATAATGCAAAAAAGATCTTATACGGTAGCAGTTTCGTTTAGTCCTCTCATTCGTTTTGGCTCCGTCTCTGCCCATGCTTCTATTATATGACTGTGAGGCGTGAGTTTAGCCATAACATGTATACCTGTAGTTTTAAGATGTTTCATTCACCGGCGGCTGGTGCCCTCCACCAATAAAAGAGGCCTCGTTTTAAAACATGTTCAGGGCCTCAAATTTTGCCAGCACGGCCCTGGCAAAATGGAAATAATACATGCATGAAACAAAAACAAAATTTTTGCATACAAGATCTGTATCAAATTTATCAAAAGTTGAGACACCTCGTATCCTTTCATCCCCATTGTTTTGCATATCTGATTATTGATTTGTTGTCTATTGTAGTTGCAGAACAAAGCCTCAGCCTACCTAGAAAAATATGCCTATTGCCTAACAGAGTTTGATCAATATTTTGTATAGTTGTTTTTGCTCAGCATATGCTTTTGATAATGTTGTCCGAATGTATTGTAAACCCTAAAATATGACTTTATGAGGTTTCTGGTAGTACTTCTATTATTTAGAGAAATAATATTAGAATTTATTCTAGAATGTGTTTGAAACATGTTTCTTTTAAGTAAATGTCAAAAATATATTTGTTGCATTTATGTTCGACTCTTTGAATTGTGCACCAAAATTGGACTTCAAAACATGAATTTGATTTGAATTTATGGCATTTAAAACTGGTTATGAAAACTAGAATTTAGAAATATGAAAGAATTAGGAGAAGACAAAATCAGAAAAGAAAAAAGGATAAACCCACCTCGGTTGTCTTCTCTCGACTAGCGCAAACTCGCTTCCACGAACTGTGCGGGCCGCGGACCCTTGAACATTAACCAGTGGGGTCCCACACTTCAGCAACCCCACTCACCGCGCGTGGGACCGTCTTCACATAATCTTCTTCTCCCGTCCTTCGTAACAACCCCGTGACGCCCCGGATATCCCCTTGCCAGCTAGATCCTCACCTGGTATAAATACGGATCCCACCGCGACTAGGTCACGGTGGGACATGGTGGACCCGTATTTATACTGGTCGCGGTGGGATCCGTATTTATAGCTGGTGAGGATCTAGCCATGAGGATAGAAGAAGACCGTCGCTGTAGGGGTAGCGCCTACGCCGCCGTTCGAGGTTCGTGTAGGGACCAGGGATCATTGCCGAAGCATGCTGAGCTTATCCGATGGCCTTCTCGTGTGAACTCAGTGATTGAAGGGCCGACGATTTCTCGCCGGAGTCGCAGACTCGCGGTGGAATCGCCATTCGTCGACACTGGGGCTTCACAATGCACCAGCACCGGTAAGAACTCCACCGAGTGATTCGCCTTCGCCTCCACACTGTGTATCTCTTGTCTATTTTCGAATCGAAGCGTGCTCACCGGCGAATCGCCACCGCGACTCGGGTCAGAGGAAAGTGGATGGGATTAGAACGGCTCGTGAAGAATCATGTTTCGGGGTGTATGTCATTGATCGAACGGCTCGTGAAGGATCATGTTTCGGGCAATGGATGTCAGATCCGATGGCTAAATGAGCGTACCGGTTTGGTATGAGTAGTGAGTTAATCGTAGCCTTCTGTATTAGATTGGAGGGTCAAGATTTGAGAATACCCCTTCACCAATGGAAATTTGTCTAACGAGCCCCTAGGGTTATACATATCAAACCTGCCATCCCGAGCAAGTTCTGGTTTGTTTAATTTGGGTCCCTGATTCTTAGGATTCTATTTAAATATGAGCCCTAGCCCGTAAAGAATGAAATACTCAAAATAAATCGGAAAAATCAATTTTTAGAGTAAAAATAAATCTAAGAACTTAGAAAATCCATAATTAAATCGTTTTAACTCTAAATTTAGTGGTTCTCGAACCTATAGTTTTGTATCGACGTGTAGAACGTGGATTGTTTCCATCTCTGATGTAATGTTATTTTCTACTTCTTGTCCGTTTGTATGTATCCTTGCGATCAATAAGCAAGGTAACAAGAACTATGAAGACTCAATTGGAGAAGTACCTGTAGTTGCACCAACAAGGCAAGTTGTGTCTTGGATCACTGTTTTTACCTAATAATGTTCTTGATAATCACCGTGACATGATCAGGTTAATTTGATGGGACCTAATATGCTTCCCTAGTTTTGTATACTCTATACCTTCCAAACAAATAAACTTTTGGGTAGTCTTGCTATTGCTCTACATAGTTTTGAGATTAATATTATATTTGAATTATGATCATGCTCCACCTTTATTGTTGGTTTAATTTTTTTCATGATAAGATTATTGTGTTAACTGGAACATGCAGCGACCACCCAAGAAAACAGTGCTACCATAAGGGTGGAATGGGATACCCTTGGCTGATTAATTAGAAAAGCTAGTGTGAGTTAATCCTTTTTTGAAAGGGGCAAGCGGGGCTGTGGGGAGCTGCCAGTATAGGGAGGTTCTCGGGTCGATCTATCTGTGATAGCCCATGTTTTTAAGTCGATAAGTCGAGTCGAGTCGACAAGGTACCGACTTGGTGACTAGTCGATAAGTCAGTCGACTAGTCGTTGACTTGCCAATATAGTGGTTGTTTTGCCTATATAATGGCTTCATATAGACAATATAGCATTTATATATGAAGAAAGGGCATGTTTTACCTCATTTGAAGCCTAAAATTGTACGAAACTGAAATAAACAGTAAGTCTTACCTCATTTGAAGCCTCAAACTGAACCAAATCAGCCACATAAGTTATAAGTCATAAACTCATAAGTCATAACAGCCATATATAGACATATAGTTCAAATTGGAAATCAAATAGCAAGAAAATATAGTTCAAACTTGAAAGGAAATAAGCTCCATTAGGTAGCTAAGTTGCTGCTGCAGCTAGATAGATACTAGATGCCCTAAATACCTCTCAAATCAAGATCATCCAAATCAAGATCAGCCACACAAGTGTTTGGAGGTAGGGTTTATGTTGTATAATGGGCCTTTGGGCTGCTTGGGCCGAACTGAGACACAAGTCAGTAGACTTGCCAGACCAAGTCGACGACTAGTCGACTAAGAATTTCAAGTCGTTGCCAAGTCACCCGACTTGCCAGAAAAGTTGAGCCAACCTCACCAGTAGAGATCCTAGGGTCGACCCGTCAACTAGTCGACGACTAGCCAAAGACATGAAAACAAGGGTGATAGCTTTTCGGGCGAGGGATTCCTATATCGCCCCCTCCTACCTGATTCCGTAGCTGGTTCTTTCATGCTAGTGGAACTTTTGAAAGGCCTCGTAGTGGTACCCTACCTTGCCTCCTCAGTAGAGGTGTATGGGGTCCGTAAAACCCCATGGCAGAAGGGTAACATGTCTTGTGGGTAAAAATGTGCAACATCTATAGAGTGTAAAACTGCCATGCTCACGGTCATGAGCGGCTGAGAACCTCACATGAGTAACTTATGAAATTAAACATAATATGTCATTTGCACTGCATTATGGGATGTGTTATCAATTGTGATCATTTGTTTAATTGGCTTGGTATCTACTTATATTTAGTAAGTACTAATAAAATTTTGACCAACTTATTAAACGCAATGCTCAATATTAACCACTTTCTCCTTGGTAAGTCTTAAACTCCACATGAGCCCCCACCGTAAGTGAGCTCATGCACATTATTCCCCACAAGTTGCTGAGCGACGAACAACGTATGTGAGCTCACTGTAAGGAAAATGGACCCTGGCCCATTTGACTGAATGAGTTCTGGTGTTTGATGATTAACAAAATCCGTGAACTAATGAGTTTCCTAGTGTTTGTGTTTGTAGTTCACAGGATGCTAGAATTATTTGGACAAAGGAATTGAGGAAAGCAACACCTCAAAATAAGACATTAAGAAAATCTAAGAGAAGTCCAAGAAATGAAGATGTGTTGCCTGCGGACTGTCTGTGTGAGGAACACCGGATTGTCCGGTGCACCAGGGAACCGAAGCCTAATGGCTAGTTCTAGGTGGCACTCGGAGGAAAGACCACCGGACTGTCCGGTGTGAAGTTCGGTGTGAAAGGCTTGCGGCGCGACGGTCACCTGCTCTGACAGGGTTACGGCTAGGCGCACCGGACAAGGAACAGTGGGCTGTACGGTGCACCACCGGACTGTCCGGTGTGACCGCAGAAAGCAGCAGCTTTCCTCCAATGGCTACAATTGTGTTGGGGGCTATAAATACACCCCCAACCAGCCATTTCCATGTGTGGGAGCCCAAGAGACATACCAAGGCATATTGTAGACATTCCCAAGTGCTCTTACACCCAAGTGCTTAATAGAATCACTCGATGATTAGCATAGGTGCTTTGCGAAGTGCTTAGGTCAGTTAGAGCGCTCTAGCGTTTGCTCTAGGTGAACCCTAGTTAGTTGAGTGAGTTTTGTAAAACCACACAACCCCTCAGCTCTTGCGTGAGCCGTTGTAATTGTACCGAGTGGGGCGAGAGTCTTGCAAGACCATGACAACCGCGTTTGTTTCACGGCCGCCACCGTGTACCGGAGGGAACGAGGACCGGGGGTTTTGGCCGGAAGATCGATAGTGGAGACGGCGGGGAGCGTCCGAGAGGAGCCGGAAGCGGAGTACCACTTGCGCGTGGAGATGGCCCACGGCTCTCTACGGAGTTACTTGATCGAGGTGCTTGGCCTTCGCGTGGGCTTCCCTTTGCGTAGGGGCACCAACAAGGATTAGTCGGGACCTTGCGTGCTTCCGAATACCTCGGTAAAAATATCGGCGTCATCCACGAGAGTTTGCATCTCTACCTTGCTCTTTACTTTCTGCATTTATATTAAGCATTTAAGTTTCAATCTTATATTCATACTTATATTGTGTAGATTGGAACTTAGCCTTTGCGGTAGAGATAACAACACTTAAACAAAACCTAGTTTGCACATTCTAGTTTGATTATTTGCATAGGTTTTACTCTAGGGATTTATTTGTGGCCTAGTTTAGTAAAAGTTTTAGAAGTCCTAATTCACCCCCCTCTTAGGCGTCACCCGTTTCCTACAAGTGGTACCAGAGACTGATTTGGCTCATTTGAAACGTTTTAGCATCACCGCTAAAAGAGCTGATGCTTTTTAAAGGAAGGGATGGATACCCATAGGCCACCACACTTCGACGACACTAAATTCCCATATTATAGTGCTAAAATGGCTTGTTACCTAGAGGTTGTTGATCTAGGTGTTTGGAGAGTCACTCGTGATGGGATGAAACCCTCCAAGAATCCCGAGAAACCCACTATGAGTGAGGAAAAAGAAATTCATTTAAATGCTAGAACCAAAAATTGCTTGTATGAATCTCTTAGCATGGATATTTTTAATCAAGTATTTACCTTGAAAACTGCTAATGAGATTTGGCTAAAATTGCATGAGCTCCATGATGGCACATCCAATGTCCATGAGCAAAACCATTGCCTAGTCTTAAATGAGTACAATTCTTTTGCTATGAAAGATGATGAGCTTGTTAGAGACATGTATTCTCGTTTGAATCTAATTATCAATGAGCTTAATTCTATTGGCATAAATAAGCTAGGTGATGCGGACATTGTGAGGAAGATTATCTCCCTACTATCACAACAAAGATATGGGAGCATCATCACCATCCTTCACCACATGGAGGACTTGAGTACCATGACCTAAACCATTGTGATTTGGAAAATCGTGGCTTTTGAGATGTCATGAAAAATGTGTCGGGGAGAGGAGCCAACTTCCTCAAGGCCATATGCTTTTGCATGTGATGAGAGAAAGGGCAAAAAGAAGGCTCCCACTCCAAGTTCCTCAAGTGAAGAGGAAGAAGAGGAAAGTGATGATGATGAAGATAATCAACCATGCACATCATCCTTCGAGGACGATGAAACAATCCGATGCGTCAGAAAGGTAATGAGGATGATCCGCAAGATTAATCTAATGGGTGTGCCCCTGCAGGTAGAGGATCTTCTTTTTAACATTGACAGGAAAAAGCAAAAAAAAGAGAGGATGCTTCGCATGTGGGGAGAAGGGCCACTTCAGGGACAACTGTCCAACTATGGCCGAACCCAAAAAGGAGAGGAGCAAAGCAAGGCGCTAACAAGTGTCAAAACTTGGGATGATTCTTCAAGTGAAGCTGAATCTCTAAGGACGCGCAGCCACCGGTCCTCATCACGCTCATCACAGTCATCACACAAGTGCCTTATGACAAGAGGTAAAATAAGTATTCCATCTTCTAGTGATGATAGTAGTAGTGATGATGAAGGTGAGGGAAAGCCCTCCATAGATGAGCTTGCGGAAGCCGTTAAATATTTCCAGGATGTTTGCACTAAGCAAAAAGCTCAACTTAAAACATTGAAAAATAAGTTGAGTAGCTCTCAAAATGATTATAAAAGTTTGCTAGAAAAATTTGAAACTTTTGCAAACTTAAATAGTGAGCTATCAACTAAAATTGAGCTATTAGAGTCTAGTGCTCCATCCACTTCTACCGATGATGGCCTTATTAAAAAGAATGAAAAACTTAAGGCTAAGTTAGCTAGCTCCCAAGAAGCTATTGAAAATTTGCTAGAGAAAATGGAAACTCTTAGCATACATAATAATGAGCTAACTACTAAGCTAGAAAACATTGGTAGCACCCCAGCAGCATCTTTAATTGAAATACCTAAAGTTATTAAGAAAGATGCTTCTACTTCCTGCTTTGATTTAATTGATTATTCTAACCCCTACAACCAAGTTCTTGTTAAGAATATTGTTGCAGAAACATGTTCGGATGAGGTTGCAAAGGAGAATGAACAATTAAAGCAAGAAGTGGCTCGCCTTGGCAAGGCTTTGTATGACAAGAAAGGCAAAGCCAAACAAATCTGACCTCCACAGGATAACACCATTGCGAGAGTGAACAAGCCTATGGAGGGAGAAACTATGATTTGTAGGATATGCCACAAGGAAGGCCACAAGTCTTTCCAATGCAAGGCGATGACCGGGGATAAGTAAAGGCAAAAGCTCAAGCAAAAGCCAACAAGCAAAATCTCCAACACCTACATCAACAAGGTGGAAAAAAGGCTGCTACTTCATATTTGATCAAAAGAAAAGGAATGGAAAGGTGATAGCAATCAAGGCCAACAAGCAAGCCAACAAAGGAAAGGGGGGCCAAACGTATCTGGGTGCCAAAGGAAATAATTTCAACCATGAAAAGCACCAAGAAGATTTGGATCCCGAAAGGGAAGTGAGTAGTCCGAAGGACTACAGGAAATTTGGAGACTTGGCAAAGTGAGGATGTATATCATGGGATACATCATATTGAATCAAGTTTATTGCCAAGTAAGTTACTGAAAAAGTTGGACCCAAATTTCCCACCCATGACTAAGGTAACTAGATTTACTGTATTTCTTATTTTTAGATATGTGTATCTATTTATTTTATATCTAGTTTATCTGTCATGCCTAGTATTACAATTTGTACTTACTTTTGCTTAAATACATGCATACTAGGTAAATCACATGGTAGGACTGCTTGTTTTTAATTCATACACTTATGCAAGCCTACATGATTTAAAATATTTATTTGAGCATGGCACATAGCTTCTTAAATCACTCCATAGTAAATGATACATCAATTGATATTTTTAAATATTCAAGTGGTAAAACACTCATATTCTACAATGTGTATCATTTAATTTATATGTGCCAAAGTTCGGATTATAGATAAATCGCCCCTCTTGATATCAAATCAATGTACATGTCTCCTACAAGTATTCAAAACTTGTATGCACACTTTCAAGGGGAGGTTACTCTATAATCTAAGACTTTGAGACTAACACCTCTTTCAAGTCTATTTCTTGTGATAGTCTCATTGTAAGGAAAATGAAGTCCCCGGAGAAAGACAACAATCTTCCACTGCAAAATCTCCAAGAACTTTCATGTCTCACAAGCCTGCCATTGGTTTTCAATTGGTCCGCCATTGACTTTGAATCGGTATCATTGAGACTACATTCAGTATCATTTACATGTCTTCTCCAATATTTGATTAGACTATATTTCATATCGTATACTTCCATGTTGCTAAAAATGCATAAGTAGTTAACTCATATTCTGTTACCTATGCATAAGGGAAGTTAGTCTATTCAAATCATGTCTTGCACCTATAATCTTCACTTGCTTTTTCCTAAGTAGAAGTTCTCTGTCAAGGGGAGTATTTCTTCATCTCTAAAAAGGGGAGAAATTTCTTTCTAATGAGAACACTCATTTAGGGAGAGTAATCATTTGATGGTAACCTACAAGCGAATTCAATTGGTATCCTACAATTGGTATCTATTGACAAATTCTTTGTGAGGGCAAGTCTTATTTACTTCCTACATGCTATTAATGTCTTCCTTTTCGGTGGTTGATGCCAAAGGGGGAGAAGTTTAGGGACCAAAGCAATGAAAAATATATCAAACACCAAACACCACCAATTTAAAATTATAAAAATCTACAAGTGGCCTTCAAGTGGTTTTGGTTATTTGGTCCAAAATAGGAAGTAAGTGAATTACGGAGTTAGGGGGGAGGCTCAAGTCCATAATATCACATTGTGGGGACAAACATGCATCCTAGCAAGTAGATTGCATATTTTCATTCAAATATTTGTATTATTTGCTTGCTTTGGTTGTGTTGTCATCAATCACCAAAAAGGGGGAGATTGTAAGTAAAATGGACCCCGAGCCATTTGACTAAATGAGTTTTCGTGTTTGATGATTAACACAATCCATGAACTAATGAGTTTCCTAGTGTTTGTGTTTGTAGTTCATAGGATGCTAGAATTACTTGGACAAAGGGATTGAGGAAAGCAACACATCAAAAGAAGACATTAAGAAGATCTAAGAGAAGTCTAAGAAATGAAAACGTGTTGCCTGTGGACTGTCTGTGCGAGGAGCACTGGACTGTTCGGTGGCATACCGGATTGTCGGGTGCCCACATGCCGGACTGTCCGGTGCACCAGGGAACCGAAGCCCAATGGCTAGTTCCAAGTGGCACTAGGAGGGAAGGCCACTAGACTATCCGGTGTGAAAGGCCTACGACACCAACGGTCACCTACTCTGACAGGGTAACGGCTAGGCGCACCGGACAAGGAACAGTGCGCTGTTCGATGCACCACCGGACTGTCCGGTGTGACCATAGAAAGCAGCAGCTTTCCTCGAACGGCTACAATTGTGTTGGGGGCTATAAATACCCCTAACCAACCATTTCCATGTATGGGAGCCCAAGAGACATACCAAGGCATATTGTAGACATTCCCAAGCGCTCTTACACCCAAGTGCTTAATATAATCACTCGGTGATTAGCATAGATGCTTTGCGAAGTGCTTAGGTTAGTTAGACCGCTCTAGCGCTTGCTCTAGGTGAACCCTAGTTAGTTGAGTGAGTTTTGTAAAACCACACAACCCCTCGGCTCTCGCATGAGCCATTGTAATTGTACCGAGTGGCGCAAGAGTCTTGCGAGACCGTGACAACCGCGTTTGTCTCACGGCCGCCACTGTGTACGGAGGGAACGAGGCCCACGGCGTTTCGGCCGGAAGCTCGATAGTGGAGACGGCAGGGAGCGTCCGAGAGGAGTCGGAAGCAGAGCACCACTTGCGTGTGGAGAAGGCCCGTGGCTCTCTATGGAGTTACTCGATCGAGGTGCTTGGCCCTCACGTGGGCTTCCCTTTGCATAGGGCCACCAACGAGAATTAGTCGGGACCTTGCGTGGTTCTAGATACCTCGTTAAAATACCGGCGTCATCCACGAGAGTTTGCATCTCTACCTTGCTCTTTACTTTCCGCATATTAAGAATTTAAGTTTCAATCTTGTATTCATACTTATATTGTGTAGATTGGAACTTAGCCTTTGCGGTAGAGATAGCAACACTTAGACAAAACCTAGTTTGCACATTCTAGTTTGATTATTTGCATAGGTTTTGCTCTAGGGATTTATTTGTGGCCTAGTTTAGTAAAAGTTTTAGAAGTCCTAATTCACCCCCTCTTAGGCGTCACTCGTTTCCTACACTCACCCTTGTTGTACTCACACGTATGTGACCAGGTCATGAATAGGTATCGCCAAGATGACAAGCATGAAGGATGATATGATGAGTTCAGAGAGGTCTAGGCCATCGTCTCACAGTCAACTATGGTTGCGGAGGATCGTTGTCGTCATATGACGTATTTATTTAACTATTTTGTACAAAACCTCTATTATATAATAAACATGTGATATTGATTTCTATACCATATGTCATCATATGTGTGAGACTTGATTCTAGCACACATTTGAGACAAGCCCGGGTTGGCGCTTAAATCCGGGTGTGACAGAAGTGGTATCAAAGCAATGTTGGACTATAGGATGTAACATAGATAAACCTAGACAAACCCTTACTTACTTCCCTTTGCTACTCTTATTCCTTCTAAACTTCCCTCAATCTTTTCTCATCCACTACTGCTTTACTCTGAGTATTCTTACCTTTTTCTTTTCTAAAGACAAGAGGATTTCACACATTGGAATCTTATACCCAAATTATCCCTATGTAATAGGAGTCCTAATCATAGGAGAAAAAACTATTTTTGTAGGTATCTATATGCTTGAATGCTTGTTCTTATGATACATATATGATTTGGTTCTTTGATTGAGTGTGATGAGTTGTGGAGTATTGTCCACAACTACATCTGCATAGATAATTAGGCATAAGAATATGTTTTCAAGGTAACTAACCAACTTAGATTACCCCCCAATAAAATATATCTAGCTTACTAGATCCATCTCATCTTAAAAGATTCTATCTTATCCTTATAGATTCGTCTTGTCCTAATAAGCATACTTATCCCACCCTAGAGTAACAACCATGATATAATCCAAATTAATTAGATCTTATCTAGTCTAATTTAGTCATGCCAAACTAATCTAGATTCGATTTAATCTAATACGATGTAATCTAATGTGGGTCACACATAAACAAGTTAACACTAGTGAAATAAACTAGACCCTACTCGTATAAACATGTTTAACCTAAATTGGTGCCTTAGACCAACTCGGCTATGAACAACAACCTAACCTGCATAGTGGATTGTATGACCCATCTAGCCCAACCTAGAAGCAAAACAACAAATCGAATTCTGCCTAATCTCATTCAGCTTACAGCCACCTAGTAAGTTATTTCCCCTACCAATCTATCCTAACAATGTGCCCTAACCCCAGATGGTGAATACCAGGATATGAGGAGGTGTTGATCTACCCGCACGCATACGACGAAGAAGGGCAGTAATTAATTCAAAATCGCAGATGAATCCCCCAAATCCTCCACCTGCTAGGGCGGAAGCCTTCTTCACCACCCAAATCAAACTACTACAATAGATGTCCAACACAATGACCAATACACAAGCCCAGCTCAATAATAACCAGCATCACCCACACAAACCACCACCTAAAGACAAACATCGTGAGTTCATGAGCCACAAACCACCCACCTTTTCAAGCTCCCCAGTTCCACTACAAGATGACGATTGGCTAAAATCTATGGGAAAAGATGTTTAATATCATGCAATGCACTGATCAGGAAAAGGTCCTTTATGCATCAAGTCGCCTCACTAGCCCTGTTGTTGATTAGTGAAATGCTTATTGTAAAGTGCATGCTATCGCTGACACCATCACTTGGGCTGAGTTCTCGACAAGCTTTAGGAATTACCATATTCCTTCTGGTCTAATGAATATAAAGAAGAAGGAGTTCCTTTCCGTCAAGCAGGGAGGGATGTCTATGAGCGAGTACAGAGACAAGTTCATCTAGATGTCTAGATATGCACCCATGGAAGTCGCTGATGATGAGAAGAAGCAGGAGTTATTCTTAGAAGGACTTGTTGGGCTGCTCCAGTATCAGCTGTTGTCCCATACCTTTCCATCTTTCTAGAGATACCTGGACAAGGCTATAGCTTTGGAACACAAGCGTGTTGAACTATGCGATACGAAGAGGAAAGCTACTAACTAGGGACAGGTTGGTAGCAATACCCATCCCCGTTATGCTTCATCACAAGGTACCTAACTCGTGGCAGTCCCAGACAACAGTCATATCAAAACTCAACACAACAGGTCCAACCTACAGAATCCTAGAAGTCGGGTTCTCACTAACCAAGCATTCCAGTGGGACCAGTTGCTCCTAACACTTCAACAAATAGGGCATGCTTTCAATGCGGGCTAGTCGAACATTATGCCAACATCTTCCCTAACAAGGCTGCCTACACCACTCCGGTTCCTATGAAGCAAGGTCAAGCCTTAGGAGGAAAAAGCTAAGCTTTATCCGTCAATCGAGGACAACAAAACTTCACGCGCAGACATGTTAACCATGTGGAAACAGAAGCTAAGACCGAAGAACCTGAAGACCTAGAAGAGGTGCCGAGAGAAAATGAAGAAGCATGTGAAGAAGATAATGAACAACAAAATTAGAGTCTCTTACCTCTGCACCAATCTCGAGGTCGAGATTTTTTAAGGGGTAGGATTTGTAAACCCTAAAATATGACTTTATGAGGTTTTGTGTAGTACTTCTATTATTTAAAGATATAAGATTAGAATTCATTCTAGAATGTGTTTCAAACATGTTCCTTTTAAGTAAATGTAAAAAAATTATATTTGTTGCATTCATGCTGGACTCTTTGAATTGTGCACCTAAATTAGATTTAAAAAATGAATTTGATTTGAATTTAGGGCATTTAAAACTTGTCATGAAAAGTAGAATTTAGAAATATGAAAGAATTAGGAGAAGACAAATTCGGAAAAGAAAAAGGAGAAACCCACCTAGGCCATCTCTCGACTGGCCCAAACTCCTTTCTAGGAACTGTGTGGGCCACAGACCCTAGCACACTGACCAGTGGGGCCCACACTTTAGCCACCCCACTCCCTGCAGGTGGGCCATTCACTCTGTGTTGCGTGGGACCATCTTCATAGAATCTTCTTCTCCCATCCTTCGTTACAACCCCACGATGCTTGTGCACGGACACAACAAACCACAACGCCCTGGATGTCCCCTTGCCAGCTGGATCCTCACGAAGTTGTTGGGATTTGGCCTCACTAGGTATAAATATGGATCCCACCGCGACCCCAAAGCCATCCTCCATCGAAATCTTGGGTGTAGTTGCCGTAAGGATATAAGAAGACTGCCACCGCAAGGGTATCACCTATGCCGTCGTTCGGGGTTTGTGTGGAGACCAGGGACCATCGCCGAAGCAAGACGAGCGTATCCATGGTCGTCTCATGCAAACTCGGTGACAAGAGGGCTGACGATTTCTCAACGGAGTCGCAGACTGGCGGCAGAACCGTCATTCATCAACACTGGGGCTTCACACTGCACGAGCACCAATAAAAACTCCATCGAGTGATTCACCTTTGCCTCCACACCGTGTATCACTTGTTTGTTTTCGAATCGAAGCATCGGGGCGAGATGCTCACCGGCAAGTCGCCGTTGCGGAAAACCTGTGTGCCACCGTGACTCAGGTCGGAGGGAAGTGGTGATCGTGCACCGTTCGGTCTCGTATGGATGGATGGAATTAGAAGTAATATACCGTTTGGAGTGTTTAAATGTGGGACGTCTATCGTTGATCGAACGGCTCGTATGGATGGATGGAATTAGATCCGATGGCTAAATGAGTGTACCGGTATGGTATGAGCAGTGAGTTAATCATAGCCTTCAGTATTAGATTGGATGGACGAGATTTGTGAATACCCCTTCATTGATGGAAATCTGTCTAAAGAGCCCCTAGGGTTATACATATCTAACCCTCCATCTCGAGCAAGTTCTGGTTCATTTAATTTGGGTCCCTAATTCTTACAGTTTAGTCCCCTGATTCTATTTAAATATGAGCCCTAGTCCGTAAAGAATGAAACACCCAAAATAAATGAAGAAAATCAATTTTTAGAGTAAAAATAAATCTAAGAGCTTAAAAAATTTATAACTAATTCATTTTAACTTTGCATTTAGTGGTTTTCAAACCTATAGTTTTGTATTGACGCGTAGAATATTATTGTGTGTATTATTTTCATCTTTGGTATAATGTTATTTTCTACTTCTTGTCTATTGGTATGTACTGTTGTGATCGATAAGCGAGGTAACAAGGAACCTGAAGACCCAATTGGAGAAGTATCTGGAGTTCCACCAACAAGGCATGCTATGGTTAACTTGATGGGATCTAATAGGATACCCTAGTTTTGTTTACCCTATACCTTGCAAACAAATTAACTTTTGGGTAGTCTTGCAATTGCTTTATCTAGTTTTAGGATTAATATTATATCTGAATTATGATCATGCTCCACTATTATTGTTGGTTTAATTATTGCTAATGTTAAGATTATTATGTTAATTGGAACATGGAGCGACCACCCGAGAGAATAGTGCTATGGCTGATTATTTAGGAAAGCTAGTGCGTGTTAATCCTTTCACGAAAGGGGCAAGCAAGGTGTGGTTAATCCTTTCCCCGCCTTTCGGCCCACCTAGCCCGCAAGCGCGCCGGCCTCTCTCCTTTCCCCCTCGCTCTCGCTGTCAGCTGGGCCTGCCTTGTCGACGCGTCTACGCCTGCATGCGCCTCCTCGCTCTCGCTACCGAGTGGGACCCGCTTGTCATCTCTCTCCCCCAACCGTCCGGCCATCTCGCGGAGCTCCATGGTTGCCCATGTCTTGGGGAAGCCGGCCTCACCCCCACGTCCCTGGTCCGAGACGCCTCACCCTTGTTTTTCTCCCCATCCTCGCACCTTCTGGCCTCACTCAACTCCCACCCCGCTCGCTCTCTCACCCTGCTGCGGCCGTGCTCGAGCTCCACTGCACCGCGCCAAGACGAGCTCCGCCATGCCGCGTCGTGCCTAAGCTCCGCCGCATCCGCGCAAGTGACTGTTTCCGCCTCATTCAGTGTCGCTGTTGTGTCCACGCCCAGAACCTATCGACGCCCCGAACTCCACCTTGCTTGAGCTCTGACCGAGGTGAGGATCACGACGCCCCTTCTTTCCCCAATCCTCGTTTCTCTCTTAGTTATTGTGCAATTCGCCGGTGAGGGTCGATGGCGCTGCTTCGTCGTCGTGTCCGTGCTCTCTAGCCAACTGCTGACGTCCACGGGCGTGCACCTCCCTCCCCATGTCGCCGTTGATCGTGGCCAACGGCTGGTGTTTTGTTTTGCGCTTGGGATGTCGTGAACCCTGATATCCGGGGCCCACTAGCAGTCTCCCGTGCTAACTTCTCCCCTCTTCCCCCCTCTGTGCCACTGACTGGAGGGCCCCGTCCGTCAGCGCGTGTCCATGGGTTCGCGCCTGCGCGTGCCCTTGGTCGCTGACTAGCGGGCATGAACTCTCCATGACCCCGTCTGTCAGGCCCCCGTCATTTTCCCCCTCCCGATTGTCTGAGTCGCTAGAGAGTGCCCGTGCTCGCGTCCCGCACTGGGGATGCTCGGGCCATTGACGCGTGGGACCCACCGGTCAGCCCTCGGGTCCGATCCTGCGTGCCCGCTTCTAATATCGGGCGTCCATTCATGATCAGATGGCCGAGAAGCCCGGATACCCTATCACTATGGTCGATTTTCTTAAGACCCCCTTGGTTTTCTGCGAATGGAACCCGCAGTCCTTAGATCTTTCAGCCATGCCCCTGAGTTATTGCAAAAAGGACCCTGAGCTCATATCTAATTTCAGATTTAGGCCTAATTTTGTATTTTAAACTTCAAAACTTGTTCTAGTTTCATATCTTTTGCATATGAACTCCAAATTTAGTGATTCAAATTGCAAAATGTTCATATGATTATTCTCTATCTGAATAAATTATGATCATTCGCTGTCTGTATATTCTAATTTTATGCTTAGGCTATAGGTTAGTTTATGTAACAATTTATTTGTGTAATAAGATAAATAAAAATAAAACCCTAGTGGTAAATAGATGTTTAATATTGTGAAGATATAAATATGTGATGTATGGACTTATCCCTGGTTTAACTTTGATGTCTCATTAAATAAGTGGAATTAGATTATGTAATCATGGAGATAGACAACACTTAAAGAATAATCAACTACTAGATGGGATTAGTTCACCCTATACCCTTAACTCCCTTTTGAGTTTATACTTTTCCTTTTGAGATGTGTTCAATTATTTGTACATGATTGGTGTGCTGTTCATTTGTCATTTACCAATTGTATTGAATGTATGATCGTTTTATTTAGACGTCGAGCAGCCTGTGGTTCCTGAGTGTGTTGCCTAAGATCTTCCTGAGCAACAACATGGTGAAGGCAAGTGTCCTCTGACCTATTATGTCCAACATACTTTATAATTCATCGTCCCGCATTACTTTATTGAAACCTAAGGAATGACTAGTTTGTATTTCCCTTATCCTTGTTTACCTTTTGGGTTATCATGGTTAGCTTTATGCTATTGCTTCAACTTAATCAATGAACATGATGTGAATATTTATGATACGATGATGTTATCCCGATGATGATCTCGTGATATTTTAGGGGACTCAGGCCATTTTCATGAGTACCTCTCCGTAAGGACCTGTTCGTTGAGTGACCACTCGGGATAACAGTTGTAATACCCAAAATTGTAAATAATGTGAAAAGAGTATATCTCATTATATGTGTTGCCATCCACTCATTACAACATGGGAATATCCTTATTTAAAGTGAACAATTAATTAATAATACCTAAAATAATCTATGCCTCATATTGGATTTTTGTGTTGTGCATTCAATACTAACCATGTTACTAGGAACATGTTAATAATCAAATTAGGGTTTAACAAAAAAACGTTCAATTTAGAAAATTGGAAAATGACCTAAAAAGGGGAAGTGACAATCCTACATAATATAAAATAAAAATAAGAATAAATTCCTTCCTGCTTGTGTGTTCAAATTGTACATTTAACTGAGGACAAATTCACCACAAATTTGAAATTCAAATTGAGATTCAAAAATAAGAAAGAAAAGAGAATAAAAGAAAAGGAAAAGAAAAAGAAATGGATGGGCGCGCACATGAAGCTGATGGGTGGGACCTGGAACCACTGTTCCTCTTCTCCCCCTTCTCAATCGGAGTTAGCTAACTATATCTTCCTGGCGGGCGCAACTACCTCCTAATCAAACCGGTGCTAATGGTGGGCTGAAGGATACTCGGGCCATGGATATAAAATCCCCCGGTTGCGACCCTCTCGCCCTCTGTTGGGCACACCTAGGGCGCCACGAGACTGCTAGGAGTGGAGACTCACCACCGTCAACTGGTGGTGCTCGTCGACGGGAGCTTGGGCCCTATCAACTGGCGCTCTGTGGCGACGTTGATCTCGGTGTTAGACTGGTGGGGCGGTGCTCGTCTAGGGTCACACTCTGGGCGTTCGGGAAGTTCTCCTCGCGTGTCCGTCGATGGGAGGACTGGGCTTCCTCACCATGTGCAGAAGACCAAACTTGGCGGCCATAGTGCGTGACTGTCAGTGTTTAGAGTCCAACCGCGCACCTAGGGTTACCCTTGCGGTGCTTTTGGGTAGGACGGTGTTGTTGACTGTATCTCAATGGTTCGTGCTAGGGGCATGAGAGAGAGAGACAATTTTCTGTAGGTTCGGGCCGCTTTGAGAGGAGTAATACCCTACTTCCTGGGATGGGTCTATATGTGGTGTGTCACAAGTGGCGTCTAGAGAAGGGCTAATGAGATGAAAATGATGGGGTTCCCCCTGGACCTTATATACACGACCGTGGGATACTCCCTACATACATGATGATCATGTTCTTCTAGTATATCTCCTAACTAATAGCGAATGACTTAGCTTATCTTAAGGAAAACCCATCGGCTCTATCCCGAACTATTACGACATTCAAGGGCGCCGGGCGCGGGGAAAACAGACGATTCCTTGAGATTGTGCGCGATCCGATAGACTGATCTAGGCATGAGCCCATTGCCGTCTTGGGTCGGCCCATCTTGCTTGCAGCCTTTGCCCGGCCCACGATAAGGCGACCTTGTGGGGTGACTGGTTTGTGGTTCCATGCAAGGGTCTTTCGCCTTCTAGTGGACCTAGGCGATATCTGTCCCCCACAAGCCCCCAATCTTTGAGTTGATTTTGAAATAATCGACTCAAAGGTTCTTGGTCCTGCCTGTGGGTTCATTGTGTGGCTTGATTTTTGTACTACAGTTGGGTGCACCGAAGGTGCACCCATTGGGTGTAGCCCCCGAGCTTTGAGTGGATTTTAGAAATAATCCATTCAAAGGTCTTCATTTTTATGCTTTTGAAATCAGCATTTTGGTGTCAAGCTATTGTGAATCTATTGGGTGTAGCCCTCAAGCTTTGAGTGGATTTTAGAAATAATACCTTCAAAGGTCTTCATTTTTATGCTTTTGAAATCAACATTTTGGCTTCAAAGTATTGTGAATCTATTGGGTGTAGCCCCCGAGCTTTGAGTGGATTTTAGAAATAATCCATTCAAAGGTCTTCATTTATGCTTTTGAAATTAGCATTTTCTGAATAACTGAGCGATGCCATATGACCATGCCTTGTTAGGTCTGAAATCAATTTGATCGATGACAAGTTGGACTTCTGGCTAGTGGAGACAGATGGCCTACGACTGGACATCACACAGCTTTGTGCTTCAATGCTTCTTTTGATTGGACTTGCGCTCCAGTAACCACAATTGGACTTCTTCCCATCTCACTCGATCTCTCCATTTTGTCGTGGTACATTTATTGCGTATATTTTGTAGATATCGTTCCTTCAGGAAATCTTGAAATTTCTGGGCAACACACCCAATGGGTGTGCCTAAGGGGTGTCTTGGTGCACAGAGTGTTTATCGCATTGTCCTGAAGTAGTAACTTGATGTGACGGAGAGGTTTAATCATTTGCCTGAGGAGTTGACTTGGGTCCAACCAGTGCCGTGTTATGCGAAACGGCGCTAGTTGTCTGACTCATTTTTAGGCGGCTTGAATTGCTTATTGAATTCTTGCGACTATTTGGCGAGCGGGGTAGGAAGTGGACGGTCACCCTTGACCTCTTTAAATAGCCCGCTTGCCCTAGCTGTTTTCTTCACTCATTCTTTGATCACTTGCTCTCTTCTTCTTCTTCTTTACTTCTTCACTTTCCACCCGACCATGGGTAGGGGTAAGAGGGACAAAGGCTGGCCTCGCCGCGCCGACGGCAAGCGCAAGCGCCCCCAAGTCCTCCCTCAGAGGATTTTGGCGACTAAAAGTACTCGGAGGAGGCTTCCTCCGAGTATGATCGATCGCCCGCTCCCACATCCCAGTGGCATCATTCGAGGACTTGGATGACTCCATGGGGTTGTCCACTGTAGCCCGAGCATACTGGCGCTCCATCGAGCGTGCCGGGCTCGGTGTATCGGATGACTCGGAGGAGGTCTCCTCGGAAGAGGTGGACTCCTCCGACTCTTCCGAGGAGTAGAGTGGCAGTGAAGGTGACAGCGACGACGAGGACGACGACAGCAGTGACGACGACAATGGCAAAGGCGGTGGCGGCGGTGGCGAGGGCGATGGCAACGGCAACGGCGAAGGCGACGGTGAGGGCGACGGCGGTGACGGCGACGGCGACGACAAGGGCGACGGTGATGGCAAGGGCGACGATGACGATGGTGACGGCGGCAAGGGCAACGACGACGGCAGCAAGGGCGACGGCGGCTATGGCAAGGCCAGTGGCATAATGCTACTGGTTTAGATATTAGTATAGATAGTGGTAGTAGTAGTAGTAAGTAGTACTAAGCAGTAGTAGATTAGAGTAGTATTAGTGTAACACCATAAAAGCCATCAACTACAAATAATAAATTTAGTTATTATGGTAATTAGGATAATAATTTTTTTAAGTGTTTAATTATTTATTTGTATTTTGATCATTTTTCTTTGTATGCGTATGATTGATGATCGGATGTTTTGTAGCAATTCTTTTTAAAAGAAAATCCTAGTAAATAATATAATAATTAAATAATATAATAGTTATTAGTCTAAAAACAAGTATTTTATTTATAAATAATTTTGGTGAATTTTTATGGAATTTTTGAGCTCTTTAAAAATTCATTTCGCAATTAAAAAAAACTAAACCTAATCTAACCGGCCCACTAGGGACCCATCCACCCCCAAACCCTAGCGCTCCCTGCTGGCTCTTCCTAGCCGCCTCCCCCTGTTCCAAGCTGCTGCCGCCCTGCTCCCTTCCCTCTTCTCTCTCTCCCTCCTTCTCTCTTCTCTCCCTTGCTCTCTCTCTCACACGCGCACAAGGAGCCAGGCAGCCGGCCCCTGCTCCTGCAGCCGCCGCGCATCGAGCGATCGCCCGGACCCCGCGACGCGCCATCAGGACGCCGCCAGCCGCGACCCCGGCCGAGCCCAAGCGCCATGGCCAAGCCCAGCGCGCACAGCGCGCCTGATGCCGCGCGAAGCCGAGCTCCCATGCACGCCCGCGGCCCCGGCGCCTGCGCCACCCCGGACCCGACCCCAACCACGCGCTCGATGCCGAGCCGCCCCAGCACGCCGCGCCCAACTGAGCTGTAGCGACCGAGCCGTTTCCCCTCGCCGTTCCACCTCCCCACGTTATGGAGCTTCAAGTGGCATCCGTTTCTCCTTCCCCCCATTCCTCTCACACCATTGATGCCAAGAAGAAACCGCCGTAGCCATTAATGGCCCTTGAAGGACCGCCGGTCATCTCTACCCCTCCCCTCCGTCTCTCTATAAAAGGGACCCGACGCCCTCTCCTCTCTTCCTCCCCTACCCGAGCTCTCTCTCATTCCTCGCACTCTCTCTCTCGCCGATCATCACTGGAGTTTGCCGTGGTCGCCGGAGCTTGCAGTTCGTCGCCGGAGTTCGCCGTTCATCGCCGGAGCCACGCACTCGCCATCCGAAGCCAAATCCCTGCTCTTCTCCATCCGGTTGAAACCCGTCGAGCCGTCCCCTTCACATGCACGAACCCAAGGTTGAAGACAACCCCAAATTAATTTGTGTATTATATAAAATACTTTTGATTCGATTCATGAATTATATATTTATGTTGCTGTAATATGAACATGTGTGATCCGCAATTCATGTGTATGTGCGGTATGGGATTTTTGTTAGAGATATGCGATTATTAGTACACCGTGATTGTTCATGTTAGTCGATGCGATGATTTTTGGATTAGAGAGAAACATGACGAAAATTTAGTAGTCACACGTTGGTGATAAAAACACTAGATAGGAAATTTTGTAGTTAGAATTTGGTCACAATGAATTTTAGAAACACCTTGGAGGATTATAGTCATAGGTTCATTTTAATGAATTTAGAAGTTGGTATAGAACTCATGTCATATAAACAATATAGGATTTTTAGATGATTTATCACTAATTATATTATTAATATTTTTCTTTTAGAAAGAAAGAAGAAAATACCAACAGTAGTATGGAAAATAGATTTCTACTAGCCAAAATAAACATGTTCGTGAATATAGCACTTAAATTCTTAGAGTTAGTAAAATACCTGTTTATGTCAAAATATCCCGCTTATGTTATAAAAATTCCATTTAGTAATTTATATAGATTTTTAGAATATTAATATTAATAGATTCATTTTTAGCCATACTCAACAATTCAAGTTAGGAATAAAAAGAATAAAAATTACTAGTCTATTTATTAGTATTAAAGACAATAACTATCATTTATTTTCATTGATGATATTAATACATATTAATACTAGTTAAAACTGTATTTATTGTACCCACTCATAAATTCATCATTTAGGACTCACAATAATAGTTATAATTGAATTAATAAGTATTTACGCGTTTAGGACGTATTTAAGGTGTGATAAGTGCGACGTGTTAATGTGTATGTAATGGTGTATGATTATGTAATGGTGCATGTTTATTTATTGGTGTATGTTTTCTCTTTGTATGGAAACGTACGACGTTATTAGAAGCTGGGTTTGTGGTAGAGGATCCGAATTCATTCGAAGACGATCCCCAAGACGCTTTTGAGCAAGGCAAGTGGATTCTCCCTCTGCATATTCTTTTTGTACCCACTCATTGCATATAATAATATTTACTTTTTGATATACTGCATAATTTGATGGGTTTTACCTAATTAAGGATTTCCTAGATTTACCAACTGTATTCCTTGTTTACCCTTAGGAAATTATTAAGCTTTGCAAATTTATGCTACCACTCAACTTAATGATTTTGATGTCACTCATTAATTGGTATCAATGTTCTAAAATTGAAATTGGCAATTATGACATTAACCCGATGGTTAACGCAACATTATTTCAAATTAATTGGAACATGGAGTGACCACCCAGGATAACAGTGCAACCACGAGTGCTATCATGGCTCTGGCTTTGGTAATTAGCTTTATATGCTTAGTACCTGGCAACCTTACCTGAAATATGGGCAAGAGCGGGAGCGGTGGTGTTGGCAGCCCACGTTAACATGGGGACGTATTCTTGGCTAAGGTACCTCACCCAGGGAGCCTCCACCATCGTCTTTAGAAACCTTAGCGGGTTGTTTCGTATTAAGTGTATTTTGTGAAAGCCTCATAATGGATCCCTAGCCATTCACCTCGGCAGTGTTTAAGGGTCCGATAAACCCGGGCTAGATGGGATACATGGCTTATGGGTAAAGTTGTACCACCTCTACAGAGTGTAAAACTGATATATCAGCCGTGCTCCCGGTTATGAGCGACCTGGACTCCTCACATGATAATTGAACTTGAAGATGTAATTAAATTGAGATTCGATGATTTGCCAATGATTTTCTTAAGTGGTTTCACTTAAGTGTTTTTGTTATATTCATATTCCTTTGTTTAAATGGGATATTTCGGATTCACACTTATTAGTAAGACAGGTGTTGTTAATAAAATGTTAACCAACTAAAATGCTTACTGCTCAACCTTAGCCTCACCTTGTTATATCTGCATTAATTTTTCCCCCACTTGCTGAGCCCCACCATAAGTGAGCTCACCTTTGCTAATATTTTGATCAGAGGGTGATGCTAGAGACTTTGATGGAGATTTTGATGACGATGAATTCTAAGTCTAACAATATGCCGGTCATCTTTCTGTGGGAGATTGCCCCTGTTATTTAAATTCTGCTTTACTTTGATGTGATACTTGTTAAAGATACAATGTTTCAGATGATGTAATAAAGTATTCTACTCTCTTTATGCCTTTATTGTATTGCCTTTTGATATATTACACTTGTGACGTCAACATATGTGTGGAAATGGATCCTGGCACACATATGCTATGCGCTCGGTTCTGCCCCCTAGAACTGGGTGTGACAAAAGTGGTATCAAAGCCATGCTGACCCTAGGTCGTTAGACTAGCTAGAAATGGAAAGACTAGTTTGTTCAAAACTTGCTAATTTCATTCTTATAAATTATTTTATCAGCCTTACCTCTTTAAAAATTTCAACTAAGCTGACATTTCTCTTGTAGATGGTTCGTACTCTCCAAACTACCCGTGTCAACACCAGCTACGCCCCTCCACCCCGGCAAATCCCTGTCTACCCAGTGGTAGTCGAGGAAGTTCCGGTGGATCTCCCTCACATTCGAGTGGAGAATGGAGTCATCCTGGAGGATAGCTTGGAGGAACAGCTACCGACGCCCACCCCGTTGGCAGAGTCCTTGGCCTTCATAGCTAGGTCATCGACATCGGCACCGCCTGTACCAGCCGTCCAAGCACCTGCACCCGGAGGCTGATGACCCCAACGACTCTGGGGACGACGATGACGAGGATGACGACGACGAAGAAGGAGAGATGAACAAGTCAACGAAGAGGCTGACTATGCCCAGCAGGACTACTTCATGGGGTTTGGGCCTGTTGTCGAACATTACACATCAATGTTCCCGCCATGGCATTATCTCCTCCCCGCAAGAGGCTGCGCTATGGGGAGCCTGGATCCGTCACTAGGCTGCTTTAGGTGTTTTTGAGTTATGATGTAATAAGTTAGTCTTCGTGTTAGACGTTGAACACTCTATTAATTTATCTTATTAATAAATAACAACCATGTGATGGTGTTGATTGACATGTTTGAGTTGGATTTTTGTTTGAGTGCCATGGTCTTATGGAATGATGTCCATAAAATCATATAAAAAATAATAATAAACTTATGATGTTCCCCTCAAGAATCTTTTCTACTCCTCACTTTTCTAAGGAATTCACTTCCTAACCAATCAGATGGTGAATGCATGTCAAGGACCCAACAACAACTGGAACCAGCGTGGTCAACAGATACCACCACCACCACCGAATCCCAACATGGAGCAGTTCATCGCCTGCCCAGATGCAGTTCCTACAAGGTCTTACTGCAACTGTTCAACAGATTCAGCAGAACCAACTGAATCAACAGCACCAACAGCAGCAGCAGAACGCACCCCCGACCAGAGATAAGCACCGATATTTTATGAGTCATCATCCAGCCAACATTCTCCCATGCGGTTGATCCTCTGGATGCCGATGACTGGCTCAAAGTCATTGAAAAGAAGCTTGACATCACCCAGTGCAACGACCGGGAGAAGGTCTTGTACGCCTCGGGAAGACTCGAGGGTTCCGCGTCCGACTAGTGGGATGCTTTCACAGTGGCACACCCCAACGCGGATACAATAACTTGGAAGGAATTCCAAATGAACTTCCGCGCTCATCATATTCCCTCAGGAATTATGAAGTTGAAGAAGAAGGAGTTCCTTTCCCTTACGCAAGGGAATATGTCTGTTAGTGAGTATCGTGATCGCTTCACTCAGATTTCACGTTACGCACCGGAAGAAGTGGACACAGATGAGAAGCGCTAAGAGCGTTTCCTTGAAGGACTGATTGGACCTCTGAACTATCAACTTCAGATTCATACTTTCCCCAATTTCCAAACACTATTGAACAAGGCAATTAGCCTTGAGAGCAAAAGAAGGGAACTATCTGACCATAAAAGGAAATTTCAAGGTCAGTCCAGCAGGAACACCCGCCCGAACAATGCTCAAGGTTCACAGTTCCGCTCTGGAAATCAGGGTGGAAAAAATTATCAGATGCAACGCTCTGGACAGCAAGGCTAGAGAAATAATCAAAGTCAAAACCAGCAAAGGCGCAACTCTCAGACCAACCAGAGGTCTAGTGGGAGTTCACAGAATTGTCAAGGTGGCGCCAGTAGCACGTAGGCCAGAAGCAACAACGCATCAGTCCAACCCAATGGCTGTTTCAAGTGCGGTAAGCTAGGCCACTATGCTAACAACTGCCCAAGGCGCAACCAGCAGACACCCCAGAAAAGCAATAATCAGAGAAATGATTAGAACACCCTCGCTCATGGATCTGCTCAGAACAAGACTCCGCAAAACCAGAGTCGAGGAAGGGTCAATCACGTCACCACAGAATCAGTACCTGAAGATGCCAACGTAGTGTATGGTATGTTCCTTATTAACTCCATACCTGCATCAGTTTTATTTGACTCTGGAGCATCGCATTCATTTATAACTGAGTCATTTGTGGAAAAACACAACATACCTAAGTATCCTCTTAAGAAGATGTTACATATTAGTTCACCGGGAGGTAACATGAAGGCCACACACTCATGCCCCAATGTTAATTTCAAGATTCAAGGAATAGATTTTTCAGTCAACCCAATGGTCCTAGGATCCAACGGTATTGATGTGATTCTTGGATGTGACTGGTTGAAAAGTTGTGATGGAGTGATACAGTGTGCCAACAGAACAATTATGTTGACAAGTCCTCAAGGTGAAAGAATCCAAGTTAGCATAGATAAGTCAACAGATGCAAAAGGAAAGACAGTGATCAATCACTTGGAAGAAAAGCCCTTGGAAAATATCAAGGTTGTGTGCGAGTACCCAGACGTATTTCCGGAGGAATTACCAGGTATGCCACCTGACCGTGATATAGAGTTTTCTATTGAATTATTACCCGGAACCGCACCTATCTTGAAAAGACCTTATAGAATGGATGTCAAGGATTTAGTAGAACTGAAGAAACAAATAGAAGAATTATTAGAAAAAGGTTTCATTCGCCCAAGTTCATCCCCTTGGGGAGCCCTAGTTCTATTTGTGAACAAGAAGGATGGTTCGAGGAGAATGTGTGTTGATTATAGAAGTTTGAATGAAGTAACCATCAAGAATAAATACCCATTACCTCGGATTAAAGATTTATTTGATCAGATGAAGGGAGCTAAGATATTCTCGAAGATAGATCTGAGATCAGGATATCACCAGTTAAAAATTCGAGCAGAAGATGTACCCAAGACAGCCTTCACGACGAGATATGGATTATATGAATTTTTGGTCTTGTCATTCGGACTGACTAATGCACCAGCATACTTTATGAACTTGATGAACAAAGTATTCATGGAATATCTGGATCAGTTTGTGGTCGTATTCATTGACAACATACTGATATATTCTCTGAATGGAGAAACACATGAAGATCATCTAAGGCTAGTCCTACAAAAGCTTCGTGACAACCAACTGTATGCAAAGTTCTCGAAGTGTGATTTTTGGCTCAAGGAAGTTGCTTTCTTAGGGCATATCGTTACCGATGGTGGCATTAAAGCGGACCCAGTAAAGATAAGTGAGATACTGGATTGGAAGCAACCAAAGGATGCGTCCAAGATCAGAAGTTTTCTTGGATTGGCAGGATACTATAGAAGATTTATTGAAGGTTTTTCCATGTTAGTGAAACCTCTTACCTCACTACTAGAGAAAGGTAAAGAGTTCAAGTGGGATGAAGCTTGCCAGAATTGTTTTGAAGAACTCAAGAAAAGGTTAACCACTGCACCAATTTTGGCAATGCCAGACATCCACAAGGGATTTGATGTGTATTGCGATGCATCACACCTTGGACTTGGATGTGTGCTAATGCAAGAAGGAAAGGTAATAGCTTATGCCTCAAGGCAGTTGAGAAAGCATGAGAAGAATTATCCTACGCATGATCTAGGAACTAGCTGCCGTAGTGCATGCTTTGAAGATTTGGAGGCACTATATGATTGGAAACAAGTGGAAAATCTTCACGGATCACAAAATCTTGAAATACATATTCACTCAGAAAGAACTCAACCTAAGATAGAGAAGATGGCTTGAGTTGATTAAGGACTATGATTTGGAAATACAATATCACCCTGGAAAAGCAAATGTAGTGGCTGATGCTTTGAGCTGTAAGGGTCAAGTGAACAACATCACTACTCATTTGATGTCACAAGAATTGTGCTGGGAAATGGAACAACTCAACCTCGGTATGCTTAATAATGTAGAAGCAACGGTTATGGAAGTTGAATCTACTTTGGAAGAAGAGATTCGAAAAGGACAAGAGTCCAATGAGAAAATTAAGGAAATTAAAACTTCGATTGGGATGGGTAAAGCCCTAGATTTCACGGAAGATGATCAAGGCACAATATGGTTTAAGAAGAGAATCTGCGTACCGAAAATCGAACACCTGCACCAACTTATTTTAAGAGAAGCTCATGATTCAGCTTACTCTATTCACCCTAGTAGTACAAAGATGTACCAGGATCTCAAGGAAAAGTATTGGTGGTACGGATTGAAAAAAGATGTTGCTACTCATGTTGCATTGTGTGACGTGTGTCAGCAAGTTAAAGCCGATCACCAAAGACCAGCAGGATTGCTACAACCTCTCAAGGTACCTGAATGGAAATGGGAAGAAATCGGTATGGATTTCATAGTTGGACTACCTCGTACTCGGAATGGCTATGATTCAATATGGGTCATAGTAGACAGGTTGACTAAAGTAGCACACTTTATACCTCTGAAGACAACTTACTCAGGAGCCCAGTTAGCAGAGTTATACATGTCAAGGATTGTTTGTCTGCATGGAGTACCGAAGAAGATCGTATCAGATCGAGGAACCCAGTTTACCTCGCGATTTTGGAAAAGACTTCATGAGTCCATGGATGCCAAGCTAAACTTTAGTTCAGCTTATCATCCGCAAACGGATGGGCAAACAGAAAGGACAAACCAAGTGTTGGAAGATATGCTAAGAGCTTGCGCTCTAAAGCATGGTAGAAGCTGGGATAAAAGTTTGCCTTATGCAAAATTTTCGTATAACAATAGTTATCAAGCAAGTCTAAAAATGGCACCATTTGAAGCACTTTATGGACAAAAGTGTAGAACACCGCTTTATTAGAATCAGACTGGAGAAAGTCAAGTATTTGGTCCATAAATTCTCCAAGAGGCGGAAAAGCAAGTGTAGATTATTAGAGAAAATTTGAAGACAGCACAGTCAAGACAGAAAAGCTATGCTGATAATAGAAGAAGAGAGTTGATGTTTGAAATAGGAGACTTTGTCTACCTTAAAGTTTCACCGATGAGAGGAATGAAAAGGTTTAAGGTTAAGGGAAAATTATCTCCTCGCTATATCGGCCCATTCAAGATTTTGGAAAGAAAAGGTGAAGTAGCCTACCAGTTAGAGCTACCCGATAGATTATCGGATGTGTATGACGTATTTCACGTATCACAACTTAAGAAGTGCTTAAGAGTACCAGAAGAACAGTTACCCATGGAAGAACTAAATGTTAATGAGGATTTGACTTATTCGGAGTACCTGGTCAGAATTTTGGAAACATCTCGTACAATTACATGGAGTAAAACTATTAACATGTGCAAAGTTCAGTGGAGTCATCATTCGGAAGATGAGGCCACTTGGGAAAGAGAAGATGAACTCAGAGCAGAAATCCCTTAGTTATTCTCGAAAGTTTCTTAATCTCGAGGATGAGATTCTTTTAAGAGGGGTAGGTTTGTAACACCATAAAAGCCATCAACTACAAATAATAAATTTAGTTATTATGGTAATTAGGATAATAATTTTTTTAAGTGTTTAAATATTTATTTGAATTTTGATCATTTTTCTTTGTATGTGCATGATTGCTGATCGGATGTTTTGTAGCAATTGTTTTTAAAAGAAAATCCTAGTAATTAATATAATAATTAAATAATATAATAGTTATTAGTCTAAAAATAAGTATTTTATTTAGAAATATTTTTTGTGAATTTTTATGGAATTTTTGAGCTCTTTAAAAATTCATTTCGCAATTAAAAAAACTAAACCTAATCTAACCGGCCCACTAGGGGCCCAGCCACCCCCAAACCCAAGCGCTCCCTGCTGGCTCTTCCCAGCCGCCTCCCCCTGTTCCAAGCCGCTGCCACCCTGCTCCCTTCCCTCTTCTCTCTCCCTCCTTCTCTCTTCTCTCCCTTGCTCTCTCTCTCACGCGCGCACAGGGAGCCAGGCAGCGGGCCCCCGCGCCTGCAGCCGCCGCGCACCGAGCGCTCGCCCGGACCCCGCGACGCGCCATCAGGACACCGCCAGCCGCGCGCCCTACAAGCCGCGACCCCGGCCGAGCCCAAGCGCCATGGCCAAGCCCTGCGCGCACAGCGCGCCCGATGCCGCGTGAAGCCGAGCTCCCTGCACGCCCGCGGCCGCTGCACCTGCGCCACCCCGGACCCGACCCCGACCATGCGCCTGATGCCGAGCCGCCCCTGCACGCCGCGCCCAACCGAGGTGCAGCGACTGAGCCGTTTCCCCTCACCGTTCCACCTCCCCGCGTTATGGAGCTTCAAGTGGCGTTCGTTTCTCCTTCCCCCCATTCCTCTCACACCATTAATACCAAGAAGAAACCGCCGTAGCCATTAATGGCCCTTGAAGGACCGCCGATCATCTCTCCCCTCCCCTCCCTCTCTCTATAAAAGGGACCTGACGCCCTCTCCTCTCTTCCTCCCCTACCCGAGCTCTCTCTAATTCCTCGCACTCTCTCGCTCGCCGTTCGTCACCGGAGTTCGCCGTGGTCGCCGGAGCTCGCAGTTCATCGCCGGAGTTCGCCGTTCATCGCCGGAGCCACGCACTCACCATCTAAAGCCGAATCCCTGCTCTTCTCCATCCAGTCGAAACCCGTCGAGCCGTCCCCTTCACACGCACGAACCCAAGGTTGAAGACAACCCCAAATTAATTTATGTATTATATAAAATACTTTTGATTCGATTCATGAATTGTATAGTTATGTTGTTGTAATATGAACATGTCTGATCCGCAATTCATGTGTATGTGCATTATGGGAATTTTGGTAGAGATATGTGATTATTAGTACACCATGATTGTTCATGTTAGTCGAAGCGATGATTTTTGGATTAGAGAGAAACATGACGAAAATTTAGTAGTCACACGTTGGTGATAACAACACTAGATAGGAAATTTTGTAGTTAGAATTCGGTCACAAAGAATTTTAGAAACTCCTAGGAGGATTATAGTCATAGGTTCGTTTTAATGAATTTAGAAGTTGGTATAGAACTCATGTCATATAAACAATATAGGATTTTTAGATGATTTATCACTGATTATATTATTAATATTTTTCTTTTAGAAAGAAAGGAGAAAATACCAACGGTAGTATGGAAAATAGATTTCTACTAGCCAAAATAAACATGTTCGCGAATATAGCACTTAAATTCTTAGAGTTAGTAAAATACCTATTTATGTCAAAATAACCCGCTTATGTTATAAAATGTTCAATTAGTAATTTATATGGATTTTTAGAATATTAATATTAATAGATTCATTTTTAGCCATACTCAACAATTCAAGTTAGGAATAAAAAGAATAAAAATTACTGGTCTATTTATTAGTATTAAAGACAATAACTATCATTTATTTTCATTGATGATATTAATACGTATTAATACTAGTTAAAACTGTATTTATTGCACCCACTCATAAATTCATCATTTAGGACTCACAATAATAGTTATAATTGAATTAATAAGTATTTACGCGTTTAGGACGTATTTAAGGTGTGATAAGTGCGACGTGTTAATGTGTATGTAATGGTGTATGATTATGTAATGGTGCATGTTTATTTATTGGTGTATGTTTTCTCTTTGTATGGCAGTGTACGACGTTAGTAGAAGCTGAGTTTGTGGTAGAGGATCCGAATTCGTTCGAAGACGATCCGCAGGGACGCTTTTTAGCAAGGCAAGTGGATTCTCCCTCTGAATATTCTTTTTGTACCCACTCATTGCATATAATAATATTTACTTTTTGATATACTGCATAATTTGATGGGTTTTACCTAATTAAGGATTTCCTAGATTTACCAACTGTATTCCTTGTTTACCCTTGGGAAATTATTAAGATTTGCAAATTTATGCTACCGCTCAACTTAATGATTTTGATGTCACTCATTAATTGGTATCAATGTTCCAAAATTGAAATTGGCAATTATGGCATTAACCCGATGGTTAACGCAACATTATTTCAAATTAATTGGAATATGGAGTGACCACCCAGGATAACAGTGCAACCATGAGTGCTATCATGGCTCTGGCTTTGGTAATTAGCTTTATATGCTTAGTACCTGGCAACCTTACCTGAAATATAGGCAAGAGGGGGAGCGGTGCTGTTGGCAGCCCACGTTAACATGGGGACGTATTCTTGGCTAAGGTACCTCACCTAGGGGGCCTCCACCATCGTCTTTAGAAACCTTAGCGGGTTGCTTCCTGTTAAATGTATTTTTGAAAGCCTCATAATGGATCCCTAGCCATTCACCTCGGCAGTGTTTAAGGGTCCGATCAACCCGGGCTAGATGGGATACATGGCTTATGGGTAAAGTTGTACCACCTCTGTAGAGTGTAAAACTGATATATCAGCCGTGCTCCCGGTTATGAGCGGCCTGGACTCCTCACATGATAATTGAACTTGAAGATGGAATTAAATTGAGATCCGATGATCTGCCAATGATTTGCTTAAGTGGTTTCACTTAAGTGTTTTTGTTATATTCATATTCCTTTGTTTAAATGGGATATTTGGGATTCACACTTATTAGTAAGACAGGTGTTGTTAATAAAATGTTGACCAACTAAAATGCTTACTGTTCAACCTTAGCCTCACCTTGTTATACCTTCATTAATTTTTCCCCCACTTGCTGAGCCCTCACCATAAGTGAGCTCACCCTTGCTAATATTTTGATCAGAGGGTGATGTTGGAGACTTTGATGGAGATTTTGACGATGATGAATTCTAAGTCTAATGATACGTCGGTCATCTTCCTGTGGGAGATTGCCCCTGTTATTTAAATTCTGCTTTACTTTGATGTGATACTTGTTGAAGATACAATGTTTCAGATGATGTAATAAAGTATTCTACTCTTTTTACGCCTTTATTGCATTGTCTTTGATATATTACACTTGTGACGTCAACATATGTGTGGAAATGGATCCTAGCATACATATGCTAAGCGCTCGGTTCTGCCCCCTAGAACCGGGTGTGACAATTAGTATATCATAGTGTAAGTAGTAGAGTAGTGTAATGTAATGTAATGACCAAGTAGTGGAAGAGGCTGACTCATTATGAGTCGGTTGTTTGTGACGAACTACCCCTCGTGAATAAAAAACACAGTTCTTTGCTTATCCACCTTTGCGTGCTTTTGCTTGCGCATTAGCGACTCGCTGGCATTTTAGAGGTAATGCCCGAGTGATGATTGTGATCTCCGCTTTTCTGAGTTATGATTTGGCATTTTTTGTGCCATGACTTATCGAGCCAACTCATATTTATGCTGACGTATCCCCTTGAGTTCCAAACCCTAACTCTTGTTTTTTCCTCCACCGCTTCTCTGTTTTCTAAGTTCCTGAGCCTGCCCACTTTGCTTGAGAGACTATGATGGCCCCCAAGAGGAAGAGACAGAGTGTTGCTGCTCCAATCATTCCGCCCATCGATCCTAATAGCCAGCTTCTGTTTGCCGGTAACCATATATCCATTGTTTCTGAGTCTGATCTCTTGCACCTTGTCGAAACCGGCGTTCTGCCGCCAAAGGAGTTGTGTTCTTGGTGAATCTGGCATGGGGTTACCGTTCTGGCAGAGGACACTCACGAAGCTGTCGTCTTTGTGCCTTTCCTCATTTGAGGGCTTGCCCTGCCAGCTTATCCCTTTTTTTGTGGCCTGCTTGATTTTTATGATCTGAATCTCACACATTTAAACCCCAATTCTATTCTTCAATTTGTCGTTTTTGTGCACCTCTGCGAAGCTTTCATTGGAATTCTTCCTCATTTCAGGCTTTGGAAATATCTCTACCACTGTCGGCCCAGGATGGCCGAAAGACAGCATCAACTTGTTGGTGGTGCCAGTTTAGAGCTTCGTCAGGGCAGGTAAATAGACTATCTTGATATCCCCCAGAAGGACAACATTAAAGGATGGCGCCTTGAGTGGTTTACCATGGAGAACCACAACAAGTCCCTCCCTCCTCGGTCGAGGAGGCAGCCCGATGTCCGTATGCCCAGCTGGACAGAGTCCCCCATAGGTTCAGAGCTAACTGATCCAGGGTGCTGCTTGCC
Source organism: Zea luxurians (assembly GCA_029449295.1). Classification (NCBI taxonomy): domain Eukaryota; kingdom Viridiplantae; phylum Streptophyta; class Magnoliopsida; order Poales; family Poaceae; genus Zea; species Zea luxurians. Next base: position 19,849,096 of record JAOPSE010000006.1, on the reverse strand, counting down.
TAGATATGCTTGCTGAAAACAAAGGCCTGACTGCTGAGGCTATGGTCGCTGACATTGTTTTCAAGAACATTCAGCCCCTCAAGGATAGAGTTTACCCAGCTTATCTATACACCGGGGTCAACGACCCTACCCGAATTACCAATAGACAGATTCCTAATGAGGACCTGCTGAGCTGAATTGACTTGATGCTAAGGGGCAGGGTCTCAAATGCTGGTGCCCCCTTGTCTTATTCTGCCTGGAATCTACCTCTGCCGAGTCCCTTTTCTGATTTCATTTCCAATCATCCTATTCAAGATGGCAGTCGGGCCATAGAGTGTGACCCTCATTAGATGACATCGAGGCTTTCATCGCTCCATTCCAAGGTCTTCCTGACACTGAGAGGTAGACCCACTTCAAGATGCCGACTAGTACAGATGAGGCTGAGATGAACGCTGTTCTCAACATGTTGGCTGGGGAATCATCCGACTTTGCCCGCACTGAGTTGATGGCTGTTGCGATTGGGCAGAACCTTGGTGAAAGACAAAGAAATTTAGAAACTTGAATGTGCTCGTCGGAAGCGTTCATGCCGGACGAACCATCCAATTACGCCTGATGAGGAGAAAAAGAGAAAGAAACGACTCCAGCGGTTATCATGCTTAGAACAAGATGTTGGCCCCTCAACATCACTCCCCGATAAGCACCACCCTCGAGGACTGATGTCAGAGGTTGTGACGATGCTAGGGTTGGTGGTTGTGTGCTTGATGAGGATGAGGAGGAGGAAGAAGAAGAAATTCCCTTGATTCACAAGAACAGCCATCACAGCAGTAGTAGTGACATCCCGATGCAGGCCTTATCAGGACTTGTCAGCCTCCAGGGTTGTCGATATCTGATTTTGACCATGCATTAGAAGAGATCATCCTTGAGAACCTTTTATCGGAGCCCTCCGAGGTTGACAGTTCCATCATCCATTCAGAGGTCCCGGACGATGTTCCTTTGCCATGCGATCCTGTCAGGCAAGAGGCACCCCGAACAGTCTCTCGTGCTTCGTCGACCTTGGAGGGCGATCTAGCTCGCGAGGACATGCTGGCCCTCAACGCCACTGATCAGAGTCACCCGGCTCCTCTGGGCATGGCCGAGGGAGCTTCACCTTTGGTGGTGGCCGCTAAGGAGGACCCAGCCCCCCAGGGTGTTGGGCTAGGCTCCTCTTCGGCTGCTTCTATGGACGTTCACACTAGATCACCACTGGTTCAATCTGAGGAACTCGTGGTGACACACTTATCTGCTTCTCTCGTTGGTCCGGTCACCTTAGAGCCATTGACCCGGATGCTAGGAGTCTGCTGCCTACTTATGGAGCTAAGGTCTCTCCGAGTCATGCTTTCAACATCGTTCCTGTTGATGCCCCCTCAATAAGCAGTGCACTAATGCTTCTGGCTTTGGGTCTTCACTTATTTCTCTCCAATCTTCAGGTGAATTAACTCTTGCTTCTTTCTGTTTGTGTTAGCAAACTGGCTCTCTAGCTAATTTTTTGTAATTGCAGAATATTTTCGATTATGTATCTGCCTAACTAAAATCCTGTCCCCAACCAAATTTCGTCCTTGATGCAGTGGAACCCTCTACTGCTTCAAAGGCAGATAGAGGATCTGAAGGCCTCCACCCTTGGTTAGTGAGTCTGCAATTTCCTTTTTTGTTTTTTATTGCTCTTCTTATCTTATATCTTGTACTTTTCTTTGCTGCTTCGTCAGATTGACTCAGTGATGCTCTGATGCTGAGGAGAAGTATACCTAGAGCCAGGCTGACTTGAACCAACCTCTACCTTCTTGGATAGTGCTCGTGCCTTAAATTCTTCTCTGAATGCTCAACTTGACTCAGAGAAAATGGTCTATGAGGTAAACTTTCTTGGCTGCTTATATTTTGCTTTCTTTGCTTCGATGCTCAGTGTTGTTCTTTCTTGTAGGAGGAGAGGCGATCGCTCATTGCTTCTCGCGATAATCTAGACATACTATATCGCGACGCCAGCAATTCCTTGACTATTCTGGGAGGAGTCACCGCCATGTCGGACTTGGATCATCATCGGGATGAACTGAGGGCGTCCCAGTCTGAAGTGTCTCGACTTGGTAAGCTACTGTCTTCCAAAGATTCTGTCATCAAGGAGCTATGTGCTTCAAAGTGGCTCGTCACGCAAGAGCTGGAGGCTACCCGCCTCAACATCAAGGCCTTAGAGGATATCGCGTCGTTATGAAGGCGATGTGCGATAAGGCCATGGATAAGGCTGTTCGTGCAAGGTGGATTCTGATGAGGAGGCCTGGCGTTGTGGTGCCTGAAGACATTATCACCAATGTTCTTGCCGCGCCTGCTGTCGTGAGTCGACCATCTTCTACTACTCCCGTAGCCGAGGCTTCCTGCAAAAATGCTCCTGTGCAGCTGTGGTGGAACCGCCCAAATTATTCCAACTTAAGTGCCCAAGTCCTACCTTAGAGGCAACGACACACTTAAATCGGAATAAACCGTCAGTCCCTCGGATCTAGTCCGATAAAGCCACTACAAGATCAAATACCACATACTCACTTGAAGGTGAGACACAGAGAAAATACAATAAAGCACAAACCATAATTTAAAGAAGTACTTAATGTTATTACATCATCATCGGAGTTTCAAAAGTAGTAACCATTGTTTTCGATGCAGTGGAAATTAACTAACGGTAAAAGAAAGGGAGGATGGGGAAGCCTGGCCCGTCACTCCTCCTGCTCCTCTCTTGCTAAGGGAGGGCCCCACTCGACTGTCCAGCCTGGTGGTAGGGTGGATAGCCAAGTCACTCCAGCAACCATGTCATCCAAGGTACCTGTAAAATTATGCCACAAGCAAGGCTGAGTATACTAATACTCAGCTAGACTTACCTGGTGTGAGGAGTCTACTCCTCTACCTCTAGACCATGCAGCTGTTTGGTTGAGGGGTTTGGTTGGCCAAAAGCACTAGCTGAGTCTAAAAACAAGTTTTAGCTTTTCAAGTTCTAGAATAATAAGTTAGACTAGATGAATACTTAGCTATTCATACATGGTATCAAACATTATATCAATCAACATCTTTTGAAAGTAACCTCATTTCACTTCTTACTCGATGCAGCAACATGGATCAAGCAGTCTCATTAGCAGCGAGAAGCAGACGATTCGAATCGAGTTTTAACCTTGCAAGGTAAACCTAAACACACGACGTGGTGAGACACTCCGTCCCCACACACATCAACCGTCCCCATTGATTCCCTAGCAACAGAAAGGAGCTCACCGCCTTGGCATATAATGCCCCACTGACCCCAGCTACCGCCGTGCAGTGGCCGCACTTGTACCCACCATATCCGGAATGGGAGACCACGTCTCAGGTCGTGTGAGGAGGGCAATCTGCGGGCAGGTTCACTCAGGTACTAGGCTTACCGATTTACCATATTTCTCGGCATGTGTTAGTACGTTCAAACGCTTGACACACGGTACCACACATTAATCCTTATTCCAATTTTCATCTCATAGACAATGCATCCCCATGGATCGTTGTCCACAGACCATCATCATTCCGATATAAAAATGGATACAACCAATTCCTGACCTCGCGCGAGTGCTAGAAAAATCACTCGACTTCTACCGAGATCCCTAATCAGTAAAGCAGCTACTCGACCTAGCATACTAGTATCCATCTCAAAAGGAATCCTGAGTTCATGCAACTAGGGTTTCAGGCAACTCCTACACTTAAGTGCACAGTACAAGCCTACAAACATTAAGTGCAGTAAAATAGCATATATATAACGGTTATGCATAAAACCGGGGCTTGCCTTCAAAAGTTGGGGCGGGGAGATCCTTGGTGGCAGGCTCTAGTGCTGGCTCCTGGACTCCCTCCTGAGCAACTCCTTGCTCCGGAATGAGTACGTACTCTCCGTCAGCGAGGTTGCAATCTATCGAATGCAGTGAATAAGATACATGTATGTTAATGATATGCAAATCTAGTAATTATGATGCATGGTGAAGTACTACTAAGGTAGTTGGTAGAGTAGGGTTTCCTTGTCGTACGTTCTTAGTGGTTTATACTTACCAGTCTAGGTTTTATTGAGGAAATTAAGATTTTGATTATTTCTTAAAGTTTTTGTGGGCACTTTAGGGAGGTCTTTTGTAGTGGTGAGTGTAACATTGTTTCCTTTCACCAATTTACCTTTTTTATTCTATATTTAGGCTTTTAAGGTGGGTTTGAACTACCATAGTGATTTAAAAATTTCCAAAATTTCTATAAAAATTACAGGGGGTTAATATTGTCACTATAGTATATCCTATAAATTTGAGGTTAAAAATAATTATGATAAACCCTAGGCAAAATAACAAAAGTAATTGTAGAGGGTCACTTTGTACTACAACTCTTATTTAGGTGGGGGTTCTATACTAAGAGTTGGTATCTATGGGTAATAACATGCTTATGTGCCAAAAATCACAGAGGTTGACTTAATGGTTATTTAGTTGTGATTTTCTAAAGTTTAAATGCCAAAAAGACACTTATAACTAACTTGCTATTTGAAAAATGCCAAACAACAGAACTTGTATTTTTCCTAGATTCTTATTAGCATAAGAGTAGTCATTCCTAATGTTGGGGTGTTTTCTACTTAGGATTATTTTTCTATGACTTTTCAAAGTTCTCTCTGTTTTTATTAAATAAATTGTGGTGCGTTTTCTTTGCACTGGATTAGGGCTCAACAAATTTTTCTTATGAACTACATCACCTAAGCAAGTGAGGAAAAATGTGGTTGCTCTCTGGTTCCCATTTTTAATCCCCCTTTTTATTTTCTTGAGGTTTGGGCAATTACAAGTTTTAATGGATAAACCTTCCTTAATCTAGTATACTGGGGAGTTTAATATTTTTAAATAGTGTAGTTACTAGTTAATTCAATCTCCAATTTTTCTTAGCCCTAGTCCAAAAGTATTTCTCCAATTTAAGGTTTAGGCAGTATGCTTATTTAAATCCAAACTCTAAAAAGCATTGTAGGAACCACGGTGTTTATTATTTTTGCTAGGTAGTTCATAATATATAGGTCCTAAAAATTTGTTTGACCAAATTAGGTTGAATAAAACTCAGTTTATGAATTTTTCTAGTTCCCTGCTCATTTAAAAAGAATAAATCTAAAAGTTTAAAGGAAAATGGCTTTGCATCGGGGTCCCTAGGGTTTTCCTTAACTGAATCGTTTAAACCGTGCCCCTGGGGAACTATTCAACAGAGTCACTGACTTCGCACATAACTCCCTAGCCTTTTCCCCCTCTTAACCCGCGTGCCTTCCTCGCTAGAAGAGTAGCCAAAGGGAGAAAAAGCGGTGGTGTGGCTTACCGGCGGTGAGAGAGGTCCGGCGGAGGGTCGGGCGAGGTCTGGGGGTCCCTGGTGGTCACGTTGAGGGGCGGATCGCCAGCGGTGGTGGCTGGAGTAGGGTTGGCCGCGTGCGCAGGCGGTCGGGCTCGTCGGCGGTGCGTGCATTGGCCTGCTCACGGTGGTAGGACTCAATCAAAGTGCTCGGGGAGCTTCACGGGAGGTCAATGGTGCCATTGGTGCAAGGAATTGAAAGGTGGCTCACTGTGTAGCTCAGTCTACGTGCGGCGGCGGTCGGATGAAGTCCGGTGATGGCAACCGGCACCTCCGGTAAAGTGGTGTTTGGTCTAAGGGTTCGAGAAGCTTTACGAAGCTCTATGTAGGCTAGCCGAGGGGTTGGATTGGATGGAGGTGGGCCGGAGTGGCCGGTCCACGGTGGTCGAGCTCATGCGGCCGCTGGCACGCCGTGCGCAGAGGGAACTCCGACGATCTCGTGCTTGGGCGGGGCTGAGAGCGAGCGGGGGAGTAAGGTCATGGCCTCAGTCTGTTTTATAAGCGCGGGCATGGGCGTGGGTGCGGGGTCAGGCGGCGTGGGCACGCGGGGCCGAGCGCCGGGGCGTGCTCTGGCGCGCCAGGACAGGTCGAAAATGTGTGCTTTTTCTTCTGCCCTAGTTCAAGCGCTTGCTGAGCAGCCAAACATGCAAATCTCGCCAAAAATCTTGTGTAAGGTCTCTTCTATGTCCCTTGCGCTATCTAGTTTGTGTGAGTTCCAAGTGAAGAGCTGGTCTGGTTTGTGAGATATGGTGGCGCTAAGTCAGGTCTGTCGGCACTGTTCAACCCGACACAAAACACATGTCAAACTATGTCAAATGGTTTTGGTTTGGGTTCAAAATTTTCCGGGGTGTGCCTTGTGTAATTTGGCACCCTTTTGTCAATTGGACCATGTTGATTTGGCGTCTGCAACTAAGTGAACACAGGGGGTCTTTAGAAGAGGGCTGAAATTTTACTTAAAGAAAAATAGGTTGTTCTTGAGTGCTTTCCACTTGGGTGATTAATTTGAGGTTTTTGTGGGACCTTTTTGGAATAACTTCCTTACTATTTCTTGTAGGTATTTAAATATTCTACAACTTTTGTAAAAGGTTCAAATCATGATTTGGTCATTTACACAGTTCTCCCACTAATCCACTCTTGGGGCTCTAATGAATCAAGGGGGGTGGTCTAGGGTTTTGAGCATTTTTCCCAATTGGAGGTGCATGAAAAGGCTAGGATATTCATTCTAGTATGATCAACACTTGATTAAGACATAGTTTCTCAATTTTGGTGCTTCATTCTCAAACTAAATCACATGTGATAATAGGTCACAGGTGAATGTGTTGAGCCAGGGCCTTGAGTAACACCTGGGGTGTTACAGCCCTCCCCCCTTAAAGGAATCTTGTCTCGAGATTTAGGTCGGGATCCGTCAGGGGTGATGAGAAGGTGCAGGCTAGTGCGGTGTGGGTTTATTTTTTAATGTTCCCTAGCAAACTGCTCTTCGAATGTCATCCTCTTTGCAGCTTTAGAAGGAAGCCCTTCTTAATTTGGTTTCATAGCTTACTCAGTTTTTGTTAAGTCTATCTTTCTTACACTTAGATTTAAAGGACAGGGGGGTTTTGGGTCTTAGTTACGTACCGATCTCCTTAGGTAGGTAATCGGGGTAGTTTGAGCGTAGAAAATCCTCAGTTTCCCAGGTAGCCTCTTCTTCCGAATGGTTGCTCCACTGAACCTTATACATTTTGATTGACTTTGCTCGAGTTGATCTTTCCTTACGGTCCAGTATTTTGCCGGGGTGCTCTTGGTATGATAGGTCTGGTTCTATCTCCAATTCAGGCTCTGATAGCACTTCTGTCGGTACGCGAACACACTTCTTCAGCTGAGATACATGGAACACATCATGAATTGCACACATGTGAGGTGGTAGCTTCAATTGGTATGCTACAGGTCCACAAGTCTCCTTGATCTCATAGGGCCCAATATAGCGAGGGGCTAATTTGCCCTTAATCCCAAATCTCTGAACTCCTTTTGTGGGTGAGACCTTGAGGTACACGTGATCCCCCACTTCGAACTGTAGAGGCTTTCTCCTTTTGTCATGATAGCTCTTTTGTCTGGCCTAAGCAGCTTCTAAGTTCTTCTTAATGACTCTGACCTTGTCCTCAGCTTCAAGTACTATGTTGGGCCCAAAGATTACTCTTTCTCTAGCTTGGGACCAATTGAGTGATGTTCTACACCTTCTCCCGTACAAGACCTTGAAGGGTGCCATCTTCAGGCTGGATTGGTAGCTGTAATTGTAAGAAAATTCTGCCAGTGAAAGACACTTGTCCCAATTTTTACCATATTGTAACACACACGCTCTCAACATGTCCTCGAGAATTTGATTTACTCTTTCCATTTGGCCATCAGTTTGAGGATGATATGCTGAGCTTCTAATCACATTGGTTCCAAGTGACTTCTGTAGCTATTCCCAGAATCGTGCGACGAAAAGTGTCCCTCTATCTGACACGATAGTCCTCAGTATTCCATGTAAGCGCACTATTTGGTCAATATAGATCTCTGCGTATTTTTCTACCCAGTGGGTGGTATGCACTGGCAAGAAATGAGCTATCTTGGGTAGCCTATCCACAATGACCCAAATGGAATCGTGGTGTCGGGAAGTGTTGGGCAATCCCACAATAAAGTCCATGCTGAGGTCCTCCCATTTCCAAGATGGTATACCGAGTGGCTGCAAGGTACCTGCTACCTTCAAGTGTCTGGCTTTGATTCTTTGGCAAGTGTCGCACTCAGATACGTACTTAGCAATTTCTCTCTTCATCCTGGTCCACCAATACAAGGATCTGAGGTCATGATACATTTTATTGCTTCCAGGATGCATGGAAAATTTGGAGAGATGAGCCTCGTCCAAAATTTTCTTTCTAAGTTCTAGATCCTTGGGAACAACCAGTCGGTCTTCAAACCATAAAATGCCCTTGCTATCCTGACGAAAACATTTATACTTATCCACTTTTTGGTTGAGCATTTCCTTAATGATTTAAACACCCTTGTCACTAAGCTGTGCCATGATTATCTGATTCTGCAAGGTCGGCTCAACTGAAATAAAATCCAGAGTACCTGGGGACACCACTTCCATGTTCATCTTGCGCAAGTCGTCGCACAAAGTGGCGACATGAGAGTCTATGGTTAGACAGTTGCACTGGGCCTTACGACTCAAGGCATCTGCCACTACGTTTGCCTTGCCCGGATGGTAGTGTACTTCCAGATCATAATCCTTGATCAATTCTAACCATCTCCTCTGCCTCATATTAAGATCAGCCTGAGTGAAAATATACTTGAGACTCTTGTAGTCAGTCTAAAAATTACATTGAGCTCCCATTAGATAATGTCTCCATATCTTCAGAGCATGAACTACCGCTGCCAGCTCTATTGTGGGGGATAATTTTGCTCATGAGGTCTGAGTGCTCTTGATGCATAGGCAATAACTCAGGTTGTCTTGCATCAAAACACAACCTAGTACAGTGCCTGAAGCATCACAATACACATCAAATGATTTGGTGTTGTCAGGCTGTGCTAGCACGGGTGCTGTTGTCAGATGCCGCCTCAAGGTGTGAAAGGCATCTTCACATTTCTGACCCCAATCAAACTCCACTCCTTTCTTCAACAACTCAGTCATTAGTTTAGCAATCCTGAAGAAGTCCGGAATGAATCGTCGATAGTATCCTGCCAATCCCAGAAAACTTCAAATCTGCCGAACGGTGGTAGGAGGCTTCCAATCCATCACTTCTTGCACTTTCTCAGGATCAACTGCTATCCCGTCCTGCAAAATGGTGTGACCCAAGAACTTGATCTCCCTTAGCCAGAAATCACATTTGGAGAATTTGGCATACAAGTGATGATCCCGCATTCGTTGAAGTCTCCCACTAATCCACTCTTGGGGCTCTAATGGCTCAAGGGGGGTGGTCTAGGGTTTTGAGCATTATTCCCAATTGGAGGTGCATGAAAAGGCTAGGATATTCCTTCTAGTATGATCAACACTTGATTAAGACATTGTTTCTCAATTTTGGTGCTTCATTCTCAAACTAAATCACATGTGATAATAGGTCACAGGTGAATGTGTTGAGCCAGGGCCTTGAGTAACACCTGGGGTGTTACAGCAGTGATTCGTTAGAATTGAAAACATCTCTTTATTGAGTTAGTACTTCTTAATGAAACAGTGTACTATGAATTCTATGTGTATGTAATCGTGCTATGTTTGAACTGATCATTCTGTCAGTAGTGTGCTGAAAAGACCCTTGAGGATGCGAACGAGTTATTTTTCTTTGAAGTGTTCCCGATTTGAGTTGACTATTTAGTTATTAGGGTATAGTGATCACCCTAAGTCATGTAGGTGTGAGCATGTCGCACTGACTTAAGGCGTTTCTGACTTAAGCCGATTGCTCTGTTAGAAGGGTATAGTGATCACCCTGAGTCATGTAAGCGTGAGCATGTCGCACCGACTTAAGGCTTTTCCGACCTAAGCTGATTGCTCCGTTAGTAGGGTATAGTGATCACCCTGAGTCATGTAAGCCTGAGCATGTCGCAGCAACTTAAGGCATTTTCGACTTAAGCCGATTACTCCATTAGTAGGGTATAGTGATCACCCTGAGTCATGTAAGCGTGAGCATGTCACACCGACTTAAGGCGTTTCCGACTTAAGCCGATTGCTCCTTTAGTAGGGTATAGTGATCACTCTGAGTCGTGTAAGCGTGAGCATGTAGCACCAACTTAAGGCGTTTCCGACTTAGGTTGATTGCTCTATTATTAGGGTATAGTGATCACCCTGAGTGTGCCGTACTAATTTCGAGTTGAGTCCTACCTAGGTCAGTTGTTGATCAAGAATTTGTATGCCTTGGAAAATGGAAGCTTTATTGATGATGAAACCTTCTGCTTACATAGTACAACTCATCCTCAAAAATTTTGAGGCATTGTTAGGGGTAGAATTTCCTGAGGTGCTCAATATTCCATGAATTCCCCACTTCGGTGCTGTCCATCTGACTGAGCCGGTAGGATCCCGGTCGTGTGACCTCGACAAAAATGAACGGTCCTTCCCACGGTGGTGACAGTTTGTGCCGTCCCTCCCCCGTTAGTACTCGACGGAGGACCAAGTCTCCCACTGCAAAGGATTGATGCCACACCGCTTTGTCGTGGTAGCGCCTCAGGGTCTGTTGGTATTTGGCCGACTGGATTACCACATTTAGTCGTTCTTCCTCCAGTATGTCGATGTCCTCTAGCCTAGTTGCTTCTGCTTCGGCTATGCTTTCAAAGGTTAATCTGGACACTCCAAAGATCAGATCTGCTGGTAGCACTGCCTTCGACCCATACACCACGAAGAATGGGGTGTTTCTGTGTAGAGCTTGGCTCGGCTGGGTTGGCAGACTCCAGACTACATATGGCAGTTCCCTGATCCACTTCCCTACAAGCTTCTCGCTTTTTTCAAACACCTTCTTCCTGAGTGCATCAAGTATCATCCTGTTGGCTCTTTCCACCTGCCCATTAGCTCTTGGGTGTGCCACTGATGCGTACTTGATCTGAATGCTCCACTGCTCGCAGAAGTCGAAGAACTCCGAGCTGGTGAAGTTAGACCCTAGGTTAGTGATGATGCTGTTAGGTATTCCAAACCTGAACATTATCTCCTGAATGAACTCCACTGCCTTTGCTAAGGTCAAAGAAACGATTGGCTTGTATTCTATCCACTTTGTAAATTTGTTGATGGCAACCAGTATGTGACTATATCCTCCTTGAACTTTCTTGAAGGGTCCGATCATGTCCAGCCCCCACCATGCAAATGGCTAGGTCATAGGAATAGTCTGCTACTGCTGTGCGAGTAGATGTTGTTCTTTTGACAGGAATTAGCACGCCTCGCACTTCTGGACTAACTCAACAGCGTTATTCTTCGCAGTCGGCCAGTAAAACCTAGACCTAAAAGCCTTTCCCACTAGAGTTCTTGATGCTGCATGTATGCCACACTGCCCGACATGAATCTCATCTAATAGCTGCCTCCCGGTAGCCGAGTGGATGCACTTCATGAGGAACCCTCCTGCGCCTCTTCTGTACAGTAGGCTCCTATGATGGTATAGTGGGCCGACTGTCTTGCGATGCGCTCCATCGTGGCCTTGTCATCCTGTTCCTTCTCATTTCTTATGTATCTAATGATCGGCTCTCTCCAGTCATTGGGATCTGCCTCTGCCTGACTCATAGTGTTGCATTCCTCCATCTGATCTATGGCAATACTCAGTTGTTGTTTTTCTTGGATGAAGACCCTAGGTGGAACTTGGGCCCAACTAGATCCTAGCTTTGACAATGTGTCACTGCTGCATTATGATCCTTTTCCATGTGGTGGAACTCTAATCCTTTGAACTTGTCCTCCAACTTCCGCATTGCTGCATAATATTTGCCCATTGAGTCGGTCGAGCAATCCCAACCTTTGTTATTTGACTTATGACCACCAGTGAGTCACCGTACACCATTAACTTCTTGATGCCGAGTGAAATCGTGATGCTCAGCCCGTGGACCAGTGCTTCGTACTCTGATGCATTATTGAATGCTGGAAACAAAAGCTGGAGTGCATACTTGAGTTGTTCACCTCTGGGAGCGATAAAGAGAATCCCTGCCCCTGCTCCTTGTAGTCTTAGTGAGCCAGCGAAGTACATCCTCCATATTGTAGTGACCTCTGGGCTTTCCAGGACCTGGTGCTTAGTCCATTCTGATATGAAGTCGACCAGTGCCTGAGTTTTTATCGCCGTGCGGGGTCAGAACTCTATGTCATCAGCTCTGAGCTCGCATGCCCACTTGGCTATTCTCCCAATAGCTTTCTTGTTGTGAAGAATATCGCCCATTACAAATCCTGTGACTACTATGACTTTGTGGTCGTCAAACTAGTGCCGGAGCTTGCGAGCGGTTAGAAGTACTGCGTACAACAAGCTTCTAAACTTGAGGTTACGTTATCTTTGAGGGTCCGAGGACTTCGCTGATGAAGTAAACCAGATGTTGTACTGGGTATACGTGCCCCTCTTCCACCCACTCGACTACTAACGTGGTGCTTACCATGTTAGTCGTTCAGGAGATATATAGCAGCAAATCTTCTGCCGGCTGATCGGGCGTAGCTCGGTGAGGTGGCTTGAGTACCGGTAGAGTGGTCAAGAATTTCTTTAGTGCCTCTATAGCCTCCTGTGCTTCTGATGTCCACTGAAATTTGTCCACCATCTTGAGCAATTTATAGAATGGCATTCCTTTCTCGCCTAGCCTTGATATGAATCTGCTTAGCACTGTCATGCACCCAGTGAGCCTTTGCACCTTTTTATGTAACCGTGGTGCTTCCATTCTCATGATGGCTTCGATCTTTTCTGGATTTGCCTCTATTCCCCGATGAGTGACAATGAAACCGAGTAGCTTTTCGGCTGGCACACCGAATACACACTTTTCTAGGTTTAGCTTCCACTGGTAGCGCCTTAGGCTGTTGAAGACTAATTGCAGATCCTCGATGAAGTTTTCCGAGTTTTCTGTCTTGATAACTAAATCGTCAACGTAAGGCTCCACCCGCTTGCCCTAGTGATCGACTAAGCATGTCTGGATGGCTCTCTGGTAAGTCGCTCTAGCGTTCTTGAGGCCAAACGGCATGGAGGTATAGCAGAAAGCTCCAAATGGTGTAATGAAGGCAGTCTTCTCCTCGTCTTCTTCCGCTAGGCTGATTTGATGATACCTGGAGTAGCAGTCTAGGAAGGAGAGCATAGAGCAGCCTGCTGTTGAGTCAACTACCTGATCTATCCTGGGGAGCCCGAAGGGATCCTTCAGGCAATGTTTGTTGAGATCAGTATAGTCGACGCACATGTGCCAATAAACATTATTCTTTTTTAGTACAAGAATAGGGTTTGCCAGCAACTTAGGGTCTAGCACTTCTCTAATGAATCTTGTCGACACTAGGCGAGCTAACTCTGCATGAATAGCTTCTCTCTTATCGGGCATGAAATGACGCAGCTTCTATCGAATCGGTCTCGCTCGAGGATACACTTTAAGTTTGTGCTTGGCCATTTCTCTCGGGACTCCTGGCATGTCCACAGGTTGCCATGTGAATACATCCCGATTATCTTGCAGGAACCAAACAAGCACACTTTCCTATTTCTCATTGAGGCTAGAGCTGATGATGGTAGTCTTGCATTCATCAGAGAATCCTAGATTAATCCTTTTAGTTTCTTTAGTCAGCCGTATAGAGTTCATGACCTGAGCTTCATTTGAGGGGATCGTGAGACTCTCTTCCTCCATTCCGCTGTTCGCATGTGTGGGAAGAGCTACCGGGGGCACAGCAGTGAGAGCTGTTTGAATGGCACCCCGAAAGCATTCCGTGGAGCCTTGGAAATCAACATGCACGGTGATGATCCCCTAAGGTCCCGGCATCTTCAGTATCATGTATGGGTAATGCGGAATAGCCACGAACTTCGCCAATCCTAGTCTTCTGATGATGGCGTTGTACCCACAGTCGAAGCGCGCCACCTCGAACCTCAAGAACTCTAGTGGGAAAGGCTTCAGTGGTTATGTAGTTCTCTGAGGTTCCAAAGGTGATGGACAGGTAGATGTGTCCGAGTGGGTACTCCCCTTCAGTCGACACAATGCCAAAGAATGGAGTATTCGACTCAGTGAGGTCTTTGACAACGATCCCTAGGGCTTGGAGCATCCGGGGGAAGGTGACGTTGATGCTGCTTCCCCCGTTCACCAATACTTTCTTTACCCGGATTTCTCGGATCACCAGATCAACGAGTAGAGGGTACTTGCCGAGATGATCAAAGTTAAGCCATTGATCAGCTCGGCTGAAGGTTATCGTGTGCTCTGACCACCGGTAAGGAGTTGGGGCACTGGTGGTGGCCACCAGGACCTGCCGGTCGTTGAGCTTTTGTTGCCTTCTGTTTTCTTGTGCCCCATGACCTCAAAAGATAATGTTGGCCTCCCTATCAACACGCGGGAAAGCTCCACCCCTCCCCTCTTCCTGCTGCTGAGGCTGTCTGGGCTCGCCAGGCTCTCCTTGTGGCGGGGGAGGTGGTGGTGGCTAGAACAGTGGGTCATGCCCAACGGAATGTTTGAAGTCTCTGCAGTTCTGCAGGGTGTGGCACATGTCCTTGTGGTACGGACACTGGGAGTTGAGGATTTCATCCAGTGTCCATACTCCTCTGCGGGGTGCGCCGTGAACCTAGGCAGCGGGCGGCCCGGTGGTGTGCACCTCCTCGCGAGGCCTCTTCTCCCAGCGCTTGTCCGGCTGCTGGTTCGGATCCTGCCGTGGCGCGGGTGGCCCAGATTTCGTGCCCCCGATGAGGTCATGTGCCCGTTAATCTGCAGTGATGTAGATGTCTGCCTCCCGGAACAATTGTTCGGAGGTGGCTGGCTATCTGGAGTATGGCTCGGACAAAGGCCGAGTCATTGGATCCCGGTAGAAGTCTTCAATTATGGCCGCCTCAGTGACTTCGGGGATGCGGTTCCTCATTGTATGAAACCTTTTGAGGAACGATCGGAGGGTCTCATCATTCTGGCGCCTGATGGATTCGAGGTCCCATGGCTATGCTGGCTTGTCGGAGAGAGACTAGAAATTTGCGATGAAGCGACAACTGAAGTCGCTCCAATCGTCGATGCAGTGCCGAGGTAGATGCCGGAGCCACTACAGCGTGTCTGGCCCTAGGACAATGGACAAATACGCCGTCATGACGTCCTCCATTGCCCTAGCTGCCTGGGCGGCAGTCGTGTAGACGGCCAACCAGCTGCACGGGTCTTGCTTAGGCTCATACTTGTCGACGTTAGAGACCTTGAAGTTTGGAGGTCATTGGATGGCCCAGAGACGTGGAGTGAGCGTGGAGACTCCGCACGCGTCCTCCTGCCGGTGTTTGTGTCATCGGTCTCAGGGAGGGGAGTCGGTAGTTAGTCGTCTCGACCGTCCTCAGAATGACCCAACTGGTTGAGGCTGCCACCGACTCAACTCGCGTGGCATGACTCCATGCTGGTATGTCGTGATCCCGGTCATACCCCTCCCGACGCCTTATCTCATTTTCATGCAGCCAGTCGTGCGAAGCGTTGATGGAGCTCCATGTGTCTCATTGGCTGTTGATGGCGTGACGCAGGTCATTCGTAGGATGAGCAAGGGGTAGAAGGTGATGAGCTGCCTGAGAAAGTAGCCGCTGGTAGCCTTCCACGTCTCGGGTTCGCGGGAGACCGTCAGTTATCTGTGCTAGTACTCCTCCGACTTCACTCGGCGTGTTCAGTGCTCGAGCAAAATCGGGGTACATGTTTTGAGCGAGGAGAGGGTTCTCTCGATGTAGCTTGGCATCCTGCTCGGCTAGCTCTCGCTCTTGGTCTTGAGCTTGTCGGCGATTGCGGCGGCAAGAGTTATACCTTTCTCGGTGCACTCGTTCGTCCGGAGTTTCTCCTACCTCTGAGGCTTCATCTCGGGATACGGGCTGTGCCGAATCCCGTTCCCCGGCTTCATGATGTTGCTGCACGTTCCAGTGTCAGTTCCTCCGTCGCTGTGCTTCACACTGAGGAGGGCACTAACTCCAATCTCCCCTAGATGAAGAGGATGTCGGGATAGAAAGGAGCCAGCGTGACGGTGTTCTTCTAACCATCCTCCTTTGAGGGCGGAGGTATCGGAAAGGTGGCTCGACGTGTTCTCATCCCCTGACTCGGGATGTTTACTTTCTTCTTCCTAGTGATTTGTGTCCACTCCTTAGTAGGCGAGGTGGACAGTGGAGTTTTTCGGGTAAGCAAAACCCCGACTGGTCGATCTTTTTTCTCCCGAGTGCTCCCAAACCTTGGTCTGCGAGGGATCATCTTCCCCTAAGCTGCGGGAAGTGGCGCTGTCCAATGTCTTGCTCTGGCTTCCATTGGGATTCCCGGGGAAGGATTTTTCTTGGGTGGATCTGCTACGTGGTGCAGTGTTCCCTCTTTGTCTGATATGCATGAGATGGCTCCAAAACGGAACATAGCTCCTAGGCGAAGAGTGATCTTGTTCTTGAAAATGATGGCCATTGAGCTAGCTTTGATCAATGACACACCCCCTACCTAGCGCGCTAGTTGTCGGTGTTTAGAGTCCAACCGCACACCCAGGGATACCCTTGAGGTGCTTTTGGGTAGGACGGTGTTGTTGACTATAGCTCGATGGTTCGTGCTAGGGGCACGAGAGAGAGAGACAATTTTCTGTAGGTTTGGGCCGCTTTGAGAGGCGTAATACCCTACTTCCTGGGATGGGTCTGTATGTGGTGTGTTACAAGTAGCGTCTCCTAAATGGAGAAGGGCTAATGAGATGAAAATGATGGGGTTCCCCCTGGACCTTATATACACGACCGTGGGATACTTCCTACCTACATGATGATCACGTTCTTCTAGTATATCTCCTAACTAATATCGAACCGACTTAGCTTATCTTAAGGAAAACCCGTTGACTCTATCCCGACATTCAAGGGCGCCGGCGCGGGGAAAACAGACGGTTCCTTGAGATAGTGTGCGATCCGATGGACAATCCGGGCATGAGCCCATTGCCCTCTTGGCTTGGCCCATCTCGCTTGCAGCCTTTGCCCGGCCCACGACGAGGCAACCTTGTGGGGTGACTGGTCTGTGGTCCCATGGAAGGGACTTTCGCCTTCTACTGGACCCGGGGGATATCTGTCCCCCATAGTGACTACTCGTTCCTATGCAGTGCCACGGTAAGTCATGTTCCCATGAGCTCCCTCGCCCTTATCTTCCTAGCGGTAGTGCTTGCATAGGGTAGGTGTTAGCCTCGGCACCTTGATAACACTCCGGTGGGACGGGCCGTTGATGGACTCAGTGCCATCGAGCGCTGGTGCGTGTAGGTAGAAGAAGACCGAATAGCCGCTGGATGCTCTACCAATGGACGTATTAGAAGCCTGCTGTTTGGATCTGGCCAATTAGATCAGTACCCTTGATCTTAGATCGTACTGCGAGAGAGAAAACATGTGGATCAGGGACCGCGGATCTCGGATCCGACGACCAGGGGAGAGCGCGAATGAATAACTAGCATGAAGTCTCATCTGGCGTGCTAATTTTGGATCAAATGACCGTTATCACCCCGTACCCCTTCAGCCAAGCGCTTTTATGTATGAACCCCTGGGATTTTAGAGTATCAACCCGCCATCCTACTCAGGTGTAGCTTTGAGTCTAGGGAAATTTTATAGGTTAGCCCTGGAATTATTGGGTAATTGGTACGTAGTCCAGAGAAGAGATAAATCAAATAAATAATTATAGAAATCAATTTTTAATACAAAAATGATTCCAGAAACTTATGTAATTCATATTTAATTCATTTTAACTCCAAATTGACTCATTCCAGTGGCATTAATTTTGTTTTAATATTGTCTATCATCTAGTATCTCTGTTTAGCCATGAAACTTAGATTGAAATTATTCACTTGAGTTATTCCACACCAGGCACTAAATAGCTTCAAAAATTCATAACTCAATAACTGTAACTCCAAATTTGATGGTTCTTGTTCCTACGATCTCGTTATGACGTGTAAAATATTATCATGCATTCTGTTCTGATGTTTGGTGTGATGTTAATTTCTGCTATACCATGTTTGTTTGTATTGCTGCGAGTAGACGAGCAAGCCACTGAGGATCCAGGTGCTCAGTAGGAGCTCGTTGAAGGCAAGTTGTGCCCTTGATCACTTCTTTTACCCAATAATGTTCTTATTAATCATAGTGATCTGCATAGGTTAATTTTGATGGGACCCAATAGGTTACCCTAGTTTGGCTATCTTTATACCTTGTTTACCACTAAATTTTTGGGTAGTACTTGCTATTGCTTTATGTGGTTTTGGGTATGGAGATACACATTATTCATGATCATATTTTATTATCAGTTTGTTATTTAGTATTCATGATAAGATCATTATGTTAATTGGAACATGGAGAACCACCCGGGAAAACAATGCTACCACAAGGGTGGTATGGGACGCCCTTTGCTGACTAAATAGGAAAGCTAGTGGATGAGTACCTTACCCGAAAGGGGCAAGGGTAGTAGGGAAGTGGTAAGTGTAGGGAGGCCCTTGGGTTGATTTTACTGCAATGGCGGTCAGGCGAGGGGTCCCTTCATTGGAGCTTCCTAGATGTGACGGAACCTCCCAAGGTATTAGGCCCACCTACAGTTGTCCTTGTCCTAAGGACCTTGGACAATCCTGTAGATGCACATAATCACTCGACATGTTCGGTACTGTATTTCCATCATTCCGCCCAAGAGCGTTTCACCCGTCACGCAGCTATTACATCACATCGGAGGAATGAACAAGCAGAAGCATATTACCATAACTTAATTTACATTCATCAAATATATAGAGAGAGAGAGTATTATGATTATTATAATACCAGGGTATTACAAGTGCATAAAGTGTTGTTATTACATACTAGGGAGGCAAAACACCCTCCCACACAAAAGTCCATTGTTTATAAAGTGGGAGGCCTACATCCTCCCGCGACCAACTTCACTGCTGGGGCTCTTCTTTGGGTACCACCTTTGAACAGAAATAGCAAAAGTCTGTTGTTTCCTCACCTACAACAACATGGGTTCGAAAACCCTGAGTACGGAGTGTACTTTCAGCAAGTCTTACCCGACAAAAGAAAAGACCCTCAAGGATATGCTGGCTTGAGGGAGTGAAGGTAAGGCTATTCAAGAATCAAAGACTCTGTTTGCAGAAATGCTTACTAAAAGTGGATCCTTAAAAATCCAGTTTTATTATCAAATTAAGTCATTACCTACAACTAGAGTTCTTTCTACCCTAGTTCAAGCACTTAGCCTATACTAGCCGTCTTTTATCAACCCTTTTAGTTCACTGGAATGCTACGTGTAGGGCAGTGACCAAGTCTTCATATCCGAGAAGTAATGGTGATCCAAATTGATTAATACCCAGCTGGGGATCTCCAACCACACGACATATGTAGCACTTAACCCTTGCATATGTCAACTCGCCATCGGGTTTCTTAAGACCAGACCGAGTCCACGCCAACCGAGAGCATAGATACACCACCGTCCAGCCTCTTGCCACGGAGGGTACACGCTACTCTCGCCATCTCTCCACTCCCATTGCACGTTGGCCTTTCTGGTATTAGTCTGCCCGAGGAAAAGCTTACCCATGACAAGGCATGTGGCCAGTTAGAAGGTCCTCAATCAGCAAGCCTACATCGATACGGTCCTTAATCGACTTAGACGGAGACACTACACCGAGACTTCCTTCTCATGCAAGTCACCTGCCCGGTCTCAGCTTTATCATTTCAAATCCCAAAGTTTGGTACCTGGCTAAGGTAAACCCATCACGGCCATGATGGATCCACCATCAAGTTTTATTTTTGAAAACCTCCCATTCCATCTGAAGCATCATCTTTCGTTAAAACCAAAACATTTTTGTTTTTTAAAGCAATACTAAGCATTAGAAAACTTTTTAATAAAACAGGTAATCAAGGAATGGTAAACAGTTCCAAGGAAGGAAATGCAGCAATTGGTTTAGCACCCAACTCCTATCACCTAATGCATCATTTAAGTGATAAAGAGTTTAGAATCACAAGGAAAAGGTAAATGCACCGGGGCTTGCCTTGTGTTGTAGGGAAGTCGGGATCTGTTCCACAGATATCAAAATAAAAACAATTCCCGGCAGGTGGGGTTTCAGTTGGTGGTGCAGTCTCTTCTTCTTCAACACTTACTTCTTCTTCGTTTTCTATACATAACCATACATATACACGAATGATCATGTGATGCTATGAATATGCAATTAAAATAGATATACATCAAGTTGTATCTTGAATACAACTTTTCTTCACGGTACATCTAAGTTACTAGAGTCTTCTAGGTCAACACCCTGGTAAGGTTAAGCAGTTTTATTCTAAGAAACTAGGGTTTCAAGGTTTTGGGATCAAACAATGTCCAAACCATGTCAAACCTCAGACTCTAATTAAAATATTAAGCTTACCCAAAAAGTTTTATGATTTTTGGAGCTATTTAGTAATTTCTAAAATTCCAAAAGTCTAGGTTTAGGCCCTTTTTAAATACTAAATAATTCATGGTTGGGGCTAAAAATCTTGGAACGATTTTTATTAAATACTAGAGGAATTTAGGAGTCTAATAAAATTGGTTTCATATTTTTATCATTTTTCTAGAATTTTCTATAAATTCCCTAATCTGTCAGCAAAAAGAAAAAGAGAAACAATGAATAGTGTTGGGCTCAATTCAGCCCAAGTCGGCCTGCAGACGGGAGAAACACGCGTGCGCCCGTGCCCACGCTGGTGAACATGCATAGAGGCCCCTGGCCATTTGAATAACCGGTAAAGAGCCCTTGAACACTATTCCAATGTCTCACTGAAAATCGCAGTTAGGCACTCGCACTTCTATTTCTTCGCAGCGTCGTGTCCATGACGGTGGACGGCGATGAGCATATCTCCAGCGAACACGTACTGGCCAGAAACGCAATGGCTAGGACTCTCTTTTGTTCGACACCGAATTCCACCCCCAGCGACCCTAATCTCTCTATCAATTGCACGATTCTAGCCTGGAATCTTTCTGTTCACAGTGATGGCAAAAACCGAGAACAATCTGATGTGTTCTTGATGATCTAGGGCAGTCTAGTTAAATTAAACGGGTCTACAAGTAGCAGGGGACTTAAGGGAGGCTAGAACATGAAGCAAAGAAGCTTGAATTGACCTGTAGAAGGCTGGCCACGGTGAGGCGTTCACGGTGGCGCGGAAAATAGATTTGGGGAAAGAAAGGAATTCTGGCGCTATGGTGGCTAATCGGAGGTAAGGGCTGGTGCTCTGGCTTCGTGACAACCTAGAAGAGCTTACTGGGGCTTCAATTTATAGAGCTCAATGGCGGTGACGCCCAATTCGAAGAAGACACGCGAGCGGCCAGAGAGAGGGGAAGTCACTGACGTGAACTACCAGTGGCGGTCACTGGGTAATGAGCTACGACGGTCACTGGGTAATCACCACGACTCGCGACGACGTGGTAAGACATCCTAATCCATGGCGCGACCGAGTGAACCGCGACAGCTACGGCGAAGACCATGCAGCCACGTCGCTGGCAAGTGGGCACGGCGACAGGGCGGCCATAGTGCCCCAAACTCATCCACGATGAGGATCTTTTCACTGTCGAGTGTAATCCACTTATCCTAGGCACCAATCGTGGCAGCTAGCGCGAATCTAGGCGCGGAGGTCACCGGCGGTGAAGTGCAGTGAACCTGAAGATCTTTTCGTGCACTGTACCATGACCATCTTGTTCAGTCGTTCTAACAGCGCGATTTGAGGAGCCTTGTTCTCCATTTTCCATGTGACAACTTACTAATCTTCCTGTATCAAAGTTATTGTCCTATAATCCAGCTTTAACTTTGTTATAGTAACCATACCCAATCAATCACTGGATCCTACTCCAATTCGATCTCAAAGTTCTGCCAAGGTCACTGGTGGCCATAATTTAGTCATCAGTGTTGACTGACAGCTCATCTTTAGGCTAGTTTATCTCCAATTTTTTATACAACATCAAGGCTTAGTCACTTCGACAAAGTCATACCCCTATCATAGCTCTACAAATTTGATGTGTCGACCTAGGGCAAAATCCTTATGAATTTAGAGATATAGAGCTCCAAATTTGACCTCATTCAACTGAAATTCAGACTTAACCATATAATGTTCATGGGGTACTTTTTGCAAATAAGTCCAAACTTCATCATACAACTTGGAAATTCTCCAATATGAAAGTTACTTAGTTTGTGGTGTTCTATCACTTTGATATTTGCACTTTGGTCCAAAAGTGCCTAGAATTTACATTTACCCCCCTAGGGTTCCAATTAGGGTTTTCTAGGGTTTCTTTTAGGGTTTTGAGTTCTTTAGGGTTTTTTGCCATTGAAGTTCATCAACTTTGATATCTTGTGAACATTCCTAATGACTTTTGAGATTTTTTCCTATTTGGGCTTCACTTTCATCCATAAGCCCTAATTCAGGGTGAATTACACTACCCTAGGGTTAAGCACTCTTCGAGTCCTATCATCACAACTTGTTTGAAAATTTACCTAGTGAATGCATTCTAAGCAAAATGAAATGTCAATGCACATGATGTTATGCTCAAGTTTTAGTGCCAGTAACACCAGGGGTGTTACATCCTTTCCCCCATAAAAGAATCTCGTCCTGAGATTTAAGGTCCTAGGGTAAGTAATGGAAAAGGAAACGCGTCACATCTT
Source organism: Zea luxurians (assembly GCA_029449295.1). NCBI lineage: Eukaryota > Viridiplantae > Streptophyta > Magnoliopsida > Poales > Poaceae > Zea > Zea luxurians. The sequence continues at coordinate 19,826,520 of JAOPSE010000006.1, read as the reverse complement.
TATTTCCGTACTTGTCTTACAGAGCGGGGTTGGTATGGGGTTTATTCCACCTTTACAAACAATTGTACATATCTTACAGGTTACATGAAGCTAAAAACCTAGGAAAATGTTTTTCCAAAAAGTCTTGAGTCTCCCAGGTAGCTTCCTCTTCAGTATGCTGGTTCCATTATACCTTATAGAATTTAAGAGTCCTTTTTCGAGTGATCCTGTCCTTCTGGTCCAAAATTCGAATGGGATGTTCTGAATATGTTAAGTCTGGTTCCAAGGCAACATCCACCATATCGATGGTTCGATTAGGAACTCAAAGGCACTTCTTCAATTGAGATACATGGAACACATTATGCACTACAGACAATGTTTCTGGCAGTTGGAGTCGGTAGGCCACTAGTCCGTATCGTTCAAGAATAACAAACGGGCCAATATACCGGGGTGCTAGTTTCCCTTTTACCCCGAAATGGTTCACGCCATTCATTGGTGTTACCTTTAGGTATACATGATCATTAACTTGAAAGACCAAAGGTTGACGTCGCTTATCCGCATAATTCTTTTGCCGACCTTGTGCCTCTTTCAAGTTGTGTATGATCCGTTGGACTTTTTCTTCCGTTTCTTTAACCATGTCGGGCTTGAAAAACCATCTTTCTCCAGGTTCAGACCAATTTAAGGGTGTCCAGCACCGTCATCCATACAGTGCTTCGAATGGTGCCATCTTAATGCTTTCTTGATAGCTGTTATTATAAGAAAATTCTGCCAATGGCAAACAATCATCCCATTTTTGCGGAAACTCTAGGACACATGCCCGCAACATATCTTCAAGTTTTGGTTTACTCTCTCAGTTTGTCCACTTGTTTGAGGATGATATGCCGAACTATGGAGCAGTTTAGTACCCAAGGATTTGTGGAGCTCTTCCCAAAATTTGGATACAAATTGTGGTCCGCGGTCCGACACTATTGTTTTTGGAACCCTGTGCAAACTGAGAATATGAGCAATATAAAGTTCTGCGTATGTGGCCACTGTATACTTTACTTTGACGGGAAGAAAGTGGGCGACCTTTGTAAGCCGATCAATTATAACCCATACAGAATTAAAACCTTTAACTATTTTAGGCAATCCCACAATAAAATCCATGCTAATGTCCTCCCATTTCCAAGTTGGGATGGGTAAAGATTGCAGTGGTCTAGCGGTCTTCATGCGCACTGCCTTGACACATCTACATGTGTCACATCTTGCCACATAGCGTGCAATCTCAAGCTTCATTTTTGTCCACCAATAATGTTGCTTTAAGTCTTGGTACATCTTAGTACTTCTGGGATGAATGGAATATCGACTAAGATGGGCTTCATCCAAAATTTGTTGGCGGACTTCAGCATCTTTAGGCACAATTATGCGATCATTGAACCAGATTATTCCTTAGTCATCTTTTCTGAAGCAATTAGCTATACCGGCTTCTATTTTCTCATGAATGTGTTTCATACCCTTGTCACTTCTTTGGGCATCAATAATTCTCTGTAGAAGAACTGACTCGAGCTTTAATTGTGTCAAAGTTCCATGTTGTATCATACCCAGGTTCAACTTCTCCATTTCTTGTGTGGTGTCAGAGGTCCTCACTGTAAGACAATGACAGGAAGCTTTGCGACTCAGTGCATCTGCCACCACATTGGCTTTACCTGGGTGATAGTTGATTTCTATATCATAATATTTAATCAGCTTAAGCCATCTTCTTTGCCTCATGTTCAGTTTTGACTGGGTAAAGATATATTTCAGACTCTTGTGATCCGTGTATACATGACATATATTTCCCAGTAGATAATGACGCCATATCTTAAGGTCATGAACAACTGCAGTTAGTTCCAAATCATGAGTTGGATAGTGCTCCTCATGCTGGTGTAGTTGTCTGGAAGCATAGGCTACTACTCGGCCCTCTTGCATTAGGACACATCCGAGTCCACTACTTGATGCGTCACAATACACATCAAAAGGCTTCTCTATATCCGGTTGAGCCAATACTGGAGCAGTGGTCAATAACACCTTCAGTTGTTCAAAGGCTTCATTGCATTTTGAGGACCAGTCAAACTTGGTATCATTCTTCAATAAAACTATAATAGGTTTAACAATCTTGGAGAAATCCGAAATGAACCTGCGGTAATATCCAGCTAGTCCATGGAAGCTTCGAACTTGATGTACTGTTGCTGGCGGTTTCCATTCTAAAATATCTTTGACTTTGCTGATCGTCCACAATTCCTTTTGCAGATAATACATGTCCTAGAAACTGGATTTCTTCTAACCAAAACACGCATTTGCTAAACTTAGCATGTAACTGGTGCTCCCTTAAGCGCGTTAGCACGATCCGTAAGTGCTTAGCATGCTCCTCTTCATTCTTGGAATATATCAAGATGTCATCAATGAAGACCACCACAAATTTATCCAACTCGGGCATGAATATCGAGTTCATTAAGTATGTGAAGTGGGCTGGAGCATTTGTCAATCCAAAAGACATAACCAAATATTCAAATAATCCATACCGCATAGTGAATGCGGTACTTGGGTATATCTTCAGATCAAATACAGATCTAATGATAACCTGACATGAGATCAATCTTGGAGAATACCCGAGCTCCAGTAAGTTGATCGAATAGAATATCGATCCGGGGGAGAGGGTACTTGTTCTTGATAGTGACCACATTAAGGGGTCTGTAGTCCATGCACATTCGAAGTGTCTGATCCTTCTTCTTAACGAAAATTGCTAGACATCCACATGGTGATGAACTAGGCCTAATGAACCCTTTCTCAAGCAAGTCTTGGAGTTGAGTCTTGAGTTCTACCAATTCATTAGGTGGCATTCGGTACGACCTTCTAGAAATAGGAGCCGTACCGGGATTTAGTTCAATCACAAACTCTACATCCCTTTCTAAAGGCAACCCAGGAAGGTCTTCAGGAAAGACATCCGGGAATTCACATACCACCGGAATATCCTGGATTTTTGGCATGATAGCTTCATAAACTTACCCAGATGGTTTGACTGGGACAGCTACAGGGATAGACAGTTGAATCTCTTCATGGCCATGACTCAATTTGATGGTCCTTAAGTCTGTATTGGTGATGGCCTTATGCTGGGCTAACCAGTTCATGCCCAGAATTACATCTATGTCTTGGCCCTTTAAAACAATCATGTTGGTAGGAAATTCCCGTCCGGCCAACGTTACTGGTATGTAGAAGGCTACTTCCTTAGTAAATACCCATCCCTCAGGTGAATGGATAATAAATCCTTCCCTTGATTCAGTGCAAGAAATGTAATGCTTTTCCACAAAATTCTTGCTTATGAAGGTGTGTGATGCACCAGAATCAAAGAGAATAACTGCTGGGTAATTGGCAACAAGGAACGTACCCATCATTACTGGCTCGCCCTCCGGTGTTGTAGCCACTTGTGTATAATAAATCCGTCCAGTTTTCTTGAAAACTCTTGCCCGTTGAAGCATTAGCCGTGTTCCCCTTTCCTTGGTTGGAATTCCTAGAGTTCTGTTGGAAGTTGGTTTTATTTTGCTTCGGGTATGGATAGTCCTTGATGAAGTGTTCCGGACTTTCCATAGTTGAAGCAACCAGTGGAAGAACTAGGGAGAGCAGGGAATGAGTACCAGGGGCACTGGTTGATTGGTAGGAGCGGGGGCAGTAGTGGGACGAATAAAAACAGGCTGCTTGAAGGGATATGAAGGTGGGCGAGGTGAAGAACGATTTTGATTAAAAGGTCAGATCACCAACCTTGTTCTCTTCTTAGGTCCTTGATTTGACCTTTCACCTCCAAACCCCTTTGATTTTCCATGCCCAGTATTTTTGGCTTCCACTGCCAGTGTTGTACTGATAGCCATACTATAGGTAAGATCCAGACATGTTGCCATTTTCCATTGAAGCCTATCATTAAGTCCCCTCATAAAACAATTCTTTTTCTTCAGATCTGTATTTACTTGGTCGATGGCATACTAGGATAGATGGTTGAATTTGTTGAGATACTACATTACAGTATCTCCCCCTTGCTTTAACCTGATGAACTCTTCTTGTTTCATATGGAGCAATCCCTTTGGAACATAATGCTCCCGGAACGCTAGCTTGAATTCCTCCCAAGTGATCTGATGTCTAGCCAGTTGAACTGCTACAAAATTTGCCCACCAAGTACTGGCAGGCCCTCTTAGCTGTTGTGCAGCAAACAGTGGCTTTTGTATTTCCGTGCAGCGAATCAGCCCAAACTTCTGTTCCATAACTCTTACCCACTCATCAGCTTCTAGAGGTTATTCTGCTTTAATAAAGAGCGAGGGTCGAGTCTCAGAGAATTCCAAATATGTAGTTTCATGTGGTCCTTATGGAGGAGCTCTCCCACCATGCTGTTGGAACTGATTGCCCGCCATTTCGTGCAAGAAGCGCGTATTATAAGCAGTGGCATTGACCATGGGCAGCGATAGCCTCGCCCAAAGTCGGTGGTACTGGTGGCGTGTTAGGAGTATCTTCTCGACCGTGGGAAGTCCCCGCACCATCATGTGCGCGAGTCCATGATGGCATCTGAGGCAAAGAAACATTTGGAAAAAATAGAACATGCCAGCACACACCATCATATTACATTACCAAAATGTAACAATTATACAGACTCCAGCGTACAACTTGACTTCATTACTTATTTTACATAAGTATAATATCTAAACTACACTATTCTAGTCTTCGTCATCCTTGGTTGCTTCATTTCCTGCTGCAAGAGACCGTTCATCAGCAAGGTTCATGGAAGGAGGGGGGCTAAAAAGGTCTAACTCCCCATCAGGTCCTTCATTTGCTGTTCCTGATGGTCTGGCTCCCATTGCAGCAGCGTCGGAAGGCACGTCTAGGTGCAGTCGAGCATACAGTACATGTACTTCTTCATGTAAAGTATTACAGTACACTTGTAGGCTGTCGAGGGCCGCACTAAGCTCTGCCACACGAGCTCGAGCTTTTGCTTCGCGGTCCCAAGCGATCGAACGCGAGTTGACGGCCCAATCAATGGCCGAATCCCGTTTAGATATCTCATATTGCAAGCGGCTGACGTCAGCTGACAATTCAGCTATACGCTAGCTGTCCTGCGCCCATGCCCTATTCCAGTGACATAGCTCTGACCGAAGTTGCTCCACCTTGGCTTCCAGGTCTCCAATTGGGTCATTGCTGCCACTACTACTCCCTTCATGTCTGGGGGCTAGCTGATGACGAGGCACGCCAAAAGGTCCAGTAGATTTGCGTGCTGTTTTCCTTGTACGCGCATGTCTCCACAAGAGGGGAAGATTTATTAGTATATTTTTAAACATGATGCATGCATAACCTAATAAATATGGAATCAACCTTCGTTGATTCCCAACTTCCTATATATTGCACTCTGTTACCCAATTCTACAAGATAAGAGACTACCAGAAAGTGGTAAGGTAAGAATGAAAGAATATTTCTTAGGTAAGTGTTTGAAATTTTTTTGAAGTATGACGTAATATCTGGAGAGATGGGCTTCGCTCCAATACCAGTTGTGACGGAACCTCCCAAGGTATTAGGCCCACCTACAGTTGTCCTTGTCCTAAGGACCTTGGACAATCCTGTAGATGCACATAATCACTTGACAAGTTTGGTACTATATTTTCATCATTCTGCCCAAGAGTCTTTCACCCGTCATGCAGATATTACATCACATCGGAGGAAAGAACAAGCGGAAGCATATTACCATAACTTAATTTACATTCATCAAATATATATATATATAGAGAGAGAGTATTATGATTATTACAATACCAGGGTATTATGAGTGCATAAAGTGTTATTATTACAGACAAGGGAGGCAAAACACCCTCCCGCACAAAAGTTCATTGTTTATAAAGTGGGAGGCTTACTTCCTCCCACGACCAACTTCACTGCTAGGGCTTTTCTTTGGGTACCACCTTTGAACAGAAACAGCAAAAATCTGTTGTTTCCTCACCTACAACAACATGGGTTCGAAAACCCTGAGTATGGAGTGTACTTTCGCAAGTCTTACCCGACAAAAGAAAAGACTCTCAAGGATATGCTGGCTTGAGGGAGTGAAGGTAAGGCTATTCAAGAATCAAAGACTCTGTTTGCAGAAATGCTTTCTAACAGTTGATCCTTAAAAATCCAATTTTATTATCAAGTTAAGTCATTACCTGCAACTAGAGTTCTTTCTACCCTAGTTCAAGCACTTGGCCTATATTAGCCGTCATTTATCAACCCTTTCAGTTCACTGGAATGCTACATGTAGGGCAGTGACCAAGTCTTCATATCCGAGAAGTAACGGCGATCTGAATCGATTAATACCCAGCTAAGGATCTCCAACCACACGACATATGTAGCACTTAACCCTTGCATATGTCAACTCACCATCGGGTTTCTTAAGACCAGACCGGGTTCACACAAACCGAGAGCACAGATACACCACCGTCCAGCCTCTCGCCATCGAGGGTACACGCTACTCTCGCCATCTCTCCACTCCCATTACGTGTTGGCCTTTCTGGTATTGGTCTGCCCGAGGCAAAGCTTACCCATGACAAGGCATGTGGCTAGTTAAAAGGTCATCAATCAGCAAGCCTACATCGGTATGGTCGTTAATCGACTCAGACGGAGACACTACATCAAGACTTCCTTCTCGTGCATGTCACCTACCCGGTCTTAGCTTTATCATTTCAAATCCCAAAGTTTGGTACCTGGCAAAGGTACATCTTGTCCGATGTTGAACCCATCACGACCATGATGGATCCACCATCAAGTTTTATTTTTGAAAACCACCCATTCCATCTGAAGCATCATCTTTCTTTAAAACCAAAACATTTTTGTTTTTTAAAGCAAAACTAAGCATCAGCAAACTTTTTAATAAAATAGGTAATCAAGGAATGGTAAATAGTTCCAATGAAGGAAATGCAGCAATTGGTTTGCACCCAACTCCTATCACCTAATGCATCATTCAAGTGATAAAGAGTTTAGAATCACAAGGAAAAGGTAAATGCACCGGGGCTTGCCTTGTGTTGTAGGGGAGTCGGGATCTGTTCCACAGATATCAAAATAAAAACAATTCCCGACAGGTGGGGTTTCAGTTGGTGGTGCAGTCTCTTCTTCTTCAACACTTACTTCTTCGTTTTCTATACATAACCATACATATACATGAATGATCATGTGATGCTATGAATATGCAATTAAAATATAGATACATTGAGTTGTATCTTGAATACAACTTTCCTTCACGGTACATCTAAGTTACTAGAGTCTTCTAGGTCAACACCCTCGTAAGGTTAGGCAGTTTTATTCTAAGAAACTAGGGTTTCAAGGTTTTGGAATCAAACAATGTCCAAAACATGTCAAACCATCACCTAAGGACTCTAATTATCATATTAAGCTTACCTAAAAAGTTTTATGATTTTTGGAGCTAATTAGTAATTTCTAAAATTCCAAAAGTCTAGGTTTAGGCCCTTTTTAAATACTAAATAATTCATGGTTGGGGCTAAAAATCTTGGAACTATTTTTATTACATACTAGAGTAATTTAGGAGTCTAATAAAATTGGTTTCATATTTTTATCATTTTCTATAATTTTCTATAAATTCTATAATCTGTTAGCAAAAAGAAAAAGAGAAACAATGAATAGTGTTGGGCTCAATTCAGCCCAAGTCGGCCCGCAGACGGGAGAAACACGTGTGTGCCCGCGCCCGCGCTGGTGAACTTGCACCGAGACCCCTGGCCATTTGAATAACCGGTAGAGAGCCCCTGAACACTATTCCAATGTCTCACTGACAATCACAGTTAGGCCCTCGCACTTCTATTTCTTCGCAGGGCCAGGTCCACGACGGTGGACGGCGACGAGCACATTTCTGGCGAACTCGTACTGGCCGGAAAACACAACGGCTAGGCCTCTCCTTTGTTCGACAACTAATTCCACCATCGGCGACCCTAATCCCTCTATCAATTGCACGATTCTAGCCTGGAATCCTTCTGTTCACGGCGATGGCGAAAACCGAGAACAATCCAATGTGTTCTTGGTGATCTAGGGCAGCCTAGTTCAATTAAATGGGTCTATGAGTAGCAGGAGACTTAAGGGAGGCTAGAACATCAAGCAAAGAAGCTTGAACTGACCTGCAGAAGGCTGGCCACGACGAGGCGTTCATGGTGGCGCGGAAAATAGATTTGGGGAAAGAAAGGAATTGGGTTAATATGGTGGCTAATCGGAGGTAAGGGCTGGTGCTCTGGATTCGTGACAACCTGGCGGAGCTTACTGGGGCTTCAATTTATAGAGCTGACACGCGGGCGGCCGGAGAGAGGGGGAAGTCACTGACGTGAACTACTGTGGTGGTCACTGGGTAATGAGCTATGGCGGTCACTGGGTAATCACCACGACTCGCGACAACATGGTGAGCCATCTTATGGCATGGCGCGACCGAGTGAATGGCGGCAGCTACGGTGAAGACCATGCAGCCATGTCGCCGGCAAGTGGGCACGGCGACAGGGCAGCCACAGTGCCCCCAAACTCATCCATGGTGAAGATCTTTTCACTGTCAAGCGTAATCCACTTATCCGAGGCACGAATCGTGGCGGCCAACACGAATCCAGGTGCGGAGGTCACCAGCGGCGAAGTGCAGTGAACCTGAAGATCTTTTCGTGCACTGTAACATGGCCATCTTGTTCAGTCGTTCTAACAGCGCGATTTGAGGAGCCTTATTCTCCATTTTCCATGTGACAACTTACTAATCTTCTTGTATCAAAGTTATTGTCCTATAATCCAGCTTTAACTTTGTTATAGTAACCATACCCAATCAATCACTGGATCCTACTCCAATTCGATCTCAAAGTTCTGCCAAGGTCATTGGTGGCCATAATTCAGTCATCAGTGTTGACTGACAGCTCATCTTCTGGCCAATTTATCTCCAATTTTTATACAACAGCAAGGCTTAGTCACTTCAACAAAGTCATAACCCTATCATAGCTCTACAAATTTGATGTGTTGACCTAGGGAAAAATCCTTATGAATTTAGAGATATAGAGCTCCAAAGTTGACCTCATTCAACTGAAATTCAGACTTAACCATATAATGTTCATGGGGTACTTTTTGCAAATAAGTAAAAACTTCATCATACAACATGGAAATTCTCCAATATGAAAGTTACTTAGTTTGTGGTGTTCTATCACTTTGATATTTGCACTTTGGTCCAAAAGTGCCTAGAATTTACATTTACCCCCTAGGGTTCCAATTAGGGTTTTCTAGGGTTTCTTTTAGGGTTTTGAGTACTTTAGGGTTTTTGTGCCACTGAAGTTCATCAACTTTGATATCTTGTGAACATTCCTAATGTCTTTTGAGATTTTTACCTATTTGGGCTTCACTTTCATCCATAAGCCCTAATTCAGGGTGAAGTACCCTACCCTAGGGTTAAGCACTCTTCAAGTCCTATCATCACAACTTGTATGAAAATTTACCTAGTGAATGCATTCTAAGCAACATGAAATGTCAATGCACCTGATGTTATGCTCAAGTTTTAGTGCTAGTAACACTAGGGGTGTTACAGTAGAAACTGTATGGGGTTTTCTGAAGCTAGTGGAACTAAGGCCTCATAGTGTTACCCTGCCTCGCTTCCTTGGTAGAGTTGTATGGGAGTCGCGATCCCTTGGTAGATGGGTAACATGACTTGTGGATAAAGATGGGCAACCTCTGCAGAGTGTAAAACTGGTATATCAGCTATGCTCACGGTCATGAGTGGCTCGGACACTCACATGGTTAATTTATGGAATTAAATTCAATTTGTCACTTGCATCGCATTGTGGTTTATTATTAATTTGATCTATTTATTACTCTGGTTTGGTATTTACGCACATTTAGTAATTGCTAACAAAATTTGACCAACTTATTAAAAGCAATGCTCAGCTTTAACCCATATTTATTGGCCAGCCTTACACTTCACATGAACTTCTGCCTTTGGTGAGTTCATGCACATTATTCCCCACAACCTATTGTGCTATGATCTTTTGTGAGCTCACTCTTACGATATATAAACCCCCACAGGTGAAGAGCAGGTGGTCCAAGAGGAGCCGCCCTATAATGAGGAGTACAAGTCGATCTAGGTGGCGTCTCCCAGTCAGCTTTGTGGGGCCAAGGAATAATACTTAGTTTGCTTTATTATTATCATTTATTTTTGTAAGACCTCTGCTATGTAATAATGACATTTATGATAGTTGTGACATTTATCTCTATACACTTTGTCATTATATGCGTTATTCTTCTTTGGCCGACATATGAGATACACCCGGCTTTATCCCTTAAATCTGGGTGTGACAGATGTGGTATCAGAGCTGACCCTCACGGTTTCATGGGCGTGTGTGGGTTAGGAGTTCGGGTATATGGTGCATGGTGCATGTGGGCCCATAGTGGTCACATGGCATGGCATATGACACACTAGACACACAGACGTGGCTAAGAGGGGAGGTTTCTGGATTGGGGTTGACCAACGAGGACGTCGGTCTTCTAAGGGTTGGATTGTGAAATCCTGGCCCATGGGATGGGATATCTTGGTCCAAGGCTTAATAGAATTAATAGAGTATCCATACCAATAAGGTGCATCTTCTTTTTCGGAAGCCTATCTCAAAAGAACCTCAAGGTTAAGCGTGCTTGGCTTGGAGCAATTTGGGATGGGTGACCGACTGGGAAGTTTTCTCCGGTGCACATGAGTGAGGACAAAGTGAACACAAAAGACTTGTGTTGGTCTGTGGGGACAATATATGATCCTAGCGAGCTGCTAGGAGTAAGTATCGTTGGTTTAGGGATTGGACGGGGTGTTACAAGTGGTATCAGAGGAAATGTTGACTATAAGACGGAACCTAGATAGAACTAGACAAAACCCTTACCTACTTACCTTACTCTGATTCTTTCTATACTTATCTAGATCATGTCTCACCTTTTGTTGTTCTACACTAATTACTCTTACCTTTTCTATTCTAAGACAAGGAGGATTTCACACTTTGGAATCCTACATTCATGACCCTCTAAAGAGATAGGAGACCCAAGACAAAAAAAATATTTTCTCTATTTAAAATGTTGGTTGATTGTTTGAAATATTATAGAAGAGCATTATAGAAGAGCATTCTAGCATGTACCACCATAAGGTAATCTATTAGCTTTAGTAGGTGACACATTAATCTACTTAGCTAATAAAACCCCCCAAAAGAGCATGTCTCATAGTACTTGTCTTGTCTACAATTCTTTCTTACCATGTGTTTCTAACTTAGATGGTCAATACTAGGAAGGGAGGCGGAATTGATCTACCTGCCAACCCATACAATCGGAGGGTGCTTATAAAACAGCAAGCCGAGATGAATCCTCCGAATCCTCCACCGGCTGGGACAGATCCAGTGGTTGTAGCCCAGATGCAGATGCTGCAACAGATGACCAATACTATGTTAGATATGCAAGCGCAGATGCGGCAGGAACGCTAACAGATGCGCCAGGAAAGGCAAGATATGCGGGAGGAGATGCGTCAAGAAAGAATGGTATGACAGCAACAAGCACCATTGCCTCAACCACCACCAGTTCCACACCGGGACAAGCACCGGGAATTCATGAGCCACAAGCCACCGACATTCACCAGCTCTCCAGATCCTCTATGCTCTGACCGGGAGAAGGTCAGTGGAGAAGATGTTAAATATTGCTCAATGCTCTGACCGAGAGAAGGTGCTCTATGCTTCTAGTCGTCTTACTGGTCCTGCTGCTGATTGGTGGGATTCTTACACCGCTGCCTATGATGCTGCTGATACTATCACTTGGGCAAAATTCACCACATACTTCAGAAATTACCACATTCCTGCTGGACTGATGAAGATCAAGAAGAAAGAATTCTTATCACTAAAGCAGGGCAGCATGTCAATCAACGAGTATCACGACAAGTTTATTCAACTATCAAGATATGCACCAGATGGAGTGGCTGATGATGAAAGGAAGCAGGAACACTTCAAAGAGGGACTCAATGGGCCACTACAGTAAGCACTGGTTGCTCACACTTTTCCATCATTTTAGAGGATCTTGGACAAAGCTCTAGCTATTGAACACAAGCGTGTTCAACTAGGAGAAATGAAGTGGAAGGCCATTATCCAGGGGCAGGGTAGCAGCAGTATTCGCCCTCGTCATGCTCTGCCCTAGGGTACACCAGCTCGTCCTGGAGGAGGACCGCGCCCAACTCAGTACGCTCAACAGGGGACTCCACAGACACCCCACACTCGTTAGGCTACCCCCATTGGCACCCCATCGAGACCCACAGGACAGAGGATACGCCCTACATGCTTCAAGTGCAGTCAGGTTGGGCACTATGTAAATGCTTGTCCGATGGTGAATTCCAACACACCAACTCAGAACAAGCAACAGACTCCAACCTCTAGCAAGGGATTCAGCATTGCCAGGGTCAACCAAGTCAGTGTCGAGGCCACTGCTAATGGAGCAGACATCGCTATCGGTATGTTTTACATTAATGCAATTCCAGCAGCCACATAATTTGATTCTGGAGCTACGCATTCATTTATTTCTGCTCGCTATGCCACCACAAATGAATTACCACTTCAAACTATGAAAACACCAATGGTAGTAATTACACCTAAAGGGCCTGTTGGAGCAAACTACATGACACACAGATTAACACTGACAATTATGGGAAGGGAATTCTGGTCTACACCCATAGTATTAGAAGAAAGCAATATAGATCTGATTCTCGGTATGTTCTCATTAAAGAAAGCAAAGGCAATACACTATGCTAAGGGAACCGTAGAACTCAGGAGCTCCAAAGGGGAAAGATTTGAAGTTGAGATTACCATAACCGCCTCTAGCAGACCCGCCATATTTCTAGTAGATGGAAAATTTGTGGGTAGAAACATCCGTGTGGTTAGAGACTTTCCAGATGTCTTTCCTGAAGAGTTACCCAGAATGCCACTAGATAGGGAAGTTGAATTTGTCATTGATCTCTTACCTGGTACTGCTCCCATTTCAAAAAGGCCATATAGGATGTCAGCGGAAGAGTTAAAAGAACTTAAGGAACAATTAACGGAGTTGCAAGAAGCAGGGTACATTCATCCGAGTTCCTCACCTTGGGGAGCACCGGTTCTGTTTGTATAGAAGAAGGATGGCTCACAAAGGATGTGTGTGGATTACAGATCATTAATTGATGTCACAACTAAAAACAAGTACCCTTTACCCCGCATTGAAGATTTATTTGATTAGATGAGAGGTGCTAGGGTGTTCTCTAAGATTGACCTCAGGTCAGGTTGTCAACAAATGAAGATTAGGCCATCTGATATTCCCAAGACAGCTTTCTCTACCTGATATGGTTTATATGAGTTCACAGTCATGTCGTTTGGCTTAACTAATGCACCAGCCTACTTCGTGAATCTGATGAACAAGGTGTTCATGGAGTACCTCGATAGATACGTCGTGATATTCATCGACGACATCCTTATTTATTCCAAGAATGATAGTGATCATGAGGAACATCTGCGGATGGTACTACAGAAGTTACAGGATAATCAACTCTATGCCAAATTTAGTAAGTGTGAGTTCTGGCTTGATGAAGTACCATTCCTTGGGCATATCATCTCCAAAGGACGAATCTCAGTGGATCCAACTAAAGTGAAGGAGATAGTGGGTTGGAAGATACCAAAGACAGTCATTGAGGTTCGAAGTTTCCTAGGACTCGCGGGTTATTACCGGTGATTCATTGAGGGATTTACTAAGATAGTGAAGCCTATGACCTCATTGTTAGAGAAGGGAAAGGAGTTTAATTGGACCTGGGAATGCCAAGAGAGTTTCAATCAATTAAGGTTTAAGTTGATGTCACCCCCAATATTGATTATGTCAGATCTGCAGAAGGGATTTGACATATACTGTGATGCGTGCCGCCAGGGCTTGGGATGTGTGCTTATGCAAGAAGGACATGTCATTGCCTACGTGTCTCGCCAGTTGCAGAAACATGAGTTGAACTACCCCACTCATGATTTAGAACTGGCAGCCGTAGTGCATGCTCTCAAGATTTGGAGGCATTATATTATGGGGACTAAGTGCCAAGTCTACACTGATCACAAGAGCTTAAAGTATATCTTCACTCGGAAGGATCTCAACCTTAGGCAACGCCGTTGGTTGGAGCTCATCAAAGACAATGACTTGGAGATTCACTATCATCCATGTAACACCCTAGGTGTTTATCGTCTGCTCGACCTCGAGTGCGGACTTAACACGTAATATCAGTAGATAAAACAGATACTAAATTCTATCATTTTCATCTATCGCGATTTTATTATCGCATCTGTTTCGTCTATCGTGAGTTCGCCATCATTTTTATCAATCCGGGCTTGTCCTAAATTTTCGTGTTCTTCAGAACATTGTCGTTCCGAAAATCAGTGCGTCCGGTGATTATTTAAAATTCGTCGCTCGCGCGAATACGAATTCGGAAGCCCGACCCACTGGGATGATTTTTATCATGGGCAAATTAATTTGAACTAAGTGACAAAAGTTAATGCAAAAACGTTATATCGGACCGAGATAACTTGATCCGATCTGAGTATTCGTGATTAATCTGTTCCACTGTTTACAATTATGGAAATTTGTCTAATTCCTATGTAAACAAAAGTGGACTAAAATCTCAGTCCCTATCTTGTTTGGTTCGATTCGTGCATTTCTTGTCTCGATCTGAATCTCCAAATATAAATAACGAGTACAAGTTCATCTGACTCCGAAGTATTCATCAAATGGAATCCTATCTAAATATTGTTAGTCGATCTTGTTTTAGTTCAACTCTTTTATACATCATTTAGACCCTAATGTCAGACCCAAAATATTTACATTTTAATATATCTTTTGATGGCTTTATCCTGTACACGCACTTGTAAAAAAAGTAGAGAAGAGAAATTCTGTTTTTCTCATTTTCCTCAGTTCCTTGCCGAGCACCGGATTTTTCTGTCGCTGATATTTTCCAGCAGTGTTATCCAGCCACCGCTTAAAGGCCATCCGCATTATCCTAACAGAGCATATCTTCTGCAAATTACTATTTATAAAAAAATGAAGAACGAGATAGAGAAGAGGAAAAATCCTCTTTTTCATTTACTAGGCCACCGTACGTGTTTATCTCCTACTCCTTCACGCTCATCAAAATATCCATCTCCTCCACACCGTTTACCTGGGGGATTTTTCGTTCTCAGCCTTGTCCTCTGCTCAAATACGGCTGCTACATGTGCTCATCTCTCTAGCCGTGATATTCCTGCGCATGGTTGTTCTTCTTTCCCTCACATCGGCATTCTTCCTGGCTGAGCTTGGTCCCTGGGCTCCTTCCCCAGCCAGCGCGCTCCCTCCCTGCTACTCCTTCCCTCTCACGCGTCTTCTTCTTTACTGCTTGCCGGTGCTCTAGCTCGTCGCCCGCGTCCCTGCGCTCGCCGCGGTGCTCCATCTCTGCCCTCTACCGGCCCTCCAGCTCCTCCATCCATGGCGCGCCCAACTTCCAGCGCTCGTCGGTCGCGCCCTACTCGCCCAGCCATCTCCTCCTTTATCCCCTCCGCTCTCTCCATTAATTTTCTAAAGCCGCCGCCCCAGCCTGTCTTCCACCTCCAACTGAGTTCCCCAACGTCGGTAGTTCCTAGTTCTTGAGTTCGTCGACTTCACTCCCCTCCATGGCCGCTAGTCCTCTTAGCTGGGTCTCCCTCGATCGTACTCGTTCTGGCCGCGGACACCATCGAGCTCTGGGCCCTGCTCGCCATCTGTCTGTGCGTCCATCCAGCCACCTGGAAGGGCCAAGCTCGCCCGTGCTAATCTCCTTCGACGTCCCTCCCATGGCCGCTGCCCTTCTCTGGTGCTTGCTTCCCAGCCGCCGTGCGCAGATGTGGTTCTGTCGTCAAGCCTTGCTGTGCAGGCCGCTGTACTGTCTCTGTCGATCTGCTCGTCGTGGCATGGTCGTGGAACTTCCTCGGCGCCGTGCACGTCAGATCGTTGGGTCGCATCCTGCTCGGCTCTCATGCCGTTGATTTGGAGCTCCGGCGCGGGCTCTTCTCTGGTGCTCGTCGGCCTCGCCGTTGTTGTCGTGACCATGAGTCCTGTTGTCTCCCTGCGTCAGTCTCTGCCTGTGCTCGAGCCATGCCACTGGAACCCTCGCCGTGAAGCTGTTCGTCACCATGCTCGACAAGCTCTAGTCGCGCGCCTGTCCACGTCGCCGTCACGAGACTCCATCTTGCAGCACTCATTGTGTTCAGCATCCATAGTGCTTTGGAACAGCGTAGTTGACATCCCAGCTTACTGTGCTCACATTGCTGACTGGAGAGAAAAATCCAAGGAGATTGATAGAGAAGAAAACAAACACGCGCGATTCTCGTTGTGTGTTCGGTAAAAAGCTCGAACCTGGAAGTCATTGGCGTGCGCGTGAAGTTTTTAATCGCTTGGATGCTGGTGAGTTACGTCACTACTGCTTTTTGGTGAATAAGTAGAACGATTAAATATATATGTTGCGCTAATTCTCGTATTTTTAGCAAGAGTGATACGTGTGAAATTAATTGCGTCGTCTAGTATTCGCTAGTCCGTAGTATGAAGGATAATTCTGAGGTATAAATGATGTGAAGAATATGTTAATAGAATTATAGGCATGGTGTGATTCGATTAAAAATACTCTATCTGCTAGGTCATAGAATGATGTGATGTTTATGTATTTGGCATGATATGCAAATTAATCCGGATAAATGGTTTAAAAAGTTAGTTAACGTGCTCCCTTACTCTAAATTGTTGGTATTCAAAAATAGTGAATAAAAATGTGACGAGTAATTTGATATTGGGTGTTTGACAAAAGACTTGTGCTTAACTTATTATTACTTGATGTTTGAAGTAGATGTGATTACGCTAGAAAAGTGTGATAATTGGGCGTAGTCTTATATCGATAACTAGTGTTCCCGTATGAAATGGTACAACGCATCGCCGCTAGGTGTTTAATTCGCTGTCGTGTAGCAATATTTAATCTTGTACTATTCTTGTTTATATGTATTCATGTGCATTATGCAAATCATTTAGGTACGTTTATTGACTACGTGATGCGAAGAATCAGAGCTGAGTCGACCACAAGATGTCGTTGCGTGTAAGCTTCTCCACGAGATGATAATGATGGACCAACATGAAGATGGATAATCTGAACGAATGCCAAGATGTGGGATGCTCGTCAAGTGGACGTCGTCTAACAACACTAACCTAGTGTTATCCAGGCAAGCCCCGGTGCATGCAACCCGTTCCTTGTGTTTTTAAATTATTTTTACACATTTTAAGTCTAGTGAATGTGCATTAGGTTCATAGGAGTTGCTTGGAAACCCTTTGATGCATTGGCTACCTTGAAATCCATTCCTTTTATAGATACTTCTGGTGAAGTATCAAAATATGATTTATAAAAAAAATGCTTAGCCCTACTTATAGTCGATAGAGTTTGTCCTTTGCACTTATGCCTAGCTCAGGTTTACCCTGAGGAAGGATGGCTTCTACCTGCAAGAATATTTTCATTGGGAGCATGGTGGGATCTTACTGCAAAGTTCCCTTTGATGCTCTTTTCATCCTTAGGAACACAAAACAATCCTAAGGATGGAAGTATTTAACTCGAGACTTGGGCAGGTTATTTTCTGGAAAGTATAAGGGCTCTTTTGCAATTTCGTCATGACCAAAGGGGTACAAGTTATTCCTATCTGCCTGATCCCCAATTGATGATCCGGATTAAATCATACAATCCTATGAATCGGTATGTACAACTGACTGCTAGATCAAGCTCGGAGGGATAGAAAGATGTCCATGCACACACTTGATCTCGATCGCACGCCACCGATCCAAGGGTTCTGATTTTATTTGGCGAACAGGTATACCCCAATCCGATCCAAGCCACCCACAGACGATCAAATGGCTAGGGAGCCTCCTTCTTCCCCCAGACATGGACCACGGTGGAACCCGCCCACTGTGGCAGCTTTGTCGTCGGGTTAGATGGTCCGGTGGCATGGTGATCACCCTACAGTACTATCCGGTCCTACGCGAAGAGGAGGACAAGGCGGACTCAGAGGAGGACTTCTTACCGGTGATGTGGGCACAGACCACCCCTGGCCACGGTGTCGCGCGGCCCGCTGCGGAGCTGAGGCTCCGGCGAGGAATTCTTCCTTCTCTACTAATCAATTGAGCTAGCTGAGGAGACCACAAGTACCAGGGCACCTAGACGAAGACCCTAGACCATGAGTTGAGCCCGAAGCGACGACGGGGGAGTGAATCTACGGCGGCGGCGGATCAATCCTTTTTCGGCCCTGGCGCGCAATGGTGGCTACGGTGCTTGCGCAACAGATGCATGCGGATGAGATGAGGGAGGGGGTCACGGCGGTAGGCTTTTATGGCCCGAGGAGCAGCGGCCCCTACAGGATATCTCCCGAGCTTCGTGGCGGCGGGTGCGGCAACATCCGTTCGACCGGTGCGGCCATAGTGCGAGGGGGGAAAGGAGCACTGACAATGACGGCCCACCCGGCAGCGGCAAGGGCGCGCGATCGTGAGACCGCCCGATGGGGCCCGCTGGTCAGGGATAGTTGCGCGATGCGGTTATGGGGAAGGTGGCCGGCGCGGGTGAAGTGGTACTTGGGCTGTGCGAGATGGGGAGATGGACTAGTAACAGTGGTTTCGACCGAGAATGTGGTTTTCTGTTTTTCTTTCTTTCTTCTATTCTCTATTCAAATCAAATTCAAATTCAAACTCCTATTTTGAACTTCAAATTCCTAATTGCCAAAGTTAATACTAATGTGATTATAACATCTACTGTTTTATTTATTCTTTTCATTGTCATTTATTTATGGATGGAATAAATGGTTTCATTAGAATTCCCCTTCTCATTTTCTATTTTATATTATTTTAAAATTTTGGGGTCAAATTTTATTTATGGTACCTCATTTTAATAGGATGTATCACCACAATTATAAGCAAGAGATGCATCACCCCATTATTTATTTAGTTGCTACTTAACTAAATTAACATTATTAATTGATTATGAATAGGAAAGGTCCTAGTAAATCCTCCAAAGACTTGTCAAAAATTCTACAAATACTACCATAGATATATCTAGTTCTTTATTTTATTATTTTATTATTTTTTTACCAATTCTAGGTCTTACAAATCATACCCCCTTAACAGAAATCTCGTCCTCGAGGTTTGTAGGAAAAAAAGATGTATACCCATATTGTTTCATAACATATGCACAAACAAGAATCTCAGCATAATGCGTAACTTATTAGCAAAACATATGGTCAAATAGACCTTATTATTATTCTTAAATAGTAAAATACTAGCTACTAACTAAAGTAATATTTAGGTCTTACAAATAGTACTTAAATATATATATATATGTTTATAAATTTATATGCTCTAATCTTGCTGCTCGTTGACTTCTTCACCAACTTCTTCCTCTTCAAACAGTACTTCTTCTTGGTTTTCAGGTTCACCAAGTTCAGCTTCTATTTATGCATGATTGCCTTACCTCCGGTTGACAGATAAGGGTTGACTCTTTCCTGCCGAAGCCTGACCCTACTTCATTGGAGCCGGAGTGGTATAAGCAGCCCTGTTGGGACAATAGTTGGCATTGTGTCCAGACTGTCGACACTTGTAGCATGACCTGTTGGTGGATGTATTAGGAGCAACCGGTCCCGTTGGAGTGCTTGCTTGCGGAGGAGCAGTTTGTGTCTGTTGAGTTTGCTGCCCGGAACTACCACGAGCTTCTCTCTTCTCTCCAAACTCAAACCTCTTGTTTTCCACAGCAATAGCCTTGTCAAGTAGTCATTGAAAGGACGGAAATGTGTGTGATACCAGTTGGTATTGTAGCGGTCCGATCAAACCTTCAGAAAGAGCTCCTGCCTCTTCTCATCATCCTCAACGTCCCTAGGAGCATATCGAGATAGCTAAATAAAGTTATCCCTATATTCGCTCACGGACATACCTCTCTGCTTAAGGGATAGAAACTCCTTCCTTTTAATCTTCTTGAGTCCAGCAGGAATATGGTAATTCCTGAATTGAGTGGAGAATGCTGCCTAGGTGATTGTGTTGATTGCAGCATGGGCAACATAGTATGCATCCCACCAATCTGCAGCGGAACCGGTAAGCCGAACCGATGCATATAGCACCTTCTCTCTGTCCGAGCACTGAGCTATGTTGAGCATCTTGTCCATAGACTTTAGCCAGTCATTTGCTTGTAGTGGGTCCGCGGAGTTGGAGAATGTCGGTGGTTTGTGGCTCATAAACTCCCGGTGCTTATCCCTGGGTGGAGCTGGTGGTGGTGGTGGAGGTGGTTGTTGTTGCCGTTCCAACCGTTCTTGCGTCATTTCTTGACGCATTTCCAGCCGTTCCTGACGCATTTTCTGGTGTTCTTGCCTCATCTGATTTTGCATTTCGTGCATCGTGTTAGCCATTTGCTGTAGTATCTGCATTTGAGCGGCAACCATAGGATCAGTCCGAGCCTGTGGAGGATTTCGAGGATTCATTTCTGTTTGTTGTTGTCTGATAATCCTCCGTTTGTGTGGGTTGACAGGTAGATTGATTCCTCCTCCCCTCCTGGGATTAACCATATAGTTAGAGACATATGGTAATACAGTTTTGCAAGGGGATTACTTAGTAGGTAACCAGATAGGCTAGTAGCTGGTCATAAACTGAAGGTTCTTTGGCAGGGCTTTGATCTGTTGTTTTATGTCAATATTGGGATAACTAGCCATGTAAGGTGAATGTCTAAAGGTAAGATAGAATCTGTCAAGATGAGATAGATATATGATACTAGCTGTATTCTAATGGAGAGATAATATAGGTTGTCTAACTATTTTATAAACATTTTTATGCCTATGTATATGCAGATGCAATTGTGGACATTACTCCACAACTCATCACACTCAATCGAAGATCCAAATCAGACAAGTATCATAAGAACAAACACTCAAGCATATAAATATTTACAAAAGTTATTTTGATTTTGTTCCTAAGAGTTGGTCTCTTATTCCTAAAGTCACTTTAGGCATAGGATTTCAAAGTGTGAAATCCACTTTTGTCTTTAGAAGAGAAAAGGTAAGAATAATCAGAGTAAGGCGGAAATAGATGAGAAATGATTAAGAAAAGTTTAGAAAGAATCAGAGTAGTAGAGGTAAGTAAGGGTTTTTTATTTCTATCTAGGTTTCGTCCTACAATCAACATCCCTCTGATACCACTTCTATCACACCCGGATTTTGGGCCACCAAGACCCGGGCGCGAACATAATTACCAAGTGTGCTAGGATCAAGTCTTACACATATGATGACTCATAGTACAGAAATGAATGTCACATCTTTACTATATAATCGGAGTTCTGTACAACGTAAATAAATAATTACATTATATGAAGACAACGATCCAGCAACCTAAAATTGACTGGAAGACGATGGCCTAGACCTCTCACGAACTCATCACAACATCCTCCATGTGCTTCATCCTGCGGTACCTGTTCTTGACCTATGGGGGTGTGAGATAGCAAGGGTGAGCTCACATACGTTCATCGCTCAATAAGTTGTGGGGAATAATATGCATGAACTGACAAAGGTGGGAGCTCATGTGAAGTGTAAGGCTTACCAAAGAGGATGATTAATGCTGAGCATTGCTTATAAAGTTGGTCAAAATTTTATTAGCAGTTACTAAGTATAAGTAGATACCAACCCAAATAAGTAGTAGATCAAAATTGATAACAACACCCGCGATGCGATGCATATGACAAATTGAATTTAGTTTCATAAATTAATCATGCAAGAGTCCTGAGCTGCTCATGACCGCGAGCACGGCTAGTATACCAGTTTTACACTATACAGAGGTTGTACCCTGTACCCATAAGTCGTTTATCCCATGTTGCCAGGGTTTGCAAGGCCCTTAGACACTTTCGAGGTGAATGGCTAGGGATCCACTACGAGACCTTTACAAAGTTCCACTAGCTTCCGAAAACCCGCTACAGTTTCTAGGAAGAGCAATGTAGGAATCCCTCGTCTGACCGACATCGCAGCAAAATCAACCCGGGAACCTCCCTACACGCCTACTCCCCTACCGCCCTTGCCCCTTTCGAGTAAGGTAGTCTTCCACTAGCCTTCCTAATTAGTCAGCCAAGGGCGTCCCATTCCACCCTTATGGTGGCACATGTTTCTCAAGTTAAGCTCGATGTTCCAATTAATATAATGATCTTTTCATGAACAATAAGTAATACAACAATATATTTGGAACATGATCATAATGTAATATTAATTCCAAAACCATATAGAGCAATAGCTAAAACTATCCAAATAGTTTAGAGGTAAATTAGGTGTAAAGATAACCAAACTAGGGTGACCTATTGAGTCCCATCATAATTAAGCTTATGCATGCCAAAATGATTATATAGAACATTATTGGGTAAATAAAAGAGACCAAGGGCACAAATTGCCTGGGACATGAGATTCCAGGTACCAACTTGCTCTTTAGATGACTCGTAACCTCACGCTAGTCGTAGTAATACAAACAAACAGTGTATAGGAAAAATTAACATGACACCAAACATAAGAACAAACTGCATAAGAATATTCTACGCGTCTCTATGAGATCGTAGGTTTGAGAACCACCAAGATCGGAGTTACAGTTATACAGTTATGATTTTCTAAAGATTTGGGAGTGGGGTACAAAAGAAATTGAGTACTTAATTCTAATTTAGGTTTCCTAGCAAAATAAAGTTACCAGAAAATAAGCAATATTATTATGGATCTAATGCAACTGGAATGGATCAATTTGGGGTCAAAATAAAGAAGATATTAATTATCTAATTTTCTTATATTTATTTTTATCCTGAAAATCATTTTAGATTTTAAATTCTAAAAATTCTCCAATCCGTGGACGTCAGCCACAAATCCTTCTAAACTCAGGGTCATTTTTATAAATAACCTGGACTGATCGCAACCTATATTCTATAGGAAAGGATGGCGGGTTGTTTTCTAGAAAGTATAAGGGCTCTATTGCAATTTCGCCGCGACCGAAGGGGTACAAGTTATTTCTATCAGCCCGATCCCCAATTGATGATCCGGATTAAATCATGCAATCCTATGAATCGGTACGTACAACTGACCTTCAGATCAAGATCAGAGTGTCGGAAGGATGTCCACGCACACGCTTGATCTCGGTCGCACACCACTGATCCAAGGGCTCTGATTTTCTTTGGCGAACAGGTATACCCCAATCCGATCCAAGCCACCCACAAACAATCAAACGGCTAGGGAACCTCCTTCCCCTAGGCACGGACCATGGTGGAGCCCACCCACTGCGGCGGCGCTGTCATCGGGGTAGGTGGTCTGATGGCACAGTCATCACCATACAGTACTATCCGGTCCTACACGAAGAGGAGGGCAAGGCGGACTCAGAGGAAGACTTCTTACTAGTGATGTGGGCACAGACCGCCCTAGCAACGGTGTCGCGCGGCCCGCGGCGGAGCAGAGGCTCCGGCGAGGAATTATTCCTTCTCTACTAATCAATTGAGATAGACGAGGAGACCACGAGTACCAGGGCGCCTAGACGAAGACCCCTGACCACGAGTTGAGCCCGAAGCAACGACGGGGACACGAATCTACGACAGCGGTGGATCAATCCTTTCCCAGCCCTGGCGCGCAATGGTGGCTACGGTGCTTGCGCAATAGATGCAGGCGGATGAGACAAGGGAGGGGGTCGCAACGGTCGGCTTTTATGGCCCAAGGAGCAGCGGCCCCGACCGGATATCTCTCGTGCTTTGCGCCATCGGGTACGGCAACATCCGTTTGACCTATGCTGCCGCAGCGTGAGGTGGAAAGGAGCACTGACAATGACGGCCCACCCGGTAGCGGCAAGGGCACGCGACCGTGAGACCTCCCGATGGGGCCCGCTGGTCAGGGATAGTTGCGCGATACGGTTATGGGGAAGGTGGGCCGGTGCGGGTGAAGTGGTACTTGGCTGTGCGAGATGGGGAGATGGACCGAAAACTGTGGTTTCAGCCCAGAATGTGGTTTTCTGTTTTTCTTTTTTTCTATTCTCTATTCAAATCAAATTCAAATTCAAACTCCTATTTTGAACTTCAAATTCCCAAGTGCCAAAGTTAATACTAATATGATTATAACATCTACTGTTTTATTTATTCTTTTCATTGTCATTTATTTATGGATGGAATAAATGGTTTCATTAGAATTCCCTTTCTCATTTTCTATTTTATATTTCCTTTTAAAATTTTAGGGTCAAATTTAATTTATGGTAACTCATTTTAATAGGATGTATCACCACAATTATAAGCAAGAGATGCATCACCCCATTATTTATTTAGTGGCTACTTAACTAAATTAACATTATTAATTGATTATGAATAGGAAAGGTCCAAGTAAATCCTCTAAAGACTTGTCAAAAATTATAGAAATACTACCATAAATATATATAATTCTTTATTTTATTATTTTATTATTATTTTTATACCAATTTTAGGTCTTAAAGTATGACTCTATTTGGGTAATTGTGGACAGACTAACAAAAGTGGCTCACTTCATTCTTGTGAGGACTAATTACACGGGAGCCAAGTTAGCGGAGTTGTATATGACTCGGATAGTTTGTCTACATGGAGTACCTAAGAAGATCGTGTTAGACCGGGTATCACAGTTTACTTCTCAGTTTTGGCAGAAGTTGCACGAGTGCTTGGACACACAATTGAATTTCAGCTCAGCCTACCATCCTCAAACTGATGGGCCGACCGAGAGGACCAACCAAGTGCTAGAAGATATGTTAAGAGCTTGAGCTCTTAAACATGGTGGCAGTTGGGATAAGAGTTTGCCCTATGCGGAGTTCTCTTACAATAATAGCTACCAGGCCAGTTTGAAGATGTCCCCGTTTGAGGCTTTATATGGCAGAAAGTGCAGGATGCCTCTATATTGGGGTCAAACTGGTGAAAGGCAGTTCTTTGGGCTGGAAATTATACAAGTGGTAGAAGAACAAGTACGCTTGATATGGGAGCACTTGAGAACTGCGCAGTCAAGACAGAAAAGCTATGCTGATACCCAGAGAAGACTGCTAGAGTTTAAGGAGGGTGATCACGTGTATCTAAAGGTGTCACCGATCCAGGGTATGCGGAGATTTAAAGTAAAAGGGAAGTTGTCCCATTGCTTTATTGGACCCTTCTTGTGTGACACCCCAGTGTCACCTAGAGTTCTTCTCAATACTAGCTCAAGTACCATCATTTCATGTAAAGCCAAATTGAGCAAGAAGGACCAAATCAACTTAAGAATAAAAGATACACTAAGTTTGCATCTAAAGAATCATGTCCAAAACAAATGAGGTTTTCAAAAAGGGAAAAATGTTGAAACCCTAATACCAACCCTAAATAAGCCATTTAAGTAGAAATGAAGAAAAGGGATGAAAGACCAGGAAAAACATGAGATCATGGCATAGGCCAATTATAAAAATTGAAATACACTAACTAAGCTACAATAAAGATCAGAAAAGTCTGGCCAAAATAGTTTGTTAAAAACTCCAAACAAGCCATTCAAGTGGAGGTTTAATGGGAAAATCTAAAATTCAGATTTCTGAATTTTCAGCCCTTGAACCAAAACCGAGCACGTTCACCTTGATCCTTAGCTCTAATCCTAAAGCTCCCATTAACAAAAATGTGTCTAACTAACCCCTCTACCACATGTCTGAAGATGGCATCGGGACGCGAGCCCTAGACACGACAAAACTGAAGATTTGCCTCGGGCTCAGGCTGAGAGACAGACCAGACTTGAGAGCTCCATATCTTTGAAACCATTAGGCCAAATCCTATGACCCCCACATAAGATCGGTATCTTATAGGGAGGAGAAGAGGTTTTGTGCACTGACCAAGGCAAGAGCAGGCTCGGATGAATGACCACACGCGCCAGAACTCGGGCAGAATGAATGCGCACACGTGTTCGACCCTGGTCGGCATGCCGGCGTTCGCCCAACCCGCGCGCGCTCGCCCCAGCGTCCGGTCAAGTCCGCGATGTGCCCTCGCCCGCGCCGTGCTTATAAAGCAGCCCAAGGCCTCGGCCGTACCTCCCCGCGCACTCTCAGGCCTTGCCTAAGCCAAAGTTCACCGGACTTCGCCTCGAGCACGCCGCGCCACCGCCCGCCATCACTGCCCAAGCCTCGGCCACCGCGGCCAGCTTGCTCCAGCCGCGTCCAAGTTGCGCCGGCCTCTCGGTTAGCTTCGCTAGTGGCCCATGAAGCTTTCCAAGCTCTTGGACCCAACAGAACTTCACCGGAGACCCGAGATCGCCTTCGCCAGACTTTGGTCGCCCGCGGCCGCGCATAGACCGAGCAATCCGGTGAGCCATTCTCCAATTCCTCGCGCACACATCTTCCTTGACCTCTGGTGAAGCTCCCCAACCCATTTAATTGATCTATCGTGCCCTGGTTAGGCCGGACTCCTCACCGCCGACGAGCTCCCCCGCCTGCTCATGTGGACCAACCTCCTTTGACCACCATCACCGGCGATCTGCACCTCGACGTGATCGCTAGAGACTCCCGGACCTCACCCAACCCTTCACCAGAGCAACATCGCCGCCGGTAAGCCCCTCCGCCCTATTCTTTCGTCGTGGTCACTGTTCCATTAGGGGAAGGATCGCGGGTTCGATTTTGGGAAACCCTAAGGGGTTTTCTGCAGAGCCTTAGACTCATGTGAATAGTGCACCAAGGACCTGTCTGTAATTCATTCAAAACCTTTCGCCAGGGACCCCAGTGCAAAACCCCTTTTTCTTTATCTATTTCTAATTAATCTTTTAAATTCAACAGAAGAATTAGAAATTTCATATCTTGAGAAATATTCCACCAAATTTAGCCAAACCAATTTTGTTGGATTCAAAATATTATGAACTATCACATAAAAATACTGAACCCTATGCTTTCTGTTTTAAATTTTAGAGTTTGAAATTAATTAAAGAAATTGACCAAACTTTATTAAAATAAGAAAAATAAGTTATGCTTCTGTGCTGAACCTAAGAAAATTTGTAGAAGTGTAAACCCCACTTAGGCACTGTTTAAAAATAGTGAGCACCCTAGTATTAAGGATTTGGACAAGGTTACTTATTAAAAGCCATATTTGCCCAAAACTAAGGAAAATGAAAAAGGCACTGGAAAATAATAAACAGTGAATGCAATTATTTTTCCTAGTCTACTAAGGTAATAGAAAACCTAGGAAAAATAAAGGGAACCCTAGTCCAGAGCAAATTCTAGGTGAAATGTTTTATTAAGCATTAATCAAACTAGAAAAACAATTATTAGAATTATGAAAACAATTTCAAAATTGTTAAGAAAAATCCAGTGGACTTGTAACCACTAGAACACCACTACAAAAATGATAAACACCCAAGTCCATCATTTTAAGTAGGGTAAACAAATAGAACTTGATATTAAGACATATTTCAATTAAATCATAAGCAAGCCAAAAAGTGTGCAACTGTGGGCAAATAAATTTTTACCAGGTTAATAAAAAAGTAGGCCACCAGAGAAAAATGCAAAACCCAATTGAAAGCTACAAGTAATACCCATTGCCATTACTTCATGAAAAAGGCCATTTAGTTCAAGAATTTCCTACCACCTCTGACTTAAGCAAAAAGTTACCAAAACTTAAAATGATTGCTCTTGCACAAAGAAGAAGATAGGAAAAATTAGAAATCTGTTGTTTGATATCTTTCAAATATAGTGGTAGTAGAAAGCACCCCTTGGGCTAGAAACTTTAGAAAATCATAGCAAAATAACTAACAACTACTAGTGGCTGAAAATTTGTACAAAGTCATGTTATAGCATCTAAATGCTAACAAAAATAAGTCTTAGAGAACAACCCACTGTAAGAAGGGAGTTGTAGTACAAAACACCCTCTGTGCCCTAATAATTGATAATTTTATACAGAAAAGACCACTCAATTTTTAAGCCTCAAATTTTGAGACAGAGAGTTATACACCAGTGAGAAGCCAATGTAATTTTTGCAGAATTTTTAGAAATTTATTAAGCTACCTTGTAGTTCAAACTCACCTTAAAAGCATAAGAGAAATAGAGATAAAGAAGAGATAATGATGAATCTCACTCCAATGAATTCAGCTAGGAATCTTAATAAACTCTCACTAAGACATTAAAAAGAAATCAGGGGAACACCAAAATGAACTTACCCATTTGGCTTAACCAAGCTTGACCATAATTTGCTAAGGGTATCACAAAAATCTTCAATAGTAAGAACAAGCTCCACCGTATTAAATTGATCTTCCCCCATCAAATGTTAATTGCTGAATTTCATATCATGCCATGCATATATCTTACTCATTGCATTCATTAGATTGCAATCTCGCTGACGGAGAGTACGTGCTCATCCCTGAGCAAGGAGTTGTCCATGAGGAAGACCAGGAGCAAGCTCCCAAGACTGCCATCGAGAATCTCCCTGCAGCCCCAGCAATTGAAGGCAAGCCTCGGTTTTATGCATAACTGTTTATATATGCTATTTTACTACACTTAATATTTGTAGGTTTGTAATGTGCACTTAAGTGTAGGAGTTGTTTGAAACCTCTAGTTGCATGAACTCAGGATTCCTTTTTGAGATGGAAACTAGTATGCTAGGTCGAATAGCTGCTATGCTAATTAGGATCTCGGTAGAAGTCGAGTGATTTTTTTAGCACTCGCGCGAGGTCAGGAATTGATTGTATTCATCTTGATGACGGGATCTATGATGGTCTATGGACTTGGATCCAGGGAGGATGCCTTGTCCATGAGACGGGAAAAAGAATTAAGGATTAATGTGTGGATACCTAAGTCAACCGTTTGAATGTACTAAACACATGTCGGGAAATATGGTAACCGGTAAACCTAATACCTGAGTGAAGCCGGGCACGGACTTTATCCCTCACGCGACCTGAGACTGGGTCTCCCATGCTAGCTATGGTGGGTACAAGTGCGGTCACTACACGGCAGCAGCCGGGGTCAGTGGACCATTGTATGCCAAGGCGGTGAGCCCTGGCCGCGAACAGGGGATCGATGGGTACGGTTGACGTGTGTAGGGACAGAGTACCCCTACATGTCATGTGTTTAGGTTTACCTTGCAAGGTTTAAAACTCGATTCAAATCGTCTGCTTCTCACAGCTAATGAGACTGCTTGACCCCTTGTACTACATTGAGTAAGAGTGAAATGAGGTTTACTTGAGATAACTTGTTGATTGCACTAAATGCTTGTTACCATGTATGCTTAGAAGGAGCAAACTTAGCTAAGATAATGATACTAGAAATTAAAAAGCTAAAATTTGATTTTAGACTCAGCTAGTGCTTTTGGCAAACCAAACCCCTCAGCCAAACAGCTGCATGCTCTAGAGGTAGAGGAGTAGACTCCTCACACCGGGTAAGTCTAGCTGAATATTAGTATACTCAGCCTTGCTTGTGGCATAATTTTTGCAGGTATGCTTTAGGATATGCTTGATGGTGTGACTTGGCCTACCACCCTGCCACCAGGTTGGACGGTCGAGTGGCATGCTGCTCCGGCAGGAGAGGAGCAGGAGGAGTAGTGGGCTAGGCCTTGCCCTTTTCTTCACTTTCGACAATATCGATTATTCGCTGCAACAAATTTTGTGAACTTATATCAGCTACTTGAAAAACTCCGATTTATGTAATAACTCCAGTACTTTAATTTGGGTTTTCCTGTTTTATTGTACTTCTTCTGTGGCTCACCTTCGAGTGAGTTTGTGGTATTTGATCCTGGTTAAGTGGCTCTATCAGACTAGATCTGAGGGACTCACGGGTTATTCCGATTTAAGTGTGTTGCGGCCCCTGAGGCGTAACTTAGGCACTTAAGCTAGAATAATTCAGGCGGTTCCGCCACATCTTGATCCTAAAGCGAGTGGGGGAAGTTGCCTATGAACTGGAATTATCGGACCATCTTGTGGAGGTACATGATGTCTTTCATGTGTCCCAACTAAAGAAGTGCCTTAGGATACCCGAAGAACAGCTACCTATGGAGGATCTTAGTGTTCAAGATGATATGACTTATACGGAGTATCCTATCAAGATCCTTGATACCTTGACTCATGTCACGAGGAGTAAAGTGATCAAAATGTGCAAAGTGCAATGGAGTCACCATGGTGAAGATGAGGCTACTTGGGAAAGAGAAGAAGAGATACGAGTAGATTTTCCTCATCTCTTTCCCAGTCCTTCCTAATCTCGAGGACGAGATCCTTTTTAAGGGGGTAGGATTTGTAATACCCAAAATTGTAAATAATGTGAAAACAGTATATCTCATTATGTGTTGCCATCTACTCATTACAACATGGGAATATCCTTATTTAAAGTGAACAATTAATTAATAATACCTAAAATAATCTATGCCTCATATTGGCTTTTTGTGTTGTGCATTCAATACTAACCATGTTACTAGGAACATGTTAATAATCAAATTAGGGTTTAACCAAAAATGTTCAATATAGAAAATTGGAAAACGACCTAAAAAGGGGAAGTGACAATCCTACATAATATAAAATAAAAAAAAGAATAAATTCCTTCCCTACTGGTGTATTCAAATTGTACATTTAACTGAGGACAAATTCACCACAAATTTGAAATTCAAATTGAGATTCAAAAATAAGAAACAAAATAGAAAAAAAGAAAAGAAAAATAAAAAGAAATAGAAAGTCTACGCTTGTACCGAATTCGGCCTGCACGGCCCACCTGGTGATCCCTCTGCGCAGCCCAACTTGCCTCCGCGCCGATGCACTGCCATGCCTGCCCTACCCGGCAGCCGCGCAGATCAATTGATGGGCACGTGCATGAAGCTGATGGGCGCGCGCAAAACACCGAACTGGGCAGTCGTGGTGCATGACTGCTCGTTCCTATGTAGTGTCACAGTAAGTCATGTTCCCATGAGCTCCCTCGCCCTTATCTTCCGGGCGGTAGTGCTTGCGTAGGGTAGGTGTTAGCCTCGGCACCTTGATAACACTCCAGCGGGATTCACCGTTGACGAACTCAGCACCGTCAAGTGCTGGTGCGCGTAGGTAGAAGAAGACCGAATAGCCACCGGATACTATACCAACGGACGGATTAGAAGCCTGTTGTTTGGATCCGGCCAATTAGATCACTACCCTTGATCTCAAATCGTACAGTGAGAGAGAGAACGTGTGGATCGTAACCCAGGGACCACGGATCCTGGATCCGACGACCAGGGGACAGTGCGGATGAATAACTATCATGAAGTCTCATTTAGCGCGCAGATTTTGGATCAAACGGTTGATATCACCTCGTACCCCTAAGGCCGAGCGCTTTTACGTATGAACCCTTGGGATTTTAGAGTATCAACCCGCCATCCTGCTCGAGTGTAGCTCTGAGTCTAGGGAAATTTTATAGGTTAGCCCCAGAATTATTGGGTAATTGGCGCGCAGTCCAGAGAACAGATAAATCAAATAAATAATTCTAGAAATCGATTTTTAATACAAAAATAATTCCAAAAACTTGTGTAATTCATATTTAATTCATTTTAACTCCAAATTGACCCATTCCCGTGGCATTAATTTTGTTTTAGTAGTGTCTATCATCTAGTAACTCTGTTTAGCCATGAAACTTAGATTGAAATTAATCACTTGAGTTATTCCACACCAGGCAGTAAATAACTTCAAAAATTCATAACTCAATAACTCTAACTCTGAATTTAGTGGTTCTTGTTCCTACGATCTTGTTACGACGCGTAAAAAATTATCATGCATTCTGGTCTGATGTTTGGTGTGATGTTAATTTCTGCTATACCATATTTATTTGTATTGTTGCGAGTAGACGAGTAAGCCACTGAGGATCCAGGTTTTCAGCAGGTGGAGACTGCTGAGCACGAGCTCGTTGAAGGCAAGTTGTGCCCTTGATCACTTCTTTTACACAATAATGTTCTTATTAATCATAATGATCTGCATAGGTTAATTTTGATGGGACCCAATAGGTTACCCTTGTTTGGCTATCTTTTATACCTTGTTTACCATTGAATTTTTGGGTAGTACCTGCTATTGCTTTTATGTGGTTTTGGGTATGGAGATACACATTATTCATGATCATATTTTTATTATCAGTTTGTTATTTACTATTTATGATAAGTTCATTATGTTAATTGGAACATGGAGAACCACCCGGGAAAACAGTGCTACCACAAGGGTGGTACGGAACGCCCTTGGCTGACTAATTAGAAAAACTTGTGGATGACTACCTTACCCGAAAGGGGCAAGGGAAGTAGGGGAGTGGTCCATGTAGGGAGGCCCTTGGGTTGATTTTGCTGCGATGGCGGTTAGGCGAGGGGTCCCTGTATTGGAGCTTCCTAAAAACTGTAGCGGGTTTTCTGAAGCTAGTGGAACTTTGTAGAGGCATCGTAGTGTTACCCTGCCTCGCTTCCTTGGTAGAAG
This sequence comes from Zea luxurians, assembly GCA_029449295.1. NCBI lineage: Eukaryota > Viridiplantae > Streptophyta > Magnoliopsida > Poales > Poaceae > Zea > Zea luxurians. Next base: position 19,794,085 of record JAOPSE010000006.1, on the reverse strand, counting down.
TCCATGGGTGTCGCGATCCCTTGGTAGATGGGAAACATGACTTGTGGGTAAAGATATGCAACCTCTGCAGAGTGTAAAATTGGTATATGAGTCGTGCTCACGGTCATGAGCGGCTCGGACACTCACATGATTAATTTATGGAATTAAATTAAATTTGTCATTTGCATCGCATTGTGGTTTATTATTAATTTGATCAATTTATAACTCTGGTTTGGTATTTACGTGCATTTAGTAATTGCTAATAAAATTTGACCAACTTATTAAAAGCAATGCTTAGCTTTAACCCATATTTATTGGTCAGCTTTACACTTCACATGAACTCCTACGACCTTTGGTGAGTTCATGCACATTATTCCCCACAACTTGTTGAGCTATGATCTTTTGTGAGCTCACTCTTGCGATATATAACCCCCACCCCCCACAGGTGACGAGCAGGTGGTCTAAGAGGAGTCGCCCTATAATGAGGAGTACGAGTTGATCTAGGTGGTGTCTTCCAGTCAGCTTGTGGGGCTAAGGAATAATACTTAGTTCGCTTTATTATTATCATTTATTTTTGTAAGACTTCTGTTATGTAATAATGACATTTATGATAGTTGTGACATTTATCTTTATACACTTTATCATTATATATGATGTTCTTCTTTGGCGCACATATGAGACGCACCCAGCTTTATCCCTTAAATCTGGGTGTGACAACAATGCAACCATAAGGGTGGAATGGGACACCCTTAGCTAAATAATTAGACTGAACTTAGGGGTGTAATTGGCTTTGTCGGAGGGTCGTCCATGGGGCTGGGGGCGTAGTGCTCGCTCTGCCAAGGGGGGTGCAGAGGTTCATTCAATTTGGTTTTGTTAGTCACCCACCTTGGTGAGGTGTACTGTGTTTGTACGACTAGCGAAACCTAACGAGCAACTATGCACTAGGGGAGTCTTTGTAAAGGCTACTATTGGGGGCATGCTTCGTCGCTGAAGGACCTCCAAGCAAAAACACCTTCGGCAAGTTGACACATAAGCAGACAGAGCACGAAGATACAAGACGAAGCCATGATCCAGGTAGCTTCGGCATAGTGGCATGCCTTGAGACGAAGGGCTGGACCGACTTAAAGAGGAAAACACTGATTAGTCCACGATAGTTTGTGTCATGTTTATAATTATTTATTGAGGGCATGAATGTAATTTTGACCGGGCTGCGTCCCGTGCTTATAAATAGACGAACAGTAATCCCATACTGTTCACGCTGGCTTGTATTCACTCACACATTGTATTTGGATTTTTGCCTCTCTCAAGCCGAAGGTATAAATGTAATTCAATATTGTTTATATTCATTCATGATGCTAAATAAAAGAGATATTTATAATATTATATGACTATTCATGATTATTCTCACATTTCATATGTTCCTGCTTTTATTATGATACATTGTGACGATGAAGGTAAGTCCTTCATGACCTTCGTCTGAAGACCATTATGCTCTAAGGGAGGTAATGGTTCGAAGGACGAAGGACTTTAATCATTAATGTTTTGTGTTGCCTTGTTCTTGATTCATAGCAGTTGAGAACAAGTCCCAAACATTGGCGCCCACCTCCGGTGGACTCACTTCCACAATTGAGCCGATGGCTTCGTTCAGCGATCAAGTTGTAGCATCTTTAGCTACGAAGCTAGTGCTCCCTATCATGGGTGGTTCTGGTTCAGAGCCAGCCAACAAGAAGCAAAAGAAGGAAGCGCAAAGAAGAGTGCAACATGTTGGGGTGCAAGAACCCTTCATCAAGTCCAAGTGGTCCCACATCCCAATCACCTTCTCCCAGGAGGATCTTCAACTAAATGATTATCCTCACAATGATGCTATGGTCATATCTTGTGTCATCAAGGGTTTTCTGGTCTATAATGTTCTGGTTGACACAGGCAGTGCAGCGGACATTATATTTGCAAAGGCCTTCAAGCAGATGCAAGAGCCAGAGGATAAGATTCACGATGCTACACACCCTCTTTGTGGCTTCGGAGGATGGCATATTGTGGCACTTGGCAAAATCACAATACTAGTCACCTTCGGCTATGTCCACAACACAAGAACTGAGCAAGTTGTTTTAGACATTATCGACATGGAATACCCATACAATGCAATCATTGGTCGAGGGACACTTAATGTCTTCGAAGCAATACTTCACCCAGCATACTTATGCATGAAGATACCTGTTGGGGACTTGTTCTCAAATGCTATGAATTAAGAACAAGGCAACACAAAATGTTATATGTTAATGCCCTTCGTCCTACGAAGCATTGTTTCCCTTAGGATATAATGATCTTTGGACGAAGGTCATGAAGGACATACCTTCATCATTGCAGTAAACATTAATGATAGGAGAAGCAAATGAAAAATGTAAAAAACAATGTGAACAATTATGTAACATTATTAATTCATTTTTTATCATATTATCGTGAGTGAATGAAAACAATATAAAATTACAAATTGTACCTTCGGCTCAACTGAAAGAGAAAGCACAAGAGTGACACCAGAACGAGTGCCAGTCAAAGTGAACAGTACGGGGGTACTGTTCATCTATTTATAGACACAGGACGTAGCCTGTGAGAAATTACACTCATGTCCTTTACATTTACTATTAACTTTAGGACAATTCATTGAGGTCCATATTGCCTTTTCCCCTTTAAGTCGGTTCCTTTTCCTGCTGTTATGCCAAAGCCCCCATGCGCTTGGCTTCGAAACTGCATTACCCTTCGTATCGTTCACACTTCTCACATTGTGTATGGTTTAGATCCGAGTCTGAAGATACCTGTTCATATACAGCACTTGGAAAACATTGTCAAATCATGTTTTTGAGGACCTTCGGAAGACGAAGGCCCCCAACAATAGCCCCTCGCAGTATTAATTTGTTTAAGATAATGAATTCAGACTGCAACCTGGACTGAAGGCCTTAAGCCGAAGGTCCGAAAAAACACCTTCCCGTTGCTAGAATAGAAATAGTCAATGACAGATGGGACCCCCCAATTTGGGACGTGTTGAGCGTATAAATAAGGACTCGCACCAGCCACATTTGGTACGCTGTCTGCGCCATTTGATTTGTTTTGTCAATTTCATAGCTCTTGCTCACTAACGCTAGCTAGTTTTTCAAGTTTTTTGAGCTTCGGTTAAAAAGACGCATTTTGGTCATTTCTGAAGGAGAAATGTCTGAAGACAAAAAGATTGCTGTTGAAACGAAGCTGACTGAAGAGACGAACCTTTTTGAAGAGAAGAAGAATATGGATCCTTATATTGCTGGTTTTATCGAATCGATGGCAAAGACAAACACAGAGAAGATTGTTAAATAGATGCTGGAAGGTTTGTCTGAAGATACTGGTGATAGTGATATTATGATGCGGAAAGCGGGGGCGAAGATTTTGAGGATCGGCCCTGGAGGCCAAGTCATACAATCTTTGGGAAATCAACAATTAAACAAAGTCATCTTGATAATATGAGAGGAAGGTACTTTGGGGACATGTCTATTGTTAGGGCTGGCGGAGACAACAAGGTCCCTGCTCCCGAGGAAAACGAAGTTGTAATTTATCGAAGCTTCTTCAAAGCTGGGCTTCGGTTTCCACTGAGCAGGTTTGTAGTTGAAGTGCTAAAAACCTACCAAATCTTCCTTCATCAGTTGACCCCCGAAGCCATTTTGAGGATGGGAATCTTTCGTCTGGGCAGTAAGAAGCCAAGGAATAGAACCAAGCGCGAAGTGCTTCTGCAGCATGCACAAACTTCTGTATGAGACAAAGGCCATGGGTAAAGAACAGTATCACAACAACTTTGGTTGTTATGGATTTGTCGCCCGCGCCAACGCTAGCCACCCAGTGCCAACATTTTGGAAGAGCTGGCCCGAATCTTGGATGGAAGAATGGTTTTATGTGAAGAACTGACTTGATGGCGAGGGAGGACATCAAAGAAGTTATTATGCGCCCCATATGGTCTCGCTTCGATCTTCGAAAACCGAAGGTTGAAATTGATGATATTGCGGAAGCATGCCAGAAGGCCTTCGACATTGTCTGCTTTTTCATTGGTACAAGAGATTTAATTCAAGAGCATATAGCATTTAGAGTGTGGCCGCTTGCGAATGCTGGGAAATGCCGAAAGAGATCATCAATGATCCTAGCGAAGGTGATTTGGTCCGGCTGAAATACACCTTCAGGTTTGGAGATAAATTTGATGAACCAAACGATGATTGGCTGAAGTGTATTGAAGTTACAAGTGATGAACTGCTTGGATCATATACCAAGGCAGAAGATAATGCATTATCCGTAGCCTTCGGAAGTCGAGAAAAAAAGAGATTGAATAGAGTTTTTGATGCTATTGGCTTCGTCTACCCCGACTACCGCTACCCACTGTGGGTACAGGGGAAAAAGAGAAAAGTTGAAGCAACGGCTGCCCTAGCCAAGCCTTGTGCCGGAGGCTGTAAGCAAAAAGTTGAAGGTGCTTACCCACCGGCCGCGTTACAATGATCCGGCCGTGGTTCCTGAGTTTGGCGCAGGGACATCTTCTGCTACCGAAGCAAAGCGCGCTGCCCCGACTGTGCAGAGTACTGAAGAGCCGATTTTAGCGTTGAAGACGTCTGCAGTCGGGCTAGCCGAAGCTAGAGATGACAAGGCTGAAGAGCTACAAGTGGAAAAGGTGAGAAGAACGCCAGAAATCTTGAGCCCACTGACAGAGACAGTTTTGTCAAAGATGCAAAAAATTCCTGCCGCCACTCCTAGGAGGAGGAGAATGGCCAGCGTATTAGACGCTGTTATAGAAACTACAAAGACTTTGAGCCATGCTCCTAAGAAAATTGTTGAAGCTTCGAAAGCTCAGATCAGAGCTGAAGCTGGGCCTTCAATGCCCACCAAGACAGAGCCTACCGTATCTGAGAACAAAACAGCAGGGCAGAATGTATCAGAAAAAACCAAAACTCCTACTCCCGAAGCTCCGATCGAAGATGTTGACTACATTATTCGGCATGCTGTAGGGAAAAAATTGTCTGAAGAGGAATTTTTTCAAGCCAAACACTATGCCCGGGAACTAAAGTACCCGAAGGGGGCCTTAGTGTTTAATGGTACAAACGAAGATGATTTCTTGTACTGTCTCCCAGACAATAAAGAATTATCTATGTGTCGGGAGATGGCCAGAAGTATGGGCTTCTAGAAGCTCGAAGCTGGCCTTTGTGCCATGACGAAAGCTGATCTCGCAGATAGTCTTGCATACAACAGTCTGAAGGTTCAGAAATTATGAATTTTGAAACTTATGAACTCTAGAATGAAGTCTTTTACTTTGGTGTTAATCTTTTTTTTCTTGCAGGGCCTAATACTTAGCAACACCCTAAGAGCGCAAAAGAATGCTGAAGACGAGAGCTGCATTATAGCTCTCAACAACCTTCGAACAGAGGTTATCAGGCTGAGAAACGAAGCCTCAGAAAAAGACAAATTTCTACTTTCATTGGTGGATAAAGTAAAAGAAGATGAAGCAAATTTTAAGGCTCAAGTTGAAATTCAAAAGAATGAGATCGAAGACCTTCGGAAACAACTGGCCGAAGCCAAAGAAAAATGCGCTATCGCAGAAGCTGACCGAGAGGCCAACGAATATTGGAAAAACTAATTTGAAAAAACAGTTGAAGAACTTCGCACATCCAAAGAAAGATGTTTTGAAAAATCTTTAGGGTGCGTGGAGAAGATAAAGGCTAGCTTCGCCAACGTGGGCGCATATTCAATCGAAGATAACTTCATACGAGGCGATCCTAAGGGTGTTATCGAGTGGATAAGCCGAGAGGCCAAAGCTTTTGAAGAAATCCTGAGTGATCGTAGGGATGTTTGCGTGTTCTCCGGTGCAAGAGGAATTTCAGCTATCCTGGAGAAGGCAGGTTGCGACCATGTCAAAACTCTGGCCCAGGCCGAAGCTGCCTTGTCTGTGGATGACACAAAAGATCCCTCAGCTGAAGCAAGCTTAGTGGGCGAAAAATTTTACACTGACATCTGGGCAAATGGTGGTCGAGAAATAGCTCACGAAATTATGAAGAAGAGCGAGAAAGACATCCATGAAGCCCGAGTACAAGCTAAGCAAGCTGAAGAAGCTGCAGAGCGCGAGAGGCGCATAGGTATTGTTTCGCGGCATCTAGCTTCGGCATTTGTTTCCATGACTTCGAACTAATTAATTTTTTTCTTCTGTAGCTAAACTATCTCCTCCATAGGAACCGTTTGACCCCCTGGCTGACCCGGAAACGAAGGAAGCAATAGGTATCATCAATGTGGCCGAATCTATTGTTGACGAAGTTGTTAACAAATTGTTAAATGAAGTTGCGGAGAAGGTCCTGAAAGAGGACTAGTACTTGTTGTAAAAATATTTTTAGATGATCAATGTAACTTTTGTGTATCAAGACTGTAATATTCGATATGCACATTTATGAATCTAATATGTAAATTATTTTGTAATTCAATTCTTTGCGATGCATGAAACTTTATATACATACCATTTTTGAGCCTTCGACGAAAAAACACCTATCCTTTTTTCATGCTTCGTAAAGAAGAAAACCCGTGCTTCATGAAAATATCCATGCTTCGTAAAAACATCCCAGCTTCGTAAACAAAGGATCCCTTCTTTTGCATTAGAGCTAACGAAGCTGTATTTCTCAACTTACCTTGTGCCTTAGCATGTTTTCATTTTTTATAAAGTAGTCTCCGAAGATCGACTTCGTATTCAATTGGTGTCATCGGTGCAATATGATGTATGATGTGATGTTATGCGAGATGATGTGATGATATGATGCAAGGATGATGCAAATGCCGAAGATACGTACCCACACACCTACTGGAACACACTATCTCCGCGTCCCCTTGGGAACGATCGGAATCTTTTTGCCGTTTATTTTTCGGCTTCACCATTTATTTTTCGGTGTAAGTTCTGCATCCCCTTAGGAACGTGTTTTGAACTTCTTCACCTTCTATTTCGGCGATATTTTTCGCGTTGACTTTTCGTGCTTCGCCTTATATTTCGGCGGTATTGTTCGCGTTGATTTTTCGCGCTTCGCCTTATATTTCGGCAGTATTTGGCTCTGCATTTCCTTGGGAACGACTTTTGAGTAAAAAACTTACGCTGCGCTCTATTGTGAGCGACTTTTTTTTGTAGCTTCGACAAGACTTAGACTGTGCTCCCTTAGGAACGTCTTTTTTTGTATCTTCGGTGAGACTTAGACTGTGCTCCCTTAGGAACATCTTTTTTGTAGCTTCGACTATTTTTGAGCTTCGTAAACCTGTGAAAATGCTATATTTCATTGTGATATAAGCGAAACTATTACAAAAAACTAAGTTTACATTGATTGTTTCTTAAAAAACAAAATGCCAAATAACCATAAAAGCATTTTTGGAGTAGGATATCGATCAATAAATGTGCTTGGATTCTAGCACAGTACTGTTGACTGTGCGAGCTTCGGATTCCTCCCTAAAATCCTGTTGCTGTTGAGAGTGCTGGTGTCCTTCTAGCTGCTGGCTCCGGGAATGAATCGGTTGTAGTAGTGGTGGAGGTGGGAGTTGTGGCCAAGAAGCCTGTGAATGGCTAGCCGAAGCAACGGAAGCTGCAGGATGATTGCCCACATACTCTGGTATGTATGGAGAATGTCACGAAGTAGTGTGCAAGACCTGCTTCGGCTGATTCTACCGAGCTTCGGCTTCTGCTATCTCCTTTTGCTTCTGAATAGTGATTTGTCACATTCTTGTAGTATGGCTCTTGTCCTTGCCATAGAATAAGCAGTAGATCTTTCTAGGCTCATCCCCAAATCTTCCCCCGAAGCCCCTAGCGCCTCTGCCTCTTGGGGCTGGTGGCCTGAAAGAGCTTTGCTGTTACCCCGAAGATTGTGAGGTGTATTGTGGCCTCTGAGGCTGACTCCCTTTGTCATCATTCTGAGTGGAATTGTGGATTGACCTGACATGCCTCGGATGGATTCTTCCTCCAAAGCCCCTGGTCATTTCCGAGAATCTGTAAGCTTCCTCTCTTCTCTGGCGAAAGTCGTTGTCAGCCCGGATGTACTCATCCATTTTCTAGAGCAGCTTCTCCAGAGTTTGTGGGGGCTTCTTGGCGAAGTACTGGGCTGTAGGTCCAGGCCGAAGGCCCTTAATTATGGCCTCAATGACAATTTCATTGGGCACCATCGGCGCTTGCGCCCTCAATCGCAAGAACCTTCGGACATACGCCTGGAGGTATTCCTCATGGTCTTGCGTGCATTGGAACAGGGCCTAAGCTGTGACTCGCTTCGTCTGAAAACCTTGGAAACTGGTCACCAGCATGTCTTTAAGCTTGTGCCACGATGTGATAGTCCCTGGCCGAAGAGAAGAATACCATATTTGAGCTACATTCCGGACTGCCATGATGAAGGACTTCGCCATGACTGCAGTATTGCCCCCATACGAAGATATAGTTGCTTCATAGCTCATCAGAAACTGCTTTGGGTCTGAATGCCCATCATACATGGGAAGCTGAGGTGGCTTGTATGATAGGGGCCATGGGGTAGCCTACAGTTCTGCTACCAAGGGAGAAGCGTCATCAAAAGTAAAGGTTTCATGATTAAAATCATCATACCACCCATCTTCGTTGAATAAGCCTTCTTGACGAAGTTCCCTATGTTGGGGCCTTCGATCTTGTTCATCTTGAACAAGATGGCACACTTCTTCAGTAGCTTCGTCGATCTTCCTTTGAAGATCAGCCAGCCATGCCATCTTCTCTTTCTTCCTTTGTACTCGTTGATGAATGATTTCCATGTCCCTGATTTCTTGGTCCAATTCCTCCTCCTGGAGTGTTGGACGGTGGCCTTCCTCATCTGGCTTCGAGCTCCTCGGAGAGAAAGAGTTTCCTGGTTTGGGTCCAGTGGCTGCAGTGCAACAGCCCTTGTCGCTGAAGCTTTCTTTGGCGGCATGACGAAGGTCAGTGCTTACCGAAGGTGGTCGAAAGAGTTCACCGGAGGTGGGCGCCAATGTTGGGGACTTGTTCTCAAATGCTATGAATTAAGAACAAGGCAACACAAAATGTTATATGTTAATGCCCTTCGTCCTACGAAGCATTGTTTCCCTTAGAATATAATGATCTTTGGACGAAGGTCATGAAGGACATACCTTCATCATTGCAGTAAACATTAATGAAAGGAGAAGCAAATGAAAAACGTAAAAAACAACATGAACAATTATGTAACATTATTAATTCATTTTTATCATATTATCATGAGTGAATGAAAACAATATAAAATTACAAATTGTACCTTCAGCTCAACAGAAAGAGAAAGCACAAGAGTGACACCAGAACGAGTACCAGTCAACGTGAACAGTACGGGGGTATTGTTCATCTATTTATAGATACATGACGCAGCCTGTGAGAAATTACACTCATGCCCTTTACATTTACTATTGACTTTAGGACAATTCATTGAGGTCCATATTGCCTTTTCCCCTTTAAGTCGGTTCCTTTTCCTGCTGTTATGTCGAAGCCCCCATGCACGTGGCTTCGGAACTGCATTACCCTTCGTATCGTTCACGCTTCTCACATTATGTATGGTTTAGATCCGAGTCCGAAGATACCTGTTCATATACAGCACTTGGAAAACATTGTCAAATCATGTTTTTGAGGACCTTCGGAAGACGAAGGCCCCCAACAATACCTTCGGAACAAGGGCCCATTGCTGTCCATGGAAATCAAGAAGCTGCTAGAAGGGCTGAAGGGAATTCGACAGATTCAAAGGAAATCCACAACATAGATGAAGCCGAAGATTGCCAGCAAAATAAGCACAAAAGAGAGAAGGCTGCTTCGGCAGATCAGCCAAAGCCTATGCTCTTATGTGAAGACATAGCAGAACAAAGGGTACTGCTAGGATCTCAGTTATCTGATGAGCAAGAGAAGACTTCGATAAGATTTCTATTCAACAACAAAGATGTCTTTGCTTGGTCAGCCAATGATCTCTGTGGTGTCAACAGAGATGTTATTGAACATTCGCTCAATGTAGATCAATCCTTCAGGCCAAGAAAACAAAAGCTTCAGAAGATATATGAAGACAAAGCTAAAGGTGCTCGAATTGAAGTGAAGAGACTTCTCAGTGCTGGTGTTATCAGAGAGGTGAAATACCCAGAATGGCTAGCCAACACTGTTATGGTAAAGAAGGCTAATGGTAAATGGTGAATGTGTATTGATTTCACAGATGTCAACAAGGCATGTCCAAAGGACGAGTTCCCGTTACCAAGAATAGACTCTCTTGTAGATGCAGCAGCTTCTTTAGAGCTCATGAGTCTACTGGATTGCTATTCAGGTTATCATCAAATTTGGATGAAGAAGGAAGATGAGCCGAGGACTAGCTTCATAACTCCTAGTGGCACCTATTGCTATCTTCGGATGCCTGAGGGGCTCAAGAATGCTGGAGGAAGCTTTAGCAGAATGACAGCCAAGGTCCTTCACTCCCAAATAGACAGGAATGTGCTGACTTATGTTGACGACATCATAGTGAAAAGCACGAAGCAAGAAAATCATATTGTTGATTTGCAAGAAACATTTGCCAATTTCAGGCAAGCTGGCCTAAAATTAAATCCAGAAAAGTGTGTCTTTAGAGTGAAGAAGGGCAAGTTTTTGGCTATCTGGTATCAACGAAGGGAATTGAAGCCAACCCGAACAAGATGGAAGCTATCCTTCGAATGGAGCCACCAAACTCGAAGAAAGGGGCTCAATGATTAGAAGGGAGACTGGCATCACTGAATAGATTTATATCAAGATCAGCAGAGAGGAACCTGCCATTCTTTGAAATTTTAAAGTCAGCCGAAGTTTTTCAATGGGGTCCGGCTCAGCAAAAGGCCTTTGAAGAGTTAAAGCATTATTTGATAGATCTAACAACTCTGACTCCACCTTCGCTAGGGGCTCCATTACTTCTGTATGTAGTAGCTTCTCATTCTGCAGTCAGCGTAGCGCTTGTACAAGAGAAGCAAGATGGTCAAGTCAAAAGACAAGACCCGGTATACTTTGTCTCCGAAGTTCTAAGTTTATCAAAGAAAAACTATACAGAACTAGAGAAGGTGTTGTATGCTGTTTTAATGGCCTCCAGGAAGCTTCGGCATTATTTTCAAGCATATCACATAATTGTTCCTTCATCACAGCCTTTGAAGGATATAATGAGGAACAGAGAAGCTACTGGAAGGAATGGAAAATGGGCTGTGGAGCTCAATGAATTCACTATTGACTATGTACATAGATCCTCAATCCAATCCCAGGCATTAGCAGATTTCATTGCTGATTGGACGCCAGGGGCTCAGGAAGAAGAAACAAGTAAAGACGTTGAAGCCTGGATAGTTTTCTGTGATGGTTCTTGGGGAACCTTTGGTGCAGGAGCCGTTGTTGTACTAGTAGCGCCCTCTAAAGTCAGAACATGCTATGCAGCAAGATTGGACTTTAGTTGTACAAATAACATTGTTGAATACGAAGCCCTCCTATTGGGGCTTTGGAAGCTAAAGGCTATGGGAATAAGAAGGGTGATCCTCAAAACTAACTCCCAAGTCATCTCTGGTCATGTGGATAAAAGCAACACGGCAAGGGACCCGAAGCTTGAAAAGTATTTGGACACAGTCCGAAGGTTGGAGGCCTCTTTCGAAGGTTTCTCTGTAAAAAATATTCCAAGAGGGGAAATGAGCATGCAGACCTACTGGCCAAATCAGCAGCATAGGGTCTCCCTCTGCCTTCGGAAGTGTTCTTTGAGACAATAAAGGCACCTTCGGTTGAACTTATGGAAAGAGCAGTTCTAACAATATCACATGTACATAGTGAAGACTGGAGGACTGAAATCATATCCTTCCTCCAAGGCAATTGTCTTTCAGATGATGAAGTTTACAATAAAAGAATGGAAGCAAGAACAAGACCATACGTCATAATAGAAGGGGAGCTAAACAAACATGGAGTTTGCTCCCCACTTCTCAAGTGTTTATCCAGAACCGAAGGTATAGAGTTAAAGAAAGAGATACATGCAAGTTTGTGTGGATCTCATATTGGGTCCAGGCCTTTGTTGGGAAATGTTTTTAGACAAGGGTTTTATTGGCCGAAGGCAGCTTTGGATGCAGCAGATCTGGTCCAGAAGTGCGAAAACTATCAAAAATGTGCAAGAAATCAGAAGCAACCCTCGTCGTTAACTCAGCTAATACAGCCAACCTGGCCATTGCAAAGATGGGGCCTAGATTTGTTGGGTCCACTCCCACCAACACAAGGCAATTTGAAGTATGTTGTAGTGGCAGTGGAATATTTTTCCAAGTGGATTGAGGCGAAGCCCTTGGCCACAATAACTTCAGCTACCATCCAAAAATTCTTCTGGTAGAATATTGTTTGTCGCTTTGGCACCCGAAGGCAATAACAATGGACAATGGTACACAATTTGAGGCCGACACATTCCAAGATTTTTGTGATCAAATTGGTACAAAGATCCACTTTGCATCTGTTAGGCATCTAGAATCAAATGGGCTGGTAGAAAGACCGAATGGCATTATAATGACAGGAATAATGAAGCTAATCTTCAACCAGCCCAAAGGAAAATGGCCAGATGAGCTGATTAAAGTGGTGTGGAGCCACAACACAACTACGTCGAGGTCAACTGGATTTACACCCTTCAAGCTCCTATTTGGTGACGAAGCAATAACTCCAGAAGAAGCAAAAGCAGGGTCAATAAGAACAATAGATTCGGTAGAAGACGAAGCTGACTATCAAATAACAAAAGACACCATAGAAGGGACCAGACTTCAGGCAATAGAGCATATCAACAAATATCAGGCCGAAACAAAAAAAATGGCGTGACAGAAAAGATCGGTTGAAAAATATCAACTTAGGGCATCTGGTGCTTCGAAGAGTCGTTAACCCAGACACAGTGGGCAACTTGCAATAGAAGTGGGAAGGTCCTTTTTTAGTGGTATCTTCGTTGAGGCCCGGTTCTTATAGATTGAGGGATATGGATGGCAATGACATACCCAGATCTTGGAATGCGGATGAGCTTCGGTGATACTATGTGTAATAGGTTGTAATCTTTTTTCATTTTTCCTATGGCACCCTTTTCCTTTTCAAGAGGGGAGAAAGGTTTTTGATGGTGCCATATTTTGTAATTTTTCATTCTTATTTAGCCCTACGAGGGCCAAATCCCCTAAAAGATGTAATATGTAAAATCTGAGCATGCACCATCGAGTGCAAAAAGGAAGACAGGGAGAAGTTCAAAAGACGTCCCCAAGGGGATGCAGAACATGACGAAGTTACAAAAGTCGTTCCTCAGGAGCGCAGTGTAAGTTTTCTGCTCAAAAGTCGTTCCAATGGGAATGCAGAGCCAAATACCGCCGAAATATAAGGCGTAGAAGTTCAAAAGTCATTCCTAAGGGGATGCCGAACTTATAACCGCCGAAATAGAAGGGGAAGAAGTTCAAAAGTCATTCCTAAGGGGATGCAGAACTTATACCACCGAAATAGAAGGTGAAGAAGCTCAAAAGTCATACCACCGAAATACAGTGCTTCGATGAGCATAAAGAAGCAAGAATATGCTTCGTTGTGTACGAAAAGAAGGGAAGGTGTTTTTCGCCTTTGGCTCAAAGAAACTAGTATATCAGTCGAGCTCACAGTTAAGAGCGGCCTTGGGATCCTCTTTGATTATAAGAACTTTGGATACTTTTATGATGATGTTTAATGATGATGGTTATAATTATGATCTCTGGTATTTCCTCTTGGAGGTAGTACATTTGGGTAATAACTGGGTTTATTACTAAAACTTGGCTCTATTAATAGTAATAAATATTTGACCAACTAAAAGCAATTGTTTAACCTTAACTCCACATACAGCTAGTCCACTATAGCCAAACGGGCATTTGTTGAGTACGTTGATGTGTACTCACCCTTTCTTTCAAAACCACCCCACCCCAGGTTTTCCTCACTGGATTCAGTGCTCAGGAGGAGATGCTGGCAACATGGAGGACTTTGAGGAGTTTCAGGACTACGACGAGTTCTAGTTATCTTAGTGGCAAACCCCTAGTCAGCTGTCTGTGAAGGCCTTATCTACTATGTTTCGTATTCCACACTTTGATTATGTTAAATGACTATGTTATAGACACTAGTGGATGTCTTGGACATCTTGATGTAATAAAGTACCTTTTCCGTTATTTACTTTGAGCAATATGTGATGATGTCCAATTATGTAATTATTGTGTACGTGAGTTTCTGATCTGGGCACGTACATGGTTCGCATTCGATTTGCCTTCCAAAAACGGGTGTGACATCGGGTCGATCTGTCTGTGCTAGCTTTTCGTGCAAGGGATTCATATATTGCCCCCTCTTGGCCGATTGCGTAGCGGGTTCACTCATGCTAGTGGAACTTTAGGAAGGCCTCATAGTGCTACCCTGCCTCACCTCCGTGGTAGAGGTGTATTTGGTCCGTAGAACCCTGTGGTAGAAGGGTAACACATCTTGTGAGTAAATATGTGTCGTGCTCACAGTCATGAGTGACTCGAACTCTCACATGAGTACCTTATGAAATTAAACTTAATCTGTCATTTGCATTGCATTGTGGAATGTATATCAATTGTGATTAATTATTTAATTGGGTTGGTATCTACTTACATTTAGTAAGTGCTAATAAAATTTTGACCAACTTATTAAAAGCAATGCTCAGCCTTAACCACATTCTACTTGGTAAGCCTTATACTCTACATGAGCCCCCACCATAAGTGAGCTTATGCACATTATTCCACACAACTTGCTGAGTGATGAACATAAGTGAGCTCACCCTTTTTCTACTCACACCAGGTCAAGAACAGGTACCGCCAAGATGCGGAACATGAAGCATGCTACAGTGAGTTTGCAGAGGTCTAGACCATCGTCTTCTATTCAACTATGGTTACGGAGGATCATTGTCGTCATATGATGTATTTATTTGGTTATTTTGTATAGAATATTTATTATATAATAAAAATGTGACATTAATTTCCGTACCATGTGTTATTATATGTGTGAGACTTGATTCTTGTACACATTTGAGAGTTTTCTTTTAAATCCAGGTGTGACATGTATTTTAGGTTAACTTGGATCATGGTGCTACGCTTTCGAGAAGCAGCTGGCAGCCGACCCGAACGTGTTTCACTTAAAATCGTGCATGTGTGAACTTTCCTCCCCTGATGTTTGCTTAGCACCTTTACTATGTGCTGGTAGAAAAAAATGTATATATCAACTGCCTCTGTTAAATCATTTTGCCTAGATCGCAAGGCTACAAACTATGTTCAACGTATCTACGTGATCAAAGTCTTTTGGCAACCTAGAAATGCATTTGTTCTACAGCTTACTTATGGGAACCCACTGGCTTCTTTATTAGATGTTAACCTCTATTGCGTGGCTCCACTTATTACTTTTTACTAGGAACGTGCTCGTGCGATGCCACGGAACATAAATTGCGACCCTCCAATAGACTTAGGGCCCTGGCGACGGGCGGCGTGAGTATAATATTGACGGCAAAATATGTGATTATTAAACATAGATACAGAACGATATAAATATGTCTACCCAAATAGATTGAAATGGAATCACACAAATAATTTCTAAAGAGTAAATATATAATGCTTAATCATAAGTAAATATGTTGACACCTTGTACACTAATCTAATCTTTTTTAACAATATTGTTAACTCTCTATTGTATATTTGAGCTAACAAATGGATATGTGATTATCCAAAAGAGCAATATTACATGCTGAAGGTGTGATGGTGGAGATGGCTCAGACTTTAGGTCCAGCAGTTTCAAGCCTAAATAATCAACAAGAGATAATTCAGTGCTACAACGGAATCACAATGAATGATTTTAAAATCTATGTCAGTATAATTATTCACAACAGTTCTTTATCCTTAAAATGGAAAGGGAAAGTAACATGTGTTATGCTATTAATCAAAATTAAGCTACCTCTAGAACTTTGTAGTAGTCCTGCGCACGTTTCTTACTATGACAAAAGGGCCAAATTCCAAAGTCACATTTCTCACTATAAACAGAATGACAAAAAAGGCTAAAGTAATGTTTCTCACTATGAACAAGCAACATAAAAGATAATAGCAGACCTCGTATGCACAGTCGATGGTGAGGTCGATGCGCGAGTGGTCATCGAGAGTGGAGAGTGAAGTAGCTCGACAAGCGACAACACAGACTTGAGTGAGCAGGTTGGCGTTGGCGGCCGCGGTCGTACCGCCTGGTTCCCACCAAATTCCTACCCATGCATCTCCGTCTTTGCTTTAGTCGAGTCCTCGACATCTGCATGTTCCAAAAACACCAGCAGTGTGGAAAAATCACAAAAATCAGATAAATAGTCTACCAACATTACCCAAATGCTGCTGTTAGAATATAATATCAAAGGAGAATGAAAACTCACCTTTCCAAATGGAATATCCCTTCGAATTACCAGTTTCTCCATCCCATTTTTTCATATATATTTGTACTAAAGTTTTTTTCATATATATTTAACTAAAGGTTCTGTAGGTTTTTATTTGATGGTCTAGTAACCTGTAACTTTTAATCAGTCTGCAAATTCTACGTATATACAAATTGGTACAAGTAAAAACATTAACAGCTACAAAATTTTCTATCATTCTCTGTAAATCTAATCCCTATCACGTACATATGGTATACTGGGACAATCATAATCACATGACCTTCAGCAACTCAGATAGAGGACCATTTGCAACCATGTGGAAAAGAACTTGTAAGGCATCATCTGCAATTAAACTTGGTGCAGCAGTTTGACGGCTCGATAGTGCTTTCATTATATGTATTACACTTCCCTCATCTCCATATAACACAAAAAAGAATAAAAATCAAAACCCAAGTTGACATGGAGAAAATGAAGGGAACAAATAGTCACTATATAACATATATATGAATACAAAGGGAAAATATGTAATAATACAGATAAAGCAACAAGCATATGTTAAATAATTTACGATTTTGTGTATGTCAACAGTACAACCTTGCAGATAAGGCCTTGCTAAAAATAGAAGATTGAGGTAAGATTACCTCAAGGCTCAAGCTATCGTGATTGCATTGGATCCAAAATTTTGTTTTTCCCAAAATCATATGAAGCTCTTATATTTAACATATAGACGAGCGGCGTGATGATCGAGACAATATAAAAAGGAGATGGTGTGACAGTACATTGTTGTTTTTTTGTGGCGGCGACGAACGAATCACTCCATCTACCCCATGTCTACAGTCTATGACACCATTTTAAGAAAATAACCTGATTGCATAACATGTGTTCCAGAATGCTACATGTGCTATTATCATGTCATACCTTTGAAGTCTGGAATCATTAGAACCAAGAGCATCCTTCAATCCAGCATAGCCATTTCCCAAGCAAAATGCACAAACTCCAGGCTGGTTATGATGTATTATAGCTGGAAAATAATTGTACGAAGTTTTGTTAGCATGACCAACAGAAAATACTCTGAAAATTAACTGCATAGTTCAAGCAAAGAATTATACCCCACATGAGACTGAGTGATACTTACAAGAACGGGCTCCTAACGCTTTTATGCGCGCATTTGTACTTGGACCTGATTTGAAGTTTGTCGACAGTGCCTTAAGTACATTGGATTCCATGACAAGTTGCTAATTCTTGGGATTATTATGCACGACTCTACTAACAACTTCCGCTGCCTTTGTTCAGATGCCAGATTTGAATTTTCAAGTAACCAAGCAGGGGATCTAGCCCCACCATATCTGAATGGAACAAGTAATTTTTACTCCAGAGACAACACCTAGAACATGAGGGTGATAAATATCAATGTTCATAAAATCAAATTCCAAGGAGGAAACAACCAACTAACACTGGAAAATTCGTTTATCGGCAAGTGACATCACATAAACACCAATATAATAAGTTGCACATACTTACAACCTCTAGGAATGATCCAAGCCTCCCAAGTAGCGATTGGATGGAGCCTCCAAGAACAAATTCCAGTAGAATAACATATATATCCTAGTGTGACATAAATGTTATAAGAACAGCGAAGCAAATCAAACACCACAAAAAATCTGAGAACCGGTAAGCAATACCGATTATTGGACGACGACAAGAGTAACTGTGGGAAATAAAGAAGGGGGAAGTCACCTTGCTGCTGGTGAAGAGGAGATCCTCGCTGCGGTCGTTCCTCTATGAGAAGACCTAGACACCGTATAGGCTCACTTTCCCCTGACACAATGAACAAGCAGAATCAAGAAATAAGAGTTCGACGACGAGTGCTGAAGGTGATGACTCCTTTGAACGACAGTGTTAGAGATCCGGCTGCTGTAGGTGGCACGATGCCACGACCAAGAGCTGCTACTGTAGCCGCCAATGCTACTATAATGGACGAGCTCCAACATGGATTTCCTGTAGCGCCCAGCTCCAGCCATCTTCGGCTTCAATTTCTTGTAGCTTGAGTTGGGCTGCAGAACAATGTATGCATCACGTAGCTCAATTTCTTGTGTACGGTTAGCACAGAACAATGTATGCATCATTATGTTCGGTTTGACCAGAATCACGTGATACATATGCGATTCTCTTGGCCAAAACCTGAAAACGAGTACTTATGGGAGAACTTATTCACAGTTTTTGTCTCAATATCAGGCTTAGTTCCACACTCCAGCGTTTTCATTGCTGATTGGCAATGTGCAGGTAAACACCGTGAACACATTCCTTTTCCATGTAATGAGTGCTTGTTGTTTATTCCATGGATAATCAATGAACACATTGATCCCTGCATAATTAGTGAATACTACTGAGAATTTGTTGTTTATTCGCCTGGCTTTCTTCTTCAAAGTATCTGCAACTTGAGAATACTGATGGTTATGGCCCAAATAAATGCAAGTCCATTTTTGAAACACATGTTCCCTGAACTCAGCTTCAGATAAACAATCTGCATAAATGCAGCTTCAGATAAGTAGTATGCATCCATGCAGTTTTAGATAAACAGTCTGCATCAATACATATCATTTGTATGTGATGTATATGCACCATTTCTTTTGTATGCAGGGTAGTGCTCAAACAAATGGTAGTTTTGATACACCATCAGATAAAACAAATGTGATAGCTGTAGTGTGCAGTCAGAGCAACTCCAAGAGAAGAGGTAAAACAACACCAAAACGTTATTAAGGGAAAAAAGACCGATATATCGTCTCCAACAGAACCCCAATCTTTCCCCAATTTTTTTGCCCCTCCCGCATATTTGCGTGAACCTAGAATCCCCCAATCCATCTGCTTCCTGTGTCGATTTCCACCTTCGCGTGCCATTTTCGTCGTGGAGGCGTCGCCACTGTTCCAAGTTGCGGCCGGAGATCCATCCTCGACGGAGTGCATCCGGCAAGGGGACCTGCTATCAATCTGTAGGCAGCAGCTCGACTGTTCCAAGTTACGGCCGGAGTTCCATCCTCGACGGAGTGCATCTGGCAAGGGGACCTGTTGTCAATCTGTAGGCAGCAGCTCGCCGTGACAACCAAAGGGTGCGAGAGATGGCGTATAGCGGTCGATGTTTTCCCCAGTGGCACATGGCCGGGGATGGAGACAACTATGCCGACGACGCAATCTACGAGGTCGAGGAGCTTTATTGCTTTAGTTCTCCCAGTGTTGCTTTATTTCTTTAGTTCTCCCAGTGTTGCAGGTTAAAATGAAAGCTTATTTTAGTTTATTAGTTAGTGTTCAATGTGAATTTTCGTGGGTGCAGATATATATGTTCTGTGAAATTTTTGTTTTATGTTATACTAAATATAGTGCTCTCTAGTATATGTAAAGGCTAAAATTCATCAATATTTATATGAACTGGTTTATTAGTTAGTGTTCAATGTGAATTTTCGTGGGTGCAGATATATATGTTCTGTGAAATTTTTGTTTTATGTTATACTAAATATAGTGCTCTCTAGTATATGTAAAGGCTAAAATTCATCAATATTTATATGAACTGATGCTCAGAATCAGAGGAAAGCCGTCAAAACAGGCAATATTCAGAAGTCATAGAGCTTTTTGAGTTCCAATCAAAATTTGCTTGCATTCTATTTAGAATTCAGAGAACAAGACTCAAAAGATGCCCCATCAAACTAATGCCGACTTTATATTCAGAAGAAAAGAATGATTAGTCAATTCATTGCAGCCTTAGAGAAACTATTTCATTGTGTCCTTTTACTGAACTGATTGCTCAAATAGTAAAATTGGATAGCACTATGAGCACTTTCATGAGTCACCCTGTTCTATTACTTAATGCGCTGGGAACAGGGGAGGGGTTGTGTGCTACACATGTTAATATTATTAAAACATTTCAGTTCAAGTATCCAAACATAGTGAACACGGTGAATTGTTGATTTTTAGTTCAGGTATCCAAACATTTTAGTGATTGTGGGTGAATTGTTGATTTAAGTTCAGGTATCCAAACATTTTAGTGGCTGAGTGAATTATTGAATTTATGAGCATGATGATCATCTATTCGCAAAGTTATTCCAATGATGACAGAAACTTTTTTGCCACAGAAACGAGCTAATATAGGGAATGTGCGTGAACATATACAGGTTTCCAAACATATGAGACAACACTGCCGTAATTTTCAAACAAGGGCCGATGCAAACAAAAAGGCTGAAACAACACATGTGCTTCTTTTGAGTTGACCCAGATTTGGTTTTAGTGTTTTGATTGGAGAACTGTTGGAGCAAACAGCAGTCATACACCCCTAACAAGTTTGAGTCTGCCCCCAATAACCAGATTTTGGGGAAAAGTTTTTAGCATTCTTTTGGAGTTGCTCTCAGGCCTTGGGTAATTGGAACAACATGATCAGACAACAACAAGAATGGTTGTTTCAGACAACAACAAGAATGCAGTTTCATACAACAAGCATGATCAGTCAACATATTAACCAACATCACCAGCACATATCACAGTAGGGTGGGAATACAAATAGCTCAATTTAGGGTTCAGGTGCTTAATTTTGCACATTAGGGTGGGAATAGAGAGGGCCCAAATACTCACGATTTGCTCAGTCTCCTGCCCAGCCCTCTTTGAGCCAATCTCTGCTTCGGCTGCTCCCCATTCCATACCTCATCACATCGCATCCCTCCTCCATGGCGGCGCTTAACCTCAGCCATAAGCATGCTGCTAAGAGCAAATCACGAGAAGGGGTGAAAACTAACAGGATGTTACCTGGAGCAGGAGGTACGTATGAGATTAGTGGCGCATCCCCTTGGCTTTGGCGCCACTACCATTCCTGCCCTTGGCGTCCCTGCCAAAGAGACTGCAGAAGCCGAAGACAGCAACGCACGATGACGACGGGTCGAGCGAGGATGACACACGCCCAAAATGGCTACCGATGGAGAAATCAACTTCAACTGGGAGGAGTGAGGGGTACCGATGGCGGGATTGGTGGGTGCCGGGGGCTGCGATACAGATCTGAGCGTGATGAGGCGGAGCGCCATCTCGGCTACCGGGTGCAGGTTGCGGGGAGCTGGGGGCCAAGGAGGATCGCGAGGAGACGAGGAGACGAAAGGCGCAGGATACGATAACCGTGCGGCTCCACCGTCATCGACAGGTTTTACCCGTTGACCATGCTCACATCGTAGAAGTCCAGGCCTTCGTGTCCGTCGAAGGTGAACTCAGCCAGGGTCGCCAGCTTCGCAGCCTTCGTGTCATGCAGCCGCGCCGGCTGCGTGGAGCAGCCCATGCGAGAAGAGGAATGAGGTGAGGGAGGCCATCGCAGGCGGTGGAGGCGGATATTGGTGGGGGCTAGGGTTACGAAGAAGGGAAGGGATCCAACAGCTCGCGGTCGGCAGAGGCGACATCTCAGCAGGGGTGCGGGAGCGGACGCGCATGGCCAGGGGCGGATGCGCGCATGGCGGCGTGCGGTAGCGGGAGCTGCACGCATGGCCGGGGACGGTTGCGCGCATGGCGGCGGGTTCGGGTCCGGGAGCAGGTTTGGGAGCGAGGCAATCGGAAGGCTGAGACAGAGGCGGGGTTGATCCGGTATTTGGATGGTCGAGATGGGGGCGGGGACATGGTTGTGCCTAGTCAAAACACTATTGCCTTAATGATTAGTAGAGATAGAGATTTAGAGTTAAATTTTCATTTTAAATCCAGCTGGAGATGCTTTTCTATACTTGTACTAACTAAAGGTTATCATTGTACCTTAAATTTATCTGAAATTGTTGTTTCCACCTTCAAATATCGGTGACATTGTGACTCACATACGAACAGCGCCTGATAGGGCGCTCTTTATTCTATTTAGAAAAAAGAGGCTAGGCTTTCACGGCATGTGAGCAAGGAACCCGTGTCCCCACAGTTCCCAAGTCCATACCTGACGCTTGCATATTGGAAAAACTGGAGATTGGGACATATCTGCTCTACTCGCAGTATTAGTCGTGTCTGCAGCTAACTCCTCAAATTGTACAGCCACCACCCCAGGCCTGAATCAGATTTCTGCACAGAGTAGAATACTGGAGCCATAACGTGGGAGGGACTACGCTTCCAGTATGTGGCACTTCTGAGCAATCAAAAGAGGAGGGATTAATGTGAGAAATAAATCATCCATTAAGATCAGAGATAGAAGCCAAGACAAAACAGTCCACACTGGAATTAGACAAATCCCAATTCTTCTGTGTAGTATGCTTGACTATAGGCAGATTATCAACATTGTTACCAAACACGTCATCCATAATAGCATCTTCGGCTGTAGCATCACGATTACTCTGGGAATCATCGAAAGGAGGACAAAAATCGGTCTAGATTCGGTCCTTGCACACCTTATCAACTTTGAAGAAAATTTCATACAAGCCATCATCCACCACTATGTCGACTGATTCCGGAATGTTATTGACGTTAATTACGCCTACCGAAAGTCTAACAACACCCATTTTTTCATATATCTTAGGTCCACCTTTTGAGTGGAGCCAATGATGGTATCCACAAGCGAGAAAGATGAAACGAATGTATCTCAAAAGGCACCCTGTACACATTAACCCAAGCCTTCTGCAAATGTTGAATAGGCTCGATCTTCTGGTATAATTCTTGAATAAACATTATGCCTTCACCATCCATCGTATGAACATATTTTATGGCTACCATCCGTTGTAGTTTGACTTTGGATGAAAAAGGAACCACAAAATTGAACGACCGATAGAGATGTCCAAAAGGGTCGACTGGCCCGGCCCGGTCTGGACCCGTTGAAGCATGGCCCGCTTAAGCACGACACGATTAGGTCCAATTAATTATTCGAACTGGGTCAGGCTGTCCGACGGACTCAACTCGCCTAACGAGCACGGCATGGGATGGGCCCAACCGGACCAGGCCGGCTAGTAAGCCCGACGGGAAAATGAACATAGTGCCGGTCCGAGCCCGTCAACGCATAAAGCAAGCTTAAAATTAGATCACCATAAAAAATGAACGCACTTATAAATCATAATTAAAGGATATAACTAAATACAATAACATATATTACAAACTAGTCGGTTGCCCGTGCGTTGCGACGGCTTGCAACAATACCCACGTAAATTATCCATCAAAAAATCTCAATATTTTTTATTGATCATCTCCGCTTTCCGTATAATATTTTTTGATTTGGCTAATTGATGTTATTTTTTACTCCATCCAAATGTGTCTTAGTAACAACACGTTCAATGAAGTGAGCGATTAGAAGAGAGTTCACAATAACTGACTGAACGAACAGAGATTATAAAATGACATAATTTCACCATACAAAGACAAAATAAGAGAAAGTTTGTGAGCTCAAATTTCTAAAATAAGTCACATAAACTCAAACTTATAAAAAAGATACATCAAAATATAGAGTGGTTGCTAAAGTCAGGCATCAATAAAAACTGGATGTGCTCTTTATAAATATGCTACTTCGTAGCATTTACTAACATTCAAAATCAACGAATAACCTTTCATTTTACTGTTAGTGTGACAAATCATTGTTGCTCCATCCAATTCAGCAACCTCAAACACCATGAAGTTCATTGCGCCAATATGGTCTCAGAAATGACCTAATGTTTGCAAGAGCCAAGAACGTCGTGCCGTGCTTGGGCTGTAGTCTCGGCCCATAGTGCTGGCCCGACACGATTATATATTTTTATTTTATAAAAAACGTATATACATTTATACAATTTATATTCAATATTAAAAATATCTGAGTATGATGTTATATTGATTAGATAACTTCACACAGTGTCTCCCGCCCTTCTTCCATCAGGGCATAGGTTCGAACCCCATCTCCAGCCGGCCCGGCACAGTCAGCAGGTCGACATGACGTGCCTAGGCCAGAGCTGTGGTGGAGTCCATTGCGCCAATGTGGTCTCAGAAACGACCTAATGCTTACAAGAGCCAAGAACGTCGTGCCGTGCTTGGGCTGTAGCTTCGGCCCGTAGTGCTGGCCCGACACGATTATATTTTTTATTTTATAAAAACGTATATACATATATACAATTTATATTCAATATTAAAAACATCTAAGTATGATATTCTATTGGTTAGATAACTTCACATAGTGTCTCCCGTGCTTTTTCCATCAGGGCATAGGTACGAACTCCACCTCCTGCACTGTTTTTAACATTTTACGTTGATTTAATCAAATGGGACGATAGGCTAACGGGCCAGCCCAGCACAGTCAGCAGGTCGGCATGACGTGCCTAGGCTAGAGCTATGACCCGTGGGCGTTAGGCCCGTGCCAGCCCGCCGTTTGGTCATCTATATGCAGGTTAATTTGAAATAGCTATGAGGGGTTATTTGTAAAAAGATGATGCGGGACGACCGTTGAAACTGGTGCTTTAAGTATAGTACAGATAATACACATTTCACAAATAAATGATAGACTTTAAATAAAAAATAGAGCTATTAGAAATGGGCCATGCTCGGGCTAGCCCGGCAGGCCAAAAACTCAGAACGAGCCCGGCACGCCAGGCCTAAATAGTGGGCTACGAGCCGGGCTCATGGGCCTCATGCTTATTGGCCGTCTATAACGAACGATGAGGCGACCAGAGGGGATGAATGGGGGCCACACAAATTTCTCTACTTGGGAGCACCATGACTTTATCTCAAACTTCAACCCAAAACCTCAAGGAACTCCAAAAGGAGTGATGCACTGTGCAAATCAATCCAGTGTTGATTGACTATACCAAAGTGCTTAGAGAAGAACCTACTCAACTATCTACAAAAAAACAGAAGCAAAAATGCAGAATAGGTCAAGCAGCAGTGTCGCTCTGCTGGTCAGTAGTGCCGGACCACGGCAATGCCACGCAAGTGGGCTGCAGTGCCACACCTTAAAACTTGCATAGAATCCTCTCAATTTCGCAGATAATAAGTTTAGATGAAATGAATAGGTTTTGTGAAGCTTCATCTAGAGCAAATCGCAAACACACAAACTGATTCAAAATCTCCATTTGATTGGGGTTTTGTTGGGGTTTTCTCAAATGAACTCAAAACGAGGTGATCTCGAATCACGGCCAAAAACTGCTCAAACCCTGTGATTCCAGTGTTCTAGAGAGTGATCTTGACCCCAAGGTAATCCCCAACACAAACCACAAATCAATAAATCAAATATTCTCTCAACATCTAAAGAGATAAGAGAATGAAAGAGAGACAAAATTAAATAAAAACCTGCAGCAATCACAAACTAGGCACATGATTTGACAGACGCTGGATCACGAATGGTTGCGGCTACATAGATATGCAGTTACAAATCACCTTTAGATCTCTGGGTAAGGATTATTACAAAACTAGGAAATGGAAAACTAAGGTATCTGAAGCAAGTGCCTAATGAGAGAGTGCCAAAGAGATGGCTACACACAATAGTCGTCCCACCTATTTATAGGAGGTTATTTCACTAGTCTTAACTAACCCTAGATACATAGAGCTCAACCACTTAACAAGAGGTAAAATGGACCAACTCCTGGAATATGCATCTGACGGCCACGCGCTATACACGAAGTTGCTTCATGATGACGCCACATGCCTCCTATGATTCCCACTAGAGCGCGCACCACTGAGTTTTGGGGCCCAAACTCGGCAAAACCCGCCATTTGTATCGCTGGGTGGTTTTGAGGCTCAACCACCAAACCATCGTGAGTAGCTTACTCCATATGTTGCCCCCACATCCTTGCGGGGTCTTAGTGACCCGTTTGATTAAGGAGAAGGCTCACTTGGTCTAAGTGACCCATTTGAGAGAGAGGGAAGGGTTGAAATAGATCCGGCCTTTGTGGCCTCCTCAACGGGGATTAGGTTTTTTGGAACCGAACCTTGGTAAAACAAATCACCGTGTCCACTCATGTTGATTTCCATTTGATTTGTTTGCCCTCTCTCCTCTCTCTAAAGTTTCATTGCCAATATTTATTTGAGTTTGCTCCCAAACGTCATCTGCATTATTTGAGCAACTCGCGGCAAGAGAAACAATCTTTCGCACTCGGATTTAATTCTAACGCTAACCCCGGCCTTCATGTGTGTTTAAGTTTATAAATTTCAGGTTTCGCCTATTCACCCCCCTCTAGGCGACTTTCAATTGGTATCAGAGCCAGTGCTTCATCAAGAGGCTAACCAACTCGGAGTGATGTCTGGAGATCATGCTAAGAGGGACGATAAGCCCGCGGGCTCAGGGAAGACTCTCTCAAGGGAGTTCGACAACAAGTACAAGGAGGAATCCTCTTCCTCTATCAAGTCACATAGGAGGGGTGACAAGAAGAAAAAGAAGATGAAGAAGGTGGTCTACTACAAGACCGACTCTTCAACACCCTCCACATCCGGCACCGAGTCATCCACTACTTCTAAGCGCCATGAGCGCAAGAAGTATAGTAAGATGCCCCTACGCTATCCCCGTATTTCCAAGCATGCTTCTCTACTTTCCATTCCCTTAGGCAAACCACCATATTTTGATGGTGAAGATTATTGTATATGGAGTGATAAAATGAGGCATCATCTAACCCCACTCCACGAAAGCATATGGGACATTGTTGAATTTAGAGCACAGGCACCACAGGTGGGGGACGAGGACTATGACTCGAACGAGGCCGCCCAAATTAGGCACTTTAACTCTCAAGCAACTTCTATACTCCTCACCTCTTTATGTCGAGAGGAGTATAATAAGGTGCAAGGGTTAAAGAATGCCAAATAAATTTGGGACGTCCTCAAAACGGCGCATGAAGGGGACGAGGTGACCAAGATAACCAAGCGGGAGACGATCGAGGGAGAGCTCGGTCGATTCATCCTCAATAAAGGAGAAGAGCCGCAAGCCATGTACAACCGGCTCAAGACAATGGTCAATCAAGTGCGCAACCTCGGGAGCACAAAATGGGATGACCATGAAATGGTCAAGGTTATTCTAAGATCCCTTGTTTTTCGTAATCCTACTCAAGTACAATTAATACGTGGGGATCCTAGATATAAACAAATGTCTCCCGAGGAGGTGATTGACAAGTTTGTGAGCTTTGAACTTATGATCAAAGACTCCAAAACACATTGTCAACTTGGAGCAAGGCGCCACCTCTACACCCAAGGTGCAACCTGTTGCATTCAAGGCAACAGAAGAAAAGAAGGAAGAGTCTACACCAAGTAGGCTTCCAATCGACGCCTCCAAGCTCGACAATGAGGAGATGGCTCTTATCATTAAGAGCTTTCATCAAATCCTCAAACAAAGGAGGGGGAAGGACTACAAGCCCCGCTCCAAAAGGGTGTGCTACTGGTGTGGTAAGTCCGGTCACTTTATTGCTAAATGTCCATACTCTAGTGAAAGTGACAGGAGGGAAAGAAGAAAGAGAAGAAGTACTACAAGAAGAAGGACGGCAAGGCGCACATGGGGCGGGAATGGGACTCCGACGAGAGCTCCACCGACTCCTCCTCCGACGAGGACGCTGCCAACATCGTCGTCAACAAGAGACTTCTCTTCCCCAACATCGGCCACAAGTGTCTCATGGCTAAGGACAGCAAAAAGAAGAAGGTATACTCTAGAGCCACCCCCAAATATACTACATCCGATGATGAGGGTAGCTCTAGTGATAATGAAGATGATTTAATTTCTCTCTTTGCCAACCTTACCATGGACCAAAATAAAAAATTGAATGAATTAATTGAAACCATTAACGAGAAGGATGATCTCTTGGAATGCCAAGAGGACTTGCTCGTTAAGGAAAATAAAAAATTTGTTAAATTGAAAAATGCTTATGCTCTAGAGGTAGAAAATGTGAAAAATTTTCTAGAGAGCTTAGCATTTGCAATGATTCAATTTCATGTCTTAGATATGAGAATGCTAGTCTAAATGCTAAGATTGATGAATTGAATGTTTGCAAACCATCTACATCTACTGTCGAGCATGTTTCCATTTGCACTAGATGTAGAGATATAAATGTTGAAGCTATTGATGATCACATTGCTATGATTAAAGAACAAAATGATCACATAGCTAAATTAAATGCTAAAATTTCCGAGCATGAGCTAGAAAAATGAAAAGTTTAAATTTGCTAGAAACATGCTCTATAATGGGAGACGCCCTGGCATTAGGGATGGCATTAGGTTCCAACAAGGGAGTCAAAGCAATGTCAAGCTTAATGCGCCCAAGAAATTATCTAATTTTGTTAAGGGTAAGGCCCCCATGGTTCAGGATAGAGAGGGTAACATTTTATATCCTACAAACTATCCTGAGCATAAAATTAGGAAAATTCATGCTAGAAAACCTCACACTGTTTCTCATCATGCTTTTATATATAAAAATGAGGCTTCTAGTTCTAGGCATATACCACTCATATCAAAATGCCTAATAAGAAAATTCCTAATGCACCAAATGAGCATAACATTTCATTTAAAACTTTTGATGCTTCTTATGTGCTTACTAACAAATCAGGCAAATTAGTTGCCAAATATGTTAGGGGCAAACACAAGAGTTCCAAGACTTGTGTTTGGGTACCCAAGGTGATTGTTTCTAATGTCAAAGGACCCAAGACTGTTTGGGTACCTAAGAACAAGGCCTAAATTTGTTTTGTAGGTTTATGCATCCGGCGGATCAAGTTGGATAATCGATAGCGGGTGCACAAACCACATGACAAGGGAGAAAAGGATGTTCTCCTCATATGAGAAAAATGAAGATCCCCAAAGAGCTATCACATTTGGGGATGGAAATCAAGGTTTGGTCAAAGGTTTGGATAAAATTGCTATATCATCTGACCATTCCATTTCTAATGTTTTTCTCGTAGATTCTTTAGATTACAATTTGCTTTCTATTTCTCAATTATGCAAAATAGGCTACAATTGTCTTTTTACTGATATAGTTGTTACTGTCTTTAGAAGAAGTGATGATTCAATAGCATTTAAGGGAGTGTTAGATGGTCAACTATATTTAGTTGATTTTAATACTAACAAAGCTGAACTAGACACTTTCTTAATTGCTAAGACTAACATGGGTTGGCTCTGGCATCGCCGACTTGCCCATGTTGGGATGAAGAATCTTCACAAGCTTCTAAAGGGAGAACACATTTTAGGACTAACAAATGTTCATTTTGAGAAAGACAGGATTTGTAGTGCATGCCAAGCAGGAAAGAAAGTTGGAGTCCATCATCCACACAAGAACATCATGACGACTAATGGGACGCTTGAGCTACTCCAAATGGACCTATTCGGCCCGATCGCTTATGTAAGCATCAGCGGGAGTAAGTACTGTCTAGTTATTGTGGATGATTATTCTCGCTTCACTTGGGTATTCTAGCAAGAAATCTCAAACCCAAGAGACCTTAAAGAGATTCTTGAGACGGGCTCAAAATGAGTTCGGATTGAGAATCAAAAAGATGAGAAGCGACAATGGGACGGAGTTCAAGAATTCACAAATCGAAGGGTTTCTTAAGGAGGAGGGCATCAAGCATGAGTTTTCTTCTCCCTACACACCCCAACAAAATGGTGTAGTGGAGAGGAAAAATAGAACTCTACTGGATATGGCAAGGACCATGCTTGATAGTACAAGACTCCAGACCGGTTTTGGGCGGAGGCAATTAACACCGCCTGCTACTCCATCAACCGGTTATATCCGAATCCTCAAGAAAACATCATATGAACTCCTAACTGGTAAAAAGCCCAATGTTTCATATTTTAGAGTCTTTGGGAGCAAATGCTTTATTCTTATTAAGAGAGGTAGAAGTTCTAAATTTGCTCCTAAAGCAGTAGAAGGCTTTTTACTAGGTTATGACTCAAACACAATGGCTTATAGAGTATTCAACAAATCCACTGGACTAGTTGAAGTTTCTTGTGACATTGTGTTTGATGAGACTAATGGCTCCCAAGTGGAGCAAGTTGATCTTGATGAATTAGATGATGAAGAGGCTCCATGTGTCGCACTAAGGAACATGTCCATTGGGGATGTGTGTCCAAAAGAATCCGATGAGCCGCCACAAGCACAAGATCAACCATCATCTTTCATGCAAGCATCTCCACCAACTCAGGATGAGAATAAGGCTCAAGAAGAAGAGGATGAAGATCAAGACGATGAGCCACTTCAAGAGGACATTGATCAAAGGGGAGATGAAGATGATCAAGACAAGGAAGATGATCAAGAGATTCAGGATCAAAGATCGCCACACCCAAGAGTCCACCAAGCAATTCAAATAGATCACCCCATTAACTCCATTCTTGGTGACATTCATAAGGGGGTAACCACTAGATCTTGAGTTGCACATTTTTGTGAACATTACTCTTTTATGTCCTCTATTGAGCCATACAGGATAGAGGATGCACTAAGAGATCCGGATTAGGTGGTGGCAATGCAAGAGGAGCTCAACAACTTCACAAGGAATGAGGTATGGCATTTGGTTCCATGTCCTAACCAAAATGTTGTAGGTACCAAGTGGGTATTCCGCAACAAGCAAGATGAGCATGGTGTGGTGACAAGGAACAAAGCCCGACTTGTTGCTAAAGGTTATTCACAAGTCGAAGGTTTGGATTTTGATGAAACATATGCACCCGTAGCTAGGCTTGAGTCAATTCGTATATTACTTGCCTATGCTACTTACCATGGCTTTAAGCTTTATCAAATGGACGTAAAAAGTGCCTTCCTCAATGGCCCTATCAAGGAAGAGGTCTATGTCAAGCAACCTCCCAGCTTTAAAGATAGTGAGTACCCTAACCATGTTTACAAGCTCTCAAAGGCACTTTATGGGCTCAAGCAAGCCCCAAGAGGATGGTATGAATGCCTGAGAGACTTTCTTATCACTAATGGCTTCAAAGTCGGAAAGGCCGACCCAACTCTCTCCACTAAAACTATTGCAAAAGACTTGTTTATATGCCAAATTTACGTTGATGATTTTATATTTGGGTCTACTAACAAGTCATCTTGTGAAGAGTTTAGTAGGATTATGATACAAAATTTGAGATGTCTATGATGGGGGAGTTGAAGTATTCCTTGGATTTCAAATCAAGCAACTCCAAGAGAGCACCTTCATCAGCCAAACTAAGTACATTCAAGACATACTTAAGAAGTTTGGAATGAAGAATGGCAAACCCATCAACACACCCATGGGAACAAATGGGCATCTTGACCTCGACACGGGAGGTAAATCCGTAGATCAAAAGGTATACCAATCGATGATAGGTTCTTTACTCTACTTATGTGCATCTCGACCAGACATTATGCTTTCTGTATGCATGTGTGCAAGGTTCCAGGCAAATCCTAAGGAAGTTCAGTTTAGGGATGTGAAAAGAATCATGAGATATTTAGTTTACACTCCTAGGTTTGGGCTTTGGTACCCCAAGGGATCTACCTTTGATCTAATTGGGTATTCCGATGCCGACTATGCCGGATGTAAAATTGATAGAAAGAGCACATCAGGGACTTGTCAGTTTCTAGGAAGATCCCTGGTGTCTTGGGCTTCAAAGAAACAAAACTCAGTAGCTCTTTCAACCGCCGAAGTCGAGTACATTGCCGCAGGTCATTATTGTGCGCAATTACTTTGGAGGAGGCAAACCCTTAGGGACTATGGCTACAAGTTGAGCAAATTCCCTCTCCTATGTGATAATGAGAGTGCAATCCGCATAGCGGATAATCCCATTGAACATAGCCACACTAAGCACATAGACATCCGGTATCACTTTATGAGAGATCACAAACAAAAGGGGATATCGAAATTGCTTATGTGAGCACCCACAACCAATTAGCCGATATCTTTACCAAGCCACTAGATGAGAAGACTTTTAGCAAACTTAGGAATGAGCTCAATATACTTGATTCTCGGAACTTCGATTGAAACATTGCATACATAGCTCATGTATATACCTTTGATCATGTCTCTTTCATTTGGTACAAATGCATATTTCTCATTGTGCCAAGGCTAAGACTAATGTGCTTTCAAGTGTATTTCTATCCTTAGTATTAGAAAGGGAAATGGAGTATTTGGCAAAGACAAGGCTTCCACTCCAACTCTGACGGTATTGTGACACCCCAGTGTCACCTAGGGTTTCTTCTCAGAGCTAACTCATAACCATTATCACATGTGAACCAAATTGAGTAAAGGACTTCAAAAATTAGGAGCAAAAGTTCAATTAAGTCTTTTTCATCTTAAGGATTGTGCCTTAATCATATCATGCACCTCAAGGTGAGGAGAATTCACAAACCCTAACTAACCCTAAATAGACCATTTTAGTGCAAAGAGGGGAAAACTTGTAAAAAGATTTTGAAAAACACAAAATCATAATGAGAACCAAATAACAAAGTTAAAGTGCACTAGATAAGCTACAAAATGTAGAAAGAGAGTTTGATCAGAAGAGCTTTGCAAAATTCTCAAAAAGACCCTGTTGGGGACTTGTTCTCAAATGCTATGAATTAAGAACAAGGCAACACGAATTGTTAATGGTTAAAGCCCTTCGTCCTTCGAAGCATTATCTCCCTTAGGATATAATGATCCTCAGACGAAGGTCATGAAGGACGTACCTTCATGATTGCAATATATATATATATATTAATGAAAGAAGAAGCATATGAAATATGAGAGATAACATGAATAATCCTATTTTAATTATGTTATCATGAATGAACATGAACAATATTAAATTACATTTGTACCTTCCACTTGAATAAGTGAATACCAATCAGCGTGAACAGTACGGGGGTCCTGTTCACCTATTTATAGGCACGGGACGCAGCCCGGTCAAAATTACATTTATGTCCTTGATGACTAGTTACAAACATGACATAAATCATCATGGACTGATTGGTCTTTTCCTCTTTAAGTCGGTGCAGTCCTTTGTCTTAAGGCGTGTCACTGTGCCGAAGCTCCCTGAATCGTAGCTTCGGCGTATACCTTCGCGCTGTGTTTACTTATATGCTAATCTTCCGAAGGTGTTCCTGCTTAAAGGACCTTCAGCGACGAAGCTGGCCCCCAACAATAGCCCCTTCGCGGTGCTAGATCGTTTTTCGTAACGAGCTTGATCCGTGAAAAATCTCAAAGGCTTCGGAATGCCGAAGGTTTGAAAAACACCTTCTCTGAGCTCATTGCCGAGAAACGATTAAAATATGTGGAGCACAAGATGGCCCACCACGCGGCGGGTGTAAACGATCTGACAATTCTCTTCCCAAGCACCGAGTGGTCCACTGTTCAGCGAGTGCGGGTGACTGTTCAACGGGTGCAAGCAACTTGGCGACTTACCTTCCCACCTGCAGCACTATATAAACAGACGGGTAGGTGTGAAGTTACCACAGCATTCATTGCCATTGCACTGTTGTGCTGTTGAAAAATTTAACCATAGCTGAAGCTTTTCCACTATATTCTCAAGTGAACCATCATTTTGAATTAGCTTCGGCAAAAGAGAGAGCTTCGACAAAAACTGTAAAAACATCAGCTTCGTAAAAACCGCAGAAGAATCATCAAATGGCTAGAGTTCACTCGACTGTGAGGGTGACCCGTGAAAGAGAGGAGACTGAAGCCACTAAGACAGCTCCAATTTCCGAAGTCATGAGGTAATCGAGATTAGTTGTGACGGAGGGAATCGTTGACGAAGGCGCGCCTGCTATCGAAGCTGAACAAGCTGATATTGAGGAAGAAAATACTGACCAAGAAGAAGAAGACTATAGCATTCTGAACCCATCAAAACCCAGCCACTTGGACTTTAAAAAATCTATTATGTCTGAAGCCGACATGCCCATGATGATGAAAGTGGGCTACTTCGGAGAAGCTGAAAAGAAGCTTGTTCGTTTTGCCACAGATGAAACCACTCCTATGCCGAAGGATGATGAAAAAGTGGTTTTCAAAAGTTTTTTCAGGGCAAGATTGTGATTTCCCCTGAACGAGATGATTGGAGAAGTGTTGAAGAACTTTGAAATTTATCTTCATCAGCTGACCCCTAATGCTATCGTTGGGCTAAGTATCTATATCTGGGCCCTTCAAAGCCAAGGGATGAACCCATATGTCGAAGCTTTTTGCCGAGTGCATGAGCTGCATTACCAAACGAAGGCCAGAGAAGACGGACTACATGAAAATTTTGGTTGTTATAACTTTGCGTACCGTAAGGATACGAAGGCTCCAGTCCTCAACTATCGCACCAAGTGGCCAACAGGCTGGAAGAGCGAATGGTTTTATATTAAGGCCACCGAGAAGAGAAGAGAAAAACTGATGACGATGGTGATGAGCCCGCTGGCCTTGAGCTTCGGAATGATCAGACCTTTGTGCAACATGAAGCCAGGGTTAGCATGCCAAGTGTCTGTATCAGAGTTCAGGGTGGTGGCTGAACAGATCAGCATTAGAGATCTGGTTCAGGAATACTTGGCCAACAAGACATCTCTGACGTTAAGTGAATTTAGCATGCCAAAGCTAAAGGGGATGAAGAAAGCCCTTGAGCTTGTGCGATTGCCCTATCGCTTCAAGTTTGAGAAACAGTTCAAAAAACCTTGCCAAGAATGGCTGGAGATGATTGAGACTATGTGTAATGAAATTTTGGGCAATTATATCAAAAAAGAAGATCAATTAATGACTGCAGCCTTCGGCACCCGACCAAAACAAAGGTTGAATCGGGTAATGGACGCTTTAAATTTTGAATACCCTGACTATGAATGACTCAGCAAGGGTGCCAAAGGGACAAAGAGGAAAAGGGTTGTCAGTGTTATGAGTAGGCAGGCTGCTAGAATGGTGAGAGAGGACGAAAAAATTCTGAAGAAGAGAAAAACTAGTCCCGAGCCGAAGGCGACGACTTTGAAGAAGAGGAAAACTACAACTCTGGAGCCGAAGGTGGCTGAGATGGAGGAGGAGACTCCTTCAACGCCTTCTGCTGCGGAAGTAGAAGAAATTTTAAAGGTAATGACTGAATCCTTACCTATCAAGCTGCTAAGTCCTTTGGAACGGCATCTGATGAAGCTTTTACAGGAGAAGGACGAGCCTTCGGCAGCAAAAAAGGCGGCTGGGCCTAAAAAACAGAGAATTATTACTATTATGCAAGCTATTGAGGAAACACCACCGCCGACCTCAGCATCAAAAATGACGCCGGCTGCCGAAGCTGTTATCGCCGAAGCTACCAATCTAGAGAGTACGTTGTCTGTTATTGATAAGTTGCTCTTGGATAAGGCCACAGAGGAGACCACCACAGCCATAGAAGAAATCATAGCCGCAGCGCCTGAGAAAGAGAAGAGAATTATCGAAGATGCTTCGGAAGAAGAAAACTTCAACCTTCGGAACTTAATTGGTGAAGAATTATTTGAGGCTGAGAAAAAAGAGCTACAGGTGTATGCTACATCCTGTGGCTACCAGCTAGGGGCCTTGCTTTTTGGTGGCATCCAAGACCGGACCGGGGCGAAGATTATTAGCACTCTGTCGAAGAGTGTTTGTTTTCCGAAGCTTGAAGCTGACATCAACAGCTACTGGCGCCAGCATATCGTCGGTAGCCTATTCTATTCCAACTTTAAGGTAAAACTAACTTCTTTCAGCTTTTTAATTCGTGCGATGAAAGAAAAAATTTTGTGATGAAGGTTATTTTCTACAGATTATGCTGTTGAGCAAAGCATTGAGGATGTAGCAGGATATTGAAGATAAGAGGAATGAGATTATAATCGATGACTTGGAAAAGAAAGTTAAAGATCACGAAGCTTCTCTTAGAAGAAGGACTTCCTTCTTCAGACAATGGAGGGTTCATTGGCAGAAGCCCAAACCGAAATTGCTAGATTAAGTGATGAACTCCTCCGCAAATTGAAAGGCTTCGAACAAGAAAAGAAGAATTTAGATGCGAAGCTTGAAGCTGAAGTCGAGAAGAGCTCAAATCTGCAAAAATCCCTAGAAGAGCTTCAAAATATTTGTTTAAACTTTGGGAACCGATGTGTGCAACGGCTACGACAGGTCTTCAACTCGGTGGGAGCTAGCTCTGAAAAATTTGAACCTTCGTTTGAAGATTTTTCCAAACACCTTCGAGCATATTAAAAGCGAAGTTGAGGCGCTTGATGAAGTCATAGTTGGGCATGGCGACTTCTGTGCCCTGTTGGCTTCTCGCGACACAGCTGCAGCTTTTATGAAGGCTGGTTGTACGCACGGAAAGATAGTAAACAGACCAAACTTCAGTCTATCACCAGCGGACCTAGCTGATATCCCCAGCCTAGCCCGAAGCATTGGGAATAGATTCATAACACAAATTTAGACGAAGGGTGGGCGGGACCTAGCTGGTAACGAGGCACGAAGTCATCTTAAGCTGGTATGATACTTATACCTGTTGCTTACCTTCTATTGAAATTACTTTTTACCTTATACTGCTTTTTGTATGCAGGATGACGATGCCAAAGATCAATAATCTGAAGCTCAGCAAAGATTGATGAAGCTGCTACACAAAGCTTTAGAGACATTTGAATTATCTTTGTAAAAGATACTGTAATTTAGGAATCAGGCAAAACTCTGTAAATTTGTCTATACCTTGTAATATATTTTTACCTTCCCATCCGTGTGTGAATTGCTTTGATGTGGACGAAACTTGTATCTTTTGAACCAAAGGCGAAAAACACCTTCCCTTCTTTTCGTACACAACGAAGCGTATCTTTTACTTCTTTTTGCTCATCAAAGCATTGTTGCCGAAGCTGAAGTATTTTCTGTTTGTGCTTGATGTTATGATAATGATGATCCTATGGATGTGTACATAAATGATTATGAATGCAATGAATGATGTAATGTAACGTGCAAATGAAAGTCCAAACACACGCACACGAAGCAACACCCAGACTCTGCATCCCCTTAGGAACGTCTTTTGAGTCTTAAGCTCTACATCCCCTTAGGAATGTCTTTTGAGCTTCTTCACCTTCTATTTCAGTGGTATAAGTTCTGCATCCCCTTAGGAACATCTTTTGAACTTCTTTGCCTTCTATTTCGACGGTATAAGTTCTGCATCCCCTTAGGAATGACTTTTGAACTTCTTTGCCTTATATTTTGGCGGTATTTAGCTCTGCATTCCCTTAGGAACGACTTTTGAGTAGAAAACTTACACTGTGCTCCCTTAGGAACGACTTTTTGTAGCTTCATCATGCTCTGCATCCCCTTGGGCTACTTACGCTGTGCTCCCTTAGGAACGACTTTTTTGAGCTTCTCCTTGTTTTTCTTTTTGCACTCGATGGTGCGTGCTCAGATTTACATATTACATCTTTTAGGGGATTTGGCCCTCATGGGGCTAAATAAGAATGGAAAATTACAAGCTATGGCCCCATTAAAAACCTTTCTCCCCTCTTGAAAGGAAAAGGGTGCCACAGAGAAAATAAAAGAAAAATTACATCAAATTACACATAATATTGCCGAAGCTCATCCGCATTCCAAGATTTGGGTATGTCGTTGCCATCCATATCCTTTAGTCTGTAGGAACCGGGTCTTGACGAAGATACTACTAGGAAAGGACCTTCCCACTTCAGCTGCAACTTACCCACTGTTTCTGGGTTGGCGACTCTCCGAAGCACTAAATGCCCTGGCTTCATATTTTTCAATCGAACTTTTCTGTCGCGCCACTTTATTATTTTGGCTTGATATTTATTTATGTTCTCCATAGCCTGAAGTATGGTCCCCTCTATAGTATCTTTTGCTATGTGATAATCAGCTTCATCTTCTACCGAAGTTGCTATTCTTATTGATCCTGCTTTAGCTTCTTCTGAGGTTATAGCTTCGTCACCAAATAATAGTTTAAAAGGTGTAAATCATGTTGATCTTGACATGGTTGTATTGTGGCTCCACACCACTTTAATCAACTCATCTGGCCACTTTCCTCTGGGCTAATTGAAGATTAGCCTCATTATTCCCGTCATTATAATGCCTTTGCTCTTTCTACCAGCCCGTTTGACTCCGAATGCCTAACTGATGCAAAATGAATCTTGAGAGCACCTAGAGGGGGGGTGAATAGGTGATCCTGTAAAAATCAAACACTTGTAGCCACAAAAACTTGGTTAAGTGTTAGCTCAATAGAAATAAGTGGCTAAGGACCGAGCTCTTGTGAAACACAATAGTCACGATGAAAACAGGCACAAGAGACACGATGATTTATCCCGTGGTTCGGCCATGTAACACTTGCTTACTCCACGTTGTGACGTCCCAATGGACGAGGGTTGCACTCAACCCCTTTCATGTGATCCAATGATCAACTCGAATACCACGGTGTTTTCCTTTCTTTTACTCAATCCCGTTCACGAGGAATCTCCACAACTTGGAGCCTCTCGCCCTTACAAATGATGATCACAAAGAAGTAAGGAAGTAAGGGAGGGGATAGCAACACACACAAGACTCAAAGCACGAGCACAAACACGCACACAAGCCACAACTTGAGCTCACAACACAATGCGGGGAGTTCACTACTCTACTAGAGCTCAAGTCACTTATCACAAAGAATCAAATGCGCGAGAATGGAGTCTTGGTGCTTAGAGATGATCAAAGAATGCTTGGGTGACTCCTCCATGTGCCTAGGGGTCCCTTTTATAGCCCCAAGGAAGCTAGGAGCCGTTGGAAGCAATCTGGGAAGGCAATTCTTGCCTTCTGTCGGGTGGCGCACCGGACAGTCCGGTGCACCACCGGACACGTACTGTTTATAGTCCGGTGCAGATCTCCTTCCAAAAATAGAACAGTCGACCATTGCAGAATTGGAGCCGTTGGCGCATCGGACACTGTCCGGTGCACACCGGACAGTCCGGTGCCCCTGCCGACCGTTGGCGCGGCCACGCGTCACGCGCGGATTGCGCGGCCGACCGTTGGCGCAGTCGACCGTTGGCTCACCGGACAGTCCGGTGCCTCACCGGACCGTCCAGTGAATTTTAGCCGTACGCTGTTGAACGATTCCCGAGAGCGACGACTTCGCCGCAGACGGCTCACCGGACAGTCCGGTGCACCACCGGACAGTCCGGTGAATTATAGTCGTACACCACCGTCAGTTCCCGAGAGTGGTCTGTTCACCGAAGGCTGGCCTGGCGCACCGGACACTGTCCGGTGCACCACCGGACAGTCCAGTGTGCCAGACTGCGCTGAGTCTTGGCTGTTCCAGCCAAGATATTTTCTTCTTCTCTTTTCTCTGATTCCAGCACTTAGACAAATATATTAGTACATAAAAACCAATGTACTAAGTCTAGAATCATACCTTCTTGTTGATTTGCACTTCATCAATCATTTGGCACAAGATTACCCACTCAATACGTGTTGGGCACTTAATCACCAAAACTATACTAGAAATGGCCCAAGGGCACATTTCCCTTTCAATCTCCCCCTTTTTGGTGATTTATGCCAACACATCAAAAAGCAACTAAAAGAAGTGCAACATCAATGCAATTGAGAACAAGATTTGTTTTTGATTCAAATTTGGCATATTTGGATCATTCTTTGCCACCACTTGGTTTGTTTTTGAAATCAAACTCATTTTCCTATCTCTAAGTCAAATACACTTGTTTAGGCATCAAGAGAGGTATTCCATGAGAAAAATTGATCAAGAGCCAAAAACTCCCCCTTTTTCCCATAATCCTACATTCTCCCCACAAGAGGCCAAATTTTGCACATAAGAGTATTTTGACAAAACAAAAGTTCTAACTCTACTATTTTCAAAATTCTCAAGTGGCAGCTGATCCATTTGCTTTGGCCTTAATTTCTCCCCCTTTGGCATTAAGCACCAAAACGGGATCATTATTGGCCCTTAAACCCCATTGCCTCACCAAAACCGTCAATTAAGAGTAAAAAGGCAATAAGAGCATGGAGATGAACTTGGAGTAAATTATCCTCTCATCGGAGTGCAGTGGAAGTCTTGCATGGTCCAAGTTCACCTTTTCCCTTTCAATCCACCTTTGAGACTAAATTAAGTAAACTCAAGCACACGGTTAGTCTCAAAGGGTCAAGTTGTACCATTTCTCCCCCTAAATATGTGCATCATTCACACATGGACTTGTGAGGTCCGGGGATCTCTTGCACAACTTGAGCACCATAAATAAGCAATAATATGCATAAAAGAACATGATCAACGACATAAAACACATGTATGCTCTAGATCAATCCAAGTTACGCGAATCTAAGACATTTAGCTCACTATGCAGCCTGCAAAAGGTCTTCTCATCTAAAGGCTTGGTGAAGATATCGGCTAGCTGGTTCTCGGTGCTAACATAAAACACTTTGATATCTCCCTTTTGCTGGTGGTCTCTCAAAAAGTGATGCCGGATGTCTATGTGCTTTGTGCGGCTGTGTTCAACAGGATTGTCCGACATGCGGATTGCACTCTCATAGGAGTGGGACTTTGCTCAGATTGTAGCCAAAGTCCTAGAGGGTTTGTCTCATCCAAAGTAGTTGCGCGCAACACTGTCCTGCGGCAACATACTCGGCCTCAGCGGTGGATAGGGCAACGGAGGTTTGTTTCTTAGAACTCCAAGACACTAGGGACCTTCCTAGGAATTGGCACGTCCCTGATGTACTCTTCCTATCAACCTTACATCCAACATAGTCGGAGTCTGAGTATCCAATCAAGTCAAAGGTAGACCCCTTTGGATACCAGATCTCGAAGCAAGGCGTAGCAACTAAATATCTAAGAATTCGCTTAACGGCCACAAGGTGACATTCCCTTGGGTCGGATTGAAATCTAGCACACATGCATACGCTAAGCATAATATCCGATCTACTAGCACATAAATAAAGTAAAGACCCTATCATAGACCAGGTATGCCTTTTGATCAACGGACTTACTTCCTTTGTTGAGGTCGACATGTCCGTCGGTTCCCATTAGAGTCTTTGCGGGCTTGGCGTCCTTCATCCCGAACCGCTTGAGCAAGTCATGCGTGTACTTTGTTTGAGAGATGAAGGTGCCATCCTTGAGTTGCTTCACTTGGAATCCAAGGAAGTAGTTCAACTCGCCCATCATTGACATCTCGAATTTCTGTGTCATCACCCTGCTAAACTCTTCACAAGACTTTTGGTTAGTAGAACCAAATATTATGTCATCGACATAAATTTGGCATACAAATAGGTCACCATCACATGTCTTAGTGAAAAGAGTTGGATTGGCTTTCCCAACCTTGAAAGCATTAGTAATTAGAAAGTCTCTAAGGCATTCATACCATGCTCTTGGGGCTTGCTTAAGACCATAGAGCGCCTTAGAGAGCTTACACACGTGGTCGAGGTACCGTTCATCCTCAAAGCCAGGGGGTTGCTCTACGTACACCTCCTCCTTGATTGGCCCGTTGAGGAAAGCACTCTTCACGTCCATTTGTAACAACCTGAAAGAATGCTGAGCGGCATAGGCTAACAAAATGCTAATTGACTCTAGCCTAGCCACAGGAGCAAAAGTCTCCTCAAAGTCCAAACCTGCAACTTGGGCATAACCTTTTGCCACAAGTCGAGCCTTGTTCCTTGTCACCACCTCGTGCTCATCCTATTTGTTGTAGAACACCCACTTGGTTCCCACAATGTTTTGCTTGGGACATGGCACCAGTGTCCAAACTTCATTTCGCTTGAAGTTGTTGAGCTCTTCCTGCATGGCCAACACCCAGTCCGGATCTAGCAAGGCCTCTTCTACCCTGAAAGGATCAAAAAAAGAGACAAAAGAGTAATGCTCACAAAAATTAGCTAATCTAGAGCGAGTGGTTACTCCCTTGCTTATATCACCCAATATTTGGTCGACGGGATGATTCCTTTGAATCGTTGCTCGAACTTGAGTTGGAGGGGCCCGTGGTGCTTCTTCCTCCACAACTTGATCTTCTTGTGCTCCCCCTTGATCACATGCCTACTCTTGAGGAACCTGTCCATC
Source organism: Zea luxurians (assembly GCA_029449295.1). NCBI lineage: Eukaryota > Viridiplantae > Streptophyta > Magnoliopsida > Poales > Poaceae > Zea > Zea luxurians. The sequence continues at coordinate 19,751,891 of JAOPSE010000006.1, read as the reverse complement.
ATCTTGAGTTGGGGGGTGCACCATCATTGAGGAAGAAGTATGATCTTGCACTTGGTGTTCCTGTGGTCGCACATCTCCAATCGCCATGGTGTGAATTGCGTCCGTTGGAACATCGTCTTCATCTATATCATCAAGATCAACTTGCTCTCTTGGAAAGCCATTAGTTTCATCAAATACAACGTCGCTAGAGACTTCAACCAAACTCGATGATTTGTTGAAGACTCTATACGCCTTTGTATTTGAGTCATAACCTAACAAAAACCCTTCTACAGCTTTGGGAGCAAATTTTGAATTCCTACCTTTCTTCACTAGAATGTAACATTTACTCCCAAATACACGAAAATATGAAACGTTGGGTTTGTTACCTATTAGAAGTTCATACGACGTCTTCTTGAGGAGGCGATGAAGGTAGACCCGGTTTATGGCGTGGCAAGCTGTGTTCATAGCTTCCGACCAAAACCGCTCGGGCGTCTTGAATTCTCCAAGCATCGTCCTCGCCATGTCTATAAGCGTCCTGTTCTTCCTCTCTACCACACCGTTTTGCTGTGGTGTGTAGGGAGCGGAGAACTCGTGCTTGATTCCTTCCTCCTCAAGAAACTCCTCCACTTGAAGGTTCTTGAACTCGGACCCGTTGTCGCTTCTAATCTTTTTCACTTTGAGTTCAAACTCATTTTGAGCTCGTCTTAGAAAGCGGTTGAGGGTACCTTGGGTTTCTGATTTATCCTGCAAAAAGAATACCCAAGTGAAGTGGGAAAAATCATCAACAACAACAAGACCATACTTACTTCCCCCTATGCTGAGGTAGGCGACGGATCCGAAGAGGTCCATGTGAAGTAGCTCTAAAGGTCTTGATGTGGTCATCACGTTCTTGCTGTGATGAGCGCTTCCCACCTGTTTGCTTGCTTGACAAGCTGCACAAGGTCTATATTTTTCGAAAAACACATTTGTTAGTCCTAACACATGTTCTCTCTTTAGAAGTTTGTGGAGGTTCTTCATCCCAACATGTGCTAGACGGCGATGCCACAGCCAGCCCATGCTAGTCTTAGCAATTAAGCATGCATCTAGATCGGCCTCCTCTTTCGAAAAATCCACTAAATAGAGTTTGCCATCTAGTACACCCTTAAAAGCTAGTGAACCATCACTCCTTCTAAAGACAGACACATCTACATTTGTAAATAGACAATTATAACCCATGTGGCACAATTGACTAACAGACAGCAGATTATAGCCTAGTGACTATACTAGAAATACATTAGAGATAGAGTGCTCATTGGTGTTGGCTATCTTGCCTAAGCCTTTGACCTTGCCTTGATTCCCATCTCCATATATGATTGTATCTTGGGAATCCTTGTTCTTGACATAGGAGGTGAACATCTTCTTCTCCCCTATCATGTGGTTTGTGCATCCGCTGTCGATAATCCAGCTTGAGCCCCCGGATGCATAAACCTGCAAGGCAAATTAGGCTTGGGTTTTAGGTACCCAACTCTTGTTGGGTCCTACAAGGTTAGTTATAATAGTCTTTGGGACCCAAATGCATGTCTTGTCTCCTTTGCATTTGGCCCCCAACTTCCTAGCAATCACTTTCTTATTCTTACGACAAATTGCAAAAGAAGTATTGCAAGCATGGTAAATTGTAGAAGGTTCATTACAAACTTTCCTAGGCACATGAGCAACATTTTTCCTAGGCATATTTCTACCATGCACAAAAGAAGAACTTGATGCAATCATGGCATGTGAATCATAAGCATAATTCCTATGAGAATTTCTAGAAAACTTTCTATCACTATAGATGAAAGCATGATTCCATTCAGTACTATTAGCCATAGGGGCCTTCCCTTTCTCCTTGGCGGAAATGGAAGCCCTTTGACTTGTTAAGTTCTTGGCTTCCCTTCGAAAACCAAGCTCATCCTTAATAGAGGGGTGTCTACCAACAGTGTAGGCATCCCTTGCAAATTTTAGTTTATTAAAGTCAGTTTTGCTAGTCTTAACTTGTGCATTAAGACTAGCCACTTCACCATTTAATTTTGTAATGGAGGTAAGGTGCTCAACACATGCATCAACATCAAAATCCTTACATCTATTACAGATAACGACATGCTCTACACAAGAACTAGATTTATTAACAACTTCTAGCTTAGCATTTAAATCATCATTAATACTTCTTAAGCTAGACACAGTTTCATGATAGGTAGATAATTCGGAGGAAAGCATCTCATTCCTTTTTACTTCTAAAGCAAGAGATTTTTGCACATTAATGAATTTGTCATGCTCTTCATATAAAATATCTTCTTGCTTCTCTAATAATCTATTCTTCTCATTTAAAGCATCAATCAATTGATTGATCTTATCAATTTTAGTTCTATATAAACCTTTGAATAAACTTGTATAGTCTACTTCATCATCACTAGATTCATCATCACTTGAAGAAGCATACGTAGGGGTATCTCGAGCGTTTACCTTTTTTTCTTTTGCCATGAGGCAGGTGTGGCGCTCATTGGGGAAGAGAGACGACTTGTTGAAGGCTGAGGCGGCGAGTCCTTCGTCGTCGGAGTCGGACGAAGAGCAATCCGAATCCCACTCCTTGCCAAGGTGCGCCTCGCCCTTCGCCTTCTTGTAGGACTTCTTTTTCTCCCTCTTCCCGTTCTTTTCTCGTCCCTGGTCACTATCATTATCGGGACAGTTAGCGATAAAGTGCCCAGTCTTACCACACTTGAAGCAGGAGCGCTTTCCCTTTGTCTTGCTTTTGTTGGGATGCTCCTTGCGTCCTTTTAGCACCGTCTTGAAGCACTTGATGATGAGGGCCATTTCATCCTCGTTTAGCCCGGCCGCCTCAACTTGCGCCACCTTGCTAGATAGTGCCTCCCTGCTGCTTGTTGCTTTGAGAGCAACGGTTTGAGGCTCGTAGATAGGCATTGGGCCATTCAATGCCTCATCAACATATCTTGCCTCCTTGATCATCATACGCCCGCTTACAAACTTTTCGAGTATTTCCTCGGGCGTCATCTTTGTGTACCTAGGATTCTCACGGATTGAATTCACAAGATGAGGATCAAGAACAGTGAAGGACCTGAGCATAAGGCGGACGATGTCGTGATCGGTCCATCTCGTGCTTCCATAGCTCCTGATTTTGTTGACCAGGGTCTTGAGCCGGTTGTACGTTTGTGTTGGCTCCTCTCCCCTGATCATTGCGAACCTCCCTAGTTCGCCTTCCACCAACTCCATCTTGGTGATCATGGTGGCGTCGTTCCCCTCATGAGAGATCTTGAGGGTGTCCCAGATTTGCTTGGCGTTGTCCAAGCCGCTCACCTTATTGTACTCGTCCCTGCACAAGGATGCTAGCAAAACAGTGGTAGCTTGTGCATTTTTATGGATTTGCTCATTAATGAAAACGGGGTTGTCAGTACTATCAAAAAGCATCCCGTTTTCAACAATCTCCCAAATACTTGGATGGAGAGAGAATAGGTGACTACGCATTTTGTGACTCCAAAATGGGTAGACTTCTCCATCAAAGTGTGGAGGTTTCCCAAGTGGAATTGAAAGTAAATGAGCATTGGAATTGAACTGGATACGAGAATAATCAAAAGAAAATTTTGAATTAACCGTTTTCTTTTTCTCTTCGTATTCGTCGTCTCTTGGGGAAGAAGAAGACTCGTCGCTGTCGTAGTAGACGATCTTCTTGATGCGCATCTTCTTCTTCCCGTCCTTCTTCTTATGACTTGAGCCAGAGTCTGAGGGCTTATCATATCTTGGCTCGTTGACGATGGACTCCTTTGTCTTGTCGTTGACCACCATCCCCTTTCCTTAGGATCCATCTCTTCGGGCGATTAGTCCCTTGCGTGAAGAGAACGGCTCTAATACCAATTGAGAGCACCTAGAGGGGGGTGAATAGGTGATCCTGTAAAAATCAAACACTTGTAGCCACAAAAACTTGGTTAAGTGTTAGCTCAATAGAAACAAGTGGCTAAGGACCGAACTCTTGTGAAACACAATAGTCACGATGAAAACATGCACAAGAGACACGATGATTTATCCCGTGGTTCAGCCAAGTAACACTTGCCTACTCCACGTTGTGGGGCCCAATGGACGAGGGTTGCACTCAACCCCTTTCAAGTGATCCAATGATCAACTTGAATACCACGGTGTTTTCCTTTCTTTTACTCAATCCCGTTCGCGAGGAATCTCCACAACTTGGAGCCTCTCGCCCTTACAAATTATGATCACAAAGAAGTACGGAAGTAAGGGAGGGGAGAGCAACACACACAAGACTCAAAGCACGATCACAAACACGCACACAAGCCACAACTTGAGCTCACAACACAATACGGGGAGTTCACTACTAAACTAGAGCTCAAGTCACTTATCACAAAGAATCGAATGCGTGAGAATGGAGTCTTGGTGCTTAGAGATGATCAAAGAATGCTTGGGTGACTCCTCCATGCGCCTAGGGGTCCCTTTTATAGCCCCAAGGCAGCTAGGAGTCGTTGGAAGCAATCTGGGAAGGCAATTCTTGCCTTCTGTCGGGTGGCGCACCGGACAGTCCGGTGCACCACCGGACATGTACTGTTCATAGTTCGGTGCAGATCTCCTTCCAAAAATAGAACAGTCGACCATTGCAGAATTGGAGCCGTTGGTGCACACTGGACAGTCCGGTGCCCCCTACCGACCGTTGGCGCAGGCACGCGTCACGCGCGGATTGCGCGGCTGACCATTGGCGCAGTCGACCGTTGGCTCACCGAACAGTCCGGTGCCTCACCGGACCGTCCGGTGAATTTTAGCCGTACGCCGTTGAATGATTCCCGAGAGCGACGACTTCGCTACAGACGGCTCACCGGACAGTCTGGTGCACCACCGGACAGTCCGGTGAATTATAGCCGTACACCATCGTCAGTTCCCGAGAGTGGCCTGTTCACTGGAGGCTGGCCTGGCGCACCGGACACTGTCCGGTGCACCACCAGACAGTCCGGTGTGCCAGACTGCGTTGAGTCTTGGCTGTCCCAGCCAAGATATTTTCTTGTTCTCTTTTCTCTGATTCCAGCACTTAGACAAATATATTAGTACATAAAAACCAATGTACTAAGTCTAGAATCATACCTTCTTGTTGATTTGCACTTCATCAATCATTTGGCACAAGATTACCCACTCAATACGTGTTGGGCACTTAATCACCAAAACTATACTAGAAATGGTCCAAGGGCACATTTCCCTTTCAAATCTTCGTGCCAATTTGGTCACAGAAATCTTTGAACGTTTCAGCATCAAACTGTGTTCCACTGTCCATAGTTATAGCCTTCGGCATGTCGAAGCGACAGACAATATTCTGCCAGAAGAATTTTTGAACTGTGGCCGAAGTTATTGTAGCCAAAGGCTTTGCTTCAATCCACTTAGAAAAATATTCTACTGCCACGACAACATACTTCAAATTTCCTTGTGCCGGTGGAAGTGGACCTAACAAATCCAAGATCCATCTTTGTAATGGCCAAGTGGACTGTATCAGCTGCGTGAAAGACGAAGGTTGCTTCTGATCTCTTGCATATTTTTGACAATTCTTGCACTTTTGAACTAACTCTGCTGCATCTGAAGCTGCCTTCGGCCAATAAAATCCTTGTCTAAACACTTTTCCAAGCAAGGGCCTAGACCCAATATGAGATCCACAGAGACCTGCATGTATCTCCTTCATTAATTCTATACCTTCAGTTCTGGATAAACACTTGAGGAGCAGAGAACAGACTCCATGCTTGTATAACTCCCCTTGTATTATCACATACGGTCTTGTCCTTGCTCCCATTCTTTTATTATAAGTTTCGTCATCCGACAAACAATTACCTTGGAGGAAAGATATAATTTCAGTCCTCCAATCTTCACTATATACGGGGGAAATTGTAAGCACTACTCTCTCCATAAGTTCAACCGAAGGTGCTTTTATTGTCTCAAAAAATACTTCCGAAGGTAGAGGGAGCCCCTGTGCCGCTGATTTGGCTAATAGATCTGCATGCTCATTCTCTCCTCTTGGAATATTCTTGACAGAAAAACCTTCGAAAGAAACCTCCAGCTTTCGAACTGTATCCAGATATTTTTCAAGCTTCGGATCTCTCGCCTTACTACTTTTGTCTACATGACCAGAAATGACTTGAGAGTCAGTTTTAAGGATGGCCCTTCTTATTCCCATTGCCTTTAACTTCCGAAGCCCCAACAGAAGTACTTCGTATTCAACAATATTATTTGTACAACTGAAGTCAAGCTTCGCTGCATAACATGTTCTGACTTTAGAAGAAGCAACTAGGACAGCAGCCTGTCCGGCACCGAAGGTTCCCCAGGAACCATCGCAGAAAATTGTCTAAGCTTCGGCGTCTTTATTTGTTTCTTCTTTCTGAGCCCCTAGCGTCCAATCAGCAATGAAGTCTGCTAACGCCTGGGACTGAATTGAGGATCTATGTACATAGTCAATACTGAATTCGTTAAGCTCCGCAACCCATTTTCCAATCCTTCCAGTAGCTTCTCTGTTCCTCATTATGTCCTTTAGAGGCTGTGATGAAGGAACAATTATGTGATATGCTTGAAAATAATGCCGAAGCTTCCTGGAGGCCATTAACACAGCATACAACACCTTCTCCAATTCTGTATAGTTTTTCTTTGATAAACTCAGAACTTCGGAGATGAAGTATACTGGGGCCTGCTTTTTGATTTGGCCATCTAGATTCTCCTGTACGAGCGCCGCACTTACTGCAGAGTGTGAAGCTGCCACATTAGCAACGGAGCCCCTGGCGAAGGTGGAGTTAATATTGTTAGATCGATCAAGTATTGCTTCAACTCTTCAAAAGCTCTTTGCCGAGCCGAACTCCATTGAAAAACTTTGGATGACTTCAGTATTTCAAAGAATGGCAGATTTCTTTCTGCTGATCTGGATATGAATCTGTTTAATGATGCCAGTCTTCCTGCCAGCCGTTGGGCCCCCTTCTTTGTGTTTGGCGGCTCCATCAGAAGGATAGCTTCAATCTTGCTCGGGTTGGCTTCAATTCCCTTTGTTGATACCAAACAACCAAGGAACTTGCCCTTCTTCACTCGAAAAACACATTTTTCTAGATTTAACTTCAGGCCAGCTTGCCTAAAATTGGTGAATGTCTCTTGCAAATGAGTAATGTGATTTTCTTGCTTCGTGCTTTTTACTATGATATCATCAACATAGGTCAGCACATTCCTACCTATTTGAGAATGAAGGACCTTGGCTGTCATTCTACTGAAGCTTCCTCCAGCATTCTTGAGCCCCTCAGGCATCCGAAGGTAGCAATAGGTGCCACTATGAGTTATGAAGCTAGTTTTCGGCTCGTCTTCCTTTTTCATCCAAATTTGATGATAGCCTGAGTAGCAATCCAGTAGACTCATGAGCTCTAAAGAAGCTACTGCATCTACTAGAGAGTCTATTCTTGGCAATGGGAACTCGTTCGTTGGGCATGCCTTGTTGAGATCTGTAAATCAATACACATTCTCCATTTACCATTGGCCTTCTTCACCATAACAGTGTTGGCTAGCCATTCTGGGTATTTTACTTCTTTGATGACACTGGCGCTAAGAAGTCTCTTTACTTCATTCCGAGCACCTTCAGCTTTGTCTTCAGACATCTTCTAAAGCCTTTGTTTTCTGGGCCTAAAGGATGGATCCACATTGAGTGAATGTTCAATAACATCTCTGTTGACACCACAGAGATCATTGGCTGACCAGGCAAAGACATCTTTGATATTGAATAAAAATATTAGCAAAATCTTCAATTGCTCATCAGATAACTGAGACCCCAACAGTACCCTTTGTTCTGCTATATCTTGACATAGAAGCATAGGCTTCGGCTGATTCGCCGAAGCAGCCTTCTCTCTTTTGTATTTATACTGCTGACAGGCTTCAGCTTCATCTATGTTATGGATAGCCTTTGAATCTGTCCAGTTCCCTTCGGCCCTTCTAGCAGCTTCTTGACTCCCATGGACAGCAATGGGCCCTTGTTCCGAAGGTATCTTCATGCATAAATATGCTAGATGGAGTATTGCTTCGAAGGCATTAAGTGTCCCTCGACCGATGATTGCATTGTAGGGGTACTCCATGTCAATAATGTCAAAGATAACTTGTTCAGTCCTTGTGTTGTGGATGCAGCCGAAGGTAACTGACATTGTGATTTTACCAAGTGCAACAATAGGCCTTCCTCCGAAGCCACAAAGAGGGTGTGTAGCATCATGAATCTTATCCTCTGGCACTTGCATCTGTCTGAAGGCCTTAGCAAATATGATATCCCCTGCACTGCCTGTATCAACCAGAACATTATGAACCAGAAATCCCTTGATGACACAAGATATGACCATAGCATCATTGTGTGGGTAATCTTTGAGCTAAAGATCCTCTTGGGAGAAGGTGATTGGGATGTGGGACCATTTGGACTTGATGAAGGGTCCCTGCACCCCAACATGCTGCACCCTTCTCTGCGCTTCCTTCTTCTGCTTCTTGTTAGCCGGCTCTGAACTTGAACCGCTTGTTATCGGGAGCACCAGCTTCGTAGCTGAAGGTGCTACGACTTGGTTGTTGAACGAAGCCATCAGCTCGACACTGGAAGTGAGTTCACCGGAGGTGGGCGCCAATGTTGGGGACTTGTTCTCAAATGCTATGAATTAAGAACAAGGCAACATGAAATGTTAATGGCTAAAGCCCTTCGTCCTTCGAAGCATTATCTCCCTTGGGATATAATGATCCTCAGACGAAGGTCATGAAGGACGTACCTTCATGATTGCAATATATATAATATATATATATATATATTAATGAAAGAAGAAGCATATGAAATATGAGATATAACATGAATAATCATATTTTAATTATGTTATCATGAATGAACATGAACAATATTAAATTACATTTGTACCTTCCACTTGACAGAAAGCAAAAGTCCAAGCGTGATGCACAAGTGAATACCAATCAGCGTGAATAGTACGGGGGTACTATTCACCTATTTATAGGCACGGGATGCAGCCCAGTCAAAATTACATTTATGTCCTTGATGACTAGTTACAAACATGACACAAATCATCATGGATTGATCGGTCTTTTTCTCTTTAAGTCGGTGCAGCCCTTCGTCTTAAGGCGTGTCACTGTGCCGAAGCTCCCTAAATCGTAGCTTCAGCGTGTACCTTCGTGTTGTGTTTGCTTATATGCTAATCTTCCGAAGGTGTTCCTGCTTAAAGGACCTTCGGCGATGAAGCTGGCCCCCAATAGACCCCTCAAGCTAAACTTCAATAGGGATTCAGAAAATTCAGAACTGAATTTTCACCCCTTTTAAAGTTCAGCCATGTTCTCTATTTTCCAAAACTCAAATCTACAAGACCCAAATATGAAAGTGGCGCCAAATTTCCTTGAACATACTTTGGTAAAGTTTGAATTTAAACAAAAACTGTTTGGCACGATTTTGGTGCAGATTGTCCTTGGGACTCGGCTCTATGACACTGGCAACTTGGCGACGTTACAACTCCATGTCCCTAGCCTAAAACCGTGCAACGTCCACACACAAGCGAAAGAGCTCAGTCTGGGGAACAAATCCTTCACAGCGATCTTGCCCAAATTCGCAAAGATCTACACCCTATCGGTGTTAGAACATGGGCAGAAGCAACGGCTCCACGTGTTCGATCATGGCTGACACGCCCGGTTCACGCCAGTTCGCGCACCCGCGCCCAGCCGTGCACGCCCGCGCGCCCACGCCGGTCCACGCCCGCCCGTGCACCGCGCCGTGCATATAAAGCAGCCCCAAGGCCTTGGCCATACTCCCCCGCACACTCATAGCCTTGCCTAAGCCAGAGTTCGCTAGGACTTTGTCTTGAGCACGCCGCGCCACCACCCGCCAAGCCACCCGAGCCTCGGCCATCGCGGCCAGCTCACTCCAACCACTTCCAGGCTACGCCAGCTGCTCGGTTAGCTTCGCCTGAGGCCCGTGAAGCTCCCCAAGTCCCCAGACCCACCAGAGCCCCACCGAAAACCCTGAATCACAATCGCTGGACTTCTTCCGCTCACCGACGAACGTGGTCCGGATAAGTTTCTACATCATTCTCAAATTCCTTCTGCAAACCGCCTCTATGTCACCTATCCAAGCCTCCCGAGCTAACCAATTGGACTATCGCGCCGTGAGCAGGCCGGATTCCTCGCCGCCGACAAGTTCGCCCGCCTGCACACGTGGACCGACCTAATCCGACCATTACCGGAGACGATCCGCACATCGGCGTGACCGCCAAGACCTCTCCTACAGCCTCGACCACCTCACTAGAGCAATCTTGCCGCCGGTAAGCCCCTTCGCCCTTTCCTCCGCTACGGTTACTGTTTAATTGGGGGAAGGATCGCGGGTTCGATTTAGCAGAAACCTAGGGGGTTTTCTGCATAGTCAGCGACCCATATGAATAGTAAACCGAGGACCTGTCTGTAATACACTTAGAACCTTTCGCCAGGGACCCAGATGCAAAACCTTTTTCCTTTAAACCATTTCTGTTTATTCTTTTTTTAAAAATAGGCAGAGAACTTAGGGAATTTGTATCTCGAGAAATATTTAACCAAATGTAGTCAAACCACTTTTACTGGATTCAAAATATTATGGGCTATCAAATAAAAATACTAAACCCTATGCTTTCTGTATTAAATTTTAGAGTTTAAAATTAAATAAGGAAATTACCCAAACCTTATGAAAATGGGGAAAATAGTTATGCTTCTGTGCTAGACTTAAGAAAATTTGTAGAAGTTCAAACCCAACTTAGGCACTATTTAAAAATAGTAAGCACCCTAGTATAATAGGTTAAAACAAGGTTATCTATTAAAAGCCATATCTGCCCAAAACTTAGGAAAGTAGGAAAGGAAATAAAAGTTAACGAACAGTGGATGAACATATTTTTCCTAATCCACTTGAGTGATAAAGAACCTATGAAAACTATAAAGAACCCTAATCCAGAACAGATCCAGGTGAAACAATTTACTAAGCACTAATAAAACCAGAAAGGCCATTATTAAAAATATAAGGACCATTTCAAAATTGATAAGAAAAATTCAGTAGACTCCTAACTACTAGAACATCCCTACAAAAATAATAATCACCCCAGTCCATCATTATAAATTGGTTGAACAATTAAAACTTGATTTTTAGCCATATTCCAATTAAAACATAAGAAAGCCAAAAAGTGTGCAACAATGGCAAATAAATTTTTACCAAATTATAGATGAAGTAGACCACCAGAGAAAAATACAAAACCTATTCAAAACTACATGATAACACCCATTGCCCTTACCTTATGAAAAAGGCCATTTAATTCAAGAAATTCCTACCACCCTTTCCCTTAAGCAAAAGGTTACCAAATTCTAGAATGATTTCTCTTGCACAAAGAAAAAGATAGGAAAATTTAGAAATATGTTGTTTGTTGTTTTTCAAGTATAGTGGTAGTAGAAAGCACCCCTTTGGCTAGAAACTTTTAGAAAATCATAGCCAAATAACTAATAAGTATTAGTGGCTGAAAAATTATGCAAAATCATATTATTACATCTAAATGCCAGCAAAAATAAGTCTTAGAGAATAACCCACTGTTAGAAGGAAGTTGTAGTTCAAACATCCCCTTCTGCCCTAATATTTGATAATTTTGTGCAGAATGAATCCCTCACTTTTTAAGCCCCAAATTTTGAGACAGAGAGTTATACACCAGTGAGAAGCCACTGTAATTTTTATAGAATTTTTGGAAATTTGTACATCTATCTTGTAGTTCAAACTCACCTCAAGGACATAAAAGAAATAGAAATAAAAGATGGAATGAGAAGATTAATAAGTATCACCCCCAATAGTTGCAGCTAAGAATCTTGTTAAAGATATCACCAAAATATATAAAAAGGGAAAATCAGTAGAACACTAAAAACAAACTGACCCTTCAGTAATTAAACTTAACCCTGACTTACTAAGTATACCTAGAAATCTCTACTAGCAAGGCTTAGCTCTATTTCCTTCCAATTAATCTTCATCATACAATTTTAGTTACTAAATTGCATATCATGCCATACATACATCTTACTCATTGCATTCATTAGATTGCAACCTCGCTGATGGAGAGTACGTGCTCATCCCTGAGCAAGGAGCTGTCCACAAGGAAGATCAGGAGCCAGCTCCCGAGCCTGCCATCTAGGATATCCCTGCAGCCCCAGCAATTGAAGGCAAGCCCCAGTTTTATGCATAACCATTTATATATGCTATTTTACTACACTTAATGTTTGTAGGCTTGTAATGTGCACTTAAGTGTAGGAGTTGCTTGAAACCCTTAGTTGCATGAACTCAGGATTCCTTTGAGATGAATACTAGTATGCTAGGTCGAGTAGCTGCTTGCTAATTAGGATCATAGTAGAAGTCGAGTGATTTTTCTAGCACTCCTGCGAGGTCAGGAATTGATTGTAATCATCTTGATAACGGGATCTATGATGGTCTATAGGCTTGGATCCAGGGTGGATGCCTTGCCCATGAGACGAGAAAAAGGAATTAAGGATTAATGCGTGGATACCTGAGTCAAGCATTTGAACGTACTAAACACATAACGGGAAATATGGTAACTCGTAAACCTAGTACCTGAGTGAAGCCAGGCGCGGACTTTTCTCCTCACTCATCCTGAGACTAGGTCTCCCATGCTAGCTATGGTGGGTACAAGTGCGGTCACTGCACGGCGGCAGCTGGGGTCAGTGGAGCATTGTATGCTAAGGCGGTGAGCCCTGGCCGCGAACGGGGAATCGATGGGGACGGTTGATATGTGTGGGGACGGAGTGCCCCTACATGTCATGTGTTTAGGTTTACCTTGCAAGGTTAAAACTCGATTCGAATTGTCTGCTTCTCGCAGCTAATGAGACTGCTTGACCCCTTGTACTACATTGAGTAAGAAGTGAAATGAGGTTTTACATGAGATAACATGTTGATTGTATTAAATGATTGTCATCATGTATGCTTAGAAAGAGCAACTTAGCTAAATTAATGATACTAGAATTGGGAAGCTAAAAATTGATTTTGGAATCAGCTAGTGCTTTTGGCAAACCAAACCCTTCAGCCAAACAGCTGCATGGTCTAGAGGTAGAGTAGATTCCTCACACCGGGTAAGTCTAGCTGAGTATTAGTATACTCAGCCTTGCTTGTGGCATAATTTTTGCAGGTACGCTTCAAGATATGGTTGAAGGTGTGACTTGGCCTAGCACCCTTCCACCGGGTTGGATGGTCGAGTGGGATGCTGCTCCTGCAGGAGTGGAGCAGGAGGAGTAGTGGGCTCGGCCTTGCCCTATTCCTTGCTTTTCGACGATATCGTTTATCCGCTGCAGTTTATCTTATGAACTTATTTCAATTGGCTTGAAAAACTCCGATTTATGTAATAATTCTAGTACTTTAATTTGAGGTTTCCTGTTTTATTGTATTTCCTCTGTGACTCACCTTCGAGTGAGCTTGTGGTATTTGATCCTGGATAAGTGGCTTCATCAGACTAGATCTGAGGGACTGACGGGTTATTTCGATGTAAGTGCATTGCGGCCTTTAAGGCATGACTTGGGCACTTAAGCTAGAATAATTTGGGCGGTTCTGCCACAGCTGGTATCGAAGCAAATACCACCACAGAGAAAGCAATAAACCATGAATACCAACTTTCAAAAAAATCTAAAACTTGCTTAGAAACCAGTATTTGAATCGTCGGGACTAGAACGCTAGACCTAGGACGAAAAGCTTTAGGAATAGTGGGAGAAATAGGTGGCTAATTAAGTAGGCCCTATGGGTCAGTCTTATGATTTTTCTTTGGATGCCCTAAACAGCACCCTTTTGATTCGGGGAGGAGACGTTATTTTCAGCATGCATGCATTATAAAACTGAAAGGATTAGAAATTAAAGATGTAAAAATGTGATCTAACTCGTTTCTTTTAAACCACCTAGGCCCTTTTATTTCTCTTTTCTTCCACCATAATCTTCACATTTGATATCCTTTCGTAGATGACTTCACCCACCCCCACCAATGGAGGAGACACTCGTTTCAGTTCTGATTTACTTTCTCATGAGGGTTTTCCTTCCATCTTGTGGGAAGTGCTCAGCTCCACCGGTTACCCTACGCCCCCTTTGTACACAGTGCAGCTATACGAAGAGCATCGGGTGCCCCGTTGCCGAGTTTGGCTGACTCTGGAGGCTCATCCCCTTCAGCCGGGTTGGCGTTCCCTTGACTCCGAGACTATTGGATTCAGGACGGACCACACCACCAAAGCGGCAGCTTTGAAGACCCTGACGACTTTCTATGGCTACCATCCCCTGGAGATGGTGATGCACCCACTAGGACTCTTCCCTGCTGAGAGGAGGGATGACCCCATGTGGTGCAACCGAGTGAGCCATGTGAAGGACGTGTGGGCCATGTATCCTGACTTAGTTGGGAGGGTCATTGTTCAGTGCATGAGCGCACTGTACCGCCTTCAGGCCCTGCAGAGCGACTGCTATGGCACATCTTGCTAACCTCGCTCAGACCGCCAAGCTCACCCTTGATAGCCGAGAGGACTTCATGGTCAACTTGTCCTCAGAGTTGGTGGAAAAGGACCTATAGGTGGAATGGTTGAGCCAGCGCATCGCCACACTGGAGCAGCAAGTGGAGATCTGAGACAACACCATCAATGTCTTGGAAAACTAGCTCCACGGTGTGCAGCAGGAGCTCGAGGAAGCTAATGGCCACCTAGACATGCATCACCTGGAGATGGAGGCCAATGAGGCCGGAAGTGAGGGAGAAGAGGATCCTGAGGAGTTAGGACCAACCCCTGGTACCAATGCGACTGCCTCTGAGATGCCCCCTTCACTAGTGTCGCTTCCACTACTCAGGGTTGATGAGTCATTTTGATGCCTTAGGAGGATAGAAACCGCGCAAGCTTAGTTAACAGCAAATTTTGGGCTAGGCTTACGGGTACTTTCCCCTAATTGATGTAACCCATGAGCACTTTTGAGATCAGTGGAATGTTTGTAACCATGTTATCCTCGTTCGAACTTAATGTTATGTTATGACATTTTCTTTCCGTATGATATAAAGCATGTTGTTCGGAATTGTGAAATGGGATAACAATGGCGACAATCTCTGTTTTCAGGATGGCAACTAGGCAGCATCGTGGGCATAACGAGCAAGTTCCCCCGCCACCTCCTCCAGCTCCCACGGTGCTGGAGCTGATGGCTCAGCAGAACAAAATTCTACTACAACTCTTGCAGCGCCAGCCTCACCCTCAGCAATATGGTGGAGGCCAGCCATAGCGACCTTCGGCCGCGGCAACATACCAGGAGTTCTTGAGTACACAGCCGCCCTTGTTCACCAAGGCAGAGGATCCATTGGACGCTGACGTGTGGTTATGCGTCATGGAGTCCAAGTTTCCCCTCCTCACGGGAGACTGCCCTGATGACACCAAGGCTCGCTTCGCCGTGCAGCAGCTTCGTGGACTTGCTCGGACTTGGTAGGACAATTTCCACGCCATGCTACCTACCAGTCATGAAGTTTCTTGGGAGGAATTCAAGACTGCCTTCAGAGGACACCACATCCCAGCTGGAATTCTTGATCGCAAGATAAATGAATTCCTGGCGCTCAATCAAGGAACCCGTACTGTGTTGCAGTATGCCCAGGCCTTCAACGACCTGTGCCAGTACACTGGGTATCATGCTGATTCTGATGAAAAGAAGAGAGACCGCTTCCAGTAGGGGTCTCAACACCAAGTTGCGTGAGCGTCTCAACACTGTTCGGGTTGATAGCTTCAATGAGTTGGTCAACTTGGCCATCTCACAGGAGGATTGTATTGTAGCTCACCAGGCAGAGAAGAAGAGGAAGGTACCAATGTCAGCACCCTCCGCTCAGCCTAAGAGGTTCAGGATTGTTTCCCACAATCAGAGCAGAGGATTTCAGTAGTAGGCAGGCAGATAGGTGATCAAGCCACCCCAGCAGCAGCAGCCAACACCCAATCATTTTCTAGCTCCCGCTCCAAGGAACAATCAACCTCCGCAGCAGCAGCAGTTCCACCAGGGAAATGGGAACAAGTGCTTCACTTGTGGCAATGTGGGCACTATGCCAAGAGTTGTCCAAGAAATCAGCAGAGCAGATGCCAGCACCAAATCAAGATAGGGGAAGAAAGCAGAAGGTGCAAGTCAGGCAAGGGAAGCTCAACTTCACTACTCTGGAGGAGTTACCTGAAGGAGCCCTCATCATGACTAGTATCTTTTCAGTTTTTAATCAACCTGCATTAATTCTGTTTGATTCTGGTGCATCTCATAGCTTCATTAGCCAAAAGTTCAGTGCTAAATGTCAATTGTCTTTCTTTCATGCAAAAGGGTCCTTCATGATAGCAACACCTGGGGGTAAAATTGCAACCAATCAATTAAACCGAAATGTGCCTATCTCAATGGGAAGTAGGATCTTCAAAACCACACTCCTAATTTTAGGATTAGAGGGCATGGATATCATTCTCGAAGCCAACTGGATGACTCAACACCGAGTGGTGTTGGATGTAGCTTCTAGAGCTCTGGAGATCCGTTCTCCTACCTTTGAAGACCTTGTATTGTATCTACCTAGCCAAGAGTCTACTCGATCATGTGCTTTTGCTATGACAGAGTTGCCCTTGAAGAAGATTCCAATGGTCTGTGAGTATGCAGATGTTTTTCCTGATGAATTACCAGGAATGCCACCAGACCGGGATATTGAATTCGCCATCGAGTTGCAACTAGGAATGGCACCTATTTCCAAGAGGCCTTATCGGATGCCACCCGCTGAGTTGGCAGAGTTGAAGAAGCAATTGCAAGAATTGTTAGACAAGGGTTTCATCTGCCCAAGCACTTCGCCTTGGGGATGTCCAGCCTTGTTTGTGAAGAAGAAAGATGAAAGTTTGAGGCTATGCATAGATTATCGCCCACTTAATGCGGTGACTATCAAGAACAGGTATCCTTTGCCTCGTGTTGATGTTCTTTTTGATCAATTGGTCGGAGCCAAAGTATTTTCCAAGATAGACCTTCGCTCCGGCTATCATCAGATCAAGATACGAGCAAGTGATATTCTGAAGACTGCCTTCTTGACCAGATATGGGATGTATGAGTATCTGGTAATGTCATTTGGGCTGACTAATGCACCAGCAAACTTCATGTATCTGATGAATTCTGTCTTCATGCCTGAATTAGACAAATTCATGGTGGTCTTCATTGATGATATATTGGTGTACTCAAAGAACGAAGAAGAGCATGGCAGTCATTTGCATGTAGTGCTTCAACGTCTGCGAGGACATCGCCTTTATGCCAAGTTGTCGAAATGTGATTTTTGGCTGAAACAAATCAAATTCTTGGGTCACACTATCTCTCAGGCAGGCATAGCTGTGGATCCTGATAAGGTGTAAGAGGTAATGAACTGAAAGTCGCCAATGACTGTCCGTCAGATTCGAAATTTTCTGGGATTGGCTGGTTATTATCAAAGATTCATTCCAGATTTCTCTCGAATTGTGAAGCCCATGACTGAATTGTTGAAGAAAGGAGCTAAGTTTATTTGGGGTCAGAACTCAGAAGTGCGAAAATGCCTTCCACGCATTGAGGCAACATCTGACCACAGCACCGGTAACCCGACAGCAGCAAGCCATTTGATGTGTACTGTGATGCCTCTGGCACTGGACTGGGTTGTGTTTTCATGCAAGACAACCGAGTCATTGCCTACGCATCGAGAGCACTCAGGCCTCATGAGCAGAATTATCCCACTCATGACTTGGAGTTAGCAGCCATGGTTCATGCATTGAAGATGTGGAGACACTATTTGATGGGAACCCACTTCAACATCTTCACAGATCATAAGAGCCTTAAGTATATCTTCACTCAGGCTGATCTCAACATGAGGCAGAGAAGATGGCTAGAGCTAATCAAAGACTATGACTTGGAGGTACACTATCACCCAGGGAAAGACAATGTGGTAGCTGATGCCTTGAGTCGGAAATCGCAATGCAACTGTGCTATGATGGATTCACGCATCAACACCCTGTGTGATGAGTTGAACAAAATGAAAATTAAAGTGATTCCTTCTGGTGCTTTGTCTCACATTTCCGTTGAGCCAACTTTGCAAGACCAAATAATTATGGCCCAATTCAGCGATAAGGGAGTGCAAATCATTAAAGAGAAACTCCATCAGAAGACAAGGAAATATAACTGTTTCCGCCAAGATGGAGAGGGTATATTGTGGTTTCAAAGCAGATTGGTGGTTCCTAAAAATAAGGATATCAAGAAGAAGATCTTGGATGAAGCTCATCTCTCCAAATTCTCCATGCATCCAGGAAGCACCAAAATGTACCATGATCTGAAGCCCTTGTATTGGTGGACTAGAATGAAGAGGGAGATAGCCCAATATGTATCAAAATGTGACACATGTCAGAGGGTAAAGGCAAGCCACTTAAAATCAGCTGGTGCTTTTCAACCCCTATCAATACCTTCATGGAAATGGGATGACATCAGCATGGATGTTATTGTGGGTCTGCCCAACACCTCTCGTCGTCATGATTCGATTTGGATCATTGTGGACCGATTGACCAAAGTGGCACATTTTCTTCCAGTGCACACCACTGATAAGGCTCAAAAGTATGCAGAGTTGTACATTGATCGAATCATGTGTTTGCACGGATTACCCTGGACTATTGTCTCTGATCGAGGAGCCCAATTTGTTGCCAGATTCTGGGAACAACTACAAGAGTCTTTGGGAACCAAGCTAATCAGAAGTTCAGCTTACCACCCGCAGACTGATGGTCAGACCGAAAGGGTAAACCAAATTCTGAAAGATATGCTAAGGGCTTGTGCGATCGATTATGGCAAGAACTGGGATAAGTACCTCTCCTTGGTAGAGTTTGCTTATAACAACAGTTACCAATCCAGCCTAAAGATGGCACCTTTCGAAGCCCTATATGGAAGAAGGTGTCGAACACCCCTCAATTGGTCTCAGTCCGGAGAAAGAGAAATTTTTGGACCTGATTTAGTGACTGAAACCGAAAGGAAAGTCAAGCTGATCAGGAAGAATCTAGAAGCTGCTCAAGCTAGGCAGAAGAGTTACCATGATAAGAGAAGGAAACCTCTCTAGTTTAAATGGGAGATTTTGTATATCTGAAAGTCTCACCAACCAAAGGAGTGCAGAGGTTTGGAATCAAAGGCAAGTTAGCCCCTCGTTACATTGGACCTTTTGAGATCATAGAAGCATGTGGACCCATGGCATACAAATTGAAGTTAACTCCGAAAATGTCTGCCATCCACAATGTATTCCATGTATCCCAACTGAAGAAATATGTTCGATTGCCGATTGAGATCATAGCAGAACCAGAGTTGGAAATAGAGCCAGATCTATCGTACCAAGAGTACCCTTCAAAGGTTCTAGATTGCAAAGAAAGATCAACTCGGGCAAAATCGATCAAGATGTATAAGATCCAATGGAGTAATCACTCAGAAGAAGAGGCTACTTGGGAGACTGAGGAATTTCTATGTTCGAACTTCCCCGATTGTCTACCTAAGGGAATTGGTACGTAACCATGCCTATCCCCTCCCCCTGCCCTTTGAATCAAATTATAAGAATAATGGTCTTAGTATAAAAAGAGTTAAGTGTAAAATTAAAGTTAAAAGGGACTTCCTTCTGAAGTTGCAAAGAAAATGACATTTGAAGAGCAGTTTACTAGAGAACCATAATGAATAAACCACCCAAAGCAAGCAAGCCTTAACATTCATGTTGGGGGTGTGCTTCGTAGCCGAAGATCCTAAAGAAAACACCTTCGGCAGACACTCTCAGGAGCAAGCGCCGAAGCTATTACTGAGAGAGCTTCGGCACAATGATAAATCTTAAGACGAAGGGATGAACCGACTTAAAGATGTATTGACTCAAAGACCCATGATGTTTGCGTCATTATTGTAATCAATTGTAAAGGGCTTAAATGTAATCTTACGCGGGTTGCACCCTGTGCCTATAAATAGGTGAACAGTACGCTGGTACTGTTCGCGCATTCTTGCAATCACTGACACGTTACGCTTGAGTTATTACTTTCCGCCAAGGCGAAGGTACAAATATGCTCAAATATTTTGTTTTAATACTCATTTATTCATGTGATGAAATATGTGAATACATTTTATACTTCATATTACATTTCTTATTGTTTGTTATTTTACAAGTATGATTACGAAGGTGAAATCTTCGTAATATATTACCCTTGGCCTTCGTCCGAAGCTCATTAAATCCTTAGGGAGATAATGCTTCAGCGGACGAAGGACATTTATGCTTAACATTTTTTGTGTTGCCTTGTTCTTAATTCATAGCATTTGAGAACAAGTCCCCAACATTGGCGCCCACCTCCGGTGAACTCACATCCACTTGCTGAGTTGATGGCTTCGTTCAAAGCTGGAGTGGCTTCAGCTCCGAAGCTTGTGCTCCTGATAACAGGCAGTTCAGGATAAGAGCCGGCTAACAAGAAGCAGAAGAAGGAGGCACAGAGAAGGGTACAACATGTAGGGGTGCAAGGACCCTTCATCAAGTCAAGATGGTCTCACATCCCGATTACCTTCTCCCAAGAGGATCTTCAGCTCAAGGACTACCCTCACAATGATGCTATGGTTATCTCTTGTGTTATCAAAGGATTTCTAGTCCACAATGTTTTGGTTGACACAGGCAGTGCAGCGGATATTATATTTGCTAAAGCCTTCAGACAGATGCAAGAGCCCGAAGACAAGATCCATGATGCCACACATCCTCTTTGTGGCTTCGGAGGAAGGCAGATTGTAGCACTTGGCAAGATCACAATGCCAGTAACCTTTGGATTCATCAATAACACAAGGACTGAACAAGTTGTGTTTGATATTGTTGACATAGGAGTACCCTTATAATGCAATCATTGGTCGTGGAACACTTAATGCTTTTGAAGCAATTCTTCATCCAGCATATCTTTGCATGAAGATACCTTCGGATCAGGGACCTATTGCTGTCCATGGGAGTCAGAAAGCTACCAGAAAAGCTGAAGGGAACTGGACAGATTCAAAGGCAATCCATAATATAGATGGAAACGAAGCTTGTGAGCAATACAAGTACAGAAGGGAGAAGGCTGCTTCGGCCGATCAGCCGAAGCCCACGCTTTTATGTGAAGATATTGGAGAGCAGAAGGTGCTGCTGGGTTCCCAATTGTCTGAAGAACAGGAGAAAACCCTGATAAGGTTTTTGTTTAACAACAAAGATGTTTTTGCTTGGTCAGCCAATGATCTTTGTGGTGTTAACAGAGATGTCATTGAACACTCGCTCAATGTTGATCCATCCTTCAGACCCAGAAAGCAGAGGCTTCGGAAGATGTCCTGATGACAAGGCCGAAGGTGCTTGGAATGAAAGGAAAAGACTCCTCAGTGCCAGAGTCATCAGAGAAGTGAAATACCCAGAATGGCTAGCCAACACTGTAATGGTGAAGAAAGCCAATGGTAAATGGAGAATGTGCATTGATTTTACTGATCTCAATAAGGCTTGCCCGAAGGATGAATTTCCATTACCAAGGATAGATTCTCTGGTAGACGCAGCAGCTTCGTCATAGCTCATGAGTCTACTAGATTGTTATTCAGGCTACCATCAAATCTAGATGAAGAAAGAAGACGAGCCGAAAACTAGCTTCATCACCCCCAATGGTACATATTGTTACCTTCGGATGCCTGAGGGGCTCAAGAATGCTGAAGGAAGCTTCAGCAGAATGACAGCGAAGGTTCTTCATTCTAAGATAGGCAGAAATGTGCTAACTTATGTTGATGATATCATTCTAAAAAGCACGAAGCAAGAAAATCACATTGCTAATCTACAGGAGACCTTCACCAATTTTAGACAAGCCGGTCTAAAGCTGAACCCAGAAAAGTGTGTTTTCGGAGTAAAGAAGGGGAAATTCCTTGGTTGCCTAGTCTCAACAAAAGGAATTGAGGCTAATCCAAATAAAATTGAAGCTATTCTTCGAATGGAACCACCAAGCACAAAAAAGGGGGCTCAGCGACTAACAGGAAGACTTGCATCTCTGAATCGATTTATATCTAGGTCAGCAGAGAGAAATTTACCATTTTTTGAGGTGCTGAAGTCAGCCGAAGTTTTTCAATGGGGACTAGTTCAGCAGAAAGCCTTCGACGAGCTGAAACAGTATTTGATAGATCTAACAACATTAACTCCACCAACGCCAGGGGCTCCTCTGTTGTTATATGTGGCAGCTTCGCACTCAGCGGTAAGTGCGGCACTTGTCCAAGAGAAGCTTGAGGGGCAAACCAAAAAACAAGCCCCAATATACTTTGTCTCCGAAGTCCTTAGTTTATCAAAGAAAAATTATACAGAACTGGAGAAGGTGATGTATGCTGTTTTGATGGCTTCCAGAAAGCTTCGGCATTATTTTCAAGCATACCATATAATTGTTCCTTCTTCGCAGCCATTGAAGGATATTATGAGAAATAGAGAAGCTACTGGAAGGGTTGGAAAGTGGGCTGCGGAACTCAATGAGTTCTACATTGATTATGTGCATAGATCTTCGATTCAGTCCCAGGCGTTAGCAGATTTCATTGCTTACTGGACGCCAGGGGCTCAGGAGGAAGAAGCAAATAAAGATGCCGAAGCTTGGACAGTATTCTGCGATAGTTCTTGGGCAACCTTCGGGGCAGGAGCAGCTGCCGTCTTAATTGCACCTTCTAAAGTTAGAACATGCTACGCAGTGAAACTTGATTTTAGTTGTACAAATAATATTGCTGAATATGAAGCTTTACTTTTGGGCCTTCGGAAGTTGAAAGCAATGGGGATAAGAAGGGCGGTCCTCAAAACTGATTCCCAAGTTATTTCTGGCCATGTTGACAAAAGTTGCAAAGCAAGAGATCCGAAGCTTGAAAGATATCTTGATACAGTTCGAAGACTTGAAGCCTCCTTCGAAGGGTTCTCTGTTAAGAATATTCCACGAGGAGAAAATGAACATGCTGATCTATTAGCCAAGTCAGCGGCATAGGGGCTGCCATTACCTTCGGAAGTTTTCTTTGAAACAATAAAAGCACCTTCGGTTGACCTTCTTGAAAGAGCAGTGCTCAATATATCTCCTGTCTACAGCGAAGATTGGAGAACTGAGATCATGTCTTTTCTCCAGGGAAATTTCCTTTCAGATGACAAAACCTATCAAAAGAGAAAAGCGGCAAGAGCCCGTCCATATGTAATAATAGAAGGGGAGTTGTACAAGCGTGGAGTCTGTTCTCCATTGCTCAAATGTTTATCCAGAACTGAAGTTATAGAGCTGATGAAAGAAATACATGCAGGCCTGTGTGGATCTCACATCGGATCTAGGCCTTTATTGGGTAAAGTTTTTCGTCAAGGATTCTATTGGTCGAAGGCAGCTTCGGATGCAGCAGAATTAGTCCAAAAATGCGAAGGTTGTCAAAAATGTGCAAGAGATCAAAAACAACCTTCGTCTCTAACTCAATTAATACAGCCCACTTGGCCATTGCAAAGATGGGGCCTTGATTTGCTAGGCCCACTTCCCCCAGCACAAGAGAATTTAAGATATGTTGTAGTGGCAGTTGAATATTTCTCTAAATAGATTGAGACAAAGCCTTTAGCCACAATAACTTCGGTTATGGTTCAAAAGTTTTTCTGGCAAAATATTGTTTGTCGCTTCGGAGTGCCGAAGGCCATTACCGTAGACAACGAAACGCAGTTTGATTCCGAAGCTTTCAGAGAGTTTTGTGAACAAATTGGCACGAAGATCCATTTTGCATCAGTTCGGCATCCGGAGTCAAATGGACTTGTCGAAAGAGCTAATGGCATCATAATGACAGGAATAATGAAGTTAATCTTCTATCAGCACAGGGGGAAGTGGTCGAATGAATTAATCAAAGTGGTGTGGAGCCACAACACAACAATATCAAGGTCAACAGGTTTTACACCATTCAAATTGTTGTTTGTTGACGAAGCAATAACTCAAGAAGAAGTTAAGGCAGGATCAATAAGAACAGTGGCTTCGGCAAAAGACGAAGCTGATTACTCTGTGGACAAAGATGCTATAGAAGGGATCAGGCTTCAGGCTGTGGAAAACATCAATAAATACCAAGCCGAAACAATAAAATGGCGTGATAGAAAGGTTCGATTGAAGAACATTAAGCTAGGACATTTGGTGCTTCGAAGAGTGGCCAACCCAGACACAGTAGGCAAGCTACAGCTGAAGTGGGAAGGACCTTTTCTGGTAGTATCTTCGTCAAGACCCAGTTTCCTACTGGTTAAAGGATATGGACAGCAACGACATTCCTAGATCTTGGAATGCGGATGAGCTTCGACGGTATTATGTGTAGCCTGATGTAATTTTCTTTTATTTTTATTTTATTTTTTCCTATGGCACCCTTTTCCTTTCTGAAGGGGGAGAAAGGTTTTTAATGGGGCCATAGAATGTAATTTCCCTTTTTCTTATATCAGCTCTACAAGAGCAGTATCCCCCGAAGATGTAAATGTAAAAACTGGGCATGCACCATCGAGTGCAGCGAGAAAAAGAAAAAACACGGAGAAGCTCGAAAGTCGTCCCTAAGGGGATGCAGAGCACAGCGAAGCCACAAAAAAGTCGTTCCTAAGGGAATGCAGAGCTTACAGCGAAAAATAAACGCTGATTTCGCTGAAGTAAAAGGCGAAGAAGCTCCTAAGGGAGGCTTACAGCGAAAAATAAACTCTGATTCCGCTGAAGTAAAAGGCGAAGAAGCTCCTAAGGGAGGTTTACAGCGAAAAATAAATGTTGATTCTGCTGAAGTAAAAGGCGAAGAAGCTCCTCAGGGAGGCTTACAGCGAAAAGTCAGCGCTGATACACCAAAAAATAAGCGGTGAAGCCTAAAAATAAACGGCAAAGATTTGTTATTCCCAAGGGAATAAGAGTTGTGATTATGATTTCGTAAGCGTCTTCGAACATTCATTTGCATGATACATAACATCATACATTTGCATTCATAAATATTCACTTAGACACACATAGGATCATCATCATCATAACATACAAACTTCCTTCGGCTTTGAAAGAGAAGGCTTCGGAAAAAAGGGAAAAAGAGGCAATTTTATGCTTCGTTGTGTACGCAAAGAAGGGAAGGTGTTTTTCGCCTTCGGCTCAAAAGAATTAATTTCGTCCACACCAAAGCATTTCATACATTGACGGAAAAGTAAGATTATATTACAAAGTCAAAATTGATTACATCATATTTTATACAAAGTTTTTTGAGCTATTCTTAACAGACTACTCGAGCTTTGACAGCATCCATGGAGCTTCATCCTTTTACTCTGCAGTTTCAGCTTCGGCTTGATCAACCTGCATGTAAATATTATAAGCAAAATTCAAAATTCAAAGGAAAAGGTAAGCATAAGGTATGATTTTGTTATCAGCTTAAGGTGGCTTCGAGCTTCGTCACTAGCTTTGCTCCGTCCACCCTTTGTCCACACTAACTTTATAAATCTATTTGCAATACTTCGAGCCAGACTAGGAATATTATCCAAGTCTGCTGGTGACAGGCTGAAGTTGGGTCTATTAACAATCTTGCCGTGTTCACAGCTAGACTTCAAAAAGGCAACAGCTGTGCCCCGAGAAGCTGCCAGGGCACAGAAGTCGCCGTGACCAGCTATAACTTTGTCAAGATCATTAATTTCACCTTCAATATGCTCGAAGGCACCAGGCAGGTCATTAGCCGAAGGAGTAAACTTTTCACTACTGGCTCCAACAAAATGGAACACCTGCTTTAATTATTGAATGCGTCGAGTGCTAAACTCTAGGCACTTATTCTGAAGATTTTTCAAAGATTCTTTCAGCTCCGAACTTCTTTGAACTTCGGCTTCAAGCTTTGCATCAAATTTCAGCCTTTCTTGTTCAAAATTTTATGATTGGGAAAGAAGCTTCGAATTTAATTCTGCTATTTTTGCTTCAGCGTCTGCTAATAAGCCTTCGGCTGTTTGAAGTTCGAAGTCTTTCTTTTCTATGGCAGCTGATTGCTCTTTTATCTTGTTTTCTAAGTTCTCGATTATAACTTCGTGCCTTTTATCTTCTAAGTCCTGCTGCATTTTTAAGGCCTTGCTCAAAAGCATACTCTATGGACAAATAACCTTCGTTACAAAATGTTTGTGTTATTACAAATAGTAAGGGTTAGACGTAAGATATTTACCTTAAAATTGGAATAGAACAAACTGCCGACAATATGTTGTCGTCGGTAGCGGCTGATATCCGCTTCAAGCTTCGAAAAGCCGATACTCTTTGATAGAGTATCGATAACCTTCGCACTAGTTTGATCCCGTCTACAGCCTAACCCTTCATCATCAATGCCACCGAAGAGAAGCGCCCCCGGCCGGTACCCGCAAGACATAGCATACTCTTTTAATTCCTCTTTTTCAGCTTCTGTCAGCTCTTGGCCAACTAAGTTTCAGAAGTCAAAAGTTGCATCTTCCGAAGTACCTTCGGTTATTTCTTCCTTCTCGGGTTTCGCAGTCGTGGTCTCTTCGATGGCTGCAACAGCTTCTTTCGCGGTCATGTTTAGCAGCATTTTGTCTATATCAGCAGCAATGCTTTCAAAATTGATATCTTCGGATTTGGCATCTTCGGCTCTAACCTCTTCTGCGGCAGCCTCCGAAGGTAAAGCTTCAGTCGTGTTTTCAATTGCCGGCACCTTCGGAGCTGAAGCCCTTGGTGGTGTTGCATCGATTACTTTTGTCACGATAACAATCCTTTGCCTCTTCGATCTAGGTGCCTTTGTTTTTGTGGGCTCCTTTTCCTTATGAAAAAGTTTCGTCAGATGTAGTCCCAGTGGACTTAGTTTGACAGGCAAAGTTTCAGTCATTACCTGTAGGATCTCCTCTATTTCAGTAGCATAAGATGTCGCAGAAGTCTTCTCTTTTTCATCAATTGGTTTTTCTTTTGGAGTCGAGATCTTCCTTTTCTTTGAAGCAACTTCTTTTGCCTCAGATTTTTGTTTTTTCTTCTTTGATTGATCCTCGTCGTCCTTATTTAAAGCACTAGTGTAACACCCGGATTTTAGGGATCCAAAACCCGGGGTTAACATAAACACCAGGTATGCTGGGACCAAGTCTCATACATATGATGTATAGTGGCACAGGATCGAATGTCACATCTTTATATATAACAGGAGTTCTATACAAAATAAATAATTACATAATAAGGAGACAACGGTCCAGCAACCCAAAGTTGACTGGGAGACGACGACCTAGACCTCTCACGAACTCATCGCAGCATCCTCCATGAGCATCATCCTGCGGTACCTGCTCTTGACCTGTGGGGTATGTGAGACAGCAAGAGTGAGCTCACATACGTTCATCGCTCAACAAGTTGTGGGGAATAATGTGCATGAACTCGCCAAAGGTGGGAGCTCACGTAAAGTGTAAGGCTTACCAAAGAAGATGGTTAGAGCTGAGCATTGCTTTTAAAGTTGGTCAAAATTTTATTAGCACTTACTAAGTATAAGTAAATACCAAACCCAATTAAGTAATAGAACAAAAGTAACAACACCACCTGCAATGCAATGCATATGACAAATTGAATTTAGTTCCATAATTTAATCATGTGAGTGTCCGAGCTGCTCTTGACCGTGAGCACGGCTAGTATACCAGTTTTACACTCTGCAGAGGTTGCGCATCTTTACCCACAAGTCGTGTATCCCATGTCGCCAGGGTTTGCAAAGCCCTTAGACACTTCCGAGGTGAATGGCTAGGGATCCACTACGAGGCCTTTACAAAGTTCCACTAGCTTCCGAAAACCCGCTACAGTTTATAGGAAGATCCAGTGCAGGAATCCCTTGCAGGACCGCCATCGCAGCAAAATCCTCCCGAGGGCCTCCCTACACTGACCTCTCCCCTACTGCCCTTGCCCCTTTCGGGTAAGGTAGTCTTCCACTAGCTTTCCTAATTAATCAGCCAAGGGCGTCCCATTCCACCCTCGTGGTAGCACTGTTTTCCCGGGTGGTTCTCCATGTTCCAATTAACATAATGATCTTAACATGAACAGTAATAATAACTGATAACAAAAGTATAATCATGAACAGTGTGATCTTCATACCCAAAACCACATAAAGCACTAGCAAGTACTACCCAAAAAGTTCAGTGGTAAACAAGGTATAAAGATAGACAAACTAGGGTAACCTATTGGGTCCCATCAAAATTAACCTATGCAGATCATTATGATTAATCAGAACATGGCTGGGTAAAAAGAAGTGATCAAGGGCACAACTTGCCTGGGCCTTGAGATTCCAGGTACCAGGATGATCTTCAGGTTCTCGTGGCCTCACTGCTAGTCGTAGCAATTCAAACAAACATGGTGTAGGCAAAATTAACATTACACCAAACATAAGAACAAAATACACATTAATAATATACATATTAAAATAAGATCATAGGAACAGGAATCATTAATTTTGGAGTTGTAGATTTTAAGTTATGAATTTTCAAAGGTTTTATATGTTTAAAATGGATTAAGTGGGAGATTAAATTCCTAACTGTTTTCATGACAAAACAGAGGTTCTAGGTGATAGAGAACTAAATTACAAAATTTTAGGAACTGGAATGGATTAATTTGGAGTTAGTATGAATTTTCTATGAATTTATAAAGTTTTAGTATTTATTTTCATATTAAAAATCTATTTTCTAATTCCTTTACTCATTTTAAAACAGCAGTGGACTGGGCCCCAATTATAAGAAAGGTCAGGGGGCATCTTGCAAGTTTTCCCGAGACACATAGAGCCCCGAGGGTGGACCGCGGGTTTATTTCATAAAAGTTCAGGGTCTCTTTTAGAAAATGGCCCCGGCGAAGGGGTATCGTTTGATCTGAGCCGCACGATCTGATTTGGACGATGCTGATTAGACGGCATTAACACCGAACCGGTATGCAATGCGGACCCCTAGATTTAGATCTGACGGCGGCTATTTAAAGAAACGAGACGGCAAATGAACCGTCCGATTCTGCCCCAACGGACTGGATCGCCCCAGCGCTTGGTGGTCTCCCAGTCAGATCTACACCGTCCATCAAACATCGGACGGTGACCGCAAGGTCTCCTACCTCCAGCCGAGGCACGGCAGCGCTCAGACCGCGGCGGAGGCAACGCCGGTGAACCCCGATTTCGCGCCCAAGGGCACTACCCTCGAGCCCGTAGCGTTGACGTGATGCGCACACGATGACGAATACGTGGAATGGGTAACTTACCAGTAGTGGCGTAGAAGAACCTCCCAACCACGGAACCAGGTAATCCGTGGCGAAACCCAGTCGACGGCGAGAAATTCCTTGGAGTACAGTGTATAATCCCGTGGGATTAGGGCACACGCACCTTCCCAAGTTCTCGACGGGCGCGTTTGGAGCCTTCTCCGTGGCTAGATGCCGGTGACTTCGCGATAACCACGATGGCGGCCCCGCTTTCTTTTCTTTCTGCTAGTGCTCCAATGGCGCACGGTGATATAGGGTGGGATGGTCATGGGCGAGGGGAGAAGAGCTTTATATCTAACGCGCACCTGCCCGCGCGGATTTGATACACCAGCCGGAGCCGGGGACCTCGCAGATTGGGCGAGGAGATCTCGGCATTTCTGTTCCTGTGCTCCAAGCGTTCGGACTAGAGGATAGGGACAGGGCTGACAACGTAGGCCCACACGGTCAGTGACTGAAGTCATCGTGAGCGGAAGGGAAATCCGGATGACGCGGGGACCCCACACGTCAGTGTGATGCACGCGCGCCAGGGATGAGTAGCTGGGCCGGCCAACGGGGATTTCGGCCCAAGCATCGCAGGGGGAGAAGGATGGGTCCGACAAGTGGGGACCACCCGCCAGCGAGATGTTTTCCCCCCCACGCGCGCGTTGCGTTCACCTGGGCCGCGCGGAGGTGAAATTGTAGTGGGCCGAAATGAGGTAATCCGGCCCAGGTGGGGGTTTTCCTCTTTTTCCTTTTTTTTTTCTGTTTTCTTTTCAAATCAAAAACTCAAACTAAATTCGAATTCTGGTTTTAATTTCCAGATTTCAAACATCTAACCAAATTCTAATTATTCTATTACTTGCACTGAAATTATTTATTATTCTCCATATTGTGTAAATGTGGGAGAAAAGAATGACTTTATTAAAATTTCCTTTCTCCCCTATATTTTATATTTTCATTTGTGGTCAATTTAAATTATGATTCCTTGATTCAAATAGGATGCATCACATAAATAACATCAGCATGAGGTGCACATTTCTTTCTTTATTTGTTTGTTATTTGCATAATTCACTGCCATTAGTTGAGTATGTAGGGAAAAATAAAAAGGAAGTCAAGGAAATCCCTAAATACACCCACTTATTTATTTATCTAATCATTTTATTATTATTTTTTTTTATACCAATTTTGGGCTTTACAAATCCTACCCCCCTTAAAAATAATCTCGTCCTCGAGATTTGTAAGAAAAGGGATGTATACTCATATTGTTCTCGGAACATATGCACAAACAAAGAAATCTCAGCATGAGGTATAATACTTTTAACAAAACATAGGGTCAATAGACCTTATTATTCCTTCTAAAATAATATTATATCATCTACTAACTAAAGTAACACTCAGAGCTTACAAATAGTCGTAATCCATATATATGTTTATGTAGCTTGGTGGAACTGGTGGTTAGGAAAGCATGGGTGTATATATGTATGTCCACTTTATTATGTAGGATAGAAGATGTCTTTAGGGCATATATAGGTTTGGGTAAGAAAGAGTAGGATAAGAAAAGACTCCATCCAAGATTGTGGATCTTGACTCATCTTGGTGACCTCACTTGATCCTTGAAGACTTGAGTTGGTGCTCATCCTTCCTTGATGAAGTTGATCATCTTCTTTGGTCTTGTCTCACTGATTAGGAGTTAGTGTATATTATTGGGCTGGGGAATATGGTTAATATAGGTATGGATGAGATAGACTACATGATGTAGGTCAAAAGTTTGTTTGATGTTAGGTGGGAATAGAAAGGTTATACTATTCATCATGGTTCTATGGGTTGGGTTAGCTCACGGTTGAATTGATCCAATGTGCTAAGATAAGTTAATACATGGCTAGTGGGGTCTAATCTCTTCTACTAGTGTCATTAATCTGTTTAAGTGAACCACATTAAGTTAGATAACATTAGACCACACTGGATCAGGTCACATTAGGTAAGATAAGATCTAGATTGAATTGGATATGACTAGATTAGACTAGTTTAGGTTAGATAGGTCCAACAGGGTAGAATATGTTAGGATGTTTTGAGATTAGTTAGATATGTTATGATAAGATAGAGTCTCTTGCTAGTTTATAATTGAGAGGTTATGCAACTATCAGATGGTTAAGGTAGTTGCATATGGCCAAGTCGATCTGTCATTCTTAATTTAGTGCAGGGTGAACTAAGTTAAGACCTGTTTTATAGGGGTAGAGTCTAAACTATTTCATCAGTATTATCTAACATGTTTGATAAGTCACTTTAGATTTGATCAGATCTAGGTCAGATTGGTGTGACTTGTTTGACTAGATAAGATCTAATTAATTTGCATTAAATCATGGTTGTTAAACTAGGGTGGATAAGTATGCTTATTAGGATAAGACAGATCCATAAAGATAAGATAGAATCTCCTGGGGCCAGTTAGATCTATTAGGATAAGGATAAAATCTTTTCAAGATAAGATGAGTATCGTTTAAGATGAGATGGATCCATTAAGATAAGGGAGAATCCTTTTAAGATAAGAGGAATTGGTTAGAATGAGATCTTTTAGGATAGGATAAGTCTCTTAAGCTGGATATGTTCCAATGGGGATAATCTAGGTTGTCTAGTTATTTTGTAAATATATTTTTATACCTATGTGTATATGTAGATGCAATTGTGGACATTACTCCACAATTCATCACACTCAATCAAAGAACCAAATCAGACATGTATCATAAGAACAAACATTCAAGTTCATAGGTATCTAAAAAAAATAGTTTTGTTTTTGTTCCTAAGATTTGGTCTCTTATTCCTAAAGGTCACTTTAGGCACAGGATTTCAAAGTGTGAAATCCACATTTGTCTTTAGAAGGAAAAGGTAAGAATAATCAGAGTATAGCGGAAATAGATGAGAAAAGATTGAGATAAGTTTAGAAAAGAATCAGAGTAAGATAAGTATTTAATGGTTGTCCAGTTCTATCTAGGTTTCGTCCTACAGTCAACATTCCTCTGATACCACTTCTGTAACACCCGGATTTTAGGGATCCAAAACCCGGGGTTAACATAAACACCAGGTATGCTGGGACCAAGTCTCATACATATGATGTATAGTGGCACAGGATCGAATGTCACATCTTTATATATAACAGGAGTTCTATACAAAATAAATAATTACATAATAAGGAGACAACGGTCCAGCAACCCAAAGTTGACTGGGAGACGACGACCTAGACCTCTCACGAACTCATCGCAGCATCCTCCATGAGCATCATCCTGCGGTACCTGCTCTTGACCTGTGGGGTATGTGAGACAGCAAGAGTGAGCTCACATACGTTCATCGCTCAACAAGTTGTGGGGAATAATGTGCATGAACTCGCCAAAGGTGGGAGCTCACGTAAAGTGTAAGGCTTACCAAAGAAGATGGTTAGAGCTGAGCATTGCTTTTAAAGTTGGTCAAAATTTTATTAGCACTTACTAAGTATAAGTAAATACCAAACCCAATTAAGTAATAGAACAAAAGTAACAACACCACCTGCAATGCAATGCATATGACAAATTGAATTTAGTTCCATAATTTAATCATGTGAGTGTCCGAGCTGCTCTTGACCGTGAGCACGGCTAGTATACCAGTTTTACACTCTGCAGAGGTTGCGCATCTTTACCCACAAGTCGTGTATCCCATGTCGCCAGGGTTTGCAAAGCCCTTAGACACTTCCGAGGTGAATGGCTAGGGATCCACTACGAGGCCTTTACAAAGTTCCACTAGCTTCCGAAAACCCGCTACAGTTTATAGGAAGATCCAGTGCAGGAATCCCTTGCAGGACCGCCATCGCAGCAAAATCCTCCCGAGGGCCTCCCTACACTGACCTCTCCCCTACTGCCCTTGCCCCTTTCGGGTAAGGTAGTCTTCCACTAGCTTTCCTAATTAATCAGCCAAGGGCGTCCCATTCCACCCTCGTGGTAGCACTGTTTTCCCGGGTGGTTCTCCATGTTCCAATTAACATAATGATCTTAACATGAACAGTAATAATAACTGATAACAAAAGTATAATCATGAACAGTGTGATCTTCATACCCAAAACCACATAAAGCACTAGCAAGTACTACCCAAAAAGTTCAGTGGTAAACAAGGTATAAAGATAGACAAACTAGGGTAACCTATTGGGTCCCATCAAAATTAACCTATGCAGATCATTATGATTAATCAGAACATGGCTGGGTAAAAAGAAGTGATCAAGGGCACAACTTGCCTGGGCCTTGAGATTCCAGGTACCAGGATGATCTTCAGGTTCTCGTGGCCTCACTGCTAGTCGTAGCAATTCAAACAAACATGGTGTAGGCAAAATTAACATTACACCAAACATAAGAACAAAATACACATTAATAATATACATATTAAAATAAGATCATAGGAACAGGAATCATTAATTTTGGAGTTGTAGATTTTAAGTTATGAATTTTCAAAGGTTTTATATGTTTAAAATGGATTAAGTGGGAGATTAAATTCCTAACTGTTTTCATGACAAAACAGAGGTTCTAGGTGATAGAGAACTAAATTACAAAATTTTAGGAACTGGAATGGATTAATTTGGAGTTAGTATGAATTTTCTATGAATTTATAAAGTTTTAGTATTTATTTTCATATTAAAAATCTATTTTCTAATTCCTTTACTCATTTTAAAACAGCAGTGGACTGGGCCCCAATTATAAGAAAGGTCAGGGGGCATCTTGCAAGTTTTCCCGAGACACATAGAGCCCCGAGGGTGGACCGCGGGTTTATTTCATAAAAGTTCAGGGTCTCTTTTAGAAAATGGCCCCGGCGAAGGGGTATCGTTTGATCTGAGCCGCACGATCTGATTTGGACGATGCTGATTAGACGGCATTAACACCGAACCGGTATGCAATGCGGACCCCTAGATTTAGATCTGACGGCGGCTATTTAAAGAAACGAGACGGCAAATGAACCGTCCGATTCTGCCCCAACGGACTGGATCGCCCCAGCGCTTGGTGGTCTCCCAGTCAGATCTACACCGTCCATCAAACATCGGACGGTGACCGCAAGGTCTCCTACCTCCAGCCGAGGCACGGCAGCGCTCAGACCGCGGCGGAGGCAACGCCGGTGAACCCCGATTTCGCGCCCAAGGGCACTACCCTCGAGCCCGTAGCGTTGACGTGATGCGCACACGATGACGAATACGTGGAATGGGTAACTTACCAGTAGTGGCGTAGAAGAACCTCCCAACCACGGAACCAGGTAATCCGTGGCGAAACCCAGTCGACGGCGAGAAATTCCTTGGAGTACAGTGTATAATCCCGTGGGATTAGGGCACACGCACCTTCCCAAGTTCTCGACGGGCGCGTTTGGAGCCTTCTCCGTGGCTAGATGCCGGTGACTTCGCGATAACCACGATGGCGGCCCCGCTTTCTTTTCTTTCTGCTAGTGCTCCAATGGCGCACGGTGATATAGGGTGGGATGGTCATGGGCGAGGGGAGAAGAGCTTTATATCTAACGCGCACCTGCCCGCGCGGATTTGATACACCAGCCGGAGCCGGGGACCTCGCAGATTGGGCGAGGAGATCTCGGCATTTCTGTTCCTGTGCTCCAAGCGTTCGGACTAGAGGATAGGGACAGGGCTGACAACGTAGGCCCACACGGTCAGTGACTGAAGTCATCGTGAGCGGAAGGGAAATCCGGATGACGCGGGGACCCCACACGTCAGTGTGATGCACGCGCGCCAGGGATGAGTAGCTGGGCCGGCCAACGGGGATTTCGGCCCAAGCATCGCAGGGGGAGAAGGATGGGTCCGACAAGTGGGGACCACCCGCCAGCGAGATGTTTTCCCCCCCACGCGCGCGTTGCGTTCACCTGGGCCGCGCGGAGGTGAAATTGTAGTGGGCCGAAATGAGGTAATCCGGCCCAGGTGGGGGTTTTCCTCTTTTTCCTTTTTTTTTTCTGTTTTCTTTTCAAATCAAAAACTCAAACTAAATTCGAATTCTGGTTTTAATTTCCAGATTTCAAACATCTAACCAAATTCTAATTATTCTATTACTTGCACTGAAATTATTTATTATTCTCCATATTGTGTAAATGTGGGAGAAAAGAATGACTTTATTAAAATTTCCTTTCTCCCCTATATTTTATATTTTCATTTGTGGTCAATTTAAATTATGATTCCTTGATTCAAATAGGATGCATCACATAAATAACATCAGCATGAGGTGCACATTTCTTTCTTTATTTGTTTGTTATTTGCATAATTCACTGCCATTAGTTGAGTATGTAGGGAAAAATAAAAAGGAAGTCAAGGAAATCCCTAAATACACCCACTTATTTATTTATCTAATCATT
Source organism: Zea luxurians (assembly GCA_029449295.1). NCBI lineage: Eukaryota > Viridiplantae > Streptophyta > Magnoliopsida > Poales > Poaceae > Zea > Zea luxurians. The sequence continues at coordinate 19,716,356 of JAOPSE010000006.1, read as the reverse complement.
TTATTATTATATTTTTTTTATACCAATTTTGGGCTTTACAACTAGCCACTCTTTTTCTTTTTTGCCCTTCGGCACCCTTATCTAGTCACTCATGGTCAGGATATTCGAAGCCTATAGCATCCATCACTCGGTTTAACCTTTGTTTCAGACGGGTGCCGAAGGCCGCTATCATCAATTGATCTTCTTTTTTAGAATAGTTTCCAAGGATTTCGTTGCACATTACTTCGATTGTTTCCAGCCATTCTTGGCAGGGCACTTTGAAATTTCTCTTGAACTTGTAGTGGTAGGGCAGTCGGATGAGTACCCCCTCCCTTTTCTTTCCTTCAAGCTTCGGCATGGCCCACTCCTTCATAGTTGGAAAAATTTTGAAAGCCAAAAATTCCTGCACTAAGTCTCTAGTGCCATTATGCTCTGCGATAATCCTAAATTCAGCTAGAGCAATCTGACTTGGACTCCCTGGTAACATGTTGCACGGGGGTCGGGTCTCTCCGAAGATCAGCTCTAGTGGGCTCTGGACCAATTTCTCCTTATCAGTCATCAACTTTAACATAGAACCATTCCGATTTCTAGCCTGCCGACCACTTGCTTCGGTAGCTGATCACAGGAAATTTTGTAGTCTTCCGGTAAGCAAAATTGTAACAGCCAAAGTTTTCATGCAACCCATCCTTCCTGGCCGTGGTTTGATAATGCAGCTCGTGCACCCGGCAAAAACCTTTGGCAAACGGTTCCACCCCTTGGCTTCGGAGAGCCCAAATGTAAACGCTAAGCCTAACGATAGCGTTAGGAGTTAGCTGATGGAAGTAGATCCCAAACTTCTTTAGCACATCAGCAATCATCTTGTTCAAGGGAAATCTCAAACCAGCTTTGAAGAAACTCTTAAAAACTACTATTTCATCTTTTTCTAGCTTCGGAGTAGTTTCTTCTCCATCGAAACGAATCATCTCTTTCTTATCTTCGCTGAAATAGCCTAATTTCAGCATCTTCAGGAAGATCACCTTCGGAGATTGTGGATTTTCCAAAATCAAGGTGGCTAGGCTTGCTCGGCACAGCGCTGCTATAATCATCTTCAGAATTGGTTTCCTCAACATCAGCTTGCTCCGCTTCAGCAGCAGGGATGTCCTCCGGTGTTACCAACCCAGAGCGCTTCATTGCTTCCGAAATAGGAACAGTCTCAGTAGCTTCAGCCTCATCTCTCTCATGATCGACCCTTGCAGTAGAGCGAACTCTGGCCATTTGATTATGACTTACTTGAAATTTCTGGTGTTGACTTTTTTGTTTTCTCCGAAGCTCTTACTCTTTCGCCGAAGCAGAATCACAAGCGAGGTTTCGTCTGAACACGATGATTAAGCTTCGGCTATGACTAAAAATTTGGCAGCAAAACAGTGCAATAGCAATGAATGCTGTGGTAACTTCACACATACCCGTCTGTTTTTATAGTGCCGCAGGTAAGAAGGTGAATCGCCAAAGTCTCCAGCACCAAACAAATAGTCACCCGCACTCACTGAACGGTGGGCCATAGGGTCCAAGAAGGTGAATCGCTGGCGCGCGCGAAATCGGGACAAGATGGGGAGCGCGCGCGACGATTATTTTAATCGTTTCTCGCCAACGAGCTCAGGGAAGGTGTTTTTTGGATCTTCGGCATGCCGAAGCCTAGAAGACTTTTTCACGGATCAAGCTCGTTACGAAAAACGATCTAGCACCATGAAGGGGCTACTGTTGGGGGTGTGCTTCGTAGCCGAAGATCCTAAAGAAAACACCTTCGACAGACACTCTCAGGAGCAAGCACTGAAGCTATTACTGAGAGAGCTTCGGCACAATGATAAATCTTAAGACGAAGGGCTGAACCGACTTAAAGATGGATTGACTCAAAGACCCATGATGTTTGCGTCATTATTGTAATCAATTGTAAAGGGCTTAAATGTAATCTTACGCAGGTTGCACCCTGTGCCTATAAATAGGTGAACAGTACGCTGGTACTGTTCACGCATTCTTGCAATCACTGACACGTTACGCTTGAGTTATTACTTTCCGCCAAGGCGAAGGTACAAATATGCTCAAATATTGTGTTTTAATACTCATTTATTCATGTGATGAAATATGTGAATACATTTTATACTTCATATTACATTTATTATTGTTTGTTAGTTTACAAGTATGATTACGAAGGTGAAATCTTCGTAATATATTACCCTTGGACTACGTTCGAAGCTCATTAAATCCTTGGGGAGATAATGCTTCAGCGGACGAAGGACATTTATGCTTAACATTTTTTGTGTTGCCTTGTTCTTAATTCATAGCATTTGAGAACAAGTCCCCAACACTTCACTTCACCCCGGAGGACTCCGACCCGAATCTTGGGACGCGATTTTTTTAATGGGGGAAGGCTGTGACACCCCAGTGTCACCTAGGGTTTCTTCTCAAAGCTAACTCATAATCATTATCACATGTGAACCAAATTGAGTAAAGGACTTCAAAAATTAGGAGCAAAAGTTTAATTAAGTCTTTTTCATCTTAAGGATTGTGCCTTAATCATATCATGCACCTCAAGGTGAGGAGAATTCACAAATCCTAACTAACCCTAAATAGGCCACTTTAGTGTAAAGAGGGGAAAACTTGTAAAAGGATTTTGAAAAACACAAAATCATAATGAGAACCAAATAACAAACTTAAAGTGCACTAGACAAGCTATAAAATGTAGACAGAAAGTTTGATCAGAAGAGCTTTGCAAAATTCTCAAAAAACCCCTCAAGCTAAACTTCAATAGGGAATTCAGAAAATTCAGAACTGAATTTCCACCCCCTTTTTAAAGTTCAGTCGTGTTCTCTATTTTCCAAAACTCAAATCTACAAGACCCAAATATGAAAGTGGCACCAAATTTCCTTGAACATACTCTAGGTAAAGTTTGAATTCAAACAAAAACCGTTTGACACGATTTTGGCGTAGATTGTCCTTGGGACTCGTCTCTGTGACACTGGCAACTTGGCGACGTTACAACTCCCTGTCCCTAGCCTAAAACCACGCAATGTCCACACACAAACGACAGAGCTCAGTCAGGGGAACAAATCCTTCACAGCGATCTTGCCCAAATTCGCAAAGATCTGCGCCCTATCGGCGTTAGAACACGGGCAGAAGCAACGGCTCCACGTGTTCGATCGCGGCTGACACGCCCGGTTCATGCCAGTTCGCGCACCCACGCCCAGCCGTGCACGCCCGCGCACCTGTAACACCTCAATTCTCGGTTTTGGGATTTAGCAGAATTTATCTTAATGTCTAAATAATTATGGTTTAAAATAAGAGATTTAAATAAAGGATTACTCATATAAGTTAATCGTTTCATTAAATCATATACTAAAAAAATATATTCTCCCTAAGATTCAAAGCAAATTATCTCTCCACAACAACCATACAAAAGAAATAAGCATAAAACATTAAATTTTGAATAAGATCTTAATTGGGCAAACCATGTATCTCTTGAAAATTTAAAAGTTCTTTGTGTGTGTACAACACATTAGCAATACTATAATTAATATAATAATAATAATAATAATGAGTATATATTGCATCAAGATAGGATTTTGTCTTCTGCATTTGAAATGAGATATTCAAATCAAACTTTAACTTTGAATTTGAAAAGTTGAAAAATAGGAGAACTAATTATTCTTTTATATTATGCTCTATAAAATCATTCAATAATAATAATAAATGAATAAAGTTATATAATTGCTTACATGTTGGAGTTGTTGATGTATACTTGAAGTTAACAATGGCTTGAATTTGAAACTTGAATTTGAAAGCAAATATGAAAAATGACAATAGGAAAAAAAAGAAAGGAGAAAACTGTACTTGGGCCGTTTCCCACCTCCTCGGCCCAGCAACCTCCTGTCCAGGCGTCCGCACGGACACTCGCACCGACAGGTGGGCCCACAGGCCAGTCGCCCGTGCGCGCCGCGTACCAAACCCGCGCCCATCCCTTGCCTGGTCTCTCTGCCACCCGGCCCCACAAGACACCCGCTTCCCCTTGCTCGCTCGCTGGCTGCGCTGGTGGGACCGCCGCGTCAGGGTCGGCTCCCTCCTATCCGCGCGTACGGGCGAAACCGAATCCCCGTCTTCTACGCGCGCGACTCGTCCCCGTGCATGCCGCGTCGAGCCGTGAGCTGCGGGTTCCGTTGCACACGATTGCCAACAATCTCGCGCCTGGCGTGCCCTCCGCAGCTGGATAAAGGCGTCTACGCCCGCTTCCCTGCGCTCGGTAGTTCCTAGGAAAGAAATCGCCGCACGACCCAAACCACCGCCGCGCGCCATTAACGAGAGGAGTGTGTGCTCGCGGCAAACATCTCCTGGTGGATTTCGCCGTTGCCGAGCCCCGTGAAGCCGTCCATCGGATCTTTCCTGTGCAAACGAGTGTCGTGTTGGCGAGCTGGGAGGTCGTCCCGGCGAGTAAGGGTCGTCGGCGGCGAAGCACCATCGTCGTGGATCGATCCTCCTCTGGGAAACCAGGCTTCGCACCGGAGAAACCTGGTGAGACTCCTCTCCTTAAGTTTCGTCATCGTCTCCGTAGCATGTAGCGCTGTCCAAACTGGTGCTCGACCGGGAATCGAAGTTCTCGGCTTCACTGGCCATGGAACCGCCGGGATGGGAGTGTGCCACCGCTCGGGTCGCCGCTGAGCTCCGCCGTGTGGCTGGGGGAAAAGGTGCCCGACCGTCGATTCATGTGTGGGCGGCTTGCGATTAAAAGATAGAATACCCCTTCGCCCAGCAGAATCCGAAACCGTAGATCTAGATGGACGGTCATGGTGAGATCGGGGGCTAAAGGCAACTATGACCGCAGATCTAGGATCGTGCGGTTATTAGGGCGTACCGGTTTGCTGGGTTGCGGATCCGATCTGAGCCATCCGCGCAGGATCGTGTGGCTAGCACTGCTTACCGGTTCGTTTGAGCCATGATTTAATCCGAACCGCTAGAATCAGATCTGACGGCCCAGAATTGGACATACCCCTTCATCCTGGGTCTTTTTGCATAAGAGCCCTCGGACTCTTTTCAAATGAACCCGCCATCCGCACACAGTGTTAAATAATTGCAACCAGTGCCCTGGAATTTACAGTTTAAGCCCCGAACTCTCTGATAATTATGTCTGTGGTCCAGAACTCTTAGGAAATTCAGAAATAATAAAGAAAATGAGTTGTTTTAGTATAAAAATAATTCCAGAAACTTGGATAAATCATATTAAATTCATTATAGCTCCAAATTGATCCATTCCAGTTGCATAAAATTCATATTAATAATATTTATCAATTGGTAACTCTGTTTTAGCATGACAATTAGATTAAAATTTATCACTTAGTTATTTCTGTATCGAACACCTACAGACTTCAGAAAATCATAACTAATTCATTTTAACTCCGAATTGATTCGTTCAAGTTGCGTTAGTCTCGTACGAATATTTACTATGCAATAACAACATTTATTATACCATGTCTTATTATTTTATGATTAGATATTTATTTAACTTATGTTGGTTAGTCTTAATAATGTGCTCATCATTATCTACCAAAATATAATCTATGGTTAATTTATAACTTAGATTAAAGTTGAGATAAGTATTTATAGAATAACTTCTTATATGATTTGTATTAACCAATTTATAATATAGTTTAACATTTTAGTCACATAAATTCTCCATAAAATCATAACTCAGTAACCGTAACTCTGATCTTAGTAGTTCTCGATCTCGTAGCGATGCGTAGATCATTATTACTCAGTTTGTACTTATGTTTGGTGTGATGTTAATTCTATCTATACCATGTTTGTTTGTATTGCTACGACTAGCGTGAGGTCACGAGGATCTGAAGAATCACCCTAGTAAATGGAATCTCAAGTGCCAGGCAAGTTGTGCCCTTGATCCACTTTTGTTACCTAATAATATTCTTTATTATCATTTATCAGTGCATAGGTTTAATTTTGATGGGACCCAATAGGTCATCCTAGACTGTTTATCCTTTTACCTTGTTTATCCCTGAATCACTTGGGTAGTTATGCTATTGCTCTATATGGTTTTGGGATTAATATTTCATTACATCCATGTTCCAATTATTCTGTTATGTTATTTATGTTCATGATAAGATCATTATATTAATTGGAACATGGAGCGACCACCCGGGAAAACAGTGCTACCACAAGGGTTTAATGGGACGCCCTTGGCTGATTAACTAGGAAAGCTAGTGGAGGTCTTCCTTACCCGAAAGGGGCAAGGGTATTAGGGGAGTGGTCAGTGTAGGGAGGTCCTTGGGTTGATTTTGCTGCGATGGCGGTCAGGCGAAGGATTCCTGCACTGGAGCTTCCTATAAACTGTAGCGGGATTTCTGAAGCTAGTGGAACTTTGTAAAGGCCTCGTAGTGTTACCCTGCCTCGCTTCCTTGGTAGAGGTGTATGGGATTCATGACCCCTTGGCAGATGGGTAACACGGCTTGTGGGTAAAGATGCACAACCTCTGCAGAGTGTAAAACTAGTATACTAGCCGTGCTCACGGTCATGAGCGGCTCGGACCCTCACATGATTAAATTATGGAACCTAAATTCAATTTGTCATTTGCATTTGCATGGGATTATTTATTAATTTTGTTTTATTATTTATTATGGTTTGGAATTTACTTACATCTAGTAATTCCTAATAAAAGTTTGACCAACATTAAAAGTAATGCTCAGCTTTAACCATTTTCTTTGATAAGCCTTACACTTCATGAGCTCCCACCTTTGGTGAGTTCATGTCACATTATTCCCCACAACTTGTTGAGCGATGAACATGTGTGAGCTCACCCTTGCTGTCTCACACCCCCCACAGGAGAAGAACAGGTGGTTCAAGAGGAGCCGCATATCAAGGAGTTCGATTCGATCTAGGTGGCGTCTCCCAGTTGACTTTCTGGCGCCAAGGATGGATTTTAGATCCTGTTATTTTTATCTTTTATTTTTGTAAGTCTTCCGCTATGTAATAAGTACTCTGATTATATTGTGACATTTATCTCTATACACTCTGTTATTATATATGTTGTCTTCTTTGGCGCATGTATGAGATGCACCCGGCTTTGTCCCTTAAAGCCCGGGGTGTTACAGAAGTGGTATCAGAGGAATGTTGACTGTAGGACGAAACCTAGATAGAACTGGACAACCCTTATCTACTTACCTTACTCTAATTCTTTCTATACTTTCCTTGATCTTGTCTCACCTTGTACTGTTCTACTCTGATTAACCTTACCTTTGCTACACTGATTCTTTTGTAAACTTATCTTAATCTTTTCCCATATATTTCCGCTTTACTCTGATTATTCTTATCTTTTCCTTCTAAAGACAAATGGGGATTTCACACTTTGAAATCCTGTGGCCTAAAGTGACCTTTAGGAATAGGAGACCTACTCTTAGGAACAAAAAAAACAAAACTATTTTTATAGATATCTATACGCTTGAGTGTTTGTTCTTATGATACTTGTTTGATTTGGATCTTTGATTGAGTGTGATTAGTTGTGGAGTAATGTCCACAATTACATCTGCATATACGTATAGGCATAAATAGAATTCATAAGATAACTAAACAAATCCTCCACTAAAAGGTATCTATTTCATAGAAGTCCCTCTTATCTTAAAAGACACTCTCTTATCTTAATAGACCCATCTTATCTTACAAGATTCTCTCTTATCTTAATAGATTCATCTTATCTTAAAAGATACTCTCTTGCCTTAATAAATTCATCTTATCTTGAAAAGATTTTGTCATCCTAATAGATCTAATTTACCTCAAAAGATTCTACCTTATCCTTATGAATTCATCCTACCCTAATTAGCATATTTATCCTAGTCTAAAATATCAACCATGATCTAATCCAAAGTAATTAGATATTATCTAGACTAATCTGGTGATACCAATCTAGATCCCATCTAATCTAATATGATCCAATCTAAAGTGAGTTATTTAATAGATTAGTTAGTACTAGTGAAATGGATTAGACCTCACTCCTATAAAAATGATTTAAGCTAAATTGGTGCCCTAGATTAACTTGACCATATACAACTATCTGATCATATGCAACTACCTTACCCATCCGATAGTTGCATAATCCCTCTGTGTTAACCTAATAGAGCTTCTGACCTACCTACACCATATACCCCATCCTATCTCAAAAGATTCTAACATATCCTAACAAGAAATATCCTACCCTGATAAATCTATCTAACTTAAACTAGTCTAATCTAGATCATATCTAATTTAATATGGTCTAATCTAGTGTGAGTTACTTAATGCTGGTAGAAAGGATAAGGCCATACTCCTAATTCACTTAAGCCTAATTTGGAGACTTATATCAACTTGGCCATACACAACAACTTGACCTATATAACAAGTTACATAACTTACCCAACCAATAGAGTCTTAATGGATTGCATAATCTATCAACCACCACCTGACATCAAACCAGATTTTGACCTACATCATGTAGTCTATCTCACCCATATCTATCTAATCATGACAAAATTATATCCTACCTTTGGATATTAACCTTATACGACTAGTTACCCCAATCCAGACATAAAACAAAGATTAAGCCTTGCTAAAAAAAATCTCCAGATCGTAACCAGTTATTGGCCTATACGTCTGCCTGCCAAATAATTTTCCTTGCAAAATTATATTACCATATGATTCTAACTTCGATGGTAAATACCAGGAAGGAAAGATTATCAGACAACAGCAAGCAGAAATGAATCCTCCAAATCCTCCATCTGTTGAAATTGATCAAGTGGTTGCTGCCCAAAGGCTGGTAATACAACAATTGACAGACATGGTGACTGAAATGCAAAATCAGATAAGACAAGAACGCGAGGAAATACGTCAGGTCCGTCTGGAGATACGTCAAGCACGGTTGGAGAGACAACGACAACAACAACCACTACCTCCACCACCATCACCAACTCCACCAAGCTACATAAACATATATATAAATTACTACTATTTCTAAGAACTAAATGTTACTTTAGTTAGTAAATAATATGATATTATTTTAGGAGGAATAATAAGGTCTAGTTGACCCCATGTGTTGCTAATAAATTATGCATCATGCTGAGATTTTTGTTTGTGCATATGTGTTGAAACAATATGAGTATACATCATTTCCTTATAAATCTCGAGGATGAGATTTCTGTTAAGGGGGGTAGGATTTGTAACACCTCAATTCTCGGTTTTGGGATTTAGCAGAATTTATCTTAATGTCTAAATAATTATGGTTTAAAATAAGAGATTTAAATAAAGGATTACTCATATAAGTTAATCGTTTCATTAAATCATATACTAAAAAATATATATTCTCCCTAAGATTCAAAGCAAATTATCTCTCCACAACAACCATACAAAAGAAATAAGCATAAAACATTAAATTTTGAATAAGATCTTAATTGGGCAAACCATGTATCTCTTGAAAATCTAAAGTTCTTTGTGTGTGTACAACACATTAGCAATACTATAATTAATATAATAATAATAATATTAATAATGAATATATATTGCATCAAGATAGGATTTTGTCTTCTGCATTTGAAATGAGATATTCAAATCAAACTTTAACTTTGAATTTGAAAAGTTGAAAAATAGGAGAACTAATTATTCTTTTATATTATGCTCTATAAAATCATTCAATAATAATAAATAAATAAATAAATAAATAAAGTTATATAATTGCTTACATGTTGGAGTTGTTGATGTATACTTGAAGTTAACAATGGCTTGAATTTGAAACTTGAATTTGAAAGCAAATATGAAAAATGAAAATAGGAAAAAAAAGAAAGGAGAAAACTGTACTTGGGCCGTTTCCCACCTCCTCGGCCCAGCAACCTCCTGTCCAGGCGTCCGCACGGACACTCGCGCCGACAGGTGGGCCCACTGGCCAGTCGCCCGTGCGCACCGCGTACCAAACCCGCGCCCATCCCTTGCCTGGTCTCTCTGCCACCCGGCCCCACAAGACACCCGCTTCCCCTTGCTCGCTCGCTGGCTGCGCTGGTGGGACCGCCGCGTCAGGGTCGGCTCCCTCCTATCCGCGCGTACGGGCGAAATCGAATCCCCGTCTTCTACGCGCGCGACTCGTCCCCGTGCATGTCGCGTCGAGCCGTGAGCTGCGGGTTCCGTTTCACACGATTGCCAACAATCTCGCGCCTGTCGTGCCCTCCGCAGCTGGATAAAGGCGTCTGCGCCCGCTTCCCTGCGCTCGGTAGTTCCTAGAAAAGAAATCGCCGCACGACCCAAACCACCACCGCGCGCCATTAACGAGAGGAGTGTGTGCTCGCGGCAAACATCTCCTGGCGGATTTCGCCGTTGGCGAGCCCCATGAAGCCGTCCATCGGATCTTTCCTGTGCAAACGAGTGTCGTGTTGGCGAGCTGGGAGGTCATCCCGGCTGAGTAAGGGTCGTCGGCGGCGAAGCACCATCGCCGCGGATCGATCCTCCTCTGGGAAACCAGGCTTCGCACCGGAGAAACCTGGTGAGACTCCTCTCCTTAAGTTTTGTCATCGTCTCCGTAGCATGTAGCGCTGTCTGCACTGGTGCTCGACCGGGAATCGAAGTTCTCGGCTTCACTGGCCATGGCACCGCCGGGATGGGAGTGTGCCACCGCTCGGGTCGCCGCTGAGCTCCACCGTGTGGCTGGGGGAAAAGGCGCCCGACCGTCGATTCATGTGTGGGCGGCTGTGATTAAAAGATAGAATACCCCTTCGCCCAACAGAATCCGAACCGTAGATCTAGATGGACGGTCGTGGTGAGATCGGGGGCTAAAGGCAACTATGACCGCAGATCTAGGATCGTGCGGTTATTAGGGCGTAACGGTTTGCTGGGTTGCGGATCCGATATGAGCCATCCGCGCAGGATCGTGTGGCTAGCACTGCATACCGGTTCGTTTGAGCCATGATTTAATCCGAACCGCTAGAATCAGATCTGACGGCCTAGAATTGGACATACCCCTTCGTCCTGGGTCTTTTTGCATAACAGCCCTCGGACTCTTTTCAAATGAACCCGCCATCCGCACACAGTGTTAAATAATTGCAACTGTGCCCTGGAATTTACAGTTTAAGCCCCGAACTCTCTGATAATTATGTCTATGGTCCAGAACTCCTAGGAAATTCAGAAATAATAAAGAAAATGAGTTTTTTTAGTATAAAAATAATTCCAGAAACTTGGATAAATCATATTAAATTCATTATAGCTCTAAATTGATCCATTCCAGTTGCATAAAATTCATATTAATAATGTTTATCAATTGGTAACTCTGTTTTAGCATGACAATTAGATTAAAATTTATCACTTAGTTATTTCTGTACCGAACACCTACAGACTTCGGAAAAACATAACTAATTCATTTTAACTCCGAATTGATTCGTTCAAGTTGCGTTAGTCTCGTACGAATATTTACTATGCAATAACAACATTTATTATACCATGTCTTATTATTTTATGATTAGATATTTATTTAACTTATGTTGGTTAGTCTTGATAATGTGCTCATCATTATCTACCAAAATATAATCTATGGTTAATTTATAACTTAGATTAAAGTTGAGATAAGTATTTATAGAATAACTTCTTATATGATTTGTATTAAGCAATTTATAATATAGTTTAACATTTTAGTCACATAAATTCTCCATAAAATCATAACTCAGTAACCGTAACTCTGATCTTAGTAGTTCTCGATCTCGTAGCGACGCGTAGATCATTATTACTCAGTTTGTACTTATGTTTGGTGTGATGTTAATTCTATCTATACCATGTTTGTTTGTATTGCTACGACTAGCGTGAGGTCACGAGGATCTGAAGAATCACCATGGTAACTGGAATCTCAAGTGCCAGGCAAGTTGTGCCCTTGATCCACTTTTGTTACCTAATAATATTCTTTATTATCATTTATCAGTGCATAGGTTTAATTTTGATGGGACCCAATAGGTCATCCTAGACTGTTTATCCTTTTACCTTGTTTATCCCTGAATCACTTGGGTAGTTATGCTATTGCTCTATATGGTTTTGGGATTAATATTTCATTACATCCATGTTCCAATTATTCTGTTATGTTATTTATGTTCATGATAAGATCATTATATTAATTGGAACATGGAGCGACCACCCGGGAAAACAGTGCTACCACAAGGGTTTAATGGGACGCCCTTGGCTGATTAACTAGGAAAGCTAGTGGAGGTCTTCCTTACTCGAAAGGGCAAGGGCAGTAGGGGAGTGGTCAGTGTAGAGAGGTCCTTGGGTTGATTTTGCTTGCGATGGCGGTCAGGCGAGGGATTCCTGCACTGGAGCTTCCTATAAACTGTAGCAGGATTTCTGAAGCTAGTGGAACTTTGTAAAGGCCTCGTAGTGTTACCCTGCCTCACTTCCTTGGTAGAGGTGTATGGGATTCATGACCCCTTGGCAGATGGGTAACACGGCTTGTGGGTAAAGATGCGCAACCTCTGCAGAGTGTAAAACTAGTATACTAGCCATGCTCACGGTCATGAGAGGCTCGGACCCTCACATGATTAAATTATGGAACCTAAATTCAATTTGTCATTTGCATTTGCATAGGATTATTTATTAATTTTGTTCTATTATTTATTATGGTTTGGTATTTACTTACATCTAGTAATTTCTAATAAAAGTTTGACCAACATTAAAAGCAATGCTCAGCTTTAACCATTTTCTTTGATAAGCCTTACACTTCATGAGCTCCCACCTTTGATGAGTTCATGTCACATTATTCCCCACAACTTGTTGAGAGATGAACATGTGTGAGCTCACCCTTGCTGTCTCACACCCCCCACAGGAGAAGAACAGGTGGTTCAAGAGGAGCCGCATATCAAGGAGTTCGATTCGATCTAGGTGGCGTCTCCTAGTTGACTTTCTGGCGCCAAGGATGGATTTTAGATCCTGTTATTTTTATCTTTTATTTTTGTAAGTCCTTCCGCTATGTAATAAGTACTCTGATTATATTGTGACATTTATCTCTATACACTCTGTTATTATATATGTTGTCTTCTTTGGCGCATGTATGAGATGCACCCGGCTTTGTCCCTTAAAGCCCGGGGTGTTACAGCACCCGTGCCGGTCCACGCCCGCCTGTGCACCGCGCCGTGCCTATAAAGCAGCCCCAAGGCCTCGATCGTACTCCCCCACTCGCTCACAGCCCTGCCCAAGCCAGAGCTCGCCGGACCTTGTCTTGAGCACGCCGCGCCACCACCCGCCAAGCCACCCGAGCCTTGGCCATCGCGGCTAGCTCATCTAGCCACTTCCAGGCTGCACTAGCTGCTCGGTTAGCTTCGCTAGAGGACCCGTGAAGCTCCCCAAGTCCCTAGACCCGCCAGAGCCCCCCCAGGAAACCTGAATCACCCTCGCCGGACTTCTTTCGCTCTCCGACGAACGTGGTTCGGGTAAGTTTCTGCGTCATTCTCAAATTCCTTCCACAAACTGCCTCTATGTCACCTGGCCAAGCCTCCCGAGCTAACCAATTGGAGTATCGCGCCATGAGCAGGCCGGATTCCTCGCCGCCAACGAGTTCGCCCGCCTGCGCACGTGGACCGACCTACTCCGACCATCGCCGGAGACGATCCGCACATCGGCGTGACCGTCAAGACCTCCCCTACACCCACGACCACCTCACTAGAGCGATCTCGCCGCCGGTAAGCCCCTCCGCCCTTTCCTCCGCCGTTACTGTTTAATTGGGGGAAGGATCACGGGTTCGATTTAGCAAAAACCTAGGGAGTTTTCTGCGTAGTCAGCGACTCATATGAATAGTAAACCGAGGACCTGTCTGTAATACACTTAGAACCTTTCACCAGGGACCTAGATGCAAAACCTTTTCCTTTAAACCATTTCTGTTTATTCTTTTTAAAAATAGGCAGAGAACTTAGGGAATTTGTGTCTCGAGAAATATTTAACCAAATGTAGTCAAACCACTTTTACTGGATTCAAAATATTATGGGCTATCAAATAAAAATACTAAACCCTATGCTTTCTGTATTAAATTTTGGAGTTTAAAATTAAATAAGGAAACTACCCAAACCTTATGAAAATGGGGGAAAATAGTTATGCTTCTATGCTAGACTTAAGAAAATTTGTAGAAGTCCAAACCCAACTTAGGCACTGTTTAAAAATAGTAAGCACCCTAGTATAACAGGTTAAAACAAGGTTATCTATTAAAAGCCATATCTGCCCAAAACATAGGAAAGTAGGAAAGGAAATAAAAGTTAATGAACAGTGGATGAACATATTTTTTCTAATCCACTTGAGTGATAAAGAACCTAGGAAAAATATAAAGAACACTAATCCAGAACAAATCCAAGGTGAAACAATTTATTAAGCACTAATAAAACGAGAAAGGCCTTTATTAAAAATATAAGGACCATTTCAAAATTGATAAGAAAAATTCAGTAGACTCCTAACTACTAGAACATCCCTACAAAAATAATAATCACCCCAGCCCATCATTATAAATTGGTTGAACAATTAAAACTTGATTTTTAGCCATATTCCAAATAAATCATAAGAAAGCCAAAAAGTATGCAACAATGGGCAAATAATTTTTTACCAAATTATTGATGAAGTAGACCACCAGAGAAAAATGCAAAACCTATTCAAAACTACATGATAACACTCATTGCCCTTACCTCATGAAAAAGGCCATTTAATTCAAGAAATTCCTATCACCCTTTCCCTTAAGCAAAAGGTTACCAAATTCTAGAATGATTGATCTTGCACAAAGGAAAAGATATAAAAATTTAGAAATCTATTGTTTGATATTTTCAAGTATAATGGTAGTAGAAAGCACCCCTTTGGCTAGAAACTTTAGAAAATCATAGCCAAATAACTAATAAGTATTAGTGGATGCAAAATTGTGAAAAATCATATTATTACACCTAAATTCCAGCAAAAATAAGTCTTAGAGAATAACCCACTGTTAGAAGGAAGTTGTAGTTCAAACATCCCCTTCTGCCCTAATATTTGATAATTTTGTGCAAAATGAATCCCTCATTTTTTAAGCCCCAAATTTTGAGACAGAGTTACACCAGTGAGAAGCCACTGTAATTTTTACAGAATTTTTGGAAATTTGTAGATCTATCTTGTAGTTCAAACTCACCTCACGGACATAAAAGAAATAGAAATAAAAGATGGAATGAGAAGATTAATAAGTATCACCCCCAATAGTTGCAGCTAAGAATCTTGTTAAAGATATCACCAAAATATATAAAAAGGGAAATCAATAGAACACTAAAAACAAACTGACCCTTCAGTAATTAAACTTAACCCTGACTTACTAAGTATACCCAAAAATCTCTACTAACAAGGCTTAGCTCTATTTCCTTCCAATTAATCTTCATCATACAATTTTAGTTACTAAATTGCATATCATGCCATACATACATCTTACTCATTGCATTCATTAGATTGCAACCTCGCTGACGGAGAGTACGTGCTCATCCCTGAGCAAGGAGCTGTCCACGAGGAAGATCAGGAGCCAGCTCCCGAGCCTGCCATCTAGGATATCCCTGCAGCCCCAGTAATTGAAGGCAAGCCTCGGCTTTATGCATAACCATTTATATATGCTATTTTACTACACTTAATGTTTGTAGGCTTGTAATGTGCACTTAAGTGTAGGAGTTGCTTGAAACCCTTAGTTGCATGAACTCAGGATTCCTTTGAGATGAATACTAGTATGCTAGGTCGAGTAGCTGCTTGCTAATTAGGATCATGGTAGAAGTCGAGTGATTTTTCTAGACGAGGTCAGGAATTGATTGTAATCATCTTGATAACGGGATCCATGATGGTCTATGGGCTTGGATCAAGGGTGGATGCCTTGCCCATGAGACGGGAAAAGGAATTAAGGATTAATGTGTGGATACCTGAGTCAAGCGTTTGAACGTACTAAACACATGACGGGAAATATGGTAACCGGTATACCTAGTACCTGAGTGAAGCCGGGCGCAGACTTTTCTCCTCACTCGTCCTGAGACTGGGTCTCCCATGCTAGCTATGGTGGGTACAAGTGCGGTCACTGCACGGCGGCAGCCGGGGTCAGTGGAGCATTGTATGCCAAGGCAGTGAGCCCTGGCCGCGAACGGGGAATCGATGGTGACGGTTGATATATGTGGGGACGGAGTGCCCCTACATGTCGTGTGTTTAGGTTTACCTTGCAAGGTTAAAACTTGATTCGAATCGTCTGCTTCTCGCAGCTAATGAGACTGCTTGACCCCTTGTACTACATTGAATAAGAAGTGAAATGAGGTTTTATATGAGATAACATGTTGATTGTATTAAATGATTGTCACCATGTATGCTTTGAAAGAGCAACTTAGCTAAATTAATGATACTAGAATTGGGAAGCTAAAAATTGATTTTGGAATCAGCTAGTGCTTTTGGCAAACCAAACCCTTCAGCCAAACAGCTGTATGGTCTAGAGGTAGAGGAGTAGATTCCTCACACCGGGTAAGTCTAGCTGAGTATTAGTATACTCAGCCTTGCTTGTGGCATAATTTTTGCAGGTATGCTTTAGGATATGGTTGAAGGTGTGACTTGGCCTACCACCCTGCCACCGGGTTGGACGGTTGAGTGGGATGCTGCTCCCGCGGGAGTGGAGCATGAGGAGTAGTGGGCTCGGCCTTGCCCTATTCCTCGCTTTTCGACGATATCGTTTATCCGCTGCAGTTTATCTTATGAACTTATTTCAATTGGCTTGAAAAACTCCTGATTTATGTAATAATTACAGTACTTTAATTTGAGGTTTCCTGTTTATTGAATTTCCTCTGCGACTCACCTTCAAGTGAGCTTGTGGTATTTGATCCTGGATAAGTGGCTTCATCAGACTAGATCTGAGGGACTGACAGGTTATTCCGATTGAAGTGCAATGCGGCCTTTAAGGCGTGACTTGGGCACTTAAGCTGGAATAATTCGGGCGGTTCTGCCACAGGTATCACTCACCCTTTGTTGTTACTCATGTAACTCTCAATTGGTATGACCCTTCACTCATATTTCCTTTACCAATGGGGAGAAAGTATTAGGAGAAAGTATAAAGGGCTCTAAAATTCTTTGTTTTTGGCGATTAATGCCAAAGGGGAGAAAGTATTAAGCCCAAAGCAAAAGGACTGCACCACCATTTCATTTTCACAAATGTTTATTTCAATTGGTATTTGAGTTAGCCTCAAAATGAATTTAAATGAATTTTCAAATGGTATCTTTAAGTCAATTTTTTCAATTGGTATCTTATTCAGTTTCAAAATATCAAGTTAGTATGAAAAATTTCAATTGATATAATATCACTTGGTATCTATGTCAAAAACCCTCGTGAAAGCTAAGGGGAGAATTTATTCGGGGGGAGCTTTTATTTAGTCAAAGGAAAAGCATTTGAAATAGAGGGAGGAATTTCAAATCTTAAAATGCTTATTGCAATCTTATTCTTATACCTTTGATGATTTGCAAAAGATTTTGAAAAGATTTTTCCAAAAGATTTGCAAAAATAAACAAGTGGTGCAAATGTGGTCCAAAATAAAAAATAAGAGAAAAGCAATACATTCATATGTATAAAGCCTTTCATTGGTTTAATTCTAAGTAACCTATGCACATCTATCTCAAATTGCAAACTAGTTACATTTCTACTCTTCATATTTGCTTTGGTTAGTGTTGGCATCAATCACCAAAAAGGGGGAGATTGAAAGGGAAACGGACCTAATCATTTCCTATAATCGATTTTGGTGGTTGACGACCAACACAAACCACGTGGACTAACTAGTTTGTCTAGATATCATTTATCTCAGGTGCATAAGGTTCAACACAAACCAAGAAAGAAATTCAGTTAGGGACACAATCAAATTTGGAGCAAAGGACTTAGAGTGTGCTGATATTTGGTGCACTAGACAGTGTCCGGTGTGCACCGAACACTGTCCGGTGCACCAGGCCAGCCAGCGAACGAACAAGCCACTCTCGGGAATTCCTTAGGCGTGCTCTGCTATAATTCATCGGATTGTCCGGTGAGCTAGCGGAGCAACGTCTCCCTGCGCGCCAACAGTCGACTGCTCAGATGAACAGTGCCAAACAATGCCGCGCAGAAGTCAGAACGCAGAAGTCAGAGGTCACCGGACTGTCTGGTGCAGCAAAAAGACAAAGGGCTCCAACGGTCAACAGCTCCAAACCCTATCAGGTGCGCTAACGTGGCGTGCACCGAACAGTGAACAGGGACTGTCCGATGCACCACCGGACTGTCCGGTGCGCCACCGGACTGTCCGGTGTGCCCATCGCCAACAGAAACAGCCAACGGATAGGAAGTTGTTGGGGGCTATAAATACCCCCCAACTATCTTATTTAAAGCCATCCAAGCATTCTGAAGTTTCATTCATTGCAAGAGCAAAGTCCAACACTCCAAGACACAATCAAAGCAATCAATCCACTCCAAGTTCCCAAAATCAACTCTAGTGCTTAAGGGCTTATTAGAGGATCATTTGTGTTCTTTTGTTGTTCTTGTCGCTTGGATTGCCATTCTTCCTTCCTCATTCTTTTGTTAAGTGCTTGTAGAGTTTGCAAGAGACACCTAAGTGTGTGGTGGTCATTGCGGGGTCTTAGTGACCCGTTTGATTAAGGAGAAGGCTCACTCGGTCTAAGTGACCGTTTGAGAGAGAGAGGGAAATGGTCGAAATAGACCCAGTCTTTGTGGCCTCCTCAACGGAGATTAGATTCTTTGGAACTGAAGCTCAGTAAAACAAATCACCGTGTCCACTCATGTTGATTTCCATTTGATTTGTTTGCCCTCTCTCCTCTCTCTCTCTAAAGTTTCCTTGCCAATATTGATTTGAGTTTGCTCCCAAACGTCATCTGCATCATTTGAGCAACTCACGATAAGAGAAACAATCTTTCGCACTCGGATTTAATTCTAACGCTAACCCCGGCCTTAGTGTGTGTTTAAGTTTATAAATTTCAGGTTTCGCCTATTCACACCCCTATAGGCGACTTTCATTGCCCATGTTTGCAGCTAAGGAGTCGTCTCTGGTTTTGACTACATTTATCCTTTTTTAGCTTCAACATATGAAACACCTCCCCTGCTAGATTTAGGTACTTCATGGATCACGACCCTACTATGATCAATGGTCAAGCAGCCTCCAAACTGGCTATTGCGACCACACCATGCTCCATGGGCTTGATCCATGCCTACGACCTTGACCACAAAATGGACGACAATCCCCAGCATGGAAGAGGCTCGGACCATCGTCCGATCGATCCTGGCCTCGACGATCCACTTGTCTCCAAACATGGGGACACACTCCCTCCTTTGTAGCATCACTAACGCTAGCCATTAATACCTACGCGTATGGAATCCTAGGACCTTCGGTGAATAGGAGTTGTGGAGCAAGGAGAGTAGCATGTGGTGTGCGATTAGACCTAACGAAGAAACAATGAGAAAGCTCCTTTAGACCTTCGTTATAGCTATTTGGGATTAGTAGACCGGTCCTTAAAGGAAAAGATAAGTATGTCCCTAGTAAATGACCTTGCCTTACACTGGATCGGATCCACCCAATCTGCATTTGGATGTAGCAAAGGAAAGGATTTTTGCGAAAGAAACAGATTTGAAATCCGATCAGCACGATTGGGTGCTGGAAAGGAAATCGGACACACGCTATTATGGAAGCTAGGAACATTGAAAGCCTGATCAATAACATTGCTAAGCTTCAATCACGGTGAAGATCGAGGCAGAGGCCCTTTCCACGGCTTGATCCTCACCGAAGACGATAACCGACCAACAGCGGTAATAGGCAAACTCACCTTCAGTGATTTGTCGGGTTGCCATGATGGATTAATGTCGGAGTATGCCACCATCACTGGTATAAAAGAGCTTTAAGATAGCGGCACGCAGAAATTTATACTGGTGGTTTCAGTTACAACACGTTAGTGAAAAAAACAGGTAGGCCCACCTTAACAAACCGGCAGTGTAAATATATATACACTGGTGATTCACTTAACTGAACCGTCAGTGAAAATGATGTATTTACACCGGCGGCTTTATTAAATAAAACGTCAGTGTAAATATCATATACATTGGTGGTTCACTTAACTGAACCGTCAATGGAAAGGATGTATTTACACTAGCGGCTTTATTAAGTAAACCGCCAGTGGAAATATCATATACACTAGTGGTTCACTAAACTGAACCGTTAGTGGAAAGGATGTATTTACACTGGCGGCTGTATTAAGTACACCGCCAGTGGAAATATATATACACTAGCGGTTAACTTAATGAAACTGTCAATACATTGCATGAATACTCGGTACCAAAGAGGAATTAGTACCCCAATACATTAAATGATTTCTCAATACCAAAGAGGTGATCAATACATTGCATGATTACACAATCTATATACCCAGTAATCTGAGATACACAATATATCACTAACTACTTCATTACATCTAACTACTTCATTACATACACTACATCAATGATACTCCAGCAGCGATCCAATCTCTCAATAATGTCATTTCTTGACTTGCATTTACATTCAGCCAATCTGACACATCGTAATCAGCTTGGCCATGCAAACTACTCCCTGATCCTCCTATGTGGCCTTGGTCCAACAAATAGTTATGCAAAGCAAAACAAGCAATTATAATCTTCACTTGTATGCTTCTTCCGTAAAATGGGAGTCCTCGTAGCACATGTCACCTTGATTTGAGTAGTCCAAAAACTCGTTCAACTATATTTGTGTGTTCAACTCCTGAGCACTACCATGTCATGGCAAGAACCAGGCAACCTAGCACCTACAAAAGTGAACCACATATCCATGTCCACTATAGGTAATACATTGTAGCTAGGCCACCCTTTTCTATTTGTGTGTTCAAGCCTCGACTCATGACATACGTGAGCTGGAATGTGTGTGCCATCGAAGGCTCCTATGCACCCAACAAAGAAAGGGGCATAAGGTCTAAGCTTGTTATGCACTTTAGAAAATGTTGGATCCTTTGGACATATAATGGTTTGTGCAAAACCATACAGTGCATCTGCCACCATAGCCATTTTTCTATGGATGGTATCCAAAGACCTTTCAAATTTGTCTCTAATTTGTCGTGTTGCTTGTTGTGTCCCACATGCCCATAAGAACATCCCTAATGCTTCACATGAATCCACCTCTTGTGTTGACCTTAACCCATGATACCTCACTAAAATATCATGCAATTCTCTAAAAGAATCTGGAGTCATACGAAAATTGTCATGACACTTCCTGAAGTCCCTCATATTAAGTTCCACCCATTGTCGTCCTGTCATGTGCGGTAATGGAGTATGAAGATTGATCATAGGAGCAAGAGTATACGAACGAGAAGTGAAAGCAGCTAGAACCGCCGCTGCACTAGCTTGTTGGAATATGTTGGAGCTTATCATCACTTGTCGTGTCGCTATGGCTGGAGTCTTCTGCACTACTCATCTCAGAGTTGCCTACATTTAACAGAAATGCAATACTCACCAATTTGATTATAAACCATTCAAAACAGAAATGCAATACTTAACTTGTATGTTATAAAACTAAAGTGCACAAGCACATAAATTAAATTAAACTACAATATGTCCGCAAACATCAACTAATACCAGAGTTATTACAACACACACATTCAAAACTAGACGGGAAAACTTAACAGTGTATCAAAGCATTATTACAACACCACACAAACAAGCTACTTATTAATATGATTCCATTGGAACCTAATCCATTGGAGGCATCCCTCTTTACTTTTCAAATGAAGAAAAAACCTCCTATTTATATCGTTTTTGCAAAGAATATTTGCCATGCAGTACAAATCAGAGTCTTCTTCAAGTCCATCTTCCTTTAAGAGTCGCACAACTTCGTCAACTTCTTCTTGTCCACGACTAAGAGCTCTCCGGTTTCTGATGCTAATGGACTCAGAAATATTAGCAATGTGATCTTCCAAACTCATCTTTTTCTTAGGGGGCTATCCACTTTGGCTTCCCTGATCCTTTTGGATGATGATCTAGTATTGGAGCAACCCACACCGTCATCAGGAGTATCGTGGCTACCATAGCTTCGTGGGGGTTCATGAACACCTCCAACACTAATCAAATTGCCCCTGTCATGTGTGGTTCGACCAAACAAAGTGTAAAGCTCATCAAGAAAGGGTGGTGGTTTTCCTCGACTGCCCTGAGGACTAGTATCCTGCGTTTGAACATAGTGCAGATTTAGTATTGGTCCATAAAATAAATAAACTTGTAATCAATTCATGAACAATGTACCCCTTCTTGGGTCCCCCAGTACGAATCATCAGCCTCTATATCACCAGTCCTTGAGTCAAGGCCAAGCCCAGTATGGTTCTGCAAGTATTGCCAATGCTAGAAACACATTGGGAGCAAGTTCAATTTGTTTTGCAGTTTTTTGTTTTCATAATCAAGACCAGTCTGCTCTCTGAAGCTACGATACACTTGTTGTTGTCCATATTTAGTTAAGCCCATGCTATTGAAGTTATTAAGGTTCTTCTAAATGATGCATAGGTCAATGAATATTTTAGTTGTCATCGGATCCTAGCTGGCACGGTCCGACGAACTCATCTGTGGGCAAGTTGCACATGCACGTAACTATTTGGAACAGAGGACATGTAGTAAAAGAAACAAGAACTTGTCATGGTCAAAGAAACAAGGTAAGAACTTGATGTAGGTCAATGAATACAAAGGTGCATTTAACAATTTCTGAAATAGAGGACATAAGAAACAAGATAAGTTATGCACAAAAGAACTTACCATGGAAGTTGTTTTGGCACGCTTCTGGCGTAGGTTGTACTGAACAGGTGCAGTTCTCTTGTCACGCACAGGTTTGTCCGGGGAACAAGAATCAGTGAATGAATGTGCCAGATTGGGCAAC
Source organism: Zea luxurians (assembly GCA_029449295.1). Lineage (NCBI taxonomy): Eukaryota > Viridiplantae > Streptophyta > Magnoliopsida > Poales > Poaceae > Zea > Zea luxurians. The sequence continues at coordinate 19,693,458 of JAOPSE010000006.1, read as the reverse complement.
CTTATGCAGGAACTGCGCCAAAAAAGAAGAGTGATTTAATACATTAAAATGGAGGCACGAGGGCATATAGCAACAGTAAAATGGAGGAACTAAGCAGTTGACCTAGATCCACTTCTTGGTGTCGACTGGCGTGCGGTGTGCAGAGTCGACAGCCGAGCCCACCGCGTACTTCACTTCGACTAGGACGACGGAGGGAGGGCAGATCCGGCAACGACAACGAAGGAGAGGCACATCGGCAGCTAGAGCGACAATGGAGAGCAGGAACAGTACTAGGACGTCTGGAGCGGCGAAACCATTGAGGCGCATATAAGTAAAACGATTTCTACTGGCGGTTCTTTATAAGAACCGCCCATAGAAATGGTTTACACAGGCGGTTCCTAAAGCCAGCCGCCAGTGTTAATTCAGCGTTTTCACTGGCGGTTCCTTAAGCCAGCCGCTAGTGTTATTTTTTCACTTGCGGTTCTTTAAGAGAAACGCCAGTGGAAAGTATTTTCGGGTTCTAAAAATCATCAAATTTCATTAGGAAAGTATTAGTTAACAACAACTACTTTATTCACTAAAAAGGATTGTTTTCATCCTAGTACAAACTACTACTTTTCCTACTAGAATAATCTACCATGCAGCAGCCGACGACGCTTGCTGGGAGGCATCTCATCGCATTGGCTTGGCCCGCCATCATCATCGCTGTCAACATCGCCACTGCCATCGCTGTCCTCGTCACTGCTGTCGTAGTCACCGCTGCCATCGTCGTTCTCGTTATCTTCGTCGTCCGAGGAGACGATGCCCATCCAATGTCCAGACATCGGGTCGTCATTGTTGTCAATGGACTCCACATCCGATGATTCTCCGTCGTACGTCAAAGACCAGTCAGTGCTGGTGTCGGAGTCCAGCTCCCCGTCAATGAGGAGCTGGAGGTCGTCCCCGTCAGTGAGGTCACTGTTGGATTCCGATGCAATCTCAAAGTCCATACATTTGCATCCCAGTGCAAAGGTGCCTGTTTCTCATATGCCCGTATAGGATCCCACTTTGGGGTTGGTTCACGGCTAGAGGAATGGGAGACAAAAGAAGCAGAGGAATCACTCGGTGATGTCGCCATGGGTGGAAAGCTGAAGCAAGATAGTTTTTCTGAGTTTGGCGATGAATGGAAATGTGGCCAATGAGCATTTAAATATATTAAAATCGAGAACTGAATCGACATTTACGTGAACTTCGAGGAGCAAAGAGGCGTCAAAAGTCGCCGCTTCGTGTTCGGCGAGCATAATTACCGTTTCAATTCTACAGGGACAGTTGAAAAGACACAACTGTTCAACATGAAACGGTTTCCACAGGCGGTCGAGTAAAGAGAGCCACCAGTGGAAAGAACATTTCCACTGGCGGTTCCTTAAGATAGCCGCCAGTGATAGTTTTTTTACTGACGGTTTCTTAAGCAACCCGCCTGTGAACTTTGTATTATAAATACCCCCTTTCTCCCCCGACAGGAAGCTAGCTCGCAGCCAACTTCCATTGGAGGCGATTTTGGAGGTCTAGATTACACAAAATCAAGGGGGAGGTTTAACTTTGATCTTCATTTTTTGGAGGAAGCTATATATAGGTTGCTAAGAAAGGTTGGTTTTATGGTTCTTTGTCAATTTTTGTTCATATTATTTTTCATTTTAGCCAAATTTTGGATATATATGCTTTTATACCATGAGGTCGGAGTAGTTTGCGAGGCGGGCGCGCTACAGAGCCTCGCCCGAGGTGTCTTGGGGCGAGTCAGAGATGTGTTCACCGTCTGAGGGAGGCCTCGGACGAGTCTAGAATCCGAGCAGGGCTACCATTCTTCCGAGGCAGGGCTCGGGCGATTCGTAGTAACAAGGCTGGTCAGTGCGGGGCCTCAGGCAAATCGTAGCAATCATGGCTAGCCGTGCCGGGCCTTGGGCAAATCGTAGCAATCACGGCTAGTCGTGCGGGGCCTCGGGCGAACCGCTGATTTATGTCCCACGTGGCTTTGGAAAGGATGGGAATACGTTTGCTTTGTGACATAGGTATTTCATGCGTGATTAGGGACGTGCTCTGGATATCCCTAATTACGGACCCCGACATCATGGGCTGAGGATATTCATTCATTAGGTGATGGGTATATGGAAGTTTTTCCCCCCACGAAGATGTAAATGGAAAAAATTCTCAACCGACGGTTAAACGGAGGCGAGGAAGGGGAAGCATTATTAAGATTTTATTAATTATGTTAATTGGGTATTAAGATTTTTTATATTAGTTGCTAGGAATTTATTACATTCGGCTTATGTTAGGAAATGTTAATTGGGTATTAAGTTTCGTTTCTTGGTTGTTAGGAAATGTTAGCTTTTTTCTCTTGCCAATTTACATGTGTTCTTGTGTGTTTTCTATTACTTTTTACAGGTAGTGATGGAGAGGACATCATGGATGTATAACTTATCAAGGCTAGATCCGTCATACATATCCGAGGTCCATAGGTTTATTGATGTCGCTACGGAACATGCTTGGAGAACAAAGACAAAGCACATATATTGTCCATGCATGGACTGCAAAAATGTTGTTGTATTTGATGACACAAACCAAATCATATCTCATCTGGTATGCCGAGGATTTGTGAAGGATTACACAGTTTGGACAAAGCATGGAGAGGGTAGTGTGCCTTATACGACTGAAGACGCTGAGGACGAAAGATTTCAGTTTGTTCACAGGGACACACCAACCTCTTCCACAGAGCGAACATGTAATACCAAATGTTACTGATCATGGTTACTGTGGAGGAAGTGAACATGATAGAACTCATGTTCTACCAAATGTTATGGATGAGGAAGATGCAAAGTTGTTAGAGGCAATGTTGCATCGTCATACGGATCCATCGATGTTCTTCAAGAAAGGTATGGAGTCCCTGAAGAAGGCAGTAGAAGAGCCTTTGTACGATAAGTCTAAGGGTTGTACCAAAGAGTTCACGACGCTCCAGTCTGTGTTAAAGCTGTTGATGTTAAAAGCTAGATATGGTATGTCTGATGCTAGCTTTGATGCATTCTTGAATATCATCGTAGACATGCTTCCAAAGGAGAACAAAGTGCCTGCTAACACGTACTATGCAAAGAAGCTAATTAGTCCACTCGCTATGGATGTGAAAAAGATCCACGCATGTAGAAATCATTGTATCCTTTATCGGGGCGATGCTTATAAAGACTTAGAGAGCTGCCCAAAGTGCAATGCAAGTAGGTACAAGACGAATAAAGACTATCGAGAGGATGAGTGTGTTGCATCCGTGTCTAAGGGGAAGAAGCGAAAGAAAGCCCAAAAGAAGACTTCAAAATCCACGAGCAAAGAAAAAGAAGAAGTAGACTATTATGCGCCCAAAAAGATTCCTACTTTGGTGATGTGGTACCTCCCCATCGCCGATCGATTGAGGTGTTTGTTCGCTAACCCCAAGGATGCCAAACTTATGAGCTGGCATGCTTCTGATGAGCACAAAAACTGATGGGAAGCTTCGACATCTAGCCGATGGGAAGCAATGGCAAGATTTCAATGACAACCATCGAGACTTTACCGATGAACCAAGAAATGTTAGGTTCGCACTGAGTACCGATGGAATGAATCCATTTGCTAAAAGGAGCAGTAAGCATAGCACATGGCCAGTGATCCTCACCATATACAACCTTCCTCCATGGTTGATGCAGAAACGAAAGTACATTTTGCTAACCATTCTTATTTCTGGACCTACACAACCTGGAGTTGACATGGATGTATTTTTGGAGCCCTTAATGGAGGATATGAAAATATTGTGGGAAACAGGTGTTCAAATGTTGGATGAGTATCGTAAAGATTCGTTCACACTAAGAGCAATTATTTTTGTTACGATCAACGATTACCCTGCTCTCTTCACATTATCAGGCCAGTTTAAGGGAAAGGTTGGTTGCACAGCATGTATTGATGAAACTACTTACGTGTACCTTTCTGCATCTAAGAAGATAGTGTACATGAGGCACATACGCTTTTTATTGGAAGGACACAGATACCGCATGCGAAAGATGGATAAGTACTTCGACAATAATGGTGAACTACATTCTACTCCTCCATCGGGTAACAATAAAGGTTATAGAGTTTTTGAAATAGTCAAGAATATCAACTTTGTTTTCGGGAAGAAGACAAAAGATGGGAAAACAAGGAAGGATGTCAAACCAGCTTTGGGGGCTATATTCAAAAAGAAGTCTATTTTCTTCGAGTACTTGCCTTATTGGAAAGAGTTTGATGTGCGGCATGCGATCGATGGTATGCACTTTCAGAAAAACGTGTTTGAAAGCATAATTGGCACCTTGCTAGACATAAAGGGCAAAACAAAAGAAGGGCTCAATTCACGCGTGGACTTGGTAAATTTAGGCATAAAAAAGGAACTACATCCTGTTCTTCAAGAAAATGGGAAGTACCATCTCCCGGCAGCAAGCTACAATCTTAATGTAGATGAGAAACATGAAATGTGTGTTTGGCTCAAGAATTTGAGAATCCCATCCGGATTCTGCTCTAGCATACGGAGTATTGTGTCAATGAAAGACCTGACGATCACCAACTACAACTCACATGATTGTCATGTCATGTTAACTACATTCCTACCTATTGCCATCAGGGCTATAAATCCTCTGTTTTAAAGATGGCAATCACATGGTTGTGCTACTTTTTCAATAGAATTTCACAGAAGGTAATTGACCGTGATGAGTTGGCATCTCTTCAGGAATTCGCAGTGGAGACAATATCACAGTTTGAGATGTGTTTCCCTCCATCGTTCTTTGATATTATGGTGCACCTTGTGGTGCACTTGGTACCACAAATAGAGGCATTGGGTCCTATGTACTTGCACGAAATGTGGACGTATGAGCGTTTCATGTCAATACTGAATGGTTATGTATAAACTCGTGCTCATCCCGAGGCATCTATGATAGAGGGGTACTGTACCAAAGAGGCCATTGAGTCAAGAGGTCCATTTTGCAATAGTATCCTAAAAGACCAGGTTGCAATAGGTCTGCCTCCGTCACGACACGAGGGTAGACTGTATAGAAGCGGTAGGATGGGACGGGAATCCTTCATCCCACCGGATTACAATACAGTACTTGAGGCACATCACAGCATCCTACATCAGCTAGAGATAATGGAGCCATTTATCCAACAACACATCAATGAGCTTCGCGAGCAAAATCCTGGGCAAACAGATGATTGGGTAATGAAGCAACATAAGCTGCGGTTCAACACATGGCTAATTGTGAAGGACATTCCACATGGAGATTCAATAGAAGAACAAACCATTAAGGGGTTGGCATCTGGACCATCACGCCAGGTCACGACATGGCAAACATATGACATTAGTGGATTTACATTTTGTACCAAGTCCAAGGACAAAAGGAGCATATCACAAAACAGCGGTGTTCGATGCGAGGCCATAGAAGATGAAACTGGTCATACTATTACATATTTTGGCTTTATTGAGGACATATGAGAACTAGACTATGGTACATTTAATATCTCAGTTTTCAGATGTTAATGGGTTGAAGACAAACATGTCACGATAAACAAATATGGGGTGAGAGTTCTTGATCTAAATAAGGTAGGTTAAAAGATGACCCATGGATCCTTTCTAATCGTGCTGCACAGGTCTTCTATGCCAAACAGATCATCCCTAACAATGAGAAGAAAAGCACTGACAAATTGAAGCATGTAGTTTTTCCTGGAAAACAACAAGCTATAGGAGTTGATGGTGTATCTGATATGGAGGATTTTAACCAATTCAACGACATGTCTCTTTTCATAGACCATCCAACCAAGATAAGGAACATTGAGCGAAGCATCCCACGTAAATTGTTGCCCTGGGTACGCCATGATGGACAAGGCAGAATAATAGCTCCCTAGATTATAAACTTGTCTTGTAATTGATTATTGTTAGTACCATGTCTATTATAAGTTTGAGATCAATATATATATTTCTTCATTATCCTGATTTACCGACGGTTCTCAATGACCAAGTTTCCCTTGTCGTAGAAGATATAAAATACTTAGGCCCCATTTATTTCGTTGGAATTCAAATCCATTTTAATAATTATAATTTAGACAAAACTACTTAAATTCATATATTTATATATGTAATATATTTGTATATTATCCTAAATCATATGAGAGAGATAGTTATATACTATATTTATGTTATAGCGAAGCAAGTAGAAGAGTGTGCTATAAGTTGTACATCGGAAAAATAGTATGCAAATCTATAGAATCAATTTCTATTTCTCACCCCATGAATTTGAGATAGGCTTATATGATAACTTTGGAAAGTGGTGGAATGTCACATCCTAAAAAAATAGCCTATTACATTAGTAAGATTCCAATTCCTCAAAATGAAAGGAAACAAACGGGACCTTAATGTAATATACTAGACAATGGAAATCTATTGTAAATATTTTATACTGGTGGTTCTCTAAGACAACCGCCAGTGGAAAACTATCTATACTGGCGGTTCTCTAAGACAACTGCCAGTGGAAAACTATCTATACTGGCGGTTCTCTAAGACAACCGCCAGTGGAAAACTATCTATACTGGCGGTTCTCTAACAAAACCGTCAGTGGAAAACTATCTATACTGGCGGTTCACTAAGACAACCGCCAGTACAAAATGAGCCTTTATAACTAGTGGCGAGCGGGAGCCCGAAAAATTTACAAGTCCTCTGGAGCCAGTTCATCTCATTACGTCGTCAGGCTGCCAGATTTCGTCCCCGAGGGTTTCTTTACCGGCGATCCTCTGTGTCGTCCCCGCGCCCCCACTGCCACCTTCAGGTTTTCCTCTATCCCTTTATTTACTCTTTCCCTTTCGCCTCTGCCACCGCCGCCGTTGTCATCAGCCATGTCAGTCACCATGCTCGCCGCTGGTCGTAAACCCTAGGGCACGCCACGCCGATTAGTAAACCCTAGGGCATGCTTGCATTGGCAGCCGCCGCCAGCCTGCATCCTTTTGTGTCAACCGGGTTTATCAGTTAAGCTAGACTCTTCCATCATCGATGTAGCCTCAAAATGGACCCAGCGGATGCCATCGCAGCGCGTCTCAAGGCACGTACACTAGCGGAACGGCTGGCAACGGCACGGCTCATGCATCGCCGCCACCTTGAGCTCCAGCGCCAGTCGAGGCTCAATCATGAAGACGCTGTATGCCGTATTTTCATGTGCACCTGCAGAGTTCTCTCGAAGCGTCGCCGTCAATGCGTCGTTGTGGACTCCTCGGCTTCGACGAATGCACGTGAGGTTGTCTCCACGCCTGTGCATGTGGAGCCAGTAATGCCAGTCATCATCCTCTTCGACGATGAAGATGGGGAGATCGATTGGACGGCACTAATGGACGACGACGAGTAGAAATTATGATATATGTTCTAATCTTAGTATGATGGATGACGTACTATATCTAAGAACTTAGTATGATGGACTACGTATTATGTAAGAACCTAGTGTGATTTTATATATATTGTGTTCTAATCTTCTGTTCCAAACTTTGTGTTCAATTTTTTGAATCTTAATTTGTTGCAATCTTTTATATATATATAGTCAGTAGCCCATGCGTTGCAACGGGAACATATAATACCATGATAACTTATATACAAAATGTGTCTTATATTGTTATAAGAAAATATTTCATAATCCATTTGTGATCCTAGCCATACATAAATTTTGTTATTTTAATTTAGTTGTTTCACTACTACATTGCAACCATTAGTATCATGCAGACTTCGATATATGTCATGATTTGCATGGTCTCATTATTGGAGAGCACGTGCCACACCTGCCGGTAGAAGTTCAGTCGTACATCGTTAGTCATCAGGCACGCACCACCATACATGCTTGCTTAAACAAAAAATGCAAGTGTGTGTTTGCGAAGAGAATTAAAGGCAGGCCGGCACAAAAGGTACCCCGACGATGGCGAGTGGTCACTGTTGTCGGTCCACCTCTGCTCACCTCCGGTGTCGAGATGACGCCACAATCATTGATATAATAGTCGTCGAACGCGCGCGATATGGTGAGTACCGATCACTCTTGGCTGGGCTGCCAAATGAAGTGCACCCCGGGCTCATCAGCGAGGTAGTACACCTGGTCGTTGCACCACCGGATGTGCTATTCCTCTACATACATCTTGTTCGAGGACACTCACACAACAACAACAATGGTCATCATTCCAGCGCACAAGAATTCATGGTCGGTCAGTAGCGACTTACGTGGCAGGTTAGGCTTCAGGTGGATGATGAGCTAGACAGCGTGATGGCGTCGTCGTAGGTTGCGATGCCCAGAACAACCTGAGAGTTGTCGACATTGGCGACGACCATGAGGTCCCCATGTTTGACGATGGACAGCGCGGTGCAGCCGCTCTGGACCACGTCCAAGCGGCGGCTGCACCGGAGCTTGCCGTACACAGCGGCGCATGGGCCATGTAGGACTGCTTCCAGAGTTCGAACTGGCAGTCGCCAAGTTTCTTCTCGTCGTCGGTGAGTGACGCCAACGCGAGCGCCTCGTGCTAGTGGTGTTTGTTCGGGGTTTCCAAGTAAGAAACATGGATTCATCTTTGACATTGGTTTATGAAAATGATTTATAAGTTAGATCCATAGAAAAATATTATGGAGAATAAATGTTACACATGCAAAAAAAGTATTTAAGTTGAAAACATTATTCAAACAAAAAAAATTGCATGCAAGGCTCTTCTTTAAATACTACTCCCTCAATCCAAAAATATAATTTAATAATCTCAGTGATACTTATCTACTACTACACATTGTGCAAGGGTAGCAGGTGGGCTTCAGGAGAGATGTATTATATGTTTTTACTATAATAGATGTAGACATAAACACATATGTGGTGTAGTGGTAGCTACAAACACATTTATTTGAGAGGTCGCGGGTTCGAATCCCCTTAGAGCCTGTTTTTTTAATTTAATTTTAGCTAGACATGGGATGCACGTGGGAATGGGAATAGGCTTTGTGGGAGGGGGAATGAGAAAGACACGTGATAGCCGGGAATGGAAATGTGAATGGGCTTTGCAGGGAGGGGGAATGAGAAAGACAAGTGATAGCCGAGAATGGAAATGTGAATGGGCTTTGCAGGGAGGGGGAATGAGAAAGACAGGCAGCTGGGAATGGGAATGGGGAATGGCAGAACACGGAATGGGGCAGCCTACCCCTTACCGTCTTAATAGGTAGTAGAGATATATATATAGCTCAATGAGTTCTGTAAACAAGGACCAAGGGTTAATGCCCGACCACATGAACAAGGGTGTTTCTCAAGAACATTCAAGTGATGAAGGATATGAAACGCCTACCGACCCTTGTCCTAGCATAGATAGGGCTGCTCGGCGTCAATTGCATCATAACCCTAATTATGATCCACAAGAGTGTGAGGTAATGTACACATCTTTAGTTTCGTGTGTGTATACCTAATTAGTTGATTTCACAATGCATGTTTTGCATTTCATTACATGAATAGGAGGTCTTGTCTCAATATCGTGCGATACTTGATGAAGTCGTGGTGCAACACCCCACTGAACCCACACAATAGATGTTACTAAATACCCTTCTCACTAAACTTATGCAACACAAAGAGAAAGAAAGTATTGTAAAATCCGGCAGCACCTCCCTTGAAAGGAGCATAACAAGGGAAACAAAGAGTTTATACAGGATATAAAAGAAAGATAATTGACATAGTATAATTGAAATGCAACGGTAGAAATGAACATTCATGACCAGACAAAAGATAGACAACTCAGCCCACCAAACTAAACAGTTCAACTACCATGAAAGATTAGAATGTAATAATCCCCTAGACTTGACCCTCCCTGTTTAACATCATTATTAAGCAGTGGTTCCTTTATTTAAAGGTGTGGTGGCCGTGCTGCTACATCCCTTCTTTCCCAAAGCAAATGTTAGGTGCCTGCATCAGACAATGCAAGAGTGAGATGACACATCTCAGCAAGTAAAAAGTGCAAACAACAGTTGGACAATGTAAACCAACCGTGCATAAACAACCACGTGGTTCACAACTTCTTTCTTAAGTATTAATTTGCAGCAAGTAAGCAAGTAATCAATTACTTAATGCCAAGATGAGTCACAAAGTAAAGATCCACATTATCCACTTCACCATAATAGGTTCCACACTTCCCCATGAATGCAAATGGCTACAGATGCAATATGACTTCTACCTTCATACCTCTAAGGATATGAAGTTGCATCATACCCCTTCTCGGGCAACATATGATACTCATTGTACCGGTACGGTCGGACCATAAGATCACGACGAAACTTCAATGCAATGGATGATGAATGCATTATGCATGTTAACAACATGAGTTCTTCCCAAATAAAATGTGCCAGACATATACTTCCACCCATTTCACATAATAAACCACATGGGTAACATGATCAAACCACAACCTCCACATGTATAATCAATAAAACATGAATAACTTCAAACGATGGTACCCAATTAGGTATATGAATACGAACACAAATAGCACAAACATAATCAAGTATAAGACCCTTCAATCAATAGACGCAAATACCATCACTGTTTTACTTGCCTTCACTGAAAGTTTGGGCAAATCCCTAAGTATGATCCGGGAGTCCACCATCTGTTTTTGACACACAACTTAGTGCACCAATTTCACATAATAACGCTCAAAAATGACGCCGCACCTACGCACCATCTCAAACTCCGCTGCGGGTAACAATTCTCCCCACACCCACCAAACTGTAGCGGCGCTGCTTAACAATTCCATAAGTTTAAAAATATGACAGCAGGGGTGACAAACAAAAACTCCAGAGGCATCTACATAAAATTCGCCACAAGTTTTACATACAATTTATAATTAAATTCCAACATCTAAATACCCCAAAACAGTCCACAAGATAAACCCTGCAATCTGTTTTTTCCTCTTTTGGGCAGCGACATACCCGGATTCAAACAGCGATATCTTTAAAAATATAATTCTGAATCAAGCGCATAAGTACTTATTGGAAAGGTAAGATAAAGCTCTACATTATTCTCATACTGATTATCACTAATTACTCACGAAAAGTCCCCAGAAACTGCTAATACTGCTGTTGTTCGCCCACCTGAAAATCTGTTTTTTTTTGGACAGCCACATACCTGGATTCAAACGGCGATATCTCCTAATCTATAACTCCGAATTGAGCGCATAAGTACTCGTTGGAAAGGTATGACAAAGCTCTACATGATTCTCATACTGGTTCCCATTAGTTTCCCACGAAAAATTCCCACAAACTGCTAATACTGCTGCTGTTCACCCACCCACTAAAATTCTGGACAGCACCTCTACCAATTCGCATACGCAACATCTATTCAATCGGATTGCAGCACAAATGAACAAGAGATAAACACAAAATTCACCTTGGATTCTCCCCCTTTCCTTCCTCCCTTCTTCCCTCCACCGAAACCAATTGGAGATTTGCACCACGCGATGTAGATCCGAGCGGCAAGGAATGGCACCTTGGGAGGAGGAGATGGAGGGCGGCTAGGGTTAAGTGGTGTGGCTACAAGGGTTTGAGGGAGGAGGAGATGGGAGGGGGCGGCGGCCAAGGGTTAGGGGAAATGGGGGGCGGCTGCACAAGGGAAGGGGGTTAGGGGGGAGGGCGGCTAGGGTTAAGGGGAGGTTAGTGGGCCGAATCAAGATTCGCGGCCCAACTCGCCCACGCGACAGCTCCCGACCTCGTCGCAAGCGCCTAACCAAAGAAATTCTACTGCCCTACTGGTGAATGTTTTCCACAAATTCCAAATCCCCAAAACACATCACCCGAATGAGAAAAAAACAAAAAAGAATAACCTCCAACTTCTCTTCTTTGCAAACCGGGTATCACACTCTACCCCCCTTAAAAAGAATTTGACCTCGAATTCTGACACTTCTATCGGAACGACAAAAGGAAAGATTAATGAATCAACAACACTTACCCACAACGAAAAGTTTCGGATACTTCTGCCGCATCAGCTCCTCAAGTTCCCACGTAGCCTCGCGCTCAGACTGATTAGTCCATAAGACCTTGACTTACTTAATTGATCTCTTCCTCAATACACGCTCCGAGAATTCCAATATATGCACCGGACGACACTCCAAAGTCAGATCCTGCTGCACAGCAATTGGTTCCATCTCAATCTGATGGTTCGGATCCCGCAAGAACCTCCTCAACATAGAGACATGAAAAACCGGGTGTACCCCTGCCATGGAATCCGGCAGTAGCAAGCGATAAGCTAGGCTGCCCACTCGGGCCAAGATAATGAACGGTCCAATGTATCTCGGGCTGAGCTTTCCAGAGACACCGAACCGAACAACTCCTTTAGTAGGTCATACCCTGAGAAGGACTTGGTCACCCACTGCAAATTCCAGATCTCGCCTCCTCACATCAGCATAACTCTTCTGATGGCTCTGAGCTGCCAAAATATTCTGACGAATTTCCCGAACCTTTTCGGAAGTCTGCTGAACCCAATTAGGACCAACCAGGGATCTCTCTCCCAAAGTCTCCCAGCACAGAGGGGAGATACACCGCCTGCCATACAAAGCCTCAAATGGTGCCATCTTGATGCTAGCCTGGTAGCTGTTGTTATAAGCAAACTCTGCCAATGCAAGATGATCCTCCCAGCTACCCTTCCATGACAGAACACAAGCACGCAACATATCTTCCAAGGTTTGGATCGTTCGCTCTGACTGACCATCAGTCTGAGGGTGAAAAGCGATACTAAGTGAAAGCTTGGTGCCTAATGCACTGTGAAGACTCTCCCAGAATTTGGATACAAATTTAGAGTCTCGATTAGAAACAATGGACTTAGGTACCCCGTGAAGCCTGACTACTTCCTTCATATACAAGGGAACCAAATCTGAAGCTGAATTTGTGGTCTTCATGGGAATAAAATGCGCAGACTTAGTCAAGCGATCCACTACCACCCATATAGCATCCCTGCCCCGAGGGGAATGAGGTAGACCTACCACAAAATCCATGGTGATATGCTCCCACTTCCACTTTGGAATTTCCAATGGCTTCAGCAAACCTGCAGGCCTCTTATGCTCGACCTTCACGCGCTGACATACTTCACAGGCGGCCACGTACTTAGAAACGTCAACCTTCATCCGCTTCCACCAGAAGTTTTGCTTCAGATCTCGGTACATTTTGGTTTCGCCAGGGTGAACGGTGTAAGGCATTTGTTGGGGGCCTTCGTCCTCCGAAGGTCCTCAAAAACATGATTTGACAATGTTTTCCAAGTGGATTATGTGAACAGGTATCTTCGGACTCAGAATTATGAACATAAAGCACGGTCAGGACGAAGCCTGAGCCAGACGAAGGACGAGCTGATTACCAAGTTCTACGAAGGACGGTGCACAGCCGAAGCTGTGTGCAGGGAAGCTTCGTCGCGATAGCGGAAAGGGGAACCGACTTAAAGATGAAAAGACTACGTGGGCCTCGACAGATTTCCATAAGCCGTTAACAAATGTAATGGACATGGATGTAATTTTACGTGGGCTGCGTCCCGCGTCTATAAATAGATGAACAGTACTCCCGTACTGTTCACGCTGACTTGGCATCTGCTTTTGCGTCACGCTTGTACTTTTTACCTTCTCTCAGGACCGAAGGTACATTTGTAATTTGAAATCATTTCTATTTTTCCATGTTAATAAAATAGAAATGATTCTATGATGGTGTTTATATTATATTTCATGCCCTATATGAATCCTTCGTCATTACTTGTTATGTTTACGAAGGTATGTCTTTTGTGACCTTCGTCCGAAATACATTATCTCCCGAAGGGACATAATGTTCCGAAGGACGAAGGACTTTAACACTTAACATTTTTTATGTTGCCTTGTTCTTAACTCTTAGCCTTTGAGAACAAGTCCCCAACATTGGCGCCCACCTCCGGTGAACTCACTTCCACTTCGAGTTTTTTGAACACCTTCGGAAGCTGTAGACCTTCGCTATGGCACCGAAGAAAGCTTCAGCGGCTGGGGCTGCAGCACTGCAACCGCTGGACCACAACCAGGAGACCGTCTCTCTTCGGGAGGCCCGATGCCAGAAGAGAAAGGCCATCAGCCCAACGCTTCAGGAGGAAGAGCTAGACCAAGAAATCAGGGATATGGAGATGCTACATCAACAGGTGCAGAGAAAGAAGGAGAAGATGGCCCGGCTAGCTGAGTTGCAACGGCAGATAGACGAAGCCTCTGAGGAAGTTCGCCATCTTACTCATGATGAGCAAAACAGAAGGCCTCAGCAGAAAGACCTTCATCAGGAGGGCTTCGTCAACGAAGATGACTGGTATGACAATTTCCATCAGGGAAATTTTGTTTTCGATGATGCTTCTCCTTTGTCCGCTGAGCTGCAGGCTACACCTTGGCCTCCATCCTATAAGCCACCCCAGCTTCCCATGTTCGACGGCCACTCAGACCCGAAGCAGTTCTTAATGAGCTATGAAGCAAAAGTGTCTTCGTATGGGGGCAATGCTGCAGTCATGGCGAAGTCTTTCGTTATGGCCGTCAGGAATGTTGCTCAGACCTGGTATTCCTCCCTTCGACCAGGAACGATCACCTCATGGCAGAAGCTGAAGGATATGTTGTTAACCAGCTTTCAAGGATTTCAGACGAAGCCAGTTACTGCTCAAGCCTTGTTTCAGTGCACTCAGGATCATGAAGAATACCTTCAGGCGTATGTCCGAAGGTTCTTGCGTTTGAGGGCACAGGCACCAACGGTGCCCAATGAAATTGTTATCGAAGCCATGATCAAGGGGCTTCGTCCTGGACCTGCAGCCCAATACTTTGCTAGGAAGCCTCCTCAGACTCTGGAGAAGCTACTCCAAAAGATGGACGAGTACATTCGTGCAGATAACGACTTTCGCCAAAGAAGGGAGGAGGCCTTCAGATTTTCTGAGATGACCAGGGGCTTCGGGGGACGATTATATCCGAGGCATGTCAGGTCCATCCACAACACTCAAAATGATGATAAGGGCAGTCAGCAGAACAGGCCGCAGTGCTCCTCACAGGCTTCGGGGCAGCAGCAAACTTTCTTTCGGCCACCAGCTCCAAGAGGCAGAGGCGCCAGGGGCTTCGGCGGGAGATTTGGAGATCAACCAAG
The DNA here is from genome assembly GCA_029449295.1 of Zea luxurians. Lineage (NCBI taxonomy): Eukaryota > Viridiplantae > Streptophyta > Magnoliopsida > Poales > Poaceae > Zea > Zea luxurians. Next base: position 19,678,319 of record JAOPSE010000006.1, on the reverse strand, counting down.
GAGGACATTTTGCTTATTCTGCGGTGAGAACAAGGGCCATACCACCAGGATGTGCCATGTTACCATCCAGAAACAAAAGGAGCTAGCAGAAGCTGCAGCGCAACAGGGACAGCCGAAGCAGGTCATGCATACTGCTTCGTACCATCAGCCTTACATCCCGGAGTACGTGGGCAACCACCCTGCAGTTTCCGTAGCTTCGGCAAGTCAACCTCAAGCTTCAATGGCAACAGCCCCCGCCTCCACCTCCGCTGCAACAAGGCCAGCAGCCAGAAGGGAGCCAATATGTTCCGCACCAAAGGGATATCAGAGAGCAATCTGAAGCCCGTACAGTCAATAGTACTGTGCCAGAGTCGAAGCACATTTATTGACAAATATCCTACTTTGATAGCAGTCTTTTCCGTTTAAGTTCTGTTTTCTGTGTAATAAAGAACACTTCAGATTTCATATAATAGTTTCGTGGTTGGTTATCAGAAAAACCTATCTTCTCTACAGGTTTAAGTTGCTGAAGCTTAAAAATTTGCGGTAACAAGGAGGATCTTCGGATTATTAAAAACCCTTCGAAGCAACAAAAAGTCGTTCTAAGGAGCGCAGAGTAAGTCGCCGAAGTTACAAAAAGCCGTTCCAAAGGGAGCGCAGTGTAAGTTTTTTGCTCCAAAGACGTTCCTAAGGGAATGCAGAGCATACAGCGAAAAGTCAACGCTGATACCGCCTAAGTAAAAGGCGAAGAAGCTCCAAAGACGTTCCTAAGGGAATGCAGAGCTTATACCGTCTAAGTAAAAGGCGAAGAAGCTCCAAAGACGTTCCTAAGGGAATGCAGAGCTTACGAATATATTTTGTGTGTATCTTCGGAACAAATGTCATTTGCATAACATAACATCATCACATCATTTTGCATAACATAAGCATCATACATCATGTTGCATTTGGCAAAAGAAGGGGACACAGTATCAACCTTCGAAAGGACGCTTTGAGAAAGTGAAAATTGTGTAAAGTCACGAGGGAATACAATGATAATCTTCGGAATACAGCTTCGGAGAATATTTTTACGAAGCATGGACGAGCTTCATCAGAGCAATATCGAAATTGTATAGCTTCGGAGAATGTTTTCATGAAGCATGAACGTGTTTCATCAGAATAATTTTAACGGAGAATGTCTTCTTCACGAAGCATGAAAAGAAGGGAAGGTGTTTTTTCGCCGAAGGCTCAAAAATGGTATGTATGTAGAGTTTCATGCATCGTGAAGAATTGAATAATGAAAAGAGACTTGTATATTACATTCAAATGTACAAAATGTTACATAGATCACACTTTAAATGTTTTTTCTAAATAGCATCTAGTCTTCTCTTAATACTGCTTCGGCGGCTTCATTTAGAAGTTGATCAACAACTTTATCCATGATAGCTTCGGCCATTTGTTTAATTTCGTCATCCCCTTTTGTGTGGGGGTCGGCAGTCGATCCAGCAGCTTCTGAGGGAAGAAAACATTTTTTCATTACTATTACAAATCGCGAGCAAAGTTTGAAATAAAAATTACAACACAATAAGAACGACTAATTAATACCTAATTGCCTTTCGGGCTCTGTACTTCTTTCGGCAGCTTCTGCCACCTTTCTAGCATCATGGATGCCTTTTTCGCTTCTTTGAATTATTTCTTGCGCCATTTCTCGGCCGCCATTGTCCCAGATATCAGTGAAGAATTTACCGCCAACCATGCTGGCTTCGGTCGAGGGATCTTTGATATCTTCCGAGGATAGGGCAGCTTCGGATTGAGCTAAGGATTTTATATGTTCACAACCTTTTTTCTCCAAAACAGCAGCAATTCCCCTGGCGCCTGAAAAAGCGCAGATGTCACCGCGGCTGCTCAGGATTTCCTCGAAGGCTTCTGCTTCGTGACTAATCCAGTCCAGTGGACCTTCGGGATTGCCTCTTGAAAAGTCCTCTTCACTAGAAAAGGCGCCAACGCTGGCGAAGCTGGATTTTATCTTTTTCACGCATTCTACAGATTTAACATAACATTTCCTCTGAGATGCACGAAGCTCTTTAACACTTAACTCCAATTTATTGACCATATGATCACTGAGTTCTCGTTTTGTTTCCTCCAGCACACGTTCCTCTTTAGCTCTAGCCAGCTGTTTCTGAAGATCTTTAATTTCACGTTTTTGGGCTTCGGCCTGGGTTTTTGAAGCAGCTTCGTCTTTCTTTACTTTATCTACCAGTGTAAGCAGAATCTTATCCTTTTCCAGAGCTTCGTTTCTCAGTTTGATAACTTCGGAGCGTAAATTGTTAAACGCAATGTCGTAGCTTTCATCTTCGGCGCTTTTTTGGGCTCTTAATGCGTTGCTTAGAATCAAGCCCTATACGAAAAAGAATCCATATAAGAATAAAGGAATGAATTACGTATTAAAAAAGTTTTTTCAAACGCTTAATTTCCATACCTTTAGACTATTGTACGCAAGACTGTCTGCGAGATCCTCTTTCGTCATGGCGCATAATCCAGCTTCGAGTTTTGGGAAACCCATACTCCTGGCCATCTCCCGGCAGACAGATAATTCTTTGTTATCAGGGAGGCAGTATAGGAAGTCATCTTCATTTGTCCCATTGAATACTACTGCCCCCTTCGGATACTTTAACTCCCTAGCATAGTGATTCGCTTCATAGATTTCTTCTTCAGACAGTTTCTTCCCCGAAGCATGTCGCACGATGTAATCGCGTATGCTGGAGGGAGCTTCGGGGGTGGCCGTGTCAATTTCTTCAACCAAGGCTGGTTCTGATATTTGCTCGGATTGTTCCTTGGTGGGCTCTGAAGGCCCAGCTTTAGCTTCAGCTTGTTGTTTCGAAGCTTCAGTAGATGCTTCAGCGAGTTCAGCAGACTCCTTTGCGGTTGTGCTTGAAGACTTAATTGTCTCCAAGACATCCAGTACGTTCACCATCCGTTTTCTTCTTGGGGTCACCAATGGGCCCTTTTGATTTTTTGTTGTTTCGATATTTGCTGAAGGACTTAAAATTTCTGATGTTTTTGGCCCTTCAGTCTTCGGTTTTTCTGCTTTTTCGGCTGAAGGTGCTTCAGTTTTTTCTTCTATCTTCGGCACTGGAGCTGGTTCTGTAGCTTCAGAGGTCAAAGAAACTTCACCAATAAATTCTGGCACTGTGGCCGGCTCAATAAAGCGAGTTCGATGGGTGAGCACCTTCATCTTTTTCCTTTGAGGCGCTGGCTCACTAGTGGCACTCGTGGTAGCTTCTGTCGCAGGAGAAGTATTTTTCCTTTTGCGACCCAATACCGGATAGTGATAGTCAGGGTAGATAAACCCGACTGCGTCAAATACACGGTTGAGCCTTTTCTTCTTTCGGCCTCCGAAGGCTGCTGATAACGCAGTGTTCTCGGCCTTCGAATATGCCCCAAGAAGTTCGTCACTTAATGTTTCAATGCTTTTCAACCAATCGTCATCAGGTTCAACAAATTTATCCCCATATTTGAATGTGTATTTTAGTCTGACTAGTCCGCCTTCGTCGGACTCTTTAATGGTCTCCTTCGGCATTTCCCACTTTTCTGCAAGTGGCCATACCCTGAAGGCAATGTGCTCTTGAACTAAGTCCCTTGTCCCAATGAAAGAGCAGATTATGCCGAAGGCTCTTTGGCATTCTTCGGCTGCTTCATCCATTTCAACCTTCGGCCTTCGAAGTCCGAAGCGTTGCCAGATGGGGCGCATAATGATACTCTTGACATTTTCTTGCGCTGTTAAGTCATTCTTCACATAGAACCACTCTGTCATCCAGGCTCCGGGCCACCTCTTCCGAAAGGTCGGCACAGGGCAGCTTGACCCGGAGCGGGCACCGAAGCTATAACACCCAAAATTGTTGTGATATTGTTCTTTTCCCCAGGGCTTCGTCTCGTATAGTAACTCATGAATGTTGCAGAAGCTTTTAGCGTTTGGTTCCAAACCTTGGCTCCTCACAGCCCAGACAAACACCCCCATTCTTATGATGGCTTCGGGGGTAATTTGATGAAGGTAGACTTGAAATGTCTTCAGGACTTCAACAACAAAGTTGCTTAGGGGGAATCGAAGCCCAGCCTTGAGAAAGCTTCGGAAGATTACGACTTCATCTTCTTCTGGGGTGGGAGAAGTCTTCTCTCCAGCGTCAGCCCTCACAATAGATATATCTCGAAAATACCGCCCCCTCATATTATCAATATGACTCTGCTTGATAGTGGTTTTCCCGAAAACCGTGTGACTTGGCCGCCATGGCCGATCTTCGGCCTCTTCCCCACCACTTTCTACATCATAGCTGTCGCTGTCACCAGTATCTTCGGACAAACCTTCAAGAATCTCCTTCGTGATTTTCTCCGTATTGGTCTCCGCCATCGCTATGAGGAACCCCAAATTCTTCTCTTCCTCGAGACTCAGCTTCGTCTCAGCAGGGATCTTCTTACCTTCAGACATCTTCGGAAACGCTAAAAAACTGTTTTCAGGGCCGAAGCTTCGAAATCAAAAAGGTCACCAATCTTAATGCACAAGAGCTAAAAATTTAGTGGACCGAAGCAGATGGCAAGTGTGCGTACCAAATGAGTTGGCGGTGTGATCTTATTTATACGCCCAGGGCGCTGAAAATTGAAAGACCCCGCTTGTCAGTGAATGTTGCTATTCTAGCAAAGGGAAGGTGTTTTTTCGGACCTTCGGCTCAAGGCCTTCGTCCATATCGCAATCTGAATTTATTATTAACAAATTAATATTGCGAGGGGCTACTGTTGGGGGCCTTCGTCCTCCGAAGGTCCTCAAAAACATGATTTGACAATGTTTTCCAAGTGGATTATGTGAACAGGTATCTTCGGACTCAGAATTATGAACATAAAGCACGGTCAGGACGAAGCCTGAGCCAGACGAAGGACGAGCTGATTACCAAGTTCTACGAAGGACGGTGCACAGCCGAAGCTGTGTGCAGGGAAGCTTCGTCGCGATAGCGGAAAGGGGAACCGACTTAAAGATGAAAAGACTACGTGGGCCTCGACAGATTTCCATAAGCCGTTAACAAATGTAATGGACATGGATGTAATTTTACGTGGGCTGCGTCCCGCGTCTATAAATAGATGAACAGTACTCTCGTACTGTTCACGCTGACTTGGCATCTGCTTTTGCGTCACGCTTGTACTTTTTACCTTCTCTCAGGACCGAAGGTACATTTGTAATTTGAAATCATTTCTATTTTTCCATGTTAATAAAATAGAAATGATTCTATGATGGTGTTTATATTATATTTCATGCCCTATATGAATCCTTCGTCATTACTTGTTATGTTTACGAAGGTATGTCTTTTGTGACCTTCGTCCGAAATACATTATCTCCCGAAGGGACATAATGTTCCGAAGGACGAAGGACTTTAACACTTAACATTTTTTATGTTGCCTTGTTCTTAACTCTTAGCCTTTGAGAACAAGTCCCCAACAGCATTTTATGAGCTTCTCTCAAGATATCCATCTTCACCTCTGATTTTTGAGGCACACAAAGGCGACCCCTAAAACGAATCAAATCATTCTCATCAATGGAGAACTCCAGGGGTTTACCATCGCCAACCCTCTTTCGAGCTTCTTGCAATAAACGATCCTGCTGCTGAGCCGCACACACTCTCTCCATGAGGGAAGATTGAATAAGCATATGAGTCTCCTCACTAGCGGTGCCGACATAGCACAAAGCAACCCCTAAACGGTCCAGATCAGCAATCAACTACAAGGCCACTTTTGGAACCCCGGACCTGCTAAGGGCATCAGCCACCACATTTGCCTTCCCCGGGTGATCATGAATAGACAAATCATAATCTTTAATCAATTCGAGCCACCGACGTTGCCTCAAATTAAGCTCCTTCTGAGTGAAAATATACTTGAGACTTTTATGATTGGTGTAAATGTCACAAGTCTCGCCATAAAGATAATGCCTCCATGACTTTAGAGCAAAAACCACCACGGCCAATTCAAGGTCATGAGTTGGATAATTCCCCTCATGCTTCCTCAACTGCCCAGAGCCATAAGCAATCACTCTGCCTTCCTGCATCAACACACAGCCAAGACCAATTCGCAAAGCATCCGTATAAACTATGAAACGCTTACCTCTCTCAGGCAAAGCCAGGATAGGGGCGTCCACCAACTTGCTCTTCAAGGTCTGATAACTGACCTCACAATCGCTGGACCAGACGAAGAGAACACCCTTCTCCAAGAGTCTAGTCAAAGGCTTAGCAATGCTAGAAAAATTTGGTACGAAACGCCGATAATATCCAGCGAGCCCCAAGAAACTTTGGATTTCAGAGACACTAGAGGGTCTCTTCCACTCCACCACAGCCGCAACATTCTTGGGATCAACCGCAATGCCCTGCTGATTAATCACGTGCCCCAGGAAAGCCACTTCAGACAGCCAAAAGGCACACTTCTTCAACTTGCCATAGAACTGATTCTTCCTTAGGGCACCCAGAATGAGACGGAGATGTTGCTTATGCTCAGCCTCAGTCTTTGAATAAATCAGAATATCATCTAGGAACACGACCACAAAGTCGTCCAAGAACTAATGCAACATCCTATTCATTGCATCCATAAAAGCAGCAGGGGCATTAGTTTAGCCAAAAGACATGACTATGAACTCATAATGCTCATACCTGGTGCAAAAGGCGGTCTTCTCAATATCCTCCTCACGAATCCTCAATTGATGATAACCAGAGTTCAAATCAATTTTGGAGAACACCTGGGCACCCCTCAACTGTTCAAAGAGAACCTCAATACGGGGGAGCGGATATTTATTCTTGATTGTCACTTGATTCAAAGCACGATAATCCACACATAGCTGCTTGCTTTTATCCTTCTTCTCAACAAACAATACTAGGGAAGCCCATGGAGACCTGCTAGGCCTAATGAAACCCTTAGCCAGCAGAACATCCAATTGCCGCTTCAATTCAACCTGCTCCTTTGGGGCCATTCGATATGGGGCCTTATGAATAGGCTGCGTACCCGGAATCAGCTTAATCTCAAAAGCTGCATCGCGCTCCAGAGGAATGCCTGGAAGCTCTACCGGAAACACATCAGCAAAGTCACATACCACCCGGATGTCCTGCACCCAAAAGATAGCCTCACCCTCCACCACCATGGAGAAAAAGATTCCCGACTTCCTTGACCGGCGATCCAGAAGCAATTGCGCCAACAAGGATAACGTGAACTTTGGGGAACTTCCCAAGAATACCACCTCCCTACCCGACGGCGCCTGCAATAACACTGTCTTCCAAAAACAGGATATAACTACGCGATACTGGAATAACCAATCCATACCCAAGATAACATCGAATGCCCCCAAGGAAATCACAACCAGATTGGCCGAAAAGACCTCATCAGCAAGAATACGGAACACCCCTGACAAACTTAACAGCTACTAATGGAGCCATTAGCAGAACTAACCAAAATTGGGTGACCCAACCTCTGCACCGAAAGACCAGCCCACGACACAAAATCCTCCGAAACAAACGAATAGCTAGCGCCAGAGTCAAAAAGAGCATGGGCCACAAATGAATCATCTGAAATCGTACCTGTCACCACGTCTCCTTGCTCTCTGCCATCCACAGTGGGTAGCACATAAGCTCCGGAAATACCCGCAAAAGAGGAAGCTCCCGGAGTGAAATTAACAGAAGAACCCCATTGAGCCATCGGGTGAGACAGACGCGGAGCTCCAAACTGAGATGGCATAGGAGTTAGTCAGTGCAGGAGTAGGCGCAGCCAGATACTGAGGAAAACCCTGCACCGGCACGAACTGAGAAGTCCCAGACACATAAAACTGCTGTGGAGGAAGTGGAACTGAAAATTGCTGCTCAGCGCCTGACATCATGTTGACAGTGCCCTGAGAAGAGGAGGAAGTCACTGGCTCCCATCTGAGCTTCCCATTGGGATTCCTCCTACACACCACATCCTTGTGGTCTTGACTGCAGATTGAACACCTGTCGTTCCACTGGCACTCTGCACGGCGATGTGCATCACCACAATGGAAACACACCAGCCCTTGCCCGGGCTTACGAATAGCCCGAAACCTCTGAGTACTTCCTCCTGAAGTACCCGATCAGAGGATTTGCCATGGAAAGGATGGTGACGTTGATGCTGAGACTTGCTCCTCTTGTGGGCTGGACCTCCCATGTTGCCCCTCCTCGCGTCCTGGCCACGAGGTTGATCAACACCCGAAGACTTCTGCGACTCCATGGAATACTGGTGTTGCATCTCCACACCTAGTGCCTGCTCCACTGTAGTACGGAAGTCCACCAACGGAAAGGCTCCTAGTGCATGCCTGATAGAAGGTTTCAGACCCTGACGGAACTGGCTTGCCTTCTCCATCCCATTATAAGCCACATGAGGGACAAAGCGGATCATTTTGTTGAAGCCCACCTCACACTCTGTAACAGACTTCTCCTGCTTGTAGGACTGCAAATCAATCTTCATTTTCTCCAGGAAGGTGACCAGGTAGAATCTCCTTTCAAACTGCCTAATGAAGACATCCCAAGACAGGACTCCTGGTGAGGAGGAGTGCGCTGCCTACATGCCTCTCCACCAAATTTGAGCCTCTCCCTTCAGCAGCAGTGTGCCAAAGCGAACCCGATCTCCATACCCAATCTCGAAGACATTCATCTTATCCTCCACGTAAGTCAGCCAATCTACCGCCTCGATCGGAGTACCACTGCCATCAAAAGAATCCAACTTCATGCCCATCCACTGCATCAGAGAAAGACCACTGACTGGAAGAGGCACCTCAGCCCCACCACCTGGAGCACCACCCGCAGGGACAGCGCCCTCGGGCACTCCTCCACCACCAGCACCCTGAGCAGCACCCGCAGGGGCAACAGGAATAGCTTGCCTCAGAATGGCCAACTCCTGCTGCATGGCCTGCATCGCAGCTAACATTGCCACCGGACTCATCGAGTCCCCACTAGAAACTTGCGGACTACCTCGAGCCCTACGAGGCAGCATAGCTGTAGCCACAGGGATGAGAATAATAAGTAAATAAGATTGGCATAGCATCTCTTCAGATAATATCAAACTAGCACAGACACTAACATAACATATCAATAGTAAAGCAGAAATCTCATCCTACATGTGCAGTGTGTCAATTTATTATTACTCCACTTGCTAGGACCTACAGCCTATTCCTCTGATACCAACTGTAACACCCCACTGAACCCACACAATAGATGTTACCAAATACCCTTCTCTCTAAACTTATGCAACACATAGAGAAAGAAAGTATTGTAAAATCCAGCAGCACCTCCCTTGAAAGGAGCATAACAAGGGAAACAAAGAGTTTATACAGGATATAAAAGAAAGATAATTGACATAGTATAATCGAAATGCAACGGTAGAAATGAACATTCATGACCAGACAAAAGATAGACAACTCAGCCCACCAACTAAACAGTTCAACTACCATGAAAGATTAGAATGTAATAATCCCCTAGACTTGACCCTCCCTATTTAACATCATTATTAAGCAGTGGTTCCTTTATTTAAAGGTGTGGTGGCCGTGCTGCTACATCCCTTCTTTCCCAAAGCAAAGGTCAGGTGCCTGCATCAGACAATGCAAGAGTGAGATGACACATCTCAGCAAGTAAAAAGTGCAAACAACAGTTGGACAATGTAAACCAACCATGCATAAACAACCACGTGGTTCACAACTTATTTCATAAATATTAATTTGCAGCAAGTAAGCAAGTAATCAATTACTTAATGCCAAGATGAATCACAAAGTAAAGATCCACATTATCCACTTCACCATAATAGGTTCCATACATCCCCATGAATGCACATGGCTACAGATGCAATATGACTTCTACCTTCATACCTCTAAGGATATGAAGCTGCATCATGCCCCTTCTCTGGCAACATATGATGCTCATTGTACCGGTACGGTCGGACCATAAGATCACGACGAAACTTCAATGCAGTGGATGATGAATGCATTATGCATGTTAACAACATGACTTCTTCCCAAATAAAATGTGCCAGACATATACTTCCACCCATTTCACATAATAAACCACATGGGTAACATGATCAAACCACAACCTCCACATGTATAATCAATAAAACAAGAATAACTTCAAACAACGGTACCCAATTAGGTATATGAATACGAACACAAATAGCACAAACATAATCAAGTATAAGACTCTTCAATCAACAGACGGAAATACCATAATTGTTTTACTTGTCTTCACCGGAAGTTTGGGCAAATCCCTAAGTACGATCCGGGAGTTCACCACCTGTTTTTGACACACAACTTAGTGCACCAATTTCACATAATAACGCTCAAAAACAACGCCGTACCTACGCACCATCTCAAACCCCGCTACGGGTAATAATTCTCCCCACACCCACCAAATTGCAGCGGCGCTGCTTAACAATTCCATAAGTTTAAAATTCTGACAGCAGGGGTGACAAACAAAAACTCCAGAGGCATCTACATAAAATTCCCCATAAGTTTTGTATACAATTTATAATTAAATTCCAACATCTAAATACCCCAAAACAGTCCACAAGATAAACCCTGCAATCTGTTTTTTCCTCTTTTGGGCAGCGACATACCCGGATTCAAACAGCGATATCTTTAAAAATATAATTCCGAATCAAGAGCATAAGTACTTGTTGGAAAGGTAAGATAAAGATCTACATGATTCTCATACTTATTATCACTAATTACTCAAGAAAAATCCCCAGAAACTGCTAATACTACTGTTGTTCGCCCACCTAAAAATCTGTTTTTGTTTTTGGACAGCCACATACCCGGATTCAAACGGCGATATCTCCTAATCTATAACTCTGAATTGAGCGCATAAGTACTCGTTGGAAAGGTATGATAAAGCTCTACATGATTCTTATACTGGTTCCCATTAATTTCCCACGAAAAATTCCCAGAAACTGCTAATACTGCTGCTGTTCACCCACCCACTAAAATTCTGGACAGCACCTCTACCAATTCGCATACGCAACATCTATTCAATCGGATTGCAGCACAAATGAACAAGAGATAAACACAAAATTCACCTTGGATTCTCCCCCTTTCCTTCCTCCCTTCTTCCCTCCACCGAAACCAATTGGAGATTTGCACCACGCGATGTAGATCCGAGCGGCAAGGAATGGCACCTTGGGAGGAGGAGATGGGGGGCGGCTAGGTTTAAGTGGTGTGGCTACAAGGGTTTGAGGGAGGAGGAGATGGGAGGGGGGCGGCGACCAAGGGTTAGGGGAAATGGGGGGCGGCTGCACAAGGGAAGGAGGTTAGGGGGAGGGCGGCTAGGGTTAAGGGGAGGTTAGTGGGCCGAATCAAGATTCGTGGCCCAACTCGCCCACGCGACAGCTCCCGACCCCGTCGCTAGCGCCTAACCAAAGAAATTCTACTGCCCTACTGGTGAATGTTTTTCACAAATTCCAAATCCCCAAAACACATCACCCAAATGAGAAAAAAAACAAAAAAGAATAACCTCCAACTTCTCTTCTTTACAAACCGGGTATCACACGTGGCACGATACCAAGACGCACCGGGGCTGAACCAAGATGAAGACGCATCGGTACCGACCGATACAACCACCGAGATGTCAAGGAAAAGGACGCAGAGCGACTGGAAAAGAGGTGACAGGAGACTGAACAAGTTTCCTGACAAAACATATAAAATCTTAGATGTGAGCCCGAAAGGTCAGCCCCTAGCTCTAGAAGAGGCACTCCCTAAGTTCTGGAATGCACTTGGGTTCTTAATTAGGGATAATCTTGACATAACAATCCGACATTGGAAAGATGTGTCAGATGATGTCAAGAATCAAATATGGAATAAGCTATTAATGAGGTTTGTTCTACCTTGGGGTTGAGAAGAACTCATGAAGGAATACACGATGAAGCAGCTTGGAATCAATTTTCGAAACTAGAGGTCTGAGATGAATACAAAATTTGCAAAGAAAGGCCTAGACCCGATAAAAAATATAAAATCTCAGAAGGTCAGTGGGCAGTATTTCTAGAGCAGAGGAGCAGCCCTGAATTCATATCTCTAAGCGAGGCAAATTCAGAACTATCTAAGAAGAACAAGTACCACCACCACTTAGGCATAGGTGGTTACAAGCGTCAAGTTTCTAAATGGAGACAAGAAGACACCAAGAAGAAGACTACAGGGTTGCCGACGCTTTCCGAGCAACTTGGTGAAAGGACGGCTAATTGGATCCATGCTATAAAACCCAAGGAAACTGAGGTGGGTGTATCTTTTGATGATCCAAATGTCAAAGAAGCTACGAAAAACATATATGCAATGGTAGCTAAGCAGAGCCAAGGATCATTTAGGCCACAAAGGGAGAGAGACATCCTAACGGCTGGTCTCGGTAACCCGAAGCATCCAGGTCATGTACGAGGAATCTCGTCTAATGAAGGATGGAAGGATTTGGACCACAGTGGCAAGGTTTGTACAAGAAACTGTGATCGATACAAAGAAGAGTTGTCGGATTATTTTAAGCAGGAGGCAAAGAAAGAGTTTAAAGACCTGATGTCTCAAATGCTATCAAATCCTCCACCAGAATTGATGCAGCAGTTGGCAAGTGCGATGTCTGTTCAATAGATGACCACTCCACAGCTGCAAATAATTCTAGCAGCTCAACCACCGGCTTCCACCGATTGTACCGTCCCAAGCTCTGTCGCGTCAACGGGAAATAAGGTTCATTATCCAGTTGATGACATAACAAGGCCAGTGACGTGCACACTTGTTATAAGATATGGTATTAACAATAATTGCATAAAGAAAGTAGGAACATGCATTGCGATCCCAGGACGCAAGTTTCATGGAAGAGACATACCAGATGATTATTGCAGAGTAGAAGTGACGATGGTTGTCCAACGATCTGCTAACGACATGCTAGACATCCCTGGGCCCGAAGGAATCGAGACACTTGGACAAGCCATCAAAAATTTCATCATTTGGCCTCGAAGGGATGTCGAATTGGTTGATCCACCAACTCCGTCATCGTTTCATCCCCAACCATCTCCGCCTCCTCAAACTTTAGTACCTTTACATCCATCATCACCTCCACAATCTTCCCATGTTGCTCCTGTTGGGGACTTGTTCTCAAATGCTTCGGATTAAGAACAAGGCAACATAAAGTGTTAAATGTTAAGGCCCTTCGTCCTACCAAACATTATTCCCCTTCGGGAATAATGAGTTCCGGACGAAGGTCACAAGAGCCATACCTTCGTAAATATAACAAGTAATAACGAAGGATTCATACAAAACATGAAATGTAAATCATAGAATCATTTCTATTTTATTAACACAGAGAAATAGAAATGATTACAAATTACAAATGTACCTTCGGTCTTGAGAGAAGGTAAAAAGTACAAGCGTGACGCAAATGCCAATGCCAAGTCAGCGTGAACAGTACGGGAGTACTGTTCATCTATTTATAGACGCGGGACGCACCCCACGTAAAATTACATCCATGTCCATTACATTTGTTAATGACTTATGGAAATCTGTCAAGGCCCACGTAGTCTTTTCATCTTTAAGTCGGTTCCCCTTTCCGCTATCGCGACGAAGCTTCCTTGCACACAGCTTCGGCTGTGCACCTTCGTAGAACTTGGTAATCAGCTCGTCCTTCGTCTAGTTCAGGCTTCGTCCTGACCGTGCTTTATGTTCATAATTCTGAGTCCGAAGATACCTGTTCACATAATCCACTTGGAAAACATTGTCAAATCATGTTTTTGAGGACCTTCGGAGGACGAAGGCCCCCAACAGTAGCCCCTCGCAATATTAATTTGTTAATATTAAATTCAGATTGCGATTTGGACGAAGGCCTTGAGCCGAAGGTCCGAAAAAACACCTTCCCTTTGCTAGAATAGCAACATTCACTGACAAGCGGGGTCTTTCAATTTTCAACGCCCTGGGCGTATAAATAAGATCACATCGCGAACTCATTTGGTACGCATACTTGCCATCTGCTTTGGTCCACTAAATTTTCAGCTCTTGTGCTTTAGGATTTACTGGTCTTTTTGATTTTGAAGCTTCGGCCTCGAGAGCAGTTTTTTAGCGTTTCCGAAGATGTCTGAAGGTAAAAAGATTCCTGCTGATACGAAGCTGAGTCTCAAAGAAGAGAAGAATCTGGGGTTCCTAATTGCGATGGCGGAGACCAATACAGAGAAAATCACCAAAGAGATTCTCGAAGGTCTGTCCGAAGATACTGATGACAGCGACAGCTATGATGTAGAAAGTGGTGGAGAAGAGGCCGAAGATCGACCATGGCGGCCAAGTCACACGGTTTTCGGGAAGACCACTATCAAGCAGAGTCATATTGATAATATGAGGGGGCGGTATTTTCGAGATATATCTATTGTGAGGGCTGACGCTGGAGAAAAGACTTCTCCCACCCCCGAAGAAGATGAAGTTGTAATCTTCCGAAGCTTTCTCAAGGCTGGGCTTCGATTCCCCCTGAGCAACTTTGTCATTGAGGTACTGAAAACATTTCAAGTCTACCTTCATCAACTTACTCCTGAAGCTATCATAAGAATGGGGATGTTTGTCTGGGCTGCAAGAAGCCAATGTTTAGAACCAAATGCTAAAAGTTTTTGCAACATTCATGAACTGTTATATGGGACGAAGCCGTGGGGAAAAGAACAATATCACAATAACTTTGGGTGCTACAGCTTCGGTGCCCGCTCCGGGTCAAGCCGCCCTGTGCCAACCTTTCGGAAGAGATGGCCCGGAGCCTGGATGACTGAATGGTTCTATGTAAAAAATGACTTAACAGCGCAAGAAAATGTCAAGAGTATCATTATGCGCCCCATCTGGCAACGCTTCGGACTTCGAAGGCCGAAGGTCGAAATGGACGAAGCAGCCGAGGAATGCCAAAGAGCCTTCGGCATAGTCTGCTCTTTCATTGGGACAAGGGACTTGGTCCAAGAGCACATTGCTTTCAGGGTATGGCCACTTGCAGAAAAGTGGGAAATGCCGAAGGAGACCATTAAAGAGTCCGACGAAGGCGGACTGGTCAGACTGAAATACACATTCAAATATGCAGATAAATTTGTTGAACCTGATGATGACTGGCTGAAAAGCATTGAAACATTAAGTGATGAACTACTTGGGGCATATTCGAAGGCCGAAAATACTGCGGTATCAGCAGCCTTCGGAGGCCGAAAGAAGAAAAGGCTCAACCGTGTGTTTGACGCAGTCGGGTTTATGTACCCTGACTATCACTATCCGGTATTGGGTCGCAAAAGGAAAAATACTTCTCCTGCGACAGAAGCTACCACGAGTGCCCCTAGTGAGCCAGCGCCTCAAAGAAAAAAGATGAAGGTGCTCACCCATCGGACACACTTTATTGAGCCGGCCACAGTGCCAGAATTCATTGGTGAAGTTTCTTTGGCCTCTGAAGCTACAGAACCAGCTCCAGTGCCGAAGATGGAAGAGAAGACTGAAGCGCCTTCAGCAGTAGAAAAACCGAAGATTGAAGGGCCAAAAACATCAGAAATTTTAAGTCCTTCAACAAATGTTGACACAACAAAAAATCAAAAGGGCCCATTGGTGACCCCAAGAAGAAAAAGAATGGTGAACGTACTGGATGTCTTGGAGACAATTAAGTCTTCAAGCACAACCGCAAAGGAGTCTGTTGAACTCGCTGAAGCATCTACGGAAGCTTCGAAACAACAAGCTGAAGCTGAAGCTGAAGCTGAAGCTGGGCCTTCAGAGCCCGCCAAGGAACAATCCGAGAAAATATCAGAACCAGCTTTAGTTGAAGAAATTGACACTGCCGCCCCCGAAGCTCCCTCCAGCATACGCGATTACATCGTGCGACATGCTTCGGGGAAGAAACTGTCTGAAGAAGAAATCTATGAAGCGAATCACTATGCTAGAGAGTTGAAGTATCCGAAGGGGGCAGTAGTATTCAATGGGACAAACGAAGATGATTTCCTGTACTGTCTCCCAGACAATAAAGAATTATCTGTGTGCCGGGAAATGGCTAGAAGCATGGGGTTCCCGAAACTCGAAGCTGGATTATGCGCCATGACGAAAGAGGATCTCGCAGACAGTCTTGCATATAATAGCCTAAAGGTATGGAAATTAAGCGTTTGAAAAAACTTTTTAATGTGTAATTCATTCCTTTATTCTTATATGGATTCTTTTTCATACAGGGCCTGATTCTGAGCAACGCATTAAGAGCCCAAAAAAGCGCCGAAGATGAAAGCTATGATATTGCGTTTAACAATTTACGCTCCGAAGTTATCAAACTGAGAAACGAAGCTCTGGAAAAGGATAAAATTCTGCTTACACTGGTAGATAAAGTGAAGAAGGACGAAGCTGCTTCAAAAGCCCAGGCCGAAGCCCAAAAGCGTGAAATTAAAGATCTTCAGAAACAGCTAACTAGAGCCAAAGGGGAACGTGTGCTGGAGGAAACGAAACGAGAACTTAGTGATTATATGGTCAATAAATTGGAGTTAAGTGTTAAAGAGCTTCGTGCATCTCAGAGGAAATGTTATGTTAAATCTGTAGAATGCGTGAATAAAATTAAAACCAGCTTCGCCAGCGTGGGCGCCTTTTCCAGCGAAGAGAATTTCTCTCGAGGCAATCCCGAAGGTCCACTGGAATGGATTAGTCACGAAGCAGAGGCCTTCGAGGAGATCCTGAGCAGTCGTGGCGACATCTGCGCTTTTTCGGGCGCCAGAGGAATTGCTTCTGTCTTAGAGAAGAAAGGTTGCGGGCATGTAAAATTTTTAGCTCAGTCCGAAGCTACCTTATCTTCCGAAGACATCAAGGACCCCTCGGCCGAAGCAAGCGTGGTTGGTGGCAAATTTTTTACTGATATCTGGAACGACGGCGGCCGAGGAATGGCGCAAGAAATCATCCAAAGGAGCGAAAAAGGCATCCATGATGCTAGGAAAGTGGCAGAAGCTGCCGAAAGAAGTACAGAGCCCGAAAGGCAATTAGGTACCAATTAGTCGCTCTTATTGTGTTGTAATTTTTATTTCAAACTTTGCTCACGGTTTGTAATAGTAATGAAGAAATGTTCTCTTCCCTCAGAAGCTGCTGGATCGACTGCCGACCCCCACACAAAAGGGGATGATGAAATTAAACAAATGGCCGAAACTATCATGGACAAAGTTGTTGATCAACTTCTAAATGAAGCCGCCGAAGCAGTATTAAGAGAAGACTAGATGCTATTTAGAAAAAACATTTAAAGTGTGATCTATGTAACATTTTGTACATTCGAATGTAATATACAAGTCTCTTTTCATTATTCAATTCTTTACGATGCATGAAACTCTACATACATACCATTTTTGAGCCTTCGGCGAAAAAACACCTTCCCTTCTTTTCATGCTTCGTGAAGAAGACATTCTCCGTTAAAATTATTCTGATGAAACACGTTCATGCTTCATGAAAACATTCTCCGAAGCTATACAACTTCGATATTGCTCTGATGAAGCTCGTCCATGCTTCGTAAAAATATTCTCCGAAGCTGTATTCCGAAGATTATCATTGTATTCTCTCGTGACTTTACACAATTTTCACTTTCTCAAAGCATCCTTTCGAAGGTTGATACTGTGTCCCCTTCTTTTGCCAAATGCAATATGATGTATGATGCTTATGTTATGCAAAATGATGTGATGATGTTATGTTATGCAAATGACATTTGTTCCGAAGATACACACAAAATATATTCGTAAGCTCTGCATTCCCTTAGGAACGTCTTTGGAGCTTCTTCGCCTTTTACTTAGACGGTATAAGCTCTGCATTCCCTTAGGAAACGTCTTTGGAGCTTCTTCGCCTTTTACTTAGACGGTATAAGCTCTGCATTCCCTTAGGAACGTCTTTGGAGCTTCTTCGCCTTTTACTTAGGTGGTATCAGCGTTGACTTTTCGCTGTATGCTCTGCATTCCCTTAGGAACGTCTTTGGAGCAAAAAACTTACACTGCGCTCCCTTTGGAACGGCTTTTTGTAACTTCGGCAACTTACTCTGCGCTCCTTAGAACGACTTCTTGTTGCTTCGAAAGATTTTTAATAATCCGAAGACCCTCCTTGTTACCGCAAATTTTTAAGCTTCAGCAACTTAAGCCTGTAGAGAAGATAGGTTTTTCTGATAACCAACCACGAAACTATTATATGAAAACTGAAGTGTTCTTTATTACACCGAAAACAGAACTTAAACGGAAAAGACTGCTATCAAAGTAGGATATTTGTCAATAAATGTGCTTCGACTCCGGCACAGTACTGTTGACTGTACGGGCTTCAGATTGCTCTCTGAGGTCCCTTTGGTGCGGAACATACTGGCTCCCTTCTGGCTGCTGGCCTTGTTGCAGCGGAGGTGGAGGCGGGGGCTGTTGCCATGAAGCTTGAGGTTGACTTGCCGAAGCTACAGAAACTGCAGGGTGGTTGCCCACGTACTCCGGGATGTAAGGCTGATGGTACGAAGCAGTATGCATGACCTGCTTCGGCTGTCCCTGTTGCGCTGCAGCTTCTGCTAGCTCCTTTTGTTTCTGGATGGTAACATGGCACATCCTGGTGGTATGGCCCTTGTTCTCACCGCAGAATAAGCAAAATGTCCTCCTTGGTTGATCTCCAAATCTCCCGCCGAAGCCCCTGGCGCCTCTGCCTCTTGGAGCTGGTGGCCGAAAGAAAGTTTGCTGCTGCCCCGAAGCCTGTGAGGAGCACTGCGGCCTGTTCTGCTGACTCCCCTTGTCATCATTTTGAGTGGAGTTGTGAATGGACCTGACATGCCTCGGATAGAATCTTCCCCCGAAGCCCCTGGTCATCTCAGAAAATCTGAAGGCCTCCTCCCTTCTTTGGCGAAAGTCATTATCAGCACGAATGTACTCGTCCATCTTTTGGAGCAACTTCTCCAAGGTCTGAGGAGGCTTCCTAGCAAAGTATTGGGCTGCAGGTCCAGGACGAAGCCCCTTGATCATGGCTTCGATGACAATTTCATTGGGCACCGTTGGAGCCTGCGCCCTTAAACGCAAGAACCTTCTGACATACGCCTGAAGGTATTCTTCATGGTCCTGAGTGCACTGGAACAAAGCTTGAGCAGTGACCGGCTTCGTCTGAAATCCTTGAAAGCTGGTTAACAACATATCCTTCAGCTTCTGCCATGAGGTGATCGTTCCTGGTCGAAAGGAGGAGTACCAGGTCTGAGCAACATTCCTGACGGCCATGACGAAAGACTTCGCCATGACTGCAGCATTGCCCCCATACGAAGATACTGTTGCTTCGTAGCTCATTAAGAACTGCTTCGGGTCTGAGTGGCCGTCGAACATGGGAAGCTGGGGTGGCTTATAGGATGGAGGCCAAGGTGTAGCCTGCAGCTCAGCGGACAAAGGAGAAGCATCATCGAAAACAAAATTTCCCTGATGGAAATTGTCATACCAGTCATCTTCGTTGACGAAGCCCTCCTGATGAAGGTCTTTCTGCTGAGGCCTTCTGTTTTGCTCATCGTGAGTAAGATGGCGAACTTCCTCAGAGGCTTCGTCTATTTGCCGTTGCAACTCAGCTAGCCGGGCCATCTTCTCCTTCTTCCTCTGCACCTGTTGACTGTAGTATCTCCATATCCCTGATTTCTTGGTCGAGCTCTTCCTCCTGAAGCGTCGGGCTAACGGCCTTTCTCTTCTGGCTTCGAGCCTCCCGAAGAGAGAAGGTCTCTTGGTTGTGGTCCAGCGGTTGCAGTGCTGCAGCCCCAGCCGCTGAAGCTTTCTTCGGTGCCATAGCGAAGGTCTACAGCTTCCGAAGGTGTTCAAAAAACTCGAAGTGGAAGTGAGTTCACCGGAGGTGGGCGCCAATGTTGGGGACTTGTTCTCAAATGCTTCGGATTAAGAACAAGGCAACATAAAGTGTTAAATGTTAAGGCCCTTCGTCCTACCAAACATTATTCCCCTTCGGGAATAATGAGTTCCGGACGAAGGTCACAAGAGCCATACCTTCGTAAATATAACAAGTAATAACGAAGGATTCATACAAAACATGAAATGTAAATCATAGAATCATTTCTATTTTATTAACACAGAGAAATAGAAATGATTACAAATTACAAATGTACCTTCGGTCTTGAGAGAAGGTAAAAAGTACAAGTGTGACGCAAATGCCAATGCCAAGTCAGCGTGAACAGTACGGGAGTACTGTTCATCTATTTATAGACGCGGGACGCACCCCACGTAAAATTACATCCATGTCCATTACATTTGTTAATGACTTATGGAAATCTGTCAAGGCCCACGTAGTCTTTTCATCTTTAAGTCGGTTCCCCTTTCCGCTATCGCGACGAAGCTTCCTTGCACACAGCTTCGGCTGTGCACCTTCGTAGAACTTGGTAATCAGCTCGTCCTTCGTCTGGTTCAGGCTTCGTCCTGACCGTGCTTTATGTTCATAATTCTGAGTCCGAAGATACCTGTTCACATAATCCACTTGGAAAACATTGTCAAATCATGTTTTTGACGACCTTCGGAGGACGAAGGCCCCCAACAGCTCCTCATCCTCTTTCTAATCCACCATCTCCGCCACAAGCATCAACATTTAGGATACCATCACCTTCTCCAAAACCATCAAGGGATTCACGACAATCAAAGAAATCTAAATTCCCTCTACCAAAATTGGTGTCCACATTCGAGAAAAAGAAGAGTAAAGCTACTACTGCTGGCACAGCTCGATTTTTGAAAGGGATTGGACGGGACCTCACGTCACGTACTGTTGATTTGGCCAAGCATGAGGAGTCTGCAGAAAAGGCTAAGGCAATGGCCGCAAAGATAAAGATCCCAACTAAGGTAGATTATAAAAATGTGCCTAAACATTATGTGCCGGCCAGACCTCTACTGACTCTTGAGAAACTGAGGAAGGTTCCTGCTAGTATTAAAAGGTTGCATGACTGGTACATGCGTGCATCATCAGTTGGCATTGACGCCATTAGTGTGCATATACGAGACCATGCTTTTATTGGTTCGGACCAAAAGGCCTTTCTTGCATTCAAGGATATGTGGTTAATGATGAACCTTTAGAAACTCGACGTGCAACTTGTGACTCTGTTTGCATTGTAAGTGTCGCTCATATTTCCACATCTATGTGTTATTATTATTAGTGAGCCGTATAAATTTTCAATATCTGACACATGCATGTGTGACTTGTAGAATGCAACATGACCAACAAGAGATCATTTTACGGCACCAAGCCCGATGCTAATGCCGGTAAAAGGATTGGGTATCTGAACCCAATACTGATATGTGAGGAAAGCCACACTTTCAGAATCAGCAAAGACAATGAAGAGTTAAAGGGACAGACGGACGAAGAAGTTGAGCATCGCATAAATACTATGAAGAAGGATTTTGAAGCAAGATACACCACCTACATAGCAAATGCAATGCTTAAATTTCAAGACAGTGAAGCTATAATGGCCCTGTACAACTTTAAGTAAGTGTGATTTGCATAAAAAAATAATAATTTCAATACACATGCATCACAAATTAATTTGATTCGTACAAGGACCACTGGATATGCTTCCTCATTTATCCTAAGGTTGGAAAGGTGCTGGTGCTCGACTCTTTGAACTATGACCCTTCAACCTATGCAAAATTTCTTAGTATCTTAGAGCAGTAAGTCTTTTCTATGCATGCATGCATACTTATATCATTGAGAATTTTAAAATAACATGGAGATTCTACTTGAGATCATAGAGCATTTAGGTTCTATAAGTTTAAAGGTGGAAAGTACGACAAGACCAAAAAATGTGTTCCACTAGACATCCATCATCACTGGCCAGTAAGTATGTGAATTTATGAATACATATCATACACAATGCTGCAACTAAATAATCAATCTCTCCTGTTATGTATGTAGTGCCACAAGCAACCACAAGGATCGGTCCTATGTGGGTTCTATGCGTGCGAGTTTATGAGAATAAACGGACGATACATCACAAACCCTAGCAAGGTATTATTAGTAATAGTCATGTTTGTATTTGTCAATTAAAGATGCAAATGTGAATAGATGATGTTTATAAACTTCCTTTATAGGAATTTCAAAAAGGAAATCCGGAGAACTTGACCGAAGTTGCATTGTATGATATAGTTGAAGACCTATGCACATTCATATTAAAAGAGATCATTCCAATTAAAGGGAAATATCATGACGCTTCCGGTACATTAGCTATGCCAGAGTTTAGAATATTAACAGAAGTTAGTAGACTATCTCTTAAACAAGATAGTTACTAGCTAGAGCATAGGTGAAAACTTATATGTTCAGTTTTGATGTATAGAATGTATCGAATTTAATTCAGTTTTGATTGGTCGAAAATTTATAGTTGTAAACAGAAAATATGTGTTGTAAACAATATATTGTAAATAGATTTGTGTAAATAAATATAAAATTCAGTTTTGTTTAAAAATTTGAAAAAAGGCAGGAAAACTTATACTAGCGGGAAATGGTAAGCAGACCGCGAGTGCTAATGTTATTTCCACTGGCGAGCTGCTAAAGAAAACCGCTAGTGATAATAATGTTTCCACAGGCGTTTTCTTAAGCAGCCCGCCAGTGATAATCATGTTTCCACATGCGGTTTCTTAAGCAAACCGCTAGTGCTAATGTTATTTACACTAGCGGGCTGCTAAAGAAAACCACCAGTGATAATAATGTTTCCACAGGCGGTGTCTTAAGCAGCCCGCCAGTGAAAATCATGTTTCCACATGCGGTTTCTTAAGCAAACTGCCAGTGCTAATGTTATTTACACAGGTGGGCTGCTAAAGAAAACCGCCAGTGAAAATAATGTTTCCACATGCGGTTTCTTAAGCAAACCGCCAGTGCTAATGTTATTTCCACGGGCGGTCCGTTAAAGAAAATCGCCAGTGATAATCATGTTTTCACATGCGGTTTCTTAAGCAAACCGCTAGTGCTAATGTTATTTACACTAGCGGTTGGCAATCAACTGCCTCTGAAAAAGGTCGATTTCTACTGGTCTCTAGCACTGGCGGCAATGAAAAATACCAGTGCAAATAGCTCTAGGACCGGCACTATAGATCTTCTGTGTACTAGTGCACCATACCTAAACAAATTCATCGACTGCACCGTAACGGCGCCATAGGCAGACCACCAAGAAGACCACGGGGTGGATGGAACCCTAGGCGTGCACCACACCTTGCCGCTTAAGCATGTCTGTTGTGTCTTAAGAGGTTCGGGTGTAGCATTGGGAAAAGCAAGTCAAGATTGCGTGAGTGCACGCAAAGATTTTTTATTGGCTTCTCTTCACCCCACCTAGTCGCATGATTCAATCTTTCACTAAATGTAACATACCACCATTAGTTGCCTACATGTTTAGGCTGGTTAAAGTTGCAAAAAAAACTTCATCTCCATCTCTCTCCCCTTGATGTCCCTCTCTCTTCTAACCCATCTCTCTGTGTATATCCCATTGATTGTTGAGTGTGTCTCTATAGCGCAAGCAGAATTACAAGGCCAACGGATGGCCCACGCGACCAGAGGTCAGCGCAACACCAACATGAGACAAGTTAGAAAATGCATGTGAAGGGGAGGGAGGGTTTTTCTAGAACATTTGCCTAGTGTTACCGACGCTTACACAACCACATAGGCATATAGACACGGCGTAATGGGATTTAGACCTTTGTTCAAACAACATGAGTTGAAAGACCCAAATCTTTGTTTTTACTTAGATGACCTAGGTGAGAGACTATACTAAATTGAGGATTTAGATAATATTTTTTTAGTTTGAGGAACCCACATGAGAATCATGTTAGTTAAGGAGTAATTTTGGGTCTG
Organism: Zea luxurians; assembly: GCA_029449295.1. Taxonomy (NCBI): domain Eukaryota; kingdom Viridiplantae; phylum Streptophyta; class Magnoliopsida; order Poales; family Poaceae; genus Zea; species Zea luxurians. Next base: position 19,654,552 of record JAOPSE010000006.1, on the reverse strand, counting down.
TTTGGATTCTAGAAGCTAAAACAAAAATGTTAAAGTTTAGTTATTTTTAGAGCTAAAGATCTAAATAAGAAGAGCTAAAAGTGACTAAAATAGTACTGTTATATTCACTTTTAGCCCCTGCAAGAGATAAAATTTAGTCCGTTTGCTTTAGCTCCTAGATCCAAACGGACCCTTAATTAAATTTTAGCTCCGAATGATGTACTTCAGTTCATTCCTAATGCTGAATTCATTTGAGTTTTATCCTCGTTAAATACCGCGCAACATAAGCAAGTATGATAATATGGCAATGATTTCATGCATGAAAGATGGAAAATTTTTATTTAGATGAAACTTAGGATGCAGCGTTTGATATAGACGAACTCGCAAAAGCTACGGCTATTTCTGATCATCCCAAGGAAAGTAGTGCACATGCGGCAGAAATCAACGATGATTAGAGCCGAGGTAACCGAATTAATGTAGTTAGCGGTTCCTAGTGGTGTCATGTCCAGTCCAGCGTAGACTCCTCGTCGCTAGTCACTAGCGCTGAGCAGCAACGGATGGGTTGGTAGCGAGGAGCGAGGTAGCCCGCGGCCGCGCCGGAATGGAGGAAGCTTTCCCCTTTCCCGCCCGCGTCCCCTTTTTTTTTCTTCTTCGGGGGCGGACCTCCCCCGACTCCCTCGTCGCTCAACTCGGCAACCGGATGCGGACAGCGCACTCGGCCGACAATGCCGGTTTCAGCTCACGCCTCCGGCCGTCTGACGAGTCCATGTCGCGGCGAATCCTTGCTCTGCGCCTCGGACGGGACGGGCTGCGCCTGCGCGCGCGGGGATCAGCCGGCCACGAGACCACACAACAAACACGTCTCTCCCCGCTTCTGCAATCGCAAAACCCCCGCCACCTTTTTTTCCGCCGGCCTGCGCCGATCCATATCCGCCGCAGTCCAGTTGCAGCGATTCTCCACCTTGATCCAGCTGCCGCCGCTCTAGCTGCTCGCTCGTTCCACACCTTTCCTCTTTTTTTCCCTCCCTTCTCAGCGTCCTCGCTCGCTCGTCCAGTCCAGCTCCGTCCGTGCTTGCCTCCTCCGGCTTCGGAGTCCCAATGGCCATGCTGAGGGTGTGGGAGTGGGACTGGGACGTCGACCTCAACTCGGTGCTCGACTTCGTGCTCTGGTGCCTGCCCCTGCTCCTCGTCGCCTGCCTCATCGGCAGCCGCGTCGTCACGGGAGGCCAGCTCGACCCCGTCGCTGACGCCGCCGCGGCTGCCGCCGCCGCCGTCGCGATCGCCAATGTCCTAGCGCGCCGGCTCAAGCTCCGCTGCTTCTGGCGCCGCTAGAATTGAAGGTGTGCCATGATCCTCCGCTGCCCTGTTCTCAGTACTCCGTAGCCTCCTAGGCGAAGCGCAGAGGGCCGCAGTTCGCCGATCTGAGCTTCACTTGCTGTCTTGCGGATGCCTGTGGTCGGCTTCGGTTGTTGCAGGTCAGCGGTGCGATGTCCATGAATATTAAGGGAGGATTTGCTCTCGTGTTCGTCTCTCGGCTCGCACACCTTTGATTCTTGTTTCTAAGTCGATCGATTTGTGCCTGGATGCATCGTGCCTGTATTGAGCTTCTCCGCCGGTGGAGGTTCGTTTCGGCACTGGACCGGATCGGCGCACGTGTCGCCCCCGGAGATCCATCGGAGGGGAGACCGCAGAGGAGGAGGATGCTTGCCGCTAGATCAGCATGGAATAGGTGACTGTTCCTGTTGTCTTCGTCCATCTTTCAGGCCAGCCGGCCAGGCTAGGCTTGGTGTCCTTGTCAAGTTCTCGCCGCCGCCGCCTCACAGATTGTAGCTGGACTCGCCGCCGAGAATGAGCAGCGTCACGGCACCATGGAAACTTTTGTGGACTCTGACCGGTTTCCCTTCCTTTCTTTCCGGAGAAAATTTTGAGGGTGACATTTGTGGTGGTTTCGTCTTCGGGTGGCCAACTGGCCATGGCATACCTGTCTCGGTTCTTCCGTCCGTGTCATGCTCGAACTTATCTCGCTACAGTGGTCCTGTAGCATCCTGCATTTGCCACGGCCACTTCTTTTATCCACACGAGAAAATTAATCACTTGTTCGTTGTACCTCTTAGATTATATATATATATATATATATATATATATATATATATATATATATATATATATATATATATATATATATATAATTGTGGTCTTCTATGACCAAGATCACTCGTTTAACTTTTTGCATCGACACAAACAAGTATATTTCAGAAACATTTCCACTGGCGGACGAAGCTGACACTACGTAAAAAACGCTCAAAGAGGACGTGACCACCTGTGACACTTATCAAAAATATATCACTAATATTTTACAGTGACATCTTTTTTTAAAACGCGTCATTAACGACTGTGCATATGTGACATCTATTATAAAAAACACGTCACTAACGAAATATGATAATAACTCAGTGACATCTTTTATTTTACGTGTCTCTACTTTGATCTATTTAGTGATATATATATATATATATATATATATATATATATATATATTGTGTGTGTGTGTGTGTGTGTTTGTGTGTCATTGGCTTTAGATGTCAAATCTATTTAGTGACGTGTATATATAAACATGTCACTAACTTCAAACGTGAGATCTGTTTAGTGACGCGTATTTAAATGCACGTCATAAATATATATATATATATATATATATATATATATATATATATATATATATATATATTAGTGAGGTGTATTTATAAACATGTCACTGGTTTCGGACGTCATATCTGCTTAGTGACATGTATTTAAATACACGTCACTAATATATATACATCAGTGATATGTATATATAAACATGTCACTACTTCAAACATCAGGGCGTGGTTAAAATTAGATTTTTTTTTGAAATTATCTCAAATGAAAAAACCACCAAAATGAAAGTTGTAGGTATTGAAAAGATATGAAACTTTGTAGTTGACACATTTTAATTTAAAATCATCAAAATCATCTTGTCATAAAAAATATGTCTGAAGTTTTCAAATTTGAAAATCAAATTTTGTATACGACCTCGGATGGTGCAACTACCAACATCAAAGTTGTAAATATCGAAAAGTTATGCGACTTTGTTTTTGACAAATTTTTTTATTTGAATTCATTTAAGGCCTCAAATAATCAAATTACACCTGGTTTGTTATAATATGTGGGGAATGAAAATGTAATATAAACACAAATGAGTTGATGGCGGACCACTAAAGTCATATTTTAGGTGGAGGTTGAGGATTCGGATCTCATAAGTCGCACAGAGATGCTTGGATGGGAATAGATATTTTTGATTGAGTAGTTCTGTTAGTGACACGTATTTATAAAAAACATGTCACTAAAGTGGTTCTCTTAGTGATGTCTTTTTACGCATCACTAAATAGATTTAGTTAGTGACATAAAATAAGAGACATGTTTTACCCGCGTCACTAATTAAGCTAAAAATGCGTCACTAAAAGCATGTTTTTGACGTAGTGTGACCTTTGACCGAGGCAGTGTACAAAGAAACTACATCTGTGCGCACAAGTGGTGAAGATGATAGCCTAAGTCGATAACTTCGGACATAAGCCAGAGGGGAAGCTACCAAACAACGAAGGTCGAAACTCACACAGCCGAGGATGGAGAAAATATATTATTGTCCTGATGTCATTTGTAAACAATGTGTGTAAAACCTTGATGGGCATGATTGTAATTATGTACAAAGGCGGTTCATCTTCCCTATAAATAGATGAACAATGCCGTGCATAAAGTACAGGGGGCCATAGCTTCGTGCCGCTTAGTCTTCAAAAAACCTTCGCGCCACCTTATGTTAAGGAGCCGAAGTTATACTTGTAAACTCATATAACATAATGAGAGATGGAATAAAAACACTAAGGCAAAGAATATGAGTTTTCATACTCCATCATGCAATGTTATTTCATTATACATCACTTTCATTTGCATTTCCTTTTGAAGACATTCGTCCTTCACATTAACACTTTAGCTAAGAACGAAGGTTCATAATCTTAACTTGTGTTGTCTTGGTTTTCAACACCTTTAGGGGATTGAAATCAAGTATCCAACATTGACGCCCACCTCCAGTGATCTCACGACTACGACGAGCTTCATCACAACGACGAGCATGGAAAGCCATCAAGCTTCGTCAGCTTCCATGGAGAAACTTACTCTCCCCATCACTGGGGGCTCGAGCTTTGAAACTAGCAAGAAAAAGCAGATGAAAGAAGCATAAAGAAGGGTGTTACATGTAGGTGTCCAAGGACCCTACATCAGGACCAAGTGGTCCATATTCCTATTACCTTCTCTCAGGATGATCTTCGTCTTAAATATTACTCGCTCAGAGATGCCATGGTTATCTCCTGTGTAATCAAAGGTTTCATAATCCATAATGTTATGGTCAACACAGGTAGTGTTGCAGATATCATATTTGTCAAAGCTTTCAGGCAAATGCAAGAGCCTAAAGATAAGATCCAAGATTCAGCTTTCCCTCTCTGTGGCTTCAGAGGACAGTAAGTAATAGCACTAGGAAAGTTGACCATACCTATTACCTTCGGCTATGTCAATAACACAAGAATAGAAGAAGTCATGTTTGAGTTTGTTGATATGGAATTCCCATACAACATCATCATCGAAAGAGGAACTCTCATTGTGTTCGAAGCAGTTATGCATTCATTTTATCTTTGCATGAAGATACCTAGTAATCAAGGAGTGATATCAGTCTATGGTAGTCAATAAGCAGCAGGAAGAGCAGAAGGGACCCTGCAAGAGCCGAAGATTGTTTATAACATGGATGAAGCTAAAGCGCAAATCCAGGATTCTAAGAAAACAGTAAAAGAAAAGCATCTTTGGTGGATCAGCCGAAGCCAGTGCTTCTCTGTGATGATGTTGCAGAGCAGAGAGTCGTCTTCGGTAATCAGCTAACTTCGAAGCAAGAATCTAATCTCCAAAGGTTTCTGTTTCACAACAAGGATGTCTTTGCCTAGTCAGCAAATGACCTGTGTGGAGTGAACAGAAGCATAATAGAACATGCCCTAAATGTGGATCCAAGCACCATGCCACGCAAGCAAAAGCTTCGTAAAATGTCCGAAGACAAGGCCAAAGGTGCAAAGGCTGAAATTAAAAGATTGCTTAGTGTTGGAGTCATCAGGGAAGTTGAATACCCGGAGTGGTTGGCCAATACAGTTATGGTCAAGAAATCCAATGGTAAATGAAGAATTTGTATTGATTTCATAGATCTGAACAAAGCATGCCCGAAGGATGAATTCCCATTACAAGAATTGATTCACTAGTGGATGCAGCTGCAACTTCGAAGCTCATGAGTTTACTCGACTACTACTCAGGTTACCATCAAATATAGATGAAGAAGGAAGATGAGCCGAAGCAAGTTTCATAACCCCAGTGGCACTTATTGCTACCTTCAGATGCCTGAGGGGCTCAAGAATGCTGGTGGAAGCTTCAGCATAATGACAGCCATGGTGCTAAGTTCGCAACTTGGTAGGAATTGCTTAACCTATATCATTGTAAGAAGCACCAAACAACAAGATCATATTTTAGATCTCTAAGAAACCTTTGCCAATTTCCGAAGGGTGGGGTTAAAATTAACCCTAGGACATGTGTCTTTGGATTGAAAAAAGGCAAGTTTTTGGGTTGTCTCATGTCAACAAAGGGCATAGAAGCAAATCCAAGCAAAATCGAAGCAATACTTCGGATGGAGCCACCAAAGTCAAGAAAAGGGGCTCAGAGGTTAGCAGGGAGGTTGACTTCTCTAAATAGATTCATTTCTAGGTCTACTGAACGAAGCTTGCCATTCTTCAAGGTCTTGAAGTCAGCAGAGGTTTTTCAATGGGGTCCTCCTTAGCAATAAGCCTTTGAGGAATTGAAGGACTACCTAATAAAGCTAACAACACTTTCTCCACCTTCGTTAGGGGTTCCTCTGTTACTCTATGTATCAGCTTCGCAGACAACCATAAGTGCTGCCTTGGTCTAAGAGGTGGTAAGCGAAAGTGTGAAAAGGAAAATGCATGTTTACTTCATATCCGAAGTATTAAGTCCATCCAAAAGAAATTACATAGAGATAGAGAAGGTCCTTTATGCAGTTCTAATGGCTTCAAGAAAACTTCGTCATTATTTCCAATCCCACAACATTATCGTGTCGTCATCACAACCACTCAAGGGTATTATAAGAAACAAAGAAGCTTTAGGTCCATTTGGAAAGTGGGCAGCAGAACTCAATGAGTTCATCATTGATTTTGTTTACAGGTTCTCCATTCAGTCTCAAGCATTAGCAAATTTTATTGTTGATTGGACTCCAAGCCCACAGGACGAAGCAACCCATTTAGATGAAGTTGTATAGATAGTTTCTTGTGATGGCTCATGGGGGTCCTTCGGGGCTGGAGCTGCAACCATTATTGTTTCACCAAATAAAGTGAAGACATTGTATGCTACCAAGCTACAATTCCAATGTACAAATAATATAGCATAGTATGAAGCTTTGTTGTTGGGTCTGAGAAAGTTGAAAGCAATGGGAATTCGAAGAGCGATCTTGAAATCTAATTCTCAAGTTATCACAGGCCAAGTGGATAAATCAAGCAAGGCAATAATTCAACTTTAGAAAAGTACCTTGATATGGTCCAAAAAATGGAGGCTTACTTCGAAGGATTTTCAGTAAAGAATATCTTGAGGCTGGATAATGAGCATGCTGACATGCTAGCCAAGTCTGCCGCTCAGGGGCTCCCTCTACCACCTGAAGTATTCTTTGAAATATTGAAGGCACCTTTGGTGGAATTTATGGAAAGGGCTATCTTAACATTATCCCCTATACATAGTGAAGACTAGAGGATAGAGATTTTAACCTTTCTTCAGGGAATAATCTGGTCAATGACAAAGTGTACATCAAAAGAATGCAGGCAAGGACAAGTCTGTACAAGATCTTAGAAGGGGCAAGGAGGGAGTTTCTTCACCCTTGCGAAAATGTATTTCCAAAGACAAAGGTCAAGAGCTAATAAGAGAAATTCATGCTGGAATATGTGGATCACACATTAGCCCCAGGGCCCTACTAGGGAAAATCTTCCGCCAAGGATTTTACTGGCTGAAGGAAGCTTCGGATACACTAGAGTTTGTATAGAAATGCGACAATTGTGAGAGGTGTGAAAGGGATCAAAAACAACCTTTGTCTATGAATAGTAAAAACCTTGCCAGTGAGGGACCTGGGGACGCGTGGTGCCCACATGTCCCACCATGTACGTCAGCCAGCAACTATCGTCCTTTTTCGATTAGGATGCATCTCTGCATAATCCTCGAGGCGACCTTTTTATAAAGTGTCCCATCGATGAGCACAAAGGTCTTTGCCTTGTGGGACAATTGCCTTGCTTTTGTTGTGTCTTATGGCAGGGTCCCATTAGATATCCTGTTGATGAAGGGCCAGCACCAATCTTGCTGGTAGGTTGTTGCGACCAGCCCCCGAGCTTGGCCTTAGGGTCAACTTGGTCGCCCGTCGATTTGCTTGGCTTTTCCTCCTATTGCTTGAACTGGATGGAGGGTTCATAGAGATCGAAGGCAAAGACTCCGTCTAGAATAGGCTTCCGCCTCGACGTGATGGTTGAGAGATCATCGGCTTTGGCATGAAAACGCTTATATCTATGGTGTAGCTCAAAGCCTTTCAACTTTTCTTCCAGCTTGTGTACCTCATTGTAGTACGCACACATGCATGGGTCACAGGGCTCCATCGCCTTCTTGACTTGATCGACGACCAACTTGGAGTCGCATCTCACCAGGAGTCGTTGCGCTCCTACTTTGGACGCAATCTAAAGCTTGTTGACGTGAGCCTCATACTCCACTACGTTATTGGTGGCATTGAAGTGGAGGAAAATGGCGTAATGGAGCTTCTGTCCTTGAGGCGATGTAAGGACGATTCCCGCACCACTGAGGTAAGATCCATCGAAGTACATGGTCTAGTATTCTAGTCCTTGATGGGAGGCAATGCTTGTGCTTCTATCCATTCCATGACAAAGCGGCTAGGGCCTAATACTTGATCACGATCCTAGGGTGTAGCTAATGTCGAGCCCATTGAGCTCAAGGGACCACTTCGCGATGCGCCCAGACACGTCGAGATTATGGACGATCTCACCAAGGGGTGCCATAGAGACCATCGACACAAGATGTTGATCAAAGAAGTGTATCAATTTTCTCTTGGCAATGAGGACATGCGTAGAGCAGCTTTTGAATCTAAGGATACCAAGCCTTGGACTCGGTCAGCACTTCGCTGATGAAGTAAATGGGCCTCTGTACTTTAAGTGCATGGCCTTTGTTTTCCCTCTCTACAACGAGTGTTGCACTTACCACATGGCTAGTTGTAGCGATATAGAGGAGGATGGCCTCACCTAAGTTGGGCGCGACCAAGATCAATGGCAAAGTCAAGAACGCCTTTATCTGGTCGAGGGCCTCCGAGGACTCTGTGGTCTAAGAAAATCGGTTGCCCTTTCTGAGGAGCTTATAGAGGGGCATACCTTTTTTCTCCAAGCCTGGAGATGATAGGCTTAGCGCAGCTACGCATCCAACCAACCACTTTACTTCCTTGAGATTTCATATGGGTCCCATCTATTGGATGGCCTCAATCTTTTCATGGTTGGCTTTGATCCCATGGTTGGGGACCATGAAGCCCAGTAGCTTACCCTTAGGTACCCCGAACGTGCAAGAAGGCAAGCCCCGATTTTATGCATAACCTGTTATATGCTATTTTACTGCAACTCTATTGTAGGCTTGTATTGTGCACTTAAGTGTAGGAGTTGCTTGAAACCCTAGATGTATGAACTTAGGTTCCTTTTTGAGATGAATACTAGAATTCTAAGTCAAGTATTTGCTATGCTAATTGAGGATTTCGATAGAAGTCAAGTCATTTTTCTAACACTGGCGCGAGACCAGGAGTTGATTTTATTCATTTTGAGAATGGGATCTATTATTACCTATGGACATGGATCCCTAGGGGATCCCCTATTTATGGAATGGAATTGGGATAAGGATTAATGTGCAGATACCCTATATCAAGCATTTGAACATACTAAACACATGCCAAGGAATATGGTAATCGGTAAGCCTAGTACCTAATTGAAGCCGAGCGCGAACTTTATATCTCACTGGTCCTGAGGCTTAGTCTCCCATGCTAGCAATGGTGGGTACAAGGGCAATCACTGCAAGAACGAGGCTGAGGCAGTGGGCATTCTATCCTAGGTAGTGGGCTATGGCTGCGAGCTGGGGATCGATGGGGACGGTTGATGTGTGTGGGGACGAAAGTGCCCCTACATGTCATGTTGTTTAGATTTACCTTGCAAGGTTAAAACTCAATTTGAATCGTTTGCTTCTCGTAGCTAATGAGACTGCTTGATCTTTGTACTGCACCGAGTCAGAAGTGAAATGAGGTTTATTGCATAAGCTGATAGATGACTTAAATGCTTGTTGACATGTGTGATTAGCAGGAAGCTCACCTAGATAAATGCTACTATGGAATTTTGAAAGCTAAAATTTGGCTACACTTAGTAAGCTGCTTTTGGCAACCAAACCCCTCAGCCGAAAAGCCTCATGTGTCTGGAGGTAGTGGAGTAGTTTCCACACACCGAGTAAATCTAGCTTAGTATTAGTATACTCAGCCTTGTTGTGGCAAAAAAATAGATATTTCTCTAGAAGAGATGATTGCTGGTGTGACATGGCTTCCACCCTACAACCGGGTTGGATGGTCAAATGGGATGTTGCCTTAGCATGAGAGGATAGGGAGGACTATCTATGACTCGGCTTCGTTAGACTCCTTCACTTTTATCGTTGTAAGCTTTTATTTCCACTGCAAGAAAACAATGACTCCTTTTCAAAACTCCAATGATGTAATTACATGACTATTGTTCACGTTGTTGTTCTATGCATTATTGTATTTCTCTATGCCTCCTCTTCGAATGAACTAGTGGTTATTGATCTGGTGTAAGTGGTTTATCAGACTAGATTCGACGGACTAATAGTTTAATCTGATTTAAGTGTGTCATCGCCCTTAAGGTGGGACTCAGGCACTTAAGTTGGATTAATCTGGGCGGTTCCGCCACACCTCCTATGCTCGCCGTAGCGGGTGCATCAGAGTCGACAAGGCGAAGCTTGATGGTGGTAGTGGCAAGGAAGTCGAGGGATCCAAAGCTGATGCGGCTCCCGGTGCGAAAGTCTCGCCAATGATGACGGTGGATGTCTGAGCCATCAAAGTGAACAAAGTCGACTGGCACGCTAACGGGGCCCCTACTTGGCACGCACAACTGTCGTGGTTCTGGATACCAGGGACACAGTAGAATTTGTGTTCAGTGGGGAGGCTAGCGTGGAGTCACACTGAATGGTGAATCGACGGATTCCAATAGAGGGTTTATACTGTTTCAGACTTGTACCCTAGTCCAGTGTAGTGCTGATTATAGTATTCACTGAGGAACATGTTACAATAGGTGCAAGTGTGGGAATGATAGAGTGGAGAACTCTAGCTAAATGCTTCTGCCTTTGACTATTGGGCCCACTCCCTTTTATAGTTCAAGTGGGGCTCTTACACAGGGACTTGTCGTTCGAGGGCACGACCTATTGTCTATGGTGGTCCTTCTAACATGGCTCTCCCGACGTTGGCTTCTGGTGGTTGTGCACCCGATATGGCGGAGCGCTCCATCTACCCAGTATGCGGGTCACTGTAGCAACTCCAGTGTCAAGTTTCCCTGTAGTGACGTATGACAGGACCCATGTGTCGTAGTATGAAGGCACCAAAGGCCATACACGACGACGCCTCGTCCCATTGTCAAGGACTCTCTGGCTTCCACCATCGTGTTGTGGCGTCATCCAAGACAATATGTGTGTGGTGATGTGTCATGTTGTGGCCGGTGTGGGGCAACAATGCCTACCTTGTCTCCACGCCAGTCGGGTATAGGTGTGCTCCTGGCCCATGTGTGTCAGGAGGGCAGGGTGTCAGGGCCCACAAATGTATTGGCCCCCATTCGTAGACCTTGTGCTTCTCCACCTCATAGAGTTGCTCGACGGGACTTGCTAGGTCCGTCCACCTCGTGGAGTTGCTTGACAGGACCTGGTCGGTCAGTCTGCCTCATAGAATTTCTTGATAGGACCTGGTTAGCCCATTTGCTTCGTAGACTTGCTCGGTGGGACCTGGTCGGCCCGTTCGCCTCACAGAGTTGTTCGGCGTGACCTAGTTGGTTTATATGGACCATCAGGAGTCATGGGCTCACTTTGGGTACCTCGTTCCCGGGTACCCATTAGGAATCGTTCACTTTCTAACTAAAAGTTGACTAGTGCAACTAGGTGCAATCCTTCTATTGCCAAGCTCCATGGAGCATTCTAAAGCCCAAGGTCGACTTGACACCACCGCCGAAGATGAACAACCTCATAACTTCGATGAAGAAGTTTGTGGTCACAAAGGTGGCCATCAAATAAACGGAGAAGGTGACACGTCGTAAGGTAAAAACAAGAAGAAGTGAGTCAACAAAGCTTCTTTTGCCTCGAGAGCATGAGCCAAAGCTCCTAATAAAGTCGGGGCCAAGTCCAAGATCACACATAAAGATTGACATAGCTCCATGACTACAACACAAATGTTCGCATCTCTAACATCACAAGCTCGTTAAAACAGAACTCAGGTACAGGAACGTCGAACTAACATGCCCTACTGGTCATGAAAATCATGAGTACAAGTACATGGTCTCAACACAAGGGTAAGGGGACAACAACAAGTAGAAGTGAGTCCCCTATCGAGAAGAAGAACATGGTGAAGAAGCTCTACAAAGTCAATGAGAAGATAAATCAATCAAAATTGTATGAGCACTTCACTAAGTTATTGGATCAGTCCATTGCTAAAATGGATGATGACATAAAAAGGACCTGGTTGATTAAAAAATCGACCAAACAATTAAAACTAGAAGAGAAAGAAAATAAGGAAGAAATGGAGGAGGATGACGATGTCAAGTAGTTTTATTTTTTATACAAACTATATTTTTTGTAACTTCATATTCTGTTTACTTTTTTGAATTATGAAAATTTTCCTTAAGATTGTATATTCAATTTTTTTACGAAGCAAAATACACCATTTGTTTTAAACAAGAGTTTGTAAAAGAAAAACTTATGTATCATTGATGTGATTGTGGTAGGTAAGAACTAATGATGATAAGGTAACACAATTGTTGATATGATCGATAACTAACGTGACGAATGGTACCAACACTTAGGTGTCACACCCGGTTTTGGAAGGCAAACCGAATGCGAACCATGTACGTGCCAGAATCAGAAACTCACGTACACAACGATTACATAGTTGGACATCATCACACATTGCTCAAAATAAATAGCGGAAAAGGTACTTTATTACATCAAGATGTCCAAGACATCCACGGAGTCATCAGCATAACATAGTCATAAACGTGATCAAAGTGTGTCATACGAAATGTAGAAGATAAGGCCTTCACAGGCAGCTGACTAAGTGTTTGCCACTAACACAACTAGAACTCATCGTAGTCCTTAAACTCCTCAAAGTCCTCCATGTTGCCTTCATCTCCTCCTGAGCACTGATTGCAATGGGGACAACCTGGGGTGGGGTGGTTTTAAAAAGCAAGGGTGAGTACACATCAATGTACTCAGCAAATGTCCCGTTTGGCTAAAGTGGACTAGTTGTATATGGAGTTAAGGTTAAGTAGTTGTTTTTAGTTGGTCGGTTCTTATTACTAGTAGTAAGCCAAGTTTTAGTAATAAACCCAGTTATTACCCAAAAGTACTCCCTCCAAGAGGCAATACCAGAAATCATAGTTATAATCATCACCATTAATCATCATCATAAAAGTATCCAGAGTTATTCTAATCAAAGAGGATCCTAAGGCTGCTCTTAACCGTGAGCACGACTGATATACTAGTTTCTAACACTATATAGAGGTTGCACACTTTACCCACGAGTCGTGATCCCGTTTTGCCTCGGGTCAATCAAACCCTCAAACACTACCAAGGTGAGTAGGCAAGGTTTCACTATATAGCCTTTACAAAGATTCCCCAGAGGTCATAGCCGCCCATTAGGTTTCTCTAGTTTGATAAACATAGTACTTCTCCCCACATGAAGGGTGACTAACAAAACCAAATTGAAAGAACCTCGGCAACCAACCTCGATAGAGCAAGTACTATGTCCAGACCCATTGACGGCCCTACGGCGAAGCCGACTACACCTTAGGTTTCTCTAATTATTCAGCTAAGGGCGTCCTATTCCACTTTCATGGTTGTACTGTTATCCCGGGTGGTCTCTCAATGACAGGTCCTTATGGAGAGGCACTCAGAAAACAATCTGAGTCCCCTAAAGTATCACAGTTCATCATCATATCCAGAATAACATCATCGTATCATAAATATTTACATCATGTTCATTGATTAGAGTAAAGCAATAGCATGAAGATAACCATAATAACCCAAAAAGCTAAACAAGGACAAGGTAAATACAAACTAGTCAGTCCTTAGGTTTCAATTTAGTAATGCAGGACAATGAATTTTAAAGTAAATAGGACATAATGGGTCAGAGGACACTTGCCTTCACTAGGTTGCTACTCAGGGAAGTCTTCGAAAACACACTCAGGAACCACAGATTGCTCGTTGTCTATGCAAAGCGATCATACATTCAACACATTTGGATAATGACAAAGAAACAGTACACCAAACATATACAATCAAGTGAACACAAACTCGAAAGAACAGTAAAAACACAAGAGTGAAATCTAGGTTCTAAGGTGGGCCATTACACCTAAAGGTTTGTGGTTCTCTAAGTACTGTCTATCTCGGGGATCACATAACTTAACTTCATTTATCTTAATAAATTACTAAAATTATACTAGGGATGGGTTCATATATTACATGATATTAACCTCACAAAGTTAATCACCTAATTATCATTAGGGTTTTCCTTTTATTTTTCCTATTAATAAATAAGCCATCACTTAAACTAACCTATAGTCTAGAATTAAAATTAACACATGCAGACAGTGAATGATTATAACTTCAACAGATGGAGAATAATCTTATGAACATTTTGCAATTTGAATCACTCAATTTGGAGTTCATATGAAAAAGATATGAAATAAACAAGTTTTGGAATTCAAAATACAAAACTAGGTCTAATTCTGTGATAAACTAAACGGTCAGGGGCCTTTCTGCAAAAAAACAAGGGCCTGCGCGCGAAACCTAAGGACAACGGGTTGATTTTCAGAAAGTCGAGGGTCCTTTTAACAAAACTACTACGTAAAGGGGTACGGGGTTCTGCTAGCCGGCAGATCTCCGAACAACGGACATAATTAGATCCAGCGCACAGGCGTGCGGGCGTGGACGCTTGACAAGGGGGCCCACAGGCCAGTGGTGCGGGCGCGGCAGGGGAGTTCACGACAGAGCTCCAGAGCGCTGGTCTCTGATGGGCGGGGCCACGGCGAGGTTGGGCCCACTGGTCAGCTGAGCGGGGCAGACACGGGCGCAAAGCGAATGCACGCTGACGGACAAGACCCGCCAGTCAGCAACACAGAGCAAGGGGAAGGGCTTTGACGCGGCGTGCAGTATGACGCGCGGGACCGGGGCCCATGGGTCAGTGACCGCACGAGAGAAAAGAGGGGAGGGAGGGAGTGAGGCTGTCGGGTGGGCCACGGCTGTCAGAATCATCTTCAACCCCGAGCCGGGTGCATGGCCGACCATGCCCAACGGCGGAGGGGCTTTCTCCGGGGTGCGCGAGCTGCGGCCACCGCGTCAGAGTTACCGGGCAACACGGCCGCAACGAATGGAGGAAGAAGGGAGTATTGGACTCACCGGGGTGACGCCGGCGAGCACAAAGGCGTGGAACTCCGACGGCGCGAATGTCGACGGTCAGCGGGCAACGGCAACGACCAAGGCACGGATGAGAGCGCAGGGTGGTTAGAAGAGGCAAGAGCACGCGAGGAAGGGAGAGGGGAGGGGTTTTATGCTTTTGAGGCCGACCATGGCGAGTGGACGTCGTGGGGGGAGAGAGAGAGAGGCTGACAAGTGGGTCCGGGGCGATGTGGGCGAGCGCTCCGCGCGGGGGAGCGGTTCAGGTCGGGACGCGGGGGGCTGCTGACAGGCGGGGCCCACCGGACAGTGACCGCGAACGCGACGCGAGTCGAGGCATAGGCACGACTGGCAGGCAGGACCCACGCGCAAAGAGAGGAGGGCGTGCACCGGGGAAAGGCGGTTGCGCCGACACGCCGGCCCCACTAGGCAGGGAGAGAGAAAGAGAGCGTGCGGGTGCGGCTGACGCTGACTGGTGGGACCCACCTGTCAGACGGAGCGAGGGCGTGCACGGCCGGCTAGGCCAAGCTGGGCTTAACTGGACGAACACGGTTTTCCTATTTTTCTGGAATTTTTCAAATGCTTTTCTTTTTATTTTTCTCTATGGATTTCAAATCAAATTCAAACCCAATTCAAATTCAAATAATGCAAACATGTGTATCAAACAAAAAAATAATTTAGGCTCAGCACGATGCAACATTTCATGACTCACATAGATTTTGCTACATTAAATAAATAGTTAATCCCTCACCTAATTGACCTAA
The DNA here is from genome assembly GCA_029449295.1 of Zea luxurians. Classification (NCBI taxonomy): domain Eukaryota; kingdom Viridiplantae; phylum Streptophyta; class Magnoliopsida; order Poales; family Poaceae; genus Zea; species Zea luxurians. The sequence goes on along the minus strand of JAOPSE010000006.1, from coordinate 19,638,962 downwards.
TTCTAATAAAAAAGGAAGAGAGGAGATGTCTAGAGAGAGAAACAAGAGGTAACACCTGAACTTGGTAGGCATTAGAGAAGAAAGTTTATACCTAAATTTAGGGTGTTACATTATGGTTGGATACAACTAGGCATGGCAACGTAAAATTCCATGTTGGGGAATAGCTTCGCATTCTCGTTCCCATGATGAAATTTCTCAGCGGGGACCTCAATAAACGCTTGTGGGAGACATTTTATTCTCCATCATCGTTCCTCACGGGGATAAATTCTCGACGAGATCCTCATTCCCACTTAAATTATAATTAGAACGTACGTCTTTTGTTATTAATGTAAAATATTATCACTTATATACATTGTTAGATTAGATGTAAGAAATTATTATGTGTACATTGAAATGAATATATTTGTACAATAAGAGATCTCTTGACAAAGTAATTATTTATTTATATCATTAACTATTACATAAAAATATCGTCACGTGCAACCTTAATGAATACCCACAGAAAATAGGGATGAAAAATGTTTCTATGTCCTCGTTTACTCATTTATATTCCTATCTTCTAAAAGATTAATTCTAAATCGGGACCTCAATGGCATCTCTAGATACAACCTTTTAGAATTCATGTTACATCGCGAGGGACCTTAAACTCTATATAACCACGTCATCGCGCATCAAAGACACAAAATCAAATTGCAATAAACTTAGTGCCAATGTCGGTGTTACGTCATGTGGCAAACATCCGAATTCTTTCGGATTTCTTAGCGCCAGTGTTTAAAGAAAAGTTTTGGGGTGGGGTGGGGGGCATGAACGTCACAGTTAGGGATGAAATTGAACAAAAACGATCGGAAAAACTCTACTCATATTTATGTTACCATATTTTTTTATTGAAAACGGGAGCGGGAGTGGTGCCGGAAACGAAAATAGTTGTGGAATATATGGTTACACAAAAACAGATTAAAACGAACGGATATGTGAAAACGGACCGTAATCGAAAACTTTGTTCGAAATATGTAGTATTATACAATCACTCAGCAAACTCCAACATTAAGAGTTTAAGACGCTATAAATAACAACTTCACAAGTTTAAAAGTTAGCAAAAAACATATGTTTTTAAAGATCAACAACCTGCGCAACGGCAATACTTTTTTCGTCAACATTCTTTAATCATAAATCACGATACATAAGACAAAGAAAGTACCATATAGGTTGTAAGATGCTAGCATGATAGTATCAAAGGTTACACAAGCATGCCATACAAGGTAAGACTAATATAATACTTTTTTATATATTGTTTTTTTACCTAAGAAACAGAAAAAACGAGAATATTCCCATAACATAACATCCCGTTTCGTTGTCGTTTTTTCCCGTAAATACGAAACGTACGGATAAAATCAGAATATCGTATATGAAACCAGATTTTTCAGAATATTGTATATGAAACCGGATTTTCCGTCCGTTTTCGTAATTCACCGGACAGGAAAATGGTAGTCTTGCAAATTTGCAATTTTCCCCGAGAATATAAAAAACCCTGCACCTGGGCCAGACCGTCAGCCTCCCGTGGCACGTGTGAACAGCCGACCAGGCCACGTGGACCACCTGTTCTAGTTCTAGTGATCAGATGGGAGGGGAGGTGAACGGAGGGAGCGGAGGAAGATCTCGGGCTCTCAGAGCTGCATCCTGAACCCATCGCGTAGGAAGGGGCAAAGGAGTGGGAGCTGATCCGGCAGTCGCTCTCTCTGGGTAAGCAATTATACACTTCTTTCATCATTTGGGTACCCCTGATCTGTGGCGCATTCGTCCCCATCAATCGCGTTCGTTTGGGCTCCTGATTTCTCCGATGCTGAATCGCATGGGGTAGTTGGCGCTGTGTAGACTTGCGATTCGCGATTCTTCTCTGAGTAATTGGGCTGCCACCTGCGCTTGGTCCCAATTCACAGTAAAATCTACGCATTGCGTGGCCACGTTGGCTAGGAATTTGGAAGCAAGTACTCTCCGCTTTCAGTAATCCCAACAGTATTCTTCAAACTTTGGAATTTACATGCTTCTTTTATTCACATTTTTTTCGTGCTCAACATCCATTTGGCAGGATTGAGTACTGTTTGACGCATTTGCGGCCGAGCTTTCTAGCACCCAAGATGAGTGGGCATGGTGACACTGCGACCTCAGGTATGCGTAAATGGCTTTCTGTGACCACCTCGGAGTGGCGTGGCACAAATTCCTGGTGCTCGCACTGGAATATTCTGTAGCAACCTTGAGCAAATACATATATGTTCGTGATAATGCACACACGATCAGCCGAAACACAAGTGCAATTTTTTCCCTGAAGGCTTTCCAATTTTTGACACTTTTTGCTACATTTATGGTACAGCCACTAGTTTTCTCTCTCAAGTATACTTATACTCCCTCTGTTTCTTTTTAGTTGTCGCTGGATAGTACAAAATGGAACTATACAGCGACAACTAAAAATAAACAGAGGGAGTATTATGTATTAAGGTCACAGCAGCTTCGCTTATATTATGAACTCACATTCACCTTTGCCTTCCAGCTAAGATGGCGAAACTGAAGGAGTTGTTGCAAAAGAGTGAAAACCACATTTGTGCTGACTGTGGCGCATCTGATCCCAAATGGGCGTAAGTATTTGTGTGACCATGTGCTCAATTTCAGTTTGCTTGAACTTTCTGTCTTTTCTCCCATTTGGATATCAGCCCTGGCAGCTGGCAATGCATTTGTAGAAGACACATGAGTAGAACATGTAGAGCAATAATAAATCATGCATAACCTTGCAATATAAATTTGGAAAATCCTCTGTTTGTTCCCCATTCTTTTCTTTTTAACATAACCAGGTCTGTATACTATGCATAGCCCTTTGCTTCAAACTTTTGTGGCTGGAGAAACACAAATAACTGAGGTTTATCTTTGCAGATCAGCTAATATTGGGGTATTCATTTGCGTAAAATGTTCTGGCGTCCACAGAAGTCTTGGTACACATATTTCAAAGGTTTTTGTAGTCACACACTCAAAACCAGAAATTATCTTACATGTTTCTTTCTATTTTTCTTTCCTTTTTTTGTTTGTTTTTAGAGTTTATTACTGTCTGCTAGCAATGATGCCATCTTTGCAGGTAGCAATACAACATGCAAAATATAATTGTTTTGTAGTCTACAATATTACTCCATGGTAATATCGTCCTTAATACATAACTAGTTAGGTGCCCGTGCGTTGCGACGGTATACAAAGTATTCTACAAAAAATAGTATACAATGATCACATGAAAACAAATAACACATATGTTATCAACATCAATATCTTATAAATTATTTGCAAACAAGCAATAAAGTAAACTTATATAAATCAAATTACAATGTGAATATCACAAAAACAAAGTCTAAGAAGTGAGAACTTCTTTGTACACTTCAATTTTCATATATCTCATTCGATTTTTTGTTGTATATCACTAAAACAACAAGAGACAGGATGTTGTAGCCGCAGTTGGCCAAGCTCCCTTGCTGGCATAGATGGGGCCTCCTCTCCTTTGATAAACTGTCGTTGCGCAGAAACGGATCCCAAATCATTCAGGACTCCTATTTCCCACCACCGTCATCGTAGAGAACAACTATTCATTTAAAATCCAATTGTTTTTGTAAAGAAATAGAATGCAAAATATATATCTATATTAAAAATGAACATATCAAACATGTATAATAAACTTCCCAGCAAGTACAGCTAAATCGCATTTTAGGAAGAGGTTACTATATGCAAAAAAACCTGAGTCAGAACAAAGTACAAAAAAGAATCACATTCTTTTGTAACTGAAAGCAGAAATTTCAAAGAAGCAAGAATGCAAGACATACCTTGGCCATCATTGTTTGCCCTCAAGACAATGAACACGTATTTAACAAGTGGAATCTGGGTAAGGGAGTAAATAATAAGCGAGAGCGCTCCTATAATTTGTTTTGTGCCTTCTATTTCATGAGAGAAAATGTTGAAGACATATAAAGGTGATGTGCCTAAGTCCCTAAACACTACCCAAGGCTTTGGAAAGCTAGTTGTAGCAGCACAAGTGTAGGGTAGGTCTGCATATGCAAAAGGAGAAATGAGAATAGTGCAAAATTACTGACCACATATTACATAGGCACTAACAGTCCATAAAACGAACGAGTTATCACCATATAATGTAGCATTTCAGAATAGAAGTTGTGAAATGAAAAAGACCTTTTTCCATGTACATATGCCTCTGCATCCATGGGCTGATCGAGATTCCTTTGCAACTCCCACATTGCCCCCCTACCAGGCTACATTTGTTGTGCTAGTACTCTCCATGGGTTCAAACTAATCAGCAGCACGACCTTGTAGCCTGCAGGCATAAAGAACAAATCAGTCTGTTTGTGAATCCATCCTAAATAACAAAAGCTCTAAACTTGAGCAACAACATAAGGGATAAGATGGCAAATTGTCTCGGGATCAAAAATCCATGAACTTGTAAGTTAACAACCAGAATTCAGGATATCAGATGATCATTTAGTATGGGTTAGAAACTACTAAATATTAATACTGATCCATTGACACGTGGAGGAGGGGAGCAAGGAGGCATTGGCGATCTGTGAATGCGACGAGGTGTACTTGTCCTTGAGCCCAACGATAACTGCAGGTGAGGTTGGGGAGCACGACATCATCAGACCGCAAAAATGAAACTACACCAAAAGGAAAATCACGGCATAATTGAACCATGAGGAAGGAGGCGTTGGTCGGCTGCTTACTGATGGGGTGGAGCACGTTGACGGGGCGGGTTGGCGATGGTTATGAGCGCGACGCCGTCAACACCCACCTCCATGGTGATCCGAATCGACCCCGCCGCACGATGCCATCGGCGCCCACCTCTATGGTGACCTTGAAGAATGAAACTGCACCAAAAGGAAAATCACAACATAATTGAACAACGAGGAAGAAGGGATGTGTCGATTAGCTACTTATTGATGTGGTGGAGCGCATTGACGGGCGGGTTGGCGATGGGTATGAGCGTGACACCATTGGCGCCCACCTCCATGGTGACCCAAGTCGACCCTGCCACACAACGCCATCGGTGCCCACCTCCATGGTGACACAGATCGACCCTGTCACCATGGGCATGGTCCATGACGCATAGGACAATTGTGCTCGATGGCAGAAAATGTTTCTCTTGCCTTAACATCCAAGGTTGATGACTTCAGTGGAGCATGTAACCCGGGTTCCTTCTTGGCAGGGGCTTTCAAACCACTTGTAGAGTCTGCCGACATGAAAGGGAAAAGGCAAAATAAGAGCACCAGTTAGACTGAGAAAACTACAAATAATATTATAACACAAAACTACAAAATGGCAATGCAGAATGGTACCTCTCCCACTTCGATCTGAACCAGCCTAATATCCTCCATATATAGATTTTTGGAATGGTCGAGACCTTGTTTCATGATTAACTTTAGTCCACAGATAAGAGAGAGTTTGTAAGGGGATTAACAAACAACCCAGAGACATGGATTGAATCAAATTAAAATGCCAAGATGCACCAAAGATCACGGAAAATGGTATTTGAGTGTAATAACATAGTACCCAAAGAAAGGATATCAATGCATGAATTTATTTAAAAGCAAGTACAATGGAATGCAATTGCTTAGTTAACAGTAGTATGATGATTCTTCATCATGCAAGAATGGCAACATGCAGCAACTCGGCAAGTCAGCCAGTCCATGGCATGGGAGGAATCTAAGTCTCCTATTCAGTGCAAGATTGCACAATCAATAACCTTAAACTCAAATGGCGATAGAAAACCTCACAAAATAGAAGGATAGTAAACCTGCAATCAAGGCAAGCTTGCGACCCTGTACAAACGTTGCATTGAAAAGGAAACTCTCAAATATGTAACAACACAAAATTCACCATAACTGTGCAATTACAAACATGTAGATGATGGCATAAGCAGAGTGCTCCCAAAACAATACATGACTTTATGAATGAAGGACAATAACTAAAAACTGCAAGGGAGTGTTTTATCTAACCTCAAATAACAATATGAAAGTATCAAACAAGTTTAAATACAACTATTAAATGATTTTTACTAATATTACAAAGGTGCCTAGTCGCTCGAAATTAAAAATAGTACACCATACATACATATATATCGCTACCAATATTGTTCGACCAACGCAAACAAAGTCTATAGCTGTGTATAAAATGATTTTAGGCAACATATAAGGCTGGTTGGTTCTTACTAATGGCCAAAAATGCATTGAAGACCTTGACACGAAAAATCATCTGGATGGCTCAGGGTTGCCAATCTTGCCCAATGAACAAACCAGAACCTCTCTGACATAATCAATCCACATATCCGCGAACAAAAAACAGAGGAACTAAAGGGGCATAAAATTCGTACCATTATACTCCTTTGAGAAACTGGGACCAAAGTAGATGCGTTTGAACCAATATGACTGAATGGGCAAGTACTCAATTCCGCTGCTTCTACCACTCTAAAGCATGACAGTGCAAAATAAGAGAGAAAAAACTAATCTCGTCGGTGAAGACGCTGCCCTTGCATGTTTTATGATAATTAAATACGTTGATTATAACCAGAGAGTTACCAATAGGATCAATATTTGCAAAGATAAATATCTGGTCACGTACATGAATGCATGGCAACAGTACATTGACGTAAACAAAGGTACATATTATTAGGATATGTATCTATCAGGATCAATCAGAGCCTGATTAGCAATTGATTGTAATCCCCTAGATTGGCTAGCTGCCTTGTATAGTCTAGGATTACCTTCTATCTATAATCTAGGACTGTTTCCTTGTACAGGGAATAGCCTTCCATACATGTACCTTCCATGCATGCCTATTGGCTATATATGACAGGCTCCCCACCCTCAATGGGTGTGTGGTGATTCACTCCATTCTTCCCTTTTTACATGGTATCGGAGCGTGCGTTCGGCCTTGCCGTTTTGTGGTGAGGTATAGGGGCAGGAAAGACGGAGAGTAATGCCGTGGCTGGCGAGGAAGGAAGTGGTGGCATGGTTGACAAACTCGGTCCCATTATCGGCTCGGAAGGATTTAGACGTGGTACCAAACTGGGTCTGAGCGTATGCAATGAATTCAATCATGTGGCGGTGCACCTCAGATTTGTGACGAAGTGGGAAGGACCAGCAGTAATGGGAATAATCATCGAGTATAATAAGGTAATATTTGAACCTAGAATTGCTTAGCACGGGAGATGTCCATACGTCGCAGTGAAGTAAATCAAACGGAGCATGAGTAACAGATGTCGAATGACTAAATGGAAGGCGCACATGCTTGCCTAGTTGACAGGCATGGCAGAGGCATGGCGAGCTTTTATTGAAGGAAATGACCGACATGCTTCGAAGTTTGGCGAGGCTGGAGGGACCGGGGTGGCCGAGGCGATGATGCCATAGAGACGACGTGGTGGCGAGGCTGCAGGAGGGAGTTGTGGTGGAGGGGTAGGTGTAGAGGTCGCCACCACTATTGCAGCGAAGAGTCACGTGCCCCATCTGTTTGTCCTTGACAGAAAAACCACAAGCGTCAAATTCAATTGAACAAGAGTTGTCACGAGTGAATTGACGAACAGATAGGAGATTGCGCACAAGTGCAGGTGCAACTAGAACATTGTTAAGACGATAGGTAGAGGTGGGGGAGGAGAGTGTAGATGTGCCACGGCAGGTGATAGGTATGGTGGTGCCATTTCCAACGGTGATGCCGAATGGAGGGGGGAGACGGGACAGGAGTATACCAGCCGAAGATGACATGTGAGCAGTGGCGCCAGTGTCGAGGACCCAAGGAGAGGACCCCTGGAGGGACATCTGATTCAGTGCGGCTATGAGGCCAGCCTGATCCCAGCCGCCCTGCGCTGCCATTGGTGGAGCAGGGTTGTCGGAGGACTGAACGGGGGCGAGCGTAGTGTGCGCCTGAGCCTGAGTGAAGGGGCTGAGGATGCCAGGACTGCGCCAGGCTGGAGTCGGCGCCGGCGGGCGCCAGGGCTGCTGATGCACCCCGGCGGTCCAAGGGGGGTAGCAGTACCAGGGGGCGGCTGGGAACCTGGGACCGCCGCCGGAGTGAGGTCCGCCCTTGCCCTTCTTCTTCCAGCGGCCGCCGCCACCACCTGGGTTGCCGCCGCTGCTGGAGCTACTGCCGTGACCGCCCTGTCTACTGGCAGTGGAGCCGCCGCCGTTGGTGGTGGGGGTGGTGCGGCAGCTGGTGCCGCACGATGCGTGGAGTGTCGTCTGGGCCGCAACCGTGCCTTCATTGGCGAGGCGGAGTTCCTTCAGCACGAGCTTCTCGCGAGTGGTGGCGAAGTCCGGCAGCGGATGTGAGTCGGCAATGTTGTCGGCTGTGCTGGCGAAACGTGGGTTGAGGCCGCGGAGGAGGTTGAGGACGAGCTCCACGTCAGTGATGGTGCGGCCGACATCACGGAGCGCGTCGGCGGTGGCCTTCATTCGCTGGGCAGTCATTGATGGAGGAGTCGCCCTGAGTCATCGAGTGAAACTCGTGGCTTAGGAAAATGTCGCGTGGAGCCTTGTTGGCCTCAAAGAGGCGCTTGATGGCGACCCAGAGCTCGCGCGCAGTCTGGTTTGGGGCCGCGGCGAGGCCGATGACGTCGGGCCCAGCCGAGCCGAGGAGCCAGCTGCGGACGCAGGCATCGGCGATGCCTCAAGAAGGATCGGTGGGACGGGCTTCCTGCAGTCCATCGATATGCGAGAGGAGAGCGAATTTTCCACAGAGAGAGGTGAAGAATGGTTCCCACTGGTTGAAGTTGGGTTTTGCCAGTTCAAGAGTCACCGGGATGTGGTTCTTGACATTGATCGTCGCATAGGGGGCGACAAACACTGCGGGGGCAGGAATGGTGGCGTCGGTCATGGCGACCTGGGGGGAGAATGTGCGGCGCAGCAGGGAGGTGTTGGCGCTGCGCACAGCAGGGAGATAGGCGCAGGATCAGCCCGGTCGTCAAGCCGGCCACGATCCGCACCGTCCTCAGCATTGCTGCATCCCGAGACTGGCCCATCCGGCAGCTCGACGTGAAGAATGCCTTCCTCCACGGCAACCTCGAGGAGACTGTCTACTGCGAGCAGCCGAAAGGATTTGTCGACCCCGCTGCACCTAACTCTGTCTGTCTGTTGCAGAAGTCCCTGTATGGGCTTAAGCACGCACTGCGCGCTTGGAATCAGTGCTTCTCCAGCTTCATTCGCAGTATTGGCTTCACCACCTCCAAAACGGATGCCTCCTTGTTCATCTACAAGACTGGAGACGCCATGGTCTACCTCCTCCTCTACGTCGATGACATCATCATCACTGCATCATCACCGGCTCTTCTCCAGCACGTCACCTCCCGCCTATCGTCGGAGTTTGCCATGACGGACCTCGGGGATCTTCACCACTTCCTCGGCATCTCGGTGACACGGGACAACAGTGGACTGTTCCTCTCCCAGCGGCAGTACGTCGTTGATCTCCTCCAGCGCGCTGGCATGTCTGAATGCCACCCGACAGCTACTTCGGTGGATGCCCGGACCAAGTTGTCTGCCTCCGAGGGCGCTCTAGTCGCCAACCCCTCGGAGTACCGGAGCCTCGCTGGTGCTCTCCAGTACCTCACTCTGACCAGGACGGACCTGGCCTATGCTGTCCAGCAAGTCTGCCTCTTCATGCACGACCCTCGCGAGCCGCATCTTGCGCTAATCAAGCGCATCCTGCGCTATGTCAAGGGCTCCCTGTCAATAGGTCTGAACTTGGGACCCGGCGCCGTTGATCAGCTCACAGCCTACTCCGATGCCGACTGGGCCAGCTGCCCCGACACACGTCGCTCCACCTTCGGCTTCTGCGTCTACCTCGGCGACAATCTGGTGTCATGGTCGTCCAAGCGTCAGACGACTGTCTCTCGCTCTAGCGCCGAAGCAGAGTACTGTGTTGTGGCCCATGCTGTTGCTGAGTGCTGCTGGCTGCGTCAGCTTCTACATGAGCTATACATCTTCATCCCGCATGCGACCGTGGTCTACTGTGACAATGTGAGCGCTGTGTACATGGCAGCCAACCCAGTCCATCACCGCCGCACGAAGCACATCGAAATCGACATCCACTTCGTCCGTGAGAAGGTAGCTCTGGGGCAGTTCCGTGTTCTTCATGTTCCGTCTACACACCAGTTCGCCGACATCATGACCAAGGGTCTGCCCGTACAGCTCTTCACTGAATTTCAGACCAGTCTTTGCGTCCGTGATCCTCCCGCTCAGACTGCGGGCGGGTATTAGGATATGTATCTATCAGGATCAATCAGAGCCTGATTAGCAATTGATTGTAATCCCCTAGATTGGCTAGCTGCCTTGTATAGTCTAGGATTACCTTCTATCTATAGCCTAGGACTGTTTCCTTGTACAGGGAATAGCCTTCCATACATGTACCTTCCATGCATGCCTATTGGCTATATATGACAGGCTCCCCACCCTCAATGGGTGTGTGATGATTCACTCCATTCTTCCCTTTCTACACATATCTCAAAAAAGTTTTAACATATTTGCAGACTGTACAAATACTAATAGAAAGGTACCTTCGAGCAGAAGGGCACCACAAGAGAACTTTAGGTGCATGCTTCTTTTGTTTCTTTAACTTGTACTTCTCCTACAACCAAAATGGTTTAACCAATATAGACATCATCAATTCAACACCTTCTTCGTCCACCAACACCGTGCTTAAACTCTTTGGTAGACAATTTTTTTTGGGTCTAGTCACAGTACCATCAAATTAACATCGATAAGGTAAACAAAGGCAATACCTTGTGTACGTAGAAAAGTATCTAGTTCACCAAACTGGCAGAACAAACAAAAAATGTCAGTGTGAACATTTATGAACAAAACAAACTCGCGCATGGGAATGAAATATACTTTTTTCGTTCTTGACCAATCTTGTAGAAGAGAAGCAGCTCACGAGAGGGAAGCTGAAACAAAAAAAGATTTCGCATGGGCACCCCATCTTGTTCATGTGCCACCACTGGAGGATGCCAGTGACCATCTTATACAAATGTAATATTCCAAGTAAGAACTGCTCTTCTAGTTTCAGAGAACAAAAAAGAAGCATGTTGGATGGGTTAAACCCAAACTACCGGAGCACCTACCCTAGATACACCAAAATATGGTACCAAAAAATTGCCTTCCTCAATCTTATGGATCTGATGTGTTGACTTTTTGTAACTAATTATCTCTTGCCAAAAAATTGCCTTCCAGCATTGCAACTAATTATCACCAAATAGATCTGATGTGTTGACTTTTTGTTCCATCAGACTGCTATCGACATCACCAAACGTTGGCAGAAAATTATTGAGATCTTACAGTCTAGCTTTTCACCAACACCAAGAACCTCTTGAACATTGCGAGTCATAATTTGATGGACCTCATAGAGTTCATCATTCAGTTTTGCGAGGTTTCTTTGAGTTCTTGTATCCAAATACAGTTTCTTAGTCTTATGGATGAATGTATCTAGAACAGAAAGAGGCATAAGTTTCAAAGTGGTAGAATTTGAAATGATAAACGAAGCAATGCTGTCAAGTGAACTCAGGAACCATACCAAACTTGATAAAAGCATATGGCCTTGCAGCAGTTTTAATTTGGTTGCCATTGACCCTCCATGAGACTTCACCATCCAAAGGTAAAGATCCTTTTGTTTTCTGCACTGTAATACATGAAGGAAAAATACTTCAGCCACAAAATTCAAAAAGTTGACAGAACTGAGAAGTATAATGCATACATATATTGAACAATTATAATTGTGGGATGCCGGATGACACAAATGCAATCAAAGAAAACATTCATTGCCCAGTAGAGAATTTGGTATTAGAGCAAAATGGAAGTTGCTTCCTAAAACCTGAGAGCCTAGAGAACATTCATAGAACGAAAGCATGGACCAAAACCCAAGCTTGAGATTAAGAGTTGCGATTTATACAACTCATTGCTGTGTGACAATGCTAACAAGATCCACCGTGTCGGGTAGAAGAAGATTAGAAGATCTATACCTCAAAGAAAAGGCAGCTGGAGCAGCTCATGAGCTCAACCAGCTCGTCAGCGTGTTCCCCTTGCTCTGCTTCGACTCGACCTTGCTGTCCTTCATGTGCGGGAGCAGAGACAGTACGTCCTGCATTAGATAGGGGGCACTCACCTGTACATGATGCGGCGGGAGCAGCTAATGAGTACCTTCTTCGTGTTCTAGAACGGCGCCACCGCGACCTCGGCGCCCGTGGAGGCGGGCTCGGTGTCAGGGACCGGGTCCTTGAAGCTGAAGGGCATGCGCTCTGGGCGCGCCGGCGCGGACTGGTCAGGCTTCCCTGCGTCGGTCGCCTCTACGGGGGCATCGATGTGTTTTCCCTTCTTCGTGTTGGTTGCAAGGCGAGATGGGTACGATGTACAGCGGCATCGGGGGGAGCAGGGTTCCTGAGGGGATGATGACGTGGCGGCGGAGGTCGCAGCGGTGAAGCCATGGGGAACGGGGGGCGTCGGGCGGAGCCACGGTGTGCACTGTGTCTGTGTGGGGTGGGGGCGGCTGTCACAGCGAGCATTGTGGTGATGGGGGTGGAGGCTCTCGCGTCGCGGGCGACGGGAGCGAGGGCATGGTACCGCGGCGATTTGAGCGGGCATGCGCGTGGCGGGGTGGGGTCGGGGTGGAGCGGGGGCATGGCCGCGCGAGGCGCCTAGGCAGATGAGGCAGGGAGGGATTTGGGGGACGCGGTCATCTGGAATGCCATTGTCGAGGAGCACGTGGGGAGAGCACGTTGTGGGGAAGGCAGATGAGGTAGGGCTGGATTTGGGGGCGACGGGGGCAGCAGAGGGGGGAGCAATCTCCGGGCGGCTCTCACGAGCGCGGAAATCTTGGGGTGGGGATGCGGCCGTTGCAAGGAGACGAAGGGGGCGGTGGCAGGCGGGCGCGGGCGTGGAGGGGGCGAGCAGGGGCATGGTGATGCATCGGTGGACGCCCTCGTTGCGCTCTTAAGGAGTAGTATAGATGAACCTAATGTTTATCTGACACAGGTTCTGTCAGTGACACTGGACAAGTGGTCTGACAGTGAAGTTGACTCCATGATAGAAGTTGGTGGGAATTCTCAAGCAAACGCAATATATGAGGCTTTTATACCAGAGGGCTACCAGAAGCCACATTCAGATTCTACCCAGGAAGAGCGAGAAAAATTCATCAGGTTTGTGGTTATCTGGAAACGATTTTTTTTCCAATGGACACAAGAGATATTGCCAAGTTCTTTGAAGATTGGTGTCTACTTGTTTTCTTTCCAAGCTTGATCTGAAAAAGGCATTTTTATTCAAGCGTGTGATCCATATTCTCCCTGTCATAAGTTGTCAGCTACCGAAGTATGTATTTCCATTGTTTCAGGTCTAAATATGAGCTGCAGGAATTTCTGAAGCCAAGCTTGCGCATTGTTTCTCATCAGCCTAGTGACTCTGGAAAACATGCCGGAAATGCTTCTCATTCTGATGGTTCCAAGAGTCAAGTATGGCTGCCCAAATTGAAAATTTACTATATGTATGGTCACTAATTTGTTGCCCGGTATTTGGGTGTAGTGATTCTTTTTTTTCGTTTTTGCAGGTCGGCATGATCGAGTTCATTGGAATATTGAATGTCAAGGTGATTGGAGGCACCAACCTAGCCATCAGGGATATGTCAAGCAGTGACCCTTATGTCGTCCTGACGCTTGGGCAACAGGTGATTTTGGTGGTTTTGTTAGAATCACAAAAAAATGAACACATACTTTGTTATCAAATTACAGCGCCCTCTTGTTGATTGCAGAAAGCACAAACTTCAGTAATCAATGGCAATCTAAATCCTGTCTGGAATGAAGAACTGAAGCTCTCTGTTCCCCAGCAATATGGACCTCTGAAACTGGTAATGAACTACACCATTACTATATATCACGTACACTAACAGATAATGCCATCTAAATTTTGAGGGTCGCAAAAATAATGCCAACTTAAACAAAACCTTCGATTCGCTGTTTTACTCACGCAACAATGCAAGCAGCAAGTGTTCGATCATGACATGGTGTCCAAGGACGACCTCATGGGCGAGGCCGAGATCGACCTGCAGACGATGATCAACGCTGCCACAGCATTTGGCGACCCGGAGCTGCTGGGCGACATTCAGATCGGCCGGTGGCTCAAGTCCGAGGATAACGCTCTCGTCAGGGACAGCGCCGTGGTGGTCTCTGGTGGCAAGGTGAAGCAGGGGATGGCACTGAAGCTGCAGCACACCGAGTCCGGCGAGTTGGAGTTGGAGATGGAGTGGATGCCGCTCAACGTGTAGAAATCTGCTCAAGTTGCCACCTTTATAATGGGTGAGATACAAAGAATTTGTTTTGCTTTTGTTGCCAAGAGAATTGTTATACTTTGGTAATTGGCAAGGGCTCTCTACAAGTTCTTCAAAATAAAGATCTGAATCGCTCAAAGGTGTGTTGTAAATTTGAGAGATGATTCACGAGAAACTCCTTTTTTTCTAATCTAAAATCAAGGTTCACCATGCGGTTTATAACAATCAATTGTCCTCTGGATTTGTTGATAGATCAATGTCCATTCCATGCAAAACGATGCAAATTAGAATTGTGCGTTTGTTTTGCTATTTTGCAGGTTTGCTTCAATTTTTTTGCCACCAGAAAATGGTGTGATTTATCTGCTTTTTCCGTTGTGTGTTGCCACTGTATCGTGTTTTTGCCACCAGAAAATGGAGTGATTTTTTGCCACGCCAGAAACTAGATCATAGGCTCCGGTTTTTCCGTGGTGTGTTGCTTGCCACTGTATCATATTACACTGTATCATGTTGTGTTGCTTGCCACTGTATCATGTTTTCTTTACCGTGTATAAAATTAAACTGCATCATGTTTTCTTTACCGAGTATCTTCAGTGTCAAATGTTTATAGTAATAATACCGTATCACTTCCACCATTCACTTGGATATCAATAGGGCAGAAAATTATCGACCACTAGGGCCTTGATAAAAATAATACAAATCGTTTCAGAAAAATAAGAAACAGGAGAGGATCAAAAAATCACCAAGACTCCACCTTTGTCATATATTCCATATATCACATTCGATAGATATCATATTCATGGAATATGATTCACTTTCAAGATGCCTTGATGGTGAAATGGTAGACACGCGAGACTCAAAATCTCGTGCTAAAGAGCGTGGAGGTTCGAGTCCTCTTCAAGGCATAATGAAGTATTCCGGAAATCTGCGCCTGGCGCTCTCCTCTATCTTCTGAGGTCCTTAACCATCTCCCTGAGAAAAGTAGACAGTAAAAGCCAAAATAGACTAAATATAGCCTGAATGATCCTAAAAACTCCTCGAAGGAGATAATAAAGAACCTAAAGCAGACGGTATCCTACTGCAAGGGTGGTCTTAAGAATCCAAAAGAGGTTGCTCAGAAGAGATAGATGTATCCCAACCTCTATTGCTCTCGCGTAAAGCCTTTTTTTTACGCGACAGGAAAAAGTGACTACGAATTCCCCTTTTTGTTTGCGAATCCCTGTTTGTATCCTTTGAGCGCACGCCCATAAGTAGCGATCAAGGAAATCGATCAAACGATCCCAATACCGTGAAAGAGAAACTTCCCAGATCCAGGGAAGCTTATCATAAAGGGCTTCAACAAGGGGTTTTATTCGTTCTTTGAGCAAAAAGATAAAGATCGGATAGATTCGAACCGCAATTGCAAAGGTAATAACTACTATGCCAGCCCAAATCATGATCTTCACCAACTTGGATTTGGTTCTCTCGCGAAAATCGCGAGTTGCAGAGATGAGAACCATGAAAAGCAAGATCCCGAATAAGAAAATAGAAACCGAGGAAACCACAAGAGTGAAGACTAGTAGAGTCTCATCTTTTGTCATTCTTTGCTCCTTTTTCACTCAATGATTCATTCGAATTTCCCGACCAAAAATTCTATATGTCTATTCTATGATATTTCTATATATATAGAATATGATATCTAATATGACACCCGATTTGTCAAAGGGATTGGATTAGTGACTTACCCATTCAGTGACTTTGGCACTGGACGTTCCAAAAACGGGTACTATCGAATCGGGTGAATTAGAGAATAGACAGAGATCCGTGAAAACCTAACCTTTCCCCACATTAGGCAATGCTCAGTGGAAAGAGAAGTCGTTTTTTGGTTTGACGGCTCACGGTGACCAAATGGCTAACCACTGCCAAAACCGTATGAATCATCATCGCATTGCCACTGCACCAAACGAATTTTCCGTAAACGTAGGATCCGAAGAGAGTGACACCGAAAGGAACCATACGAGGGACGTATCAAAAGGGCCTCAGTGTGTGTAACAACATAGAGCGATCAACGGCGGACGAATCCGCCTCACCGAAATCCGCTAAGATCCTTTCGGACCCAAATCATCATGAGCCCAAACCACGAGTCCATCCCTCGCAGCGACAGGGTGGGGGGCAAAAGAAGACACAGAAGCACAAAACTAGTGAACAGAAGGAGAAGAGATTAGCACGCCGAAGAAAAACCGAGCAAATAAAGCGCAGAGTGGCATAGGCGGCGACGACGGCGGCGGGTAGGGTTCAGGCTGGTACGTCTGTTAAGCATCGGCAGGTCAGGTTATATAGGGAGAGAGAAGGTGCGGACGGGAGTGGGAGGCGGCGGGCCCTAGGGTTTCCTCCACACAGCGCAAGCAACGAAATCGGAACAGTTGACGGCCCGCTAGTTGGCATTCGAATGACTTTTCAGTTGGAATGGGCCGAGCCAGCGCAAATAGAGACTTGCTAAGTAGCCCAAAAATATTTCAATCAACGAATGTTTGAGCGCACACAAAGATCTATTGAGTCCATAATTCAGAAAATCAATCCAAACGGATCCCAATGCGTGCAAAGACTAGTTCGAAACTCCTAAGGTCGTTTGTGCCGGATTGGTAGGTCGGAATGATTCCTAACCGAATTGCTTCTCTAATTTATATAAACTTTGATTAGCTGGAACGATTTCGGGTGCAATCCGATACAAAGGAACAAGGCCTAAGTAGTTGTTCGTTTTGTTTGGAACGGATCATTTGGAACTGTTTCACGTGGAATGTTAGTTTTATTTGTATTAAAACTGATGAGCAGGAATAGTTTCAGGTCTTAGGCCTTGTTTGTTTCGGTTATAATCTCTCTAGATTATATAATCCAGCGCAAATAATCCAATAGGTAAACAAACACATAGATTATGGGTTCAGATTATATAATCTAAAGCTCAGATTTCCTCAAGAGTAGCTTATTTGAGATTATTTTGGCAAAAGGCCCACTACCCATGGTTATATAAATAGAAATTACAATATATGTCATCCTTCTTTCCTCACCTCAAATAAACAAACAAGGGTATTACTGTCTTTATGAATAATCTATATTTGTATAATCTAGACTACCAAACAACTACATATAGATTATAATATGTCTAGATTATAATCTAGATTATATAATTTAGATTATAATCCAGATTATATAATCTATAAGCTGAAACAAACAGGCCCTTAATCCGAGCTAACCGAACGGCCACTAAGTAACTTGGGACTCGTTTGGAAGCATATAAGTTTTAAGAAACTGATTTTAAAAAATTATGGTAATTCTAAATAGATTAGTTTATGCTTCAGCCTCGCAATTCCTAAGAAACCAAGACACTGTTATTATCTAGATAAAACTAGATTTTACTCAATAATGAAAGTTACAATGATTGTCACCATTCCTAGATTATGCATATGATCCCCTTAATGTCGGATTTGTCTGCTTTTATTATTTAATTATTATTTAAAATTGAATGGGAAAATATGAGTTCAATCGATATTTAAAATTTGCAGCAAAGAAAAATAAATAGAATAATTCAATCAATTATTTTTAAAATAGGGTAAGGATAAACTTGTATGTGTATCGAAAAAGGTAGAAACATTTTTTCTAAGAAATTGTGTCCTAAATGCACATCCAAATTTCTTTTCATAAACCAGTGGTGCTTCCAAACGGACTCTTTTTATATGTGTGCCATTATAAAAGACCGCCGGTCCTTCCATAACATTTCTCCTGCTATGAAGAAAGAAGTGTCACCTCGTGTGCTCAGATAGTTTTCTTCTACCTTCGTCTGACTTCCCTCGCCTCACCTCCAAGCTCTCTGCCTCCACGGTCCACGGGTATGTCATGTGGCTTCTCCCTATGACATTGTCCGTAAACCACCTGTTAGGAAAAGGGGTTTACCAAAAGTGCTGAAATAATAAGATCTAATGTCTTAAATATATAGTTAGATATTTGTGCTTTGCTACAATTTCTATATATTACATAGGTAGAACTTGTTTAAATTGGATAGTTGTTCAAACGCGCTCCAAATCTTTGCAATGAGCATCCAGAAGTTCCGAGCGGCTTATCAGGATGGTGGCACAACGAGGAGTTCTTGCTCACGTCCTCACAACTTTATGCCAGTGTGACGACGACGATGCCACAACAAGTGCCTACACCAGTGCCCCTTCCCTCTTTAATCAAGCAACTACAATCTCAAAACGAACTTAACTAATCTCGAATTTATCACAATCTAAAACATATGTATCTTAATCGATGACCTGACAGCTCTACTGCGTTGGCACCTATTAGCCCCGTATAAATAGGCCATCATCTTGATTATGTCTCTGCATGCCTATGCGGGTGCATCACTAGTGTTCGTGCATACATGTCAAAATGGGTTGTGTATACTGGGCGGCCCATGGTCCCACATGGTTTAGTACAACCCATTGTCAACTGGGCCCGAGACAGCCTAGCCCAATCACTGTGCATGTTTGAGCCTTTGGTACGATACAACGACCTAGATCTAATACATGACGATTTATTTTTTCCTATTTTTCATAAAAATATCTGTATTATACTTGAGTGTAGAATATAGAACACAAAAAATTGTGTTCTATTAGATAATTGTGTATTGTTGGAGCCAGCAACTAAAGTTCAAACCATACTTGTGCATAATTTTAACCTATTTTTAGAAGGCGAGAAGGGGAGGGATGACAGATTTCAGATGTCTGCTTCAAACGATAAAACAATGAGACGTGACATATATAGCACATCTTATGCATAAAAAGACAAAAATACCCTCCAACAATTGTATAGATTTACGTAGAAACTAGAACATTTGTGTAATTCTGGACGAAGGTGCATGAATACTACTAGCATTTTCTTGCACACGCGTCTGTTCGAAAAGCTCTATATATGAAGTGTAATCACATTTCACCACCTCCAAAGGTATATGTATTTATGCTATTGTAGTTTTCCATACACAGGAGTTGTAGCCATAACACTAGGCGGCGTTGATGAAGTTGACTGCACATTGGTGGTTCATCGGCATAGAAGGTGTGGGCACCACGGCGGTGGTGCTGAAAGAGAAATGTGCCTAAATCATTTCTATAAATGTTTTGGTGATTAATGATCAATACAATAATATGGACTAACATGTTTGTTAAGTGTATATATGCAGGAATTAAATACAGATAACCAGAGAAACTAAGTGAGAACTATCAAATAAATGAAAATACATCACTTAGACCGGTTCGATTGTCACTTGGAATATTTGTCTAAGTCATGGGAACACCATTAGAGAGAATGGAATTAATTTAGAGAAGAGAATCCAAGAAAGAAACAAAGTTCAGCTGTCTAGGGCACACTAGACCAGTCTGATGGTGTACCAGACCTCAATTCTAGAGACAGCTAGAATGGGACTTCGATGGCCTGGCTTTCATGTCCAACGACTCTCTCAACTCGCCAATGATCATCTCAACAGCTAACTGACATGTGGCTGGTCCAGTGGTGCACTGGACCGGGCCAATGCCTCGCAAGGAGGGAGGGTTCGAGTAGATCTCGTTGATGGCAGGCAACCATTGGGGTTCGGTGGTGCACCGGGACGGTCTGATGCGCTAGCCGAGAGCAGATTTTTGCAGTTTTTTCAACGACTCTTTTGGCATTTGGGCTATAAATACACCCCTAACCAGCTTTCTCGAGCCACTAAGTCACTTAAGAACTAGAGTTTCATTCCTAAGCATTAGAGCAACATTCCAAAGAGTTCCAAGCACCCATATTTACAAGAATAGTCTAGAGTGCTATGTTGCAGTTGTGCACTTGTGTTCTTCATTCTTTGGTGGTGGTAGTGTGCTCTTGTGTGCATTCTTCCTCCTCCTTGCTTTCACTAGAGTTGTAACTCTCAGTCTCCAATCTCTGTGGAGTACCTTGTGAGAAGGAAGATCAAAGAAAAGGAACTGAGGGCTCAAGTTGATCATTGGATCACTTGAGAAGGTCGAGAGAGACCTAGTCCTATGGGGCGCCTCAAGGGGGACATATGTTCTTCGAAACTGAACCACGGGAAACAAGTTGTTGTGTCTTGTGCTCTTTATTTTATGCAATATATTTTTCCTCTCTCTCTAAGTTATTGCCATAATCTTCTCTTGTGATATTGCTCTTGTATTAATTTTGCAATCAAGAAGAGCATCAAGTGCAAGAACTTTCCTCTCTTCTTACTCTATATTGATTTAGACTTTGAGCTAACATCTAATTTGGGAGTTAAGTGTATTTTAAGTTATGGAAGGCAACTATTAGGTGTGCACCAGTGAAGGAATCATTGTAGGCAGGGTTGGACCTAGGCCTTTGACCGCCTGTCACACCCGGATTTAAGAGATAAAGCCGGGTGCGTCTCATATGTGCGCCAAACAAGAACAACACATATAATGACAAAGTGTATAGAGATAAATCTCACAAATATCATAAATGTCATTATTACATAGCGGAATTCTTACAAAAATAAATGATAATAATAAAGCAAACTAAAAGTCCATCTTTGGTGCCATAAAGCTGACTGGGAGACGTCACCTAGATCAACTCGTACTCCTCATTGTACGGCTCCTCCTGGACCACCTGTTCTTCTCCTGTGGGGGTGGGGGGTTATATATCACAAGGGTGAGCTCACCAAAGATCATAGCTCAACAAGTTGTGGGGAATAATGTGCATGAACTCAGCAAAGGTGGGAGTTCATGTGAAGTGTAAGGCTGATCAACAAATAAGGGTTAAAGCTGAGCATTGCTTTTAATAAGTTGGTCAAGTTTTATTAGCAGTTACTATATGTAAGTAGATACCAAACCAGAGTAATAATAGATCAAAATTAATAATAAATCCCATGCAATGCAAATGACAAATTGAATTTAATTCCATAAATTAATCATGCGAGAGTCCTGAGCTACTCATGATTGTGAGCACGACTAGTATACCAGTTTTACACTCTGCAGAGGTTGTACCCACAAGTCGTGTATCCCATGATGCCTGGCTTTGCAAGGCCCTTAAACACTGCCGAGGTGAATGGCTAGGGATCCATTACGAGGCCTTTACAAAGTTCCACTAGCTTCAGAAAACCCGCTACAGTTTCTAGGAAGAGCAATGCAGGAATCCCCCGTCTGACCGCCATCACAGCAAAATCAACCCGGGAACCTCCCTACACGCCTACTCCCCTACTGCCCTTGCCCCTATCGGGTAAGGTAGTCCTCCACTAGCTTTTCTAGTTAGCCAGTCAAGGGCGTCCCATTCCACCCTTGTGGTGGCACGTGTTTATCAAGTTAAGCTCAATGTTCCAATTAATATAATGATCTTGTCATGACAATAAATAAAATGACAGTATAATTGGAACATGATCATAATGTAATATTAATCCCAAAACCATAAAGAGCAATAGCAAAAACTACCCAAATAGTTCAGGGGTAAACAAGGTGTAAACATAACCAAACTAGGGTGACCTAATGGGTCCCATCATAATTAAGCCTATGCATGCCAAAATGATTATAGAGAACATTAATGAGTAAATAAAGGTGATCAAGGGCACAACTTGCCTTTCAATGAGCTCCTGCTCAGCAACTTCTACCTGCTGAACACCTAGATCCTCTGTGGCTTGCTCGTCTACTAGCAACAGTACATACAAACATGGTATATCAGGAATTAACATCACACCAAACATGAATATAAAAATTCACAATAATAATCTACGCACCGTAATGAGATTGTAGGAACAGGAATCACTAAATTCGGAGTTACGGATTTCAAGTTATGAATTTCCGAAGGTTTTATGTGTTTGGTATAAAAATAGTTGCGTGATAAATTTTAATATGGTTTTCTTGCTAGAACAGTGTTACTCAGTGATAGACAACATTATTACCAAATTATAGGAACTGGAATGGACTAAAAAGGAGTTAAAATGAATTTTCAAGAGATTAAACATTATTCTGGAATTATTTTTATATTAATAATCATTTTCTATATTCCTTTTTCCTAATTTCACCTCGCTCTGGACTGCGCTACAATTAACAAGAAACTCAGGGCTTCTATGCAAGAATTCTGAGACTCAGAGACAACTCACGGTGTACTGTGGGTGAATTCCCAAATCCTTTAGGGTCTCTTAAACAAAAGTGCACAGCCATCGCGGCGCGGGGGGTTCTCTGCCGTCGGATTAAAATTCAACATACCCGATTAAATGAACGGTTTGCTGAACCGGTACGTGTCCACCAACGTTGGATCCCCAATCTACGATTTAGGTCCCAAATACGCGTGATCTAATATGCTTCGTACGATCTAGAGTCAACGACTAGGATCTAATCTTACGCGAAGGGATACATACTTCTAATCTTAACCCTCCGAAGAGGATCGGACGACAGTGGATTCGTCTTCTCCCATCATAGGCATAAGCGCGGCGGTGATGCGTTCTACGACGGGGCTTTCGCTGCGATCTACGACTAGGCAATCCTGAGCCCAAATTACAACGCCGATTGAGACTACTCGATGCGGGGATGGAAGCGAACTCAGAGAGAAGAGTTTTACTCACAGCGCCGATGCCGTGGCGTAGTCCGCGACGATGTGCGGCACGGTGTCCTCCCCATCGATTGGCGAGCAATTCCCCAAGTCTCGGTGGTGCTCAGCTCGAATCGAGGGCACGGACGGTAACCCTAGGATCCGGCGCACTCCCCCGGCCACGTGCAGAGGGCGGGACGTCGACATGGGAAGTGTCACCGGCATCAGCGCGAGTTGGTCCCTCTCTCCGTGGTTTCGACCGTGGTGAATAGCACGCGACGAGGGAGAAAAGAGGTAAAGGCCCAGCGCTCCGCTTTAAGGTGGGAACAAAGGCGACCCTTATCTCCCCAATAACCACCCGAACGGGATCCTGAAAGCTCTCTTGTGGGTTTTGGTGTTTAGATGACAACCCAATTAAAGGACTAACAAGTGTGCTAAGTGTTGAACAGGTGCTTAATGCAAAGCTAACAGGGTTCAACACAAGTGAACAAGTGTGATGGTCCAAAGACTAGATTATCTATAGATAATGGACATCACAAGTAAGATGGACATTGCTTAAGTGAGACTCGATGTGCGTAACTTAGAGACAACCGATCAAGCCAAGGATGGAGGCAAGAAGAGCTTCGAGGTACCGAGTTCATAGGAGAAGGTCAAGGAGACCAGGAACCTAAAGCCAGGGGTGAAGAAGAAGACTTGCAAAGTCAAGGTTGATCGAGTTAAGAAGAGTTATGGTGCATCAAGGATCACTAGATAAGGACATGACTTACCACTAATGAAGAAACATCTATAATTATGTGGTGTAAGTCATAAGGCTCAAGATCAAGCTCAAAGAAGTGAACAAGGTCACTAAAGGAACAGTGCTGTTGGAACTCAGATATGTCAATCTAGATCAAGTCATGTTGACTTGATGGTTTATGAATCCAACATCAATCTCAATCGTGCCAAATGCTAAAGAAGTGCAAAACACGAACAAGGTGTGTTTCTAGACTTAGTGAATTGTTTTTTGAGTACTAACATGTTTTATCTAAGTGCTAGAAATAGTGCCAAGAAAAGAAGAAAAGAGTTGGAGAAGATATGGCTCTGTATAGCCAAAACCAGCACCAGCCTGGCACACTGGACTGTCCGGTGGTGCACCGGACAGTGTCCGGTGCCCCAGGCTGGCTCAGCGTCAACCAGACGCTCTCGGTAAAAGAGGTGGGCGATGTGGCTAAAATTCACCGGACTGTCCGGTGGTGCACTAGACTGTCCAGTGAGCCAACGGCGCCCGCGCCAACGGTCGGCAGCGCAATCAGCGGGCGACGCGTGGCCTGGGCCAACGGTTAGTTGGCGCACCGGACTGTCCGGTGTGCACCGGACAGTGTCCGGTGAGCTAAGAGGACCATTGCTCCAACAGTCAACTGAGCCCGATATGGAAGGAGATCGCGCACCGGACAAGCTACAGGACCTGTCCGGTAGTGCACCGAACTGTCTGGTGCGTCACCCGACAGAAAGCAAATATTGCCTTCCAAAAGGAATTCCAACGGCTCCTAGGCCTCTAGGGTCTATAAAAGGGACCCCTAGGCACCTCCAGTAGTGACACAAGTGCAACAAACAATTGTATACATCATTTGGATCAATTCTCTCTCTCTCCCTCTCGTGTATATCTCTCTAGTTTGTGTAGAGGCAAAGCTATAAAACTTTAGAGAGTGGAGAAGTGCTGCTGAGAGCTAGAGCAAAGTCTTAAGCGCATTGTTACTCTGCCGGAGTGCTGTCAAGAAGACTGTAAGCAGTCACAGCGTTGTTGTAACCAATATCAACATAGTGGAAGGCTCTATCTGTCATACTGATAGATCTGAGCAAACGGAGGAAGGAGTTGAAATAGACTCCAAGCCTAGGTGTGGCTAACTCCAACGAGGACTAGGCAAGCATTTTAGGCTTGGCCGAACCTTGGGATAAATCCCTGCGTCTGTGTGCTCTGCTCTGTGTTGTGTGCTGATTCTCTGTCTTACTTACTCTTTATATCTGCACTTCAATACTTATTTGTAGTACAAGTTATACTTGAAGTGCAGGGCATTTTAAGACAGGATCTTCTATTCCACTGCAACCTACTCGAAGGATCCTTCATTCCACTGCGATCCAGCCTTCGAGTAGAGTAAGAATTTAAGTTTTAAAGTGATAATTATTATTCACCTATTCACCCCCCTCTAGGCGACATCCAGATCCTATTCCCGGGCAAAGGGAACTTTCAATTGGTATCATAGCTAGGCCTCTCTAGTGTGGGCTTAGCCGTCCGGAGATGACGATGTCGTCACAAGAGGTAACCCTAGAACTTCTTCTAGGTGATGGTTGTAATTATAAATCTTGGTCTGTCTTTATTTATAATGCTTTCATGCATATTGATCCTGATTTGAGACAAATCTTTAGTAGAAGCATTTTTCCCTCAAATTTTAGTCAAAATCCTTCTAATGATTAACTAAGATGTCTATCTCTCAATCATCATGCTTGCAACATCTTAGTTGACTCTCTTTCTAGAGGTGCCTATTTTGCCATCATGAGTAGTGATAGTGATTTATTTGTTGATGCTCATGATCTATGGACTAAAATTAAGTTGAAAATTTTTAAGTCCATATGCACTGCTTCTGCTCCCTCTATTGCTGGTGGTACTAACTTGTCCAAGGGAGAAGAACAAGAACGATGGACACCAAACGATGGATCCACCTCACCGACAGGTTCATCTCCCACCAGTTATACATGTCTTGCTGCTAACAATGAGAGTGGAGATGAAAGCGATGATGAGGAGGAATATGAGGATGATAGCGAGGATGAGTCTTCATTACCACAAGGTACATTTTCATGTTTTGCTTTCACTGATAATAATGACAGGGAAAATGAGACCGACGATGTGGAAGAAGAGGAGATTCGCCGGTTCTACACCCATCTTAACAAAAAGGTCAAAGTGCTCTTGGTTAAGCTGTTGAGAAAGAACAAGGAACAAGGCGAGATGCTTCTTAGGCTAGAGGAAACACTCATCAAAACCAACGACAGCCTAGAGAAGATGACCAAAGAACATGAGGAGCTAAAGTGCTCTCATCACAATTTGGTCCAACGGTATGAAACTGTGTTATTTGAGCAAAGAAATAATCATGAATGTACCATCTGATGCTGCTCAACTTAAAACTGAGAATTCTATGCTTAGGAGTCAAGTAGAAATGATAAATTTAGTCTGATACCCAATTTTCTAAAAAGAAGTTATATTTTTCCCTTTTCTTTCGTGATCTGTGTAGTTGGGATTGGAGATTTTAGGAAGCATTCACCAGTAGGACAGTGGAATTTCTATGGTTAGACACTTGTGCTGGGGTCGGGAGCTGTCGTGTGGGCGAGTTGGGCCGCGAATCTCGATCCGGCCCACTAACCTCCCCTTAACCCTAGCCGCCCTCCCCCTAACCCCTTCCCCCTTGTGCAGCCGCCCCCCATCTCCCTAGCCTTTGGCCGCCATTTCCTTTTCCCCCTAATTCCCTCTCTCTTGTGCAGCCGCCCCCTCCCACCCCCTCAACCCTAGCCGCCACCCCCCTCCCATCTCCTCTTTTCCAAGTGATGTTGTTCCTCGCCGGATCTTCGTCGTGTGGGTGCAAGTTTCGATTGGAGAATTGGTGGGAAGGAGGAAAAGAGAATTCAAGGTGATTTTTGTGATTATCTCTTGTTTATTGGTGCTGCAATTCTATTGAATAGATGTTACGTATGCGAATTTGTAGAGGTGCTGTCCAGAAATTTAGTGGGTGAGCGAACAGCATTAGTTCTAGGGACTTCTGGGAATTTTTCGTAGGCAATTAGTGGGGATCAGTGGGAGAATCATGTAAAACTTTGTCATACCTTTCCAACGAGTACTTATGCACTCGATTCGGAATTATATTTTAGAAGATATCGTTGTTTGAATCCGGGTATGTTGCTGTAAAAAAAACAGATTTCTGCAGGTGGGCGAACAACAGTAGTATTGGCAGTTTCTGGGGATTTTTCGTGGGAAATTAGGGATAATCAATATGAGAATCATGTAGAGCTTTGTCATACCTTTCTAACGAGTACTTATGCGCTCGATTCGGAATTATATTTTAGAAGATATCGCTGTTTGAATCCGGGTATGTTGCTGTAAAAAAACAGATTTCTGCAGGTGGGCGAACAGCAGTAGTATTAGCAGTTTCTGGGCATTTTTCGTGGGAAATTAGGGATAATCAATATGAGAATCATGTAGAGCTTTGTCATACCTTTCTAAGGAGTACTTATGCGCTCGATTCGAAATTATATTTTAGAAGATATCGCTGTTTGAATCCAGGTATGTTGCTGTCCAAAAAAAAACAGATTTCAGAATGTACCTTGTGGCTGATTTTGGGTTAATTAGATGTTGGGATTTAATTATAAATTGTATATAAAACTTGTGGAGAATTTCATGTAGATGCTTCCGGAGTTTTTGATTGATATCATTGCTGTTATAATTTTAAATTTATGAAATTATCAAGCAGCGGCGCTGCAATTTGGTGGTGATGGGGAGAGTTGTCGCTTGCGGCGGGTTAAAATTGTGCGTAGGTACGGCGTTGTGTATTAGCGTTTGTTATGTGAGTTTGTGCACTAAGTTGTGTGTCAAAAACAGGTGGTGGACTTCCGGATCGTACTTAGGGATTTGCCCGAACTTCCGGTAAAGGCAAGTAAGTACAGTGGTGGTTGCTACCGTTTGGGTTGCGTCCTATTCCCTGTCATTGAGTATGCACAAGTTTTAATTATGTTAATCATTGAATTCTATGATGAAGTTTATTTGTTTGGAAGTATTAATTCTCAATTGTCTAATATTGTGGATGATCATAATTTGGTAATGATTTATGTGGTTGATTCCCATCTTGGATGAAGTTGAAGCATCTTTTTGGAATCACGTTATATGAAGTGTTGTAGGCATGACATGCACATCGCATCATCCATCTTGCATTTTGAAGTTATGTCGTGATCTTATGGTCCGACCGTACTGGTACATTTTTAGCATCGTACGTTGCCCGAGGAGGGGTACGATGCGGCTTCATATCCTTAGAGATATGAAGGCAGAAGTCATCCTTGCATTTGCAGACATTTGCACTCATGAGGTATATATGAAGTGTGACATTACTATGTTACTATTGTGGTTTCTACCTGCGAGGTATGGTGACTAGGTGTGTTGTACGTTGTATACGTGCTGCACCTTCGTAATAAGAAAGTTGTGGAATCAAGTGGTGGTAAAACAACGTTCTTATGTGGTTAAACAGCTTGATATTATTTTACTTGCTGAGATGTGTCATCTCACTCTTGCATTACTCAATGCAGGTACTCGATACATGTTGGGAATGAGGGGAGTAGCAGCACGTCCACTTTCACTCTCACAATAACGCTGCCTAAGCGCAGCCATGATTTAATTAGAAACTTATTGTCAAAGGAAGTTTGTTTTTTTAACTAGTCGTGCGCACTAGTTAATTCAGTTCATGTCGTATGTTTAACTTCTCTTTGCTAGCCGATTAATAATACTTAGTATGTTTTTGTCATGATATATGTTTATACACTGTTGCCCCCTCATTTATGCAATTTTGCAAAGGGGATGCTGCCGAATTTTTTATATATAGATGTCAGAAGTGTGGTTCAGTATCATTCCGGGGTGTTTGTGGACCCCGGGGTGTTACAGTTGGTATCAGAGGATAGGCTTTAGATTCTACGCAATTTGAAGATAAATTTGACACACTTGCACATATAGGAAGGGTATGGGTTCGTATATCTTTCATATTAGTATTCTATTGTATAGATGACTAGAATTTCCTTACTCCAAATCCCTTTATGGTTTGATGGGGTATGTCGTTAATGACGTAATGCTTGATATGATATGTTACTTCTATTTAATATTGGTTTCTTGATGTGGTTGTTATTGAAATTATTATGCAAGTGAAGCTACTAATGTAATTGTTTTATATACATATCATCATGATGTTTTTTTAGATGCAATGTTTTCAAATCTCTGAGCTATTACTATCATTTATTTCTATATGCTTGACTGTGGATGTTTTTTTTCCAAAAGGATTCTTGGGTTCTAGTACTTGTAGGACCGATTGTTTATTGAGCTTGTGTATAGTGGGTCTAATCCGACTTGGTGTAGTGTGAAAACACTATATAATGTAGTTTTATGGTGTTGCTGAGTTTGTTTGACTGTTGGGTTCCAACCCAACTTATCAATGTAATATTTCCATGGGGGCAATGCTTTGCGCCTCATCTTTTTTGTTGGCTAGTGTGGCTACTTGCTAACTTGATCTTAGTATAAAATTGGTTTGTCTCTATAGAGCAAAGGCAACGTTGTAATGTCTATGAAATCTTGAGACTGGTAGAATTCAAGTGAATTCGTAAGATGACGTAGATTGATAAGTCCAACCATGTTTACCTGATAGGTTTTCTTATTATGTGCAACCTTATTTTTAACAATAAATAGGGTGGTTTCAAGTGGATTTTATGTCGTGCATGTTTTCCTTCTATGGCTTGTTTCAATAGCCATAAAGGCTATGCATAATTTTAGCTGTTGCAGGCTAGCCATGTGGGCGATATTGACAACCCATTTTTTTTATTTATTTGCCAACATTGTATGGCAGTTCGATTTTTTTGAGCAGTTTCTCTATGCATGCTTGTTGAATCATTTTTTGGACCGCTTTATCTTAAACAAAGTCAATGCTTAACTGGGAGTTGCTTATGTTTGTTAGTCATCTATCTCTTTAATGATGGGGTTGTTGCATCGGATTGAGATTTTTCTTATATGAATGATGGTTAATAGATCATGTATGTCTACTACTTTGAATGCATCCTGTGATATCACGAGGTACAAATTGTTCAAGTGCAGTAATAGTAGGTTTTGTTGTATGTGAGGTTAATCAAGGTAGTTTGGTTATGTGGATTGTCTTATTGACGTCCAATTACTCCTGTTGAGCATAGTATCGTGTTATTATTTTAGTATTGAAAGTAATATTTATGAAGCTTTTGCATGAGTCTGTGTCAAGAAGAGTTTTCTTGTTGTTATCCCTCCATTGCTTTATGAGTATTGCAAATTTTATCTCTTTTGAGAGGAAGAAAAAGACGTTTCATGACATGAGCACCATTTGCTTCACGTCAACCGAATAGCTGTGGAGAGCTCTAATAGTTGGATTCTAGTGTAATAACAACCATGTTTTATAGTGCTAGAGGCGGGTATGTCAGGTGTTTCATACATTGTCGATACATGGATGTTTGACCTTAGTGGCATTAACAAACGAGGTTGTTGAATTCGTTGATTGTTGTGCTTAGTGTTCTAACCTATTAGGTAAAGTGTTGTTTAAAGGCTTTGGGGAGTTGCATCCCCATTTGGTAGTGGAAAATCCTAGTGTTGATTGCACCTGCCAATGCCTTGGGTTTTATTTTATATTGTTTTTTTATTATGGGTAAGGTGTTGTTTGGTTTTGGGAGTCATTTTAAATTAGTTGGAGGCTGAATCAGGCTTCACTTATCTAGAATGTTTTGTAGTAGATTTCTTCATCTTTGCATAGGATGCTTAATCACCCAGTGTTGGGGGCTTGTTCTCAAATGCTAAGAGTTAAGAACAAGGCAACACAGAAAATGTTAAGTGTTAAAAATCCTTCGTCCTTCACCACATTATATCCTTTCGGGATATAAAGAATTTCGGACGAAGGTTACGAAAGGCGTACCTTCGTAAGCATAATAACAAGGGACGAAGTATTCATATAAATCATGAGGTATAAAATAACATTTAGATGTCAACATAGAATCATTACGAATATAAATGATTTCAAATTTCAAATGTACCTTCGGTCCTGAGGAAAATGAAAATACAAGTGCGATGCGAAGGCAAAATGACAGGTTCGCGTGAACAGTACAGAGGTACTGTTCATCTATTTATAGACACAGGTCACAGCCTGTGACAAATTACAATTATGCCCCTTACAAAAGTTTACAACATTGACTCAGACCTCTATGGATAAAAAGGTCATTCTATCTCTATGTCGGTTTGTAACGCCGAAGCTCCATGAAAAGGAACCTTCGGCCATCTCCTGGGGACGACTTCAGCCGAAGCTGCTTCTTCGTGTAAGACCTTCGGCGCACCGAAGCATGGCCCCAACAGTAGCCCCTTTCGCGGTGCTAGATCGTTTTTCGTAACGAGCTTGACCCGTGAAAAAGCCTCTTCAGCTTCGGGAAGCCGAAGGTCCAAAAAACACCTTCCCTGAGCTCGTTGCGGAGAAACGATCCGGCTTCCGAGCGCGTGCCAGGCCCACCTTGCAGAGTTACTGTTTGATCTTTGCGGTCCACTGCACAGCGAGTACAAGTGACTGCCCGCTTGGTGTAAAAATCCTGCCGCTTCGCCTTCTTACCTGCAGCACTATATAAACAGACGGGTAGGTGTGAAGTTACCACAGCATTCATTGCTATTTGCACTGTTTTGCTGCCAAAATTTTTAACTATAGCCGAAGCTTGACTCTCAGAACCGAACGAAGGTCCATCCCGACGTCTGCTTCGTCAGAAAGAAGAGCTTCGGGAGAAAAAGAAAAAAGAAAAAAGTATCTAACTTCCCCAAATTCAGAATCAAATGGCTAGAGTGCGATCTACTGCCAGAGTTGCACGTGAGGGAGACGAAGCCGAAGGTTCGAATACTGTGCCCATCTCCGAAGCGATGTAGCGTTCCGGACTGGTGACTGCGGAAGACATGCCCACTGCTGAAGCAAACCCGACAGCTGCCGAAGGAGAAGAAGAGAATATTGAAGGGACTGATCCCGAAGATGACTATCGCATTGCCATGCCCAGCAAACCCAGCCACCTGGATTTTGGGAAATCAACTGTTTCAAAGGCTGATCTTTCGAAGATGGTGAAAGCAGGTTATTTTAATGAAAATCAGAAGAAGCTACTTCGCTTCGGGGGAGAAGAAACCACCTCGAAGCCAGAGAAGGACGAGATTGTTATCTTCAAGAGCTTTTTAAAGGCTGGGCTGAGATTCCCTCTTCACGAGATTATTGCGGAGATACTGAAGAGGTTTGGTATCTATCTTCACCAGTTAACTCCTAACGCTATCGTTAGGCTTAGCGTTTATATTTGGGCCCTCCGAAGCCAAGCAGTGGAGCCATTTGCCGACAGTTTCTGTCGAGTTCATGAGTTACATTATCAAACAAAGGCCAGAAAAGATGGGCTACATGATAACTTCGGCTGCTACAATTTTGCCTACCGGAAAACCGCAAAGTTTCCTGTAATCAGCTACCGAAGCAAATGGCCAGCTGGCTGGAAATCAGAATGGTTCTATGTCAAGGTTGATGACGACAAAGAGAAGCTTGTACAAAGTCCACTCGAGCTGATCTTCGGAGAAACCCGACCCCGCTGCAACATGACACCAGAGGGTCAAACTCAACAGGCAATGGATGAATTCGGAATTATTGCAGAGCATATCGGTACCAGAGATCTGGTTCAAGAATTCTTGGCATTCAGAGTCTTCCCTACTCTAAAAGAATGGGAAATGCCAAAGTTAAAGGGGGAGAAGAAAGAGGGGGAACTTGTCCGGCTTCCATATCACTTCAAATTCAAGCAATACTTTAAGAAGCCCTGCCAAGAGTGGCTGGACACAGTCGAGGTGATGTGTAATGAAATTCTGGGGAATTATTCCAAAAAAGAAGATCAACTAATGACAGCGGCCTTCGGCGCCCGTCCGAAGCGAAGGCTGAACCGAGTGCTTGATGCCCTGGGCTTCGAGTACACTGACTATGAACGGCTGAACAAGGGTGCTGAGGGCCAAAAAAGAAAAAGAGTGGCCGAAGCTCTGGACAAGGGTGAAGAAAGGCCAGCAAAAGAGAAGAAAATTCCCAAGAAAAGAAAAATATCAACTCCGAAGCGAAAATTATCCGAAGAAGAGGGGACCCCCACACCACCTTCTACCAGCGACGTGGAGGAAATTTTAAAGGTAATGACTGAACCCGTGCCCACGAAGCTAAGTCCACTAGGGCCTGAACTGACGAAGCTTTTTCGAAAGGTGGAAGAGCCGGAACAAACAAAGATAACCAAACCAAAGCGGCAAAGAATTATTGCAGTGACCGAAGTTATCGATAAGACGCCGCCGAGGGCGTCAATTCAGAAAACGGCAGCTGCTGAAGACACAACAAACGTCGAAGTCGCACCTTCGGAGGTCGCGGCTACCGAAGCCGCTACAGCCGAAGATGTGAACTTAGAAACTACTATTGAGGACATTGACAAAATTTTGGAAGACATGGCTGCAGAAGAAACTGCCATTGCTGCTGAAAAAACCATGGCCACAGTGCCTGAGAAGGGGAAAGAAATGGCCGAAGATACTTCGGACGACGAAGCTTACACATTTCAAAATTTAATTGGGCAAAAACTGTCGAAGGCCGAAATGGAAGAACTTAAGGACTATGCCAAATCTTGCGGCTACAAGCCAGGAGCCCTTCTATTTGGAGGCATTGATGACGAAAAATTGGGCTGCATTCGAGACCAAACTGGAGCTAAGGTCATCGGTACTCTATCAAAGAGTATCGGTTTTCCGAAGCTAGAGACAGATATCAGCCGCTACCGACGACAACATATCGTCGGCAGCTTATTTTATTCCAACTTCAAGGTAAACAACTTTTCTCTGACTTCTATTGTTTTTAATAATGGAAATATGCCTAACAAAGGTTGTTTATTTGCAGAGCATGCTTCTGAGCAAAGCTCTGAGGATGCAGCAAGACTTGGAGGACAAAAAACACGAAGCTATAATCGAAAATTTAGAGAGCAAGATAAAACAACAATCAGCTATCATTGAAAAGAAAGACTTCGAGCTCCAATCAACCGAAGGCTTGCTGGCAGAGACTGAAGCTAAAGTATCAGAGTTGAATTCAAAGCTTATCGGCCAATCAAAACAATTTGAACAAGAGAAGCTAGAGCTTAATTCGAAGCTTGAAGCCGAAGTCCAGGCCAACTCAGACTTGAAGAAATCATTAACAAGCCTTCAAGACAAATGCTTGAAATTTAGCAATAATTGTATTGAACGATTAAAAAAGATATTTTACTCTGTTGGAGCCAGCAGCAGGAAATTTAAGCCTTCAGCGGAAAATTTACCACAAGCCTTCGATCATATTGAAGCTGAAATCGAAGAACTTGACGAAGTTATAGCCGGGCACGGTGACTTCTGTGCCTGGGTAGCTTCTCGGGGTACCGCTGCTGCGTTCCTGAAGGCCGGCTGCGAGCATGGGAAAATCGTCAACAGGCCCAACTTCACCTTGTCTCCATCAATCCTGGACGATATACCTGACCTCGCCCGAAGCATCTCAAATAGATTCATAAAAATGATATGGACAAAAGGCGGGCGGGAAAAGGCTGGAGACGAAGCTCGAAGTCATCTTGAACCAGTAAGAAATGACACTTCATACTTACCTTCCCCTTTGCACTTGATTTTTACTCACGATGGGATTTATGTAGGATGACGAAGGTGAAGATGATGCTTAAGATGTGTCGCCGAAGCTGTCGCCGAAGCTGAAGCTTAATGAAGATCAGTAGAAGTATACTATAGGAAAAAACTCAGGATACTTTTGTAACAACTTTTGTAAATACAATTAAACTATTCTCAAGGAACTTTGTACATACCTTGTAATATATTCTTACCCTTCTACTGAGGCGCTTTGATGTGGACGAAATCAGTATTTTGAGCCGAGGGCGAAAAAACACCTTCCCTTCTTTTCGTACACAACGAAGCATAAGAGACCAATTCTTCTTTTTGCCGAAGCTTTTCTTTTACATAACGAATCATAAAAAACCACTTCTCCTTTTTGCCGAAGCTTTTTTTTTACATGACGAATCATAAAAAACCACTTTGGTATATAAATGCTATGAATGAATGCTTATGCATGCAAATGCCATGATGTAATGTAATGTGCGAATGAATGTCCAAAACATATGTCCGAAGCCACACTCTCAGCCATTATTTCTTTAGAACCAACCACACATTAGCTCTGCATTCCCTTAGGAATGACTTTGGAGCTTCTTCGCCTTTTACTTAGGCGGTATAAGCTCTGCATTCCCTTAGGAACGTCTTTGGAGCTTCTTCGCCTTTTACTTAGGCGGTATCAGCGTTGACTTTTCGCTGTAAGCTCTGCATCCCCTTAGGGACGTCTTTGGAGCTTCTTCGCCTTTTACTTTCGGCGGAATCAGAGCTCTGCATCCCCTTAGGGACGTCTTTGGAGCTTCTTCTCTTTTTTTTTCAGTTTCGGCACTCGATGGTGCGTTCGCAGCTTTTACATTTACATTCTTTGGGGGATTTTGCTCTTATAAAACTAAAAAGGAAATTACAGATGATGGCCCCATTAAAAACCTTTCTCCCCCTTTAGAAAGGAAAAGGGTGCCATGAAAAAGAAAAGAAAAAACATAAAAAGTTACATCAAGTTATACATAAAATCGCCGAAGCTCATCCGCATTCCAAGATCTTGGAATTTCGTTGCCATCCATGTCCTTCAATCTGTAGGAACCAGGCCTTGACGAGGATGCTACTAAGAAAGGCCCTTCCCATTTCAATTGTAACTTGCCCACTGTATCTGGGTTGGCCACTCTCCGAAGCACCAAGTGTCCCGGCTCAATATTTTTTAGCCGGACCTTTCTATCTCGCCATTTGACTGTTTCAGCCTGGTACTTATTGATATTCTCCACGGCTTGAAGCCTGATCCCTTCTAAGGCATCTTTTTCCACAAGACAAGCATCTTCGGTACCTGATTCTGCCGAAGCTACCACTCTTATTGATCCAGCTTTAGCTTCTTCCGGAGTTATTGCTTCGTCACCGAATAATAACTTGAATGGGGTAAAGCCTGTAGACCTTGATGTTGTTGTATTGTGGCTCCACACCACTTTGGTCAACTGATCTGGCCACTTTCCCCTTGGTTGATTGAAGATTAACTTCATTATTCCTATCATTATGATGCCGTTGGCCCTTTCAACAAGCCCATTCGACTCCGGATGCCTGACTGATGCAAAATGGATCTTCGTTCCAATTTGATCACAGAAATTTCTGAAAGCTTCGGAGTCGAACTGCGTTCCGTTATCTACAGTGATGGCCTTCGGTACCCCAAAGCGACAGACAATATTCTGCCAGAAAAACTTTTGGACAGTGGCCGAAGTTATTGTGGCTAATGGCTTCGCCTCAATCCACTTGGAAAAATACTCGACAGCTACTATAACATATTTTAGATTCCCTTGGGCCGGTGGTAATGGACCCAACAAGTCAAGGCCCCACCTTTGCAATGGCCAGATGGGTTGTATCAGCTGTGTCAAAGACGAAGGTTGCTTTTGATCTCTTGCACATTTTTGACAACCTTCGCACTTTTGAACTAACTCCGCTGCATCCGAAGCTGCCTTCGGCCAATAAAATCCTTGGCGGAACACTTTTCCAAGTAACGGCCTGGATCCGATGTGGGATCCACACAGGCCTGCATGTATCTCTTTCATCAACTCTATACCTTCGGCTCTAGATAAGCACTTGAGCAGCGGAGCGCAAACTCCATGTTTGTATAATTCCCCTTCTATCATGATATACGGACGAGCTCTTGCCTCTATTCTTTTATTGTAAGCTTCGTCATCTGAAAAGAACTTACCCTGAAGGTAAGAGATTATTTCAGTTCTCCAATCTTCGCTGTAAACAGGAGAAATGTTGAGGACTGCTCTTTCAAGGAGCTCTACTGAAGGTGCCTTTATTGTTTCGAAGAACACATCCGAAGGTAACGGCAGCCCCTGTGCTGCAGATTTGGCTAGTAAATCAGCATGCTCATTTTGCCCTCGAGGGATATTCTTGACAGAAAATCCTTCGAAGGAAGCTTCGATCCTTCGGACCGTGTCTAGGTATTTTTCAAGCTTCGGGTCTTTAGCCTTGCAACTTTTGTCAATATGACCCGAAACAACCTGGGAATCAGTTTTAAGAATCGCCCTTCTGATTCGCATTGCCTTTAGTTTCCGAAGACCCAGGAGCAGGGCTTCGTACTCAGTTATATTATTTGTGCAGCTGAAATCAAGTCTTGCTGCATAGCAAGTTTTAACCTTGGATGGTGAGACCAACACAGCAGCTGCACCTGCTCCGAAGGTTCCCCAAGAGCCATCACAAAACACTGTCCATACTTCGGCATCTTTATTTGCTTCTTCGTCCTGAGCCCCTGGCGTCCAGTCGGCAATGAAATCTGCCAATGCTTGAGACTGGATTGAGGATCTATGCACATAATCAATGTAAAATTCATTGAGCTCCGCAGCCCATTTTCCAATACGCCCAGTAGCTTCTCTATTTCTCATGATATCCTTCAACGGCTGCGAAGAAGGAACAATAATGTTGTATGCCTGAAAATAATGCCGAAGCTTCCTGGATGCCATTAAAACGGCATACAAAACCTTCTCCAGCTCTGTATAATTTTTCTTTGAGACAGTAAGGACCTCAGATACAAAATATACTGGGACCTGCTTCTTGACTTGTCCATCAAACTTCTCCTGGACAAGTGCCGCACTTACTGCTGAGTACGAAGCTGCCACATATAACAACAGAGGAGCCCCTGGCGTTGGTGGAGTTAATGTTGTTAGATCTATTAAGTATTGCTTCAGCTCTTCGAAGGCTTTTTGTTGACTTGGTCCCCATTGAAAGACTTCAGCTGACTTCAGCACCTCGAAGAATGGTAAGTTTCTTTCTGCTGATCTGGATATAAATCTGTTGAGAGATGCAAGCCTTCCTGTCAATCTTTGAGCCCCCTTTCTTGTGGTTGGTGGCTCCATTCGAAGTATAGCCTCGATTTTATTTGGATTAGCTTCGATTCCCTTTGTTGAAACCAAGCATCCAAGAAATTTACCCTTCTTCACTCCGAAGACACATTTTTCTGGATTCAGCTTCAGACCAGCTTGTCTGAAGCTGGCGAAGGTCTCCTGCAGATCAGCAATATGATTTTCCTGCTTCGTGCTTTTTACAATAATGTCATCGACATAAGTCAACACATTTCTGCCTATCTGAGACTGGAGAACCTTCGCTGTCATTCGGCTGAAACTCCCTCCGGCATTTTTGAGCCCCTCAGGCATCCGAAGATAGCAATATGTACCACTTGGGGTTATGAAGCTAGTTTTTGGCTCATCTTCCTTCTTCATCCAAATTTGATGATAGCCTGAGTAGCAGTCTAGGAGACTCATGAGCTCTGAAGAAGCTGCTGCATCGACTAAAGAGTCTATCCTTGGCAGCGGGAATTCATCCTTCGGACAAGCCTTGTTGAGATCTGTGAAATCAATACACATTCTCCACTTGCCATTGGCCTTCTTCACCATAACAGTGTTAGCTAGCCACTCTGGATACTTTACTTCTCTGATAACTCCTGCACTGAGGAGTCTTTTTACTTCATTGCGAGCCCCTTCGGCCTTGTCATCAGACATTTTCCGAAGCCTCTGCTTTCGGGGTCTGAAGGATGGGTCAACATTGAGCGAATGTTCAATAACATCCCGATTTACTCCACAGAGATCATTAGCTGACCATGCAAAAACATCTTTGTTGTTGAATAAAAACCTTATCAAGGTTTTCTCCTGGTCTTCAGATAATTGCGAGCCCAACAACACCTTTTGCTCTGCTATGTCTTCACACAATAACATGGGCTTCGGCTGATCCGCTGAAGCTGCCTTCTCCCTCCTGAATTTGTACTGTTCACAAGCTTCAGCTCCATCTATGTTATGGATTGCCTTGGAGTCAGTCCAGCTTCCTTCGGCCCTTCTAGCAGCTTCCTGGCTTCCATGAATAGCAATAGGCCCTTGGTCCGAAGGTATCTTCATGCAGAGATAAGCTGGGTGAAGAATTGCTTCGAAGGCATTAAGAGTACCACGGCCAATGATAGCATTGTAAGGATACTCCATGTCAACAATATCAAACACAATTTGCTCAGTCCTTGTGTTGTTAACAAATCCGAAGGTTACCGGCATGGTAATCTTCCCAAGTGCTACAATCTGTCGCCCTCCGAAGCCACAAAGAGGGTGCGTAGCATCATGGATCTTATCTTCAGGCTCTTGCATTTGTCTGAAGGCTTTAGCAAATATAATATCAGCTGCACTGCCTGTATCAACTAGGACATTGTGGACCAGAAATCCTTTGATCACGCAAGAGATAACCATGGCATCATTGTGAGGATAATCCTTAAGCTGAAGGTCTTCCTGAGAGAAAGTAATTGGAATGTGGGACCATTTTGACTTGATGAAGGGTCCCTGCACTCCAACATGCTGCACCCTTCTCTGAGCCTCCTTCTTCTGCTTCTTGTTAGCCGGCTCTGAGCAAGAACCGCCTGTTATCGGGAGCACCAGCTTCGAAGCCGAAGCAGCTCCAGCTTGATTGTTGAACGAAGCCATCAGCTCAGAAAAGTGGAAGTGAGTTCACCGGAGGTGGGCGCCAATGTTGGGGGCTTGTTCTCAAATGCTAAGAGTTAAGAACAAGGCAACACAGAAAATGTTAAGTGTTAAAAATCCTTCGTCCTTCACCACATTATATCCTTTCGGGATATAAAGAATTTCGGATGAAGGTTACGAAAGGCGTACCTTCGTAAGCATAATAACAAGGGACGAAGTATTCATATAAATCATGAGGTATAAAATAACATTTAGATGTCAACATAGAATCATTACGAATATAAATGATTTCAAATTTCAAATGTACCTTCGGTCCTGAGGAAAATGAAAATACAAGTGCGATGCGAAGGCAAAATGACAGGTTCGCGTGAACAGTACAGAGGTACTGTTCATCTATTTATAGACACAGGTCACAGCCTGTGACAAATTACAATTATGCCCCTTACAAAAGTTTACAACATTGACTCAGACCTCTATGGATAAAAAGGTCATTCTATCTCTATGTCGGTTTGTAACGCCGAAGCTCCATGAAAAGGAACCTTCGGCCATCTCCTGGGGACGACTTCAGCCGAAGCTGCTTCTTCGTGTAAGACCTTCGGCGCACCGAAGCATGGCCCCAACACCCAGTTTGGTCTAAACATTTGAGGGTTATGGGTTTCCTATAGCAGCCTTAATTTTGTATGGAAGTATAGACATTGAAGACGATAAATTTTGGTCTTTGTTGGATTATGAAAGTTTTAGTAATTTCATGATCTTTCCAAAGAGTATTGGTTTGTAATTTTCATTGCATATAATTGGAGTTAGGCTACTCTAAAGTTGTTGCACCGTTGTGTCTGAACTTTAGGTGTCGTTAAAACCACCAATAAATCGACCGCGTTTTGATAGTTTCAGAGCTCAAATTTGGGAATTCTCTTTAAGCAAAACTTTTAGTCTTTTTCTCAGTACCTTTTAATGGGTATTTACTTGTAATTGTCTGTTAAATAGATTGGGAGAGGTGGTTGTCCGGATATAAGTCGAATCTCTGATGTGCAGTATCTCAGGCTGAGTTTAGCTGTAGGTCATGCAAAGTTGAGGGCTATAAAGATAAATTTGGGTGCAACTTTATTGCAAAAGTCGTGGACAATTTCCAAACTTCTCCAACGCATGTTTGTTATAGTTTTAAGTTGAGTATAGCAGGAGTTATAGGATTTTGAATTTTAGCTGTCCATTGTTCCTATCCTATCAGTTTTGCAACAGAGTAGTTGCATTGTTTTATCGGTTTGGAAACCAATTCTGAGACACTCATTATAATAAAAGTTTTAGGGAATGTTATAATCTTTCTAATGAGTTTATATTTGCAAAATTTTGTTAGATGCAGAGAGTTATGAGGTTTTTAGTTTATGGGTCATGTTCCGTCAGGTTCTGGTGGCAGATCATGTATGTCGCCTTATAAGTCAAATTAAAAAAATGGGAGATAAAATAAAACTTGGTTTATCTTTTGAATACAAAAGTTGTAGACCATGAATTTTAGATGATTTTACAATATTTCTTCATTATCATTGCTTTTATAGTGAAAGAGGTAGAAACAGAATGAACATTTGTGCTGTTGATTGTCAATTTTCTATTTAGGGATATTTCCATGGGAGTTTGGTTTGGTTGGTGAGCTCTTTCGCAATCCATGTTAATTACGTGGTATGGTGGGAGGGAATAGACATAGTGGTTGTGATAGTTATCTTGTTTATGTAAATGCGGAGCGTGGGCTGAAACATAGTGATAGCGAGGGGCATTTGAATAGGCCAGTACGTATTGTTGTGAAGCCATGTTTTCTGGTCTTGGTGTGATTGCGTAAGTATGAAATAGTTACGTCGTGTGAAGTCTAGGTCGAGATGCAGATTGTGTGAGTTATTGGAGGGATATATATGCATAGTATAATAAAAATGGGGTTCTTCGATGGGATGATATAATGTATAGAATGTGCTTGGATGGATATATGGGTAGGCATAGTATGCTTAAATGGATTCTTGCTTGCATGATGTGAGATCAGGATTAAAATGATTTAAAAGTTAGCATATTGCTTCTATCCATATGTTGGCTCTAAGTGTCTTGTAATGAAGAACCTAAAGTTATTAGTCTTTTGATGAACGCTTAATCTTAGAAGAGTATAGAACCTGAATAAATCTATTGCTTGTTGTTTGGGACTCCATGACCAGTTTTGGTTATGCAGCTAGTTCAATGAAATAAACCATGTTTTCTGTAGAGGCGTTGTATATAAAAGTTGTAGCCAACTTCTTCATCTTACTTGTGTAAATATTTCATGACCATAGGTCTAGTAGTTTGGGAGTTATGATTTTCTCAAGTCTAGTCTTGAAATCTGTCCCGATTCTGTACAGATTTTGAAAATGACCTTGTTTGCCCAAGTTAAACTTCGAATCAGTTCTTATAAATTATAAAGAAGTGGTAGTACTTTACTTAAGCTTTCCAACAAATTTTAGATCACCCTTTTTGGTGACCTATAAGTTAAGCTACAGCTGTTTTAAGTGGAATCTTTGAATCTATCCAAATTTGGACAACAAAGCCTTTCTTATGTCTTTTGATCTTGATATGCATTGAATTAACCTGATATGTTTATAAATGGAATATAGACAATTTTACTAGCTTTCTAAAAAGTATAGGAGCGCCTGAATTGGATGACTGAGACTCCAATTATGGATTTTTGAATTGAGTAGTTGAATTCTATCCAAGTCTGGACAAAATTTATGTTTCACATTGTTTGGCCTTTCTAGGTGTCAAATCTTGTGGTGATGATAATACCAAGGGTATAGTGGACTTTGTAAGCTTTCCATAAAGTCCTAGTTTACTACTTTTGGATGCATATTTTGTGAGTTATGAGCAAAACAATTAACCGTTGTGCTGCTGTCCAGAAATATGCAAGCATTAAATTGATCTTTTGGAAGTTACTCTTGTTTGGATAGGTTTGGTTTAGGCTATAGGAGCACCATATGTATTGCATTCATATATATATTCATTGAAGTACTTGCATGTGTCAATGTTGATTTGGTGTCAGGAAAGCTTTGTCCGAGGTATATAGGACCGTCTACAACCATAGCCCGAGTTGGTAGCTCGGCTTAGCACATGTAATTGTCGGAGACTATGATCAGAGTACACCACGTATTCCATGTCTCTATGTTGAGAAAGTATTTGTGGAATCTAGATCAATAAATCGAGCTAGAGTCGATTCCCGTGTAGCTAGACCTGACTCTAGAGTGTCGTCTGCCGCGTATCCCAGAATCCTTGGAGCTCAAGGAGCTGATGCGGCAGAAGTACCTCAAACTTTTCGTTATAGGGTGAGTTTTTGTCGTCGCTGATCTTTCCTTATCGTTCCGATAGAAGCGTCGGAATTCGAGGTCGAATTCTTTTTAAGGGGGGTAGAGTGTGATACCCAATTTTCTAAAAAGAAGTTATATTTTTTCCCTTTTCTTTCGTGATCTGTGTAGTTGGGATTGGAGATTTTAGGAAGCATTCACCAGTAGGACAGTGGAATTTCTATGGTTAGACACTTGCGCTGGGGTCGGGAGCTGTCGTGTGGGCGAGTTGGGCCGCGAATCTCGATCCGGCCCACTAACCTCCCCTTAACCCTAGCCGCCCTCCCCCTAACCCCTTCCCCCTTGTGCAGCCGCCCCCCATCTCCCTAGCCTTTGGCCGCCATTTCCTTTTCCCCCTAATTCCCTCTCTCTTGTGCAGCCGCCCCCTCCTACCCCCTCAACCCTAGCCGCCACCCCCCTCCCATCTCCTCTTCTCCAAGTGATGTTGTTCCTCGCCGGATCTTCGTCGTGTGGGTGCAAGTTTCGATTGGAGAATTGGTGGGAAGGAGGAAAAGAGAATTCAAGGTGATTTTTGTGATTATCTCTTGTTTATTGGTGCTGCAATTCTATTGAATAGATGTTACATATGCGAATTTGTAGAGGTGCTGTCCAGAAATTTAGTGGGTGGGCGAACAACAGTAGTTCTAGGGACTTCTGGGAATTTTTCGTAGGCAATTAGTGGGGATCAGTGGGAGAATCATGTAAAACTTTGTCATACCTTTCCAACGAGTACTTATGCGCTCGATTCAGAATTATATTTTAGAAGATATCGCTGTTTGAATCCGGGTATGTTGCTGTAAAAAAACAGATTTCTGCAGGTGGGCGAACAGCAGTAGTATTGGCAGTTTCTGGGGATTTTTCGTGGGAAATTAGGGATAATCAATATGAGAACCATGTAGAGCTTTGTCATACCTTTCTAACGAGTACTTATGCGCTCGATTCGGAATTATATTTTAGAAGATATCGCTGTTTGAATCCGGGTATGTTGCTGTAAAAAAACAGATTTCTGCAGGTGGGCGAACAGCAGTAGTATTAGCAGTTTCTGGGGATTTTTCGTGGGAAATTAGGGATAATCAATATGAGAATCATGTAGAGCTTTGTCATACCTTTCTAACGAGTACTTATGCGCTTGATTCGGAATTATATTTTAGAAGATATCGCTGTTTGAATCCAGGTATGTTGCTGTCCAAAAAAAAAACAGATTTCAGAATGTACCTTGTGGATGATTTTGGGTTAATTAGATGTTGGGATTTAATTATAAATTGTATACAAAACTTGTGGGGAATTTCATGTAGATGCTTCCGGAGTTTTTGATTGATATCATTGCTGTTATAATTTTAAATTTATGAAATTATCAAGCAGCGGCGCTGCAATTTGGTGGTGATGGGGAGAGTTGTCGCTTGCGGCGGGTTGAAATTGTGCGTAGGTGCGGCGTTGTGTATTAGCGTTTGTTATGTGAGTTTGTGCACTAAGTTGTGTGTCAAAAACAGGTGGTGGACTTCCGGATCGTACTTAGGGATTTTCCCGAACTTCCGGTAAAGGCAAGTAAATACAGTGGTGGTTGCTACCGT
Organism: Zea luxurians; assembly: GCA_029449295.1. Classification (NCBI taxonomy): domain Eukaryota; kingdom Viridiplantae; phylum Streptophyta; class Magnoliopsida; order Poales; family Poaceae; genus Zea; species Zea luxurians. Next base: position 19,594,822 of record JAOPSE010000006.1, on the reverse strand, counting down.
TTGGGTTGCGTCCTATTCCCTGTCATTGAGTATGCACAAGTTTTAATTACGTTAATCATTGAATTCTATGATGAAGTTTATTTGTTTGAAAGTATTAATTCTCAATTGTCTAATATTGTGGATGATCATAATTTGGTAATGATTTATGTGGTTGATTCCCATCTTGGATGAAGTTGAAGCATCTTTTTGGAATCACGTTATATGAAGTGTTGTAGGCATGACATGCACATCGCATCATCCATCTTGCATTTTGAAGTTATGTCGTGATCTTATGGTCCGACCGTACCGGTACATTTTTAGCATCGTACGTTGCCCGAGGAGGGGTACGATGCGACTCAATATCCTTAGAGATATGAAGACAGAAGTCATCCTTGCATTTGCAGACATTTGCACTCATGAGGTATATATGAAGTGTGACATTACTATGTTACTATTGTGGTTTCTACCTGCGAGGTGTGGTGACTAGGTGTGTTGTACGTTGTATACGTGCTGCACCTTCGTAATAAGAAAGTTGTGGAATCAAGTGGTGGTAAAACAATGTTCTTATGTGGTTGAACAACTTGATATTATTTTACTTGCTGAGATGTGTCATCTCACTCTTGCATTACTCAATGCAGGTACTCGATACATGTTGGGAATGAGGGGAGTAGCAGCACGTCCACTTTCACTCTCACAATAACGCTGCCTAAGCGCAGCCATGATTTAATTAGAAACTTATTGTCAAAGGAAATTTGTTTTTTTAACTAGTCGTGCGCACTAGTTAATTCAGTTCATGTCGTATGTTTAACTTCTCTTTGCTAGCCGATTAATAATACTTAGTATGTTTTTGGCATTGATATATGTTTATACACTGTTGCCCCCTCATTTATGCAATTTTGCAAAGGGGATGCTGCCGAATTTTTTATATATAGATGTCAGAAGTGTGGTTCAGTATCATTCCGGGGTGTTTGTGGACCCCGGGGTGTTACATTTAGAAAAACTTGCTCTAAGTGAAAAATATGATATGCTATCTTATTCTCATAATGAATTAGTTGATGGCCATATCATGCTTGATGTTGCTCATGAGGTTGTAATTGCGAACCTAAATTCATGTGAATCTCATTCTTGCACACACGCGCCTTTAGATAATATATCACCATGTGCTAACCCCTGTTGCTCAAAAGAAAGCCAACTTTTGAATGAGCATCAAGCTGCAGGATCAAAGGAAAAGTTGCTCATCAATAAAGAAAGGAACAAGAAAGCAAAGCAACTAAGGAGAAGACGCATTGCTCAACCTCCTCAAGATATCCACGGACGCGTGGTGAAGAAGCTTGAGACGGGAGAAACCGCAACAAGTGTTAAACTCCATAAGAAGGATGTTCCTAAAGCAATAAATGAAGAAATCAACATGAATAAGGAAAAAGGTAAAAATTCAATTAGTCATGTTGTTTGCACTGATCATCTCTCTATGTTATCCAAGAGCAAAAAGAGAAGAGGAAAAAGGAGGTGCTTTAAGTGCAATGAGTTAGGCCACCTCATTGTGTCTTGTCCATACAACGACAAGGATGAAGGGATGAGGAGATGTTTCGGATGCAATGACAAGGACCATATGATCACTTCATGTCCGCTCATGAAAAATCAAACATGTGCACTCTCCAGGATGACCCTCACTAAGAAAGAAGACAAACAACAAGCGTCATGTCAGGTTAAGCGATGCTTCGGCTACATGTGTGGTGAGCATGGTCATCTACCTAAGGTATGTAAGAAGGGTAAGGTTCCTAAGCAAGCAAATTTATCTCAATTCTATTCGCTTAGGAGACCCAAATCATACACTTGTGCTAGATCAGCAATGAGATCACCTAGAACTATCACAATTGCTATGTGTGTACCAAAGGATCTTTTAGATGAGCGTTATGGACCCATTTCGAGATGGGTACCAAACTGTGCCAACTAGACCTCGCAGGTACCTCGAGATGGACTGGAGACTATGGGAGAGCTTAAGATGGTTAATTCAAACTCTATGCTTAAACTATCAATTTTATTGTCTATTTATATGACCCAAGGTTGAATTATTGTGCAATACTAATCCCATGTTCATCTTGAGTTAAATAAGTTGTAGAGGTCCTTAATCATTATTGGTGAATCAAGCAAAGGACTTTGGTGAGAATCTACAACTTGCTCTCCAAAGGACGGTACCCGTGTATCATAAGTGCATCATTTATAATCTGTATTGCTTTTAAGTTGGATGGTCGTGCTATGCCTATCCTTGGAGTAGTTATGAGCTTGAGATTGCTTGTGTTGAATATCTTTCAATTAATGATCCATGATTTCCAAGATCATAACCATGCTTGCTCAATCATGACTGTGTGCTTTATAGGTTATATCTCTCGAATCATTCGATGGGTAGCTTTTCATTTGATATATCCACCATGATTAACTCCCTTTGTGTATATGGATAAACATGTATCTTTTTGTAACTCATGCTATGTGGTTTTTAATGATTAACCTATGTGCAAGCATGATAATATTGTTTAGTCCATGTTCACATGATTACTTTGTCTTGGTACTGTGTGTATACCAAAACAAGAAATCCGTGTTGTGCCTCTAATGCACCCTCTTGAGCTATGAGGTGCATGAGCAAAAGGAGCCCTCAATTGGTGACAACAGGTGCTCTCATGGCAATTCAGGAAAAGGCAAAGGTATGGAGAATGGAACTATGCAATTTCATTGAATATCTTGAAGTTCCGTTGATTGTGATCATAGCTATGTTCTTGCCTTTCAATTGGTAGTATCTTGGCTTAGGCGCCTTATGCCTTAAAATGTTGTTTCCTTTGGTGTACCTAAGAAAATACTTCTTAATCATGGTGTGCTTAGACATTGTGCTTTATATGCATGATCTTGTCGTTTTTCAATTGGTATATGTGTTGCAATGATCATCATGTGTGAAGCGTGCCTAGGTTGCTTTTAAAATGTTATATATCTTGAGGCATGCATTGTTTCCACTAGTCATAAGTTGTATTATGTCATCTATTCAATTGGTATCTTTTTGTGATGCAATTGATATATTATGCCTAGACCAAGGTATGTTGTGATCCCCTCTAGTTCTGAGGACGCTAGAATGTGCAAAGTGCAAGTCATTCAAATACTTGATGCACAACTTTAGGGGGAGCACACATAACTTGTGTCTTTTGAGACTAACTGTTTCTTAAGTGATCCTATATAGTCTCAAGGTGAAAAAGGGAAGATGAGCAAGAAATGGAGCAATCAGGACTTGGGTACCTCCACAAGTCAAGTAATTGGTATCTAAAGTTGTGAGTAATTGGTATCTAAAGTTGTGAGTAATTACGTATTTAAAGATTGCTCATGCTCTATAATAGTTGATGATCCTAGATGCTTATCTTTGAATATCATGAAGTTGTGACAGTGATGATCTTTCAATTAGTAGCCTTAGTAGTATGCTTCAATTGATATCTTTTGGTAATCACTAGTATAGAAGCTTCATCTTGTGCCGCAATACTATAACTTGTTCTAAGTTTGGTGTCTTAGCAACAAGAAAAAGTTAGGAAGAAGGATCAGGCACAAGTGTGAATGAGCTCCCTAGAGATAAGACTTTCAAGATGGAAATCTTAAATTGATGGCAAAAGGAACTCCGCCTATTTAGATGGAAAGTACACCATAACATGGTAAAGGTACAAAAGGAGGTATTGACCTCTTGCGTATTTGTATCTTAATCTTCCTCCAATGCTTATGTTGCATATGTTTAATGTGTAAGGGGGAGTAATGTTAGTGTGTTGCATTTTACCTGTTTAATATCCTACTGTCCCTTGACGTCATCCTATGTTTTTGCTTAAATATGGTTTTGGTGTTTGATGTCAAAGGGGGAGAATTTGTACATTAAAGCTTACCTCGACCTGAGAGGAAAGCTTATCTTAAGTGTGAAGAGGGTGAAGATTAATTTAATTTTAGGGGTTTCCTTGAGTTCCTTTGATCTTAAAGAAAAATGTGTTAGTTTGTTGATAATACTTATCATATGCTTCTTGTTGTATTATATGGTGATAATGCAAAATTAGTGCTTCCGTTGATATGAATCAATTGGTATCTACTGTGTTTATCCTGTAATAGATATTCATGTTGTTCTGGTGCTTTAAATTGCTTTAAATTGGTATCTTAATGGTGAATAGTGGTAGGTTGATATTCCTGTGTATATCCATTCAATTGGTGTTTAAGTTTGATTCTGTGCATTTGTGTGTTATACGCATCACAGTTTAATTATTGACAATGCATCCCACAGGTGCTAAGGTGTAGTAATGCTTCGAATTAGCATAAGTATGTGCAATTTGGCATATAAGGCCAAAGTTAAGATTTTAATGTAAGCACATATTTAGGGGGAGCATTCTATAAACTTAGAATTCAAAATTTGTGTTTTAAATCTTACTCTTATGTGAGCTTTAATTGTGTTGCCATCAATCACCAAAAAGGGGGAGATTGAAAGCTCTCTTGTGGGTTTTGGTGTTTAGATGACAACCCAATTAAAGGACTAACAAGTGTGCTAAGTGTTGAACAGGTGCTTAATGCAAAGCTAACAGGGTTCAACACAAGTGAACAAGTTTGATGGTCCAAAGACTAGATTATCTTTAGATAATGGACATCACAAGTAAGATGGACATTGCTTAAGTGAGACTCGATGTGCGTAACTCAGAGACAACCGATCAAGCCAAGGAAGGAGGCAAGAAGAGCTTCGAGGTACCGAGTGCATGGGAGAAGGTCAAGGAGACCAGGAACCCAAAGCCAGGGGTGAAGAAGAAGACTTGCAAAGTCAAGGTTGATCGAGTTAAGAATAGTTATGGTGCATCAAGGATCACTAGATAAGGACATGACTTACCACCAATGAGGAAACATCTACAATTATGTGGTGTAAGTCATAAGGCTCAAGATCAAGCTCAAAGAAGTGAACAAGGTCACTAAAGGAACAGTGCTGTTGGAACTCAGATATGTCAATCTAGATCAAGTCATGTTGACTTGATGGTTTATGAATCCAACATCAATCTCAATCGTGCCAAATGCTAAAGAAGTGCAAAACACGAACAAGGTGTGTTTCTAGACTTAGTGAATTGTTTTTTTGAGTACTAACATGTTTTATCTAAGTGCTAGAAACAGTGCCAAGAAAAGAAGAAAAGAGTTGGAGAAGATATGGCTTTGTATAGCCAAAACCAGCACTAGCTTGGCACACCGGACTATCCGGTGGTGCACCGGACAGTGTCCGGTGGTGCACCAGACAGTGTCCGGTGCCCCAGGCTGGCTCGGCGTCAACCAGGCGCTCTCGGGAAAAGAGGTGAGCGATGTGGCTAAAATTCACCGGACTGTCCGGTGAGCCAACGGCGCCCGCGCCAATGGTCGGCAGCGCAATCAGCGGGCGACACGTGGCCTGGGCCAACGGTTAGTTGGCGCACCGGACTGTCCGGTGTGCACCGGACAGTGTTCGGTGAGCCAAGAGGACCGTTGCTCCAACGGTCAGCTGAGCCCGATATGGAAGGAGATCGCGCACCGGACAAGCTATAGGACCTGTCCGGTGGTGCACCGGACTGTCCGGTGCGCCACCCGACAGAAACCAAATATTGCCTTCCAAAAGGAATTCCAATGGCTCCTACGCCCCTTGGGTCTATAAAAGGGACCCCTAGGCGCCTCCAACAGTGACACAAGTGCAGCAAACAATTGTATACATCATTTGGATCAATTCTCTCTCTCCCTCTCGTGTATATCTCTCTAGTTTGTGTAGAGGCAAAGCTATAAGCCTTTAGAGAGTGGAGAAGTGCTGCTGAGAGCTAGAGCAAAGTCTTGAGCACATTGTTACTCTGCCGGAGTGCTGTCAAGAAGACTGTAAGTAGCCACGGGGTTGTTGTAACCAATATCAACATAGTGGAAGGCTCTATCTGTCATACTGACAGATCTGAGCAAACAGAGGAAGGAGTTGAAATAGACTTCAAGCCCAGGTGTGGCTAACTCCAACGAGGACTAGGCAAGCATTTCAGGCTTGGCTGAACCTTAGGATAAATCCTTGCATCTGTGTGCTCTGCTCTATGCTGTGTGCTGATTCTCTGTCTTAGTTACTCTTTGTATCTGCACTTCAATACTTATTTGTGGTACAAGTTATACTTGAAGTGCAGGGCATTTTAAGATAGGATCTTCTATTCCGCTACAACCTAATCAAAGGATCCTTCATTCCACTGCGATCCAGCCTTCGAGTAGAGTAAGAATTTAAGTTTTAAAGTGATAATTATTATTCGCCTATTCACCCCCCTCTAGGCGACATCTAGATCCTGTTCCTGGCAAAGGGAACTTTCAGATCCCCGCAGAGATTCCACCACGTCGCGGTCAGCTGAGACCGGATCCGCGGAAGGGACGACCCGCTTGACAGCCAGACCCCACGTGCCAGTGGTAATACCCAGAGTGTGCACTTGAGCGACTGACATCGCGGGCTCAGTCGTCAGTGTCTCACATGGTCAGTGAATGCGGTACCAGCTTGGTTTATGAAATGTTAGTAAGATTAAAACCAAAATGTTATAGAGATAACTCTTCACTTGATTATTCCTTTAGGATGAGTATTAAACTTAGGAACAATAGCACAAGTGATTAAGTGAGAACTTTAGAAGAGAAACCAATCACAATGAAAAGTGACACAAGAGACAGTGATTTTATCCCGTGGTTCGGCCAATGCCTACTCCACGTTGTGGTGACCTCCTTCGGTCAAGGATTGCACTCAATCCCTCTCAAGTGATCCAATGATCAAACTTGATTACCACAATTTTCTTCCTTAGTAGATGTTTCCCTTTTATGAGGAATCTCCACAAGTTGGAGCCTCCCACCCTTACAATGTTGATCACGATAAAAACCACAAGAGTAAGGGAGGGAAGGAAACACACACAAGAGCTAGAGTCGCAACAATGACACCCACACAAGTCGAGAAGTGAGCACACAAAAACAGCGCAACAAGTTCGCAACACAACAAGTGCTCAAATCTCAGTCACGATGATCCGGATGCGTGTTTGTAGAGTCTAGGTGTCTTAGGATGTTCAATGGAGGCTTGATGTTATGCTCCATGCGCATAGGGGTCCCTTTTATAGCCCAAGGCAGCTAGGAGCCGTTGGATCTCCATTTAGTAGGCAATTCTTGCCTTCTGTCGGTTGGCGCACCGGACAGTCCGGTGCACCACCGGACATGAACAATGCACGATTTCTTTCCTCTTCGGGCGAAGCCGTCCATTGAGCCTTCGGTCCCCTTAGCGCACCGGACAGTCCGGTGTGGCCTAGTGACCGTTGGCTCTAGCCACGCGTCGCCCGCTGATCGCGCTGCTGACCATTGGCGCGGGCATTGTTGGCTCACCGGACAGTCCGGTGCACCACCGGACAGTCCGGTGAATTTTAGCCGTAGCGCCCTCGGTGATTTCTCGAGAGCAGCGAGTTCGCTATTGGACCAGCCTATGCACCGAACACTGTCCGGTGCACACCGAACAGTCCAGTGCACCGAAGGCCGGTGCAAGTTTGGCTGGACTTAGCCAAACTTCTCCAATCCAATTTCATTTGATTTGTCAAGGTTCCTAGCACTTAGAGAAGTATGTTAGTACCAAAAACAATTCACTAAGGCCAGAGTCATACCTTGATTCTTTGATTTTCATCTCTTTAGCACTTAGCACATATGAACCAAAATACTATGTGTTGGGCATCTAATCACCAAAACATTTATAGAGAAGGCCCAAGGGCACATTTCCCTTTCAATCTCCCCCTTTTTGGTGATTTATGCCAACACATTAAAAGCAACTCAAAATGCAACAACATTTTCAAAGAGAAGCTAAAGAGTGCAAATTGAAGACTAATTTAACTCACACAGGATTTGGCGTATTTGGATCACTTTTGCCACCACTTGGTTTATTTTCACAAAACAAATTCTTTTTCCTATTTCTATATCAAAAACACTTGTTTTGGCAAATCAAGAGATCTTTCAAGAGTAAATTTGATCAAATGCCACAAACTCCCCCTTTTCCCATAATCAAAATTCTCCCCCGTAAGAGAACAATTTTTGCAGTAAGAGGGTTTTGATCAAACACAAAGATTCTAACTCTATAATTTTTGAAATTCACAAGTGGTTGGCTGATCCATTTGCTTTGGCTTTAATTTCTCCCCCTTTGGCATTAAGCACCAAAACAAGAGAACTTTTATCCCTTTAACCCCATTGCCTCACCAAAGTGTCAAATACGAGCAAAAGGCAACGAGAACACAGGTACAAACTTGAGACAAGATACACTTATACCGGAGTGCAGTGGAAGCCCTTTCTTTGTCCAAGTTCACTTTTCCCTTTCAATACACCTTTGAGACTATTTCAAGAGTACTTCAACAAACAAGTTACTCTCAAGAGTGTCAAGTTGTAGCACATCCTCCCCCTCAACATGTGCATCATTTGCATAGGGACTTGTGAGGTCTGGGGATGACTTGTACAACTTGAGCACCGAAAATAAGCAATTAAAGACGTGAATGCTTAAAGTAACATTATCAAAGGCATAGAACACATGTATGCTATAGATCAATCCAAGTTACGTGAATCTAAGACATTTAGCTCACTATGCAGCTTGCAAAACCTTTTCCCGTCTAAAGGCTTGGTAAAGATATCGGCTAGCTGGTTCTCAGTGCTTGGTAAATATCGATATCTCCCCTTTGCTGGTGGTCTCTCAAATAGTGATGCCGAATGTCTATGTACTTAGTGTGGCTGTGTTCAACAGGATTATCTGCCAAGCGGATTGCACTCTCATTCTCACATAGGAGTGGGACTTTGCTCAGATTGTAGCCAAAGTCTCGGAGGGTTTGCCTCATCCAAAGTAGTTGCACACAACACTGTCCTGTGGCAACGTACTCGACCTCAGCGGTGGATAGGGCAACAGAAGTTTGTTTCTTAGAGCTCCAAGACACCAGGGACCTTCCTAGGAACTGGCAAGTCCCTGATGTGTTCTTCGTATCAACCTTGCACCCAGCATAGTCGGAATCCAAGTATCCGATTAAGTCAAAGTAGACCCCTTTGGATACCAGATCCCGAAGCAAGGCGTAGAAACTAAATATCTAAGAATTCGCTTAACGGCCACAAGGTAGTATGGGACCACAAGGGTGGTTTGGGACGCCCTTGGTTGACTAATTAGGAAAGCTAGTGGAAGACTACCTTACCCGAAAGGTGCAAGGGCAGTAGGGGAGTGGCCAGTGTAGGGAGGCCCTTGGGTTGATTTTGCTGCGATGGCGGTCAGGCGAGGGGTCCCTGCATTGGAGCTTCCTATAAACTGTAGCGGGTTTTCGGAAGCTAGTGAAACTTTGTAAAGGCCTCGTAGTGTTGCCCTGCCTCGCCTCCTAGGTAGAGGTGTATGGGAGTCGCTATCCCTTGGCAGATGGGTAACATGACTTGTGGGTAAAGATGCGCAACCTCTATAGAGTGTAAAACTGGTATATCAGCCATGCTCACGGTCATGAGCGGCTCGGACCCTCACATGATTAATTTATGGAACTAAATTTAATTTGTCATCTGCATTGCATTGAGGTTGTTGTTATCACTTTTGTTCTACTACTTAATTGGGTTGGTATTTAATTATACTTAGTAATTGCTAATAAAATTTTGACCAACTTTAAAAGCAATGCCTAGCTTCAACCATCCTCTTTGGTAAGCCTTACACTTCACATGAGCTCCCACCTTTGGCGAGTTCTTGCACATTATTCCCCACAACTTGTTGAGCGATGAACGTATGTGAGCTCACTCTTGCTGTCTCACACCCCCTATGGGGGACAAATATCCCTCGGGTCCACTAGAAGGCAAGAAGGCCTCGCGAGAGGTTTTGGGCCTATTATCTCGCAAGGCCATCCCTTCGTGGGCCAAGGGAGGACTACTGGCGGAATGGGACGACGTGATAAGGAAGCAGGCTTAGGCCCAAGCAACTCATCAAACTCGAGCGCTATCCGTAGCATCCGCCCGACTTTCCCGCGCGTAGCATCCCTGGACATCGAAATGGATTAGAGATAAATCGACAAGATTATAGGAAGATAAGTTCAGTCAGTTCACTATTGTTTAGGTACACATCATCATCATACACGCATGTAGTGCCCCACGGTCGAGTATATAAGGCCTAGGGGGTACCCCATCATTTCCATCGACCATCTACTCAACTCATTAGCCTCTCTCCATACTAGAGACTTCTCTTGTAACCTATCACATAAAGATCCACACTAGGAAGTAGGGTATTACACATCTCAAAGCGGCCCAAACCTGTAGAAAATCATCTGTCGTCTCTCGTGCATCTCGCACGAACCATTGAGTTACAGTCAACAGCACCGTCCTACCCAAAAGCACCGTGAGGGGTAACCCCGGGTGTGCGGTCGGGCTCCAAACACCGACAGCTGGCACGCCAGGTAGGGGGTGTGTCGTTGATCCAAGCTAGCTCAATGGCTGTCACTCTCCAGTGCAAGATCGCTCTTCGCCCCAGATCCGTATTCTGTTTCGGGACCATCTTGTCTGTAGCAGATGAGAAAGGAATTCTGCACCGCATAGCAGATCCACCGGAGAAGAAGTTTTCCTTGGGAATCCCCAGGAGAGCCGGAACAAGACAGCGGACAGCGCAACCTTCTGCGCCCTAGGCAAAAACTACTTCTTGCAAGCCAAGGATCGAGAATTCACCGGCCCGAAGAACTCCATTGCCCACTTCGCCCACAAAGGAGTGGACATGGATTACAAGGAAGCAAAAATCAAGTGTTCCTGGAAAAGGGACAGAGGTCCGTCGAGTTATCTCTCTGGCATCTTCGCCCTCAAAGGAGGATAGAAAGGAACTCGCCACCACTGTAACTCCTTTCTACCTCGACATCCTCTTCATCGGGGGGAGATTGGAGTCGTCTCCCATCTCCAACGACGAGCCAACCGTGCCAGGGGAAGAACCTCCCCAGCGAGAAGCTCGACGACGAAGGAACATACGTTGCAATATTCGGCGACATCACAAAGCTAGGGAGCGGGACCCAGCGCAGCCCATATCTCGGGATGAAGTCTCGGAAGTGGGAGAAACTCCCGACGAGCGGGTATTCAGAGAAAGGAGGAATTCTCGCCGATGTGACCGTCGGCAGGCTCAAGACCGAGATCGAGAACAAGCTGAACAGGGCGCAAGGTTACGCCGAGAGAACCCTCTCTTTGCTCGAAATCTGAACCCTGACTTCACTCATGCAATGAACACGGCGAGCGAAGTTGGAGGAGTGCTGCTCAGATAGCTGATGGCCTCCCGTGGACTCCCCCGATGTTGAAGGCTATCGGCGGCTACTTACTCGGGCAGCTAATCATCTTCTACCCATTGCTCATCCCCGAGCGACCTGTAACACGCCATCAACAGTCGGTGAGACGCGCGGAGAGAATGAGATAAGACGCCGGGAGGAGTATGATTGAGACCATGGCGTCCTAGCTCGAAGTCATGCCACCCGAGTTGAGTCGGCTGCAGCCTCAACCAGTGACCCGATCCGGGGACGGTCAAGACGACACATCATCGACTCCCCTCCCCGACACAGACACCATGAACGACGACAGGAAGACACATGTGGAGTATCCATGCTTACTCCGCGTTTTAGGGCCATCCAGTGGCCCCCAAACTTCAAGGTTTCCAACGTCGACAAGTACGAGCCTAAGTAGGAACCGGGAGGCTGGTTGACCGTCTATACGACCGCCGCCCGGGCCACCAGGGCAACCAAAGACGTTATGATTGCATATTTGCCCATCATCCTCGGGCAAGACGCATTGCAGTGGCTACGACATCTGCCACAACACTGCATCGATGATAGGAGCGACTTCAGTCGGTGTTTCATTGCCAACTTCCAGTCCCTCTCTGACAAGCCGGTGCAGCCATGGGACCTCAAATCCATCAGGCGCCGGGGTGATGAAACACTTCGGTCATACCTCAAGAGGTTTTAGACCATGAGAAATTGTATCCCCGAGATCACTGAGGCAGCAGTGATTGAGGACTTCTACCGGGGATCTAATGACTCGGCCTTCGTCCGAGCCATACTGCAGAAAGCGTCGACTACCTCCGAACAACTATTTTGAGAGGCGGACCTCTACATCACCGCTGACGAGTGGGCCTAGGACCTCATCGGAGGAATGAAACCTGCATCACCAGCATCGCGACGCGACGCGAACCAACAACCCGACAGGCGTTGGGAGAAGAGGCCTCGTGAGGAGGTCCACGCCGCTGGACCACCCATCGCTCGTGCCCGAGGGGCACCTCATGGAGGCGAGTGGACACTGGATGACATCCTCGACGCCCAGTGCCCGTACCACAAGGACATGCGCCACACCTTATGGAACTACAGGGACTTCAAGCACTCCGTCAAAAATGGCCGACCGTTCCAGCCTCTACCACCTCCCCCACCATGAGGAGGGCCTAGCGAGCCCAGGTAGCCTCAGCAACCAGAAGGGGGAGGGGGTGGAGCATTCCCACGCGTTGACAAGGAGGTCAATGTCATCTTTGGAGGACACGGGTCGTAGGAGAACAGAAGACAACAGAAGCTCAATGACCGGCAGGTCCTGGCGGCAACCACTAGTGCCCCAGCTCCTTATCGGTGGTCAGAGCACGCGATAATCTTCAGCCGAGCAGATCAGTGGCTCAACTTCGACCACCCCGGCAAGTACCTGCTCCTCATTGATCCGGTGATCCGAGAAAGCAGGGTAAAGAAAGTATTGTGGACGGGGAAGTAGCATCAACGTTACCTTCCCCCGGACACTCCTGGGCTTGGGGGTCACACTCAAAGACCTCACCGAGTCAGACACTCCTTTCTTTGGCATTGTGCCGACCGAGGGAGAGTACCCGCTCAGGCACATCTACATACCCGTCACCTTTGGGACTCCGGAGAACTACATAACCGAGTTCCTGAGGTTCAAGGTGGCACGTTTCGACTGCGGATACAACACCATCATTAGTAGGCCGGGACTGGCGAAGTTCATGGCCATCCCGCACTATTCCTACATGATATTGAAGATGCTAGGACCACAAGGAATTATCACCATGCGTGCTGACTTCCAAGGCACCGCGGAATGCTTTTGGGGAGCCGTCCAGGTGGCCCTTACTACCAGACCCCCGACAACCTCTTCCGTGCAGGCAAACACAAAGCCGGAGGAAGACCCCACGATACCCACAAACGAAGCTCAAGCCGTGACCTCTATGTGGCCGACTGAGGAGACTAAAAGAATCAACCTGGGATTTGCCAATGAGCGCAAGACTGCCATCATCAGTTCCAGCCTTGATGACAAATAGGAAAGCGCACTCGTCCGGTTCCTGCAAGATAACTAGGACATATTCACATGGCAACCTGCGGATATGCCGGGAGTCCCGAGAGAACTAGTCGAGCACAAATTGAAGGTCTATCCTCAAGCAAGGCCGATTCGACAGAAGCTGCGTCGTTTCACACCTGATAAAAGAGAAGCTATTCGCACCGAGTTAGCTCGCTTAGTGGCAGCAGGGTTCGTTAGGGAGGTACTGCATCCCGAGTGGCTCACAAATCCTGTTCTTGTACTAAAAAAAGAATAAAGTGGATTGGCGCATGTGCATTGACTATACTAATCTCAACAAGCATTGTCCGAAGGATCCCTTCGGGCTCCCTAGAATAGATCAGGTGGTTGATTCGACCACAGGCTGTTCTATGTTGTCCTTCCTAAACTGTTATTCTGGGAACCATCAGATCAGCTTGGCAAAAGAAGATGAGGAGAAGACTGCTTTTATCACCTCGTTTGGAGCTTTCTGCTATACCTCCATGCCGTTCGGCCTCAAGAACGCAGGAGCGACCTGCCAGAGAGCCATTCAGACATGCTTAGCCGATCACTGGGGCAAGTGAGTGGAAGCCTATGTCGATGATGTGGTAATCAAAATAGAAGACTCAGAAAACTTCATTGAAGATTTGCAGCTGGTCTTCAATAGCTTGAGGCGATACCGGTGGAAGCTCAATCCAGAAAAGTGTGTTTTCGGAGTACCAGCATGGAAGTTACTCAGATTCATTGTCAGCCACCAAGGAATTTGAAGCTAACCCAGAAAAAATCGAGGCCATCATGAGAATGGAAGCACCACGAAGCACCACGATCACAGAAAAAGGTACAGAGGCTTACTGGATGCATGGCAGCCCTTAGCAGATTCATATCAAGGGTAGGCGAGAAAGGCATGCCATTCTACAAGTTGCTCAAAAAGGTGGACAAGTTTCAGTGGACCACAAAGGCACAGGAAGCTCTAGAGGCACTGAAGAAGTTCCTGACTACACCACCGGTACTCAAGCCGCCACGCCGAGCTGCCCCAAATCAGCCAGCGGAAGATCTGTTGTTATATATCTCCTGCACGACTCACGTGGTAAGCACCGCATTGGTATTCGAGCGGGTGAAAGAAGGACATGCTCACTCGTTGCAATATCCAGTCTACTTCATCAGTGAAGTCCTTGGGCCCTCAAAGATAAGGTATCCTCAAGTCCATAAGTTGCTGTATGCCGTACTTCTAACCGCACGCAAACTTCGACACTACTTTGACGACCACAAAGTCATAGTAGTCACAGGATTTCCAATAGGGGACATTCTCCACAACAAAGAAGCTAGCGGAAGGATAGCCAAGTGGGTGTGCGAGCTAGGAGCCCACGACATAGAGTTCCGGCCCCGCACGGCAATCAAGACTCAGGCACTGGTTGACTTCGTATCTGAGTGGACTGAACATCAGGTCCCAGACAGCCCAGAGGTCATCGAGGTGTGGAAAATGTACTTTGACGGCTCGCTGAAGCTGCAAGGAGCAGGTGCAGGGATTCTCTTTATTGCTCCAGGAGGTGAACAACTCAAGTATGCACTCCAGCTATTGTTTCTGGCATCAAATAATGCAGCAAAATATGAAGCACTGATCCACGGGTTAAGCATCGCTATATCACTCGGCATCAAGAATCTGATGGTATATGGTGACTCGCTAGTGGTCATAAGCTAGATAAACAAAGACTAGGACTGCTCGACTGACTCTATGGGCAAGTACTACACAACTGTGCGAAAACTAGAGGACAAATTCGAAGGATTAAAGTTCCATCATGTGGAAAGAGACTGCAACGCAGCAGCAGACGCGTTGTCGAAGCTGGGATCCAGTCGGGCCCAGGCTCCACCTGGGATCTTCGTCCAAGAAATATCACAACCAAGCATCCTCTCATGTCAAGCAGAAGAGTGCAACACCGTGAGCCAACCAGAGTCGGACCCCAACGACTAGAGAGAGCCTATCATCAGGTATATAAAAAATGAAGAAGAGCCGGATGACAAGGAGGCAGCGGAACACATCGCAAGGCAGTCAGCCCACTACACCCTCATAGGGGGCATACTGTACAGAAGAGGTGCGACAGGAGTCCTCATAAAGTGCATTCACTCGGCTATTGGGAAGCAATTGTTGGAGGAAATCCACGCCGGACAGTGTGGAATACATGCAGCATCCAGAACTATGGTCTGGAAGGCTTTCAGATCTGGTTTCTATTGGCCAACATTGAAGAGTGATGCTGCCGAGTTAGTCCAGAGATGTGAGGCTTGCCAATTCTTATTAAAGCAACAACATTTACCCGCACAGCAGCTGCAGACCATTCCTGTAACATGGCCATTTGCATGATGGGGGCTGGACATGATCGGACCTTTCAAGAAAGCTCAGGGAGGCTATACTCACGTACTAGTTGCCATTGAAAAATTCACAAAATGGATAGAGTACAAGCCCATTGCCTCTTTGACCTCAGCCAAGGCGGTGGAATTCATACAAGACATAATATCCAGGTTTGGGATACCAAATAGCATCATTACCAATCTGGGATCCAACTTCACCAGCTCTAAATTCTTTGATTTCTACGAGCAGTGGAGCATCCAAATTAAGTATGCATCAGTAGCGCACCCAAGAGCCAATGGCCAAGTAGAAAGAGCCAACGGAATGATACTGGAAGCACTCCAGAAGAAAGTATTTGACAAGAGTGAAACACTTGCAGGAAAATGGATCAGAGAGCTGCCATACGTGGTTTGGAGCCTGAGAACTCAACCTAGTCGAGCTCTGCATGGAAATACCCCGTTCTTCATGGTTTAGGGGACAGAGGCAGTGCTGCCCGCTGACCTAATATTTGGGGCGCCGAGGTTGACTTTCGAAAGCATAGCCGAAGCACAAGCTACAAGGCTAGAAGATATCAATGTGCTAGAGGAAGAATGATTGAACACAGTAATTCAGTCAGCTAGGTACCAGCAGACCTTGAGGCACTATCATGACAAAGCTGTGCGACACCGGTCCTTTGCAGTGGGAGACTTGGTCCTTCGACGAATTCTAACGGGGGAAGGACGACACAAGTTGTCACCGCTATAGGAAGGGTCATTCATCGCGGTACAACTTGTCTAGATTATCACGAGAGGCAAGAAGTGCTCGCTTCTCCTCCTACGAACAGAAAACAACATTCAGTACCAAGACAACAATAACATGGCAGGGTCATCCAAGAAAGTTTACTTCACATGCCATCTTTTCAGAGTCAAGCTGGGCATTAAGAGAGGAATTCAGAGAGCGGGCACCGTCCAAAAAAGCAGAAGTCTGGGCCAAATCAGCTTGACTCTGAGAATACTTCTCCTCAAGGTCAGAGCATCGTTGAGCCATATCTGACAACACAACTGAAAGGGAATGCACGATTAAGAACAAGTTGATCAATCAAAGCAGTTAGGGAAGCTGTAAGTTCACTAACCAGCATTCGACGCCTTCAGATCATCGATTTGTTTCTGGAGCAGCAATGGATTCCACTGCATCAGAGATAGAGCTTGTTCAGGAACAGCGGCGCCGTAGGATTTCAACTGGGCAGACACTCCATCAACAAAATCCTATGATCATAAAAAAATGAGCAGAAGAAAGATAATTCGCCAGTATGTACAACATAGAGCAAAAGACTGACTCACCTAGAGATTGGAAAGGAACAACGGTAGACCCAGGGCAGGAGGAGCTGGGGCATGGCTTGACGAGGGAAGGTCAACAGGAACAATTTGAAGAGCACTATCCGGGGTGACCTCAGCCCCACCAGCAGACTGTAGGCTCCTTGCATCTAGCTCGCCGACCTCTAAGGCGACTTGCCTAGTTAAAGCTGTAGAAGCACGTGCTGCCATCGCTCCATCGGACCGAGGTGGGGGTGACCTGATGTGGACATCCATGGAGGCATTGGAAAGAGAGCACACCTGAACACCCTCAGGGGCTGGGTTGTAGTCTGCACTACCCACAAGAGTTGGATCGCTATCAGCAACACCCTCGGGGGCTGGGTAGCTGCTAGCGCCACCCTCGAAGACAGGGTCTTCTATAGTAGCCACCTCTAAGGCTAAAGGCCCCTCAGCCACCTCCATGGGAGTCGGGTGACTCAGATCAGCGTCTCTGTAGGGAAGACTGCCCTCCAAGGTCGATGATGCACGAGACACCACTCGGGTTACCTCTTGCCCGGCGGAATCAAGCAATGAAAGCCCACCATCTGGGACCTCTGAACAGACAGCTGGGATATCATCTTCAGGAGGCTCTGATAGCATGTCTTCGGGGATGACCTCCTTCAGTGCTTGATCAAAATCTGATATTGAAAGCCCCTGAAGACTGACAAGTGCCGACAGAGCTGGAGAGGGAATATCGCTACCCCCTTCGCTGCCTCTATAGTGCCGGCTATTCTTGCGGATCAGCGAGACTTCTTCTTCTTCCTCTTCGTCCTCATCAATCATGCAGCCAGCAGCCGGTGCATGATCACAACCCTTGGCATTAACCTCAGGAATGGCCTCTACTGGGACATCATCAAGAACCGGTACAGAAGGGCCGGCATCCTGATCCAAGCATGACAGTCACCGAAGTCGCCTCTTCTTTCTTTTCTCCTCGACGGGTGCAGTCAGGCGGTTCACTCGGCGTGGATGCTTTGGGCAAGCACCTTCGTGTTTCTGAGTTTCCACCTCTTCACCAAATTCTTGCCCAGTTGTGGTGGCCATCGGCTCGATGCGGGTAGAGTCGGATGACTCCCCAGCCAGCAGGCTAAGCACAACATCCATCTCAGCTTCATCAGTGCTGGCTGACATCTCAAAGTGAGTCTGCTTCTCATCTTCAGGAAGGCTCCAAAGTGGAGCAATCAAAGCCTCAATATCCTCAGGAGAGGGTCACACTCTATGACCTAGGCAAACATTACGAACAGGAGGGTTTGATACAAACTCAGAGAACGACCTAAGTGGTGACAGGTTCCATGCAGAATAGGCCACAGGAGCACCAACATTTGAAACCCTACCCCTCAGGATCATGTCTAGTCGACTCAGCAAATCTCTAGTGGGAATCCTTCTGTTCGTGACCCAGGTAGAATCGTTGACACCGCTATATAAGTAAGCAGGGTAAACCCTATCCTTTAAGGGTTCAATGTTCTTGAACACGAAGTCAGCAACTACAGCATCAGCAGTTAGACCCCCATCCTTCAGCGAGCAAATCTCGGCAAGCAGCACTTTGGCCTCTGTTATATCCGAAGAGGTCGGAGATTCTATCCAGCTAAGCGTGCGAACATCTAGCTGCCTCCCCGACCGAGGGGGGAGAGATTTGCAGTGGTTCTCCACAATGAACCACTCAAGACGCCACCCCTTGATACTGTCCTTGAGAGGAATGTCAAGATACTCTGCTTTCCTCCCTTTACAAAGCTCTAGACTTGTGCCGCCAACAAGCTGGTGCTGTCCCCCAGCCATCCTGGGCCGACAATGATAAAGATATTTCCAGAGACCGAAGTGGGGGAGAATCTCGAGAAAGGCCTCGCACAGATGTACAAAAATGGAAATTTGCAGAATGGAATTAGGGTTCAGATGCGTCAAGTTCAACTCATAGAAATCAAGGAGACCACGGAAAAAGGGGGAGACAGGAAGAGCAAGCCCACGAAGGAGAAAAGGAATGTAAATGACAGATTCATGGGCATCCTCCGTCGGAACAGTGACACCGCGGTAAATCCGCCAAGAGCAGAGCTCTTTTGGAAGCAAAATCCCAACTTCAACGAGATGAAGGAGGTCGAATTTAGAAATGATAGACATATGATTACCAGCAAACGAAAGGTGGCTGTTGGGGTCGATGGGCGGGATGATTGCTGCAGCGGTGCTTTGCCTCTTCTGCTTTGGCGCCATCACGATCTTTCTGGCGGAACGAGCAGGATCGAAATCTCAAGGAAGAAGATGAGTGGTTCGAAGGGAAAAAGTGAAGTTAGGGCTTAGAAATAAAAAAAAGCTCGTCGACGCGAGTATAAATGGGGTTTCCTGGGTCGTGCACTATTTCTAAAGTGCCAAGTCACTACTCGGGAAGGCAAAGTTTCAGGCATCACTCGCCGGTTACCTCTAAAACGCCGACAGTATCGCTTGGAGCAACTAAAGTTCTTCATTAATATTGGAGGGGGTTACACAAACTCAAAAGCCGACTCATTATGAGCCAGCCTTTTTCCCCTTTTTACTACATTACATTACATTACTTCACTACTTACACTACACTACACTACTGACTACCACCACTACTACTACTACTACTACTACTACTACTACTACTACTACTACTACTACTACTACTACTACTACTACTACTACTGCTACTCCTGCTGTTGCTGCTACTACTACTACTACTGCTACTACTGCTACTACTGCTACTACTGCTACTAGTACTACTGCTGCTGATGCTACTACTACTACTACTACTACTACTACTACTACTACTACTACTACTACTACTACTACTACTACTACTACTACTACTACTACTACTACTACTACTACTACTACTACTACTACTACTACTACTACTACTACTGCTACTACTGCTGCTACTGCTGCTGCTGCTACTACTACTACTACTACTACTACTACTACTACTACTACTACTACTACTACTACTACTACTACTACTACTACTACTACTACTACTACTACTACTACTACTACTGCTGCTACTGCTACTGCTGCTACTACTGCTACTACTGCTACTACTGCTACTACTGCTACTACTACTACTGCTACTACTGCTGCTGCTGCTACTACTACTACTACTACTGCTGCTACTACTACTACTGCTACTGCTACTACTACTGCTGCTACTGCTACTACTACTGCTGCTACTGCTACTACTACTGCTGCTGCTACTACTACTACTACTGCTACTGCTACTACTACTACTACTACTGCTACTACTACTACTACTGCTGCTGCTACTGCTACTGCTGCTGCTACTGCTGCTACTGCTACTACTGCTACTGCTACTACTGCTACTGCTACTGCTGCTACTACTACTACTGCTGCTGCTGCTACTACTACTACTACTCCTACTACTACTGCTACTACAACTACTACTACTACTGCTACTACTCCTACTACTACTGCTACTACTACTACTGCTACTGCTACTGTTGGGACCATGCTTCGTCGCCGAAGGTCCTGCAGGAAGAAACAACTTCGGCTGAAGCTGTCGGCACGAGATGACCGAAGGTTGCTGTTCATGAAGCTTCGGAATTGCAAACCGACTTAAAAGTAGAATGGCCTTTTAGTCCACAATTGTTTGAGTCATTGTTGTAAACTTTTATGAGGGGCATGATTGTAATTCCTCACAGGCTGTGTCTTGTGTCTATAAATAGTGAACAGTATTCCTTTACTGTTCACGATTTCCTGTAATTGCAAACGCATTGCTCGGGAATTACCATCTGTCAAGGAGAAGGTATAATTGTACTTAGACTTTACGTTCTGACATTTTTATGATCAGATAATAAAATATGTGGATAATGTTGCTTATTTCTGATACATTTATCTTTAATGCTTCATGTTTGATATATTAATTCATTTTATTTTGTAAGTTTGCTCACGAAGGCATGACCTTCGTAACATTTCACTCATGGTCTTCGTCCGAAGTTCATTAAATCCTTGGGGATATAATGCTTCAGCGGACGAAGGGCATTAATATTTAACATTTTATGTTGCCTTGTTCTTAATTCATAGCATTTGAGAACAAGTCCCCAACATTGGCGCCCACCTCCGGTCAACTCACTTCCACTTGTTTGAGCTGATGGCTTCGGTCAAGAATCAAGCTGGAACTGCTTCGGCCCCAAAGCTAGTTCTCCCGATAACAGGCGGTTCATGTTCAGAGCCGACCAACAAGAAGCAGAAGAAGGAGGCACAGCAAAGAGTACAACATGTAGGGGTACAAGGACCCTTCATCAAATCAAGATGGTCTCACATCCCAATTACCTTTTCTCAAGAGGATCTTCAGCTCAAGGATTACCCACACAATGATGCTATGGTTATCTCTTGTGTGATCAAAGGATTTCTGGTCCATAATGTTTTGGTTGATACAGGCAGTGCAGCAGATATCATATTTGCTAAGGCTTTCAGACAAATGCAAGAGCCCGAAGATAAAATTCTTGATGCCACACATCCCCTCTGTGGCTTCGGAGGAAGGCAGATTGTAGCACTCGACAAAATCTCAATGTCAGTGGCCTTCGGATTCATCAACAACACAAGAACTGAACAAATTATGTTTGATATTGTTGACATGGAGTACCCTTACAATGCAATCATTGGTCATGGTACTCTTAATGCCTTCGAAGCAATTCTGCATCCAGCTTATCTTTGCATGAAGATACCTTCGGACCAAGGGCCCATTGCTATTCATGGAAGTCAAGAAGCTGCCAGAAGGGCCGAAGGAAATTGGACAGACTCAAAAGCAATCCATAATATAGATGGAGCTGAAGCTTGTGAGCAATACAAGTTTAGAAGGGAAAAAGCTGCTTCGGCTGACCAGCCGAAACCCATGCTCTTATGTGAGGATATAGCAGAGCAGAAGGTGCTATTGGGATCTCAATTGTCCGAAGAGCAGGAGAAAACCTTGATAAGGTTTTTGTTTAACAATAAAGATGTTTTTGCTTGGTCAGCTAATGATCTTTGCGGAGTTAACAGGGATGTTATTGAGCACTCGCTCAATGTTGATCCATCCTTCAGACCCAGGAAACAGAGGCTTCGGAAGATGTCTGATGACAAGGCCCAAGGTGCTCGAAATAAAGTGAAAAGACTCCTCACTGCCGGAGTTATTAGAGAGGTAAAATATCCAGAATGGTTGGCTAACACTGTTATGGTGAAGAAGGCCAATGGTAAATGGAGAATGTGTATCGATTTTACTGACCTTAATAAAGCCTGTCCGAAGGACGAGTTTCCATTGCCAAGGATAGATTCCTTAGTTGATGCAGCAGCTTCATCAGAGCTCATGAGTTTGCTGGACTGCTATTCAGGCTATCATCAAATATGGATGAAGAAGGAAGATGAACCAAAAACCAGCTTCATAACCCCTAGTGGGACATATTGCTACCTTCGGATGCCTGAAGGGCTTAAAAATGCTGGAGGAAGTTTCAGCAGAATGACAGCAAAGGTTCTCCATTCTCAGATAGGCAGGAATGTACTAACTTATGTTGATGATATCATTGTAAAAAGTACGAAGCAGGATAACCACATTGCTGATTTACAGGAGACCTTCGCCAATTTTAGACAGGCTGGTCTAAAGCTGAATCTAGAAAAATGCGTCTTCGGAGTAAAGAAGGGGAAATTTCTCGGTTGCTTAGTTTCAACAAAGGGAATTGAGGCCAACCCAAGTAAAATCGAAGCTATACTTCGAATGGAGCCACCTAGTACAAAAAAGGGGGCTCAAAGATTAACAGGAAGGCTAGCATCTCTCAACAGATTCATATCTAGATCAGCAGAGAGAAACTTACCATTCTTCGAAGTGCTGAAGACAGCTGAAGTCTTTCAATGGGGACCACTCCAGCAGAAGGCCTTCGAAGAACTGAAGCAGTATCTGATAGATCTAACAACATTAACTCCACCTATGCCAGGGGCTCCTTTGTTATTATATGTGGCAGCTTCGCACTCAGCGGTAAGCGCAGCACTTGTTCAGGAGAAGCTTGAAGGCCAGGTGTTGGGGGCCTTCGTCCTCCGAAGGTCCTCAAAAACATGATTTGACAATATTTTCCAAGTGAATTATATGAACAGGTATCTTCGGACTCAGATCATGAACATGGAGTACGGTCAGAACGAAGCCCAAGCCAGACGAAGGGGGATTAAGATGAAGGACGGGCTGATTACCAAGCTGTACGAAGGATGGTGCACAGCCGAAGCTATGCGCAGAAAGCTTCGTCGCGATAGCAGAAAGGGGAACCGACTTAAAGATGAAAAGACTACTTAGGCCTTAATTGATTCCCATAAGTCATTAGCAAATGTAATGGACATGAATGTAATTTTGCATGGGCTACGTCCCACGCCTATAAATAGATGAACAGTACTCCCGTACTGTTCACGCTGACTTGGCATTTTGCTTTCCGTCATCCTTGTACTTTTGCCTTCCTGCAATCCGAAGGTACACTTGTAATCTGAAATCATTTCTATTTTTATATGATAATAAAATAGAAATGACGTTGTGATAATATTTAAATGTTTATATTACTTTTTATGTTGCATGTAAGTTCTTCGTCATAGTTTATTGTGCTTACGAAGATATGTTGTTTGTAACCTTCGTCCGGAACACATTATATCCCGAAGGGAAATAATGTTAGAAAGGACGAAGGACTTTATCATTTAACACTTTTCATGTTGCCTTGTTCTTAATCCGAAGCATTTGAGAACAAGTCCCCAACATTGGCGCCCACCTCCAGTGAACTCACTTCCACTCTTTGAGTCTTTGAGCGCCCTCGGCGATCATCAACCTTCGCTATGGCGCCGAAGAAAGCTTCAGCAACTGGCACTGCAGCTCTCCAACCGCTGGACCACAATCAGGAGACTGTCTCTCTTCGGGAGGCCCGAAGTCAGAAGAGGAAGGCTGTCAGCCCGACGCTTCAAGAGGATGAGCTAGACCAAGAGATCAGAGATATGGAGATGCTTCATCAACAGGTGCAGAGGAAGAAGGAAAAGATGGCCAGGCTAGCTGAACTGCAAAGGCAGATAGACGAAGCTTCTGAAGAAGTTCGCCATCTTACTCACGATGAGTAGAACCGAAGGCCTCAACAAAAAGACCTTCATCAGGAGGGTTTCTTCAACGAAGATGACTGGTATGACAATTTCCATCATGGAAATTTTGTTTTCGATGATGCTTCTCCCCTGTCCGCTGAGCTGCAGGCTACACCTTGGCCTCCGTCCTATAAGCCGCCCCAGCTTCCCATATTCGATGGCCATTCAGACCCGAAGCAGTTTTTGATGAGCTACGAAGCAACAGTATCTTCGTATGGTGGCAATGCTGCAGTCATGGCAAAGTCTTTTGTTATGGCTGTCAGGAGTGTTGCTCAAACCTGGTATTCCTCCCTTCGACCAGGAACGATCACTTCATGGCAAAAACTGAAGGACATGTTGTTAACCAGCTTCCAAGGGTTTCAAACGAAGCCGGTCACTGCTCAGGCCCTGTTCCAATGCACTCAGGATCATGAAGAATACCTTCAGGCGTATGTCAGAAGGTTCTTGCGTTTGAGGGCGCGGGCACCAACGGTGCCCAACGAAATTGTTATTGAGGCCATGATCAAGGGACTTCGGCCTGGACCTTCAGCTCAATACTTTGCTAGGAAGCCTCCTCAAACTTTGGAGAAACTGCTCCAGAAGATGGACGAGTATATTCGTGCCGACAACGATTTTCGCCAAAGAAGGGAGGAGGCTTTCAGGTTTTCTGAAATGACCAGGGGCTTCGGAGGAAGATTCTATCCGAGGCATGTCAGGTCCATCCACAACTCTACTCAAAATGATGATAAGGGGAGTCAGCAGAATAGGCCACAGTGCTCCTCACAGGCTTCGGGGCAACAACAAAGTTTCTTCCGGCCACCAGCTCTAAGAGGCAGAGGCGCCAGGGGCTTCGGCGGAAGATTTGGAGATCAACCAAGGAGAGTATTTTGCTTATTCTGTGGTGAAAACAAGGGCCATACCACCAGGATGTGCCATGTTACCATCCAGAAGCAAAAGGAGATAGCCGAAGCTGCAGCACAACAAGCTCAGCCGAAGCAGGTCATGCATACTGCTTCATACCATCCGCCTTACATCCCAGAATACATGGGCAACCACCCTGCAGTTTCTGTTGCTTCGGCAAGTCAACCTCAAGCTTCCTGGCAACAGCCTCCGCCTCCACCACCGCTGCAACAAGGCCAACAGCCAGAAGGGAGCCAATATGCTCCACACCAAAGGGATCTCAGAGAACAATCCGAAGCTCGCACAGTCAATAGCACTGTGCCAGAGTCGAAGCACATCTATTGACAAATATCCTACCAGTTTTTTTCCATTCAGTTCTATTTTCTGTGTAATAAAGGACATTTTTTAGTTTTCATGTAAAAGTTTCTTTGCTTGCTACAAGGAAAATGTATTTTCTCAGGCTTAAGTTGCTGAAGCTTAAAAGTTTGCGATAACAAGGAGAACCTTCGAATTATCGAAAATCCTTCGAAGCAACAAAAAGTCGTTCTAAGGAACGCAGAGTAAGTTTGCTGAAATCACAAAAAGTCGTTCCAAAGGGAACGCAGTGTAAGTTTTCTGCTACAAAGTCGTTCCAAAGGGAATGCAGAGCATACAGCGAAAAGTCAACGCTGATACCGCCTAAGTAAAGGGCGAAGAAGCTCCAAAGTCGTTCCTAAGGGAATGCAGAGCTTACAGCAAAAAGTCAACGCTGATACCGCCTAAGTAAAAGGCGAAGAAGCTCCAAAGTCGTTCCTAAGGGAATGCAGAGCTTACAGCGAAAAGTCAGCGCTGATACAAAAATATTTTGTGTTTTACGGGGATATGTGTGTATCTTCGGAACAAATGTCATCTACATAACATAACATCATCACATCATTTTGCATAGCATAAGCATCATACATCATGTTGCATATGGCAAAAGAAGGGGACACGGTATCAACCTTTGGAAGGATACTTTGAGAAAGTGAAAATCGTGCTAAGTCACAAGGGGATACAATATTGATCTTCGGAATATAGCTTCGGAGAATATTTTCATGAAGCTTGGATATCCTTCATCAGAGCACTATGAACATTGTCGTGATGCATAGAAGTTTTTCTATCTTCACGAAGCATGAAAAGAAGGGAAGGTGTTTTTTCGCCGAAGGCTCAAAAACGGTACGTATGTAAAGTTTCATGCGTCGTAAAGAATCGAGTCATTAAAAGCAAATATATCACAGGGTTACAAAATGTCACACATGTTTCATTTCAGAAGTCTTTACAAAAGTGCTTAATCTTCTCTCAAAACAACTTCGGCAGCTTCGTTCAGGAGTCGGTTAACAAATTCATCCATGATAGCTTCAGCCATCTTTTTAATTTCTTCGTCTCCTTTCGGGAGAGGGCCCGGAGACGCTTTAGTAGGATCTGAAGGAGGACATGATACGGCCACATTGCTATTACAAATTGAGAACGAAGTTTAAAATCAAAAATTACAACACAATAAAAACCATTAGCTAATACCTATTTGTCCTTCGGGCTCTGAGATTTTGTCAGCGGCCTTAGCTACTTCTCTAGCGTCGTGAATGCCCTTCTCACTTTT
Source organism: Zea luxurians (assembly GCA_029449295.1). Lineage (NCBI taxonomy): Eukaryota > Viridiplantae > Streptophyta > Magnoliopsida > Poales > Poaceae > Zea > Zea luxurians. Next base: position 19,568,283 of record JAOPSE010000006.1, on the reverse strand, counting down.
CTGAATAATTTCTCGGGCCATTTCTCGGCCACCATTGTCCCAGACGTCGGTGAAAAATTTTCCACCAGTCTGGCTAGCTTCGGCCGAGGGGTCTTTAATATCTTCAGGGGATAAGCTGGCTTCGGATTGTGCAAGAACCTTAACATGATCGCAGCCTTTTTTCTCCAGTATAGTAGGAATCCCCCTGGCACCCGAGAAGGCGCAAATGTCTCCACGACTGTTTAGAATTTCTTCAAAGGCTTCAGCTTCGTGGCAGATCCATTCGATCGGTCCTTCTGGGTTACCTCTCACAAAATCTTCTTCACTTGAAAATGCGCCAACACTGGCGAAGCTGGTTTTTATTTTCTTTACACATTCCATGGATTTTTCGTAGCACCTTTTCTTAGAAGACCGAAGCTCTTCAACGGTTCCTTCCAAATGATTAGCCCATTGGTCGCTACATTCCCGCCTCGTTTCTTCAAGTATGCGTTCTTCTTTCGCCCGGGCCAATTGCTTCCGAAGGTCGTCAATCTCGTGCTTTTGAGCTGCAATTTTGGCTTTGGACGCAGTTTCGTTCTCCTTTACTTTATCCACTAATGTAACTAGAATTTTGTCCTTTTCCAGGGCTTCGTTCCTTAGTTTGATAACCTCCATTCGAAGGTTGTTGAAGGCAATTTCATAGCTTTCGTCTTCGGCACTCTTTTGCGCTCTCAGCGCGTTGCTTAGTATTAAACCCTATATGTAAAAAGTTAGTATAAGAATAAAACAATAGATTTCGAATCATAAAATTTCCAAAATGCGCAATTCTCGCACCTTCAGACTATTATATGCAAGGCTATCCGCAAGATCCTCCTTCGTCATAGCGCATAATCCAGCTTCAAGCTTCGGAAACCCCATACTCCTAGCCATCTCCCGGCAGACAGATAATTCTTTGTTGTCAGGGAGACAGTATAGGAAGTCATCTTCGTTTGTCCCATTGAACACTAGTGCCCCCTTCGGATATTTTAATTCTCTGGCATAGTGATTGGCTTCATAAATCTCTTCTTCAGATAATTTCTTCCCCGAAGCATGTCGCACAATGTAATCGCGTATGATGGAAGGTGCTTCGGGGGCCACAGTGTCAATTTCTTCAACCAAAATTGGCTCTGGCATTTTTATTTTTTCTTCGGCTTCCAAAGGTTGTTCCTTGGTGGGCTCTGAAGGCCCAGCTTCAGCTTCAAGTTGTTGCTTCGAAGTTTTAGCAACTAAAGCTTCAGTAGACACTTCAGAAAGTTCAACAGTCTTCTTTGGAGTTATGCTTGAAGACTTAATTGTCTCCAAAACATCTAGCACGTTCACCATTCTTTTTCTTTTTGGGGTCATCGACGGGCCCTTTTGATTTCTTATTGTCTCAACACTTGCTGAAGGACTTAAGATTTCCAATATTTTTGGTCCTTCAATTCTCGGTTTTTCTGCCTTCTCTGCTGAAGGTGCTTCAGTTTTTTCCTCGGTCTTCGGCACTGGAGCTGGCTCTGTAGTTTCAGTGGCCAAAGAGACTTCACCGATAAATTCAGGCACTGTGGCCGGCTCAATAAAACGCGCCCGGTGGGTAAGCACCTTCATCTTTTTTCTTTGCGGCGCTGGCTCACCAGAAGCACCTGAGGCAACTTCTTTTGCAGGAGAAGTATTTTTTCTTTTGCGGCCTGGCACCGGATAATGGTAGTCAGGGTAGACAAACCCGATTGCATCAAATACCCGGTTGAGCCTCTTCTTCTTTCGGCCTCCGAAGGCTGCTAATAATGCAGTATTCTCGGCCTTCGAGTATACCCCAAGCAGTTCGTCACTTAAGGTTTCAATGCTTTTTAACCAGTCGTCGTCCGGTTCAACAAACTTATCCCCGTATTTGAATGTGTATTTTAGTCTGACCAGTCCACCTTCGTCAGACTCTTTGATGGTCCCCTTCGGCATTTCCCACTTTCCTGCAAGTGGCCAAACTCTGAAGGCAATATGCTCTTGGACCAGATCCCTTGTCCCAATAAAAGAGCAGATTACGCCGAAGGCTCTTTGGCATTCTTCGGCCGCTTCATCCATTTCAACCTTCGGCTTTCGGAGTCCGAAGCGTTGCCAGATAGGGCGCATAATGATATTCTTAACATCTTCCTGCGCTGTCAAGTCATTCTTTACATAGAACCATTCTGTCATCCAAGCGCCGGGCCACCTCTTCCGAAAGGTTGGCACGGGGCAGCTTGACCCAGAGCGGGCACCGAAGCTGTAACAACCAAAGTTGTTGTGATATTGTTCTTTCCCCCAGGGCTTCGTCTCATATACCAACTCATGAATTTTGCAAAAGCTTTTAGCATTTGGTTCTAAACCTTGGCTTCTCACAGCCCAGACAAAGATTCCCATTCTTATGATAGCTTCGGGAGTAATTTGATGAAGGTAGATTTGAAATGTCTTCAGGACTTCGACAACAAAGCTGCTTAGGGGGAACCGAAGCCCAGCCTTGAGAAAGCTTCGGAAGATCACGACCTCATCTTCTTCGGGGGTAGGAGAAGTTTTTTCTCCAGCATCAGCCCTCACAATAGATATATCTCGAAAATATCTCCCCCTCATATTGTCAATATGATTCTGCTTAATAGTGGTTTTCCTGAAAACCGAGTGACTTGGCCGCCATGGTCGATCTTCGGACTCTCCCCCGCCGCTTTCTACATCATAACTGTCGCTGTCACCGGTATCTTTAGATAAACCTTCTAAAATCTCTTTGGTGATCTTTTCTGTATTAGTCTTCGACATTGCTTCAAGAAACCCCAGGTTCTTCTCTTCAGAGAGACTTAGCTTCATTTCGACAGCAGCCTTCTTCTCCTCAGACATCCCTTCGGAAATCTTACTTCTCGCTTCCGAAGCTCAAAACTAGGAAAGAAAATAAATAATTTTTGGGCAGAAAGCTTTATAAGCAGGCAAAACAGATGGCAAAGAGAGCGTGCCAAATCAAATGTGGCGGGCTCCTATTTATACACTCGATATGACGGAAACTGTGTGGTCCCAGGTGTCAGTGACTTTTGCTATTCTAGCAAAGGGAAGGTGTTTTTTCGGACCTTCGGCTTAAGGCCTTCGTCCATATCGCAATTTGAATTTATCACTAACAAATTAATATTGCGAGGGGCTACTGTTGGGGGCCTTCGTCCTTCGAAGGTCCTCAAAAACATGATTTGACAATATTTTCCAAGTGAATTATATGAACAGGTATCTTCGGACTCAGATCATGAACATGGAGTACGGTCAGAACGAAGCCCAAGCCAGACGAAGGGGGATTAAGATGAAGGACGGGCTGATTACCAAGCTGTACGAAGGATGGTGCACAGCCGAAGCTATGCGCAGAAAGCTTCGTCGCGATAGCAGAAAGGGGAACCGACTTAAAGATGAAAAGACTACTTAGGCCTTAATAGATTCCCATAAGTCATTAGCAAATGTAATGGACATGAATGTAATTTTGCATGGGCTACGTCCCACGCCTATAAATAGATGAACAGTACTCCCGTACTGTTCACGCTGACTTGGCATTTTGCTTTCCGTCATCCTTGTACTTTTGCCTTCCTGCAATCCGAAGGTACACTTGTAATCTGAAATCATTTCTATTTTTATATGATAATAAAATAGAAATGACGTTGTGATAATATTTAAATGTTTATATTACTTTTTATGTTGCATGTAAGTTCTTCGTCATAGTTTATTGTGCTTACGAAGATATGTTGTTTGTAACCTTCGTCCGGAACACATTATATCCCGAAGGGAAATAATGTTAGAAAGGACGAAGGACTTTATCATTTAACACTTTTCATGTTGCCTTGTTCTTAATCCGAAGCATTTGAGAACAAGTCCCCAACACCAGGTTAAGAGGCAGGCCCCAATATATTTTGTATCCGAGGTTCTTAGTTTATCAAAGAAAAATTATACAGAGTTGGAGAAGGTACTGTATGCTATCTTGATGGCCTCCAGAAAGCTTTGGCACTATTTTCAAGCTTACAACATAATTGTTCCTTCTTCACAACCTCTGAAGGATATTATGAGGAACCGAGAAGCTACTGGAAGGATTGGAAAATGGGCTGCAGAGCTCAATGAATTTTGTATTGATTATGTTCATAGATCTTCGATTCAGTCCCAGGCATTAGCAGACTTCATTGCTGATTGGACGCCAGGGGCTCAGGAGGAAGAAACAAATAAAGACGCCGAAGCATGGATAGTGTTTTGCGATGGGTCATGGGGAACCTTCGGAGCAGGAGCGGCTGCTGTGTTGGTTTCACCTTCCAAAGTTAAAACTTGTTATGCGGCAAGACTTGATTTTAGTTGCACAAATAACATCGCCGAGTATGAAGCTCTGCTTTTGGGTCTTCGGAAATTAAAGGCAATGGGAATCAGAAGGGCCATTCTTAAAACTGATTCTCAAGTTATTTCTGGTCATGTTGACAAAAGTTACAAAGCAAGAGACCCGAAGCTTGAAAGGTATCTAGATACAGTCCGAAGGATTGAGGCTTCCTTCGAAGGTTTCTCTGTCAAAAATATTCCTCGAGGAGAAAATGAGTACGCTGATCTATTGGCTAAGTTAGCAGCCCAGGGGCTGCCTATACCTTCGGAAGTATTTTTTGAAACAATAAAAGCACCTTCGGTCGAGCTTCTTGAAAGAGCAATCCTCAACATATCCCCTGTTTATAGTGAAGATTGGAGAACTGAAATCATCTCTTTCCTTCAGGGTAATTTTCTTTCAGATGACGAAGCTTATAACAGGAGAATAGAAGCAAGAGCTCGACCATATGTCATAATAGAAGGGGAGTTATACAAGCGCGGGGTCTGTTCCCCATTGCTCAAGTGCTTATCCAGATCCGAAGGTATAGAATTAATGAAGGACATACATGCAGGTCTATGTGGATCTCATATTGGATCTAGGCCCTTGCTTGGGAAAGTTTTTCGCCAAGGATTTTATTGGCCAAAGGCAGCTTCGGATGCAGCGGATTTAGTTCAAAAGTGCGAAGGTTGTCAGAAATGTGCAAGAGATCAAAAACAACCTTCGTCTTTAACTCAATTAATACAGCCCACTTGGCCATTGCAAAGGTGGGGTCTGGATTTGCTAGGTCCATTACCACCTGCACAGGGGAACTTAAGATATGTGGTGGTGGCAGTGGAATATTTTTCCAAGTGGATTGAGGCAAAGCCCTTAGCCACAATAACCTCGTTTACTATTCAAAAGTTTTTCTGGCAAAACATTGTTTGTCGCTTCGGAGTGCCGAAGGCCGTAACTGTGGATAATGGGACTGTTGGGGACTTGTTCTCAAATGCTATGAATTAAGAACAAGGCAACATAAAGTGTTAAATGTTGATGCCCTTCGTCCAATGAAGCATTATTCCTTTAAGGATTAATGAACTTTGGACGAAGGTTGAAAGCAATAAAATTACGAAGGTCAAAGGTGAATAAATTGCAAATGAACAACTTTACTTTCACATTAAATTGATTTAATATGTTTAAGCATTGAATACAATTATACCTTTGCCTTGACAAAGATTGATTCCCAAATGATGTGATTGCAATTACAGGAATCCGTGAACAGTAAAGGAATACTGTTCACTATTTATAGGCACGGGATACAGCCTGTGAGGGATTACAATTATGCCCCTCATAAGGGATTACAACAGCGACTCAAACATTTATGGACTAAAAGGTCATTCTACTCCTAAGTCGGTTTGTAATACCGAAGCTTCATAAAGAGAAACCTTCGGTCATCACATGCGGACAGCTTCAGCCGAAGCTGTTTCTCCCTACAAGACCTTCGGCGACGAAGCATAGTCCCAACAGTAGCCCCTTCACGGTGCTAGATCGTTTTTCGTAACGAGCTTGATCCGTGAAAAAAGTTTCTTAGGCTTCGGGAAGCCGAAGGTCCGAAAAACACCTTCCCTGAGCTCGTTGTCGAGAAACGATATGGTTTCCGAGCGCGGAGCGGTCCCACCTTACAGCGGGTGCAAGCAGCTGTTTGCCTGGTGTAAAAATCCTGACGATTCACCTTCCTACCTGCATCACTATATAAACAGACGGACAGGTGTGAAGTTACCACAGCATTCATTGCTATTTGCACTGTTTTGCTGCCAAAATTTTTAACCATAGCCGAAGCTTGACTCTCGGAATCAAACGAAGCTCCAGTTTGAAGCCTACTTCATCAGAAGAAAAAGCTTCGGAAGAAAAAGTATTTAGTTCCCAAGAAATTCAGAATTAAATGGCTAGAGTGCGTTCTACCGCTAGGGTTGAGCGCGAGGGAGACGAAGCTGAAGGATCGGAGACTGTTCCCATCTCCGAAGCGATGCAACGATCCGGACTGGTGACCTCGGAAGGAATCCGTGCCGCCGAGACAGAGCAGGCTGCCCCATCTCCGAAGTTGCTGCCGAAGCAGAAGAAGGAAATATTGAGGAGACTGATTCCGAAGATGATTATCGTATTGCCATGCCAAGTAAGCCCAGCCACTTGGACTTCGGAAAGTCGACTGTCTCTAAAGCTGATCTCTCCAAGATGGTGAAGTCGGGTTATTTCAGTGAGAGTCAGAAGAAGCTACTTCGCTTCGGGGGGGAAGAAACTACCCCGAAGCCGGAGAAGGATGAAATAGTCATTTTCAAGAGCTTTCTAAAGGTTGGGTTGAGATTCCCTCTCCATAGGATTATTGCAGATGTATTGAAGAAGTTTGGGATCTACTTTCATCAGCTGACTCCTAACGCTATTGTTAGGCTTAGTGTTTATATCTGGGCCCTCCGAAGCCAGGCGGTGGAGCCGTTTGCCGATAGCTTTTGTCGAGTTCATGAGCTGCATTACCAGACGAAGGCTAGAAAAGATGGATTACACGATAACTTTGGTTGCTACAATTTTGCCTATCAGAAAACCACAAAGTTTCCTGTAATCAGCTACCGAAGCAAATGGCCGGCAGGCTGGAAATCAGAATGGTTTTATGTGAAAGTTGACGAAGACAAAGAGAAGCTGGTACAAAGCCCTCTTGAATTGATCTTCGGGGAAACAAGACCGCGATGCCAAATGTCATTAGAAGGTCCCACTTGGGCTGCACTGGCTGAGTTTAAAATTATTTCAGAACATATCAGCACTACGGACCTGGTTCAAGAGTTTTTGGCCTTCAGGGTTTTTCCTACTTTAAAAGAATGGGAAATGCCGAAGCTAGAGGGGGAGAAGAAAGAAGGAGAACTTGTGCGGTTACCTTACTATTACAAGTTTAAGAAATACTTTAAAAAACCTTGCCAAGAGTGGCTGGACACAATTGAAATAATGTGCAATGAAATACTCGGTAATTACTCCAAAAAAGAAGATCAGTTGATGACTGCGGCCTTCGGTACCCGTCCGAAGCGAAGACTGAATCGAGTACTGGACGCCTTGGGCTTTGAATACCCTGATTACGAACAACTGAATAAAATTGTCGAAGGCCGGAAGAGGAGAAGGGTAGCCGAAGCTTTAAATGAAGATGAGAAAGAACCACTAAAAGAGAAGAATATTCTGAAGAAGAGAAAAGTAACATCTCCGAAGCGAAAAGTATCTGACGAAGAAGAGACTGCCGCATCACGCTCTGCCACTGACGTGGAAGAGATTTTGAAGGTAATGACTGAATCCCTGCCTGTGAAGCTAAGTCCATTAGGGCCTCAACTGACAAAGTTTTTTCAGAAGGAAAAGGAGCCCGAAAAAAACGAAGAAAACAACAAAGAGACACAGAATCATCGCAGTGACCGAAGTCATTGACAAGACACCACCAAGAGCTTCAGCTCGGAAGACACCAGCGACTGAGGAAATATCAAATGTTGAAGTCGCACCTTCGGAAATCGCGGCTACCGAAGCTACCTCAGCCGAAGATTTGAACTTGGAAACCACAATCGAACATATCGACAAAATACTGCTAGAGATGGCCACAGAAGAGGCTACTACTGCCGCCGAAGAGACCATGACCGCAGTGTCTGGGAAAGGAAAGGAAATAGCTGACGATACTTCGGAGGACGAAACCTTCATGTTTCAAAATTTAGTTGGACAAGAATTTACAAAAACCGAAATAGAAGAGCTTAAAGAATATGCCAAATCTTGCGGATATAAACCAGGAGCACTCCTCTTCGGTGGTATTGACGATGAAAAATTAGGCTGTATCCGGGACCAAACTGGAGCTAAGATTGTCGGTACTCTATCAAAGAGTATCGGTTTTCCGAAGCTAGAAACAGATATTAGCCGCTATCGACGTCAGCATATCGTTGGTAGTTTATTTTATTCCAATTTCAAGGTGAACTACTTTTCCCTTGACTTTTATTGTTTTTAATAATAAAGACATTTCTAACGAAGGTTGTTTATGTGCAGAGTATGCTGTTGAGTAAGGCTTTGAAAATGCAGCAAGATCTGGAAGACAAAAAACACGAGGTTATAATTGGAAATTTAGAGAACAAAATAAAAGAGCAATCAGCTACTATTGAAAAGAAAGACTTCGAGCTTCAGTCAACCGAAGGCTTATTGGCAGAAGCTGAAGCTAAAATAGCAGAATTGAATACGAAGCTTCTCTGCCAATCTGAACAGTTTGAACAAGAAAAGCAAGAACTTAATGCGAAACTTGAAGCCAAAGTCCAACAAAATTCAGATTTGAAAAAATTATTGGCAAGCCTTCAAGACAAATGTTTGGAGTTTAGCAATAAATGTATTCAACGACTGAGAAAGGTATTCCACTCAGTTGGGGCTAGCAGTGAGAAATTCACCCCGTCAACTGAAAATTTACAAAAGACCTTCGAACATATTGAAGGTGAAATTGATGAACTTGACGAAGTTGTAGCCGGGCACGGTGACTTCTATGCCTGGGTAGCTTCTCGGGGCACTGCTGCAGCTTTTCTGAAAGCTGGCTGCGACCATGGAAAAATTGTTAATAGACCCAATTTCACTCTATCACCATCAATTTTAGATGACATTCCTGACCTCGCCCAAAGCATTTCTAATAGATTTGTAAAGATGATATGGACAAAAGGCGGGCGAGAAAAGGCTGGAGACGAAGCTCGGAGTCATCTTGAACCAGTAAGAAATCATACCTTGTGTTTACCTTTTCCTTCAAACTTGGTCTTGACACAACTTAATTCATGTAGGGTGACGAAGCCGAGACCGATGCTTGAAGAGTATGACGCCGAAGCTGAGGCCCCATGAAGATCAGTAGGAGTAGACTTGTAATATGCTCTTACCCTTCCGTTAATGTATGAGGTGCTTTGATGTGGACGAAATTATCCTTTTTTTGAGCCTAAGGCGAAAAACACCTTCCCTTCTTTTCGTACACAGCGAAGCATAAAAAACAGTTTTTCCTTTCTGCCGAAGCTCTTCTTTTCATATACAATGAAGTACAAAAGACTTCTTTTTGCCGAAGCAACTACTTATGCTATGATGATGGTTATCCTACATATGCCTGGATGAATGTTTATGAATGCAAATGTTATGATGTAATGTGGTGTGCAAATGAATGTCCAAACACATATCCGAAGCAGTAATCACAACTGTTATTTCCTTAGAAACAATCACATATCAGCGCTGACTTTTCGCTGTAAGCCTCCCTTAGGAGCTTCTTCGCCTTTTACTTTCGGCGGTATCAGCGTTGACTTTTCGCTGTAAGCCTCCCTTAGGAGCTTCTTCGCCTTTTACTTTCGGCGGTATCAGCGTTGACTTTTCGCTGTAAGCTCTGCATTCCCTTTGGAACGACTTCTGAGCAAAAAACTTACACTGCGCCCCCTTTGGGGCGACTTCTTTAGTAGCTTCGTCGTACTCCGCATCCCCTTAAGGACGGTTTTCAAGCTTCTTCCCTGTTTCTTTTTTTTCGGCACTCGATGGTGCATTCTCAGTTTTTACATTTACATCTCTGGGGATTTTGCTCTTATAAAACTGAAATACAAAGGAATTACATGTGATGGCCCCATTAAAAACCTTTCTCCCCCTTCAGAAAGGAAAAGGGTGCTATAAAAGAAAAATAAAAAATAAAAAATATATAAAAAATTACATCAAGTTATACATAATATCGCCGAAGCTCATCCGCATTCCAAGATCTAGGAATGTCGTTGCCATCCATATCCTTCAATCTGTATGAACCGGGTCTCGACGAAGATACTACCAAAAAAGGTCCCTCCCATTTCAACTGCAACTTGCCCACTGTATCTGGGTTAGCTACTCTCCGAAGCACCAAATGTCCTGGCTCAATATTCTTTAGTCGAACCTTTCTATCACGCCATTTGATTGTTTCGGCTTGATATTTATTGATGTTCTCCACAGCTTGAAGCCTGATCCCTTCTATAGCATCTTTTTCCACAGAATGATCAGCTTCGGAATTTGATTCTGTCGAAGCTACTACTCTTATTGATCCAGTTTTAGCTTCCTCCGGAGTTATTGCTTCGTCACCAAACAATAATTTGAATGGAGTAAAGCCTGTTGACCTTGATGTTGTTGTATTGTGGCTCCACACCACTTTGATTAATTGATCTGGCCATTTTCCCCTAGGTTGATTGAAGATTAACTTCATTATTCCTGTCATTATGATGCCATTAGCTCTTTCAACAAGTCCATTTGACTCCGGATGTCTAACTGATGCAAAATGGATCTTCGTGCCAATTTGATCACAAAATTGTCTAAAATCTTCGGAGTCGAACTGTGTTCTGTTATCTACAGTGATGGCCTTTGGTACTCCGAAACGACAAATAATATTCTGCCAGAAAAACTTTTGAATGGTGGCCGAAGTTATTGTGGCTAAAGGCTTTGCCTCAATCCATTTAGAAAAATATTCCACGGCCACTACAACATATCTTAAGTTTCCTTGGGCCGGTGGTAACAGACCTAACAAGTCAAGGCCCCACCTTTGCAATGGCCAGATGGGTTGTATCAGCTGAGTTAGAGACGAAGGTTGTTTTTGATCTCTTGCACATTTCTGACAACCTTCGCACTTTTGAACTAATTCCGCTGCATCCGAAGCTGCCTTCGGCCAATAAAACCCTTGACGAAAAACTTTCCCAAGTAATGGCCTAGATCCAATGTGAGATCCACACAGGCCTGCATGTATTTCGTTCATCAATTCTATGCCTTCGGCTCTGGACAAACACTTAAGTAATGGAGCACAAACTCCATGCTTGTACAACTCCCCTTTTATCATGACATATGGACGAGCTCTTGCCTCTATCCTCCTGTTATAAGCTTCGTCATCTAAAAGGAAATTACCCTGAAGGTAAGAGATGATCTCAGTTCTCCATTCTTCACTATAAACAGGAGATATATTGAGGACTGCTCTTTCAAGAAGCTCCACTGAAGGTGCTTTTATTGTTTCGAAGAACACATCCGAAGGTAAGGGCAGCCCTTGTGCCGCTGACTTAGCTAGCAAATCAACATGCTCATTTTCTCCTCGAGGAATATTTTTGACAGAAAATCCTTCGAAGGAGGCTTCAATCCTTCAGACCGCGTCTAGATATTTTTCGAGCTTCGGATCTTTAGCCTTACAACTCTTGTCAATAAGACCGGAAACAACCTGGGAATCAGTTTTAAGAATGGCCCTTCTGATTCCCATTGCTTTTAACTTCCGAAGACCCAAAAGCAGGGCTTCGTACTCAGTAATATTGTTTGTGCAACTAAAATCGAGTCTTGCCGCATAACAAGTTTTAACTTTGGATGGTGAGACCAACACAGCAGCTGCTCCTGCTCCGAAGGTTCCCCAAGACCCATCGCAAAACACTGTCCATACTTCGGCATCTTTATTTGTTTCTTCATCCTGAGCCCCTGGCGTCCAGTCGGCAATGAAATCTGCCAACGCTTGAGACTGGATCGAAGATCTATGCACATAATCAATGCAAAATTCATTGAGCTCTGCAGCCCATTTTCCAATCCGTCCAGTAGCTTCTCTATTTCGCATAATATCCTTCAACGGTTGCGAAGAAGGAACAATAATATTGTATGCTTGAAAGTAATGTCGAAGCTTCCTGGATGCCATCAAAACAGCATATAACACCTTCTCCAGTTCTGTATAGTTTTTCTTTGATACACTAAGAACCTCAGATACAAAATATACTGGGACCTGCTTCTTGACTTGGCCATCAAACTTTTCCTGGACAAGTGCTGCACTTACCGCTGAGTGCGAAGCTGCCACATATAATAACAAAGGAGCCCCTGGTGTTGGTGGAGTTAAAGTTGTTAGATCCATCAAATATTGCTTCAGTTCCTCGAAGGCTTTTTGTTGGCTTGGTCCCCATTGAAAGACTTCGGCTGATTTCAGCACTTCAAAGAATGGTAAATTTCTCTCTGCTGATCTGGATATGAATCTGTTGAGAGATGCCAACCTCCCCGTCAATCTTTGGGCCCCCTTTTTTGTATTTGGTGGCTCCATTCGAAGTATAGCTTCAATTTTACTTGGATTAGCTTCAATTCCCTTTGTTGAAACCAAGCATCCAAGAAATTTCCCCTTCTTTACTCCGAAGACACATTTTTCTGGATTCAGCTTTAGACCAGCTTGTCTAAAACTGGCGAAGGTCTCCTGCAAATCAGCAATGTGATTTTCTTGTTTCGTGCTCTTTATAATGATATCATCAACATAAGTTAACACATTTCTGCCTATCTGAGACTGAAGAACCTTCGAAGTCATTCTGCTGAAACTTCCTCCAGCGTTCTTGAGCCCCTCAGGCATCCGAAGGTAACAATATGTTCCACTAGGGGTTATGAAACTGGTCTTCGGCTCATCTTCCTTCTTCATCCAAATTTGATGATAGCCTGAATAACAGTCTAAAAGACTCATAAGCTCTGACGAAGCTGCTGCATCAACTAAGGAGTCTATCCTTGGCAGTGGGAATTCGTCCTTCGGACAGGCCTTGTTGAGATCCGTAAAATCGATACACATTCACCATTTGCCATTGGCCTTTTTTACCATAACAGTGTTAGCTAGCCATTCTGGGTACTTTACTTCTCTGATAACTCCTGCACTGAGGAGTCTTTTGACTTCATTCCGAGCTCCTTCGGCCTTGTCATCAGACATTTTCTGAAGCCTCTGCTTTCTGGGTCTGAAGGATGGGTCAACGTTGAGCGAGTGTTCAATGACATCCCTGTTAACCCCGCAAACATCATTAGCTGACCATGCAAAAACATCTTTGTTGTTGAACAAAAACCTTATCAAGGTTTTCTCCTGTTCTTCGGATAATTGAGAGCCCAACAGCACCTTCTGCTCTGCTATGTCCTCACATAAGAGCATGGGCTTCGGCTGATCTGCCGAAGCTGCTTTCTCCCTTCTGAATTTGTACTGTTCACAAGCTTCAGCTCCATCTATATTATGGATTGCTTTTGAGTCAGTCCAGTTTCCTTCGGCCCTTCTGGCAGCTTCCTGATTTCCATGAATAGCAATAGGTCCTTGATCCGAAGGTATTTTCATGCAAAGATAAGCAGGATGAAGAATTGCTTCGAAAGCATTGAGGGTGCCACGACCAATAATTGCATTGTAAGGGTATTCCATGTCAACAATGTCAAACACAACTTGCTCAGTTCTGGTGTTGTTGATGAATCCGAAGGTCACTGGCATGGTAATCTTGCCCAGTGCTACAATCTGTCTTCCTCCGAAGCCACAGAGAGGGTGTGTAGCATCATGGATCTTGTCTTCGGGCTCTTGCATTTGTCTGAAAGCTTTAGCAAATATGATATCAGCTGCGCTGCCTATGTCAACCAAGACATTATGGACCAGAAATCCTTTGATCACACAAGAGATAACCATAGCATCATTATGTGGGTAATCCTTGAGTTGAAGATCCTCTTGGGAGAAGGTAATTGGAATGTGGGACCATCTTGACTTGATGAAGGGTCCTTGCACCCCGACATGCTGTACCCTTCTCTGTGCTTCTTTCTTCTGCTTTTTGTTGGCTGGTTCTGAGCATGAACCACCTGTTATCGGGAGCACCAGCTTCGAGGCCGAAGCAGCTCCAACTTGATCGCTGAACGAAGCCATCAGCTCAAAAAGTGGAAGTGAGTTGACCGGAGGTGGGTGCCAATGTTGGGGACTTGTTCTCAAATGCTATGAATTAAGAACAAGGCAACATAAAGTGTTAAATGTTGATGCCCTTTGTCCAATGAAGCATTATTCCTTTAAGGATTAATGAACTTTGGACGAAGGTTGAAAGCAATAAAATTACGAAGGTCAAAGGTGAATAAATTGCAAATGAACAACTTTACTTTCACATTAAATTGATTTAATATGTTTAAGCATTGAATACAATTATACCTTTGCCTTGACAAAGATTGATTCCCAAATGATGCGATTGCAATTACAGGAATCCGTGAACAGTAAAGGAATACTGTTCACTATTTATAGGCACGAGATACAGCCTGTGAGGGATTACAATTATGCCCCTCATAAGGGATTACAACAGCGACTCAAACATTTATGGACTAAAAGGTCATTCTACTCCTAAGTCGGTTTGTAATACCGAAGCTTCATAAAGAGAAACCTTCGGTCATCACATGCGGACAGCTTCAGCCGAAGCTGTTTCTCCCTACAAGACCTTCGGCGACGAAGCATAGTCCCAACAGGGACACAGTTTGATTCTGAAGCCTTCAGAGAATTTTGCAATCAAATCGGCACGAAGATCCATTTTGCATCAGTCCGACACCCAGAATCTAATGGACTTGTTGAAAGAGCCAATGGGATCATAATGACAGGAATAATGAAGTCAATCTTCAATCAGACAGGGGAAAGTGGCCAGACGAGTTAATCAAAGTGGTGTGGAGTCATAACACAACCATTTCAAGATCAACAGGCTTTACACCCTTTAAACTATTGTTTGGTGACGAAGCAATAACCCCAGAAGAGGCTAAAACAGGATCGATAAGGACAGTAGCTTCGGCAGAGGGCGAAAACGAAGCTGATTGTTCTGTGGAAAAAGATGCTATTGAAGGGATTAGACTTCAAGCTGTGGAAAACATCAATAAATACCAAGCTGAAACAATAAAATGGCATGATAGAAAGGTCAAGCTAAAAAATATTGAATCAGGACACTTGGTACTTCGAAGAGTAGCTAACCCTGAAACAGTAGGCAAATTACAGCTGAAGTGGGAAGGCCCCTTTTTGGTAGTATCTTTGTCAAGACCTGGTTCCTACAGATTGAAGGATATGGACGGCAATGACATTCCTAGATCGTGGAATGCGGATGAGCTTCGGCGATATTATATTTAGTTTGATGTAATTTTTTATATTCTTTTTTGTGGCACCCTTTTCCTTTCCAAAGGGGGAGAAAGGTTTTTAATGGGGCCACAACATGTAATTTTTCTTTTCCTTATTTCAATTCTATAAGAGCGATATCCCCCAAAATGTAAATGTAAAAGCTGAGAAAGCACCTTCGAGTGCAAAGAAAAAAGAAAAGAGAACAGGGAAAAGCTTAGAGGTCGTTCCTAAGGGAATGCAGAGCTTACAGCGAAAAATAAACGCTGATTCCGCTGAAAGTAAAAGGCGAAGAAGCTCCTAAGGGAGGCTTACAGCGAAAAATAAACGCTGATTCCGCTGAAAGTAAAAGGCGAAGAAGCTCCTAAGGGAGGCTTACAGCGAAAAGTCAACGCTGATACACCGAAAAGTAAACGGTGAAGCCGAAAAGTACACGGCAAAAAGATTTTTATCATTCTTAAAGGGACGAAGGGCCGTGCTTATGTTTTTTTGAACATGTGTCCTAATATTCATTTGCACATAACATATCATCATGTCATTTGCATTCATAAACATCCATTTAGACATATGTAGAGTCATCATCATGCTACACAAAAAAGACAGGTGCTTCAGAAAATAAGGAAAAGATTCGAAGGAAAAATTTTCTATGCTTCGTTGTGTACGAAAAGAAGGGAAGGTGTTTTTCGCCTTCGGCTCAAAAGAGAAGTTTCGTCCACAGCAAAGCAGACTGGATGTGGTTATAGGAGACAGAATATATTACAAGGTATGTATAAATTTACATAAGTTATTCCATATCTATATTACAAGAATTTCTCCAAGAATTTTTGCAGGAAAGCGCATTACAAGCAATTTTAAGCTTCAGCCAAGGCTTCGTCTTCAGTTTTGTCAAACTTCAGCATTGTCAATCTTCAGCTTCGTCATCCTATATATCAAACAGCACAGTAAGAAAGGTACAAATTTCAAAGGAGAAGGTAAAAGTAACAAACATAAGTTTCTTACCGGCTTCAGATGGCTTCGAGCTTCGTCGCCTGCCATTTTCCGCCCGCCACTTACCCAGATCTGGGTCATGAATCTATTTCCAATGCTTCTGGCTAAGCTTGGGATATCTAACAAATCTGAAGCTAACAAGCTGAAGTTTGGTCTGTTCACGATGTTTCCATGTGTGCAGCCAGCCTTCAAAAAAGCAGCAGCTGTGCCCCGAGAAGATACCAGGGCGCAGAAGTCAGCGTGCCCACCAATAACTTCGTCAAGGGCATCAACTTCGCCTTCAATATGTTCTAATGTTCTTGGAAGATTTTCAGCTGAAGGTGTAAATTTCGAAGAGCTAGCTCCGACAGAGTGAAACACGTCCTTCAGCCGCTGCACAAATCGGATGCCGAAGCTTAAGCATTTCTCCTGAAGTTCTGTAAAGGATTTCTGCAAATTTGAGTATTTATCCACTTCAGCTTTCAGGCTTGTTTCAAAATATTTCTTTTCTTGCTCGAATTTTTCTGATTGATGGAGCAATTCATTCTTTAATTTATCATTTTCAGTTTGGACTTCAGCTAAAGAGCCCTCCATGGTCTGAATAACAAAATCTTTCTTTTCTAATGCACCTTCGTGCTCTTTGACCATGATTTCAAGATCTTGGATTGCGAAGTTTTTCTTTTTCAGATTGGTTTCGTAGTTTTCAATCTTTTCAGTCAAATCTTGAATGACGGTTTTATTTTTCTCTTCCTCCAGATCTTGTTGCATTTTCAGAACCTTGCTTAATAATATGCTCTGTCGAAATGATCTTCGTTAGAACACGACCCAAAAGTCAATAATAACAGTAATAAAATAACAAAAATATTCGTTACCTTGAAGTTAGCATAAAGCAAGCTTCTGGCGATGTGGTGTCGTTGATAACGACACAAGTCCGTTTCCACCTTCGGCAAGCCAATGCTTTTGGAAAGGGTTCTGATAATTTTGGCCTCGGTGCGGTTCCGAAGGCACCTTAGTTTCCCTTCGTTCACCCCACCAAATAGCATAGCGCCTGATTTATATCCGCAAGATATGGCACATTTTTTCAACTCCTCTTTCTCAGTGTCTGTTAACTCTTGTCCAAGTAGGTCTTGAAAGTTAAAATCTTCTCCTTCAGAAATTTCACCAATTTGCTCTTTCCCCTTTTCAGTTGTTGTATTCACTGCAGCCACAGTAGCTTCTTCTTCGGCCATTTTCAGGATAATATTGTCTATAACCTCAAGTGTAGTTTCCAGATTCGACTCTTCGGTGGCCCCGGCTTCGGCCCCGGTAGCTTCGGGTTCGCTGGTTTCAGCTTTAGTAGTTTTCATCCCAGTAGCTTCGGCTTCGGTAGTTTCAGCAAAGGGAATTTTCGGCGCCGTAGCCGGTGGCGGCGTCTGGTGGATCACATCTGTTACTTGAATAATTCTCCGTTTTTTTCGGCTTCGCAGGACTTTCTGCTGCCGAAGCTGCCTTGTCCTTCTGAAAAAACTTCGTCAGTTCCAGTGCCAGTGGACTTAGCCTGATAGGCAAGGGTTCAATCATTACCTTCATAATTTCTTCTACTTCAGCAGCAGAAGGAGAAGCAGGAATATCTTCTTCTCGGACCGACGTTTCCGGCTCCGGGGACGCACCTTTTCTCTTTCTTGAAGTGGCCACCTTCGGCTCAGGATTTAACTCTTCAGCGCTAAGACTTTCAGAATCTTTCTTTTTCTTCTTGGCTACCTTGACGACCTCTTCGTCAGTAGCGCTAGCAATCCTTTTTCGCTTCGGGCCTCCGGCATCTTCGCCCAGTCGACCGTAGTCAGCGTATTCAAATCCTATGGCATCAAGCACTCTGTTCAGCCTTCGTTTCGGCCGAGTGCCGAAGGCCGCTGTCATCAGTTGGTCCTCTTTTTTAGAGTAATTCCCAAGAATTTCATTGCTCATCATTTCAATTGTATCAAGCCATTTTTGGCAGGGTACTTTAAAATTTTTTTTGAATTTATAATGATAAGGTAGCCTGACGAGTTCCCCCTCTTTCTTTTCCCCTTCAAGCTTCGGCATTGTCCACTCTTTCATCGTTGGAAAAACTCTGAAAGCCAGGAATTCTTGCACTAAATCTCTAGTGCCAATATGTTCTGCTATAATTTTGAATTCGCCCAATGCAGCCCAAGTTGGACCTTCTACTACCATTTTGCATCGGGGTCTTGTTTCTCCGAAGATTAATTCAAGAGGGCTCTGAACCAGCTTCTCTTTATCTTCATCAA